>CM060905.1:1036039209-1038539209 GCA_030737815.1 Allium fistulosum
ACATAGGTCATCGAAAGGATCTCGGACGACTCACTAAAGCACGAAAGCCAGGATCTTTCAGAAAATGGATTCCTATTTGAAAAGTGCATAACTGCATGGATAAGCTCACACTAACCCGTCAATTTTGGATCCAATTCGAGATTTTCCTTGGGAGGTATCGGGAAGGAATTGGAATGTAATAATATCGATTCATACAGAAGAAAAGGTTCTCTATTGATTCAAACCAAACGCTGTACCTATGGGATAGAGGAAGAGGAAGAAACCGAAGATTTCACATAGTACTTTTTTTTGATCGAAAAATCAATCTGATTTATTTCGTACCCCTCGCTCGATGAGAAAATGGGTTAGATTTTACAGGATCACCAAACCTTATGGGACTTAAAGAATGAAGAACGCAGCGGTACCTTGCCAAAAAAAGGGTAAGGTACCGCCGAGTTCTTACTTTTTCATGTCTACAATTCGGTTCATTCGATTACTACAGAGATGAACCTAACCCGGAATATGAACCGTAAAAGAAAACACCTACTAAACCGATCAAAAGAATACCAGCTACAGTACCTATTAGCCAAAGAGGAATCCTTCCAGTAGTATCGGCCATTTCCCCCACTTTCCTCCACATTTCATCAAGTGGTCATACTATAGACAAAAACAGTCATGGATAATTATGAAGATGATATCCTTCCGAATGGGATAAGAGAATTCCTACTACTCTCTTTCTTTCTCTCAATTGAAGAAATAATTGGAAAATAAAACAGCAAGTACAAAAATGGGTAATAAACCCCAGTATAGACTGGTACGATTCAATTCAACATTTTGTTCATTCGGGTTTGATTATGTCATAGCTCTATAATTCGAATTTGGTTTATCGTTGGATGAATTGCATTGCTGATATTGATCCCAAAAAAGAAACGGTAGGTACAGCTAGTCCGTGAATAGCTAACCATCGCACTGTAAAAATTGGATAGGTTCGATCTATGGTCATTGGTGGCCTCCTAACTCCTAAAAGGATCTACTAAATTCATCAAGTTTAAAATTTTTCATATTCATGTGTTCCTATGTATCAATATTAACTATGTCGTATTCGATCGCCAAGAAATAACAACTACAGAAGGCTACACCATCAGTAGCGGTTAGGTTTGGGCCTCAGAAGGTGGGTTGTTACAAGTTGGTATCAGAGCATGGTTTATGTACTTAAAAGGAATTTAAACCTTAAAATATTTTTAAAGTACAATCTAATGAATCTAAAATATGGTTGGGCTTGGGTAAGCGTTATAGTAACGTATGTGTACTTTGCTATATATAACTAAGTATGTATTCCCCACTCTCTTAGACCATTCTTCTGTATCTTACCAAGATTGGATTTCAAGTAGTAGGGAAGTAAGATATGGAGGTAGGAAACGGAAGAGTGAATCAAGGTGGGAGACGCACCACAACAAGTGGAAATGTTCGACCCAATACTAGGAGTAACCAGGGTTGACAGACAAATGCAAACCCAGATGCAAATGCTAGTGTTGGTGCTGAGATTCCGCTGGTTGATATGGGGACAATGTATCGGTTCTTCGTGAATATGATGCAAGCTAGAGCAGCTGCAGAAGTAGCTGTAGGGAATGCTGGAGGAGCTAATCCGACGGCCCCAGTGGGCAACAATTATGCCAAGCTGAGCAGGGATTACGCTAGTCTTGGAGGGAAGCCTTTTCAGGGAACTGAGGATACAGTAGGAGTGGAGAACTGGCTATTACATTGCGAAAGGATATTTACAGATCTCGGCTTGATGAATATGCAGAAGAGGGGACTTGCTTTAAGGCAATTGCAGGGAGCATCATTGTTTTGGTGGAATGAAGTTACCGTGGGAGAGCCAGAGGAAGATCTGACTTGGGCTGAATTTCGAAGGAGGTTCGAAGAAAGATTTCTATCAAAGGTTGCCAAGTCAGCATTGCTCAGGAAATTTGCAGATATAGTCCAGGGGTTAAATCGATGATTGACTATGCTACGGAGTTTGATGAGCTGTCCCGTTATGGATATGCTATTATAGATACTATCATTTAGAGGAATGATAAGTTTATCAGGGGGTTGAATTCTGAGATTGCCAGAGCAACTGTGCCAAACCTCCGGGATCCGTGCCATATAGTTGTCGAGATAGCTATTTGGAATGAAGAGATGCTTTCCACTTTTGGAAAAGGGAAACTAGCCGAGGTTCAGAATTTTTAGGGTAAGAAGCAGAAGTTCTTCAAGAAGAAAGGAACGCAGTTGGGGGTAGCAGCTAAGAAGAGCCAGGCTGATATTGTTTGTTACAAGTGTGATAAGAAGGGGCACTATGCTAATGAGTGTCGCTTGAGTGATGGAAGAGCAGTTGCAGTGAGGCCGAATGTGAAGTGCTACAACTCTGGCCAGATCAGGCATTACCAGGACAAGTGTCCTAAGGCTGCTAAAGCTGGAAAGGGAAAGGTCTTTGCATTGGAACCATCATCCTCTAGACCAACGGCTGCTGAGAAAGGAAAATCTATGATAGAAGGTATGCTTATGGTTCATAGTACTCCGGTTAGGATACTATTTGATACTGATGCATTGCACTCATTTATATCTCAGTATTTGGTAGATTGCTTATGTCTGGAAGCTTTATACCTTATTATTCCTTTAAGAGTTATGAATCCTATAGGAGGGTATGCAACTCTGGGAATGAGATATGACCAGTTAGAACTTGATTTGTTAGGTCATATGTTTGCATGCAGTTTATATGTTTTTGATTTCGTGGGCTTCGGGATCATATTGGGTATGAATTGGTTGGATAGATATGATGCTAGGATATTTTTCCAGGAAGGGGAAATATCATTGGAACACCCTAATAGTCGTAACTGAGTCATTTACTCAGTGAGGAGTTCGAATGGAAATGCTTATGCGTTATTGGGTACCATGGGAACGGAAGCAGAGTTGAAGCAGGCTTATGTTGCAAGAGAGTTTACAGATGTGTTTGAACCAGTTTCGGGCTTGCCGCCGAAGAGAGCAATCAAGTTTTGGATAGATCTCGTACTGGGAGCTGAACCCGTAAGTAGACCACCTAGCAGGATGTCACCAACCAAGATGAAGGAATTGAAGGTGCAGCTAGTGGAATTGGAAGAAAAGAATTTCATCCGGCCAAGCAATTCCCCTTGGGGAACGACCGCGGTATTCGTGAAGAATCTAGATGTGTCATCAAGGATGTGTATCGATTATCGTATGTTGAACGAGAGGACGATCAAGAATAGGTATCCTTTGCCAAGAATCGACGACTTTTTCGATCAATTAAGTGGAGCCAGAGTGTTTTCCCAGCTTGATTTGGAGACAGGTTTCCATCAGCTAAGAGTGGCAGAGGACAATATTCCTTTGATGGTGTTTAGGACCAGATATGGGTCTTACGAATGGTTGGTTATGCCATTCGGGCTTACTCGCCAGCTTCCTTCATGGATTTGATGAACCAGGTTTTCCAAGAGCATTTGGATAGGTTCGTGTTGGATTTTATTGATGACATTTTGGTATATTCTAAAAATGAGAAGGATCATGCAGATCATCTTAGAATAGTGTTGGAGACGCTAAGGCAACATCAGCTGAATGCGAAGTTCTCAAGTGTCATTTCTGGAAGAAGGAAGTAAATTTCCTTGGTCATGTAGTTTTCGAGGAAGGGTTAGTAGTTGATCCGAATAAGGTCGAAGCTATTAACAATTGGAAGAGACCAGAGATGATAAGTGAGATTAGAAGTTTTCTTAGTCTTGCAGGATACTAACAAAGGTTCATTAAGGATTTCTCGTGGATAGCGGTATCCTTGACTACGCTAACCAGAAGGACGTGAAGTTTGTTTGATCTGACAAATGTGGGAAGGCATTCCTTAAGTTGAAATATTTGTTAACCAATGCGCCTGTGTTAGTAGTTCCAGATGGGAATCAGGGGTTGGTGGTTTACACCGATGCATGTGGTACTAGGTTAGGTGCTGTGCTGATGCAGAATAGGAAGGTTTTTGCCTATGCTTCTATACAGCTTAAACTACATGAAGTGAGATATCCGACTCATGATTTGGAGTTGGCAGTTGTAATCTTCGCATTGAAGGTGTGGAGACATTATCTTTTGGGAGAAAGGTTTGAGCTATTTACGTATCATAAGTCTCTACGGTATTTATTCTCTCAGAAGGAGCTAAACATGAGACAGCAGAGATGGCTGGAGTTTATTGCAGCTTATGATTTTAGCATCGAGTATACACCAGGAAAAGGAAATAAGGTGGCGGATGCGCTTAGCAGGAAATATCAGAATGTGGTGTTAGCTATATTGGCAGAATGGAAAGACTTAGAAGTACTGGCTGCTTGCAGTGTGCAGTTGAGGTCGACTGCTGGATCTAGTCAGAATATCGCCATGACGTCTTGTTTGGAAGTTCGACCAGTTCCGATCGAACGAATTGATTCTAGGCAGAAAGAGGATCCAGTGTTAGCCGAGAGGATTAGAAGGTTAGAAGCTAGAACCAAGATTGATGATTTAAACGATTTTACTCTTGACCATAGAGGTTGGTTGAGAAAGAAGCAACGGTTATGTGTTTCAGATGTTGGAAACCTTAGGAAGGAAGTTCTTAGGCAATGTCATCGATCGAAGTTTACGATTCATCTTAGGGGAACCAAGATGTATCAGGATATGAAGAGAAGTTTCTTTTGGGAAGGAATTAAGAGGGATGTTGGCTTATGGGTAAAACAGTGTTTGAACTGTCAGCAAGTAAAAGCCGAACATCAGAAGCCAAGTGGTTTGCTTCAGCCTTTGGATGTTCCAGTTTGGAAGTGGGACTCGATATCCATGGATTTTATTGACGGGTTTCCAAGGTCAAATTGGGGTAATGAAAGTATACGGGTCATAGTGGACAAATTGACCAAGAGTGCCCATTTCATTCCAGTAAGGTCAACCAGGACAGCACCTGTTTTGGCTAAGTTATTCATGAAGAACATCGTTAGACTGCATGGAATTCCTAGTAGTATTGTCAGTGATAGAGATGCTTTGTTTACTAGCGAGTTTTGGAAGAGCCTGCAGAGTGTGTTAGGCACTAAGCTTAAGATGAGTACCGCATACCATCCTCAAACGGATGGGCAGACAGAGAGAGTCAACAAGGTACTGGAAGATCTGTTGAGGGCTTGTGTGCTACATTTTAGTGATTCTTGGGAAGATCACTTGCACTTAGTGGAGTTTTCCTATAATAATAGTTATCAGACTACTATAGGAATGGCTCCTTTTGAAGCTTTGTATGGAAGGCCATGCAAATCACCAGTATATTGGTTAGAAACCGGAGATAGATTGGTCCTTGGTCCAGATTTGGTGAGAGAGGCGATGGAAAAGATCGAGTTGATACGGGAAAGATTGAAGGAAGTTTAGTCTAGGCAGAAGAGTTACGTAGACAGAAGGCATAAGGGCCTATAGTTCTTAGTTGGAGATAGAGTTTTCATCAAGGTATTGCCGGTGAAGGGTGTGGTTCGGTTCGGGAAGACCGGTAAGCTAGCACCAAGATATGTTGGACCATTTCCTATATCAAAGAGGATTGGAAGACTCGCGTACCGAGTAGATTTAACGAGTAGTTTGGCCGGGGTCCACAATGTGTTTCATGTTTTTCATCTTAGGAAGTATGTTCATGGTCCAGAAACTACTATCGCTCCGACGGCACTGGAGGAATTAGTGGTGGAACCAGATATGACTTTCATGAAGCAACCAGTTCGTGTTGTGGCAAAAGATGAGAAGAGGTTAAGGAATAAGACAGTCAGGTTGGTGAAACTTCAATGGAGCGACAACGTGGAGGACTGTACTTGAGAGACAGAAGACTGGATTAGGGCTACTTTTTCAGGGCTATTTTAGATGGTAAGTTCTATATAGGGTTTATATAGAATTTGGCTGGTAGGTTATACTAGCTTTGCTTGCATGGGCTGTATGCTTGTTGTTTTGTCCTTACTGAATTTCAGAGACGAAGTTCTTTAAGGGGGGAGTCTATAATGCCCCTAAATTTTAATTAACATTATTCGGGATATTTAATTGGATAAATTAAATAGAATAATGTGAATAATTAGGGAGATGAGATTAATAAATCCAATGGCCGTGTCTTAATGAATGAACTAAAATAAGACTTAACTAAATTTAGAAGGAGGAATTCCAAAGGGGTAAACTTGGAAATAGGGCTACATTTCTTAGTATAAATCTCTTCCTCCACTTTAATAAATTTTCACTCTCTCATTCATAACTCCTCATCAACTTTTGGTCGGCCATTAAAAGCTCCAGGAAGACTTTAAATTGAAGAAAAAGATAAGGAATTAAAGCTAGGAAATTATCACATTCTCCAATCAACTAATCAAGGTGAATAATTATGTTTATCATCTCATTTTTCTTTGTTTCTATCGGCTATGGGTCATACCCAATTCATGTTTGTGATATGGTTAAAATATAACCATTTAAACCTTTGTTTGGATAAGACATAGGTGTTTTAAATGTTAATGGGCTAATTAACACGTTTTTATTCGATTCTGGTTAAACTCCAAGTTGTTTTGATCTTCATATGCTTTGAAATTTTAATATGTTGAAGATAACATATTAGTTGATTTTCTGGAATTTTTCCATATTTTTCTATGGTGTTTTAATAGTTATATAACATTATTTAAGGAATGAGACTTAAATGTTTTATATAATTATAAAGGAGAAAGGGGCTTTTTCAAATTTATTTAAATTTCCAAATAAGGAAAGTCGGCAGCAATTTTGAATATAAAATTCTGACAACCAATCAGATTTAGACAAACAAGGCAGGTGGGGTACAAAAGAACCGTTTTAAAGTACAATTTTCACTATTTCGACTCTTTCGGCAAGGGCTTCCGCCTTTATTCCAGACCTTCCGACAAGGTCGAAAGGTATCAAACCTTTCGAATAGGTCAAAATTCAATGCACATTGTATCAGGCGACTGGTACATAGTGAATCGAAAGGGTCGAAAGGTTTAGGTACGAAAGGTTAGAGCTTTCGAAAGAGATGAGGTTTTGTTTTGGTTTTAAGGAAAATACGCCTGCTAGCTTTCGACAAAGAGCTTTCGACATTGTCAAATGGTTTAAAAGAAAAAGGTTTCGATTGGTTTGCTTTCTTGTTTTAAATGAAACCTTTCAACAAAGTCGAAAGGTATAGTTTCCGACAGGGTCGGAAGCATAGTTGCCGCTTCCAAACCTTTCGACCTAGATGGAGTCAAAGGTTATCTTTTGTTTTCTAAAAATTGCCGCCTCTCTCCATTGTTTTCGAAGGGTTGTTTCAAACACTAACACTTCATTGTTTTCGAAAGGTTTTAGGTTTTGAAAAGGTTACCTTCAATGATTTCGAAAGGTTTTGTTTTCGAAGGGTTGGTTCAAACACTAACACTTCATTGTTTTCGAAAGGTTTTAGGTTTTGAAGGGGTTACCTTTAATGATTTCGAAAGGTTTTGGTTTCGAAAGGTTTTTTTTCCGAAGGGTTTGTTCAAATACTAACACTTCATTGTTTTCGAAAGGTTTTAGGTTTTGAAGGGGTTACCTTCAATGATTTCGAAAGGTTTTGGTTTTGAAAGGTTTCATTGCTTTCGTATGGTTTATAAATGGTTTTATAGGGAGGATACCCTAGGCTTTCGACAAAGTCGAAAGATAGATCCTTTCGACTAGGTCGAAAAGAAACCTTTCGACAGGAACAAAAGCTATGGTTTTGTGATGCTTTCAAAAGGAAGGCTTCTGAAGGGGCTAAATTCAGATGTTTATTTGCTTTTGAATGGGACTTCATTCGAAGGGGTTTAAAGGGCTGTTTTTAGCAATTTCTCCTTAAGTAAAATTTTGCTAATTTGAAGGGGTTACTTCGAAGGGTTATAGCATAAAATACTTATTTTGTTTGAATATGTAAGGGGGATCCTTATATAAACTGGATGTTATTAAAACTTGAGGACACCGGAGTGGGTTTAATGTTTTCGATACATAGTTTGGGGTTACCAACAGAAATATGCTTTCGAAAATATACATTGGGGCTATCAATGTGTTTTTATTTAATTTAACCTAATTGGGGCTACCAATGGGAATAGGTTAAACAGGTGGTATACATTTGGAAAATAAGTAATGATGGAGATCATGAATTTTTATAAATAATCATGGGGATCATGATGTTTTAATTGGCCAAGTGATGGGTTCTTGGTTAACCTAGGAAAACCATGGAATGTGCGGTGGATAGCCCACATCAAATTTCTAAAGTAAAAATGTTTTGCTAGAGTTGGTCAACCTCGGGATTTGGCACCCAAGGATTCATAGTCATCCTAGGAAGACTATGGAGTGTGTGGTGGATAGCCCACACCATCTTTTATAAAACAATGTACGATGAATAATCTGTATTTATTTTAAATGGATTTAGGATGGATAGTCCTATTAAATTATGACGGATAGTCATTTAAAAGATTTTAGAGTGTTACTCTAATAAATTGATTTTAGATAGGAAATCTAATAAATTGCTTTTAGATGGGATAACTAATGGGTGGATGGGATATCTAATACATATGATTTATGGGTTTATTTCATATTATGTTAAGACTAATCATTTTGGGTGCAGGAGCATAGTAAATGATTTACATGTTGTGTTTTGGATACCAATGAGGGGAAAACCCGTTCCGCTAAGCGGCGTGGCCTCACTAGATATCTATTTATCATAAGAGATGATAAGGAATTATTCATACCAGACTTATTGTCTGACTCAAAGTTTGTGTTTCTCCACAAACCTTGGGGACTCAAAATTAATTTGAGTAGTCTGAGAGTGGGAGACTTTCAGGTTTTTGGACGAATAAGCTTCCGGTGACGTGCAGGAGGCAGTGTTAGCTATATAGGAGCTATTTTGTGTTTTATGTTGTGATGTACTAAGAACTGTAAAGTTCATATTATTAGTTCTTTGATCATCATAAGGGGACATTTTCGTATGTCGCTCTTATCGTATTTTGTACATGTATATGTAATCTAAACGTGGTTAACGTTTGGGATTATGTAATTAAATCTTAAATTGTAATTTGCATGAAATGAGAAATTCTGTTTATTAGAAGTTTAAAATTTTTCATATTCATGTGCTCCTGTGTGTCAATATTAACTATGCCGCATTCGGTCGCCAAGAAATAACAAATACGGATGACTGCAGCATCAGTAGCGGTTAGTTTTGGGCCTCAGAAGCCGGGATGTTACAAAATGGGTGAATCTTTTATAAAGAAAAATCCATTTTGGATCTTTATTGGTCCTATAAAGTCTAACTGACTATAGATCCAATCGAAAATTTGTTTTGAATAAAATCTTATTTTATTTAATTTATTTAAAAAGGGTTTAGTTATTTAGTTTATTTTAATCAATTTGATTTATGTATAAAATATATTATATCAAATATACACTTGTGTTTATATGTGTGTAATGGTTACTTGTCTTGTATTATTATTATTTTGGTGAGTCGAATTGATACTTATGGGATACTGTTTAATAAGTCATAAATGTCTTGTATATGCAATTAATTAGGAATTGCATTTCTACTATTGATTTAAAATTTTTTATATTTGGTATTTTTATGAGTATGTTTTTAATATACTCTTGTAAGTGTAGTGCAAGTGCAATATATAAAGACTATACATGTTTAATGTGTACATTTGTAAGTGCTAGGATTTACACCGCAACAAATACATTCGCCCTTTATATATGCTTTGATTATCTATGGTTTTATTATGAAATTATGTAAAATAATAATTATATATATATACATTTTAAAATTAATTTAATAATTTAATATGTTTTGAAATTAAAAATAAAAAATTTGAAAATTAGCTTTGAATTTTGGAAAAAATCAATATTAGGTTTATGCTTTTAAACAAAAGTCCTTTTATAAATTTTGAGTTTAAACTATATATATACACGCATAAATATATAAATAATGTTATCCCGCATTTTGGTCAAAGCTGGAATACCAAACAAATCGACAAGAAAGGATGGATATCAGGATTGGAGTTCACTTGGAAACAAGGCTGCAATGGATATCGTCAAAATTTGGCCGAGCTCCGATCAGGACAGAATCGATTGGAGATGATGATGAGGACTAGGAGAGGCTACGTTTCAAGTTTCAGGTTAATCGGAGTTTGTACGGAGGATATACGATCGATAAAAGGTAGGAAGAAGGCACTGTTCGAATCCATCACATTCGACTCCAACAAGTTCGACTCCATCTGCTTCGTACCCATCAGAGCGGACCCTATGGAACAGGCTTTAGTTTGAATCCATAGGTGTCACTATACTTTGAATCGGTCCTGAGCCTCGCTTCGAATCCATCAGGACGAGGCCATGGTTCGTATCCATCTAACGCAAGCCTCTGCCTCGAATCGATTAGAACGGATCACACTTCGAATCCATCAAAGCCAGTACTTACTTCGAATCCATCGAGGAGAGTCCTAAGAATCGATATAAGTTGTAGAAGCTTCGACTCCATTTGGAAACTATCTTCGAATCCACTATGTCCAAGCAGCGAAAATGATGGAGTCGACCCAGTAAAACCCGGAGGAAAAGCTGATCAACCCGAGAAGTGCGCGCGCCACATCACCGTTTGCACGCACCAACCATCGAGTCGACCCTATCGATTCGAAGGGGTCGATTCGAACCACTTATGTTCACCGGAAACGTAACCTTGAATCGATCATAACCCAAGATCTATAAATCCAAATGCTATGAAATTTTCACAGTAGCTTACTGGCAACCTAAGGAATGTTCATGCCAAATTTCATCTCAATCGGAGCAAAACTTGATCGAGTCGAAGCAAGGGTCGAATCGATCCCAAAGTGGGCCCGGATTTCCAAAAAGCGGGCATGTGGGCCCCCTGACGTACTGGAACTGGTCTTCCTTCAATTTTGGCGAAATACCAGCCTCCTACACCTATAAATAGAGCCCCTGGTCATTCAGAAAAGTGGTCGGACAATTTTGAGAGCTAAAGAGCGCCCAGACTCTGCCAGATTTACTCCAGATCACCATTGCTGCCTTAGATTCAGACTTAGCTCAGAAAATCAATTGTAATACAACACATGAAATTGTAATCTTCAAGCATCGATCAATAAAAGATAAAAACTTTGGAGTGGACGTAGGCCGGAGATAGCCGAACCACTATAAATCTCGTGTTTTTGTTCATTATTTCTGGATTGCTGTCTGTTGCTTGTTTAGATCTGAGATTTGTGTTTGAATATTGCTGATTTGTATTCATACACTGGTGCTTTCACAACACTTGGGGTTTGTGACCATTTTTGGCGCAAACAAATAATAATAAAATTTATTTTATATTCGAAAATAACACATGTGTATAAAATTTATATTCAATTCTACAAAATAATTTAAATAATTATACGTAGTTTAGTTATATTTGTGTATACAACATTTTACAATATTGTTTTTAATTAAAATAGATTTAAATCCATAAATATCTAAAAGTAAAAAGGTAAAACATGGGACTTGGGTTAGCCACCACTTTCACTTTCTTTAGCCCCCTCCACCTATTCGCTCTAACCATTTCTCCTACTTCCAATCCATTTCTCATCTTTTCTTCTTCGCTTAGTCTCTTCCTACCCCTTTTGGCCTTTCCCGAAGTTAATCTCCGCTCTTTGTTAAATGATTTTAGCCTAGCCTCATCTTTTTCAACAAGTCGTTGACGCCATTAAACCTAATGCAAACTTTTTGATGCTCGGTCATGTAAGATTTCTAGCAACACTGGAATGCTTATTGGATCTGCCACCTGCTCTACTACCTTGCTTCCTGCCTGCCACCAGATCCTGGCTATTTTTGAGGTACCAATGGATGAAACTTTAAGTAAGATGGTGCAGTTATTGTTAGGTTTTTATTGGTTTCAGCATGTTTCTCCTTGTGTGTGATTTTTTTTGCTGGCCGGTATTTTGAAGGATAGCTCTCATATTATTGCGTATTATTTTACCCATATTTGAAGGATCGCCTCTTTACTATCCATACATTTCATCACTTATGGAACTATCTTGTGTGTAAGATTTTTTTTCTTAGGCGAGTGTTGTGCCTCATGAAAAAAGAATAGGATCATGGAAAAATGGGTGATTTTGTGCTCAACTATTATATGGTTGTTGGTTTATGCTAAGTATCTTTGGAAATCTACTCGTATTTTGGAATGTCTCTTTGCTTATGGCTTTTTGGAATTTGTTCTCCTTGTTATAGAAATCTCAGTTTGTTCTGAATGAAATCTCGGCCATTGGTTGCAATAGTTCATGGGTTTGTTCCTATGTTTTTCAAGGTATTGTATTAAGTCATATTGCTTGTATTAGTGTTTGCTAATTATCAAGCTTTGTATCATGTGTTGTAGCTAAAGCTACCAAGGGCCTTCTCCCTTACACTATTAATCACTTTGTAATTGTAACAGCTTGGAAATTTATGTAAAATTTAACAAGAATTTAATAGAGATTTAAATGGAAATTTAATAAGGAAATTAAATTAAAACAAAAAAGGTTATAAAAGAAAATTTTCACAGACGTTCGAATTTGGTTACGAAACTTGCACCATTGTGTTTAGCAATTTTCCAGATGATTTTCATATATAACACTTCATAATCCGACCTAGTGTGGAGAAGTTATGGGTGTTAGATTGAGTTAAAAATTTAAAAACTAAAAAAATTAAAATTAATAAAGCCACCGATCGACCCAAGGGGGTTCAAGGTCAACCGATAGCAGTCGACTGTGGTAGGGGGATGGTCGACCTGCATGCGAGTAAAATTGCGTGTTTACAATTTTATGATGATGTGATGCACGGACGAGATAATTTGCTTGGGAACAAAGGATTGGATGAGTGAACCAAATTTTATAGAGTATTCTCCCAAGCTAATCCAATGGCCAAAAATCTAACCCTACCCTATAAATTTTAACTAATGAAACCCTAATTCTCCTTTCAAACCTTACAGTAACTAAGCCGTACCCAATTTTTCTTTAAAACCCTAATTTCTAAATGATATTTACCCAATTTAGTATGGTAATCCATTCGAAGCAATGTATTTTTGCAAATGACACTTACAAGAGGTTCTAACAATGGACATGCAGTTGGCGTGGATGCCTGATGGAGTGGGTCTGGCATAACGGGAGGTCCTTGTATTCACAAATTCCTGATGCACATGTTATAATTAGAGAGGAGAACCCGGAGTGTGCAATAAGAGGCCAATGCTAGGTGGAAGTAGATGAAGACAATGAGACATTGCGATAATTCGACATTTTGGGTTCTTTCTCTCTAGGCGTAGTAAGAGGGAACATTTCTAGTAGCCTAGTAGCGGTGATAGTAGTGGATGCTTATGTCCACAGTAGCCTAGTAGCGGTGTCTTCTATTGTTAGTAGCCAAGAGTGCACTGTTATATACGTTGAGTAGCTCTTGGAGTGGTGGCCGATCGTTAGATATGAAATTTGATCCTTAATTCGATCCTCTGAATCAACCTACAAAATATGAAGCGCATGAATATACTAAACAAGAACCCTTAGGTAACAGACCTTAGGAATTCATGGACACTTGTATCACAATCTATATCATTTAGCATAGCATTAAAATAACTACATATGATTGTTATATTAAACTTGTACTCATTCACCATACTTTATTTCTGATTCATTCTCTTTCTTTCTTTTTTCCACACCACGGATGGACAGTGCAGTAGCTGACTGGCCCCATTCTAGATACTTAGAGAGTCGAGCTTATATTCAAAGTCAAATTTTGTCCAATTTTACTTTCCATGTATTATTCTGGCTTATCAGTACATTTTGCTTCTTTCATCATATTTTGGGGGATATTTTATTATGCACTCTTTGTTAGATCATGTAATGATATTTTTCTAAGACTATGACTTGGTGTTTTTTGGGATTTATGTTTTTCTGTGATAAACACATGTTTAATTCCTTCCGATGTGAGATCTGAAAGTATAGTATATCTTAGATTATATGTGCTTATATTAGTCTCTGTGATGTGAAATGTTTAAAACCCCGACGATTCGCATTTCTCGGCATGGCGTGACTCTAGAAGTCAAACTAGGCTTTGGATCGACGTGTCTGGAGGTGCGGGTTGTCTTAGTAATAGTGGTATGGCCCCTATAAAACCATATTGCTTATGCAAAATAATAGTATTTTTTTTACCTACAAAAATAGTTTTAAATCTAATTTTTTTATAGCCGAAAACATATTAAAAATAATGTTTGTATGAATGTTTTTTTCTTTTAAACGTTAATTTCTATAAGAATAACAAACAATAGATTGGATAGTGTAGACCTACTTAAATACATTGTGTAAGATATGGGATCTAAACTATACCAACATAAATTAGTATATAATCAAAATGGGATTGTATAATTAGCTTACACTTAAGATTCACATCTTGAATGATTAAATAACTCCTTGATTTAACCAAATAAGCCTCTAAATTTTGTTACGATTTAAAGATGAACACAACCTTGTATTAATTTTATTTTATTTTGATTTTATTTAGGAATTTTATAGCCTTGGAGCAATGGAATTTTTTTCAGCGAAAAATGAACAAGAGAGGAGACCTTAAAACATTGATAATTAGTGTGTTTAAGAAGGAAAAGGAAAAAGGTGAGGACTTTTCTCCTTTCCTTCCTCATTTATTAAATACCATTTCAAAAGAATTTTTGAACATTAAAATCCTATCTAGACATGTTATTTTTGGATAGAATAAACTAGAGGAGGAAAGGAAAAACAATGACAGTTAATGTGTTTCAGTAGGCATCTAACATGAGGAAAAGGTGGAGCACTTTTCTCCTTCCTTTGCTCGTTATTTTAATACCATTTCAAAACTATTTTGAACACTTAAACCCTTCCTTTCTTTACACTCTAAGATGGACACGATTTAGGCTATATGGTCCTTCAATAATTCCCAAATCCATTTAGTAATTAATTGATTTAAATTAAATTTAAATATTTATCTATATCGTATGTCGATACGTATATGTACAAATTTTGTATATGCACTTTATTAAATACAAATGGAAACCAAAAATAAAATGAAACTTGATAATTAATATTAATTAATTTAATTAATTTGACATAAATATAATTTAATTAAATCATGTGGTATTTTAGAGTATTCATCGTTAAGGTTGTGCAACTCAAAGGTGAAAATTATGTCAACGATTAACATTGAATAATAAGAAAACTAACGTTCACACATCACCTTTGCTAGTGGTATGACATTTTGGCCGAATCTATCACTAACATATCATCTTGGTAAAATCCAGTTTTACTATTTTAAGCGGTTCTTGATAGTAATGATTATTTACACTGATTCTCTTTGTCAAAACTGTATTACTTTAGGACATATAATTTGGCTTTGGCCAAAATTCTGATATCATCCACGTTCATTTCAATTAGTCCCAATACAAAATCCTTGGTTTGATAATAATAATCGTTATTAAATGTACTGCTTTGGCCAATGACTTTGACTTGAAAATAGCTGATCGTGATATTAACCTCTTATAGCCATGGAGATGGATTCTCTATTGAATAGATTTCACTTCCAATGCTTCAACTCAGACCTAACTATAGTTGCTTGATGGATCGTTATACTATGATTTAATTTTATCAAAGTGGAGTATTCATATTGAAGTTCAATAGTATTCTTAAGTTAAGAGAGCCGTGTATTATCCTTACTTCGAGATTTCCTGTTTGACCTTAGTTATTATCAACCAACATGAAACTTTCGAGTGAGTTATTCCATATTTATCCAATAGCTATCACTACGTAACTCCTTAGTTCCCCCAGCAACCATGAGTAATAAACTGCCCAATATTTGGAGAGCATTGTGTACTCTTGTCTCAACAGATGTATTGACCTTCCTCAAAACATATTGACTATGAATATTTAAAATAAAATGTTATTTTGTATTGTGATTAGTTAATCATAATTGCAACTGTTTGCAACTACAACCACGTAACATTGCACTTAAGGATTTTATTACTTATATAATTTAAAGTGATTACTTAATTAATTATATCACTATATAATTAAGTATATAACAAAAATCAAGTACTTTTATCATGAATAAGATTGGTCATAGAGTTAGATATATGTAACAAATTACATAAGTGCCCCTAGGGAAAACCCATAACTCTATCTTGGATTGGGCCATATCTTTGAGAAATAATTTTTTAATTATATGATTATGAATCATGTGATACTCGTGAATTATATCTCAAAAGAATAAGGGCGAAGCACCCGTTAAGTGGGAGTGACAAACGAGTTAATGAGCTCTAAGATTGATACATAAAGATGTATTCAATCCAAGATTTAATGATCCCAAATAGATCCACTTACATTGTTAAGTTCACTAATGAATTATCATAGATATGAACATATATATTTAATAAACAATAATAAGTTCATAGAATATAAAACGGAAGTAGAAAACATAACATGCAAATGAAATAAAACAATTTGATTTGATTGAATATGTGAGTATATATTGGAAAGAGTTCCAAAAGTACCAAAAATTAATAAGATTCAATCTTATAGTCATTTCTCCCTATGAATTATAACGATGTATTGATAAAGAGTGATCAAACTTTGTTGGGAAAAGTACATTTGACGATGAGTGATGTTGAGAAAACTTCTTTCTATACGGATTTTGTACTTAGAAGTAAATGCATATGTTAAATTTAATTTCATCAAAAGCATTGTTTATGAAATCATATAAGATATGATTTTATAAGAAACTGGATCCTAAATAGTTTAAGATGTGTGTTTGACTAATTTATATTATGGGCATAAGTTTCGTAAACTCAAAACTAATTTAGTTTTATGTAAGTATAAAGCATTTCATAACATGTTTTTAAATGCCTATTTCGTGAAGAGTATAGACTCTTCCATATGACATGATGCTTTGAATTCGAAGGATTTCAAGTATAGTATCAAAATACGATTTTGATAGTTTTACCAGAAAGGATATGATCGATCAACCACAAGTCCATCTATAAGAAGATCAATGTAGTTGGAATTATATAAAGCAGTGTTAGTAGAAAATAACTTCATCGATTTCAAATATTGAAATTAGCAAAATAATTTCTCAAATCAACATCCTTAAGTCCATTCGGATTCTACACTCAATTTTTGCATAATATTATTTTAAGTTTTGGCACATTGTGGTTGAAATAGAAATTCTGAATAATGACTTAGAAGAGTTCATTTACACATAAAGACTGAAATGCCTCGAAACCAGTGGGAGTGATAATATAATTTGTAGTTTTGGATGTGATCCAATAGAGGATACAACAATGGCATCCCATAAGCATCAGAGTTGAATAAATATTTTGATAGAAATATCAAATAGTTTGATTTTTAGCCAAAATGTAGAGGAAGCGTGTTTCAGTAAGAAAAAATATTAAAAGGTACTAAGATATTTCTAAAACTACAAGTATACTATGCAATATTGATAGTTAACTGTGTACCCATGTTTTAGTTTTAGTTTGGTTTTAAGTTCTGGAAAAAATATATTTGAAAGTGACATCTTTTAAAGTTAGTATAAAGGACGTTGAAATTGTCCAAGATGATATACATAGATACCATATAAGATGTTTAATATGGATAAGATGGATTCCATATGCATTGGCAATAGCATTATCATATATGCTATGTTGTCTACTATATTGCATTTTGCTTATGTACTTGGTGCATTGAGAGAGAGTATCAAATGTGAATTAATATCGCTAAATGATAGTTATGAGTATTTTCGAGTATTTACAAATACTAGATATTTGTTTACTGAAAAAATGAACTCCTTATGATGGAGTATTCAGACTCAAACTTCGTATGTAATATCAAATATATTTTGTTAATCCTGTATTCATGTTTAGCCTTAGTCAAGAAGCTTTTAAGTTGGAAATGTCTCAAACAAGAGGGGGTGGCTAGTTTAACCGAAAGGTTAAGTATATTGCCTAGAATAACACCATAATAAAAGCAGTCCACATAAGTGCATAAATTTATTACTAAGCTATGGGTGACTACAATGTTTAGAATCCCATAATATTATTTTGTGAAAAAACTTCTGCAATACAAATCATAACAGAAACTAGGCTCACAAGATTTCTAGACACATACTTTGCAAGTTCCATATGATAATGGTAGTTTATCAACAACGGAGAGTTATTGATGATTGAGTGATAGTAATATAATATTACATATTCCTTCAATAAGGGAATGGCTTGATCAATTTTAAACCGATCTAAGGAATGAGATCAATATTCCATTATTGACCCCAAGTGCAAGTGGGAGATTGAGAGGGTTAGTGGTATGCCATAGGAGCAATTATGTAATTTGTTACATATTATCTAACTCTGTTATAAAAATGTTTGTATATTTTATTGCATTATGTTATAATTAATTTAGCCATTAATTTAAAGTATATAATCAAGAAATTACTTAAATAAAATGTTACGTGATTGTAGTTACAAAACAGTAGCAAGCTTAAGTAATTAATCATAATATTCAATAAGATTTGTTTCAAATATTCATGGTACAAATGTTTCGAGAAAGGATATAATGCATCTGCTAAGACCAAAGTACGTAACACTTTTCGAATGTTGGATAGTGGACTACTCATGGCCACTGAGGGCACCATAGGGTTATGTACTCGAGGCCATTGGAATAACTATGGAATGAGTCATCCTAGAGTTCTCTATTGGTTGATAACTATAGAACTCTTAGTTACGGGACAGGAACCCTTGGTGGCCAAGATTCAAGTTTAATTTGTTATGGTGGACCGTCCGTGCACATATGAAATTCTAATAAGTAGGCCGACCTTGATGGATATTGATACAATAGTGGCCTACCAGCGTTTGACGATGAAGTTCCTGTTTGTACCAAAATTGGGCACAACACTCTTTGGATGTAATTGAAGAGATTAGAATGAAGAAATTAAATGGAAAATAAGGCTAATCTAAAAATCACACCAATAAAAGTAAGCATAAATAGAAAACGACAAGGGTTTATAGTGGTTCGGCGTTGTAGCCTACGTCCACTTTGAAGAGTTTATTGTTTATTGATGATTCTCAACTAAGTTACAATAGTACAAATCACTAACACTCAGGTTACAATGGAGTTGCAGCAGAGTAACGGCGTAGAAGCTCCAAAAGTCGTTTTTCAGTAGGTGTAGGGGTGCTATTTATAGGAGTAGATCTGAAAATATCTCCCTTAAACCTCAGAATACCTCTTCTCTCACGTGGGTGGGCTCACCAGATCGATCAAGGGTTGTTTGGGATCGATCCCTGATCGATCCATGTGCACTTCGTACCGATCAAGGAATGGCCCAATGGAGCTGCGATCGATCATGGTGGTTCTTCAGTGAATAAGCAAGCTTTTGTGAAAATTTTGTGGCATTTGGACTTGTAGTTTTTGAGTTATGATCGATCCAAGATTGGATTTCCAGTTTTGTTGAGGACTTCGTATCGATGCTTGCGTACCGATGGATTTCGTATCAATGACGTGGAGCGAGAATTCTGTGTAGATCCATGTTTCACGCCTAAAGACTGTTTCTTTGGTTTGACTGTGCCCTTCATATCCATCCCACACATTGTTCTTCATGTCGATGTTATGCCCTTGCCTTCATATCAATGCTTGGCCCTGGCCTTCGTATCAATCAAATGAGCGATCGATACGAAACATACAGCTGATGGATGGATGAAGTAGACGGATACGAACCGGATGGATATGAATTAGATGGATACAAAGTAGATGGGTACGAACTGGATGGATACAAAGTATATGGATAGATGTGAGGTAGATGGATACAAAGCTGATGGATACGAAGTTGACAGACACGAAGTGAACATGTTTCACTTGAACCTTGATCGATCCATAACTTGAGCATACGAACTCCGATTGACTTGAAATTCGGAATGTTGCCTTTCATAACTTTATTTGTCGTACCATGCTAATTGTAGCTCGATCCGGACTCGGACCAAGTTTGCCTGTATCCATCATGGACCCATAGATAATTGATCTCCGGAGCGGATTGTCTTTAGTTTCTAGTCAAGTCCTTGGTGTCACGGCCTTGCCAGAAGGCGGGATAACTTTTCCCCCTAAAGTACATCCTGTGTGAACATGACGTACTTTGAAAAGCTGTCATCTTCATCCTGAAAAAGTTCTATCTGATTTGTTGAGCAGTTTCGTCTTTTCACCAGGAGATGTAACCTATGATTAATTTCCAGTAATATAAATGTTGAATTGCAAACTGCCAATGATCATGCAGTTTTATGTTGTAACTAAAGATCGAGTGCCACCAAATTGTTGTTCATTGTTCTGGTTGTCATCAGGTAAGCATTAAGTTCCTGTTAACTTTGAAATCAAATGTTAGTTTGGCATACATGCACGTATGTTAACCTAATTCCCGTTCATGTTTACACGTTCGCGGGTCGTCGCCAACTTCCTTTGTTCTTGTTTGGATCGAGTTTCATATTGATCCTCTCCTAGATCGATGTGAAAGTCAAGTTGTAACAACGATTAATAGTCGTTTTGATTCACTCCTTCGTATCGATCCTCTCCTGGATCGATCTGGGATGTATGAATGTTGGCTTTGTATCGACGGACACAAAGTTTTTGGTCTCGAATAGATGGATATGAAATTGACGTTTCGTATCGATGGAGTTGAACAGTAAAAACATAACCAGGCTGTGATCTTTGTATCGATGGATACAAACTAGTGGTCTTCGAATTGATCTATATCGATGGATACAAAACGCTGATGGATACGAAAGTTAAGCTCTGGACTGCCTTGCGTTGATGGATACAAAAGCCAGCCTTTGTATCGATGGATGTTGACCGATTCTCTCCGTTCAGTAACTGGGAAACGAAATGACTTCCCTTGGATACGAAGCCATATAAATGCATTTTGGACTTAGACAAAATTTTCACTTGCTTTGCTATCTCTTCACTTCGTATCGATCTAAAGAACGGAAAAAAGAACCAAAACTTCGTCTTCCAAAACATCTAACTTTTAACCCTTTAACCCAATTCCTCCAATCTAGGTAACTGACCAGTAAATTCACGTTTCTAGTGACGAGCATCGAGATTCACGCCACTCCGCTCATGGTGACGGCCACCTCCAGTGCTGTTGGTATCGGAGCGTGAGTAGGGCAAGGTTGAGGAAACAATCAATGGCGTGTTGGAGGCTTGAGGAAGAAGGAGAGCCATCGATGGAGTCACTGACTTCAAGTCATTATCAAAACACATATTGATGAAGGATGATGGGAAGCCGCCTCCGTGATCGATGGAGGAAATGTAGGAGTTCGTATCAATCAAGATTTGATGGTTACGAAGCCAATCGGTTCGTTTTGATAAGAAGAGTATTGATATGCAGTTGATCGATATGAATGCGCATCGATACGAAATGTATCGATACACACATGCCTTCGGTCAAAGTTTTGATTGATACGAACTCATGTTTCAAGGGAAAGATCCAATTCGAACCATGATGGATACAAAACCAATTGTCATTAGCATACTCTAACACTTAAATCCGATGACCTTTTGCCTTGCATACTTGGACTTGACTATAGAACTGCATATATGACTATCCTTCAAAGCTCGTCGATGAAAACTATAATTTGACAAACATAACAAATTTTAACATGGATCGTTCTTCAAAGTCAGGATGGTACGGTTGGGACGGTCAACGATGACGGTCACTCTGGTCGAATCTCAAAGTATTGTCACTTTACCATCTTTCGAACTTGTAGAAATTTAAAGTATTATGTAGCACTTCACTACACAACACGATCACTCACTTTACAACGGGGGGAACATGGGTTTCTTGCCATCTAATAATGGTTTTTACCGAGTTCAATAGTTATGGATCCCGGAAGCTCCGAGCAGCAGGAAGTTTAGAGTCCTCCACTTCCAAGAATAGAAATGCCAGACATCGCAGCTGACATAGTAAGTCCTGCCCCGGATGAACTACCGGGTGCAGTGTTCATCTTGAATCCGGAGGACTCGGTCCGTTCTAAGATTTCTGAAGATATGTTGGGCAGAATTTGTCTCAAGCATGGACTATCTCTAGAAGACGTTCTATTACCGACGCCGGAAGACAGAGCGCACAATCCTCCGGAAGGGTTTACTACTTGTAACAGATTTATGTGTGTAGTTGGGACGTTGCCCCCATTTAACCAATTTATTCGGGATGTGCTGTTCTTCTTATGGATTGCGCCTTCTCAACTGCATCTGAATGGATATGCACTTCTCAACAGCTTATATATCATCTTTATGGAGCATCTTCTCCGACCCCCGACCATCGACGAAATCAGATACTTATTCAACATCAAGAGTCGCGGGGATAACCCTTTGTTTACTTTCCTAGAAGCAGTGAGGAACTGGCAAGTCGTGGTAGGTGCTTGGAGTAAGTTAAGCTACTTCAAGACAGAATGGTTCTTTGGTAGGTGTCCACCAGGATTTGCTAGACGGTGGTTTGTCAGACATAAGTGCTTTAACTTCTACATCAATTAACTAGGTAATATAAGTTGACGCTGAATCAATTACTGCATTTCTTTTTACAGCTTCACTTCCACGGCCTGAAGGAGCATAGTTCAAGGAGAGAGTGAGAATGCTTCAAGCGTTGCCTGTTGAGCTTAGGGAAAAAGATGAAGTCCTTACTAACGAAAACTTGATCGTCGTGGGGCTCATAGAGAGAGGTCAAAGCATTGTGCTAACAGGAGTTCCGAGGGTAGCTTCGGTAAGGCAAGGAGGAAGAAGGGCTCCTATCGTGCCCTTAGTCGAGGAAGCTCAAAGTGCTCCTGGAATTACAATTATCGAAATGGGTGATGACGAGAGTGCGACAACTAAGCATGAGCCTGCGGTTGTGCCTCCGCAGGGTCTTCGATTATCAGAATAAAAATGAAAGGGCAAAACTCTCGCCTACAGAGCCAAGAGGCATAAGACCGTTGTAATAACTCAGCCCGTGGCAACTTCTACAAGTCCAGAGACCTCTTCTCCACAAACAGAAGGTTCATTGAGAGGATTGTCAGATATTCTTATTCCAAATGACATATCTTTGTTCCAGGATCTTGGATTAGAGGGGCTCCCTTCCCCACCGCAAACTGGTGCAAGCCTAACTCCTTTAGACATAGGGAGCCAACTCCCACGAGCAAGGCTACCACAATCGGTTGGTTGGAGTGTTTGCATATGCATACACACACTTCACGACACCACACAACTTCTAATCACATGCTCGTTAATTTCTGGGGATGACTAATTCTGCTTCTCTTTTCATTTTTCAGATACGATGGTGAAACAGGGATCTATGCTCAGCAATCTTCGCTCTTCACGCCATCCTTCCAGTTCATACTCTGAATCTCATAGGCGGGAAAGTGATAAAGACTACGGTCGCAGCTATCACTCTAGCTAAGAGCGCAAGTGTTATGATAGGGAGAAGGAAAGGTCACATCAAAGTTGGCGCCACTCTCGATCGTGATCTCCACCATCTAAAGGACCCTCAAAACCATCCAGCTCTGGCATGAAATCTTCTTAAATTGCACACCAAATAGTGCCACCTCACACTTCGAATCTGGTGATCAACGTCTTAGAACTGAAACGGAAGCTCCCGTCATCACAGAATAAACTGTTATAGAGCCCATAGGGGAGGGAGCCATCTGATCGCCAAGTTAAAGAAAGACTTCCCAAATATTTGTTTCGATGGCTTCCACTTCCCTCCAAACTTGAAAAGAATCCCCAACGACATAGAAAAACTGGTATAAGATTACGAGCACGATGCATACAACCAGTATAGGGAATGGGTTAAGACGGCTAAGAGGGTGTCGGCGATATCTTTCAAGCGGGCTAAAATGATTGAAAAATTGGAAAGCGTCCTTTCTCAAAATGGCAGAATAATAACAGCGCTTACCAATGAGCTCGTATCTTCAAGGAAAACCAAGGTGGAGGTCGAACAAAAAGCCCAGGAGGCCAAGAAGTCCATGGAAAACATGAGGAAGACTCATATGGACTTAGTGCAGGAGATGGGTCACCATAACACCGTCATTACTCAAAAAAGGGACTCTGTACGGAAAGAGGTTGAGGAGCTAAGGGCGAAGCTAGCCGAGGCCATCACGAAAGAGGATGAGGCCAACAAAGCCACCCAGGAGGCATGTGAACAGGTGGTGAGACTTAAGGAGGAGAGGGATGCAGCGAATATGAAGGCCTAGGAAGCCGATGCTAGGATTGATAGGGAAAGTAAAGCGATTGAGGCCAGGATGGAGAGTGAATTTGAAGATCTCCTGGTCACGTACAATGCCAATATCTTAAGAAACCGCAACTTAAACTGGCTTAGCGAAGATTATCCTTTCCAACTATACAAGGCCTGGAGTCGCTTGGTAGAGGACAAAAAAGGTGATCCACAATGCTGCAACTATCAATGAGTTCAAACTAGAAATCCAAGTGCTAATCGGAGATGAAGCTAAAGTCCTCCATGAGACAACCATCGTTATTGAAAAAGAAAAACTGGCCGCCAAGTATCCGAAAGCTGGGGAAGGATCCGAAATTGAACATTATGAATTAGGCACTGAAATGCCTGCAACGTCCCGATCTGAACTTGCTTCTTCTATTGCTCCTCCAGCTATTCCGGAATACGACCCAGATAGGCCGCATCTCTCCCCAATAATCAAGTGTGGCTCGGAAGGCACGTAAGCTTAGCATGGAAGCCAGCCTGAGGAAGGTATTCTAGACACTTCTCCTATTCCTTAAAATGCAGGAGCACTATCAGATGATATTACTAATATATTCTCTTATCTTCATCCAATCTTAGATTCTGCAACGAATGATCCTCCTACAGCTCAAGAAGAACATCACGAGCAGGAGGTGCTAGTGACGGAGGCTATAACCGTGACGGCCGTCACATCGGCTGGGGAGATGCACGATAGTAGCTGCTTGCTTGATGAACAATTGATGGAAGCACTCTTCAGCCATCAAAGTGATCCAAGTATCGAAGTGTCGTTCAATGTTGATGAAGATGTGGTCATCACGGACTCCTCGGGTCCGACCAACAGCGTTCTAATGAGCATACATGTGGGCTAGGCGGAGCAGATGATGGAGGAAATAAAAGCCGAAATTGAGCAAGCTAAGCAGGCTCGTAGAGCTGGTGGGGGCATGGCAGGTCCCAGTCCGGTCCTAATACTTGTCGTTTCTCCTAGTGGCACTATCGTTGAGACTAGCGCGCCTCCTCCCTCTAACATCAAGAGTGCCACCATCCCTCCAGTTCCGCACACAGAGGATATTCCGGTCCTCGTGAGTTCTCAAGAGGAGACTGCTTCAATTCCCCCGGCCGGACATAAGCCAACTGGAGCAGGCCGGGGAGGTAAAGGTTCGAAGAGGGAGAGAGTTCTGAGCGGCAGCTCGAGCGGGTCTATGCCGAAGAAAAGCAAGAAGGATAGAAAACCAAAGGCGTAGACTTGCACTTTTGCTTCTTCTCTTTTTTTTAGATAGCTAGAATAGGCTTTTCTTTCATTTTTTGTAGGCCATGTATAGATGCGGATTTGGCCCCTGCTTATAGGAATCCTTCGAACATGTTTTGTACTTACTTTTTCAAAGAATAGTGGAAATAAAATTTCTTTTTGTTTTTAGCACAACTCCGTGTTCATTTGTTTAAAAATTTCAGCACTCGCATTTCCATTTAATGTACTTGTGAGGCCTTAGTTTCTGAGTCTAACTTGAGTCTGGTCATTAGGTCCTGAAGTCATGGCTTCGGGTCATAATCAAACGTCGAGTCGAGCTCCAACATTGTGCTGTCTCGGTCTATGGCTGGTACTTGAGTTATGCTCCCAGTCCTAGGGAGAATCGAAGTAGTCAGTCGGTAGTCGTTCTCAGCCTTTACTAACTTTAATTTAACTTAATCAGAACAAAGTTAAAGTGAAGTGGGTTTGAGTGGTCGGATCACACTCGCTCATCTGCTAGTATTTGCATCCGCTCTCTGGGGATTGAACTTGTATGCCGATGGTCGATCATGCCTGCATAATGCTTGGAATTATATCCATACTCCGGGGACATAAGTTAATTTACGGGCGGTCAGTCACACCCGTTAAATGCTCAGAATTATATCCACACTCCGAGGACATAAGTTGGTTTACGGGCAGTCGGTTACACCCGTTCGGCGTTTAGAATTATATTCGCACTCCGGGGACATAAGTTATTTTACGGGTAGTCGGTTACACCCGTCTGGTGTTTATACTCCAGTACGCGCTCTCGAGACCAGAGTTGATTGATGGGTAGTCAGTTACACCCATTTGGTGTTTATACTCCAGTCCACGCTCTTGGGACAGAGTTGATTGATGTATGGTCAATAACATATGTTTATGTATTAGGATCTCGTTTGCACTCCGGGAACAAGGAGTAGATCAAGGTTGTGGATGGTAGGATCACATCCACCTTGATTTGGTAAGCGAAGTCGTAGATGGACGGATCCATTCTCTTCAGGCTTGAAAAAGTTGAGGCGAGGTCGTGAATGGACGGATCGATCCTCCTTGAGCCTAGATTTAGGAGTTTGTACTTCAGCTCGCACTATGGGAGCTGGAGTTTATTAAAGGATCATCGTGTTTCAATCCTTCTTTACTTTATCGTTGCTTGCCCCCAAGCTTGGGGTTTCACTTAGCGAGTGACTGGTTGGATCATGATCACTCCCTATTTGAATGAGTCCCACCGTAGGATGGGACTTAGCTCTTCATATATCGTAACGGTCGCACGACGCATTTCAAGAATTGCCACTCTGGCTTGATGAGTCTGCATTTTATTGCTGAAATAAGAAAGTATGGCAAAGTCAGTTGCCTTATTACAAGTTCAAATTCAAAAAATGCATAAATAAATTTCAAAGGAAAAGAAGGCTAAATGAATAAAAGCCATTTATGTGTAATAGCGATGGAGACTCTCGCTGTTCCATGCTCACGGTAAAGTGAGACCGTCAATAGTTGATAGTTTGAATGTGCCATCTCCGAGTCTCAGCTCAATGACATACGGTCCTTCCCATGTCGATTTCATGTGTGAAGGGACCGGATAAATCCGCTTAAGTATGAGATCGCCAACTTCGAAGGTTCTGGGTCGGACCTTAGCGTTGTATAATCGGGCGACTCTACTGCGATATGCGGCTGTCCTCAAATTAGCCTCTTTGCGCTTCTCATCCAGTAAATCCAGTGATTCTGCAAGTAGGATGGCATTCATCTTTGGGTCGTAATTGGTCACACATTGAGAAGGTACTTCTAGTTCAACTGGAATACCAGCTTCAAAGCCGTAGGAAAGTGTAAACGGAGTATGGCCAGTCATGGACTTGTAGGTAGTTCGATATGCCCATAGGGCCATGGGAAGCTCATTGACCCACTTACCTCCAGGTTTTTTCAGTCGTTTCTTTAGAATGGACTTGATAACTTTGTTGACAGCTTCGACTTGCCCATTCGCTTAAGGGTGAGCTACTGCTGAGAACTTATTCTGGATGCGGTAGCATTGATAGAAGTCTTTGAACTCGACACAATCGAATTGGGTCCCGTTATCGATTACAATGGTGTGTGGGAGGCCAAAGAGACAGATGATGTTGCGCATAACAAAGTTGGTTACGTTCGTCGTCGTGATAGTGGCAAGGGGCTCAGCTTCCACCCATTTAGTAAAGTAGTCAACTGCAACGATGGCATACTTCGCACCACCCTTGGCTAAAGGTAGAGACCCTATAATTTCAATGCCCGTGGCAAACGGCCATGGACTGACTATCTGAGTGATTTCGGTAGGTGGGGCTCTTGGAATCCTGGCATGCTTTTGGCACCTTCGCACTTCTTAGCATAAACTGATTCGTCTCGATTCACGGTTGGCCAGTAATATCCATATTTGAGTATTTTCTTCGCAAGGGCTTGCCCCCCAGTGTGATCGCCACACTCTCCTTCTTGCACATCATGCAACACTCATTTGATCTCGTCATGGGTACTGGAGTAATGGAACAGAATATCCTCTCCTATACAAGACTCCATTCTGGATAATAAATCGTGAAGCTTTTCGAAGAACCTGTCTTTTCTCACTTCTGCGCTCGGGTAATGCTCCATGCTCAAGATAATTTCTGATTGGAGTCATCCAAGACTCCCTCTTGGGTGTTGTCTCGTGCACCCAATCTATCTCCATCTGATCGATACTTAGAGTAGTAACTGTCTCTACAGGGACGAGTCCCATCTGTTGTGCTTCGCCAGTGCTGGCCAGTTTCACTAAAGAATCAGCTTTATGATTGTGCTCTCGGAGTATACAATGAATAACATAATAGTCGAACTAATTCAACACTTCTTGAACTCGAGTAAGGTAAGTGGCTAATCTCTGGTCTGTGGCTTTATACTCTTCTCGAACCTGGCATACGACCAATTGCTAATTATAGTAAATTTCCACAGTGATAACTCCCAAGTCTTTGGCAAGCCTTAGTCCAACAAGCAAAGCTTTGTACTCGGCTTCGTTGTTAGTTGCGCGAAAGTCAAACTTCAAAGCATAGCATATGGATCGACCTTCTAGGGTTTTGAGGACTACTCCAGCGCCTAAGCAATGGTCGTTTGATGCACCATCAGTGTATAGCTTCCATGTGCATTTGGGAGATTCACTGGCTCCGGGCAAGTCCTTCGGTATAGTGAATTCGGCTATGAAGTTTGCTAGAATCTTCCCTTGAATAGCTCGCCTTGGTGTATAAGTGATGTCGAATTGACTCAACTCGATGTTCCACTTAAGCAATCTAACAGACGTCTCAGGTCGTGTTAGGATCTATCGCAATGGCTGGTCGGTGTAGACTGTGATCGCATGACCTTGGAAATACAGATGGAGCTTCCTCGAGGCTACGACGAGACAATAAGCCAGTTTTCCACCTTCGGGTAGTTTCTTTCTACCCCTTTTAACCTTTTGCTGATATAATAGACTGGTCGTTGGATCCGATCCTCTTCTCGAATCAAAGCAGCACTAATTGCATATGCCAAAACTGCTAGATAGACATACAATCTCTTGTGATTAACCGGCTTCGATAAAATAGGAGGAATTGCTAGATGTTGAACTAGTGCTTGGAATGCACCCTCACACTCCTCTGTCCACTTGAAGTTTCGTTTTCCTTTTCTGATCAGATCGAAAAAGGGAATTCATTTGTCCGTAGATCAGGAAATGAATCTGCTTAGGGCTGCCACCTTCCCATTGAGGTTTTGCACCTGCTTTATGGTTCTGGGAGTTTCGAGATTCCGAATCGCCTAGATTTTCTCAGGATTGGCTTCAATTCCTTTGGCATTGATGATGAATCCAAGGAATTTTCCTGACGCTACTCCGAAATGACACTTCAACGGATTGAGCTTCATTCTGTACTGTCGGAGTATGTTAAACATCGTTTCCAAATCACCGACATGGTTGATGGACAATCGCGACTTCACGAGCATATCGTCAACATACACCTCCATGGTCTTTCCGATCTGGTTGGCGAACATTCGGTTCACGAGCCCCTGATAAGTTGCTCTAGTATTCTTGAGTCCGAATAGCATCACCTTGTAGCAATAAAGTCCCAGATCAGTGACAAATCTAGTATGTTCCTAGTCGGGAAGATGCATCGGGATTTGATTGTAGTTGGAGTACGCGTCCATGAAAGATAAGAGCTCATGTCCGGCCATTGAATCCACAAGTTGGTCGATTCTGGGAAGCTAGATACTGCCTTTGGGGCAGGCTTTGTTCAAATCTGAGTAGTCTACACATGTCCACCATTTTCCATTCGACTTTTTGACAAGCACTGGATTCGATACCCATTATTGGTATAAAGCATCACGAATAAACCCATTAGTCTTGAGTATATCCACTTCTTCCTTCAGGGCGGTAGATCTCTCTGGATCCATACCGCGCCTTTTTTGTTACACCGGGAAGTGCCGCGGGTCGATATTTAATGCATATCTCGCGATGTTCGGCGAGATCCCACATATGTCTGAATGAGTCCAAGCGAACTCATCAAGGTTCGCTCGGAGAAAATCAATCGGTTCTTGTCTCATCTGGGGGCTGAGTTGAGATCCGACCATTATCATTCTGGAATCGTCATCATCGTCGATCGGAACATTGATCGTCAACTCTGCCGGGGAAGCTTGGTAATCTTTGACTTCCTCCTCATCATTATTGTCTCTGGGATCAAGGTCCTAAAGGAATTGGTTGTGGTTCCCGAGCCTAGGCCCAGGCGTTAGCTGTTAATTTTCTGAAAAATGGACGTAGAGAGATTCCTCTACGCCCTTTCCTTTCTCCTTTCGCTGCATATCCCACAGCTCAGCAACATAACAGGTGCACCCAGCCGCCTGATCACCATGCACTACTCCGACCCCATTATTAGTGGGGAACTTCAGAGTTAAGCACCAAGGGGCAATCGCTGCCCTGAATTCCGCGAGGGCCGGTTAGCCCAAAAAGCATTATAGGGGGGATGTATGTCCAACACAACAAACTTCAACATCCGGAATCTTCGGCGATCTCCAATACCCAACTCAACGGGTAACTCTACCATCCCAGCTGGTATGGTTACGCTTCCGTTAAAACCATGAATATGTGACTGACACAGTTTTAGATCTTTTGCCTCCATCCTCATTTTGTCGTAAGCACGCTTGAAAAGAATGTTCATAGAGCTTCCGCTGTCAACCAAGATCCACTTCATCCAAGCATGACCTATTTGGGCTGAGATGCCTCGAATCTGTCAGCATCAAGGTTCCTGAAAACGATGTTGTCCATCATTGTCCTCTGTTGTTTTACCGGGGCCCCGTCATCAACATTACTACAACATTAAAAGTCCACATGCCTGATCGAACTGGCATATGACTCCATTTCCTTCCAGCTCCGATCAACCGGATTAGGACCACCACTCACGGTATTTATTACCAACCTCCCGCCAGTACGCGCGGGTTCTTCAGGTTTAGCTTGGCCTTGACCTTGATTTGGATTAGATAGGCCTGCGCCTCCATCCTTCGGAGCTTGAAAAAACTGCTCTAACTTTCTTTCTCTAATCAACCTCTCGATGATATCTTGCAAATGATGGCACTCATTAGTGTTATGGCCGTAACAATCATGGAATCTACAGAACTTCCGGTCTAAATTTGTTTCTCAGATGATGGTTACGGAGCTGGCTTCTTATACCGTCCGGTATTACAAGTCTGAAGGTAAACATTTTCCAGCGATGTGTTTAGGGGAGTATATCGGTCGAACATGGGAGCTCTGGGTCTCGGTCCGCGATGTGGGTCTCTCTTCTTCCCCTGACCTCCATTACCCTTCTGTTGACCTTGCTTGTTTTGTATGTTCAACAGTACTTTACTAGAATTCTCACCAGTCTGCTTTATGAGGCCTTGAGATCCCCTAATCATCGTTTGTGAGGCCTTGACTTTCTCTAATCATTTGGCATATCATGGTTGGAATGTCAAGCATTTGGATATTCGAGGCCAAGGCATGGTCGGGTTCCATGTTACTGGAACGGTCTGATCACTGTCTACGGTCCGTTCCACGCCTCCTTGGTTCTCGGTCTTCGTGGAAGTGAGGATCCTGAGCATGGATGCAGTGACGAGGGGCTGGATCTTGTTGGATCTGGATCTCGACTTCCAGATCTATGGCGGCAGCAACTGCGTGGTCAAGAGTGGTGTGATGAAGAAGTGCTCCTCCTCGAGAGAAGGGTCCAGCATGATGCCCTGTGGAAGGACCAGTCCCGGCCTATCCGAGATTCACAACATGCTGGTGCCCGAAGGCTTCTGCATAATTTCCATCCAACCAACGACGTTGTAGATCTATGATTACAGTCAGAGGACGCTAAGCTTTTAGACAGGGAATAAGAGGCATGCTTCCTTCTAGATCTCCTTCACCTTTCCTCGTTCAGCTGGTTTGCGAGCTCCGTGTTGGCACGGATCTGCTGAGTAAGCTCCTGGCGGCTCTGTGTAAGCTCTTGCATAAGGGCCTGAAACTCCTCTCTAGTCAATGGACCATGTGGATCTAAAGCTTTAGCCGACGTTTGGCCTGTTGGGATTAGCTGTGTGGGATTTTGCCTATCCCTTTCTTCTTGATCTGTAGCATTAGAAGCAGTTCTGGTAGTGCACACCATGATGAATGTAGCTCTTCCAAGATCTGAAGCAATCTGAGTAGAATTGATGGAACTACCGGAAGACAAATTTGGATCTCCTCCTTAGATTTTAGCAATCCAACATGGCAAGGTATCCACAAAATCAGAGAAAAACAGAGTTTTCTTAGTGAAAGCACCAAAGTGTTTGTACCAAAATTGGGCACAACACTCTTCGGATGTAATTGAAGAGATTAGAATGAAGAAATTAAATGGAAAAAGAGGCTAATCCAACAATCACACCAATAAAAGTAAGCAAAAATAGAAAAGACAAGCGTTTATAGTGGTTCACCATTGTAGCCTACGTCCACTTTGAAGAGTTTACTGTTTATTGATGATTCTCAACTGAGTTACAATAGTACAAATCACTAACACTCAGGTTACAATGGAGTTGCAGCAGAGTAATGGCGTAGAAGCTCCAAAAGTCCTTTTTCAGTAAGTGTAGGGGTGTTATTTATAGGAGTAGATCTGAAAATATCTCCCTCAAACCTCAGAATACCTCTTTTCACATGTGGGTGGGCCCACCAGACCTATCAGGGGTTGTTTGGGATCGATCCATATGCATTTCGTGTCGATCAAGGAATGGCCCAATAGAGCTACGATCGATCATGGTGGTTCTTCAGTGAATAAGCAAGCTTTTGGAAAAATTTCATGGCATTTAGACTCATGAGTTATGATTGATCCAAGATTGGATTTCCAATTTTGCTGAGGGCTTCATATCGATGCTTGCGTATCTATGGATTTCGTATCGATGACGTGGAGCGAGAATTCTGTGTAGATCTATGTTTCATGCCTAAAGACCATTTCCTTTGGTTTGACTGTGCCCTTCGTATCCATCCCACACATTGTCCTTCATATCGATATTATGCCCTTGCCTTTGTATCGATGCTTGGCCCTGGCCTTCGTATCGATCAAATGAGCGATCGATACGAAGCATACAACTGATGGATGGATGAATTATATGGATACAAACCAGGTGGATACGAATTAGATGGATATGAAGTAGATGGGTACGAATCGGATGGGTATAAAGTATATGGATGGATGTGAGGTAGATGGATACGAAGCTTATGGATATGAAGTTGATGGATACAAAGTGAACATGTTTCACGTGAACCTTGATCGATCCATAACTTGAGCATACGAACTTCGATTGACCTGAAATTTGGAATGTTGCCTTTCATAGCTTTGTTTGTCGTACCATGATAATTGTAGCTTGATCCGGACTCGAACAAAGTTTTCCTATATCCATCGTGGACCCATAGATAACTGATCTCCGAGGCTGATTGTCTTTAGTTTCTAGTCAAGTCCTTAGTGCCACGGCCTTGCCAAAAGGCGGGATAATAGTTCCCAATCGAAGGAGGTATAGGATGAGTCCGAGGAAACCTGCAAGCCTCTAGAGATTAGTACAGCTCCTCCCTACAACAAGAAAAGAAGGAACTACTCATGTTACAATAAGAGGTAGCAACCCTCAGTGTTGACATGCCTGAGAGGACGCGTGAGAACCTCATTGCTCCCATTCGCCTCAAGGTCACCTAGGTTATTAAAAGCAAGCCATCTACATTGATCATCACCACTAGCCACGATTGCATGACCGACAGGGATAATCTTTCCCTTGCCAGCCCAAGCACATCTAGAGGCACTTGGAATGAACATGTTCATCCCTGCTGGTATATAGGAATAGAAGATACTACCACTCCTTCCCACTCAGTGTCGGAGGACTCATTTGTTAGAGCTAAGGGTGATGATGGCTAATCGGCTTGAGCATAGGCATCCATCACGACCAAGGATGTTATTGAATGCATGATATATGCGTTAGACCAATGTCACCTAGAAGAAAGTGTGGAGGATGGTAATGATGATCTGATTGACCCCTGTATGGGAGATTCTAGCCCGAAGGTGGGACAGCCATGCTACTTAAACCAGTATCAATTAACAGCGACGACTCCGATAATGTCGTTTAGATAGGCAAAGAGCTAAGCCCAAAAGTAAGGGACAAGTTGATTTTTTCCCAAGAGAGAGCAAAGATGTGTTCGCTTGGAGGCATGCCGAGATAACCAGCATAGATCCCTAAATTATATGCAATGCCCTCAATATTGATCCAGTGACTCACCTTTTCTGGCAAAAGAGGCGGCCACTTAACCTCGAGAGGTCTAGAGCCAACATAGTGCTCATCTACAAAGCAACATATCCAATTTGGGTAGCCACCGTATTGCTCTTCCAAAAACCTAGTGGGCTTGGAGGACTTGCATTGATTTGTCATATCTTAAAAAGGTCTGCCCTAAAGAAAATTTCTCTCTGCTTCGCATGGACCAGCTCGTAGATGGAACCAACGATAATGAGCTCCTCACATTCATGGATGCCTACCACGGGTATAATCAAATAACCATGCATGACACAGATTAGGAACAAACCTTCTTCATCACCAACGCTGACTCAACTTCTACCCCCTTTGGCCTTTGCAACATGAGTGTTACATATCAATTCTCATCAACTAGATCTTTTCTCAACACAGGACTGTTCGATGGACGTCTATGTGGATGACATGTTAGTCAAGTCTGAAAGGCCTGGGGGCATGTAAATAACCTAGCCAAGACATTTAGCATCCTTCATAGGTACAATATGAAATTTAACCCTAGGAAATGTTCTTATGTAGTTCGATCTAAGAAGTTCTTAGGTTTTGTAAGCACTAAGGGCATAAAGGAAAATCCTAACAAAATTCGGGAAATTCAAGCACTGCAAGTACCCACATAGTCAAACAAGTGCAAAGTCTGAACAAAACGACTCCAATGCTCAGTAGCTTTGTGCCAAAAGCCATGGACTGCTATGTACACTTCTTCAACTTCATCGAGAAGGGAAATTCATTTGTATGGAGTGAAGCTTGCAAAGAGATTCTAGGGAATTGAAGAAACACCTCTCATGCTTTCAAAGCCTGTCAAGGGAGAAGACTTATACTTATACCTCGCCGTAACTGACCATATGATCAGTCCTGCCCTGATTTGCGATGAAGAGAAAGTCCAACGACCCATCCACTGCATAAGCAAGAGGTTAACATGCCCTACAACAAGATACTCTAGGTTGGTGAAGCTGTCCTAGTGCCGGATGATGGATGCCCGACATCTACGGTGGTGTTTCCAAGCTTACCCCATTATGAATCTCTTAAACCAACCATTAAAGTAAGCGTGGAACTAGTCTAGCAAAGCGGGTCGACTGCTAAAATGGTCTATAGAGCTTAAGAAACATCATATCACCTTCCAAACTTGCACCTAAACAAGGGTAAATCCATGGTTGATTTTATAACAGTGTTATCTTTCTTGAACAGTGGCGACCAAGGGGAAACATCCAACTTTCTTCTTGGTAGCTCTATGTCGATGATGCATCCAACGAGAAGGGCGTGAGGGCGGGAATGGTCTTAATCATGATCAATGGTAAAGAACGTTGCTTCGTCGATACACCTTGGCTTCAAGGCCATAAATAATGAAGCTGAATATGAAGTCTCTCGATTGGTCTTAGGATGTCCAAAGAGCTGCGGGTAGAATCTTTACATGTGTTTAGAGACTCCTTATTAGTTGCGAACCAGAATTGAAGAATGCTTTTAGGTAAGGGCAAGACATTGGCCCTCTATATATTCAAGAAACTCATCGACACCTTTACAGACTTCAAGCTAGAATAGATCCCCTACGAAACAAGTGCTAATGTCGACCAACTGCTCAAGGTGGCAACTACCCTGAATAGATCTTCCCCAGGGTCTCGATAGGATTGCAGGCCGCCCCTTGCTTTGAACTGGGGGGTAACCGCGAAGAAGCCGGCCCCAATTCTTGGATGACCCCACTGCTAGAATATCTTACAAGAGGCAAACTACCCATCGAGGGAAAAGAGGCCCGGAAAATATTGGAGGAATTGCATTGAGGCTTTTGTAAATACCATGTCGGAGGTAGAGTTTGGCAAAGAAGGTTGCCCACCAAGGCATTTATTGGCCAACCATTTTTAAGGATGCAATGAATTATGTTAGGAATTGGGATTGATGACAGCGATTCGTCGAAATCCCAAGAATCTTCCTTAATCTCCTAACTCCCATGATGTCCCGATTCGTTCAATAAATAATGAGGATGCACAAACCACTCAATGCTTTCTACAATATCGGAGGCATCGAAAAATCGATGGTAAGACCATGCAATGGTCCCGATTCGTTCACCCGTGATGTCGCCCATCCCTCTAGTGGGATGGGGCATCGGTTCCATGGCAGCGTAGTTATCCACATTATAACTCCAAACTTGGAATCTGCAGTGCTGCTCGTTGAGAATGCAAAAGCCACTCAATGCTTCCTTCCTTACTGGAGGCATTGACAAGCCAATGGCGAGACCACCCAAGCAGTGGTCCTAATTCATTCGCTCACGATGATGCTCGTCCCTTTAGTAGGACGGGACTCTGGTGCCAAGGAACTACAGTTACCCATGTTGAAACTCTGAACTTGGCATCCGTAGTGCTACTCCATTAGAATGTGCAAGCCACTCAACGTTTCTTTCTTACTATAGGCATCGATGAACTGATGGCGAGACTACCCACGCAGTGGTTGTAATTTGATCGCCCGTGAGGCTGCCCATCCCTCTAGTAGGACCGGGCACTGGCGCCATGTCATTATAACTCCAAATTTGGCATCCATAGTTTTGCTCTATGAGAATGTGCAACAAACTCAATGATTCCGTCCCAATTGGAGGCATCGACGAATTTGATGGCAAAGACGATCTGCATAGTTTCTCGATTCGTTTACCCATGATGATGCCCATCTCTCTAGTATGGCGTGGCACTGATGCCATCGTGAAGTGGTTACCCATATTATAACTCGAGACATGGTACATATAATGCTACTCTGAGAGAATGCACAAGCCACTTGACACTTCCTTCCTTATTGGAGGCATCGACAAACCAATGGTGAGACCTCCTATGCTGCGATCCTGACTCGTACACCCACAAAGGTGCCCGACACCCATGATGCTGGTCAACTCAAACAACTAGAGCAGCCTTATCAACCAAAATCAGGCAAAAAGGTTGCTCAATCAAAGCACTGTGTGACCGCCTTAGGACGCCCCTACACTAGCTTACACCTGTAATACAAAGATAAAGGCAGGCTGTCCACATAAGAGAGATAAGCTTATTTTTCTTGGGTAGTCTTCGCTTTCGTCATACTTACTTGTGTTATTTTGTGAATAAAAGGCTAACATTACATGTTTACTTAAAAAGTGCTAGGGGCACCTGAGCCATAAGGCCTCGAATCGTATAAAGTAAGCATGGAGACAACCATATGTATGTACATATATGCACAATACTAGAAAAAAAATACAAAGCGGACACAACATATTCAAATAGATAACCAAATCTACAGTGTCGATTTTTTCATAAAGGAAAGGATTTATAGTATTTAACATTTCCTTATAGAGAAAAAGGGCCATGACCGGATACGTAAATAAAAAAGGACCGACTAAACCACTCACAAGAGAGGAAGATGCTCAGTGATCTGTTATCATCAAAACCAACTCTTTGTCCACCATCAGAGGATCAATGGAAGTTAGATCGCTTGGCCTTCCTGTCAGGGATGTAATATGCGCAGGGGTCAAAATTGCTGAGGAAGCCATTTTGGGCCACTGTCTTTTCTAGCTCTTCCATTCGTTGGTTTATTTGGTTTGTGAAGGAATGAAGCATAGCCAAGATCGAATCCATGAGAGCCTCAACTGAGGCCTCTACTTCATTTTTAGGTTTTGATGCTACAAGTGGCTTCTTTGAAGCAAAGTATAATGGTTCTTGTGCAGGGGGAGTGGAGGAATCAGTGGGGGTTCATGGTATATGAAGGGAAATATAGTTAAAGTTTACTAAAAATAGGAAATGGAGGTTCGTGGCCATCCTTCCAGCGCCAAAATGTTTATGTGAAATTTTGAACTTACAACACCTCAAATGATCATAAAAGTAACTAAGACGTACTTCCGTGAGTTAGAGTCAACAAAATTAAGTGATATCATATTTGCCTTTAGGTAGTATTTATGTCAATGAGAGCTTACACAATCAAGTAATTGCACTTTAACTGTTAGTTAATATGTCAAATCAAATGGATATCTAATTCAGGTAAAAAAGGTAACAATGAATCTAATACTGAAATCTAGGTAAGTAAAAATGCAGAAAAGGTAAAGACGCAGAGAATTTTACGTAGTTTGGTTGTTAATGAATCCTATGTCCATGGGGAAAATATCACTTTCTATCCTTATATTCCTTGTACAAGCATTAATGGCAGAGAGAACATCACTTTTTATTATTAACCTTAAAAAATCTCAGATTAGGAAAAGAACCCTTTCTTGCTACCATGCCTTTTCTATTTATAGTATGGAGATGCACATGGACTGTCATCACACTCCTTCTGCTATTTCAATTCCAACCTTTAGATTCCGCCATGTGTCATCTATTTGTCTCGTTTGTTTGGTGTGCATGGATTGCTGACATGTTTTTAGTGGGAAATCATAATTTGAGCGGTTGAGTTTTGGGCGTTAGCGAGAAGTTTGAAATTCAAGTCGGAACATATGGAATTGAGGCGGGAAACCCAAATTCAAATAGATCGTTCACTTCTGATATGAAAAGATGAATAACTTGTGTACTGACCCACAAGGATGTTGAGAATTATCCCTTTTCCTTGTTATTAAGGGTGTCATTGATATATATGGGGAGGAACTGTGCTATTCGCTTGATACTGCCCAAGACAAGGTTGTAATTGAGTCATCTTGCCCAATCTGCAATGTTCGTTTGACATTATGCTAAGGAGAAATGGAGTTGAGTTACTATTCTCCCAACTTTTTGTGTTTAGCTCAGTATTTATATGAATGTACTATGAGATCCTTTTGATGTTGGTATGCATAAGTTGTTTGATAAGAGTCGCTTGCTCCTTTGATATTTTCTAATAATTGAAGACCTACGCTGGAGCATTGTTTGGATGACCCCATGTACAACCCTTAGGATGTTTTGGATTCCTCATGGTACTACTTAAAGAGTCCTTAATAAGCACAGTGCATATCTACACTTGAAAGTATTTCCAATGCATTAGCTTTTAGGAATAATAGTTGGGTTTATTTGACCTTTTGATTGTAGCATACTTTTCTTCTTTCGTTCCTCTATTCATGCTCATATGTCTATTGCATCCTATTGGCGATGCGTTTCTTTATTAGCCTATTATGATGGCGCAGCATTCTTTATCAGCCTATTCTGATGGCGGCGCATTTCTTTGTTAGCATGGCTTTGATGTAGACTCGTTATTTTTGTACAAGGATATGTGAGTGTAGTGCATCCTCATTTGTACCTATCCTTTCAAAGGATGTGTTGTACTCTAGCATTGTTAGTTCAACTTTTGGTGTGGCGGTGCAGTACCTCCATTGTTATCCCGCCTTTTGACTAGGCAGTATGCAAATGAATCCGATGAGCCAAACTTCGAAATTGTCATGGCAAGACATCTGGAGAGATGACCACGAAGACTAAAAACCAAAGTACAACTAAGATCAAAACACCAATACAAATCTACCACAAAAATTCCAAAAGCCCAAACTTCGCAAGTATGGGGTCGGTACCAACCCATCCCTAGAGGTCGATACCGACACATAAAACTCCATCATTGGAGTCCATCTTCTTCCTACTTACCTTATTTGATACTAGGAACCTATTTCCAATGTTGTTTGGTCAATTCAATGCGATTATCTATCGATCCCCTTGAATCTGCAACATAGTTCTTCTACAACTCTATCATTTGGACCCCGAAACAAGTTAATATTAGAACAAACAACTATGGAATCACAAAGCTGACCGCGAGACAAGCTGAAGCGAAGAGTTGAAGGCAGCCATTTTAACCATATTATGGGTCGGTACCGACCCTTACTCTTGGAGTTTTACCAACCCATCCAATCTGATAATGTGGCACTCTATTTTCATGGAGAATTGGTCTATAGCAAGGAGAACGGTCTGGAGATCTTTGGTGCAAGATTTTAGGACCCTTAACTTTATAAATAGAGAAGTAGGGTCATTTTTTAGGATCTTTTGGCTTTGGTTCAACTCTACTCTATAATCTTTTAATTCTGAAAATTAAGCGTCGGAGTCGTACCAACCCCAAAAAACTTCTACCCTCAGGTCAAAAGATAAGCAATAAAATCATCAAGTGGACGTAGGCCGGAGTTTTCCGAAACACTATAAATCTCTATATGTTCATTTCTTTCTCGTTTTAATTTGTTTTCTTCACTTTTTATTCTCTACTATATCTTCTGGGTGTTTATGCCATTTTTGGTTCAAACATCCATATTGATGTCACTTCTATGTTGCATTGCAGTTCTTTTTATTGGATTGCATATTATGGCTGCAGGTCGGTTCCCATACCTAGTAGCCATTTTCGATTATAGTGCCAAGACCGTGTTTGAATGATTGGGCATGGTTCTCTATTGACTTTTCCTTGTCTCTGCTTCCTCTTCTTGTATCTTAACTTGACTTTGAGAGCAATCCTTTTTTATTTTGGTGTTTGCGTCATCATACCTTCAACATGGTTTAGAAAATATGGTTGTAACACCCTTGCTTTCGAGTATATTAGAAAACACTTCAAATATCAATATCCCTTAGCATGTGTATCCAAGCCCATTTCCTTGATCCATCTTATTTCCATTATTTTCAAGGAACCATTCCACATTTCTCCATTTCATAATAGAATCATCCAACATTGTATCCATGGGTCACCCTTCTTAGAACCCGCCCTTTGTGGATAACCATTCTCACGACTCCTTTCAACATCAAGCCGCCATCAACGGAACCTAACTCCATTCACCGTCGAGTAGCCATCACCGATGCCCTGAAGCTATCATCGTTCTACTACATTGTTATCTAACCCTAAGCAAACAGAGTCTACCTTCCCCCTCCTAGAAGTTTCACCCCAATCCCATTAAAACAGACCTATCGATACTGATCAGAAGCTCTTGGTACCCAGTTGGGTACTTAGCCCATTTTGCCTAACTTTCTTCCTTGCTTCCTTCCTAAAGTCTTCCCTTACAATGCTCCATCTTTCAAGAGTCCAGACCCCAACCACTTTATAAAAAAGCTCTCGGTACCAAGTTCTCCAAAGCCCTTGGTACCAAGTCCAATACTTAGCCAAATTCTTGCACTTCGCCTTCACTCATCACTCCTATCCCCGACCTGAAGCACCATCTCCTACCGAGACCATTTTTCACCAAATAAAAGCTCTCAATACCAATCAAAGCTCTCGATACCGACTACTACACTTAGCTCAAATTTTGATGCAACTTGAATCCTAGGCTCCTCCTATGCTCCATAGCCCCTCCTCCAAGTTTCATCCATATTCGATCATCTTTGCTTTCGATTTGCCAATTCGACCACCTCTTCCCTAACTATCTAAAAGAACTGGCAAAGCATATCAACGCACAACACCCAAACATGAAATATTATCTAAATTCATTCATACACACATGTAATTTACAAAAACATGATAATCAAGTGAATCATATTCTAGATCTAACTTTTGTACTAACATATCAATATGAACAAAAGAGGTTGCAAAACCATTTGAAACCCAATTTAAAACCTCCAAATTTTGGCCATATACATATATGAAAATGTGATTAAAGTTATAAAACATTTTAGGATCAAAGTCATGTTAGAAAGGTCATTTTAACTATATAAACATGCATAAGATAGTGAGAGGTCAAGAATCACTCACAAAATGCCCAAAATACCAATATCTCTCCTTAGATATGAAGTGGATCACAAGGAGGATGAATGAAAATAAACCAAAATGATAATCACAAATTTCTCTTTGTTAATTACCCCTTTAATGATGATTTAGGCAAAGATTAGTCAAGAAATTGTAAGCCTTTTTATGAAATCAAGGTTAATGTAGGTTTAGAGCTATTTTAGGGAAGAAGGAAATGACTAAGATTAGTCTCAACAGCCTTTCCTTAGCACAATTTTCGAGACAGATTAGTGGGCCTAAGCATAGGATTAGTTAATTACCTATAAATGTTGACCAACTGCAGCCAAAATTTAAAATAGCTATAAATTTCAAATGGTAAATCCGTTTTTTTATTATGACATCTCTACGGAATGGGAAATCATCATCCTAAAGCAATGGAAGTGGTTTGAGCCCTTAAGTCAGCTACCATCAAAAGTTATAGTCGAAACAAGATTTTTTGAGTCAAAATGGTCACATAGAAATTCGGCAAATATCATATATGTGGAAAATGTCTCTAATAGTCATTTCCTAAATTAAGAGTCATATGACCTCATATGAATAAAAAAAATTACAATCATCTGATACATAAAATATGAATTGTTACACTCTCCCTTTACTTAAGAATTTTGCCCTCGAAATCCCCAACTAAACCAAAGAATAATCAAACATATTTACCCTACATGCCTAACAATCATATGCAACCATCATACTTGTCAAACAAGCAACCATGCAACCAATATTATAAATAAACCTATCCTAGCATATGAGATACTAATCTACCCTATATGACATCAAAATGAAAGTACACAGTAAGCCTTACCATGGGAAGAGCTTCGCGGCCCACATGCTCTACTCAGTTTCCCACGTGTAGTCGCCTTCACTTTCGCCCCCATTGAACCTTCACTAACTCCGCGGTCTTCCTCCTAAGCTATTTCATATCGCGTCTAATAATACGGACTGGCCTATGAAGTCTCAAAGCTTCTGGTTCAATCTTGATATCATCAACTTGATCCGGTGTGATCGACATGCCTGATTCGTGCATAAATTTCCATATATGAGAAACATGGAAGACGTTGTGCATGCCCATCATCTTCTGAGGTAAGTCGACCCTATATCCTAAGTTCCTAATCCTCTCTGCTATTGTAAAAGGACCTACGAATCTTGGCACCAACTTACCTTACTACCTAATCGAAAACATTTTTCAATTGTGAAGTCTTCACAAACACATAACACCGATGGAGAACTCCAAATCTCTACATCTCCTATCAACGTGGCTCATCTGCATATCCTGAGCAGTTTTCAGTTGTTGCCGAATGATCTCAATCTTCTCTAAGGGTTCCCTAATCATATATGGCCCAAGTATCAGTTTCTCGCCCGTTTCCCACCAACATAAAGGAGCATTACACAATCGGCCATATAATGCATCGTATGGTGCCATACCGATACTAGATTGGAAGCTATTGTTGTATGCAAATTCTACCAAGTGCAAGTGATCATCCCATGATCCTCCGAAATCGAGAATGCAAGCTCCTAAGAGATCCTCCAGTATATGATTTACTCTCTCGGTCTGCCCATCAATTTATGGGTGACAAGATGTACTGAGACGCAGCTCGGTCCCCAGCGCCTCTTGTAAGCTCTTCCAAAATCCACTAGTAAACGAGTCTCGATCACTCATAATGCTCTTTGGCGCACTATGGAATCACACAACTCATTTCAGATAACATTCGACCAGTTTGGCAGCTGTCCTACTTGACTCGATAAGTACAAACCTAGCACTCTTGGTCAATCATTCTACTGTGACCCAAATTCTATCGTACCCTACTCGAGTCTGCGACAATCCATCGATAAAATCCATCAATACTTGCTCCCACTTCAATTCGGGAAATTCAAGCGGTTGCAACAACCCACTTGGCCTCTTTTGTGCTCTACCTTTACCAATTGGCAGTTCATACACCTTGAAATAAATGCCTCAACATCCTTTTTCATCCCTTCCCAATAGCAAGTTTGCTTCATATCACGATATTTCTTATTACCACTGGTACGTATAATCAATCTAGAGCGATGGCACTCTCATAGCACCTCGTCTCATAATCCATCAAATCAGGGACAAACACTCTCCTATCCTTACGGAGCCAACATTCTTGGTTGAGTCCATATTGCTTCGTATCTTCAGACTCTAGTCCTTCTTCTATTTTCGCCATGATCTCTTCTAGTCTAGAATCTCACCTTTAACTAGTACCAATCCGCTCAATCAAACTAGATCTGATTGTCAAACTTGCCAACATCTCTAGCTTTAACTCGCAATGAGGTCTGAAGTCATAGCCAGTAATATACTCTAACTGTCTTCACTCCATGAACATCACTCCCAAACTATCATGTCTTATACTCAATGCATCTATGACCGCATTTTACTTACTAGGTGTATAGGAAATGTCAAAGTCGTAGGAGGCCAAGAATTCCAACCATCGTTGTTGGCGAAGGTTGAGATCCATCTAGGAGAAAAGGTACTTCGAGGATTTGTGGTCCATGAACAGCTCCAACCTTTCTCCTAATAGATGATGTCTCCAAATCTTCAAAGTAAACACTATCACCCCCAACTCTAAATCATAAGTTGAATACTTCCTCTTTAGCAACTTAAGCTGTCGGCTAGCGTAGCGGCAACCTTCCCCTTCTGCATCAATACTGCACCGAGTCCAGTACTTCATGCGTTTGTGTATAATATCAGCTCCTCATTCTCGCTCGGAATGGTCAATACTAGTGCACTCGTTAACCTCTCCTTCAGACTCACAAACATGCGCTTACACTTCACGTCTCAAATAAAAGTCTGATTCTTCATCATATTGGTCAACGGTGCTACTACCCTAGAGAAGTCCCTGGTACAACATCCATAATATCCTACCGATCCTAGGAAACTACTCACATCCATAGCATTCTTGGGTTGGCTCCAATCTTGAATGGCTGCCACCTTGATAGGATCTACTGCGATGCCCTGCTAAGGGATGAGATGGCCGAAGAATCTCACTTCCCTCCTCTAGAAGTGACACTTCGAAAACTTTTCTTTCAACTTGTGCTTCCTCAACATTTCAAGAGCCATCACCAAGCGCACCTTGTGTTCCTCTTTGATCCTAGAGTAGACCAAAATATCATCCATGATAAAAAGAATGGACTTCTTTAGCTGATCCCTGAAAACATGGTTCATATGATCAACAAGTATGTCGGGGCACTGGTTAGCCCGAGCTGCATAACCAACCACTCATAGAAACCAAACGGCATACGAAATGTGGTGATCGGCACACTATCCTTTGCTTCTCTCAACTAGTGAAATCCCATCCCCAAATCTAACTGGGAGAACACCTTCGCACCATGGAACTAATCGAAAAGTCATCAAAACATGGGAGTGGATACTTATTCTTCTTCGCCACCTTATTCATCCCGCGTTAATTTACACACAACTCAGAGAGCCAACTGCCTTAGTGGCGAATACTACAAGTGCGCCCCACTCAAATATGCTCCTACGAATGAACCCTTTATTTAGCAGGTCATTTACTTGCAGCTCCAACTCCTGTTTCTCTCTGGGTGCCATACGCCTCAAAGGCATAACATCGGCCTGGCATCCTTTGCTAAGTCTATAAGAAACTTAATCTCTCGGTGCGACAATAATCCGGTCACCTCCTCAAATAGGTCCGGATACCTTCTAACAATAGGCACAGATGACAACCAATCCTGTGGAACTTTGTAACATCCCTAATTTTTGATAACATTATTCAGGAGATTTGAATAAATTATGTAAAAAGGGTCGTGCTTAATAATTAAATAAATGGTCTTTAATTGGTTTATAGGTTAATCAAATTACACATGGGCATATTAGTAAGTAGCTATTTTATTTTACATGGCTATACACTTCTCATTTTTTCCCATTCACGTTTCATTTCTCACCATCACAAACGCAAATCAGAAAATAAAATTAGAGTCGGCCATTAACAAGGAGGAAAAGTAGAAATTTCTATCTAAAGCTAAGGATCAAAGCTAGGAAGGATTAATTCACAACAAATCTCAAATTCCTTATCAAATCTAAGGTGAATAATAATTTTATACCATCTCTATTTTATTTTATGATTATGTATTTTTGGATTTATGTTTAAATTCATTTTTATAATAATATGGATGATGATATGCTTGAATCATGTTATGATCGAATTATTTTAATTCGTACACATATGATTTTGCTCGGTTTTAAGGGAAAACCAAGGGTTTATGATTTTCAATTGCCATGGAAATTTTTTATGTCGAATAACACATGATTTTGGAGATGGGTTTTGATTTTGAGAATTTTCTACGCTATAGGAAATTTGTTATAAATTTCTAAAGGAAAATATGATATAATTGGGTTTAAAATTTGTTTCAAGTATTTCAAGAAGAAATTGGGTCTGAAATTTTAATATGTTTGATTACATGATAAAATTGATTATCTGTGATTTTTGAGGATTTTTCCTAGTTGATTTATTTGGGAAAATAAATTATTGTTAAAGAGGGACTTTTCTGCAAATGTTGGTTTTATTATATGGAAGGGCTTAAAAAGTTATGTTTCTTTGTTTTGGATCTAAATCAATGTGGTAGTTACTAATTGTAAAGTATTTGAAAAGTAAAGTAACCAATCAAGGGATTACAATTGGCAGGTTAGTTATAAAACAATTGCCATGTTTAGCTATAAATTAGCATTTTAGGAAAAAGGTGGTTTTGTCTATTTCGGAGGCACCTTTCGACTCCTTTACCTCCGCACCATCTCAGTTGAAACCATCTATGTCAAAACCTACATAGTCGGAACCAAGGCACATGGTATCAATAGAATTGGTACAAAGTGAATTGGTAAGTAGCGGAAGGTAGGGTGTCGAAAGCTATGCTTTCGTCAGAGTTGAAACCAAGGTTTTGTTTAAAAAGATAAACACCTGCCTAGTTTTTAAAGGGCTTTGGACCGAGTCGATACCCTATAGAGTCGAAACCTTAGTTTGTTTTCTAAAGTTAAATTTTTGCCTTGTTTACTTAAAGTTTTCAACATAGTTGAAAACCATGCTTTCGAAAAGGTAGGTTCCGACCTAGTCGAAACATAGCTGTTATTTTCCTTCCGAAGTATTGAAGTCATCAATGCCTTTGAAATGTTATCTTTGCTTTTGCCTAAGTTAAGTCGCTTCTTAATTTCTTTCGAAAGGGGTTGAGGGTTTCGAAGGTAATGGGGTCGAAAGGGGGTTTCGACTCTGACCATTGAAGTTTTAATTTTTAAAGGTCTTAGCTTTCGATTAGATGGTTCCGACACCATCAACTTTTCCCCAAATTAATTTTTGTTGGTTACGAAAGAGATACTTTCGTGTATAACCATTTTGACACAAATGATGTTTTTAAAGAGTAAACCCATTGCTTTCGAAATGATGCTTTCGTTTGTTTCGAAGCTCTATATTTTAAAAGATGATTTGATACCATCGAAAGGTATAACAGGTTTCGAAAGAGAATGTTTACTAAGGGCTTCGAAAGGTATGTATACAATGTTTGAAAAGAGGTTTTTGCTTTCGAAGGAGGCTATCCAGAGGTTTCGAAAGAGATGTTTTTATGGTTTCAAAACATAAACCCAATCTCAATTTAAAGTAATAACCATGGCATAAATAAGGATTTTGAAATGTTATTCACATTGTTATTAGTCCATAACTATATTTTGGGGAAAGGGCAGAATAACCAGTTAGGTTGACCCAGTAGTGAATATAATTTAACAGATGTTAAAATTTTAATTAAAGATATTGGCAGGGGCCAATAAGTTTACAGTAAGCCCATGAAAACTGTATGATAATGGCAGGGCCAATAGGTTCATAGTCATCCCATGGAAACTATGATTTGATACTGGCAAGGGCCAGTAGATTTGTGGTTATCCCATGAAAACTATATCCGAATTAAGATATTGGCAATCAGCCAATAGGTTCCTAGGTAGCACATGAAAACTAGGATAAGATATTGGAGTTACCAATAGGTTCTTAATGATCCCATGAAAACTAAATAATTGGACAGATAGTCCTTAACATTTAACAGGTTAATAGTAACCCTAGAAACTACAATTGAGATAGATAGTCAGAATGAAAGGGGATGGGTAATCCAGAATTGATTTACTTGTTTTGCATATCATTATAATGTTTTGAAATACTATATTTTAACCATTATGGATGCAGGAGCACAGTATATGGTTTTATAAATGTTTAGGATACTAGTGAGGGGAAAAACTGTTCCCCTAAGCGGTGTGGTCTCACTAGATATCCAAATGGTTTGAGATGGTAAATTATTATTCATGTAGGCTTTATGTCCGACTCGAAGTTTTTGCTTTCCCCTTAAACTCTTGGGTACTCAATTGAATTTGAGTAGGTTGAGAGTTAAGGTTTCCAGGTGTTCTTTTAAATGAATAAAGCTTCCGAGGACATGCAAGAGGCAAGCTTGTTATTAGAGTTCTTTTATTTCCCCTGTGTGTTTTGTTTGTAAAGGCAAATTGTTTTATTACCTATCTATATACTCTAATCATCCAAGGGGGCATCCTCATATGTCACTCTTGGCGTATTTTGTAATAATTATATGTTATCTGAACGTGGTCTACAAATTGGGACTATGTAATCAATTTGGAATAATTGGAAATGGAATGTGGAATCTGTTGGTTGTTTAAATTTTTTCCATATTCTTGTGTTTCTATGTATCAATGTATCAAATATTGCCGTGTTTAGTCGCCGATGATTAATTACTATGGATGACTGCAGCATCCATAGCCATTAATTTTTGGCCTCCAAATAGGGGGATGTTACAAACTTCAAGTGGATATAGAAAGCTACCATATCCCCATCCTTAAGCAGGCAGCTAATTACTACCGTCTGCCCTTCCACAACCCTGACTATCACCAATAGCTTCTCGCAATCCACTTCTACCACATACTTCCTTAGCCGAGGTAACTTAAGCGTAAAAGCTTTATGATATCGTTGAGGGTATTGAGGGTCAATGTGCATCAAGGTCGGTGACCTTATGTCGTCGATGCCACTTGGCCATGACGTCGCACCTTATCTTTTCAATGCTGAAGAGGCTTGTATCTATGTTATTCAAAACTATTTTTAAAGGGGCAAAGAGGCCTATGTTTTAGAGGGTCGATGACCCTATACCTTCGGTAGTGATCCATATTACTTATAAAGGTTTTAAGTTCTGTCTTCAACCCAAATGTAGGTCGATGTTGTTTAATGTTGCATGAAATATGGTTTATTCTATTAAAGGCAAAGAGCCTTAAACTTCAATGTCGGCATCATCAATGTCATCGATGTTGATCCATTTTAAACTATTTAAAGGGCCATGTATTTCCTTGTTTTGAATATGACTTAAAGGGGATTAATCATATATCATTATGAAAACGGTTTTAAGGATTTTAATTATGAAAAAACCTAAATTTTGAGTTGAAATTTCCAAAGAAGATATTGCTTAAGATTAAATAATTATGAGACATAAAAATATAATTAATTGCACATACCGAATGATGAATACTATATCTTCTTGTATTTAACTAATCAGTTATTATGCATAATTTTTATTTCATACTCACATCATTATTGACCCATAACTACATTTTGTGGGCATTAAGGGCATAGTAACTAGGTAGGTTGTCCCAATAGTGGTATGGTCAGACTAACTCCTGAGTGAGTAAAATTGCATCTAGGAGATCAGGGAGATCATGAGTATATTAGGATGCCTTGGACTGATCGAAAGATACCACAAAACCAGATAATAAGTAGAATGTGGGACTGGTGTAGAATCGTGCCCTATGCTTCAACTGTAAGCCCCCGATTTGTGAAGGTCAGCGATTCCAGTGTGTATGGCTTGGTGAGATGAAAGGATGGTTATGTGCAGGTAGAAACTCATAGCTCTATATGCTCACATATGATGAAGGAAAACTCCTAACTACATTTAGAGATCCTAGACGATGTAAGCCTCCTAACCATATTTAGAGCATAACTATAGATTCCTAACAATATCTGGAGCATTGAATATTTCTCCTAACCGTATTTGGAGACTTTTGTACATCTGGTTGAACTGAAGTAGGCCAGACCATCTAGATACCTCCCAACTGTAATTGAAGATAGGTTAATAGTTGGTCTATGAAAGCTATTAAGTTCGTAGTGACCCTAGGAAAACTATGTTTTGAGACCGATAAAATTAAGTACTTGGGATGGGTAATCCAATGTGCATTGCATGATTATACATCAGTATGCTATTATTGTGCTTTAACCATTGTGGATGCATAGCCAAAGTATATGGTTAATATGTTTTGGTAAAGATACTAGTGAGGGGAAAACCCATTCCACTCAGTGGCATGGTCTCACTAGATATTTATTGGTTCGAAATGGTATGTTATTTTTCAAACCAAAATTTTTGTCTGACTCAAAGTTTATGTTTTCCCCTTAAACTCTCGAGTGCTCAAATTTATTTTGAGTAGATTGAGAGTAAGGGTTTTTCAGTTTTTCGAGTAGGACGAATAATCTTCCTAAGGCATGCAGGAGGCAATCTAGCTATGTAAGAGTTCTATTCTAATCCGTTGTGTTGTTTAAGTTTGTCTATATGGATGTAATAACAAGTTATATAATTGCCAAACATGTGACTCTGATCAACCAAGGGTGCGGGCATCTTCATATGTCGGCCTTGGAGTATTTTTTTTAACAAGTATATTTTCTTTGAATGTGGAATTGCGAATGGGTTTATGTAATAAATATGAAATCATATTTTTAAATGGAATTGAAAAGCTATTTCTGAATCATGTTTGAATTTTTTCATATTCATGTGCTTCTGAATATTAATAAGATTAACATAGCCTTCTTTTGTCACCAAAAATTGATAACTATGGATGACTGCAGCATCCGTAGTAGTTAGTTTCAAGCCTCAAAATAGGGGATGTTTTATGTTGGTATTAGAGCATAGTTTTATGATAAAACTTAAAAAGGATTAAAAAGTTTTTGGAAGCACAATCTGAATGAATCAGAGAATAAGATCAGGATTATGCGATAACGCTATAGTAATGTTCTTGTATTTTCTATATATAAGTATGTATTCTCCACTCTCTCTTAGACCGTTCTTCTGTATCTTAAGGCTCATACGCAAATTTATAGGAAAGAAAGATATGGAGGTAGGAAACGAAAGAATGAATCTATGTGGAGGAAGCACCACAACTAATGGAAATGATTGGCCCAACACCAGAAGGAACCAGGTCGACAGGTAAATCCTAACCAAAATGCAAATGCCAATGTAGATGTTGGTACCCTACTAGTAGATATGAGTACTATGTACCAATTATTCGTTAATATAATACAACCTGGAGCAGCTGCAGGAGTAGTGAGAGGAAATGTTGTTAATGCGGGAGGAGTTAATCCTGTACCGCCAGTTGGTAATAACTATGCTAAGCTTAGTCGAGATTATACCAGTCTTGGTGGGAAGCCTTTTCTAGGGATTAAAGATGTGATAGAGATAGAGAACCAGTTGTTGCATTGTGAAAGGATTTCACTGGTTTGAGCTTGAATGACGAGCAGAAAAGGAGATTAGCTTTTGGATAGTTGCAAGGAGCTACTTTATTATGGTGGAATGGGGTGCCCGTAGGAGTACTAGAAGAGGAATTGACTTGGGCAGATTTTCGGACCGATTCGAGGAGAGATTTTTATCTAAAGTGGCCAAGTTAGCCTTGTTCAGGAAGTTTGATGAACTAAAATAAGTTGATATAAGGGTGACAGAGTATGCTACTATGTTTTATGAGCCGTCTAGTATGGGTATGTGGTCATATATACTGTCATTAAGAGGAATGAGAAGTTTGTTCAAGTTTGAAGCTGGAGGTTGCTAGGGCAACCATGCCACATCTCAGGGATCCATGTAATAAAGTGGTGGAGATGGCACTTAGAAATGAAGAAATGCTTTCTACCTTTGGGAAGGAAAAATTAGAGAAGACTCAGAGTCCACAGAATAAGAAGAGGAAATTCTTCAAGAAGAAAGGGGTCTAGAAAGGCAGAGCCACCAAAAAGAAGTCTGAGTAGTTTTCTATAGCTACAACAAGAAGGGGCACTATGCTAATAAATGTCACTCTAGGAATGGAGAGAAAGCCTCGGAGAAAAAGGTTGCGGGAAAGAAGAATATGACATGCTACAACTACAACCAGGTTGGGCACTTCAAAAAGGAGTGTCCAGAACCAGTCTGGGCTGATAAGGGGAAGGTGTTTGCTTTGGAACCATTATCTCCTAAACCAACTGCTGCTAAGAAAGGAAAATCTATGATGGAAGGTACGCTTCTGATTTTTAGCATACCAGTTAGAGTTTTATTTGATACAGAAGCATCGCATTCTTATTCTTACTGTTTGGTAGATAAGTTAAAGTTATAACCATCATACCTTGTTTGTTGCTTAAGGATAGCTAATCCAACAGGAGGGTACGCAACTATGGGGATGAGATGTGACCATCTAGAGTTTGAGTTGCAAGGTTATACTTTTGCCTGCAGTTTGTATGTATTTGATTTTGTGGGTTTGGGATTGTTTTGGGTGTGTATCGATTGAGCAGATACGATGCTAGGATATTTTACCAAGATAGGAAAATATCATTAAGACACCCTAATAGTAGTGACCTAATAGGACACTCAGTTGAGAATATGAGTCCGGAAATTTATGATTTATTGGGTGCTATAGAATTGGAAGATGAATTGAGTCAGGTTTTAATTGTAAGAGAATTTGCAGATGTTTTTAAGCCAGTTACAGTACTACTACCGAAATGAGTTATTGAGTTTCAAATAGATCTTGTACTAGGTGCTAAACCCGTAAGTAGACCACCTGGCAGGATGACTTAAGGTAGGAGGAGGTAAAGGTGCAACTAATGGACTTAGAAGGAAATAGTTTATTAGATCAAGCAGTTCACCTTGGGGAGCGGTCATGGTGTTCGTGAAGAAACCGGATTGGTTGTTAAGATTTTGCATCGATTATCGTAAGTTGAATGAAAAGACAATAAAGAATCGACATCCTTTGCCAAGAATTGATGATTTATTTGATTAGTTGAGTGGAGCCAAAGTATTTTCCTAGTTGGATTTGGTGATGGGGTTCCATCAATTTAGAGTGGTGGAGGACAGTATTCCTTTGACGGCATTTTGAATGAGGTATGGTTCGTACGAGTGGTTAAAGATGCCATTCAGATTAACTAATGCGCCAGCTTTCTTTGTGGACATATTGAACCAAATTTTTTGAGAGCACTTATATAGGTTTGTGTTGGTGTTCATTGACGACATTTTGATATTCTAAGGATGAAATAGATCATGCGATTCATCTTAGAATAGTGCTTGAGACGCTAAGGCAGCATTAACTAAAAGTGAAGTTTTTGAAGTGTCATTTTTGGAGGAAAGTAGTGAAGTTTCTTGGTCATGTAGTTTCAGAGAAAGGGTTATCAGTCGATCCAACCAAGATCAAAGCTGTTAACAGTTGGAAAAGACACAAGATGATGACCAAGATAAGAAATTTTCTTGGATTAGTTGGCTATTATCGGATATTTATTAAGGATTTCTTGTGGATAGCAGCGCCTTTGATTAAGCTAACCAGAAAGGATGTGATGTTTATTTGGTCTGATAAATGTGAGGAAGCATTCATTGAGTTGGAGTAATTGTTGACCAATCTGCCTGTGTTAATAGTTCCAGATAGGAATCAAGATTTGGTGTATACGGATGCATGTGGAACAGGGTTAGGAGCTGTATCGATGCAAAGGGTAAAGTGATTGCCTACGCTTCTCGATGGCTTAGACCATATGAAGTTAGATATTCGACTCATGATTTGGAGTTGGCACTGGTGATCTTTTCATTGAAAGTGGAGACACTATCTTTTAGGAGAAAGATTTGAACTGTATACAGATCATAAGTCTTTAAGATATTTATTTTCTTAGAAAGAGTTGAATATGCGATAGCAGAGGTGGCTAAAGTTTTTAGCAGCTTATGATTTTAGTATTGAGTATACAACGAGGAAAGGAAACAAATTTGCAAATGCCCTTAGTAGAAAACATCAGAATGTGGTATTAGCTATATTGGCAGAGTGAAAGGATCTTGTAACTGAAAGTGACTTGTGCTATAGGATCGTGTAATATGGATAAACTACTTGTGCGGAATAAGTAAGTAAATAGTAAAAGCAGTAAAGTAAATGACACCAGAGATTTTTATACTGGTTCGAACTCCCGTTCCACGTCCAGTCCCAGACTCCTTCTGGATTTAAACTAGCAACCCTAACTTAACCCGGAGGAATAGGTTTACACCGCCTGAGCAACCGAACAGGACTTCTACCGCCTAAGCAACCGAATAGGACTTCTACCGCCTGAGCAACCAAACAGGACTTCTTAACAAATAACAAAAGTATCTGACTGTAGTGTGCTCTTTGAATATCACTGAGAAGTCAATTAAGTACAATCTTCCTATTATCTTCTCCTTTATGATATGTAGTGTAATGTGCTTGAGAATTGTGGAAGATAGAGCGATCAATGATCAGAGAATGTAAGCAGTTTGAGTGCAGTTTAAAAATAGAGAATAAGAGATAAGAATATTAAAATTAGTTTTGTTGAAATGTTTGTTGAATTCTGATATCTATTTATAGAGAGTAAAAAGTTGCAACCATTGATGAAAGATAACGTAGAAAAGAAACAGCCGCAACTATTGATTTGAAGATGTTTCTCTTCGATGAAGAGAAGTGTCTTTTCATGAAAAATAGCCGTTGAGAATATTCAACCGGCTGAATGGATTTATTCAGCCTTCTAAATTTTAAAAATCGAAAACAGCAAAGAAATAGGCTATTTTTGGCCTAATTCAGCCGTCTAAATGAAGTCATTCAGCCGACTGAATATTGTGAAACTATAAAATAGTTTCAGCATTCAAACGGCTGAAAGATCTCATTCAGCCGGTTGAATATTGTGAAACTTTAAAATAGTTTCAGCAATCAGCCGTCTGAATGAAGTCATTCAGCCGGCTGTTTCAGCCTATTGTGCAAGGTAGTGCATGTGTGTATATGTTTTTATATATATATCATTTCAGGAGAGATTTTAACATATTTCTAAATAATATAAAGACTCTAGACAAAGGACTTTCAGCTCCAAAATACTCTGAATGCGAATCTGTAACGAATCTCCTGCATAATTGATTAGTACACACAAATATTTATTTATATAGGTTGGCACAATCAAAACGACGTAAAATTGAGACTCCAACATTCTCCCCCTTTTTGATGATGATAACTATATAATATATTTACATAAAAACTTACATTAGCATTGCTACTCCCCTTATCAATATGCACACAAATATTTAACTAATTTTTCTCCCCCTTTGTCATAGACAAAAAGAAAGATAAACTATATGCACCAGATTTTCAAGTAAGAGATCTCGAGTTCGAGTCATGAAAAAAATTATATTTTTTTTAAAATTATAAATCCTTGATGGATACAATTCCTAATTCTCTTCTTAATTTTATAAAGATATTTTCATTTAAAGATTTTGTAAATATGTCTGCCAATTGATTTTCAGAGGATACAAATTCCAGTCCGATTAAATCCTTTTCAATGCTATCGCGAAGAAAATGATGACGAATGTCAATATGTTTTGTTCGTGAGTGATTGACAGGATTTTTTGATAAGTTTATAGCACTAGTATTATCACAATAGATTGTTGGTTTAGATAAATTAACACCAAACTCTTGAAGTGTTTGTTGCATATAAATGACTTGAGTACAAGCTAAGGCAGCAGAAATATATTCTGCCTCACAAGTTGAGAGTGAAACACAATTTTCTTTCTTACTAAACCAAGAGACTAAGGATTGTCCAATGAAGTGACAAGTCCCACTAGTACCTTTTCGATCCGTCCGACATCCTCCAAAGTCAGCATCACTATATGAAACTAACTCGAAATGAAATTCTTTCGGATAGAAAAGTCTAAAATCTTTGGTTTTGCTAGGATAACGCAATATGCGTTTTACTGCTCGCATATGTGATTCTATAGGATTTGCTTGGAATCGTGCACATAAACAAACACTCATCATTATGTCAGGTCTACTAGCAGTTAGATAAAGTAATGATCCAATTATACTTCGATATGATTTTTGGTCAACACTTTTGCCATCTTCATCTCTATCGAGATGAACTGTTGTACTCATTGGAGTTGATTTTGCGGAAGTATTTTCCATATTAAAGCGTTTAATTAGATTATTACAATATTTTTCTTAATTAATAAAAATTCCATTTTCTATTTGTATAATCTATAAACCAAGAAAATAAGATAATTCTCCCACATGTGACATTTCAAATTCTTTGGTCATTATTTTTGAAAATTCCTGACATAATTTTTCATTTGTAGAGCCAAAATAATATCATCTACATAAATTTGAATAATTAAAATATCCTTTTTAGTTCTTTTAGTAAAAAGAGTTTGATCAACCTTCCTGATTACAAAACCAGAATCTATTAGATAGCTCTTAAGACGTTCATACCAAGCACGTGGTGCTTGTTTCAGACCGTATAAGGCTTTCTTAAGTTTATAGACGTAGTCTGGAAATTTTTCATGTGTGAATAATGGAGGTTGTTCAACAAAAACATTATATAACCATTTAAGAAAACACTTTTAACATCCATTTGATAAAGTTTGAAATTAGGAAAACATGCAAAGGCCAGTAAGATACGTATTGCTTCAAGTCGTGCAACTGGAGCAAATGTTTCTTCGTAGTCAATTCCTTCTTCTTGATTATATTCTTGTGCAACTAATCTAGCTTTATTTCTAGTTATATTACCTTGTTCATCTGCTTTATTTTTGAAAACCCATTTAGTACCAATGATTGTTTGATCACTTGGTCTAGGAACTAGTTCCCAAACTTCGTTTCGTTATTCTTGCATAGCTATAATCCAATAGTCATCAGTAGATGCTTCTTTTGCATTTTTGGGTTCGATTTTAGAAAGAAAAGCTACATGGCCCATTTGATTAAGTTGATTTCTAGTTCTAACATGTGAATCCATTTCTCCGATGACATTTTCTACAGGGTGATCTCGTAAAATCCTAAGAGGAGATCTTAATTCATTTTCATTATGAACAATGTTTTCATTTTCTTCAAAGTTATAAATAATGTTTTCATCTTCTTCAAAATTATTTTGAGTAACCGTATTTGTGACCGTCTTAGGTATATCTTCATCATCCTTAAAATTATTAAATTTGAAATTTTCGTCGAATGAAACATGAAGTGTTTCTTCGATTGTTTTTGTTCTTTTATTAAAAATTCGATAAGCTTTGCTTCGTTCTGAATATCCTACGAAGATTCCTTCATCGGATTTTGGATCGAATTTTCCAAGCTGATCTTTTGTGTTTAAGATAAAACATTTTGAACCAAAAGTTTTAAAATACAAAATGTTTGGTTTTCTTTGATTGAAAATGTTCACATGGAGTGTGTTTTGTTAAAGGTCGGATGGAAATACGATGTAGAACATAGCAAGCAGTTGCTATAGCTTCTGCCCAGAAATGTTTTGGTAATGTATTTCCATTTAATAAAGTTCTTGCACATTCTTGTAACGTTCTTGTTATCCCGCCTTTTGGCAAGGCTGTGACACCAAGAACTTGACTAGAAACCAATGACAGTTCGTCTTGGAGATCGATTATACGCAGGCTCACTATGGATATCGACGAAATTTTTTCGAGTCCGGATCGAGCTAAAATTGATATGACACGACAAGCAAAGCTATGAGAGCCAACGTTCCGAATTTCAAGTCAATCGGAGTTCATATGCTCAAGATATTGATCGATCACGGTTGAGAAATCCAAACTTGCAGCGATCATAACTCGAGATCTACAAACCCAAATGCCACCAAATTTTAACATGAGCTTAAATATGACCTAAGGAATGTTCCTGCCAAATTTCGACTCGATCGGAGCAAGTCTTGACCGAGTCGAAATTCGTTCGTATCGATCGCGGATGGAAAAAATCCAACTTGCATCGATCATATCTCGAGATCTACAAGTCCAAATGCTATGAAATTTTCACAGCAGCTTAAGTACAACATGAAGAATGTTCCTGCCAAATTTCGACTCGATCGGAGCAAGTCTTGACCGAGTCAAAATTCGTTCGTATCGATCGTGGATGGAAAAATTCCAACTTGCATCAATCATATCTTGAGATCTACAAGTCCAAATACTATAAAATTTTCACAGCAGCTTAAGTACAACATGAAGAATGTTCCTGCCAAATTTCGACTCGATCGGAGCAAGTCTTGACCGAATTGAAATTCGTTCGTATCGATCGTGGATGGAAAAACTCCAACTTGCATCGATCATATCTCGAGATCTACAAGTCCAAATGCTATGAAATTTTCACAGCAGCTTAAGTACAACATGAAGAATGTTCCTGCCAAATTTCGACTCGATTGGAGCAAGTGTTGACCGAGTTGAAATTCGTTCGTATCGATCGCGGATGGAAAAACTCCAACTTGCATCGATCATATCTCGAGATCTAAGTCCAAATGCTATGAAATTTTCACAGCAGCTTAAGTACAATATGATGAATGTTCCTGCCAAATTTTGACTCCATCGGACGCAATCTTGATCAATACGAAATCCGTTCGTATCGATCACGGATCGGGCCGAAACTTCACGGGCTTGGTCGCGCGGGCTTACTCACGTGCCAGAAGAAGTTCCCCGAGATCTGAGCGAAATATCAGCCTCCTACACCTATAAATATAGCTCCAGGGCATGCAGAAAAGGGGCTGCTTCTTCTTTGAATTCTCCAACGCCCAGACTCTGTCGGATCCAGAACTAAACTCCCTTGCTGCTGCCAATAACGAAATCCACTACTGCAAATCATAATTATCTGCTGTAACTCACTGAATTTATTTGTAATCTTCAAAGAAAGATCAATTAAGCTATCAACTTCATAGTGGACGTAGGCGATACGCCGAACCATTCTAAATTCTTGTGTCTCCTTGCATTTTAATTATTTTCATATTTGAAATTTGGAGTTTTTGTTAGATAATTCCTCTCTTTCCATTTAATTACTTCATTTTATCTCTTCAAAAACTTCCGAAGAGTGTTGTGCCCAATTTTGGTACAAACACTTTTGTGTTTTCACTGGGAAAACCCAGTTTTTTCCTTCTGCTCATTGGATCTACTGCCGATACCGGATTGCAAACATCCAAGGGGAAGATCCAGATCTATCGTCAAGTGGTTCCTTCTATTCTATTCAGATTGCTCCAGATCTAAGAGGAACTACATTCATTATGAATTTCATACCCATATTTTCGTATCCATGAAAATATGGTGATTTTTGTATCCATGTTTTCGTATCCAGAAAATATGGTGATTTTCGTATCCATGTTTTTGTATCCAGAAAATATGATGATTTTCGTGTCCATGTTTTCGTATCCATGAAAATATGGTGATTTTCGTATCCATGTTTTAGTATCCAAGAAAATATGGTGATTTTTGTATCCATATTTTCGTATCCATGTTTTCGTATCCAAGAAAATATGGTGATTTTCGTATCCATGTTTTCGTATCCAGAAAATATGGTGTTTTTCATATCCATCATTTCGTATATAGAAAATATGTCAAAATTCGTATCGATCAAGATTGCTCTGTTCGTATCGATCTGCTTTGCATCGCTCTGTTCGTGTCGCTCTGTTCGTATAGATCGCCACTTTCCTGTTCGTATCGATCAAGAGTGCTCTGTTCGTATCGATCTGCTTCGCATCGCTCTGTTCGTGTCGCTCTCTTCGTATCGATCGCCACTTTCCTGTTCGTATCGATCAAGAGAGCATCTGTTCGACTCGCTCCGCTTCGCATCCATCAGAGAGCATGTGTTCGACTCGCACCGCTTCGCATCCATCATAGAGCATGTGTTCGACTCGCTCCGCTTCGCATCCATTAGAGAGCCTCTGTTCGACTCGCTCCGCTTCGCATCCATCAAAAAGCCTCTGTTCGACTCGCTCCGCTTCGCATCCATCAGAGAGCATGTGTTCGACTCGCTCCGCTTCGCATCCATCAGAGAGCATGTGTTCGACTCGCTCCGCTTCGCATCCATCAGAGAACCTCTGTTCGACTCGCTCCGCTTCGCATCCATCAGAGAGCCTCTATTCGACTCGATCTGCTTCGCATTGCTCTGTTCGTATCGATCGCCTGTGCTCTATTCGTATCGATCGCAACTGCTCCAATTCGTATCGATACTCACACGTTGTTCGTATCGATCCATCTGCGTCCAATTCGTATGGATACGAATTTTTTTTTCCAGGGGAAACCCTAGCTGCAGCCGAGAGCACCCGCATAGTGAATTCAAAGCTCAATTTAATGAAGGAACATTCCATCCGTGCTTCTGATTGTTCCATGACTGAACAAGACACAGGAGATCATAACAACAAATGTTGAATTGCAATCAAGGAATGGCTATGGTACGATGGCTAATATGACGACTCCCCTGCACTGTCTACTCTGCTAACTCAAAACATAGCTGGTCACCGCTGAACCATCCTCAAATGCCCGCATCTTAGTCATACCGTGTCCATATGACTAGAAGCATGACAAACAACCTTAAGAGGACTTCCTCACTATCTTATATGGGCCTCCTATTTGGGTGAAAATTAGAAATAACCACCAATCTATGAGCCCATCTTAACCAACTCACCATCCAATCGGCATCACCAAACCACACGAACATTGGGCAATCGTGCATACATCATTCACCAGTGTTACAAGACCCCTTGGCAATAAAGTGGACCCGATCATAATGTCGATTGGAGAATCTTTCCCAGTTGAGACCTATTCGTTGAAACCATCCTACATGCATAACTTCTAGTGAAAATTCAACATGTTAACTATGTCGGTATACCATGGAAATACAACCCCCGACACTACCTCATGAAGTGAGAATGGCACATGGACTCCACCAAGAGTGATGAATGCCTTCAAATGCAGATGTCTTCCCTCATTCCTCAGAGAAGACCGTCAATCACGGTTAGACATACCAGTTATACTTCTCATATTGTTGAAGTGAATGAAGAAGCTGGCAGCCAACGAATTTATCCAAAGCCCGCATCCAGTTGCTGCCGATACCCATAAATGAATTCATCACCAGCGCTTATTTCCAGACTTTGACAAGAGAACTGGTGGACTGCTGCCGACAACTACACCAACATGTCTAGGCCAATTTTGAGTTGATGAATCAGATGAAGGATCAACATAGCAAGATAAGGAGGGGACCTGCTCCATACTCTAGATCGGAAAACTCCTTTTCTCTAAATGGCTACCGTGAACGCCAACGCCATAAGGCTGCTCCGGGAAGGATAGCTCCGACAATATGTGCAAGCCCCATAAAACGAAGGACCGGGAACATCCGACCCCTATAGATCAAGGACTTTGATCAAATTGAACCATTTGCATTACACTTCCAACTGAGAAGGGCTAGACTGAAGTGCAATAGCGAGCATATGACGCTGCCTCACTTATCAATGAGATTTGATCTGATCTCTTTTGAATTATTTCTAATTCAATTTCATTTACTTTGCGAAATATGACCTACTTGAATTAAACTACTTGCAAATGATGCAGGTAACCGAGTACTTAAGATTGGGTGCAAAACAACCTCCGTGAACTATGATCAAATCATTGAGGTATCATCATGAAGAGCATGATTCAACCACTCATCGGCTACTATATGCCCCTGACTAGAGGCAAGGCATCAAAGCGGAAGAGACCGACAAGGTCAGGACTCTAGTACAAAGTGGATGCAACCGACCATCCCCTCATCCGCCTATGCAATTTAATTGGAGATTTAGGAAAAACTTGGAGTGATATATCCTAACAATGTACTCTCCATCTCGTACTTGAAGCTCGCCAAAATACTTATGCTTCTTCTGATGCCCGATATAATCGAAATCACACCAAGGGTGGACGCAACGTCACCATCCATGCATCCAATCCTACATTAGACACTTGGGGTTATTTGAGAACACATGTTTAAAGTGGATATGATTTGACCGTTCACTCCCCAGTTTGCTTCTGTAATTCGGCAAAATAGTCATGCCTTAAACCAACTTCATCAGGGTCCAATCCTCAATTTAAAGTCATCAACGACTAACTGCCTACTCGCTTACCATCACGAGCTGTCATTTCAACTCTCTTCCTTAGCTCGATCGAAAGAATGCAAAGTATAAATTGGACGTGACTCGACTTTCTGCTCTCCAATTCTTACACCCGACTTAAGGGAAAATATACAACTCAAAGTGGATGTAGTTCGACCATCCTTTCCTATGCTCGAGCACAAAGCTTGCCAGAGCACTAATCTTACTCCTTAGGCTTAGCAAAAGTGGAATCCAAACGAACATGGACGTGATCCAACCGTCCATAAACTAAATCTCATCCTTCGTTGAGGGGCCTATAAGTGGAAGTTAATCGGGATCCCACCGATCACTCGCTAATTGAAACCCCAAGCTCAGGGACAAGCCATCACACTGCGGCAATAAGGGATTGATACACGACAATCCTCTAACTAACTCTGGCTCCCAAAGTGTGAGATGGAGTATAAACTTACGGACATGGGCTCGAGGAGGATGGATCCGTCCATCTAACGACTTCGCCCGTGTTCAACCTAAACCCGAGGAGGATGGATCAGTACATCTAACGACCTCGCCTTCCATATTTACAAGCTCGAGGAGGATGGATCCGTCCATCTAACGACTTCGCTTGCCTACTCAGGGTGGATATGATACAACCGTCCACATACCTGATCAACTAACTCTAGATTCCCAGAGTGCGAACTGGAGTATAAACATCAACTCTGGATTCCCAGAGTGCGAAACGGAGTATAAACATCAACTCCGAACTCCTAGAGTGCAAGTCGGAGTATAAACATTAACTCTAGATTCCCAGAGTGCGAATATAAACATCAACTCCAGATTCCCAGAGTGCGAAACGGAGTATAAACATCAACTCCGAACTCCCAAAGTGCGAGTCGGAGTATAAACATTAACTCCAGATTCCCATAGTGCGAACTGGAGTATAAACATCAACTAACTCTAGATTCCCAGAGTGCGAACTGGAGTATAAACATCAACAAATCTAGATTCCCAGAGTGCGAACTGGAGAATAAACTTCAACTAACTCTAAGTCCCCAGAGTGTGGACTGGAGTATAAACACCAAATGGGTGTGACTAACAAGCCATCAACCAACTCCAGTCCTCAAAGCATGGTTTGGAATATGAATACCAAAAGGGATGTGATTCGACTGTCCATCTATCGGCTATGGTTCCTCATCAAGTTCTGTTGTACAAAAAGCGGATGTGGTTCGACCGTCTGCTTTCCAATCTGCCCCTGACATGGGGGCACACTTAACACACAAAATTGGATGTGATCCGACCATCCAGCACTAAGCGGGCATGACACAACCGTCCATGCATCAACTCTTGTCCCCGGCACGGGACCCATAATGTAAATTTATAAGGATACACTCCAACCCTACAAGACAAAATTTCTTCCTTGATTCGACAGGGAGGCGTAGATTCGAAAAACGGACCTAGCTGGATGTCCTATTCTGAATTGATATTACTACCATCCAACCGCAAATGAACGTGGCATGACCGTTCATCTGCTAACTATCACCTGTGATCCGACGGGTTGTGCGTGCAACATGGACGGATGTGACCTAACCATCCACCAATCAATTCCTTCCTACAGTTCAGTGGGAGAAGCATCAAACTAAAGTTGTTGTAATTTGACCGGTCACACTTCGACTTTTGCCCTTGACTAGGGGCAGAGGAATTGACCGAGGAAAACGCGGTCTGACCATTTTCTATAAAAATAACTTAGTCCCCAGAGTGTGGACAGGGGTATAAACATCAAATAGGTGTGATAAATGGCCCTTCAACTGACTTTGATCCCCAAAGTGTGGCTACAAGAATAGACAAACGAATGAATGTGATTCGACCATTCATTCACCAACTCTGACCTGAACTCGACGTGAGGAGTGTAAACTCACTACAGGTGCAATTAGATCATCCACGAACTAACTCTGCTAACCCAAGACTAGGGGCAGAAGTACAAATCACCGAAAGAAGAGAAAGGTGACTCGCTACATCTCCAGCTTAGCTTCCTTTACAACTTAAGGAAATGACTACAAGGAGACCTTAATGCTAACCAATCAGAATGATGCCCGAAGTTCAGGGCAACCAATTATATCATACCGCCGGATCGACGGGCAATATCGATTTGCACCTTTCATATCATACCATTGGATCGATAGGAAATGAGGTCCGAGCATTCTACATCGTGCAGTTGAATCGACAGTCAATATCGATCCTCTTCGACTACAAATCGATGTGACCCGAACGTCCATCGAATACCTTTGACCAATAGAGCATGGATAGAAGAATAAACCACGAATGGGTGTGACTCGACCATTCGTCCTCCGTTACCTTCCTTTGATCCGTCAGGAAGAGCATGAGACCAGATGAGCATGACATGACCGCATTCGAGCTAACTTTATCCCTAACTCTGACGGGAGAACGTAAATCGAAATGAGCATGGTTGATCACCCAACTCCAAATGAATGCAACGCGACCATTCATTCATTGACTCTTACCATGATCCGAGTAAAAGAGCAATTCAAAACAAGTGCAACCTAAACATCTGCACAACAATTCTTGCCCTGGATTCGGCAAGGGAAGCATCAATCCCGCATTGGATCTGACTGGATGATTCACTCTTCATTTTTTGCCCAGAATATGGCGACATAAGTAGCGAGGTGAATGTCATTGACCGTCCAGAATCTAGCTTATGTCCGAATGTCGGCAAAGTAAAAATGTATTCCACCAAGAGGAAAGAACTAGAACATATTACAGGATAGGCACGACTCAGCCTTCCATCGGTTAACTCGATCCCGTGGTTTAATGGGATAGAATACAAAATTGAAGCGGACATTATCTACCCTGCCACTTATCGAGATATTACCCAGACTTGGGGGCACGAACAAGAAGATAAGATTAATATGATTCAACCATTCATCAGTCAACTCTGGTTCTTAAAACTTGAACTACAGCATAGACACAGCTAGGACGAGACTAGACCGTCAGCGTAATGCATCCGTCAACCCGTGACTGGGGGCAAAAGAGTAATTATCCGAGAGTTGACTATGACAACTTGAACCTATGACCCATGCCTGATATTCATAAAAACACTAGGTTGCGACCGAAAGGATGCCTAGAGATAGAGTCATCGGATCAATACCCGGACTTATGGGCAACTGATCATCATTCTGACCTTTCCGATGAGCAATGGATCGCAGGTACATTGCATGAAAAGCGCATCATTCAGAAACATAAGTAAATTCAATCTCAAAGCTAGAGCCAGCTATGTAGCAGCATGCAGTACAAGGCTAAGTTCTACTAATCCTTTGATTCAACGTCCTTATAAGCCTGATCATTTACCATTGCAAATAAACACATAAAGCGCCTACAATCTATCACGAGTATTGTAAATCAGATCACAACTCTGCGCAATGATGAAGAAAGAGTCAACTGTTTTACTTTAGGTGAATCTTGATGTGTTCGCTTGGACTCGATCTCATATATATATATATATATATATATATATGGACTCTCTCCAGCCATGAAGAACCCTACATTAAATGTCAACTCGAGGCATGTCTCGGTGAGTAAAAACGAAGTGATGTGGATCTAGAAAGATCTACTGCACTTAAGGAGGAGGCGAATCTACTCAAAACCAATAGGTTTATCCATGATGCCCTCCAACCAAAGTGAGTATCCAATCCTTTACTTATAAGAAAAACCAACAGAAAGTGGAGGACATACGTCAACTACTCAGATTTGCATGGGGTATGACAAAGCATAGCTTTCCACTTCTAATGATCAACCAACTGATGGACCCGACCATCAGACATGAATTACTGTTATCCATGGATGCAAACTCCAGATAATATCGGATACTGAAGCATGTCCTAGACCAAGAATATAACTGTTTCATTATTGACCTAGGCCTATAGTGCTATGCTGAAATCCCTGGATTCAAACTTGAGAACGCTTATGCTACTTACCAAAGGACGATTAACAGATCATTCAAAAATCATATCGGCCGGTCGATAAAAGTAGATGTGGTTAATATGCTCGTGAGATCACGACTATCAAATGACCATATCGATGACTTGACAAAGGTATTCAGCGCTCTCCAAAAATGTAGGATGAAACTCGATCCTTTGAAATGCTCTTTCACCATTACATCAGAAAGATTCTTTGTTTTCATCATCAATTCTTATCAAATCAAGACTAATTTCTAGAAAATTCCGACTGTTAGAGACACGCATGTACCAAGGACAACCAAGCAGCTCTGATAGATCGCTTAAAGAGACCTTCCATTTTACCCAAACCTTTGGATCGCGAAGATTTATACATCAATTGGGCCGTGTCAACATGCGCCATAAGCATCGCAATGCTATGTGAAGAGAAACGAATCCAAAGACCAGTATATGATGAAGGCTGGCTATTGACAAGCTCACCCCGTTAACGTCCATATCAACCAACCGTTATGATAGGTCCAATAGAAAACTTAGATGTCTGAAAAGTTACTCAAATGGAGTATCAAGCTAAGCCAATTTGATATCACTTATCTCCCTCGGAGAGCTCTCCATGGTCAAACATTAGCATACTTCATATCTGAATTCACTACATCGGATGATTATCCGAAGAACAGTGGAGAACCGTCCAACCGATGGAGAACGTACACCGATGGAACTTCCAATAATCGACTTTCTAGCATCGAAGTTGCGTTAATGACTCCTGAGGAACGAACGATCTGCTATGCCCTGAAACTCAACTTCCCTGCAACAAATAACGAAGCTCAGTATGAAGCCTTGGCGCTCAAACTTGCAAGAAAACTAGGAGTGGAAACTTTACATGTCTTATGTGATTACTGGTTAGTAGTACGCCAAGTCAGGGAAGATTATCTGACTAGGGGGCAACGTCTTGCTCCTTATCTCAACCGGGTCCAAAAGCTACTAGCCGACTTCGACTATTTCACCACTACACAAACCCTCAAAGAACTAAACGAAAAGGCCGAATCACTCGCCAAGCTAGCCAGTTCTGGGGATGCACGACAAATAGACTTTGTCCCAGTTGAAATGCTTATTATTCTAGACCTTGACATATGAAGATCAACTAGATCTTGGAGACGGATCTAGAAAAAGAGTCATGGATGACTCCTATCAAAGATTATCCACAATCGGGGATTCTTATTGAATAAAGGAATAAGAAATGGCATATCCTCCATGAAGCATCACTGCATGATTATGTCTCGATCGTTCGACTCCATCGATACAAAGCATTACTCCTGTATCCGCCAGTCCGAGACCCAATATGACGTATCCATCGATACGGATCATACATTCCAACATCTCAGATCGATCCAGGAGAGGATCGATACAAAGGAAGGACTTAAAACAACCATCGAACGTTGTTACAACTCGAATTTCACATCGATCCAGGAGAGGTTCGTTACGAAACTCGATAAAAAAAACTTGACAACGACCCATGAACGTGCAAACGTTGACGGGAGTCAGGTTAACATACGTACATGTATGACGAACTAATATTCAATTTTCAAAATTTACAGGAATTGAATGCTCACCCAATGACAATTACAACAGCGAACAACAAATCGCTAGCACTCGACACTTAGTTAAAACAATGCACTACGTAATCATTGGCAGTCAACAAATCAACATTTATATTACTGGAAATCAATCGAAGGTTACATCTTTTGACGAAAAGATAACAACTACTCAACGAATCAGATGGAACTTTTTCAGAATGAAGGATGCAGCATTTCAAAGCACGTCATGTTCACACAAGACGTACTTTGGGGGAAAATGTTATCCCGCCTTTTGGCAAGGCCGTGACACCAAGAACTTGACTAGAAACCAATGACAGTTCGTCTTGGAGATCGGTTATACGCAGGCTCACTATGGATATCAACGAAATTTTTCCGAGTCCGGATCGAGCTTAAATTGATATGACACGACAAGAAAAGCTATGAGATCCAACGTTCTGAATTTCAAGTCAATCGGAGTTCATATGCTCAAGATATTGATCGATCACGGTTGAGAAATCCAAACTTGCATCGATCATAACTCGAGATCTACAAACCCAAATGCCACCAAATTTTAACAGGAGCTTAAATATGACCTAAGGAATGTTCCTGCCAAATTTCGACTCGATCGGAGCAAGTCTTGACCGAGTTGAAATTCGTTCGTATCGATCGCGGATGGAAAAAATCCAAGTTGCATCGATCATATCTCGAGATCTACAAGTCCAAATGCTATGAAATTTTCACAGCAGCTTAAGTACAACATGAAGAATGTTCCTGCCAAATTTCGACTCCATCGGATGCAATCTTGATCGATACGAAATACGTTCGTATCGATCACGGATCAGGCCGGAACTTCACGGGCTTGGTCGTGCGGGCTTACTCACGTGCCAGAAGAAGTCCCCCGAGATCTGAGCGAAATATCAGCCTCCTACACCTATAAATAGAGCCCTAGGGCATGCAGAAAAGGGGCTGCTTCTTCTTTGAATTCTCTAACGCCCAGACTCTGTCGGATCCAGAACTAAACTCCCTTACTGCTGCCAATAACGAAATCAACTACTGCAAATCATAATTATCTGATGTAACTCACTGAATTTATTTGTAATCTTCAAAGAGAGATCAATAAAGCTATCAACTTCATAGTGGACGTAGGCGATACGGCGAACCACTCTAAATTCTTGTGTCTCCTTACATTTTAATTATTTTCATATCTGAAATTTGGAGTTTTTGTTAGATAATTCCTCTCTTTCCATTTAATTTCTTCATTTTATCTCTTCAAAAACTTCCGAAGAGTGTTGTGCCCAATTTTGGTACAAACAGTTCTATTTTTTCTTTCTACAACTCCATTTTGTTGTGGTGTTCTAGGAAAAGAAAAGTAATGGTAAATTCCTTTTTTATTACAAAAATGTTCAAATGCTTCATTTTCAAATTCACCTCCATGATCACTTCTAATATTTTTAATTTTTAAATTTTTGAGATTTTGATTTCTCTTTGCAAAATTCTTGAAATTTTCAAAAGTATCACTTTTATTTTTTTAGAAAATAGTCCAAGTATATCTTGAGAAATCATCTACTATAACAAACAAGTATTTACTATGATTTATAGATTGAATTTGTGTTGGGCCAAAGAGATCTAAATGTAATAGTTCTAGTGGTTGTATAGTAGAAATATTTTTCTTTAATTTAAAGGATGATTTTGACAATTTTCTTAATTGACACGCATCACAAATATTGTTTACTTTAAAGTTCATTTTTGGTAAACCTTTCACTACATTATTTTTTGATAATTTATTTATAGTTTTGAAATTAATATGACAAAATCTTTTGTGCCATAACCAAGGATCATTTTCTTTGTCTATTAAACACATATTTGTATTATGATTTATATTCATATTTAAAACATAGATATTTTTATCTCTAAAACCTTCAGAAATAAGATTTTTATTTTGATAAAAAATGCTACACTTATTTTCAAAAAAGGAAATATTGAATCCTTTGTCACATAATTGGCTGATACTAAGTAAATTATGCTTCAAATTTTTAACTAATAAGACATCTATAATAAGAGGTGAATTAGATGTAGCGTTATTTCTCACATCGCCTTTGTCGATGACATATCCTTTGGAATTATCTCCAAATGTGACAGAACCTCCATTTGAGTAATTAATGTTTGTTAGCATCCTTTTATTTCCTGTCATGTGTTTTGAGCAACCACTGTCTAGTATCCGTTTTCCTCTTTTTTTGGATGGTACCTGCAAAATATAGAGTTAACATTGGTACCCACCATTTTATTTTGGGTCCTAAGAGTTAGGTTTTAAGAAGCCAAACCCACGAGGGTTTAGAATACCTTTTGAAAACAAAATCTTTGTTTTTATGAACAATTTTTATAAAAGATTTTATATACTTATTTCTAATTGAAGAATTATTTGTTTTAGGAACCCAAATTTTAATTGATGTAGTAAAATTTGAATTTTTTGAACTAAGTTTTTCTACTTTATTATTCCTTTTATACGAAAGATTCTTTTTCTTTGGAATAATTTTAGAGGATTGTTTATATCCTAGTCCTCTTTTGTTTGAAACAGTTTGAGAATTTTCTATAATTTTGGAAAGATTTTCTCTATCTTTGTTAAAATTAGAGACATTTTTAGTAATGTCTTCTAACTTCGTTTTAAAGCTAGAGTTATCTGACTCTAAAATTTTGATATTTGATTTAAGGTCATGATTTTCAATTAATAAAGCATCATTCTTTTCTTTTTGAGTTTCTATCTCTTGACTTAGCAGAGAAAGTTGAGATATCATATTAGAACAAGATTCTTGAATAACTTGAAGTTCTTCTAAATTTTTTTTCTTCATCTTTCATCATTTCTACTTCGATTTCAGTTCTATTCAATTTTTCAAGAGTTTCTTTGTACTTTCTATTTTTGCTTTTTAGTTTGTCAAGTAATTCTGAATTTATTTCCAAAAGATCATTAAAAGTTAGATCACTTACCTCGTCTTTTGTGGCCATAAAGCAAATATTGGCTTGTTTTGAATCACTGTCAGATTCACTTTCTGATGATGAAGATGATTCTGTAACGTCCCATGTGATAGAGAAAGCTTTCTTCTTGAATCTGTCCTTTTTGTGCTTATAATTGTCTTTCTTTTTCTCAGGACAGTCTTTCTTGATGTGACCTTTCTTGTGACATTCATAACAATCTAGAGCAGATGATGATGGTTTATTGATGTTGTTATTGTTGCTGGAGTTGTTCTTGTTGTTTCTAAATTTGTTGTTCATCAAGAACGTTTTGAAATTTTTAGCAATAAACGCCATATCTTCTTCATCTGAATCTGATTCATCTTTTTCTGCCTGGAATGCTATATTTTTCTTATCTTGAGCCTGTACTCGTTTTGCCTGCAGATTAACTTCATAAGACATCATATTTCTAATCAACTCTTCTGGTTTTATGGTTGAAATGTCGTTAGCTTCTTCGATTGCTAAGACTTTTCGTTCCCACTCATCCGTTAGTGAGTTGAGGATTGTTGAAACAATATCAAAATCTGTGTATGTTTCTCCTAATGCTATCACAGAATGATATATATCTTGAAACCTAGAGTACATTTCATTGATAGTTTCATCTTGCTTCATTTTGAAATTCTGGAACTGATTTTTGAGCATAGAAATTTTACTTTGTTTGACTTTGTTAGTTCCTTCATGTGTAACTTTAAGTGTATGCCAAATTTCATAAGCAGTTTTACACATGCTTATTCTATTAAACTCATTTTTATCTAATGTACAATATAACATGTTCATAGCTTTATCATTTGCAGTAGCATCTAATTTTTGCGTGTTAAACCATGCTGAATATTCAGTAGTAGGAATAATATATTCAGATTGCATAATGTTCTAGGTTTCATACCTACTTGCTTGTATATAGATTCTCATTCTAGTAGCCCAATAGTTATAGTTCATTCCATTAAATAGAGGTGGTCGTGCAGTAGATTGACCTTCTGTAAAGGTAGTGTTAGAAACAGTGTGTAACGACCCGACTTCCTATGCCCAGAAAGTCGCATCATTATGAAGAAAGAAAGGGGTAGAAAATAGAAAAGAAGGGAAAAAAGAAAGAAACAACAACAACGATCTCACAGCGGAACGAATAAATTATATTAATAACATAAACTATTACATAGTATACAACACTTATCAGAGTTTACACAACTATACAACACATACTAGACAGTTATAAAACATCTGTCTAGATATTACAACTCAAATACAATACAAGACTCTAACACAGATATCAACACAGCGGAATACTATATTTACGAGTAGCCAAGGGATTCTAGAGGATTTCTATAGAAAATTCAAGTGTATCTCTAAGTGTGAAGAAATTTTCGGGATTTGGAGGTAAAGTTGTCAAGTGCAACTGTTTTGACTATTTCAGATAGGAGAGGTAGTGCGAAGTTCTCTAATGTTTGTAGAGTAGAGTTGTGTTTTGGATTTCGGTATATTTTGGGAACCATTTTGTTGAGTAGGATCCTGAAATTGATTTGATGTTGGTCTAGATTATTTCAAGAGGTGCAGCAAGGCTTCGTGGGTAGCACCCACTGAGAGCAAGATAGATCCCTGTCTAGAGGTCCCTTTTCTTTTTATTCGGCTTAGTGTGTGGTTGGTCGCGCCAACTACGGGGTTATCTTGTTCGGAATTATCCAGTAAGGGATGGTTCCGGCTTTGTGTTGCAGGGGAGCGGGCGTACTCCTCGGTACGGTGATCTAGGCCACGTACTGTGACAGGCGGTACCCTAGTAGCCCTGCCATTGTATGGAATCCAAACTCCAATAAGTGCCGTACGTATTAGTTGTACCCAACTATGTTGGAATGTGAGATGTAAGCATTTCAGCTATTTCTGTATTTTACTTGAAAACCCTAGACCCTATTATAATACAATCAGATTTCCTATCAAATGTTTTGGTTAGCGTAAGGTAAAAACTTTTCCATGTTTATGTGTGGGAAGTCTTACGTGATACCTTTGTTTTCAAAAGGTTTTGAAGTTAAACAATTTTAACCCGTTTACTCACACCAGACCCATGTCTGACCCAAGTGTTTATTTCTGTTTTATAAACTCTTGGGTACTCAAATTTTTACGAGTAGCCAAGGGATTCAGGTTTAGCTTTGACGAATTGTGGAGGAGCAATGGAGCAGGAGGCTTCGGCGTTCGTAGATATAGTATTCCGATGTGTTGATATCTGTGTTAGAGTCTTGTATTGTATTTGAGTTGTAATATCTAGACAGATGTTTTATAACTGTCTAGTATGTGTTGTATAGTTGTGTAAACTCTGATAAGTGTTGTATACTATGTAATAGTTTATGTTATTAATATAATTTATTCGTTCCGCTGTGAGATCGTTGTTGTTGTTTCTTTCTTTTTTCCCTTCTTTTCTATTTTCTACCCCTTTCTTTCTTCATAATGATGCGACTTTCTGGGCATAGGAAGTCGGGTCGTTACACAGTGCTGGTGTTATTTTCCATACTAATATAATATCAGATAACTATGTTACTGTTATATGAAAGCCTTGCTCTGATACCAAATGAAAGTGATTTGTGCTATAGGATCATGTAATATGGATAAACTACTTGTGCGGAATAAGTAAGTAAATAGTAAAAGCAGTAAAGTAAATGACACCAGAGATTTTTATACTGGTTCGAACTCCCATTCTACGTCCAATCCCATACTACTTCTGGATTTAAACTAGCAACCCTCACTTAACCCGGAGGAATAGGTTTACACCGCCTAAGCAACCGAACATGACTTCTACCGCCTAAGCAACCGAATAGGACTTCTACCGCCTGAGCAACCGAACAGGACTTCTTTACAAATAACAAAAGTATCTGACTGTAGTGTGCTCTTTGAATAGCATTGATAAGTCAATTAAGTACAATCTTCCTATAATCTTCTCCTTTATGATATGTAGTGTAATGTGCTTGAGAATTGTGGAAGACAGAGTGATCAACGATCAGAGAATGTAAGCAGTTTGAGTGCATTTTAAAAATAGAGAATAATAGATAAGAATTCAAGAATATTAAAATTATTTTCGGTGAAATGTTTATTGAATTCTGATATCTATTTATAGAGAGTAAAAAGTTGCAACCATTGATGAAAGATAATGTAGAAAAGAAACAGGCGCAACTATTGATTTGAAGATGTTTCTCTTCGATGAAGAGAAGTGTCTTTTCATGAAAAATAGCCGTTGAGAATATTCAGCCAGCTGAATGGATTTATTCAGCCTTCTGAATTTTAAAAATCGAAAACAGCAAAGAAATAGGCTATTTTTGGCCTAATTCAGTCGTCTGAATGAAGTCATTCAGCTGGCTGAATATTGTGAAACTATAAAATAGTTTCAGCATTCAGATGGTTGAAAGATCTCATTCAGCCGGCTGAATATTGTGAAACTTTAAAATAGTTTCAGCAATCAACCTTCTCAATGAAGTCGTTCAGCCGGCTGTTTCAGCCAATTGTGCAAGGTAGTGCATGTGTGTATATGTTTATATATATATATATCATTTCAGGAGAGATTTTAACATATTTCTAAATAATATAATGATTCTAGACAAAGGAATTTCAGCTCCAAAATACTCTGAATGCGAATCTGTAACGAATCTCCTGCATAATTGATTAGTACACACAAATATTTATTTATATAGGTTGTCACAATCAAAACGACGTAAAATTGAGATTCCAACAGTAACATCCTCTGTCTTGAGGCTCGAAGTTAAGCACTACAGATGTTGGAGTCATCCATAGTATTAACTTTCGGTGACAAAATACGGTAATGTTAATGGTATCCATAATATCAGAAGAACATGAATATGACATAATATCAACACAGATTTCAAAACTAATTTTTTGATTACATTTCAAATCAATATTGCATATTCAGTTACATAATCGCAAAGCAATTCCCAAGTTTTGATCAAATATAATTATTACAAATTAAGCCAAGAGCGACATATGAAGATGAACCCTTGGATGAGACATATCAGTCATAATACATCACAACAGAAATAATACTAAATAGCTCCTATATAGCTAGCTTGCCTTCTACACATTTTCGAAAGCTTATTCGTCTCACTCACTAAACCAAAAAAGTCCTTAACTCTCTATCTACTCAAATCAAAATTTGACCACCCGAGAGTTTAAGAGGAAAACATAAACTTCGAGTCAGACATAAAGCCTGGTGTGAATAATATTATTACATCTCGATTTACTGATATTAAGTGAGGCCCTGCCGCTTAGTGGAACGGGTTTCCCCTCACTAATCTTTAAAAACATATCTTTTGCAAATCAAATCCTGCAATCAAACTGATTATAACAACAATGGAAAATACATATATGCATAAAAATCAAGAAATCAATGGACTATCTGTAAACACTATAGTTTTACCTGGCTAACTATTAACCATTGGCTGACTCGGGCCAACCAGACATAATCAATTATCTAACTTCTGTTAGAGACACTACTGGGCTATTTTCCCTTAACTATCTTCTTCTAGAGTCAACTGATCCTAATGGTTTTGCGGGCTCACCAATAACCTATTTTTACTCTGTGTATTCCCTTCAGTGTGTAACATTATTGTAGTCCCATTAGTGACAAAGCTCTACACACTAGATATTTGGACTTATATTAACTAAGGGCTATTAGCTAAAGTATATGGCACGACCCTACACCAGTCCCATCGGTCTTCTAATATCTGAGTCATAAACTTAGGGTTATCTACCCTATTCAAATTTCATTTCCTTTTAAACAATCTTTGTAAATGATTTACCCCTGAAATTATAACTTTATAAAACAAGAAAATCATACTCTTTGCTTTACTCAAAATACTTATGCCATGATATATACTTTACACAAAACAATGTTGATGAAATCTAATCAATAGGATTATCTATCTCTTCAAAATAAGTTAAAACCCCATTTTAACTTAGAAACCTCTAGGCTATAAGGCCAAAACAATACATTCGAAACCTTTTGTTTAAAACCTGAAACAATCTCTTTCAAATTTAATGAAAGTACCCCTTTCAAAATAAGTTAACTACTTTAACCTTGAAAACACTAGGCCGAAAGGCCAAAACTTCCCTTTCCAATGTATTGAAAATATGCCTTTAGAATTCAGTGCTTAACCCTTAGATATCCTCTTTCGAAATCATTAAACTTGTCTTTTGAAAGCATTGGAAACATTTTTTTCAAAACACTTAAAACAAACCATCTGGTACGCTTAAATATACCTTTCGAAAACATTAGGGTTTCCTCTTTGAAACTCTTGTAACCATTCGAAAACATTGGAAATCCTTCACTTAAGACGTACCTTTTGAAAGCATTGGGTTCAAGTAAAAGTTTGTGGAAACAATGCTTCGAAGCCATTTAAAATCATTCCTTTCGAAACCTTTGGGCTTAACATATAGTAAAATTATTGGACCATAAAGAACTGAGGCGAAAGCTTTACTTTTGAAAGTACAAATCCCAAGTAAAAGAAAGAGGATAGTTTCAAAAGCCAGTCCTCCAAAACCATTTTGAAAGCGGGTGTATGGCCTTTTCGAGAGCATGGAGAATGCGGCTTCAAAGTAAGAGGCGAAAGTACCCTTTTGAAACATTTCCTTTAGGCTATAAAGAAAAGCGGCTTAAATTAGTTCGAAAGGTAAGAATGTGGCAGCTAGGTTTTGATTGGGTTCCAAAAGCGGCTACCCTTTCGAAAGCTCCTTTTTAAAACAAAACAAGTGGCAACTCATTTGAAAGCTTCTTTCTCAAAATAAAACAAGCGGCAATTCATTAGAAATTGATTGATTCGAAAGCCATTTTAAAGTGGCTTCAACCCCTGCGATAGCAAGATTTTGACACTGTACCTTCCATCTTTCTCCAATCCACTAGGTATCAATGGCTTGATACCATGTGCATTGGTTTCTAATGGGTTTGTAAGCAGTGGTATGGTGTCAAAGGCTAACAGATGGAAGAGGCGAAGTGTTAAATTATGTCAAAACTGATTTTATGCCTTACAAAGTAACTTCTTTTCAACTAGCTTGTCTTTTTGGTCAAAATGTAATTGGTTGCCATTTGTTTATCAAAAATCCTTTTCTAAAAGTGCTGCCGAATTTCAGAATTATCAGTTAAAACATTTTAACTAATAAGCCCTTCTTCTTGGTTAAAACATATGAAACATTTAAGTCCCTCAACTTAGATAATTCTATAATCATAATAAAATTCTTAGGAAAATTCCCCAAAAATCACCATTATTCACTTTTAATATATTTTCTAACATATTTAAATTTCAGACCCAAAATCGTTATATAATTGCTTTAAATAATTTAAACCCAATATTAATTGTTTTCTTTCATAGAAAATTCATAATAATTCCACAACTTAGAAAATTATGAGACTTGAAACGTAAATCATTTGGATGTCATTTAATTGGTTTTCTAATCTAAACTTATCATAAAATCAATATGAAACATCATAAATAATCAACAAGCATATGTATCCACTTAAACAAACATAACATGGCATATTATTTGCAAAATAATTCGGATCCAATCTTGAAACTGAAAGCATTTACAAAAGTGAGATGTAAACCAAATTATTCACCTTAGCTTGGTGTTAAGAAGGTTGAGATTTTCTCTTTAATTGAATTGCTTAAGCTTGCTACTTGAATCCTAGCTTTTCTTCTTTTGATTCTTCTTAATGGTGGCCGACCAAGCTCTTGAGGTTTTAGTTTTGTTTATGAATGTTGAAATGAATGAGAAACGAAGGATAGAAGGGTTTAGGATATAAGAACAAAGACTATTTCTATTTTGCCTTATCATATTCCACCTACTTACTTATCTTTAATTCTCTTTTGCTTATGTATTCATTAAGGCACGACTCCTTTATAAATTTACAAATCTCAATCCCTTAACCATCTATATTATTTCATTTAATTTATCTAATTAAATGTCCTAAATAATGTTAGTAAAAATTAGGGTCACTACAGACTCCCCTCCTTAAAGAATTTCGTCCTTGAAATTCGGTAACGTACCCATAACAATCAAACATAAAGGTAAATCATACCATGAAACAAGTCTGGATAAGTGTCTCTAATCCTGCTCTCAATTTCCCAACTATAGTCTCTCTCGTCGTCACTCCACTGGACTTTGACTAATCTGACTGTCTTGTTCCTTAGTCTCTTCTCTTCTCTCGCAACTATACGAACTAGTTTTCTAACTATACTCATATCCGGTTCCACTACTAGATCATCTAACACAGTCAGTGTAATAGTAGTTTCTAGATCTCGAATACACTTCTTAGATGAGAAATATGAAAAACATTGTGTACTCCTGCCAAACTATTCGGTAACTCTACTCTATATGCGAGTTTCTCGATCCTTTCTACAATAGGAAATGGTCCAACAAATCTTAGTGCCAATTTTCTTGATTTTCCAAATCTAATTATACAATTCATCGGTGAAACCTTGACGAAGACATGATCTCTAACTGAGAACTCTAGGTTTTTTCATTTTTTATCAGTATAACTCTTCTACCTAGACCGAGCTTCCATCATCCTAGCTCAAATTAACTCAATCTTATATGCAGTTTCTCTAACCAAATTTGGACTAAGAACTAACCTATCCACGGTCTCTAACCAATAAAAGGGAGATTTGCATGGCCTTCCATATTCAAACGGCGCCATCCCTATACTAGTCAGATAACAGTTGTTATACGAAAACTCGACTAAGTGTAAATGGTCTTCCCATGATCCCCCAAATCTAGCACACATGCTCTTAACAGATCCTCTAAGTCTTTGTTAACTCTCTCTGTTTGCCCATTTATCTACCGATGGTAAGTAGTACTCATCTTGAGCTTGGTACCTAAAGTCTCTCGTAGACTCTTCCAGAACTCGCTAGTGAATAAGGAATCTCTATCACTTACTATACTACTAGAAATTACCTGTAGTCTAACTATATTCCTCATGAACAACCTAGCTAAATATGCAATTGTCCTGGTCAACCTAACTGGAATGAAATGGGCACTCTTGGTCAATCTATCCACTATAACCCATATACTTTCATTTCCTTGATTCGACCTTGGCAATACATATATGAAATCCACTGAGATAGAATCCCATTTCCAGACTGCAACATCCAAAGGCTAAAGTAACCCGCTCGGTTTTTGATGTTCAGCTTTTAGATGCTGACAGTTTAAACACTGCCTCACTCATAAGCCTACATCTCTCTTCATACCTTCCTAGAAGAAACTCCTTTTCATATCTTGATACATCTTAGTTCCTCCTGGATGAATGGTGAACTTTGAACGATGGCATTCTCCAAGAACTTCCTTCCAAATGTTTCCCACATTGTGAACACATAGTCATCCTTTCTTCCTCAACCACCCATTTTGGTCAAGACTAAAATCTTTTAAGTCATCACTCTCTATTCCGTCCCTTAACTTTCTGATCCGCTCTGCTAATAATGGATCCTCTATTTGCTTAGAAGCAATCCTTTTGATCATCACTGGTCGAACTTCTAAACATGGCAACCTAGCGGTTTCTTGACTGGAACTACTCTTAGATCTCCATTGCACACTGCATGTAGTCAATGCCTCTAAATCTTTCCACTCAGCTATCATTTCCAATACTACATTCGGATATTTTCTGCTAAGTGCATCTGCAACTTTATTCCCTTTTCCTGTTGTGTACTGAATACCAAAGTCATAAGTGGCTAAAAACTCTAACCGCCTCTGGTGTCTCATAGTCAACTCCTTCTAAGAGAATAAATACATCAGCGACTTATGATCCATATACAACTCGTATATTTTTCCCAAAAGGTCATGTCTCCACACCATCGATGTGAAAATTACTTCAGCTAATTCCAAATCAGGAGTTGGATATCTAATCTCATGCGGTCTGAGTTGTCGAGAAGCATAGTCAATCACTTTACCTCTTTTCATTAACACAGCTCCTAATCCTATTCCACATGCATATGTGTACATCACTTAGTCCTGGTTCCCTTTTGGAATAACTAACACGGGTACGTTAGTCAGTAAGTGTTCTAGTTTTTGGAATGCCTCCTCACACTTATTAGTCCAGACAAACTTCACATCTTTCCGAGTTAGCTTAGTCATCGGTGCTGCTATCCACAAAAAATCCTTAATGAATTTCCGATAGTAACCGGCTAATCCAAGAAAACTCTTTATCATAGTCAATATCTCGAATCTTTTCCAACTATTCACTTCCTCAATCTTAGCCGGATCTACTGATAGCCCTTTCTCTGAGACTACATGACCAAGAAACTTCACATCTTTCCAGAAATGACACTTCAAAAATTTCGCTTTCAGTTGGTGCTGCCTCAACGTCTCAAGCACCACTCTAAGATGAACTGCATGCTCTCTTTCATCCTTAGAGTATATCAAAATGTCATCTATGAACACTAACATGAATCTGTCCTGATGTACTCGAAGGATCCGTTCATCAAATCTATGAAGAATGCGGGCGCAATAGCTAGTTCGAGCAGCATTACTAACCATTCGTACGATTCATACCTGGTCCTAAACGCCTTCAAAGGAATACTATCCTCTGCCACTCTAAGCTGATGGAATCCTGTTGCCAAATCCAACTGGGAAAATACTTTGGCTCCACTCAACTGATCGAACAAATCGTCAATCCTAGGTAATGGATATCGATTCTTTATTGTCTTCTCATTCAACTTACGATAATCGATACACAACCTCAACGATACATCTGTTGTTTCTTTGCAAACACTATGGCTGCTCTCCAAGACGAACTACTTGGTTTGATAAAATTCTTACCTTCAAAATCCACCAACTGCACCTTTAACTCCTTCATCTCAGTAGGTGTCATTCTACTTGGTGGTCTACTCATCGGTTCTGCTTCTAGTACTAAATCCATCTGAAACTCAATAGCCCGTTTCGGCGGTAATCCTAGCACGGGCTCAAAGACATCTACGATTTCTTTAACAATGAAAACTCGATTCAACTTATCTTCTGTTTCCATAACATCCAACAAAGCATTAACCTCAAAACTAGGGTTTTCTATGAAGTACATAATCCAATCACTACAACTAGGGTGTCTAAGTGATATTTTCCTATCATGACAAAATATCCTAGCATCGTACTTACTTAACCAATCCATACCCAAAATAATTTCGAACCTACAAAATCAAACACATGCAAACTGCAAGAAAATACATGACTTAATAATTCAAACTCTAGGTGGTCACATCTCATCCCAAGAGTCACATAGCCTCCTATCGGATTCGCAACCCTTAAGGATGTAATTAGGTATGAGGGTTCTAGGTTAAGCTTATCTACCAAACAATGAGATATAAAAAAAATGTGATTCACCAATATCAAATAGAACTCTAACTAACATACTATGAATTAAAAGTGTACCTCCTAGCATAACTTTTCCTTTTTCCTCTGCTGTTGGTGTTGAGGTAGCTGGTTCCAATGCAAACACTTTGCCCTTCCTATCCATGGCTGGCTCCTTGCACTGGTTCTTATAATGTCCAATCTGATCATAGTTGAAACATTTTACTCCTTTCTTATCAGGAGCTTTCTTCCCTTTGCCTATCCGACACTCATGAGCGTAGTCTCCCTTCTTATCTCACTTATAGAAAACTACATCAGCCTTCCTTTCCTTGGCTGCTCCTCCTTTCTGAGTGCCTTTCTTATGGAAAAACTTTCTCTTTTGGTTATGCCCACCATGAGCTTCCCCTGCTTTGTTACCATCAAGAAAAGTAAGCATCTCTTCCTGCCTCAAAGCCATCTCAACAACTACATCACATAGATCCCTAATATGTGGCAGAGTTGCTTTAGTAAGCTCAGGTTTCAGTTTGCGGATGAACTTCTCATTCATTTTGATAACTATATCAACTATAGCAGATATGTATCTCAATAGCTCCTCAAATTTGGTATCATACTCTAGCACTGTCATGTCTTCCTGCACCAACTCAGCAAATTTTTTGAGCAGAGTCGACTTAGTGATCTCCGACATGAATCTTTCCTCACGCCTTCATTTACTCCTACAATAACACTGTTCCACCAATACATTGCTGCTCCTTACAATTGCCTAGAAGCAAGTATCCTCTTCTGCTCATCATTGAGTCCCAAATCAGCAAAAACCCTTTCGCAATGAAGCAGCCAATTGTCCACTTCAATTACGTCCTCAGTTCCGATAAACGACTTTCTTCCATGCCTAGCATAATCTCTGCTTAGTACTGCATGGTTATTAACCACCGAAGCTTTCTAATTTCCTCCAATAATCCCACAGCAGCTCCAGCACGCATCATGTTGATGAAGAACCGGTACATGGCTCCCATATCAACTTGCGATGCTCCAACACCCTCATTAACAGCTTGTGCCTGACCTGGATTCCTTCTAGTGTTTGGTCTGGCATTTCCATTGGTCGTGGCGCTTCCTCCACCAATGTTAACTCTTCCACTCCTAGCATCCATATCTTCTTCCTTAAAATCTACATTTGAGTCTTTGTAAGATACAGAATAATAACCTAAGAGAGATGGGAGAATAGAGATAAAGCGTAAAATTATATATAGCAAATAAAAGTATGTTACTCTAGCGTTATCTCATAACCAAATCATTTCTCTAATTCTTTAGGATTATGTTTTCAAAATAATTTTAAGAAATTTCTTTTAAGTTTTCATAAACCAATGCTCTGATACAAAGATGCAACATCCTCGATCTTGATGTCCGAAGTTAAGCACTACAGATGCTGAAGTCATCTATAGTATTAATTTCTGGTGATAATATACGTTAATATTAATGATATCCATAATATCAGAAGCACATGAATATGAAATAAAATCAACACAGATTTCAAAACTACTTTTCTGATTACATTTCAAATCAATATTTCATATTCAGTTGCATAATCCCAAAGCGATTCCCAGGTTTTGATCAAATATAATTATTACAAAATACGCCAAGAGCAACATATGAAGATGCCCCTTTGGATGAGCAGAGTACATAATAGACATATTAGTCATAATACATCACAACGGAAATAATACTAAATAGCTCTTACATAGCAAGCTTGCCTCATGCACGTCTTTGGAAGCTTATTCGTCCCACCCACTAAACTTGAAAAGTCCGTAGCTCTCTATCTACTCAAATCAAATTTTGAGCACCTAAGAGTTTAAGGAGAAAACATAAACTTTGAGTCAGACATAAAGCCTGGTGTGAATAATTGATGTGTACGTAAATGTGCATATTTTTACCACCATATTTAATCTATTTAAATTAAATAAATGATCATATCAGGTATTTTAACTTGTTTAAACCAAAATTCAAATTATTTCAAATTGTCACATATTCATCTTCAACCAAGGGCAAAATGGTCATTTTTGTGCATATATTAATTTTCTAAAATTTAATTGAAAATTTTCGTATTGTTTTGTCGGAATTTGAATTCATATACAAGTTGTCTCATGATGATATATGCATGCACAAGAGTGAAGAGAACAAATGAAGATGGAAATAATTCAAAGTGAAGATAATGGAGGACCCCACCTACCCACCTACCTTAATGTACAAATTAGAGGCTAATGCACATGCTTATGGAATTAATGGCTTCATGTACACTTAAATGATGATTAGTAGAAGCTAATGATTACTTGGCCTCCACACTTTCTCAAGGGTATTTTGGGCATTCCCCAAATATATGAATTAGGGTTTAACACATGTATAAGTACCCCTTATGTTTCATGTAACCTTCTTCTCCCTTAGTCTCTCTTTTAGGCTCTCTTCTCTTAGTCTCTTCTCTTAGGAAAATGAAAAAGAAAGCTCTCTTTCTCTTTTCATGGCTACTTAGCCATTTTCATTTTACGTAATCTTCTTTTCTTTTTATGCAATGTTAATTATTGTTTCCTTTTACTCACATGTTCATTTCCTTTCATGCTAGTAGTGTAGATTTTCTTTTATGAAATTAGAATAGTTTTCTTCCATTTAGCTTTCATTTTGCTTTCTTTTTGCTTTCATGTTGCAAGCTACATTTGTTAATCAAATGACAAATATGAGAGGCTAAACCCCTTCAATTTAGGGGTAATGAAGCTCTCTAATTATGCAGCTTCAACTATTTGTTAATTCATGCTATCTTTTTGTGCTTAATGATGATGATAGAAATGGTTTACTAGTTGTTTTTGCTTTGAATTTGATAGCCTATATTGTTGACATCAAATAGGCTATGCTTAAACAATCACTAACACTGATTGCCTCTTCATCAAAATATGATTATGGCAAAAGAAATTAATTTGAAATTAAAATTTGATGGTCTATATTTCTATTCAATAGTTAATAGGCCATACTTAAAATAGATTTCATTTTCATTGTCAAATTTCATGAAAGTTAGTAAGTGGTTTAAGGGGTGTGTTATAGTTTGATGGCTTATGTTGGCTAATTCAATAGCACAAATATGCCATACTTATGATAAGCACATCAATTAAAGCACTAATGACCATAAAAGAGAGATTATGATTTCATATGTGTTGAACTACATGATCTAGAGAGTGGATTTATTCTTTAAATTGTCACTTAACTCATATATTTGCATCTCTTTTCTCTTTGTTAGTTTTCTCATTTTTCTAGCTTAACAATCTCTCGACTTTGGTTTAATTTGATTGAATAGAATTTTAAAATCATCAATTCCCTGCGGATCGACCCGTATTCGCCACGTACTACAAGTGTACGCTGTGCGCTTGCGGTATAAATTTTATTTCGAAATTTTTCGATGGTTTTCTAATCCGATAGAAATTCCGTCGATTAACAATAATACTGTTACATCTCGATTTACTGATATTAAGTGAGACCACGCCGCTTAGCGGAATGGGTTTCCCCTCAATAATATCCCTTTACAAAACATATCATTTGCAAATCCAAATCTTGCAATCAAACTGATTATAACAATAGTGGCAAATACATATATGCATAAAAATCAGGAAATCAATGGACTATCTGTCCACACTATAGTCTTATCTGGCCAACAATCAACCGTTGGCTGACTCGGGCCTACCGGACATAATTAATTATCTAACTTCTATTAGAAACATTACTGGGTTATTTGCCCTTAACGATCTTCTTCTAGGGTCAACTGATCCTAATGGTATTGCGGGCTCACCAATAACCTATCTTTACTCTGTATATTCCCTTCTATGTGTAGCATTATTTTAGTCCCATCTATGACAAAGCCCCACACACTAGAATTTTGGACTTATATTAGCTAGGGGCTATTAGCTAAAGTATATGGCACGACCCTACACCAGTCCCATCTAGTCTTCTAATATCTGAATCATAAACTTAGAGTTATCTACTCTATTCAATTCCATTTCCTTGTAAACAATATTTGAAAATGATTTAGCCCTGAAATCATAACGTTATAAAATAAGGAAATCATACTCTTTGCTTTACTCAAAATACTGATGCCATGATATATGCTTTACACAAAACAATGTTAATGAAATCTAATCAATGGGATTATCTATCCCTTCAAAATAAGTTAAAACCCCCTTTTAACTTAGAAACCTCTAAGCTATAAGGCCAAAACAATACCTTCAAAACCTTTGTTTAAAACCTTAAACAATCCTTTTTTAAATTCATTGAAAGTACCCCTTTCAAAATAAGTTAACTACTTTATCCTTGAAAACATTAGGCCGAAAGACCTAAACATCCCTTTCCAATGTGTTGAAAATATGCCTTTCGAATTCATTTCTTAACCCTTAGACATCCTCTTTCAAAGCCATTAAACTTTTCTTTAGAAAGCATTGGAAACCTTCTATTCAAAACACTTAAAACAAACCTTCTGATATGCTTAAATATACCTTTTGAAAACATTGGGGTTTTCCTCTTTGAAATGCTTATAACCTTTCAAAAACATTGAAAATCCTTCACTTAAAACATACCTTTTGAAAGTATTGGGTTCAAGTAAAAGTTTGTGGAAACATTGCTTTGTAACCATTTAAAATTATTCCTTTCAAAACCTTTGTGTTTAACATATAAGTATAATTATTGGGTCATAAAGAACTGAGGTGAAAGCTTTGGTTTTAGAGTATTAATCCAAAGTAAAAAAGAGAGGATAGTTTCGAAACCCACTCTTTCACACCATTGCCTCCAAAATCATTTTCAAAGCGGATGTATGACCCTTTCAAAAGCATGGAGAAGGCGGCTTCAAAGTAAAAGGCGAAAGCACCCTTTCAAACACATCGCCTTTAGGTTATAAAGAAAAGCGACCTTAACTAGTTTGAAAGGTAAGAATGCGACAGCTAGGTTTCAAATGGGTTCCAAAAGCGGCTTCCTTTCGAAAGCTCCTTTTTAAAACAAAACAAGTGGCAACTCATTCAAAAGCTTCTTTCTTGAAATAAAAAAGCGGCTATTCATTAGAAACTAATTGATTCGAAAGCCGTTTTAAAGTGGCTTCAACCCCTTCAAAGTCAAGGTTTCGACACTATCCCTTCCGCCTTTCTCCAATCCACTATGTATCAATGGCTTTATACCATGTGCATTGATTTCGAATGGATTTGTATGCGGTGGTATGGTATCGAATGCTAACATATGGAAGTGGCGAAGTGGTAATTATGTCAAAACTGAGTTTATGCCTTACAAAGTAACTTCTTTTCAACTAACTTGTCTTATTGGTCAAAATGTAATTGGGTGCCATTTCTTTATCAAAATTCTTTTCTAAAAGTGCTGCCGAATTTCAGAATTATCAATTAAAACATTTTAACTAATAAGCCATTCTCCTTGGTTAAAACATATAAAACATTTAAGTCCCTAAACCTAAATAATTTTATAACCATAATAAAAAAACTTAGGAAAATTCCTGAAAAATCACCATAATTCACTTTTAATATGTTTTCTAACATATTTAAATTTCAGACCCAAAATTATTTTATCATTGTTTTAAATAATTTAAACCCAATACTAACTATTTTCTTTCATAGAAAATTCATAATAATTCCACAACAGCTTAGAAAATTATGAAACTTGAAACCCACTTCTAAAATAATGTCTTTGACCATATATAAAAAATGCAATTCATTTGGATGTCATTTAATATGTTTTCTAATCTAGACTTATCATAAAATCTACATGAAACAACATAAATCATCAACAAGCATATATATCCATTTAAACAAATATAACATGCCATATTGTTTGCAAAATAATTTGGATCCAATCTTGAAACTGAAAGCATTAACAAAAGTGAGATGTAAACCAAATTATTCACCTTAGCTTGTTGTTAAGAAGGTTGAGATTTTCTCTTTGATCGAATTGCTTAACCTCCTTACTTGAATCCTAGCTTTTCATCTTTTGATTCTTCTTAATGCCAGCCAGCCAGGCTCTTGGGGTTTTGGTTTTGTTTATAAATGTTGAAATGAAAAAGGTTTAGGGCATAAGAACAAAAGCTATTCCTATTTTTCCCTTATCATATTCCTCCTACTTATTTATCTTTAATTCTCTTTTGCTTATGTATTCATTAAGGCACAACTCCTTTATAAATTTACAATTCTCATTCCCTTAACCTTCTACATTATTTCATTTAATTTACCTAATTAAATGTCCTAAATAATGTCAGTCAAAATTAGGGTCGTTACAGATCTAGATGCATTGACTACTTTTTGTGTGCAATTAAGATCGACTACTAGTTCTAGTGAGAGTACCGCCATATTATCCTACTTAAAAGTTTGATCAGTATTGATCAAACGGATTGCTTCTAAGTAGAGAGATGATCCATTGTTAGTTGAGAAGATTAGAAGGTTGGACAGAGGAACCACGATCGATGATCTAAAAGATTTTAGTCATGACCAGAATGGATGGTTAAGGAAGAAGGGACGATTATATGTTCCTGATGTTGTAAACCTAAGGAGGGAAGTTCTTAGGGAGTGTCATCGATCAAAATTTACATTTCATCCTGGAGGAACCAAGATGTATCAGGATACGAAGAGGAGTATTTTCTGGGAAGGTGTGAAAAAGGATGTGAGCTTATGGGTAAGGCAGTGTGCGAATTACCAACAAGTAAAGCCGAACATCAGAAGCGAAGTGGATTGCTTCAGCCTTTGGATACACCAATTTGGAAATAGGATACCATGGATTTTATTGACGGGTTGCCAAGGTCGAACAGGGGAAATTAAAGCATATAGGTTATGGTAGATAGATTAATTGAGAGTTCCCATTTCATTCGTGTTAAGTTTACCAGGACAGGGCTTGTATTGGCTAAGTTATTCATAAGGAATATTTTTGGATTGTATGGGATTTCTTGTAACATAGTCAGTGATAGAGATGCATTGTTAACTAGTGAATTATGAAAGAGTCTACAGGATGTGTTAAGTACCAAGCTTAAGATCAATACCGCGTATCACCCTCAGATAGATGGGAAGACAGAGAGAGTCAATAAAATACTTGAAGATTTTTTAAGAGCTTGTGTATTAGATTTTGGTAGGTCGTGGGAAGATCATTTGCACTTGGTTGAGTTTTCCTATAATAATATTTACCAGACTAGCATAGGAATGATATCTTTCGAAGCTTTGTGTAACACCCCTAATTTTATTAACATTATTCAGGAGATTTAATTAAAATAAATTAAATAGAATAATGTAGATAAGGAGATTGAGGTTGATTAATGAATTAAGTGGCTGTGCTTATCTAACCAAATGAACTTATAAATGATTAAGGTACTAAACATAAGGGCATTAGGATAAATAGCTGCCTATATTTCCCACCCTTATACTATCTCCCTTTGTCATACACGTTCATTTTATCAAAACAAAAATTTATTACCGTAAGGAAGCAAGGCCAGCCATTAGGAAGAAAGAAGAGAAGAAAAAATCAACTTAAAGCTTAGGATTCAAGCTAGAAGAAATCAATCTCAAACAAACTTCAATTTTCTTTATCTAATCTAAGGTGAATAATAATTTATGCATCTCTATTTTAGCTTTATGATCATATGGTTTCAGATTTTAGTGTAAATCTATGTTTATGATATATTGAATGATGATATGCTTGAATTATGATTTATATGGATTAAACAAGGTTTTTAAAAAAGGAGATATACACGATTTTAGGGTAAAAACCGAGATGAAATGAATTTTTAATGCGATGGGAAAATTATATGTTGTAGAAAACATGATTTTGGAGATGGATTTCAATTTCATAATTTTCGGAATTAATGTGGATTTTATATAAATTTTCTAGTAAAGAAAATGATTTATTGGGTTATAAATTATTTACGACTAAAATAATTATTATTTTGGTTTGAGATTTTTATATGTTGGAAAACATATTAAAATAGATTTTCTGGAATTTTCCATATTTTCCTAAGTGATTTGATGAATACATAAAACTATTTAACATATGGGACGTAAATGTTTTATATATTTTATTAAGGAGAAGGGGCATTTTATAAAATAAAATTATTATTTCTGAAATTAGTGGCAGCACTTTTCTGAAAAGTATTTGTTAACCAATAGTAATTTGAAAAACAAAGGCAGGTTAGTTGGAAAATTATCTTTTTAAGTTAAAACAAGAAAACCATGCTTTTAACATGTTTCAGCCATATTAGGCATCAAATCTTCCCACCCAGACCTTCCGACAAAGTCGAAAGGTTATAGCATTCGACAAGGTCAAAGTCAATGCATATGGTATCAAGTTACTTAGTACGTAATGAATTGAACAAGGTCGAAGGGAACTTAGTCGATAGGTTGGTTGCCAAAGAGGTTGGGGTATGTTTGTTTTACAAACCAAAAGCTTACACCTGCTTGCTTTCAAAAAAGCGCTTTCGACTTGGTTGCTTTCGACCAGGTCAATTATTTAAAATAAAGGTTTTAAACCCTTCAACACAGTCGAAAGATTACTGCCGCTTTATCATTGTTTGTTTTGAACCTTCCGACACAGTCGAAAGGTTATTGCAGCTTTTTCCAACCTTTCAAAGTTGTTGCTTTCAACAATGTCAAAAGGTTTACTTGTTTTAAAACCAGCCGCATCTCTATGCTTTTGAAAGATATCAAAGCTTTCAACTTAGATGATTTACCCTTGATTTATACTTTAATATAACCCAAAGCTTTCGAAGGAGTTTTTTTAAAGGCAGAGGCCTATTGTTTCAAATGATATGTTTTAAAGCATTCGAAGCAGAGCTTTCGACAAAGTCGAAAGGTTGCTTCCAATGAAGTCAAGACGTTTTCATAGAAGGTTCTCCACATGTTTTAAATTGAACCCAGTGATTTTTCGAAAGGTTTGCTTTCCAATGGTTTTGAAAGGTTTGCTTTCCAGTGAGTTTTCAAAAGGTTTGCTTTCCAATGTTTTTGAAAGGTTTGCTTTCCAATGGTTTCGAAAGGTTTGAGTTCCAATGGTTTCGAAAGGTTTGATTTCTATCGCTTTCGAAAGGTTTACTTATAAATGGTTTGGAAGTTATGCTTCCACTCTTACTTAATGATACTTCAACTAAGTCGAAAGGTTTCGAAGGAGGGGTTTTAAAGTATTATAAGAGCTAGAACCTATTGTTTTAAAATTTATGGTTTTTGCTTTCGAAAGGGTCGAAAGGTTGCTTTCGAAAGGGTCGAAAGCAAAGTTTTCGAAGGGGTTGAAAAATTGTTTTCTTTTAACCTTATAAAATAAATGTTGTTTAACCTTGGGGATACCGGGGAGGGCTTAATGAGTTCAACACAATAGTTGGGGATATCAACACTTACATGTTTTGACAATCATTGGGGATACTAATGTAAATTATAAATGGATATAACCTAAATTAGGGATACTAGTGGCAATAGGTTAATTATGTGGATAGCATGAGATAATTAGATTCATGTGGATAACATGAGTTAAATAGCCAAGTGATGGGTTCATAGTTATTCTAGGAAAACTATAGGATGTAAGATGGATAGTCAACATCAAGTTGGAGATGGATAGTCTCCATATGATTGAAGAAGGTTTCATAGTAATCCTAGGAAAACTATAGGATGGTTGATGGATAGTCAACATCATGTTGGGGATGGATAGTCTCCATATGTTTAATGGAGGGTTTATGGTCATCCTAGGAAAACTATGAGATGTGAGATGGATAGTCCACATCCGCTTAAGTAAAATGAATATAGGATGGATAGTCCCTCTTTGAGGCAAATTAAAATCTAATAGGGGATGGGGAAATCCTAAATGTTTGCAAGTATGCATACCATCATAATATTTTGAAAATGTATGTTTTAACCCTTGTGGATGCAGGATTATAGAATATGGTTTTATAAAAGTTTTGGGATATTAGTGAGGGGAAAATCCGTTCCGCTAAGCGGCGTAGTCTCACTAGATATCCAAAAGGAATGAGATGTTAGGTTATTATTTATACCAGGCTTTATGTCCGACTCGAAGTTTTTGTTTTCCCCTTAAACTCTCGGGTACTCAATTGATTTTGAGTAGTTTGAGATTTAAGGTTCTCAGGTTTTCTTCTTTGACGAATAAAGCTTTCGGGGGCGTGCAGGAGGCAGATAGTTATTAAAGATTTTCTTTTCTGCTGTTTGATTTGTTGTAAAGGCAGATTTATTAGCCTTACTATATACTCTGATCTACCAAGTGGGCATCTTCATATGTCGCTCTTGGCGTATTTGTAATAATTATATTTTGCTAAATGTGGTTGACGTTTTTGGGGGTATGTAATGAACATCGAAGGTTTTGAATGAAATGTGGAAATGTGTTTTTGAAATGTTAATTTTTTTCCATATTTCTGTGATATGTATATCAATGTATCTAGCACTGCCGTATTTGGTCATCGAAGATTAATAACTATAGATGACTACAACATCCATAGCCGTTAGTTTTGGGCTTCCAAGTTGGGAGATGTTACAAGTTGGTATCAAGGCATATGTTTATGAAACTTTAAAAGAAAAGTTAAATCTAAAAGCTTTTTGAAACATGATCTAATGAATTTAAAAATAAGATCGGGTTTTGGGTTAACGCTATAGTAATTTACTTGTATTTGATATATAGGTATACATCTAAGTATGTATTCACTTCTCTCTTAGACCGTTCTTCTGTATCTTACTAAGGCGTATGCAGATGTACGAGAAAGAGGATATGGAGGTAGGAAACGGAAGAGGAAATCTTGGTGGAGGAAGCACCACAACCAACGGAAATGCCCCACCTAATACCCGAAGGAACTAAGATCGACAGGCTAATGCTAACCAAAATTTTGAGGCCAATATAGGTGCTGGAAATCCGCCAGTGGATACGGGGATGGTGTTTCAGTTGTTGGCTAATCGTTTGCAAGTAGGAGCTACTGGTAATGTTGGAGGAGCTAATCCTGTAGTTCCAGTTGGATATAACTATGCTAAGCTGAGCAGGGACTATACCAGTCTTGGTGGGAAGCCGTTTGTTGGAACAGAGGATGTAGTTGAAGTAGAGAACTGGCTATTGAATTGAGAGAGGATCTTTACAGATTTAGGCTTGGATGATGGAGAGAAGAGAAGGCTAGCCTCTAGAGAGTTGTAAGGGTTAGCGCTTCACTGGTGGAACAGTGTGACAGCTGGAGTTTCGGAAGAAGAGCTGACGTGGGCTGATTTCAGGAGAAGGTTTGAGTAGAGGTTCTTGTCTGAGGTAGCCAAATCAGCATTAATGAGGAAGTTTATGGATCTTGTCCAAGGAGATATGTCTATGATCGAGTATGCTGATAAGTTTGATCAGCTATCTCGATATGGTTATGCTTTGGTTGACACATATGTCAGAAGGAATGAAAGATTCATTAGAGGATTAAGGCCAGAGCTAGGAAGAATGACTATGGCCCATATCCGAGATCCTTCTAATGTGGTGGTGGAGATGGCCATTCGCCATTAGGAAATTCTTGCTATTTCAGCTAGAGAGAAGCCAATTGAATCCCAAGGTCCTCAGGGGAAGAAGAGGAAGTTTTTCAAGAAGAAGGGCGCTCAGAAAGAAGGAGCAGCCAAGAAAGGGAAAGCAGATATAGTTTGCTACAAGTGTGATAAGAAGGGTCACTATGAAAATGAGTGTCGTTCGGGAGATGGAAGGTTGGTTGTAGGGAAGCAGAATGTGTAATGCTATAATTGCAACCAGATGGGGCATTACAAGAACAAGTGTCCTGAAGCTGCCAAGGCAGGAAAATGAAAGGTCTTTGCTTTGGAACCATCATCTTCTAAGCCAACTGCTGTTGAGAAAGGCAAGTCTATGATGGAAGGTTTGCTTTTGATTAATAGCATACCAGTTAGGGTATTGTTCGATACCAGAGCATCGCATTCATTTATATTTAAGTATTTGGTTGATAGGTTATGTATAGAACCCACATACCTTGTTACTTCTTTATGGGTTGCGAATCCAATAGGATGGTATGCAACTCTTGGGATGAGATGTGACCAGTTAGAACTTGATTTATTAGGTCATAAGTTTGCATACAGTTTGTATGTTTTTGATTTCGTAGATTTCGGAATCATTTTGGGTAAGGATTGGTTGGGTAAGTACGAGGCTAGGATATTTTTCTAGGATTGGGAAATATCATTGAGGCACCCAAAGAGTCATAACTAAATCATCTTCTCAGTGGAGAATTTCAGTAAAAGTGTTTGTGCTTTGTTATGTGCTATGGAGGTTGGAGATTAGCTTAGTCAGGTTTGTGTAGCGAGAGAATTTGCAGATGTATTTGAGCTGGTCACTGAATTACCCCAGAAGTGAACTGTTGAGTTTTGGATAGACCTTGTATCGGGAGCTGAACCTGTCAGTAGGCCACCTAGCAGGGTAACACCGACAGAGATGAAAGAATTGAAGATGCAGTTAGTGGATCTAGAGGGAAGGAATTTTATAAGACCAAGCAATTCACCTTGGGGAGCAGCCGCGGTGTTTGTGAAGAAACCCGACGGGTCGTTAAGAATGTGCATCGACTATCATAAGTTAAACAAAAGGACGATCACGAATAGGTACCCTCTGCCAAGGATATATGATCTGTTTAATCAGTTGGGTGCAGCTAGAGTATTTTCCCAATTAGATTTGGCAACGGGGTTCCATCAGTTGAGAGTGGCGGGAGATAGCATTCCTTTGACGGCATTTCGGACCAGATATGGATCATATGAGTGGTTGGTGATGCCATTTGGATTGACTATTGCACCTTATTTCTTCGTTGATTTGATGAACCGGATATTTCGAGAGCACTTGAATAGGTTCGTATTGGTATTTATAGATGACATTTTGTTATAATCTAAAGATGAAAGAGAGCATGAGATTCATCTTAGAGTGGTGCTGGAGACGCTGAGGTAGAATCAGCTGAAGGCAAAGTTTTCCAAGTATCACTTTTGGAAGAAAGAGGTTAAGTTTCTTTGTCATATGGTTTCAGAGGAGGGGTTGGCAGTCGATCCAATTAAGATCGAAGCCGACAATAATTGGAAAAGGCCAGAGACAGTAACCGAGATCATGAGTTTTCTTGGACTCGCTAGCTATTACCGAAGATTCATTAAGGATTTCTCGCAGATAGCAGCGCCTTTGACTAAGTTGACCAGGAAAGATGTGAAGTTTTTTTTGGTCCGAAAAATGTGAGGTAGCATTCCTTAAGTTAAAGCATTTGTTAACCAATGCGCCAGTATTAGTGATTCCAGATGGTAACCAAGGGATGGCAGTATACACTGATGCACATGGCACTGGATTGGGGGCAGTGTTCATGCAGAGGCGCAAAGTTATTGCTTATGCATTTAGGTAGCTTAGACCGCACGAAGTTAGATATCCTACTCATGACTTGGAGTTAGCTGCGGTGATCTTTGTCTTGAAGATTTGGAGGCATAATCTTTTTTGGGAGAGGGATTTGAGTTATTTACCGATCATATGCCAATAAAGTATTTATTCTCTCAGAAAGAGTTGAATATGAGGCAGCAAAGGTGGTTGGAGTTTTTGACTACTTATGATTTCGGTATAGAGTATACTCCTGGAAAGGGAAAAAAGGTGGCAGATGCTATCAGTAGAAAACATCATAATGTGGTGTTAGCAATGTTGGAAGAATGGAAGAATCTAAAAGATTTAGCCAGTTGTGGTGTGCAGTTGGGATCTACTGGTAGTTCTAGTCAGGGTACTGCCATGTTATCTTGTTTCGAAGTTCGACCAGTTCTGATCGAAAGAATAACTTCTAAGCAAAGAGAAGATCCAGTTTTAGCCGAGAGGATTAGAAGGCTTGGGGAAGGTTCAGAGATTGATAACCTAAATGATTTTAATCTTGACCAAAGAGGATGGTTGAGAAAGAAGGGATGGCTCTGCGTTCCGAATGTGGAGAACTTTAGGAGGGAAGTTCTAGAGGAATGTCATCGATCGAAGTTTACGATTCATCCTGGAGGGACCAAGATGTATCAAGACATAAAGAGGAGCTTCTATTGGGAAGGCATGAAGAGGGATGTCGGCTTGTAGGTTAGGTAGTGTGTGAAATATCAATAAGTGAAGGCCGAACATCAAAAACCGAGTGGGTTACTTCAGCCTTTAGATATTCCATTCTGGAAATAAGATTCGATATCAATGGATTTTATAGACGGGTTGCCAAGGTCAAGGAAAGGAAATGAAAGCATATGGGTTATTGTGGACAGGCTGACCAAGAGTGCCAATTTCATTCCGGTAAAGTCAACCAGAACGACACCTGTTTTGGCTAAGATGTTCATGAAGAACATAGTTAGAATTCATGGGATTCCTAGTAGCATTGTCAGCGACAGAGAGACGTTATGCACTAGCGAATTTTGGAGGAGCCTACGAGAGGTATTAGGTACCAAGCTTAAGATGGCTACAACATATCACCCACAGACGGCTGGGTAGACAGAGAGAGTCATTAAGGTACTCGAAGATTTATCGAGAGCTTGTGTATTGGACTTTGGTGGATCTTAGGAAGATCACCTACATTTGATTGAGTTTTCCAATAATAATAGTTATCAGACTAGTATAGGAATGGCGCCTTTTGAAGATTTGTATGGAAGGCCATGCAAATCGCCAGCATGTTGGTTAGAGACTGGATACAAATTGGTCTTGGGTCCGGATTTGGTTAGAGAGGCGTCAGAGAAGATTGAGTTAATCCGAGGATGGATGAAGGAAGCTCATTCCAGGAAGAAGATTTATGCAGATAAGAGGCGTAAAGACTTAAAATTCTTAGTGGAAGATAGAGTTTTCATTAAAGTGTCACCGATGAAGGGTGTAGTATGGTTTGGAAAGTCGGGAAAGTTGGCCTCGAGGTATATTGGTTTATTTCAGATTATAGAAAGGATTGGAAAGCTCGCGTACATAGTAGAGTTGCCGAGCAGTTTGGCAGGTGTCCATAAAGTATTCCATGTGTCTTATCTTCGTAAGTATGTCCATGATGTAGAGGCTACTATTCCTCAGACAGAGTTGGAGGACTTGGTAGTAGAGCCCGATTTGACTTTTGTTAGACATCCAGTTCGGATTGTAGCAAGGGATGAGAATAGATTGAGGACCAAGACAGTCAAGTTAGTAAAGGTTCAGTGGAGCGAAAACGAGAAAGACTGTACTTATGAGACAGAGGACAAGATTCAAGAGGCTTATCCTGAATTGCTTTGATGGTATGTCTATATCATATTTATATAGTTTGGTTGCTAGTCAGATAGGCTAGTAAGGCTGTTAGGAGATGTTACAGATGATTGCTATGTTTGCTAGTTAGTCTTTGCTGAATTTCGAGGACTAAATTCTTTAAGGAGGGTAGCCTGTAACACCTCTAATTTTATTGACATTATTCAGGAGATTTAATTAGAATAAATTAAATAGAATAATTTAGATAAGGAGATTGTGGTTGATTAATAAACTGGGGGGCGTGCTTATTAAAACTAATGAGCTTAAATAAATGGTTAGGAAATTAAACATAAGGGAATTAGGATAAATGGCCATACACCCCACTCTTATACTATTCTCATTAGGTTTTGCACGTTCATTTTATCTCAAAACAAAAATATTTAACACCGTGAGAAGCAAGGCCGGCCATTAGAAGAGAAGAAGAAAATTTAAGGAAAGCTTAGGTTCAAGCTAGAGGAATATCAATCTCAAATAATCTCTAATCTCCTTATCTCAAGCAAGGTGAATAATAATTTCTACATCTCTATTTTGATTTTTACATCAAATGGTTTCAGATTTAATGATAAATCTGTTTTTATGGTATGTTGAATGATGATATGCTTGATTGTGATTTATATATGTTTAAACAAGGTTGTTTAATAAGAGATATATATACAGTTTAAGGCAAAACCGAGATGAAAATGATTTTTAAATGCTATGGGAAAATTATATGTTGTAGAAAACATGATTTTGGATTTGGGTTACAAATTTTATAATTTTCCAAGCCGTGGAGAATTTATTATGAATTTTCAAAGGAAAATAAGGTTATTTGGGTTTATAAATTATTTTTGGAAAATATATTAAGAATTTTGGGTCTAAAATTTTATTATGTTAGATAACATGATTAAAGCGAATTTCTGGAATTTTTGGGGATTATTACTAAGTGATTTAGTATGGAAATTAAACTATTTTGAATGGAGGACCTAAATGATTTAATTGTTTTATAAGTGGAAGGTCTTATTTGTTAACTATTAAATTGGTTTAGATATGAGAAAATTGCGGCAAATATTATCCAAAACATTAAAAAAGTTATGAAAGTCAATCAAACGTTTACAAGTAGGCAAGTTAGTTGCAAAAACTTTACCTATTTTGGAAAAATCAGCTTTCACCCAGAAAAAGTTAGTTCCGCCTTCTTTGGTGAACCTTTCGCCTCAAACCTCTCGAACAAGACCTTTCGACTTCAATAAACAAGGAAAGCAATGCACATGATATCATTCAGGTTGTATGTTGTGAATTGATCTAAGTCGAAAGGTATGGTGTTAAAGGGTTTCATTCGAAGGGTTGCTTTCGAAGGAGATGGATCCTTATTTATTTTTGATTTAAAAAGAGAAATTACTTGCCTGTTTACTAAAGACCTTTTGACAAAGTTGAAAGGTTTGGTTTTCAAAAGGTTGTTTTAAAAGACCTTCCGACAAGGTCCAAAGATTAAATTTCTAAAGGTTGTTTTAAAGACCTTTCGACAAGGTCGAAAGGTTTGGTTTTATAAGTGTTTTATAAGACCTTTCGACAAGGTCGAAATGTTAGGTTTTGAAAGGATTTAAGAAACCTTTCGAAAAGGTCGAAAGGTTTGGTTTCGAAAGGCTTAAAGAGCTGCCACTTTTATTTTGTTCAGACCCTTCGAAGGGGTCGAAATCAGGAGCATTCGACTTAGTCGAAAGGTTCACTGGTTTTATAAATACAAGCCGCTTCCCAACCTTACGAAGGGTTCGAAAGCAGGAGCTTTCGACACAGTTGAAAGGTTTAATTGTTTTTTCCAAAATGTATTGTAAAGTGGAAAGTGGTTTTGAAAACTTTCACCAATGACCCAAAATAATGTTTTTAGTATAAAACCCAATGCTTGCAAAAGGTTTTAAATTCCAATGCTTTCGAAAGGGTCATTTTCTAATGGTTTCGAAAGGTTCTACCCTTATATTTTTAGTAGTAATGCCTTAACAAAGTCGAAAGGTTTCGAAGGAAGTGTTTAATGTATTAAAGGGGCTGGAGCCCATTGTTTTTAAAGCAGATGATTAAACCTTTCGAAGAGGTTGAAAGTGTAACCTTTCGGCGTTGTCGAAAGGTTTGAAAACTCATACTCAAAATTTTTAAAGGAAAAACCCATGGCTTGCATAAAGGAGTTTTGTAATGGTTTTAAGTATGAAATTTTGAAGAAGTATTGCCTTGATAAAAATATAAGTTAAAGGTATTAACTATGTTATGATATATATTTCAAGGAATTAAAACCTAAAGGAGTGGTATTGTTAAATCGTTGTTCTGCTTCTTCATATATGAGCATATTCACATGAAACCCATAACTGTATTTGGGGAAAAAGGGGTAGAAGAACCAGCTAGGTTAACTCAATAGTGAATATAAATTGCTTAAACTCCTGAATGAGTAGAATTGCATCCATGGAGTCAGGATGACCAAAAATATAAGATGCCTAGACTTTGTAGTTATTAGAGGAAAACCAAAAGGTTCATAGTAAACCCATGAAAACTATGATAAGGTAGTTATTGGTGCATACCAAGAGGTACATAGTAAACCCATGAAAACTATGATAAGGTACTTATTGGTGCATACCAAAAGGTTCATAGTTAACCCATGAAAACTGTGTATTAAGAGTAGTTAGTTGGGGCTAATTGGTTTGTAGTCATGAAAACTATATCCAGATTAAGAATTGACATCAGTCAATGGGTTCCTAGTAAACCCATGAAAACTAGGATAAGTAAGTGGTTAATGGATGTATCAGTAGGTTCCTAGTCAACCCATGAAAACTAGGATGTGAAATGAGTTACAAGATAAATCCATAGGTTCCTAATAAATACATGAAAACTAGGATAAGGTGATCAGTTATTGGAAAGTCCAATAGGTTCAGGAGGACCCATGAATTGATTAAGTTAACTGGCAGGAGCCTATAGGTTCTTGTGATGCTATGAAAACTATGAATAAGAGAGAGTGTCTATTAATTATGACAAAGTTATTAGTAAATCCATGAAAACTAAAAGGGTTAATAGTGACCCCAGAAACTATAATTATGACAAGGTGTCAGATTAAATTGGGAATTCCTAATTATTCTCAAGTATACATATCATCATAATATTTTGAAAATGTATGTTATAACCATTGTAGATGCAGGAGCACAATATATGGTTTTATAAGGGTTTTTAGGATACTAGTAAGGGGAAAACCCGTTCCGCTAAGCGGTGTGGTCTCATTAGATATCCAAAAGGATTGAGATGTTAGATTGTTATTCATACCAGGCTTTATGTCTGACTCAATGTTTTTGTTTTCCCCTTAAACTCTCGGGTACTCAATTGGTTTTGAGTAGTTTGTGATTTAAGGTTTCCAAGTTCTCTTCTTAGACGAATAAAGCTTCCGGTGATGCGCAGGAGGTAGATAGTTATTTAGAGTTTTCTTTCCGCTGTGTATTTAGATGTAAAGGCAGATTTATGAGCCTTACTATATACTCTGATCAACCAAGGGGGCATCTTCATATGTCGCTCTTAGCGTATTTATAATAATTATATTTCGCTGAATGTGGGTAACATGATTTGGGATTATGTAATGAACATGAAATGTTTTAATTTGAATGTGGAAATATGTTTTTTGAATTGTTAAATTTTTTCCATATTTCCGTGATCTGTGTATCAATGTATTTAACATCTTCGTATTTGGTCGCCGAAGATTAATAACTATGGATGACTGCAGCGTTCGTAGCCGTTAGTTTTGGGCTTCCAAGTAGATGTTACAAGTTGGTATCAGAGCATAGGTTTATGAAACTCTAAAAGAAAAGTTAAACCTAAAAGCTTTTTCAAATAATCCATTGAATTTAAAAACATGATCGGGGTTTGGGTTAATGCTATATTAACGTACTTGTATTTGATATATAGGTATATATCTAGGTACGTATTCCTTTCTCTCTTAGACCATTCTTCTGTATTTTACTAAGGCTCGTATGCAGGTATACGAGAAAGAGGATATGGAGGCAGAAAACGAAAAATAAAATCTGGGTGGCGGAAGCACCACAACCAATGGAAATTCTCGACCTAATACTTGGAGAAACCAAGGTCAACAAGCCAATGCTAATCAAAATGCTGAGGCCAATGTAGCTGCTGGAAATCCGCCAGTAGATGCGGGGATGGTGTATCAGTTGTTGGCTAATTTGTTACAAGTAGGAGCTGCTAGGAATATTGGTGAAGCTAATCCTGTAGTTCCAGCTGGTTATAACTATGCTAAGCTGAGTGGAGACTATGTTAGTCTGGGAAGAAAGCCGTTTGCTAGAATGGAAGATGCTGTTGAATTAGAAAATTGGTTGTTGAATTGTGAAACGATCTTTACCAATTTGGTCTTAAATGATGGAGAGAAGAGAAGGCTAGCCTCTAGACAGTTGCAAGAGTTAGCGCTTCATTGGTGGAATATTGTGACAGCTGGGGTGCCGGAGGAAGAGTTGACTTGGGCTGACTTCGGGAGGAGGTTTAAGCAGAGGTTCTTGTCTGAGGTTGCCAAATCGGCGTTAATGAGGAAGTTCATGGATCTTGTCCAAGGACAGATGTCTGTGATCGAGTATGCTGCTAAGTTTGATGAGCTATCTCGATATGGTTATGCTTTGGTTGACACGGATGTCAGGAGGAATGAGAGATTCATTAGGGGTTTAAGGCCAGAGCTAAGAAGGATGGCTATGACTCAAATCAGAGAACCTTATCATGTGATGGTGGAAATGACCGTCCGACATGAGGTGATGCTTGCTGTTTCAGCTATGGAGAAGCCAGTTGCATCCCAGGGTTCTCAGGGAAGAAAAAGGAAATTCTTTAAGGGTGGCGTCGGTGGAACCAGTGAACCACACGAGCTGGTTAGATGCGTGGGGCAGAGGGCTCATAGTACCCTTCTTTTATTTTCTTGATCCCACCTTTTCTTCGCTTCGGTAGCTTCCTGCCTAAAATTCACGGCGCCTGCACGCCATACCTATACCCGAGTAGGTAGGACACCGACTTCTTAGTCGAGTAGTTCGCAAGGCTTCGGTTTTCTCAAAACTGGCTACTTCTTATGATATGCCACCTCCCTAACTCATATGTCAAGTCAAGTGATTCTTTCAGTCAACTAACTCATATGTCAACTAAGTGGTTATTTGTCAAGTCAACTCATAAGTTCAGTCATATGTCTGGTAAGTGATTCTTTAAGTGCATCCAGGTTAAAGATCAATCCCCATATGTAACTCCTCTTTCCTTTAGTCCTACGTGTAGCACTCATTCTGGTGCTGCTTACGGGGTCTCAAGAAGCTCTATGGTGCTCCTTATGATTATTCAACAAGTCAGGTGCATAGCTCTCTATAGTCTATCTATGGAGATGCCTAGTATACCAAGTCCAAACTATTCGTTGATTGAGCTTATGCTTAACACAAGCAAGTCGGCGACAGGAGAAGGTGCATAGCGACAAGCTTAGTAAGAGATTCAAAGAGTTCAGTACTAGGTGCGTAGCGATTTTCTTTTCGCAATCCTGCGTCTTATCCTTTGTCCTAATGGGAGTAGAACCCAAAAAAAAACCATTTCCTTACCACACCTCTTTCTTTGACCGCACCAAGTCTAATACCATTGAACCCTACATACATGCGAAGGAATTAACTTTTGCTTGTTGTCCACCTCATTATGATTGATTAGAAAACAGTATCGCGAAGAAAGGTAGCTGTTTGTACCAAAATTGGGCACAACACTCTTCGGAAGTTTTTGAAGAGATAAAATGAAGAAATTAAATGGAAAAAGAGATTATCTAACAAAAACTCCAAAAACAGATAATGAAAGTAATAAGAACGCACAGAAACACAAGAATTTAGAGTGGTTCGGCGTGTTGCCTACGTCCACTATGAAGTTTATTGCTTTATTGATGCTTCTTTGATGATTACAATTGATTTCAGCGGGTTACAGCAGATAATAGTGATTTACAGCAGTGAAATTCGTTAGTAGCAGCAGCAATGGAGTTTAGAACTGGATCCGGCAGAGTCTGGGCGTTAGAGAGTTCAAAGAAGAAGAAGATCCCTTTTCCGTTGGCTCTGGGGGTCTATTTATAGGTGTGGGAGGCGGATATCTTGCTCAGATCTTGGGAGACCACTTCTGGCACATGAGTAGGCCCGCGTGACCAAGCCCGTGAAGTTTCGGTCCGATCCGTGATCGATACGAACGGATTTCATATCGATCAAGATTGCGTCTGATGGAGTCGAAATTCGGCGTGGACATTCATTAGCATGCACGTAAGCTTCTGTGAAAATTTGGTAGCATTTGGACTTGTGGATCGCGAGATACGATCGATACGAAATGGAGGCTTTCGGTATGCTGTTTGGTTCGAATCGATCACATCGACTCGATCTTGTTCGAATCGATAGCTACGTGTGACTGTGAGTTGACGTGGCGCTTGAAACTTTGGATCGCTCCGCTTTTGATGCCGAGTTGAACGAGTTGTCCTTGAACTTCGCCTCATTCGCATCGATGGTGCTGCCTTGTTCGTATCAATAAAAGATTCACAGTTCGCATCGATGAAGGTTCCTCAGTTTCGTATCGAGGTCACGTTCTGTTCGTATCGATAAAAGTGGTGTGGCTTGCCGATCGATACGAATAACCATTATATGGTCGATACGAACAGGGACTCCGCGATGGATACGAAGCAGCTGGGCTTTCCTGATGGATGCGAACAGTGATCCACTGTTGGATTCGAACAGAGGCTCGTTGATGGATGCGAAGCTGATTGATACGAAGTGGGGCTGGTCGATCGATACGAAGCTAATGGATTCGAACATAGGCCTTTTCATCGATACGAAGTGCGGCCTACTGATGGATACGAAATTGGGGCTAAATGATGGATACGAAATGAGGCCATTCCCTTCAATTTGCATCGATCATAACTTGAACATACGAACTCGGATTCACTTGAAATTGGGAACGATGGCTTTCATGGCTTCGCTCATCGTGTCTTGTCAATTGTGGCTTGATCTGGACTCAGACAAAATTCATCGATATCCATGGTGAACCTGTGTATAACCGATCTCCAAGACGAACCGTTATTGGTTTCTGGTCAAGTTCTTTATGTCACGGCCTTGCCGAAAGGCGGGATAACATTTGCCCCCCAAAGTACGTCTTGTGGAAACATGACGTGCTTTGAAAAGCTGCAGTCTTCATTCTGGACAGTTATCGTCTTTTCGCTGAGAGTTGTAATCTTTGACTGACTTCCTCGGTAATCTGAGCTGTTAACTGTTGTACCCTGTATTGTTGCAACTGATTGCTGTATGCTGGTGATTAGCTGTTTGTCGTTGTAATCGTTATCAGATAAGTATCCAATTCATGTGGATATTGAAAATTGAATATTAGTCCGACATATATGCGTATATGTTAATCTGACTCTCGCTGACGTTTACGAGTCGTTGTCAGTTTATCTCATATAGAATTCCATATCGATCCTCTCCTGAACCGATGTGAAATTTGGATTGTAACAACGCTCGATGGTTGTTTTTGAATGTTCCTTCGTAACGATCCTCTCCTGAATCGATGTGAAAGGTTGAAATATTGTCTTTGCATCGGTATTCATTGTATTGATGGATACGAAATGAGCATTTCGTATCGATGGATGTGAGGTCCGATGGATACAAAACGATCGTTCGTATCGATGGATTTAAATGCTTTCAGAACAGCCCTTGCTGTGCATTTCGATCGATGGACCTGGTGTTATTGGATACGAATAGGCAATTCGTATCGATGTGTACTGGCCTCTGAGATCTGCGATTTGATGGATTCGAACTGATCGTTCGTATCGATGCTCTAGGGAAGGAGTTGAAAATGATCGATACGAACAAGGATTTCGTATCGATGGATTGTGGATGGATACGAATAGTTCATTCGAATCCATCATGTGGTAACATTTTGTAACCAGTCGAATCCACTAGGAGGCGAATCGTTTCTTCCATACAGACTCAAGTCCATATAAATACTATAGACTTAGTCATTTTTCACTTTTTACTTCGTCTTCGCTTTCGTATCGCTCCAGAGACTAAGGGGAAAAACTGCTCTTTGCCTTCGAATTGAATCAAAACCTTTAATCCCTTCAACCAGTTATCGAAATCAGGTAATCAATTGAACAAATCCAGTCCTAAAACGATGAGATCCAATTCTCATGCCATTCCATTCGAACTCGTGTCCGAACATTGTTCGGGGAAGTAGATCATCTGCGAGGTCGAGGAAGGAAACATGAAGTTCGAATCGATCTGGGGAAGAAGAAGAGACATCGGATTCGAAATAGTTGGTGGGCAGTTTTTTAGTCCCAACCTCGCATCGATTGAGGAAAGAAGGTGTCTTGCCTCGTATCGATTCTGATGGGAAATCTCTTATCGTTGCCTTGCTTTGGGCTTCGTATCGATCATGGAACAGTCACTTAGCATTGGTTGTTTTGAAACGATATTGATCGATACGAAGTAGACGATATTGATCGATACGAAGTAGATGATATTAGATAGATACGAAGCAGATGTTTTCTGATCGATACGAACTACGTGCCATGGGATCAATACGAAATTGTCTCTGAACGACCGATACGAACTTGAACCTGAACGATCGATACGAACTTGAACCTGTATCCCTGATGGATACGAACAACCTCACGGATCGGTGTGAATCTTGAACTTTGATGATCGACAATGAGCCTAACTTCGATGACATCGAAAACACTTGTGCATTTGAACATCTAACTCCGACGAGCTTCATTTTGGCATAATTGGACTTGACCGTCGGACTGCATATTTGATTTCCCTTCGAAGCTCGTCGATGGAACTGCAACTTTAACAAAATTTTAACAAACTTTAACTTGGATTGATTGCTAATTTCTGGATGGCACGGTTGTGACGGTCAGCGATGACGGTCATTCCGACTGAATTTCGAAGTCTCGTCGTTTACATGCTTTCTCCAATTCTGTAGAACTTCTCAAGTGATTTACAGTACTGCACTGCACAACACACTCACACACTTTACACTGGGGGATGCACGAGCGTTATTGTCTATTTAACAATGATTTTTTATAAGCTAGTTAGTCATGGAATCTTCAAGTTCGCAACAGCAGGAACTTCCGAGTTCAATTCCTTCCACCATCGAGATACCGGTCATCGAAGCCGAAGTTATAGATCCAGCTCAGGATGAGCTTCCAGGCGCCCGGTTCATTTGTCGTCCACAAGATTATGTGCCGTCCGGCAACTCCAAAGATATGCTGGGACGGATTTGTTTAAGGCACGGCTTGTCGCTTGACGACGTGTTACTGCCTGGGCCAAACGACAGGCCACATGCTCCCCCGGAGGGGTTTACTGCTTTCAACCGCCATGCTTGTACGGCGAGAAAACTTCCTCCATTCAACCAGTACATAAGGGAAATGCTGTCGTTCCTTGGAATCGCTCCATCCCAGCTACACCCCAACGGATACGCCTTGTTGAATAGCACTTTCATTCTGTTTATGGAAATTCTCTTTCGACCACCAAAGCCGATCGAGATTAGATATTTATTTAACATTAAGAGTCATGGAGACAACCCTTCTTTCACCTTCTTGGAAGCGGTTAGGAACTGTCAAATAGTAACTGGGTCCTGGGGAAGGCTGAGTTACTTTAAAACTGAATGGTTCTACGTTCGGTGCCCCCCTGGATTCGCTAGGCGATGGTTGGATAGACGTAAGCGTTGCAATCTTTCCCTTGAATTATCGAGATAATAATAACCGACCTCAAAACCGACATACTTCTCTTCTTTCACAGCCGTAATCTCATGACCTGATGGTGGATATTTCAGAGAGCTAGTTCGGATCCTCCAAGCGGTTCCGGGTGAAGAGAGGCACATTGACTTGGTTCTAACCGACGGAAACTTGAGAATTGTCGGGCTAATTGAACGTAAGCAAATCAAACGGCTGGAAGAGACACTTAGAGCGGTCTCGAAGAAGCGGTTGAAACGAAAAGCGCCCAGAGTCGCAATAGTTGAAGAAGTTGATCCGAAGAGAACGCCTACTAATAACGAGCTCCAGGCTGGGCCTTCTTCCGATGTCCAGGATTCAGGAGGAAGGAGAAAAGGCAAGACAGTTGCTCACAAGCGTTCTAATCCATGAGATTGAAATCCGTGGTTATGTCTTTGCCTGTTCAGGGGATTAGAATTTCGGAGGCTCCTTCCCCGCAAGTAGAGAATCCTTTCGAAGGGCTTGCTGATATTCTGATTCCGAATTATGTGTCGTTTCAACATGATACCGGGATGGAGGAGCTTGATAATGCTCTTGAACTGAGCGGGTCGCTTGCTATGAGTGCGGCCGATATTTTCGGTTGGTCAGGGGGTTGCACATGCATACACTTCACTGCACTACATGATTTAGAACTGTAATTCATCCAATCCTAAGAGACTCGGATAGAGACCGCGACCGCGGGTAGTCTAATCAAGAGAGGTACGAGCGGAACAAGGACAGAGAATACAAACACCGATCTAGATCTCGCTCTCCTCCCCTTAGACTTCCGTCTCCACCTCCTGTTCTTGTTCCACATCCGCCAAAGCCTCCACGACACAGACCGTCTTCTCAAACTTCGAGGTACGAAACTCAACACCAGCGAGTTGAAACCGCGCCCCCCATAATTGCAGAGCAGGCCATTACCGAGCCCACAGGGGAAGGGGCTATTAAAATTGCTCAGTTGAGGAAGGAGTTTCCGAACATATGCTTCGACGGCTACGTCTTTCCACCTCACTTAAAGAGAATCCCATCTGGTGTGGAAAACACGATGCATGACTACATTCATGACGTCTACACCCAGTATAGAGAGTGGGTAAAGGCTACAGAGAAAGCTTCCAAGTTGGCCTTCGAGCGAGCCAAAGCTATTGAGAAGATGGAGTCCGAACTCGCCAAAAAGGACCGAATCATCCAGGTGCTCAACACCGAGGCCGAGTCTTCTCGGAAATCTGAAATTGAGGCCACTAAAAAGGCTGAGGAAGCGACCATGGCGATGGAGAGGTTGAGGCAGACACACGTTGCCTTGGTGGAGGAGATGGGCCATCGGAACACCACAGTCACCGCCGAACGGGATGCGGCGGTTAAGGAACTTAACGAGCTTAAGGCCAAATTCGCTGACATGGCTAAGGAAAGTGATGATGCGAACAACGCGGCCCAGGAGGCGTGCGAGCAGGCTGTCTTGCTCCGGGGTGAAAGGGACGCGGCCGTGGTTAAGGTCCGCGTAGTGGAGACTGAGGTTGAGGAGAAAGTGAAGTCGGCCGAGTCCAGGCTAGAGGCTGATATCGAAGACCTTCTTGTTGTTTACAACGCTAACGCGCTGAGGCACATTGGTCTAGCCTGGCTCGATGATTATCCGGCGCATCTATACAACGCCTGGGGCCGATTAGTTGAAGAAGAGAAGGAGGCGCATCTGGGTGAGTCTGTGAATGAAGATGAAAGGAAGATTCTTCACGAGTCAATGATTCTGCATGAAAAGGATAGACTCGGCGCCTAGCACTTTGAAGTAGGACAGGGTTCAGGGGTTGACAATCATGAGGCGAGTCCTGAAGTTCCAACGTCAATCCAGCCCGAATCCTCGTCTGCGGTCGGTCCCCAAACTGTTCCTGCCTACAATCCGGATCAGCCGCAAATGTCTCCGGCTACAGTGCAAGTTACTGAAGCCGTTCTGCTGCCTACAAGTCAAACTGAGGAAGGTATTCTAAACATTCCGCACATCTGCCTTAAGTCGGAATCTTTATTTGAATTAAATTCTGACGGTTCTCTTATTCTTTTTCCAGTGATCGATGTTGCACCTGTCGGGCCTCCTGTTACTCAAGAATCATATCAGACGCAGGAGGCTATTGTTACCGAAGCGATCACTGTAACTACAACTGCCCCACTTGACGATACGCAGGGAAGCACGCTTGTGTTTGATGAGCAGCTGATGGAAGAACTCTTTCGCCGTCATGGCGATCCTCTTGCCGACTTGCCATTTGTTATGGGTGGAGGCACTCCTGCTACAAGTTCTTCAATGCTAACTACTGATGCCCCCAGCGAGGCTCGAGCGGTTACTGAAGAGGAGATGTTCGCACAAATCGACGCTGAAATGGAAGCAGCGGCTCATGGTGGCAGTTTTGGAGGTGGGATGGCGGCGCCCGGTCCAGCTCCGCTCAAAATGATATCTCCTGGTGGTACAGTTTTCATCACCAGCGTACCCATTCCACCTTCTGCACTTGATCCTGTTCCTCCGACTCCGCCCGCAGGTAGCATTCCTATTCATACGAGCTTGGAGGAGGATGTTGAGATCATGCCCCCCGCCTGGAGACCGACCACCGAAAAGCAAAGGCTCAAAGAGGAAGGGTAGTGGCGGCTCCAGCGGGTCTACACCGAAAAGGAAGCCGAGGAAGAAGAAAGATTAGACATGCTTCTTCGGTTTATTTTGATTTTCATTTTGCTGGCCGTGTATAGATGCGGGTTCGACCCCTGCTAGTAGGAATGTTTTGGGAACAAACTTGTACATGAATTTCTTTCATAAATAGTAGAAATGAAACTTTTCTTTTTGAGCTTCTTGTGTATTTTCTTAAGTGTTTCAATGTTTGAAATGCACTTGTAAAGTTCCAGCTTCCGAGTCAAGTTTGTCTTTTTGCACTAAGTCTGGAAACTGCAGACATGGTTCGCGACTGGGAAGCGAGTTGAATTTTGACGTCGCACCGCTTCAGTCAATGGTCGATGCTTAAGTCCTGCCCCCAGTCTCGGGGATGAGTTGTAGAACATTAGTCAGCGATTGCTTCTCACTTATAACATGTTGAGTCTAGTGCCATTGAATGGATGTCTGAGACAAGCGGAGATTGAGCGGTTTATTCACGCTTGTACGATTGTCGACGATCATATCCGCACTCCGGGGATTCTCATTTGTTTATTGGCGGTTGGTCACGTCGGCTTAAGTTTAATTCATACGTCCGCGCTCTGGGGACTCAGAATTGACATTTGTACTCTGACTCGCACTCTAGGAGTTCGGAGTTGATATTTATGCTTCAATTCATGCTCTGGGAACTTGAAGTTGATGTTTATACTCTGTTTCGCACTCTAGGAATCCGGAGTTGATGTTTATACTCCGACTCGCACTCTGGGAGTTCGGAGTTGTTGTTTATACTCCGTTTCGCACTTTGGGAATTCAGAGTTGATGTTTATACTCCGACTCGCACTCTGGGAGTTCGGAGTTGGTAAGCAGACGGTCAGTCACATCTGCTGTATGTTTTTGGATTTCACTCGCACTCTGGGAACGAAAGGTGTATCAGGATCATGGATGGTCGGATCACATCCACCCTGAGTTAACAAGTGAGGTCGTTAGATGGACGGGTCCACCCTCCTTAAACTTGGTTCAGATACGGACGAAGTCGTTAGGCGGACAGATCCACCCTCTTCGTAGACGTATTTTAATACTCCAGTTCGCACTTTGGGAACCGGGAGTTAAGTGAGGGATTGTCGTGTATCAATCAATTTTTGACTTTGATGTGATGGCTTACCCCCAAGCTCGGGTTTCACTTAGCGAGTGACCGGTTGCATCACAGTCACTCCCTATTTGAATAAATTCCACCATATGGTGAAACTTAGCTCTCAGTGCATAGTGATGATCATATGAAGCATTTCAAGTAAATCACAGCTCTGGCTCGAAGAGATTGCATTTTATTGCTGAAATAAGAAAATATGGCAAAGTCGGTTGCCTTATTACAAATTCTAATTTCAAAATGCAGAAACGAATTGCAAAATGGAAAATAAACTAAATGAATAAACATAGCATGTCATGTGTAGTAGCGACGAAGACTCTCGCTATTCCAGGCTCTTGGCAGAGTAAGACCGTCAACGGTCGATAATTTGAATGTACCATCTCCGAGCCTTCGTTCAATAACATACGATCCTTCCCAGGTTGGCTTCATATGCGAAGGAACTAGATAGATTCTCTTCAAGACGAGATCGCCTAGTTTAAAGGTTCGCGGGCAGACTTTGGCGTTGTACAATCGGGCGACTCGATTTCGATGCGCGACTGCCCTCAAATCAGCCTCGTCATGCTTCTCATCTAGTAGATCGAGAGATTCAGCAAGTAATATAACATTTGTCTTTGGATCATAGTATGTCACACGATGAGAAGGTACTTCTAGCTCAACTGGAATAACGGCTTCTGAACCATAAGAGAGAGAGAATGGAGTGTGACCGATCGTGGACTTGTGGGTTGTTCGGTAAGCCCATAAAGCCATAGGAAGTTCATCAACCCACTTGCCCCCGACCTTTTCCAGTCGTTTTTTCAGAATGGACTTTATAACTTTATTAACCACTTTGACCTCTCCGTTCTCCCAAGGGTGTGCAACTATAGAGAATTTCTTTTGGATGTGAAATCGTTTGTAGAAATCTTTAAATTCAGCACTGTCGAATTGGGGTCCGTTGTCCGTAATAATGGTGTGTGGGAGACAGACAGATGATGTTGTGGACTACAAAGTTGATTACTTTCTTCATCGTCATGGTAGCAAGAGCTTCATCTTCAGCCCACTTTGTAAAGTAATCAACTACGGCGATGGCGTATTTCGTACCACCTTTTGCCAGAGGTAGAGTACCAATGATGTCGATGCCCCACATTGCAAACGGCCATGGGCTGACCATTTGCGTTATCTCGGTAGGAGGGGCTCTAGGAATTCGAGCGTGCTTCTGACATTTATCACACTTCTTTGCATAATCCGACGCGTCGCGATTCACAGTAGGCCAGTAATATCTGTATCAAAGTATTTTCTTGGCAAGTGCTTGCCCCCTGGTGTGATCGCCACATTCTCCCTCGTGTCCATCGTGCAATACTCGTTTAACTTCATCGTGAGCGATACACCGGAGTAATGGAACAGAGTACCCTCTTCTTTACATGATTCCGTTCTGGATGGTGAATCCTGAGGCCTTCCGAAGGACTTGTCTCTTTTCACTCCTACGCTCCGGCAGGGTTCCGTGCTCAATGTAATTTCTGAGTGGAGTCATCCATGAATCCTTTTCGGGGATGGTTTCACATACCCAGTCTATTTCTGCCCGGTCAATGCTTGGGGAAGATAACGTCTCTACGGGAACGAGTCCCATTTGCTGAGCTTCACCTGTGCTGGCCAACCTCGCCAATGAATCGGCTTTTTGGTTGCGTTCTCGAGGTATACAATAAATGGCATAATAATCAAACTGATATAGCACTTCCTGAACTCGAGCTAAGTAAGCAGCCAGCCTTCGATCTCTCGCTTGATACTCTCCCCGTACTTGAAACACAACTAACTGTGAATCACAATAAATTTCCACAAAGATAATTCTCAAATCTCTAGCAAGTTTCAAACCAGCTAAGAGGGCTTCATATTCAGCTTCATTATTAGTCGCATGAAAATCGAACTTCAAAGCATAACATATAGATCGGCCTTCGGGAGTTTCAAGTACAACACCAGCGCCCGAACACTGGTTGTTTGATGCACCATCAGTATACAGCTTCCAAACATATTCGGGAGATTCACTGGTTTCGGGTAAGCCCTCTGGAACGGTAAATTCAGCTATAAAATCGGCTAGGACTTTTCCTTGAATGGCTCGTCTTGGAGTGTAAGTGATATCAAACTGGCTCAGTTCGATGTTCCACTTGAGTAACCTACCAGACGTCCCAGGCCGCGTAAGGACCTGTCGTAACGGCTGGTCGGTGTAGACAATAATGGGATGTGCCTGGAAATATGGTCGGAGTTTTCTTGATGCAATAACAAGGCAATAAGCCAACTTCTCTAATTTCAGATAATTCCTTTCAGCCCCAGTCAATTGCTTGCTGACGTAGTATATTGGCTTCTGTATCCTGTCTTCTTCTCGAACTAAGGCAGCGCTGATAGCGTTTTCTGATATCGCCAAGTATATGTACAACCTCTCATGATCAATAGGCTTTCACAGGATAGGTGGTGTGGATAGATGCTGAACTAGTGCTTGGAAAGCACCCTCACACTCCGTGGTCCATTCAAAGTTTCGTTTTCCTTTTCGGATCAGATCGAAGAAGGGAATGCATTTGTCTGTGGACTTTGAAATGAACATGCTCAATGCTGCAACTTTCTCATTGAGACTCTGGACTTTCTTTATAGTTTTCAGAGTTTCAAGATTTGTGATTGCCCAAATCTTTTCAGGATTAGCTTCGATTCCCCGAGCGTTGACGATAAACCTGAGGAATTTTCCGGATGCAACTCCAAAGTGACATTTCAATGGGTTAAGCTTCATTCTGTATTTTCGAAGTATGTTGAACATTGTTTCCAGGTCTTTAATATGGTCAGTGGAAAATCATGACTTCACAAGCATGTCGTCTACATATACTTCCATGGTTTTCCCGATCTGATTGGCAAACAACCGATTGACCAATCGTTGGTAAGTAGCCCCGGCATTCTTTAGTCCGAATGGCATAACTTTGTAGCAATAAAGTCCCAGATTGGTTACGAAGCTGGTATGTTCTTGATCGGGTAAATGCATCGGTATCTGATTGTAGCCAGAATACGCGTCCATGAAGGATAAGAGCTCATGCCCAGTTGTCGAATCTACTAGTTGATCAATTCTGGGAAGCGGGAAACTATCTTTGGGACAAGCTTTATTCAGATCGGAATAGTCGACACATGTTCTCCACTTTCCGTTTGATTTTCGGACGAGCACGGGATTCGACACCCATTCTGGATATAATGCATCTCGAATGAACCCGTTCGCTTTAAGCTTTTCTACTTCTTCTTTAAGGGCGGCAGATCTCTCTGGATCCATACCACACCTTTTCTGCTTGACCGGGACATGCCGCGGGTCAATATTCAAAGTGTGGCTTGCGATGTTCGGCGAGATCCCACACATATCAGAATGCGTCCAGGCGAATACATCAAGATTCGCCCACAGAAATTCAACCAATTCCTCTTGAGTTTGCTGGCTTAGCTGAGACCCAATCTTTATCATTTTCGAATCATCGTCATTGTCGATTGGGACATCGATCGTCAGTTCGATCGGGGATGCTTGACTTTCTTTAGATTCTCCTTCGTCTTCAGTTTCTCTTGGGTCAAGATCCCTTTGGAATTGGCTGGGGTGCCCGGGCCTAGGCCCGGGCATTAATTGTCAATTACCAGCAAAGCGGACGCAGAGAGATTCCTCTACGCCCTTTCCTTTCTCCTTTCGCTGCGCCTCCCGCAGCTCTGCGACATAACAGGCTCTTCCAGCAGCCTGATCTCCCTGAATTATTCCCACTCCACGATCAGTGGGAAACTTTAAAGTCAAACACCATGGGGCAATGGCTGCCCTGAATTCAGCGAGGGCCGGTCGGCCCAAGAAAGCATTATAAGGGGAGTCTATGTCCAAAACAACGAACTGTAACATCCGTACTCTCCGACATTCTCCAACCAACTCCACTGGAAGTTCCACCACTCCAGTGGGTATAGTAGCACTTCCGTTGAAACCATGGATTCGAGATTGACAAGGTTTCAAGTCCTTGGCTTCCATTCTCATTTGATCATAAGCTCGCTTAAACAAAATGTTCACAGAACTTCCACTGTCAACTAAGATCCTCTTCATCCAAGCAGGACCTGCTTGAGCCGAGATGACCAGTGGATCGATAGTGGGGGCTTCGACTTTATCAGCGTCTCTGTTTCTGAACACGATGTCATCTGTCATCGTTTTCTGTTGCTTGGCTGGAGCCCCTTCATCAAAACCACTACAACACTCGAAGTCCGCATGCCTGATAGAGCTGGCATACTACTCCATTTCCTTCCAGCTTCGGTCTGCTGGATGAGGACCACCACTTATTGTATTAATAACCAACCTCCCGCCAGTTTGAGCGGGTTCCTCTTGCCTTTCTTGATTTGGTGCATGATTCTGATTTGATGGGCCCGCACCTCCTGACTGCGGCGCCCGTACATACTGATCCAACTTTCGTTCACGTATTAGTTTCTCAATGAGATCTTGTAAATGACGACACTCGTTTGTATTATGGCCATAGCTTTCGTGGAATCTGCAAAACTTTCCTGTTTGGACTTGTCTTTCCGTTGATGGTTTTGGGGCAGGCTTCTTGTATTGCATGGTGTTACAAGTCTGCAAATACACATTTTCCAACGACGTGTTCAATGGGATATAATTATCGTACTTGGGAGCTCTACGTCGTGGGCCACGATTCTGATCTCGTTTTTTGCTTTGATTTCCATTGTCCCTCTTCTGATTCTGTTTATTTTGTATATTCAACTGAACTTTTCCAGAGCTCTCCCCGGATTGTTTAACGGCGATGTTACTCTGAATTCCTTCGATGTTGGGCCCTGCGTCATCCTGCTTCCTAGACTGTTTCGCATCCTCTCTTCTCAAGAATTGGGCTGCCTTGGAATAGAAATGGTCCAATGACGCAGGTGGTTTTCCAACTAACCAATTTCTGAACTCAGAATAAGGATCAATCCCCTTAGTCAATGCCATCAGGATAGAGTTATCATTGGGATTGCTTATTTCTGCACATGCAGCATGGAATCGCTCCAAATAATGTCTGAGTGTTTATCCGGGAGCTTGTGTAACACTAGACAGAGTGTTAACGTCTTTTGGCCTTGCCACGTGCATACGGAATTGTTCAATAAACTTGGTGGCCATCTGGTCAAAATTAGAGATGGATCGTGGTGGCAAACGAGTAAACCACATGGTGGCAATGCCCCCTAGGGAAATAGGGAAACTGTTAGCACCAAAATTGGTCACTAACCTCGTAGAGAAAGACTGTGTAGAGATATAAATGATGAAAGTAAATTAAACAAAGGAGACAATGCTAATTTAATTGCAGAAAGTAAGAACACCAAATTTATAGTGGTTCAGCGTAATTGCCTATGTCCACTTTGAGGTTAAACTTTATTGATCTTCTTAGTTGATGATTACAAATACAATTCGTGAATCAAATGCTTGAATGAAGTTGTTAAGTAGAGAAGATGAGTCTCAAAAATGGCAGAGTTTCCTCAGTATTCTCTCTCCCAAAAAAGGATCCTCTTCACTGTGACCCTGCCCCTCTATTTATAGGCAAATATGGGCTGGACTTCCCAAGTGGGCTTGATAGCCGAACGCTCTAGCCCAGGTGTAGTGGTCGCTGCATACCGAACCAAGTATGCCGAACGCTATGATGCCGAACAGTCCTTTCCGTGCCGAACGGTCCCTTCCATGATGGATGGTTCGTTTGATGTGTGGGAAGTGATGGATGGTTTCAGTTCCAGCCGAACGTGCCTCTGTCTGAAGCTCTAACCCGAACAGTGCTCTCTGGCCGGATGACGCATTCTGGCCGAACGATACAGTCATGTTGAGTGTTCGTGTGCACCGAACGTCTTCTGGATACCGAGTACTCCTATCGCCGAGCTCTATTGGGCGCTGTGTGCTTCGCCGAGTACCATGGGATGTCGAGTATTCCTGTTGCCGGGTTCTACTTTGTGCCGAACACTAATTGATGCCGAGTACTATGCCGAACGCCGAATACTATCTGACGCCGAGTCTTCCGGATGCCGAGCACTAAGGATGCCGAGCACTATGGCTGCCGAGTACCTCTCCGAGTACTCCTAGATGTCGTGTGTTACGCCGAGTACTATGAGACGCCGAGCGCTAGTTGACACCGAGTAGTCCTGTATGCTGGGTAACCCTTTATGCCGGACATTACTAAATGCCGGACACTACTAGATGCCGAGTACTGAGTTACCTGGCCAAATCTCTAGGAAACACTTGCCCCCCAAAGTGTATTATGTGGCCGAACGTGATGCGCTTTGAACCTAGTCCAGCTTACCTCGGAGTGCCTTCTCGAGAATGTTAGTGAAGGAGGTGTGAGACGAGCAAGGTTTGGACGCCGAACGATACGTTCGAAGCCGAACAACCCTCATGCGCCAAGCGACACTTCACTTTGAAACCGAACGCTATGACTTTGACCGCTTCTACCGGATATAGCCTTTTCAACTTCCATCTTCTCCCTATAAAACCAAGCGCCCTTCCACCATTTTCCTTTTCCACCTTCATATCTGTCACTCCCCAGAGACTTGCAATTCTCGCCAGCCTATTAGATATAGCGCCTAACTGATCTTTCCTCAACTTCGATTGTCGAACTAGGTATCATTCCTTCCACGATTACATTACTTCAACACAAAACTTAGGTTTATCATGTGGAAAACGGGGCACTTCTATGGTTGTATAATATGTGGCGAGTAGAAGTGGCTCGCACGTTTGGAGTCGTCGAACGGTGCATGGTAGTTAGGCCTAGCTCCTTCGTGCCGAACGAGACTGGAAGAAAAAGGAAGATGGGGTGTCGAACGGCGTAATCTTCGCCGGGCGATCTGACCCTGTTGTTCGGCGTAGATGGAGAAGGAGTAGGGTGGAATTGTAATTGAGGGCGGAGTGCTACTTTAGCCGAACGAACTAAGACCGAACACTACCCAAATGCCGAACAGTATATGCGCCGAGTAGCATTTAGACCGAACAACATAGTTGCCGAGCAACTGACATGCCGAACAGAACTTAGACCGAACAATATAATTGCTGAACAACTGACATGCCGAACAGACACATACATGCCGAACAGATGTTAGACCGAACAATATTAATGCCGAGTAATGCACATGCCGGAAAATTATAAATGCCAATCAGTGACAAATGTTGAACCATACTTAGGCCGAACACTGTAAATGCCGAACGAACAATTGCCTTGCCTAATCAATACCAAGACAAAGATCTAAACACACCATCATGTGAAACTGACCCGGATCATTAACTCCCTAGCTTTAGTAGACTTAAACCTGAATTTTGATTAACAGTCGAATTCTGAATTTGAAGCTGTAATCACTTCAAGGCGGCTTTTTGAGACGGTCAGCGATGACGGTCTTCGAAGGCGACGATCCGAAGCTCACTTTCATATCTTTGACATCTTTAGATTTTTATTGCTTGTACACAATTGCTTGCACTAGTTCACACACCACGTGGGGGGAAAACTCGTGTTGCTAATTCTAACGTTCAACGTATTTGAAGTATAGTTTTCTCAAGCACTTAGCTAGGTTCGTTATTTATTGGGGATGTCGAGAAAATCTAGCTCCGCCACCATATCCGACAGGCCTGGGCCGTCATCAAGGTAAGGAGCCGCTGATACTTCTAATCCGTCGACTTCTCCTGCTCATAACTTGGCACCTGACGCCCTGGAGGCAACAGTCTTACTAGACAACCCGATCGATTCACAAGCTTCGAAGATCAACGAAGCCGCTCTGCGACGGATATGCTCCATTCATGGGATTCCTTTCGCCGACGTGTTAGTCCCTTCGCGACACGATCGTCCTCATCTGCCCCCAGTCGGGTATACTGCCTGTAATAAGTTTATGTGTTGGATGGGCAGCGTGCCTCCGTTCAACTTATTTCTCCGGGATGTACTGCAGTATATAGACATAGCTCCGTCGCAGCTGCACCCTAACGGCCATGCGTTTCAATATGGGACTTACTTACTTTTCATGGCCGTCTTCTCCAGACCTCCAACTACTGGCGATATCAGATACATCTATATGTTCAAGAGACGGAAAGACAGTCCTTCCTTTATGTTCCTCGAGCCGTACCACAAATGCCAGATCTTGACAGGGGCGTGTAGTAAGTTCGCCCTGTACAAACAGGAATGGTTCTATGTGCGCTGCCCTCCTGGTTTCGCGAGGAGATGGGTTGAAGGCAGTAAGTCTCTCTGCTGAGTCACTATTCATATTTAACCGGAGTCATGCTTTTCCTAATTCTTTGTTTCATCTTTTCTGGTATCAACCCGCGTCAGGAAGGCCGAGGATATTCTGAGGCTGTTGAAGCCATTAGAGCTCTTCCTGCCGAGGAACGAGACATCCGGACTATCATTTCAAATGAATCACTGTCGGGGTTTGGCTTGCTAGCTCCTGGTCGTCGGATCAGCCTTCCAGAAGGTGTCACCATTCCCAAACCTCCGTCCGGTAAAGGGAAAAAACAGGCCGGGTCGTCGTCGCGCCGCATTCCCGATATGCATGAAGACAGTGAACGCAAAGAAGACGAAGCTCCTGAGACTCAGGGCGAGAACGTGGGTCCCGCTTGGAATCCGGCAATCGAAGTTCAAGATATTGAGACGTCATCCTCCCCTTCGAAGGGGAAGAAGAAGTTAAAATATACAGTTCAAAAGGAGAAAGTTGGTGGCACTTCAAAAGTTACACCTATCCCGCCTGAGAAAGAGGCTTCCTCGCAACATCTGGAAAGTTCCTTGAGGGGTCTATCGAACCTTTCTATTCCCGAAGACATACTTAATTACGGGTTTGATGATCCTGAAGCCCTCAAATTTTCTTCACCCGCTAGAGGCCATGCGGGAGTTCAACTCCCGATCCAATGAGACAACACTCCGATTAGTAAAGATAAACGAACTGGTCTGTCGGGGGGAACACTAGGACACACACGCACATACGCATTCCATCATACACTTCAAGTTTTTTCTTATCTTACGGATTTTTCTTAACTCGTTGTTATTTCCATTCTTTGCAGGTGATATGGGGCGTTCTCACGGACTCGATCGCCTTCATGGCTCTTCCATATTTCATCACTCTGGACAAGACTCTGGTTCAGGCAGACGCAGGGGCAGAGACGATTATGAAGATAGAGACAACCGTCCCCGTGTGTCGTCTCACCGCAAGAAGGCACATTCTCAATCTTCGCAGTCTCGTGATCCCCTTCCTCCAACTATGCCGGATAAAGATAAAACTTCACAGAAGGGTTACCACTCTGATGCTCCTCGAGAACAACACTCCGGTTCATCGAGTACGAGGCAAGTTCGGGAGCAACGAAAAAGAGTGGAACTTTCAAAGCCTCCTCCTCCTACTCCTGTGGTGGACCTGACTGTTGCGGAAAAGATGGTCGATCTTAAGGCCAAGTTTCCGAAAATTTGCTTCGACGGTCTGAAGTTCCTCCTAGCCATTCATCATATTCCCGGGCATGTGAAGCAGAGTGCCATTGCCTGCAATAACGACGTCTATGTTCAACATGACGCGTTTGTGCACTTGGTGGAGAAGATCTCAGAGGTATCCGTTGAGCGCCAACATGAGATTGATCGCCTGAAACTGGAGGCTGGCTGCGACAAAAACATCATCGAGCACCAAGACGTAGAGCTTGCTTCGTACAAGTCGAAGCTGGAAGCCGCTGAACAAAGCGCAAAAGATACTGCTGAGGCAGTTACTCGTTTAGAGGCGGCTCACAAAAAAGAGCTTGACGAAGCAGTCCAGCGCAGCGGTGCCCTCGCCCTAGAGAAAGACTCTGTCCAAAAAGAGAGGGATGCGCTCGTCGTGCAAGTCAAAGAGCTGAAAGAATTACTCTCCAAGGAGAAGGAGGACAAGGTAGCTGCTCAAGAAGAATCGCAGCGATACTGTGATGAAATCGTTGCTACTCGTCTCCTGAAAACGAAGCTCGATGACGAACTTGCCGGGGTTGAGAAAATGAAGGATGAGGCCCGTGAGGAGGGCAAAAGAGTGGCTGCGGAGGAGATTGATTCTCGCCTCGAGGCGGTCGTAGAGCCCGGCAGGGAAGAGGTCAAGTGCATGTTTGACCCGTTGATTGCTGAATACGGAGCCCGCGTCCTCATGCATCGCGACTTAACCTTCTTGGGCGACGGCTATCTCGAATCCCTAGCTGAGGCCTGGGAAACTTTGATAAGGATCAGGATGATCGAGTCGGGCTCCGAAGAGGTCGATGAGGAGGCCTTGGTGAAGGAGTTCCTTAGGGGGAATGAGCCATCGGATTTATCCGCAGCATTGGCACTTTACAGCAAAGGCTCTCCCCTTCAATAAGAGAAAAATGATGAAGTCGGCCCGTCCGGGGTCAGTACATCTGCTCCTCATACTGCTGCTCCTCCCGCTGCTCAATTGGTCGGTCGGCCGACACTTGATCCATTCGAGCAGCATGCTGGTTATGACCCCGAAGATCCCGGGCTTGGTGTTCATGTGCTATCCCCTATCCTGGAGGGTGAAACCCCACGCGCCACCGATAGCCAACCGGAACTTGGTAGGAAATTCTCCTTTCTCTAAAAGTTGAAAGATCCCGTCATTTTTCAGCAGTGGCTACTCGTTCTAACGCTCATTCTTTATGTTTTCGTGCAGGTTGTTCTGACGCCGAGCAAACTCCGAGGAGCGATGACGCCAAGGAGGAGGCAGGGAAAACAAGCGACGCTGTCCGTGCGGGAGTACTCCCTGGTCCCGATGCTCAGGTGATCGGGGCGCTGGATGATGATAAGCTCGACACTTCATCTCATGCCGAAGGGAATGATGAAATTGAAATCACCGGCGCCTCTGAGCATACCTCGCAAATGAGCATGAAGGACCGCCTCGCCGAAGAGGAGAAGAAAAAGGCCGAGGTCAAAGTTGAACCTGGAATCCTGGAACTTACCGACCCGTGGAACAGACCTTTGAAAATCATCCTCCCGGGCAGGTCTAAACCACTAGATGTTCCATCTCCTACTCCTGACTCCGCTTCCTTAGCAAGCAAGAAGTACAAGAAAAAGCGTGAGGGAGAGGAGTCATCGGAAAAGACAAAGGAAGACAAGAAAAAGAAATCGAAGAAATAATCGATACACTCGTTCAACGAGCTTCTTGCTTAAGTCTTGTAATTGCTTTTATCTTCCGTAGCTTGTAGTTTGTATAGACAGGTCTGAATTTTGTAGGAGTGATCATGTAACCCCATTTTGGACTGATCGAATAAAGTTTTTAGTTTCTTTTTCATTCGAATGATTCTCTTGCTTTTCTTTGGTTTGATGACTAATTGCAGCCATAACTCAAGTTCTTATGAGTTGCCTTATCTCCCTGTCCATTTTCATGTTGTTCAAACATCTCCGGACGTGGCATATTCCTTATTCCACATTTTTCGAGTACTTGGACCTTTTTTCTAAATATATGCTCCGGGGATTTAGAGTGAGTTGATCCGCGTTCAGGGGATTCGGAGGTTCGAAATCGTTTATACTCTAGTCCGTGCTCTGGGGACTTAGAGTACTCCGATCCGCGCTCTGGGGATTCGGAGATTTGGAATCGTTTATACTCTAGTCCACGCTCCGGGGACTTAGAGTACTCCGATCCACGCTCTGGGGATTCGGAGATTCGGAATCGTTTATACTCTATTCCGCGCTCCAGGGACTTGGAGTACTCCGATCTGCGCTCTGGGGATTCGGAGATTTGGAATCGTTTATACTCTAGTCCACGCTCTGGGGACTTAGAGTACTCCGATCCGCGCTCTGGGGATTCGGAGATTTGGAATCGTTTATACTCTAGTCCGCGCTCTGGGGACTTAGAGTACTCCGATCCGCGCTCTGGGGATTCGGAGATTTGAAATCGTTTATACTCTAGTCCGCGCTCTGGGGACTTAGAGTACTCCGATCCGCGCTCTGGGGATTCGGAGATTTGAAATCGTTTATACTCTAGTCCGCGCTCTGGGGACTTAGAGTACTCCAATCCGCGCTCTGGGGATTCGGAGATTTGAAATCGTTTATACTCTAGTCCGCGCTCTGGGGACTTAGAGTACTCCGATCCGCGCTCTGGGGATTCGGAGATTTGGAATCGTTTATACTCTAGTCCGCGCTCTGGGGACTTAGAGTACTCCGATCTGTGCTCTAGGGATTCAGAGATTTGAAATCGTTTATACTCTAGTCCGCGCTCCGGGGACTTAGAGTACTCCAATCCGCGCTCTGGGGATTCAGAGATTTGGAATCGTTTATACTCTAGTCCGCGCTCTGGGGACTTAGAGTACTCCGATCCGCGCTCTGGGGATTCGGAGGTTCGAAATCGTTTATGCTCTAGTCCGCGCTTTGAGGACTTAGAGTACTCTGATCTGCGCTCTGGGGATTCGGAGATTTGAAATTGTTTATACGAGTCCGTACTTCGTACAAGATAATGTAGTTCGTCATTCAACTGTGAGATACAGAAACGTTAGTGATTCATGGAAAATATGGCTTCAAGCCTTTATTAATGAAAATCAACTAAACTTCTTGATTACAACTTTAAAAAGAAACTATGTTATGACTGAACGGAAACATGTAGGAAATAACAGTGCCTAAAATAAGAAAGGAAACATGCTAAATGTAATAGTGCCGCAGATGTTCACTGTTCCATGCTTGGGGGAGTGTCGTGCCATCAACGGTCGCTAGCTTGAATGTTCCCTCTCCAAGCTTCCGTTCAATGGCGTGCGGACCTTCCCAGCTGGGATTCATACGTGATGGTACCGGGAAAACTCATTTCAGAACGAGATCACCCACATCAAAAATCCTTGGACGGACTCTGCCGTCGTAGTAACGCTTGACTCGATGCCTATGCGCTGCCGCCCTTAATTCGGCTTCTTCACGCTTTTCATCGATGCAGTCCAGTGATTCCAGCAAGAGGTTCTGGTTCGTCTTGGGATCATAGTATGTCACTCGGTGCGATGGAACTTCAAGTTCCACGGGTATAACGGCTTCAGAACCGTATGCCAAGGCGAACGGAGTGTGGCCGGTCGCGGACTTGTGGGTAGTTCTATACGCCCATAATGCTGTCGGGAGTTCATATACCCACTTGCCTTCAACCTTCTCCAGACGCTTCTTCAGTATGGACTTGATTATTTTGTTGACGGCCTCGACTTGCCCGTTAGCTTTCGGGTGTGCCACGGCGGCGAACTTCTTCTCGATGTCATACTTTAAACAGAACTCTTTGAACTCTCTGCTTTCAAATTGCGTCCCGTTGTCCGTAATGATGGTGCGTGGAAGGCCAAAGCGGCATATAATGTTTCGTACAACGAAGTTAATGACCTTCTTAGAGGTGATTGTGGCCAAAGGTTCTGCCTCAGCCCATTTTGTGAAATAGTCGACTGCAACTATCGCATATTTCGCGCCACCTTTGGATATAGGCAAAGAGCCGATTATGTCGATTCCCCAGATCGCAAATGGCCAGGGACTAATCATTTGTGTGAGTTCCGTTGATGGAGCCCTCGGGATTTTCGCATATCTTTGACACTTGTCGCATTTTCTTGCGTAGTCCGCGGCATCCCGGTTTACGGTGGGCCAGTAATATCCATAGCGGAGGATCTTCTTTGCTAGCGTTTGCCCCCAGTATGGTCGCCACATTCCCCTTCGTGAACCTCTCTTAAGACCCGCTTTGTCTCATCATGAGCGATGCATCGCAATAATGGGACTGAGAATCCTTTTCGGTACATTGACCCATCCTGCATTACGTATCACGCGGCCTTTCGAAGGACCTGCCGTCTTTCGCTCCTTTTTTCTGGTAAAGCCCCGGTCGTCAGGTACAGTTTGAATGGGGTTATCCACGATTCCTTCTCAATCTCCGTTTCCAACACACGATCGACTTTTATCTCGTCTATGCTCGGGGCATGCAAGGCTTCAACGGGATACAATCCCATTTGCTGCGCATCGCCGGTACTCGCAAACTTAGCCAACAAGTCGGCTTCTTTGTTCTGTTTGCGTGGGACATGTGAAATGTCATAACGCTCGAGATTCGAGAGTAGTTCTTAGACCCGAACAAGGTATGGAGCGAGCTTTCGTCCCTTTGCTTGGTAGTCTCCCCGTACTTGGTAAACCACCAACTGTGAGTCGCAAAAGATTTCGATTGATTTGATCCCGAGTTCCCTGATGAGCTTCAAGCCAGCGATCAGTGCCTCATATTCTGCTTCGTTATTTGTAGCCGGGAAATCAAGCTTCAGGGCATAACAGATTGATCGGTTTTTCGGAGTTATGAGAACTATGCCCGCGCCGAAGCAATGGTCGTTTGATGCACCGTCAGTGTATAATTTCCATCGAACAGGGGGAATGATGTCGTGATCATCCGGTTTGACGGGTATGGTTAACTCAGCGATGAAATCTGCTAACGCTTGCCCTCGGACGGCTCTCCGTGGTAAGTAGGCGATATCGAATTGGCTCAACTCGATGTTCCATTTTAGCAACCTTCCAAAAGTTTCCGGCCGTTGGAGTACTTGCCTCAGGGGTTGATCGGTATAAACGCCGACTGAATGTGCTTGAAAGTATGGGTGCAGCTTACATGATGCAATCACCAAGCAATAAGCCAATTTCTCGATCTTAGGGTAATTCCTCTCTGCTCCTGTTAAACGCTTGCTAACATAGTACACCGGCTTCTGGACTCGATCCTCCTCACGAACCAAAGCCGCACTTATCGCATGTGGGGATACAGCCAAGTATACATATAACATTTCGTGGTCAACTGGTTTTGACAGCATTGGTGGACTCTCCAGATGCCTCACCAGATTCTGGAATGCTTCCTCACAACTAGCCGTCCATTCAAAATTTCTCTTCCCTTTCTTTATTATATCAAAGAATGGGATGCACTTGTCAGTTGCCCTGGATATAAATCGACTCAGCGCAGCTACTTTTCCATTCAAGCTCTGTACTTGTTTTATAGTCCTGGGCGCTTGCACATCTCGAATAGCTTGGATCTTTTCTGGGTTGGCTTCAATTCCCCTAGCATTGACGATGAATCCCAAAAACTTCCCTGATGCAACGCCGAAGGAACACTTCAGAGGGTTGATCTTCATCCCATAAAACCTGAGTATGTCGAACATTTCAGCCAAGTCTCGAATGTGGTCGTTTGACCGTCGTGACTTCATGAGCATGTCATCCACATAGACTTCCATCGTTCTACCCAGCTGGTCCTTGAACATTTGATTCACTAAAAGTTGGTAAGTTGCTCCTGCATTCTTCAATCCAAAGGGCATCACTACATAGCAATACAGTCCGACATTTGTAACGAAGTTGGTGTGTTCTTGGTCTGTAATATGCATCGGGATTTGGTTGTACCCTGAATACGCATCCATGAATGACAACAGCTCGTGTCCTGCGGTGGAGTCGACCAACTGATCGATCCTAGGCAATGGGAAACTGTCCTTAGGGCATGCTTTGTTCAAGTCGGAATAATCTACACAAGTCCTCCATTTCCCATACGCCTTTTTTACCAGCACGGGGTTGGATACCCACTCAGGGTAGAGGGCGTCGTGGACGAACCCATTTGCTTTGAGTTTGTCCACCTCCTCTCCGAGAGCGGCGGACCTCTCCAGATCCATTCCTCTCCTTTTTTGTTTAACTGGAACGTACTTCGGGTCTATGTTCAACATATGACTCGTGATGGCGGGGGAAATCCCACACATATCAGAATGCGTCCAGGCGAAAACATCAAGATTCGCCCGGAGGAAGTCGCTAAGGTCTTCAGTCATCTCGGGGCCAAGCTGTGATCCGATCTTTAGTATTCGCGAAGGGTCGTCACGGCTAACTGAAATGTCAATCGTTAATTCAGCCGATGCCGCCTTCTCTTCCCTGGGTTTCTCATTGTCGTCTCTCGGATCTATATCTCCGAAGATCCGAGAACTATGCCTGAGCCAGGGCTCGGGCACTACTTGTCAATTATTCGCATTAAGGATGCGGACGGGATTGTCCGCAACCTTTCCCTTCTCCCTCCGATGGGCCTCTCGGAGCTCAGCCACATAACAGGAACGACCAGCTGCTTGGTCGCCATGAACAATACCTACTCCTTTGTCCATTGGGAACTTCAAAGTTAAACACCACGGGGCTAACGCTGCCCTAAACTCAGCCAGGGCCGGTCGGCCCAAGAAAACGTTATATGGAGAATCCACATCCAAAACTACGAAGGGTAGAATTCGCACCCTCCGACGCTCGCCTTGTCCCAGTTCAACTGGTAACTCAACGTACCCCACGGCGTCGGTTGCCGCGCCGTTAAAGCCGTGTATACGAGCCTTGGTCGGTTTTAGGTCTTTTGTTTCCAGTTTCATTTGGTCATAAGCCTTCTTGAAGATGATGTTGACTGAACTTCCGCAATCAATCAGAATTCTCTTTACATAAGCTGGTCCGATCGTTGCAGATATGACCATCGGGTCGATGGTCGGAGCCTCTACCTAATCAGCGTCCCTGTTTCTGAACACAATATCGTCTGTCATTACGCGCTGCTGCTTAGTAGGGGTCCCATCCTCCGCGTTCGAACAACACTCAAAATCGGCATGCTTCAGGGAACTTGCATATCGCTCCATCTCTTGCCAATTCTTATCCGCGGGGTGAGGTCCGCCGATAACTGTATTTATGACTAGTCTACCTACGGTTCGGGCAGGCTCCTCGGGATGACGCGGAGCTGGTGCACGACCTGGGTTGGACGTTCCCTGTCCTCCTTCTTGTGGATCCTTCACAAATTCTTGCAATTTCTTCTGCCTGATCAACTTCTCAATAGCGTCGTGTAGGTGTCTGCACTCCTCCGTATTGTGCCCATAAGTCTCATGGAAGCGACAATATTTCTCGGTCCGCTTCTGTTCCTCGGTTGATTCTTTCGGACGTGGCTTTCTGTATTGAAATGTATTGCAGGTGGATAAGTAAATGTTCTCAAGCGGTGCGTTCAGCGGAGTATACTCGCTGTAGCTTGGGATTCTCGACTTCCACTTCCCCGCTTCTCTCTTTTTCCCTTGACTCCTTCCTCCGGACTCCTTGGGTTGCCCAGGCTTGTTCTGGACATTGACTTGGACCTTTCCCGAGCTGTCTCCAGACTGCTTCACAACAATGTTGCTCTTTATTGACTCTTGGACAGGTCCTGGCGCCTTATCTCGTCGTACCCACCTAGCTTCCTCTTTTCTTATGAACTGGTGTGCCTTTGAGTAGAAACGCTCTAGCGTAGCCGGAGGTTTTCCTGCCAGCCAATCTCCAAACTCAGAGTCTGGATCCACACCTCTCATTACAGCCATCAGAATTGCATGGTCATTGGGATTACTGACTTCAGTTGCTGCTACGTGGAATCTTTGTAAATATTCCTTCAACGACTCCCCGGGATTTTGGATTACACTTGACAGAGACATCACGTCCTTTGGGCGCGTAGTGTGTATCCTGAACTGCTCAATAAACTTCTTTGCCAACTCCTCGAAATTTGATACGGATCGCGGAGGAAGTCGGGTGAACCACATAGTAGCGATCCCAGATAGAGTAATCGGAAAGCACCTACACTTGGTGGCATCATTCGCTCTAGCTGAATCCATCATCCATTCGTACCTCATGACATGCTGTCTGGGGTCAGTCCTCCCTTCATACGCAGGGATAGTAGGCATACTAAACTTCCTGGGGTACGCCGCTTGCAACACAACATCCGTGAACGGAGTATGACTTCTTAACACTCCCCAATCATCATTCGATAACCCCTGATTTTCCTTCATCAACTGCCTGATCATGGCTGTCAGATCTGGTGTCTGTATGGAAGGCGGAAGGTTAGTGTCTGTTCTACGTGCCTGTCCATGCTGATGCCTCCTCTCCTGGCGATCTGCCAATCGTGCGTCTTAAGGTTTGACATCGTTAGCATTTTGATGATCCGGGCCTCTATCCTCCGTCTGTACCCCGGTCCTGAAGTTTCCAGCTCTTGCTTGGTCACGGTCTCCAGTTGTTTGAACAGCAGCTTCTGCTCGTGCAGCGTCAGTCTTGCGGCGTCTGCGCCTGGGAGGTTCATCAGAGGAAGTAGAGCTGTCGGATGAGGAATAAGGGGCGGGATTGCCCCTAGCATTCTGCTGCTGCTGTTGAGTGAGTTGTGCCATCAGGTTGGCGTTAGCTTGCATCTGCTCTCCTAGTTGTCTCCTACTTTCCCTGAGCTCTCTCATCAAGTCGTTGAACTCTATTCTGGTGACAACTGGAGTTTGGTCCTGAGCGGCAACTCCTGCATTTGGAATTGCTGGTTGATTGCTAGGCCCTGCTTGTTGCACGCTAGCAGTCTCGTGGGCATCTGCATTATGAGAAGCTGACCTGGTACGTGGTCTTTCCATTGTAGAGCTATTGGTATGAACTCTGAGTAGAATCAACGGATGTCCTATCAGTGAGTCGGATCTTCTTTGGGGGATTTGTTCAATCCAGTAGCTTCAAAGCAGATCCTTGAGGTCTGAGAATTCAACTCTCAATGAAAGCACCAAAGTGTTAGCACCAAAATTGGTCACTAACCTCGTAGAGAAAGACTGTGTAGAGATATAAGTGATGAAAGTAAATTAAACAGAGGAGACAATGCTAATTTAATTGCAGAAAGTAATAACACCAAATTTATAGTGGTTCAACGTAATTTCCTACGTCCACTTTGAGGTTAAACTTTATTGATCTTCTTAGTTGATGATTACAAATACAATTCGTGAATCAAATGCTTGAATGAAGTTGTTAAGTAGAGAAGATGAGTCTCAAAAATGGCAGAGTTTCCTCAGTATTCTCTCTCCCAAAAAAGGATCCTCTTCACTGTGACCCTGCCCCTCTATTTATAGGCAAATATGGGCTGGACTTCCCAAGTGGGCTTGATAGCCGAACGCTCTAGCCCAGGTGTAGTGGTCGCTGCATGCCGAACCAAGTATGTCGAACGCTATGATGCCGAACAGTCCTTTCCGTGCCGAACGGCCCCTTCCATGCTGGATGGTTCGTTTGATGTGTGGGAAGTGATGGATGGTTTTAGTTCCAGCCGAACGTACCTCTGTCTGAAGCTCTAAACCGAACAGTGCTCTCTGGCCGGACGACGCATTCTGGCCGAACGATACAGTCATGTTGAGTGTTCGTGTGCACCGAACGTCTTCTGGATACCGAGTACTCCTATCGCCGAGCTCTATTGGGCGCTGTGTGCTTCGCCGAGTACCATGGGATGTCGAGTATCCCTGTTGCCGGGTTCTACTTTGTGCCGAACACTAATTGATGCCGAGTACTACGCCGAACGCCGAATACTATCTGACGCCGAGTCTTCCGGATGCCGAGCACTATGGCTGCCGAGTACCTCTCCGAGTACTCCTAGATGCCGTGTGTTACGCCGAGTACTATGAGACACCGAGTGCTAGTTGACACCGAGTAGTCCTGTATGCCGGGTAACCCTGTATGCCGGACATTACTAAATGTCGGACACTGCTAGATGCCGAGTACTGAGTTACCTGGCCAAATCTCCAGGAAACAGAAACTATGGCATTTTACCGCATCATCAGCTCTCGCAGCATTCATTAGCCATTCATACTTCAGGATGTGTTGATTGGGATCGGAACTTCCTTCATAGACCGGTAAAGTTGGCATCCTGAAGCGCCAAGGTGGTTCAGCATACAATATGTCATCGGTGAAAGGGGTATGACTCCGGGAGATTCCCCAGTCATCATTGGTGAGACCCTGACTTTCACGGATCATTTGGCGAATCATTGATGGTATATCCGACATTCGAATGCTTGGAGCATGCTGCGCCAAGGTGTGGTCGGGTTCCACAGCGCAAGTCTGGACCGAACGCGGTCGATGGTCCGTGCCTCGCCTCCTTGGTTCAACATTTTCTGGGATGTAAGGTTCTGGAGTGTGCTCTCGTTGGCTTCAATGAGGATAAGTTCGATTTCCAGCATCGACCCCTTGTTCAGTAGTGGTGGTGGTAGCGAGGTTGCCTGTGACATGGTAAGGAGCAGCACCTCCTCGGGATGAAGGTCCGGTATGATGGCTAGTGGATGGTCCAGTTCTGGGTTGTCCTAGATTCAAGGCAGGTGGATGTCCTATAGCCTGGGTGTAGCTTACATCCAGCCGTGGACATGTGGATCGGTGATGACCATCAGATGAGGCTGAACTCTCTGTGGAAGAATAAGAACCTTGGTCTCTTCTGGATCTTCTACGCCTTTGGCGATTCAGCTGGTTGGTCAATTCCGTGTTGGCGCGCAGTTGTTCAGTTAACTGTTGCTGACTTTGGGTCAATTCTTGGAGCAGCATCTGAAACTCTTGTCTGGTAACCGGGCCTGATGGATCCGAAAGTCCGGCGGCATCTTGGTTGGATGGAGGCAACTGCAAAGGGATTCTATCTATCCCGTCCTTCTTGATCAGTAGCTGTAGAGGTAGTTCGTGTACTTACCATGGTGAATTAATGAAAGTCCTTTCCTAGATCTGATGCAAATCTGAATAGAATGGAAGGGCTTCAAGGTTTGAGATCTGGATCTTGTTCTTGGATTCATGCTATCCGGTATCGATAGGAGTACAAGGAGCATGAGAAAAATTGGGTTTTTTCTCAGTGAAAGCACTAAAGTGTTTGTACCAAAATTGGGCACAACACTCTTCGGAAGTTTTTAAAGAGATAAAATGAAGAAATTAAATGGAAAATGAGGATTATCTAACAAAAACTCCAAAAACAGATAATGAAAGTACTAAGAACGCACAAAAGCACAAGAATTTAGAGTGGTTCGGCGTGTTGCCTATGTCCACTATGAAGTTTATTGCTTTATTGATGCTTCTTTGATGATTACAATTGATTTCAGCAAGTTACAGCAGATAATAGTGATTTACAGCAGTGAAATTCGTTAGTAGGAGCAGCAATGGAGTTTAGAACTGGATCCAGTAGAGTCTGGGCGTTGCAGAGTTCAAAGAAGAAGAAGATCCCTTTTCCGTTGGCTCTGGGGGTCTATTTATAGGTGTGGGTGGCGATATCTCGCTCAGATCTCGGGAGACCACTTTTGGCACGTGAGTAGGCCCGCGCGACCAAGCCCGTGAAGTTTCGGCCCGATCCGTGATCGATACGAACAGATTTCGTATCGATCAAGATTGCATCCGATGGAGTCGAAATTCGGTGTGGACATTCTTTAGCATGCATGTAAGCTTCTGTGAAAATTTGGTAGCATTTGGACTTGTGGATCACGAGATATGATCGATATGAAATGGAGGCTTTCGGCAGGCTGTTTGGTTCGACTCGATCACATCGACTCGATCTTGTTCGAATCGATAGCTGCGCGTGACTATGAGTTGACTTGGCGCTTAAATCTTTGGATCGCTCCGCTTTTGATGCCGAGTTGAACGAGTTGTCCTTGAACTTCGCCTCATTCGCATCGATGGTGATGCCTTGCTCGTATCGATAAAAGATTCACAGTTCGCATCGATGAAGGTTCCTCAGTTTCGTATCGATGGTCATGTTCTGTTTGTATCGATAAAAGTGGTGTGGCTTGCCGATCGATACGAATAACCATTATATGATCAATACGAACAGGGACTCCGCGATGGATACGAAGCAGCTGGGCTTTCCTGATGGATGCGAACAGTGATCCACTGATGGATTCGAACAGAGGCTCGTTGATGGATGCGAAGCTGATTGATACGAAGTGGGGCTGGCCTATCGATACGAAGCTAATGGATTCAAACAGATGCCTTTTCATCGATACGAAGTGCGGCCAACTGATGGATACGAAATTGGGGCTAAATGATGGATACGAAACGGGGCCATTCCCTTTAATTTGCTTCGATCATAACTTGAACATACGAACTCGGATTCAGTTGAAATTGGGAACGATGGCTTTCATGGCTTCGCTCGTCGTGTCTTGTCAATTGTGGCTTGATCCGGACTCGGACAAAATTCATCGATATCCATGGTGAACATGTGTATAACCGATCTCCAAGACGAACCATCATTGGTTTCTGGTCAAGTTCTTTGTGTCACGGCCTTGTCAAAAGGCGGGATAACATTTGCCCCCCAAAGTACATCTTGTGGAAACATGACATGCTTAGGAAAGCTGCAGTCTTCATTCTGGACAGTTATCGTCTTTTCGCTGAGAGTTGTAATCTTTGACTGACTTCCTTGGTAATCTAAGCTGTTAACTGTTAACTATTGTACCATGTATTGTTGCAACTGATTGATGTATGCTGGTGATTAGCTGTTTGTCGTTGTAATCGTTATCAGATAAGTATCCAATTCCTGTGGATATTGAAAATTGAATATTAGTCCGACATATATGCCTATATGTTAATCTGACTCTCGCTGACGTTTACGAGTCGTTGTCAATTTATCTCATATTGAATTCCGTATCGATCCTCTCCTGAACCGATGTGAAATTCGGATTGTAACAATGCTCGATGGTTGTTTTTGAATGTTCCTTCGTAAGGATCCTCTCCTGAATCAGTGTGAAAGGTTGAAATATTGTCTTTGCATCGGTATTCATTGTATTGATGGATATGAAATGAGCATTTCGTATCGATGGATGTGAGGTCCGATGGATACGAAACGATCGTTCGTATCGATGGATTTAAATGCTTTCAGAACAGCCCTTGCTGTGCATTTCGAATCGATGGACCTGGTGTTATTGGATACGAATATGCAATTTGTATCGATGGGTACTGGCCTCTGAGAGCTGCGATTTGATGGATTCGAACTGATCGTTCGTATCGATGCTCTGGGGAAGGAGTTGAAAATGATCGATACGAACAAGGATTTCGTATCGATGGATTGTGGATGGATAGGAATAGTTCGTTCGAATCGATCATGTGGTAACATTTGTAACCGGTCGAATCCACTGGGAGGCGAATCGTTTCTTCCATACAGACTCAAGTCCATATAAATATTGTGGACTTAGTTGTTTTTCACTTTTTACTTTTTACTTTGTCTTCGCTTTCGTATCGCTCCAGAAACTAAGGGAAAAAACTTCTCTTTGCCTTCGAATTGAATCAAAACCTTTAATCCCTTCAACCAGTTATCGAAATCAGGTAATCAATTGAACAAATCCAGTCCTAAAACGATGAGATCCAAATTCTCATGCCATTCCATTCGAACTCGTGTCCGAACATTGTTCGGGGAAGTAGATCATCTGCAAGGTCAAGGAAGGAAACATGAAGTTCGAATCGATCTGGGGAAGAAGAAGAGACATAGGATTTGAAATAGTTGGTGGGCAGTTTTTTGGTCATAACCTCGCATCGATTGAGGAAAGAAGGTGTCTTGCCTCGTATCGATCCTGATGGGAAATGTCATATCGTTGCCTTGCTTCGGGCTTCGTATCGATCATGGAATAGTCACTTAGCATCGGTTGTTTTGAAATGATATTGATCGATACGAAGTAGACGATATTAGATAGATATGAAGCAGATGTTTTCTGATCGATACGAACTACGTGCCATGGGATCGATACGAAATTGTCTCTGAACGATCGATATGAACTTGAACCTGAACGATCGATACGAACTTGAACCTGTATCCCTGATGGATACGAACAACCTCACGGATCGGTGTGAATCTTGAACTTTGATGATCGACAATGAGCCTAACTTCGATGATATCGAAAACTCTTGTGCATTTGAACATCTAACTCCGACGAGCTTCATTTTGGCATAATTGGACTTGACCGTCGGATTGCATATTTGATTTCCCTTCGAAGCTCGTCGATGGAACTGCAACTTTAACAAAATTTTAACAAACTTTAACTTGGATTGATTGCTAATTTCTGGATGGCATGGTTGTGACGGTCAGCGATGACGGTCATTCCAACTTAATTTTGAAGTCTCGTCGTTTACATGCTTTCTCCAATTCTGTAGAACTTCTCAAGTGATATATAGTACTGCACTGCACAACACACTCAAACACTTTACACTGGGGGATGCACGAGCATTATTGTCTGTTTAACATTGATTTTTTATAAGCTAGTTAGTCATGGAATCTTCAAGTTCGCAACAGCAGGAACTTCCGAGTTCAATTCCTTCCACCATCGAGATACCGGTCATCGAAGCTGAAGTTATAGATCCAGCTCCGGACGAGCTTCCAGGCTCCCGGTTCATTTGTTGTCCACAAGATTCTGTGCCATCCGGCATCTCCGAAGATATGCTAGGACGGATTTGTTTAAGGCATGGCTTGTCGCTTGACGACGTGTTACTGCCTGGGCCAAACGACATGCCACATGCTCCCCCGAAGGGGTTTACTGCTTTCAACCGCCATGCTTGTACGGCGGGAACACTTCCTCCATTCAACCAGTACATAAGGGAAATGCTGTCGTTCCTTGGAATCGCTCCATCCCAGCTACACCCCAACGGATACGCCTTGTTGAATAGCACTTTCATTCTGTTTATGGAAATTCTCTTTCGACCACCAAAGCCGATCGAGATTAGATATCTATTTAACATTAAGAGTCGTGGAGACAGCCCTTCTTTCACCTCCTTGGAAGCGGTTAAGAACTATCAAATAGTAACTGGGTCCTGGGGAAGGCTGAGTTACTTTAAAAATGAATGGTCCTACGTTCGGTGCCCCCCTGGATTCGCTAGGCGATGGTTGGATAGACATAAGCGTTGCAATCTTTCCCTTGAATTATCGAGATAATAATAACCGACCTCAAAACTGACATACTTCTCTTCTTTCACAGCCGCAATCTCACGACCTGATGGTGGATACTTCAGAGAGCTAGTTCGGATCCTCCAAGCGGTTCCGGGTGAAGAGAGGCACATTGACTTGGTTCTAACCGACAGAAACTTGAGAATTGTCGAGCTGATTGAACATAAGCAAAGCATACGACTGGAAGGGACACTTAGAGCGGTCTCGATGAAGCGGTTGAAACGAAAAGCGCCCGGAGTCGTAATAGCTGAAGAAGTTGATCCGGAGAGAACGCCTACTAATAACGAGCTCCAGGCTGGGCCTTCTTCCGATGTCCAGGATTCAGGAGGAAGGAGAAAAGGCAAGGCAGTTGCTCACAAGCGTTCTAAATCCATGAGATTGAAATCCGTGGTTATGTCTTTGCCTGTTCAGGGGATTAGAATTTCGGAGGCTCCTCCCCCGCAAGTAGAGAATCCTTTCGAAGGGCTTGCTGATATTTCGATTTCGGATTATGTGTCGTTTCAACACGACACTGGGATGGAGGAGCTTGATAATGCTCTTGAACTAAGCGGGTCGCTTACTATGAGTGCGGCCGACATTTCCGGTTGGTCGGGGGGTTGCACATGCATACACTTCACTGCACTACATGATTCATAGCTGTAAATCGTCCAATCCTAAGAAATCACTAACTTTTCATTCGCCTCTTCATTTTCAGGTACGATGTCTGGAAGAGGATTAATGCTAGGGAATCTGCGCTCGGCTAGAAAATCTTCTACCTATTATGATTCCCACAGGAGAGACTCGGATAGAGACCGCGACCGCGGGTACTCTAATCAATAGAGGTACGAGCGGGACAGGGACAGAGAATACAGACACCGATCTAGATCTCGCTCTCCTCCACTTAGACTTCCGTCTCCACCTCCTGTTCTTGTTCCACATCTGCCAGAGCCTCCACGACACAGACCGTCTTCTCAAACTTTGAGGTCCGAAACTCAACACCAGCGAGTTGAAACCGTACCCCCCATAATTGCAGAGCAGGCCATTACCGAGCCCATGGGGGAAGGGGCTATTAAAATTGCTCAGTTGAGGAAGGAGTTTCCAAACATATGCTTTGACGGCTACGTATTTCCACCTCACTTAAAGAGAATCCCATCTGGTGTGGAAAACACGATGCATGACTACATTCATGACGTCTACACCCAGTATAGAGAGTGGGTAAAGGCTGCAGAGAAAGCTTCCAAGTTGGCCTTCGAGCGAGCCAAAGCTATTGAGAAGATGGAGTCTGAACTCGCCAAAAAGGACCGAATCATCCAGGTGCTCAACACCGAGGCCGAGTCTTCTCGGATATCAGAAATTGAGGCCACCAAATAGGCTGACGAAGCGACCGTGGCGATTTAGAGGTTGAGGCAGACACACGTTGCCTTGGTGGAGGAGATGGGCCATCGGAACACCACAGTCACCGCCGAACGGGATGCGGCGATTAAGGAACTTAACGAGCTTAAGGCTGTCTTGCTCCGGGGTGAAAGGGACGCGGTCGTGGTTAAGGTCCGCGTGGTGGAGACTGAGGTTGAGGAGAAAGTGAAGTCGGTCGAGTCCAAGCTAGAGGCTGATATCGAAGACCTTCTCGTTGTTTACAACACTAACGTGCTGAGGCACAGGGGTCTAGCCTGGCTCGATGATTATTCGGCGCATCTATACAACGCCTGGGGCCGATTAGTTGAAGAAGAGAAGGAGGTGCATCTGGGTGAGTCTGTGGATGAGTTTGAACTCGAGAATCGCATTCTGAATGAAGATGAAAGGAAGATTCTTCACGAGTCAATGATTCTTCACGATACGCAGGGAAGCACGCTTGTGTTTGATGAGCAGCTGATGGAAGAACTCTTTCGCCGTCATGGCGATCCTCTTGCCGACTTGCCATTTGTTATGGGTGGAGGCACTCCTGCTACAAGTTCTTCAATGCCAACTACTGATGCCCCCAACGAGGCTCGAGCGGTTACTGAAGAGGAGATGTTCGCACAAATCGACGCTGAAATGGAAGCAGCGGCTCATGGTGGCAGTTTTGGAGGTGGGATGGCGGCGCCCGGTCCAGCTCTACTCAGAATGATATCTCCTGGTGGTACAGTTTTCATCACCAGCGTGCCCATTCCACCTTATGCACTTGATCCTGTTCCTCCGACTCCGCCTGAAGGTAGCATTCCTATTCATACGAGCTCGGAGGAGGATGTTGAGATCATGCCCCCGCCTGGAGACCAACCACTGAAAAGCAAAGGCTCAAAAAGGAGGGTAGTGGCGGCTCCAGCGGGTCTACACCGAAAAGGAAGCCGAGGAAGAAGAAAGATTAGAAACGCTTCTTCGGTTTATTTTGATTTTCATTTTGCTGGCCATGTATAGATGCGGGTTCAACCCCTGCTAGTAGGAATTTTTTGGGAAAAAACTTGTACATGAATTTCTTTCAAAAATAGTAGAAATGAAACTTTTCTTTTTTAGCTTCTTGTGCATTTGCTTAAGTGTTTCAATGTTTGAAATGCACTTGTAAAGTTCCAGCTTCCGAGTCAAGTTTGTCTTTTTGCACCAAGTCTGGAAACTGCGGACATGGTTCGCGACTGGGAAGCGAGTTGAATTTTGACGTCGCACCGCTTCAGTCAATGGTCGATGCTTAAGTCCTACCCCCCAGTCTTGGGGATGAGTTGTAGAACATCAGTCAGCGATTGCTTCTCACTTATAACATGTTGAGTCTAGTGCCACTGAATGGATGTCAGAGATAAGCGGAGATTGAGCGGTTTATTCACGCTTGTCCGATTGTTGACGATCATATCCGCACTCCGGGGATTCTCATTTGTTTATTGGCGGTTGGTCACGCCGGCTTAATTCTAAATCATACGTCCACGCTCTGGGGACTCGGAATCGACATTTGTACTCCGACTCGCACTCTAGGAGGTCAGAGTTGATATTTATGCTTCAATTCACGCTCTGGAAACTTGAAGTTGATGTTTATACTCCGTTTCGCACTCTGGGAATCCGGAGTTGATGTTTATACTCCGTTTCACACTCTGGGAATTCGGAGTTGATGTTTATACTCCGACTCGCACTCTGGGAGTTCGGAGTTGTTGTTTATACTCCTTTTCGCACTCTTGGAATTCGGAGTTGATTGTTATACTCCGACTCACACTCTGGGAGTTCGGAGTTGGTAAGCAGACGGTCAGTCACATCTGCCGTATGTTTTTGGATTTCGCTCACACTCTGGGAACGAAACGTGTATCAGGATCATGGATGGTCGGATCACATCCACCCTGAGTTAACAAGTGAGGTCGTTAGATGGATGGGTCCACCCTCTTCAAACTTGGTTCAGATATGGATGAAGTCGTTAGGCGGACGTATCCACCCTCTTCGTAGACGTATTTTAATACTCCAGTTCGCACTCTGGGAACCGGGAGTTAAGTGAGGGATTGTCGTGTATCAATCCGTTTTTGACTTTGATGTGATGGCTTGTCCCCAAGCTCGGGTTTCACTTAGCGAGTGACCGGTTGCATCACAGTCACTCCCTATTTGAATAAATTCCACCGTATGGTGAAACTTAGCTCTCCGTGCATAGTGATGATCATATGAAGCATTTCAAGTAAATCACAGCTCTGGCTCGAAGAGATTGCATTTTATTGCTGAAATAAGAAAATAAGGCAAAGTCCTTTGCCTTATTACAAATTCTAATTTCAAAATGCAGAAACGAATTGCAAAATGGAAAATAAACTAAATGAATAAACATAGCCTGTCATGTGTAGTAGCGACGAAGACTCTCACTATTCCAGGCTCTTGGCAGATTAAGACCGTCACCGATCGATAATTTGAATGTACCATCTCCGAGCCTTCGTTCAATAACATACGGTCCTTCCCAGGTTGGCTTCATATGCGAACGAACCGGATAGATTCTCTTCAAGATGAGATCGCCTAGTTCAAAGGTTCACGGGCAGACCTTGGCGTTGTACAATCGAGCGACTCTACTTCGATGCACGGCTGCCCTCAAATCAGCCTCGTCACGCTTCTCATCTAGTAGATCGAGAGATTCAGCAAGTAATATAGCATTTGTCTTTGGATCCTATTATGTCACACGATGTGAAGGTACTTCTAGCTCAATTAGAATAACGACTTCTGAACCATAAGAGAGAGAGAATGGAGTGTGACCGGTCGCGGACTTGTGGGTTGTTCGGTAAGCCCATAAAGCCATAGGAAGTTCATCGACCCACTTGCCCCCGACCTTTTCCAGTCGTTTTTTCAGAATGGACTTTATAACTTTATTAACCGCTTCGACATGTCTATTCGCCTGAGGGTGTGCAACTGCAGAGAATTTCTTTTGGATGTGAAACCGTTTGCAGAAATTTTTAAATTCAGCACTGTCGAATTGGGTTCCGTTGTCCGTAATAATGGTGTGTGGGAGACCGAATCGACAGATGATGTTGCGGACTACAAAGTTGATTACTTTCTTCGTCGTTATGGTACAAGAGCTTCAGCTTCAGCCCACTTTGTAAAGTAATCAACTGCGACGATGGCGTATTTCGCACCACCTTTTACCAGAGGTAGAGTACCAATGATGTCGATGCCCCACATTGCAAACGGCCATGGGCTAACCATTTGCGTTATCTCGGTAGGAGGGGCTCTAGGAATTCGAGCGTGCTTCTGACATTTATCACACTTCTTTGCATAATCTGACGCGTCGCGATTCACAGTAGGCTAGTAATATCCGTATCGAAGTATTTTCTTGGCAAGTGCTTGCCCCCCGGTGTGATCGCCACATTCTCCCTCTTGTACATCATGCAATACTCGTTTAACTTCATCGTGAGCGATACACCGGAGTAAAGGAACAGAGTACCCTCTTCTGTACATGATTCCGTTCTGGATGGTGAATCGCGAGGCCTTCCAAAGGACTTGTCTCTTTTCACTCCTGTGCTCCGACAGGGTTCCGTGCTCAATGTAATTTCTGAGTGGAGTCATCCATGAATCCTTTTCGGGGACGGTTTCGCATACCCAGTCAATTTTTGCCCGGTCAATGCTTGGGGAAGATAACGTCTCTACGGGAACGAGTCCCATATGCTGAGCTTCACCTGTGTTGGCTAACTTCGCCAATGAATCAGCTTTTTGGTTGCGTTCTCGAGGTATACAATAAATTGCATAATAATCAAACTAATTTAGCACTTCCTAAACTCGAGCTAAGTAAGCAGCCAGCCTTCGATCTCTCGCTTGATACTCTCCCCGTACTTGTACACAAATAACTGTGAATCACAATAAATTTCCACAGCGATAATTCTCAAATCTCTAGCAAGTTTCAAACCAGCTAAGAGGGCTTCATATTCAGCTTCATTATTAGTCGCATGAAAATCGAACTTCAAAGCATAACATATAGATCGGCCTTCGAGAGTTTCAAGTACAAGACCAGCGCCCGAACACCGGTCGTTTGATGCACCATCAGTATACAGCTTCCAGACATATTCGGGAGATTCACAGGTTTCGGGCAAGCCCTCTGGAACGGTAAATTCAGCTATAAAATCTGCTAGGACTTGTCCTTGAATGGCTCGTCTTGGAGTGTAAGTGATATCAAACTAGCTCAGTTCGATGTTCCACTTGAGTAACCTACCAGACGTCTCAGTCCACGTAAGGACCTTTCGTAACGGCTGGTCGGTGTAGACAATAATGGGATGTGCCTGGAAATACGGTCGGAGTTTTCTTGATGCAATAACAAGGCAATAAGCCAACTTCTCTAATTTCGGATAATTCCTTTCAGCCCCAATCAATCGCTTGCTGACGTAGTATACTAGCTTCTGTATCCTGTCTTCTTCTCGAACTAAGGCAGCGCTGATAGCATTTTCTGATATCGCCAAGTATATGTACAACCTCTCATGATCAATAGGCTTTGACAAGATAGGTGGTGTAGATAGATGTTGAACTAGTGCTTGGAAAGCGCCCTCACACTCCGTGGTCAATTCAAAGTTTCGTTTTCCTTTTCGGATCAGATCGAAGAAGGGAATGCATTTGTCAGTGGACTTTGAAATGAACCTGCTCAATGCTACTACTTTCTCATTGAGACTCTGGACTTGCTTTATAGTTTTCGGAGTTTCAAGATTTCTGATTGCCCAAATCTTTTCAGGATTAGCTTCGATTCCCCGAGCGTTGACGATAAACCCGAGGAATTTTCCGGATGCAACTCCAAAGTGACATTTCAGTGGGTTAAGCTTCATTCTGTATTTTCGAAGTATGTTGAACATAGTTTCCAGGTAATATGGTCAGTGGAAAATCGTGACTTCACAAGCGTGTCGTCTACATATACTTCCATGGTTTTCCCGATCTGATTGGCAAACATCCGATTGACCAATCGTTGGTAAGTAGTCCCGGCATTTTGAGTCCGAATGGCATAACTTTGAAGCAATAAAGTCCCAAATTGGTTACGAAACTGGTATGTTCTTGATCGGGTAAATGCATCGATATCTGATTGTAGCCATAATACACGTCCATGAAGGATAAGAGCTCATACCCAGCTATCGAATCTACTAGCTGATCAATTCTGGGAAGCGGGAAACTGTCTTTGGGACAAGCTTTATTCAGATCGGAATAGTCGACACGTGTTCTCCACTTTCCGTTTGACTTTCGGACGAGCACGGGATTCGACACCCATTCTGGATATAATGCATCTCGAATGAACCCGTTCGCTTTAAGCTTTTCTACTTCTTCTTTAAGGGAGGCAAATCTCTCTGGATCTATACCACGCCTTTTCTGCTTGACCGGGACATGCCGCGGGTCAATATTCAAAGTGTGGCTCGTGATGTCCGGCGAGATCCCACACATATCAGAATGCGTCCAGGCAAATACATCAAGATTCGCCCGCAGAAATTCAACCAATTCCTCTTGAGTTTGCTGGCTTAGCTGAGACCCAATCTTTATCATTTTTGAATCATCGTCATTGTCGATTGGGACATCGATCGTCAGTTCGGCCGGGGATGCTTGCCTTTCTTTAGATTCTCCTTCGTCTTCAGTTTCTCTTGGGTCAAGATACCTTTGGAATTGGCTGGGGTGCCCGGGCCTAGGCCCGGGCGTTAATTGTCAATTATCAGCAAAGCGGATGCAGAGAGATTCATCTACGCCCTTTCCTTTCTCCTTTCGCTGCGCCTCCCGCAGCTCTGTGACATAACAGGCTCTTCCAGCAGCCTGATCTCCCTGAATTATTCCCACTCCATGATCAGTGGGAAACTTTAAAGTCAAACACCACGGGGCAAAGGCTGCCCTGAATTCAGCGATGGTCGGTCGGCCCAAGACAGCATTATAAGAGGAGTCTATGTCCAAAACAACGAACTGTAACATCCGTACTCTCCGACGTTCTCCAACCCCCAACTCCACTTGCAGTTCCACCACTCCAGTGGGTATAGTTGCACTTCCGTTGAAACCATGGATTCGGGATTGACAAGGTTTCAAGTCCTTGGCTTCCATTCTCATTTGATCATAAGCTCGCTTAAACAAAATATTCACAGAGCTTCCACTGTAAACTAAGATCCTCTTCATCCAAGCAGGACCTACTTGAGCCGAGATGACCAGTGGATCGATAGTGGGGGCTTCGACTTTATCAGCGTCTCTGTTTCTGAACACGATGTCATCTATCATCGTTTTCTGTTGCTTGGCCGGAGCCCCTTCATCAAAACTACTACAACACTCGAAGTCCGCATGCCTGATAGAGCTGGCATATGACTCCATTTCCTTCCAGCTTCGGTCTGCTGGATGAGGACCACCACTTATTGTTTTAATAACCAACCTCCCGCCAGTTCGAGCAGGTTCCTCTTGCCTTTCTTGATTTGGTGCACGATTCTGATTTGATGGGCCCGCACCTCCTGACTGCGGCGCCCGCACATACTGATCCAACTTTCGTTCACGTATCAGTTTCTCAATGAGATTTTGTAAATGACGACACTCGTTTGTATTATGGCCATAGCTTTCGTGGAATCTGCAAAATTTTCCTGTTTGGACTTGTCTTTCCGTTGGTGGTTTCTGGGCAGGCTTCTTGTATTGCATGGTGTTACAAGTCTGCAAATACACATTTTCCAACGACGTGTTCAATGGAGTATATCGTACATGGGAGCTCTACGTCGTGGGCCACGATTCTGATTTCGTTTTTTGCTTTGATTTCCATTGTCCCTCTGCTGATTCTGTTTATTTTGTATGTTCAACTGAACTTTTCCATAGCTCTCCCCGGATTGTTTAACGGTGATGTTACTCTGAATTCCTTCGATGTTGGGCCCTGCATCATCCTGCTTCCTAGACTGTTTCGCATCCTCTCTTCTCAAGAATTGGGCTGCCTTGGAATAGAAATGGTCCAATGACGCAGGTGGTTTTCCAGCTAACCAATTTTCGAACTCGGAATCAGGATCAATCCCCTTAGTCAATGCCATCAGGATAGAGTTATCATTGGGATTGCTTATTTCTTCACATGCAGCATGGAATCGCTCCAAATAACGTCTGAGTGTTTCTCCGGGAGCTTGTGTAACACTAGACAGAGTGTTAACGTCTTTTGGCCTCGCCACATGCATACAGAATTGTTCAACAAACTTGGTGGCCATCTGGTCAAAATTAGAGATGGATCGTGGTGGCAAACGAGTAAACCACATGGTGGCAATGCCCCCTAGGGAAATAGGGAAACTACGGCATGTTACTACATCATCAGCTCTCGCAGCATTCATTAGCCATTCATACTTCAGGATGTGTTGATTGGGATCAGAACTTCCTTCATAGATCGGTAAAGTTGGCATCCTGAAGCGCCGAGGTGGTTCAGCATACAACATGTCATCGGTGAAAGGGGTATGACTCCGGGAGATTCCCCAGTCATCATTGGTGAGACCCCGACTTTCACGGAACATTTGGCGAATCATTGTTGGTATATCCGGCATTCGAATGCTTAGAGCATGCTGCGCCAAGGTGTGGTCGGGTTCCACAGCGTGAGTCTGGACCGGACACGGTCAACGGTTCGTGCCTCGCCTCCTTGGTTCAACATTTTCTGGGACGTAAGGTTCTGGAGTGTGCTCTCGTTGGCTTCGATGAGGATCAGTTCGATTTCCAGCATCGACCCCTTGTTCAATAGTGGTGGTGGTAGCGAGGTTGCCTGTGACATGGTAAGGAGCAGTACCTCCTCGGGATGAAAGTTCGGTATGATGGCTAGTGGATGGTCCAGTTCTGGGTTGTCCTAGACTCAAGGCAGGTGGATGTCCTGTAGCTTGGGTGTAGCTTACATCCAGCCATGGACGTGTGGATCGGTGATGACCATCAGATGAGGTTGAACTCTCTGTGGAAGAATAAGAACCTTGGTCTCTTCTGGATCTTCTACGCCTTTGGCGATTCAACTGGTTGGTTAACTCCGTGTTGGCGTGCAGTTGTTCAGTTAATTGTTGCCGACTCTGGGTCAATTCTTGGAGCAGCATCTGAAACTCTTGTCTGGTAACCGGGCCTGATGGATCCGAAGGTCCGGCGGCATCTTGGTTGGATGGAGGCAATTGCACGGGATTCTGTCTGTCCCGTCCTTCTTAATCAGTAGCTGTAAAGGTAGTTCGTGTACTTACCATGGTGAATTAATGAAAGTCCTTTCCTAGATCTGATGCAAATCTGAATAGAATGGAAGGGCTTCAAGGTTTGAGATCTGGATCTTCTTGTTGGATTTATGCAATCCGGTATCGATAGGAGATCCAAGGAGCAGGAGAAAAATTGGGTTTTTTCTCAGTGAAAGCACCAAAGTGTTTGTACCAAAATTGGGCATAACACTCTTCGGAAGTTTTTGAAGAGATAAAATGAAGAAATTAAATGGAAAAAGAGGATTATCTAACAAAAACTCCAAAAACAAATAATGAAAGTAATAAGAATGCACAGAAACACAAGAATTTAGAGTGGTTCGGCGCGTTGCCTACGTCCACTATGAAGTTGATTGCTTTATTTATGCTTCTTTGATGATTACAATTGATTTCAGCGGGTTACAGCAGATAATAGTGATTTACAGCAGTCAAAATTCGTTAGTAGCAGCAGCAATGGAGTTTAGAACTGGATCCGGCAGAGTCTGGGCGTTGGAGGGTTCAAAGAAGAAGAAGATCCCTTTTCCGTTGGCTCTGAGGGTCTATTTATAGGTGTGGGAGGCGGATATCTCGCTCAGATCTTGGGAGACCACTTCTGGCACGTGAGTAGGCCCGCGCGACCAAGCCCGTGAAATTTCATCCCGATCCATGATCGATACGAACGGATTTCGTATCGATCAAGATTGCATCCGATGGAGTCAAAATTCGGCGTGGACATTCTTTAGCATGCACGTAAGCTTCTGTGAAAATTTGGTAGCATTTGGACTTGTGGATCGCGAGATACGATCGATACGAAATGGAGGCTTTCAGTAGGCTGTTTGGTTCGACTCGATCACATCGACTCGATCTTGTTCGAATCGATAGCTGCGCGTGACTGTGAGTTGACGTGGCGCTTGAATCTTTGGATCGCTCCGCTTTTGATGCCGAGTTGAACGAGTTGTCCTTGAAATTCGCCTCATTCGCATCGATGGTGCTGCCTTGTTTGTATCGATAAAAGATTCACAATTCGCAACGATGAAGGTTCCTCAGTTTCGTATCGATGGTCACGTTCTGTTTGTATCGATAAAAGTGGTGTGGCTTGCCGATCGATACGAATAACCATTATATGATCGATACGAACAGGGACTCCGCGATGGATACGAAGCAGCTGGGCTTTCCTGATGGATGCGAACAGTGATCCACTGATGGATTCGAATAGAGGCTCGTTGATGGATGCGAAGCTGATTGATACGAAGTGGAGCTGGCCGATCGATACAAAGCTAATGGATTCGAACAGAGGCCTTTTCATCGATACGAAGTGCGGCCTACTGATGGATACGGAATTGGGGCTAAATGATGGATACGAAAGAGGTCATTCCCTTCAATTTGCATCGATCATAACTTGAACATATGAACTCGGATTCACTTGAAATTGGGAACGATGGCTTTCATGACTTCGCTCGTCGTGTCTTGTCAATTGTGGCTTGATCAGGACTCGGACAAAATTCATCGATATTCATGGTGAACCTGTGTATAACCAATCTCCAAGACGAACCGTCATTGGTTTCTGGTCAATTTCTTTATGTCACGGCCTTGCCAAAAGGCGGGATAACAGTAGCAAATAGCATAATCGACACTAATCCTCTCCCATCAATCAATTAACACACGGCTCGTCTCAGAAGGGGGAGGCAGCTAAGAAGGCAAAGGCTGATGTGGTGTGTTATAAGTGTGATAAGAAGGGCCATTATGCCCATGAGTGCAGAACTAGAAAAGGAAAAAACTTGCAAAGAAGAAGAATGTGAAATGCTTCAACTATGACCAGGTTGGGCATTATAAGAACCGGTGTCCAGAGCCAATCAGGGCGGACAGAGGGAAAGTGTTTGCTATTGGACCACTATCTTCTTCTAAACCCACTGCACTAGAAAAAGAAAGACAGTGATGGAAGGTACGCTTTTGATTCAAAGTATACCTGTTAGGGTACTTTTTGATACCTGTGCATCACATTCATTTATATCTCAGTGTTTGGTTGATAGGTTATGTATAGAACCCACATACCTTGTTACTTCCTTAAGGGTTGTGAATCTAATAGGAGGGCATGCAACTCTTGGGATGAGATGTGACCCGTTAGAACTTGATTTGTTAGGTCATAAGTTTGCATGCAATTTATATGTCTTTGATTTTGTAGATTTCGGGATCATCTTAGGTATGGATTGGTTGGATAAGTATGAGGCTAGTATATTTTGCCAGGATCGGGAAATATCATTAAGGCACCCAGATAGTCATAACAGAATCATTTTCTCAGTGGAGAATTATAGTAAGAGCGTTTGTGCTTTGTTAAGTGCCATGGAGGTGGGAGATGAGCTTAGTCGGGTTCGTGTGGCTAGAGAATTTGCAGATGTCTTTGAGCCGGTTACTAGATTACCTTCGAAATGAGCTGTTGATTTTCGGATAGATCTTGTACCGGGAGCTGAACCTATTAGTAGACCACCTAGTAGAATGACACCGACAGAGATGAAGGAATTGAAGGTGCAGCTAGTGGATCTTGAAGGAAGAAATTTTATCAGACCAAGCAGTTCACCATAAGGAGCAACTGCGGTGTTTGTAAGGAAACTAGATGGGTCATTAAAGATGTGCATCGACTATCATAAGTTGAACGAAAGGACGATCAAGAATAGGTACCCTCTGCCGAGGATAAATGATCTGTTTGATCAATTGAGTGGAGGCAAAGTATTTTCCCAATTGGATTTGGTGATGGGGTTCCATCAGTTGAGAGTGGCGGAGGATAGTATTCCTTTGACTGCATTCCGAACTAGGTATGGTTCATATGAGTGGTTAGTAATGCCATTCGGATTGACGAATGCGCATGCTTTCTTTTTTGATTTAATGAACCGAGTTTTCAGAGAGCACTTGGATAGGTTTGTGTTGGTGTTCATATATAACATTTTGGTGTACTCTAAAGATGAAAGAGAGTTTGAGATTCATCTTAGAGTAGTGTTAGAGACGCTGAGGCAAAATCAGCTGAAGGCGAAGTTTTCCAAGTGCCATTTCTGGAAGAGAGAAGTTAAGTTTCTAGGTCATGTGGTTTCGGAGGAAGGATTGTCAGTTGATCAAGTTAAGGTCGAGGCAGTCAATAATTGGAAGAGACCAGAGATGGTAACCAAGATCAGAAGATTTCATGGACTTTCTGGCTATTACCGGAGATTCATCAAGGATCTCTCGCAGATAGCAGCGCCTTTGACTAAGTTGACTAGGAAGGATGTGAGGTTTGCTTGGTCCGACAAATGTAAGGAAGCATTGCTTAAGTCAAAACATTTGTTGACCAATGCACCAGCGTTAGTAGTTCTCGATGGTAACCAAGGGTTGGTAGTATACACTGATGCATGTGTTACTGGATTGGGAGCAGTATTGATGCATAAGGGAAAAGTTATCTTTTACGCATCTGTTGGGAGAGAGATTTGAGTTGTATACCGATCATAAGTCTTTAAAATATTTATTCTCTCAGAAGGAGTTGAATATGAGGAAGTAGATATGGCTGTAGTTTTTGGCTGCTTATGATTTCGGTATAGAGTATACTCCTGGAAAAGGAAATAAGGTAGCAGATGCTCTCAATAGAAAACATCATAAAGTAGCATTAGCGATGTTGGCTGAATGGTAGGATCTAGAAGCTTTAGCCAGTTGTGGGGTGCAGTTGAGATCTACTGCTAGTTCTAGTCAGGGTACTTCCATGTTATCTTGTTTAGAAATTCGACCAGTGCTGATCGAAAGGATAGCTTCTAAGCAGAGAGAAGATCCGGTTTTAGCTGAGAGGATTAGAAGACTTGAGGGAGGATCAGAGATTGATGACCTAAAATATTTTAGTCTTGACCAAAGAGGATGGTTGAGGAAGAAGGAACAGTTATGTGTTCTAGATGTAGAGAACTTAAGGAAAGAAGTTCTAGAAGAATGTCATCGATCCAAGTTTATGATTCATCCTGGAGGAACCAAGATGTATCAAGACATGAAGAGGAGCTTCTATTCGGAAGGCATAAAGAGGTATGTTGGCTTGTGGGTTAGGCAGTGTGTTAACTATCAATAAGTGAAAGCCGAACATCAGAAGCCAAGTGGGTTACTTCAGCCTTTAGGTATTCTAGTTTGGAAATAGGATTCGATATAGATGGATTTTATAGACGGGTTGCCAAGGTTAAATAGAGGAAATGAAAGCATATGGGTTATAGTGGACAGGTTGACCAAGAGTGCCCATTTCATTCCGGTAAAGTCAACAAGGACGACACCTGTTCTAGCAAAGTTGTTCATGAAGAACATAGTTAGACTTCATGGGGTTCCTAGTAGCATAGTCAGCGACAGGGATGCATTAATCCCTAGCAAATTTTGGAGGACTCTACAAGAGGTATTAGGTACCAAGCTCAAGATGAGTACAACATATCACCCACAGACGGATGGGTAGACAGAGAGAGTCAATAAGGTACTCAAAGATTTATTGAGAGCTTGTGTGTTGGACTTTGGTGGATCTTGGGAAGATCACCTACATCTGATTGAGTTTTCCTATAATAATAGTTATCAGACTAGTATAGAAATGATGCCTTTTGAAGCTTTGTATGGAAGATCATGCAAATCGCCAACATATTGGTTAGAGACTAGAGACAGATTAGTCTTAGGTCCAGATTTGGTTAGAGAGGCGTCAGAGAAGATTGAGTTAATCCGAGGACGGGTGAAGGAAGCTCACTTTGGGCAGAAGAGTTACGCAGATAAGAGGCGTAAAGACCTAGAGTTCTCAGTAGAAGACAGAGTTTTCATTAAAGTGTCACCGATGAAGGGTGTAGTACCCCTAATTTTATTGACATTATATAGGAGATTTAATTAGAATAAATTAAATAGAATAATGTAGATAAGGAGATTGAGGTTGATTAATAAACTAGGGGGTCGTGCTTATTAAAATTAATGAACTTAAATAAATGGTTAGGAAATTAAACATAAGGGCATTATGGTAAATGGTCATACACCCCACCCTTATACTATTCTCATTAGGTTTTGCACATTCATTTGATCTCAAAACAAAAATATTTACAACTGTGAGAAGCAAGGCCGATCATTAGAAGAGAAGAAGAAAAATTTAAGGAAAGCTTAGGATTCAAGATAGAGGAAAATGAATCTCCAACAATCTCTAATTTCCTTATCTCAAGCAAGGTGAATAATAATTTCTACATCTCTATTTTGATTTTTACATCAAATGGTTTCGGATTTAATGATAAATATGTTTTTATGATATGTTGAATGATGATATGCTTGATTATGATTTATATGTGTTTAAACAAGGTTGTATAATAAGAGATATATACGGTTTAAGGCAAAACCGAGATGAAAATAATTTTTAAATGCCATGGGAAAATTATATGTTGCAGTAAACATGATTTTGGAGTTAGGTAACAAATTTTATAATTTTCCAAGCCGTGGAGAATTTATTATGAATTTTCAAAGGAAAATAAAGTTATTTAGGTTTATAAACTATTTTGGAAAAATATATTAAGAATTTTGGGTCTAATTTTTTTTTTGGCAAAGCCAGCGGAGTTGGCTGGGCCCCTTCCAGATTTTATTGCACAACAATAAAAAAAATGATCCAAACAAGCTTTGAATCAAGCAAACAACAAGTTAAAAAAACAACAAAGAGAGAGCAACAAGAGGAACAAGCAAAAAGAACCAAAATAAAATAGAAGAATTATTGTGCCCATCCAAGAACTAAGACATCTCGGAATTGACTAGCACTCCTCTTCAATTGCATGTGAGTTCTTTTCCTTACCTCATGCCAAACAATATCTAAATTCCTTCTCTGATTTTCAAACACTATAGAGTTTCTTTCTCTCCAAATTACTTCCATATATATTTTCATGCTTACTACCAACTCTCTAGCTCTCGCATTCCTCCACCTCGTAGCCTTATAGATTATGTTCCAGTCCATGAGAGAATTAAAAGAATATACAACTCTCCCAGTTTTGCAAACAATTCTTTCCAACATGAATAATATAGTCGGGCATGCAAAAAACAGGTGATCAACAGTTTCTTCATGCAACTCACAGAAAATACACTCAAGGCAACAAAAAATACCATAACTATTTAACACTTGCCTAGTCAACAAAGCATGACTTAAAACCTTCCACATCATCATATTTTCTTTAAGGGTCGAATCTCTTCTCCATATAACAGAATACCACTTAGCAGCAGGGAGCATAACATTGCCAGAGAGCTGATTGTACACAATATCAATAGAGTGTTGCTTCAGATTCCAAGAAACAGTGAAAGGTGGGTTGCTTGAGAAGTGTAAACTCTGAATTAAACCCCAGAGCATCCTGATCAACTGGTTACTGTTATAGGGTAACTGCATGCCTTTTTCAGAGATAAAGTCATAGGCTTTAGCATCATAGTGTATACTAGATTGAACAATCTAAGAATGATCTAACACTTTAGACAGGATCTTGCCTTTACTCTCCCAAGGATCATGCCAAAAACTAACATCATTGTTTGTACCAAAATTGGGCACAACACTCTTCAGAAGTTTTTGAAGAGATAAAACGAAGAAATTAAATGGAAAAAGAGGATTATCTAACAAAAACTCCAAAAACAGATAATGAAAGTAATAAGAACGCACAGAAACACAAGAATTTAGAGTGGTTCGGCGTGTTTCCTACGTCCACTATGAAGTTGATTGCTTTATTGATGTTTCTTTGATGGTTACAAGTGAATTCAATGAATTGTAGCAGACAATGATGATTTACAGCAGTGAATTTCGTTATTGGCAGTAGCTATGGAGTTTAGATCTGGATCCGGCAGCGTCTGGGCGTTGGAGAATTCAAAGAAGAAGAAGATTCCTTTTCTGCATGCCCTGGGGCTCTATTTATAGGTGTAGGAGGCTGATATTCCGCTCAAATCTCGGGAGACTCCCTCTGGCACGTGACTAGGCCCGCGCGCCCAAGCCCGCGGAGTTTCGGTCCGATCTGTGATCGATACGAACGGATTTCGTATCGATCAAGATTGCGTCCGATGGAGTCGAAATTTGGCGTGGACATTCTCTAGCATGCACGTAGGCTCCTGTGAAAATTTCATATCATTTGGACTTGTAGATTAGGAGATATGATCGATACGAATTAGGATATTCGGTTGGCTATTTCGTTCGACTCCCTCATTTCGAATCGATCCTGTTCGACTCGATCACTTCGAATCGATGGGCGCGCGTGATCTGGAGGTGACGTGGCGAGCCTTCCTTGCATCGATCCACTTTCCTCGTCGAGTTGGCCGAGTCATCATTGGTCTTCGCCTTATTCGCATCGAAGTCCGTTGCCCACTTCGAATCGATCAGCAGCAGTCCCCTTCATATCGAGGCACTTGTCTTGTTCGAATCGATGGGAGGTGGCCTATTTCGTATCGATAAGAGTGACCCACCTAGATGGATTCGAACATCGGCTCTGTGATGGAGTCGAACTAGATGGATTCGAACAAAGGTTCTGTGATGGAGTCGAACTAGATGGACTCAAACAAAGGTTCTGCGATGGAGTCAAACTCGATTGATTCGGACAATGGCTAGGCGATGGACTCGAACTCGATCGAGTCGAATAGTGGCCAGTCGATCGAGTCGAAGTAGGCCATGGCGATCAATTCGAATAGTGGCTGGTTTTCATCAATCATGCATCGATCGTAACTTGGGCATACGAACTCGGATTGACTTGAAATTTGGAACGTTGGCTCTCATTGCCTCGCTTGTCGTGTCATATCAATTTTGGCTCGATCCGGGCTCAGACAAAATTCGTCGATATCCATAGTGAACCTTCGTATAACCGATCTTTAAGACGAACAATCATTGGTTTCTAGTCGAGTTCTTAGTGTCACGGCCTTACCAAAAGGCGGGATAACATTTGCCCCCCAAAGTATGTCTTGCGGAAACATGATGTGCTTTGAAATGCTGTAAACTTCATTCTGAATAGTTATCGTCTTTTCGATGAAAGCTGTAATCTTTGACTGATTTTCTTGATAATGTAAACTGTTGACTGTCAACTGCTGTACCCTGTATTGTTGCAACTGATTGCTATATGCTAGTGATTAGCCGTTTGTTGTTGTAATCATTATCAAATGAGCTTCCAATTCCTGTAAGTCTGGAATATTGAATATTAGCCCGACATATATGCATATATGTTAATCTGACTCTCGTTGACGTTTGTACGTTCACGAGTCGTTGTCAGTTTATCCCGTATCGAATTCCGTGTCGATCCTCTCCTGAAACGATGTGAGATACGAATTGTAACAACGTTCGAGTCGTTTTTGAATGTTCCTTCGTATCGATCCTCTCCTGAATCGATGTAGAAGGTTAAAACATTGTTTTTGCATCGGTGTTTGTTGTATTGATGGATACGAAATGAGCATTTCAAATCGATGGATGTGGAGTCATTGGATATGAACAGACAATTCGTATCGATGGAGTTGGCCTCTAAGAGCTGTGATTCGATGGATTCGAACTGCACAGGAGATAGAGTCGAAGGTGATCGATACGAACTGTGGTTTCCTATCGATGGATTTGGGTGACTCAGAAAAGCCTTTGTTGGCAACTTCGTATCGATAAAAGCTCGTGTTGATGGATTCGAATGGCTTATTCGAATCGATCCGTGGTGATGTCTCGTATCCGGTCGAATCCACCGGGATGTGAACCGTTTTTTGCCTTTGCTTTCGAGTCCATATAAATACTGTGGACTTAGTGGTTTTCCACTTTTTACTCTTCTATTCTTTTGACTTGTCTTCGTATCGCTTCCAAAGAAAAGGAAAACTGCTCGATTTCAAATCGAACCAAAATCTTTAAACCCTTTAACCAGTTGTCGAATCAGGTAAACAATTGAACAAAATCCGTCCTAAAACGACGAGACTCAAATTCACACGCTATTCCATTCGAATCCATGTCCAAATGTTGCCTCGAGGAAGCAGATAACGTGCGAGGTCGAGGAAGGGTAAAATGGAGTTCGAATCGGTCTGGGGAAGAAGGAGTGTGGAGGAGGATGGCTTGATGCTCTTTTCCTGTCGATCTATAATGATTATTGCGTGGGCTCATCTTGTATGATCGATACGAAACTTTATCTCCAAAATTTGATGCCTAAGTAAGGCCAGTGATCGAGTCGAAGTCCTTGGCTTCAGATCGATTCGAAGAATACTCCCTCGATCGATACGAAATGTATCGAGTGAATTTGATTGAGTCAAAGTCCTTGGCTTCAGACCGATTCGAAGAATACTCCTCCGACCGATACGAAATGTATCGAGTGAATGTGACCGAGTCGAAGTCCATGGCTTCAGGTCGATTCGAAAAGTACTCCTTCGTATCGATGCAAAATACATCGAGCGAACGTGATCGATACGAAGCTGGTGCTCCCCTGGCCTTGATCGATTCGAAATCAGATACTGATGATCGATTCGAAGCGAATTCCTGACGACTGATATGAACCCGGACCTTGATGGACACACAACCTTGAATAACTAATAACAAGATTTCTGATGAGCTTCATTCTTTAATATATGGACTTAACTATTACCCCGCATATTTAACTGCCTATCGAAGCTCGTCGATGGAATTGTGACTTAACAAAACTTTAACAAACTCTGACTCGGATCGATCGCTAATAACTGGATGGCACGGTTGTGACGGTCAGCGATGACGGTCATTCCAACTGAATTTTGAAGTCTTATCGTTTTCATGCTTTCTCCAATTCTGTAGAACTTCTCAAGTGATATACGGTACTGCACTGCACAACACACTCACACACTTTATACTGGGGGATGCACGAGCGTTATTGTCTGTTTAACAATGATTTATCATAAGCTAGTTAGTCATGGAACCTTCAAGTTCATAGCAGCAGGAACTCCCGAGTTCAATTCCTTCCATTATCGAGATACCGGTCATTGAAGCCGAAGTTATAGACCCAGCTCCGGATGAGCTTCCAGGTGCCCGGTTCATTTGTCGTCCACAAGATACTGTGCCGTCTGGTATCTCCAAAGATATGCTGGGACGGATCTGTTTAAGGCACGGCTTGTCGCTCGACGACGTGTTACTGCCTGGGCCAAATGACAGGCCACATGATCCCCCGGAGGGGTTTACTGCTTTCAACCGTCACGCTTGCACAGCGGGGACACTCCTTCCTTTCAATCAATATATAAGGGAGATGTTATTATTCCTTAGAATAGCTCCATCCCAGCTGCACCCCAACGGGTACGCTTTGCTGAACAGCACCTTCATTCTGTTTATGGAGATTCTCTTTCGACCACCAAAGCCGATCGAGATCAGATATCTATTTAACATTAAGAGTCATGTAGACAGCCCTTCTTTCACCTTCTTGGAAGTGGTCAGGAACTGCCAAATTGTAACGGGCTCCTGGGGAAGGCTAAGCTACTTTAAAACTGAATGGTTCTACGTTCGGTGCCCCCCTGGGTTTGCTAGGCGATGGTTGGATAGACGTAAGTGTTGCAATTTTTTCCCTTGAATTATCGAGATAATTACGACCAACCTCAAAACTGACATACTTCTCTTCTTTCAGAGCCGCAATCTCTCAACCAGATGGTGGATACTTCAGAGAGCTAGTTCGGATCCTCCAAACGGTTCCAGGCGAAGAGAGGCATATCGACTTGGTTCTGACCGACAGAAACTTGAGGACTGTCGGGCTGATTGAGCGGAGGTAGAGCATAAGGCTGGAAGGGACACTTAGAGCTGTCTTGAAGAAGCGGGTGAAGCGCAAAGCGCCCGAAGTCGTAATAGCCGAAGAAATTGATCCGGAGAGAATGCCTACCGATAACGAGCTCCAAGCTGGGCCTTCTTCCGATGTCCAGGATTCAGGAGGAAGGAGAAAATGCAAGGCTGTTGCTCACAAGCGTTCTAAATCCGAGAGATTAAAATCCATGGTTGTGTCCTTGCCCGTCCCGGGGATTAGAATTCCGGAGGCTCCTCCCTCGCCAGTAGAGAATCCTTTTGAAGGGCTTGCTGATATTCCGATTCCGGATTATGTGTCGTCTCAACACGACACCGGGATGGAGGAGCTTGACAATGCTCTTGAACTGAGCGGGTCGCTTGCTATGAGTGCGGCCGACATTTCCGGTTGGTCGGGGGGTTGCACATGCATACACTTCACTGCACTACATGATTCCTAACTGTAAATCGCCCAACTTAAGAAATCACTAACTTTTCCTTCGTCTCTCATTTTCAGGTACGATGTCCGGAAGAGGATCAATGCTTGGGAATCTTCGCTCTGCCCGAAAGGCTTCCACCTATTATGATTCTCGCAGGAGAGACTCTGATAGAGACCGCGATCGCGAGTACTCTAACCAAGATAAGTATGGGCGTGACAGGGACAGAGAGTACAAACATCGATCTAGATCTCGCTGTCCTCCTCTTAGGCTTCCGTCTCCACCTCCTGCTCTTATTCTACATCCTCCAGAACCTCCACGTCACAGGCCATCTTCTCACACTTTTAGATCTAAGACTCATCTCCAGAGAGTCGAAACCACGGCCTCCATAATTGCAGAGTAGGTCCCAGCTGAGCCTATAGGAGAAGGGGCCCTTAAATTGGCTCAGATGAGGAAGGATTTTCCGAACATATGCTTTGATGGCTACGTCTTTCCACCTCATTTGAAGAGAATCCCGTCTGGAGTGGAAAACATGATGCATGATTACGTTCATGACATCTACACCCAGTAAAGAGAGTGGGTAAAGGCTGCAGAGAAAGCTTCTAAGGTGGCCTTTGAGCGAGCCAAAGCGCTTGAGAAAATGGAGACCGAACTTGCTCAAAGGGACCGGATCATTCAAGTGCTCACTGCAGAGGCTGAGTCTTCTCGGAAATCTGAAATTGAGGCCACCGAAAAAGCTGACGAAGCGAATGTGGCAATGGAGAGGTTGAGGCAGACGCATGTTGCCTTGGTGGAGGAGATGGGCCATTGGAATACTACAGTTACTGCCGAGCGGGATGCGACGGTCAAGGAACTCAATGAGCTTAAGGCTAAATTTTCCGACATGGCCAAGGAAAAGGATGATGCGAATAACGCAGCCCAGGAGGCGTGCGAGCAGGCTGTTCTGCTTAGGGGTGAACGGGATGCGGCTGTTGCTAAAGTCCGCAAGGTGGAGACTGAGGTCGAGGAGAAAGTGAAGTCGGCCGAGTCCAGGCTAGAGGCTGATATCGAAGACCTTCTCGTTGTTTACAACGCTAATGTGCTGAGGCACAGGGGTCTAGCCTGGATCGATGATTATCCGGCGCATCTGTACAACGCCTGGGGCCGACTAGTTGAAGAAGAGAAGGAGGCGCATCTGGGTGAGTCTGTAGATGAATTCGAACTCGAGAATCGCATTCTGACTGAAGACGAAAGGAAGATTCTCCACGAGTCAATGATTCTGCATGAGAAGGAAAGACTCGGCGCCCAGCACCTCGAAGTAGGAGAGGGTTCAGGGGTTGACCATCATGAGGCGAGTCTTGAAGTTCCAGTGTCAACCCAGCCCGAATCCTCGTCTGCGGTCGATCCCCAAGCTGTTCCTGCCTACAATCCGGATCAGCCGCAGATGTCTCCGGCTGCAGCGCAAGTTACTAAAGCCGTTCTGCTGCCTACAAGTCAAACTGAGGAAGGTATTCTGAACATTCCACATATCTTTCTTAAGTCGAAATCTTCGCTCGAGTTAAGTTCTAACAGTTCCCTTATTTTTTGTCCAGTGTTCGATGCTGCACCGGCCGTGCCTCCTGCTAATCAAGAATCATATCAAACGCAAGGGGCTATCATGACCGAAGTGATCACAGTAACTACAACTGCTCCACTTGACGATACGCAGAGGAGTACGATTATGTTTGATGAGCAGCTGATGGAAGAACTCTTTCGCCGACACGGCGATCCTCTTGCCGACTTGTCATTTGTCATGGCGCTCCTTCTACAAGTTCTTCAATGCCGACTACTGATGCCCCCAGCGGGGCTCGAGCAGTTACTGAAGAGGAGATGTTCCCCCAAATCGATGCTGAAATGGCAGCAGCGGCTCATGGTGGCAATTTTGGAGGTGGGATGGCAGCACCAGGACCAGCTCCGCTTAGAATGATATCTCCCGGTGGTACTGTTTTCATCACCAGTGTGCCCATTCCACCTTCTGTACTTGATCCTGTTCCTCCGACTCCGCCCACAGGAAGCATCCCTATTCACTCGAGCTCGGAGGAGGATGTCGAGATTATGACATCGCCTGGAGACCGACCACCACTAGTACAAAAAGTGCATATTGCTTCGCCTCATTTGCATCGGTTGAAGTAAAAACTGATGCAAATAGAACTATTTGCATCAGTTCTATCTTAAGAACCGATGCAATTGGTACGTGAAAAGCAATAGGTAATAAAAAAAATCAAATTTGCATCAGTTCTCACCAACAACCGATGCAAATAGTTTTAGTTGCATTGGTTTTAAAGTCAACCGATGCAACTACATATTGATGGCAATATGAAATTTAGGCGGCAAATAACGAAAAATTGGCTCCAAAGTATACTTTGGACAAATGTACTCTTCCTCCCCGATAACCCACTCCCAATAATAATAATAATAATAATAATAATACCGTGCCAAGAAGAAAAAATTAAAACGACGCTTTTGAAAATTTTAATGGCGAAGATGGCAGCAAACTCGAAACAATAAGAAATCCACGGCCGAGCATCATAAACAAATACCCGAAGAATTTTGGGTTGTTCTACGACTAGGCGAAGCGATTTGCAGGTCGAGGCTAATAGTTTTGGGCAGTGATTCGAGGTCGAATAATTCAGACAAAATTTGGGTGCTGCGGGGAATTGGAAGCGGTTTCGTAAGTCTCAATTGAAGTTCGGCTGCTGATTAGATTTGTGGTGGAGACGGCATGATGGCAGTCCCACCTCAGTTTTACCACAAAACCGTTGCGCCTCAACCCATGATTCTAGTCTCCAGCCTCCACTTCACACCTCAGCCCAATACAGGTAATTAGAAAATAAACTTTATTTTGATTTTATTGTTTAAATTGAATTTGTGTAAGGGCGTTTAATGGTTGTAACATGCATTAATGCCTAATTTGGAACAAGCTTTTATATCCATGCATGTATTGATAACTAGAATCTCAATTTCAAATACAAGAATTATCGTTTCAACAATATAGGGTTTTGGTTCTGTTTAAGGTAAATTCCTCATTTATTTTATTGATTTTTTTAGAAATAACATCTTCCTCTATTTAGTCCAGTTATTGTTTGTCGAAGATACCATTTCTTAGTTCAATTATGTTATGACTAATTGCTTTATTTCCTTGGTAAAGCATGAATATTTGCATTGTATGTTGTAACAGTTTTCTATCCTTATTTTGGTATGAAAATGTTTTAATTAGTTATGATTTTTTCAGGAAAAAGAATCATGAAATGTAGTATGGAGTTTTTGGGTGAAGAAAAACATAATAAGATGGCTGCTAATGGAGATTGCATAGTTCCTTGCTCCTCTGTTTATAACATTGATCCATCAAAGGTATTGCATATTATTTATATCCCACCTTTTATATAATTTTTTAGTCCAATGATGTTTTGTTTTATTTTGATCTGGACATTACTAAAATTATTGATATCATATTGTTTTTATGCAGTTACTGATCAGCAAGATCATGTTTGTCTATGCGGTACACTTATAGGTATGTCATCCGAATATAAAATTCTTCGCTTGAACTTTAAAGGTATAATTTCTTGCTATTTCAATATATTATTAGAGGACAATTTTAGATTTGACTACTAATTAATAAATTTATATAAATAAATTGTTTTCACTTTAACGGATTGCTTACCATATCGAATAAATATCTGAAAAACAAACTATCGTTGGTCCATTAGAATCTGAGTGTCTGTGTGTACATAAGGAAAACTGTTTATCTATGTGATGAGTGGGAGGATAATTTCAGTTAATGTCCTTAAATAGTGGAAAACTGGATTTTAAATGTTTTAAGCATAAAATTTTGCTAAGCATGGCTTGAGATATATTGTATATTCCTATTTTCATTTTTTACTTCCAAATTCGCATTTTGTGAATGAGTGAGAGTTCTAGATATAAGGTAGAGCCCTTTGAGATCATAAACACCTAAAATTCTAATATGTAATTGAGACTGGTTTCACCCAGATACCACTGTAAACACACTGCTATAACTGCCTCACACTCCTCCTGTTATGCAAACAGATTCCGACCATAATTGCTATTGCTCCATCCTCAGCAATTGTTATAAATTGTTTGAATGAATCGAAGATCCATAGGATACAATGTTAAAATGATAACATAATCACTAATCACTAATGAATTTATTCAACATGGATACAATCAGAAAAATTATAACGTAATGTGATCAGGTGACACATACAGTTTATTTATATTTATTTATTTACTGAAACATGGTTACATAAAAACACTGATTAGAATGGTTAAACCATCTCTCAATATATGCTTTGTTGAAGACATGAGTTTTGAAATATTAACAAAAACTACATAAAGTCTTTCAGTATTCAGACTGAGACACAATTATTCCTCGATATTAAGATAGTTTGATACAAAATCAAAGATTCACTGCTCATTGGCTAATTGCTCCTTTGATTAAAAAAAAACAATAACCAGATATATGGAGGAAATGGTACCCAGTAATTCGTTTCATGTTAATAATTTCTTTCTTTCTTGAGTATTCAGTGACTTCAGTCATGATATTCGAAAGTTCGTACATTTTCCTTAAATCTGTAGAGACCCAAATATTTTTTAAATTTTAATTTATCAAATCGAACAAAAAACTGTAACTCTGTCCACAGATTCAACATAAAATATATTCCAAACAATTTGACACACTTTAAACAATTAAAATTTATCTATTATTACTAAATGATTTCACAAAACTCACGTAACTGATGATTTTCCACTTTCGTGAATAAGGGATTATATTCATAGATTTGTGAAATACGTTTAAAGTAAATAGGTAGTTATTATGTTATCATGTGCTATGTTTCAGTGGGTAGTGGAAAATATGGTGACCAGCTGTGGGTTGCATCAGAAAGGATATTGCTATGTTTTACTTCTTTCAGTTTAAAAAGCTAATGGTTATAATGAGCACCTCCTTAATCTAATAAAAATATAGCACATATCTTGGGACTCAACCTAATTTGTTAACCAATGTATGTGCTAATCTACATAGGGTTATGTGTAATCATGTCATTAGCAGATAACTGAGGTTGATATTAAGATTCTTCTGAAATTTATCAATTACAAGTCGGTATACTATGCTGCAACTGATATTGTTATTTTGAGGTTCATGATTGAAGTTTGTTGGGCTCCAATGCTTGCTGCTTTCAGTGTCCTACTTGATCAGAGTGACGATATAGCAATAACAACTCACTGCATTGAAGGGTTTAAAGGTGCAGTTCATTTTACTGCTGTTATGTCTCTGATGACTCATAGAGATGCATTTGTTACATCATTGGCAAAGTTCACATCACTCCACTCAGCTTTTGACATTAAGAAGAAAAATATTGATGCAATTAAGGTTTGCACATTTTGAATATCTAGGCACACCTTATTGTCTATTCAGGTTACTCGTTTACAGTTTATGAAGCTCACACTTTTATCTGCTTAGACTATGACCTACTAATGATATTATGCATGTGTGATCCAATAACTCTTATCTTTTTTTTTTCATACGCATAATGCATGTCCCTGAAAAGGCCCATTACGTGCATAGTGCATGTCACTGTAAAGGCCCATGATGTGAATAATGAAAACATACCTTAATTCTGGATTGTCAATTAAATTTTTACATACAGAAATCAATTAAGATAGAATATTTTTAGAAAAGGCAGAAAGCTTAACTAATAAATACTAACTTAATCAATATTTCCAAACTTTTGTACTACTATTTTCATCACTAGTAGAGCTAACCAACTTGAGTAATGTTTTATTATTTACATAAAAATACCTTACCCTCGGTAGGAGTTACCATCATTAAGGTCTTGTTTTTAAATGGAAAGAAAGAGAAATGTATTGGAAAGCTATTCGAAAGCGAGAAAGGTCTTACGTTCCTTTTGGTACTTACCAATAATTTAATTTTTATAAATTTGAATCAATTACTACTCTCCAATAAGTTGATTTATGGTCGGTTTACCCAAAGTCTGTGATAATGATGCTTCCTTGGTCCTTTCATTTGTCATTAGACAGCTAACTTGTTTGTAGCATAACTAGAATGTCTTCATTCTTAGCAGCACAAGTGCAACTACTATGTTCAAATGGCAGATCTTTCAGTGAGTAAACCTGAAAGTGGAATATGTGAACAAACTGTTGTGCAATATAGTTTGTGGAGGCATCAATATTAACAAATTATTTAACATTGAGCATATGAACTTGAAGATGAAAAGTGGGATTTATGGTCTGTCACCAGGAATATTCTTTGATGATCTTTAGCAGGTAACATTGTTATCCAAGCAATTATTGTCCAGTATATTATTTTGGGGTGCTATTGTCATGATGTGAATTTTCTTGTGAAAATTAGGTAGGTTTTTGTTTGTTTTAGTAATAATAGGTCTTGAATTTATTTTTTCAGTTTCTTTGGCCTTGTAGTATATTTAAACTACACCTAATTCGTATATGACAATACCCGTTAGTAATAGAATAAGCGTTCTGTAGTCTATGCCGTTATTTTGATAAAGATTTAACTTGAGTAGTGTAGAATCATTTTCGCTTAGCATGCAGTATCAGTTTCTGCTGCCTCAATCCAAAGCATATGGAACGCACCTCTATGATTTAGCTAGTAGCACAAGTCCACTTGGGCCTTTGCAGCACATAGTATTCATATTCAAAAGACTCATTCAACTTCATATACGTATATCAATGCAGCACAGTTTATGTGCACCTAGATTTCCTACACGTTGAAGGCTCAGCTTATATGTATATCAATGCAGCAGAAGCTCTCTAGGCTGGTTCATGTCAGTCCTTTTCAGCACAGTGTCTTCACAGCACAACTTAGCGCCTTGCATAGCACCTGTAACGATAACAAGCTCGTACATTTTCGAGCACAGCACCTTGAAGCAGCTCCAACCCCTCCACTAGTAATCCACTCAAAGTGCATGTTCAGCCTTCCTTCAGGTCTTGGTTCTAACAGATCATCTTCGACATTCGAAGCTAGGATCGTTTTATGCTTTACCTCAAAGCCCACAGCTATTTAAGCAGATGTTGATGGTTTCAGGATTTGAGAGATACTATCAAATTGCAAGGTAAATGTATTCCTTTTTATTCATTTACCTATTTGTGTTATTAGATAGTTGACCGATGTAATTTCTTTACCAGCTATTGCATTGAGTTGTCTGCTTTGTCATGCAATTTTTTTGTATTCTAAAAAAAGGAAAAAAGAAAAAAAGAAAGCAGAAACATATGAATTGAAGTTTCAGTTAATATGAATGGTGGAATGCAAGGCAGTGATTTAGAAAGGTGATAGGGAAGGCAGTGATACTAGAACTATATGATGTATGCACTAGGTGGTTGTGACTGTGATGAAGGAGAATTGCAGTAGTGTAGTTTGGTGAAGGAGGGATGTTTGTTTGAGCAAGTACCAGCAGTTGGTGGTAATGCAAGTTTTGAAGGAAGATGTATGCGGTGCAAGTATGGGGTGGGGTGTTTGTTGAATTGATGTGCAAATGTGTTTGCTGTAGTTGTTTTGGAACTAGGCAGTGATGTGGTGGTTTGAGTTGCAGTTTGTGGCAGTGAGAGGAAGACAGTCGTATAAGATGGCAGCAAGTTGAAGAGGTATGATTGATGGTTGGTTAATGGAGATGGCGCTGATATGTATAGATTATTAACACTATAATTATGTGTTGCTAACAAGGGATAGATGAATGTACAACTTTATGATTGTACTAAAGATCTGAATTATGCTGCTAAAATGAATGTATGAACCATTATTTTGTATAGATTATTAACACAATAATTGATGATATATGTTTATTTTGGTATTATGTTATTCAGTTTGTATTTGCCATCAAATTTAATTTTGAATGATTGTAATATTGCATGCAATTATTGTTTGTTATAATCAATAATATATATATATATATATATATATATATATATAGTCTATTTGAGTACTGTAATAATGGTTTCTGAGAATGGCTTTTTTGCATCGGGTATAAATAGCTGATGCAATAGAGGGATTAGTTTGCATCGGTTTTCAACAACCACCTATGCAACAAGTTCCTTTGTTGCATCGGTTTTCATTACAACCGATGCAACATGAGGGTTGTGTCCAAGCAACCAACCATGATATTTTACATCGGTTGTTAGTAACAACCGATGCAAAAAGGATCTTTTTGCATCGGTTTCAGAACTGATGCAATAGTGTTAAGCCTGTTGCATCGGTTGCATATGCATCGGTTGTTGAACTGATGCAAAATGGGGGTAAACAACCGATGCAAATGGCCTGTTTTGTAGTAGTGCACGAAAAGGCAAAGGCTCAAAAAGGAAAAATAGTGGCATCTCCAGCGGGTCTACATCGAGAAGGAAGCCAAGGAAGAAGAAAGATTAGACATGCTTCCCCGGTTTATTTTGACTTGCATTTTGTTGGCCGTGTATAGATGCGGGTTCGGCCCCTGCTAGTAAGAATTTTTTGGAACAAACTTGTACACGAATTTCTTTCATGAATAGTAGAAATGAAACCTTTTCTTTTTGAGCTTCTGGTTTATTTGCTTAAGTGTTTCAATGTTTGAAATGCACTTGTAAAGTTTCAGCTTCTGAGTCAAGTTTGCCTCTTTGCACCAAGTCTGGAAACTGTGGACATGGTTCGCGATTGGGAAGCGAGTTGAATTTTGACGTCGCACCGCTTCAGTCGATGGTCGATGCTTAAGTCCTGCCCCCTCAGTCTCGGGGATGAGTTGTAGAACATCAGTCAGCGATTGCTTCTTACTCAAAACACGTTGAGTCCAGTGCCACTGAATGGATGTTTGAGACAAGCGAAGATTGAGCGGTTTATTCACGCTTGTCCGGTTGTCGACGATCATATCCGCACTCCGGGGATTCTCATTTGTTTATTAGCGGTTGGTCACGCCGACTTAAGTTTAAATCATACGTCTGCGCTCTGGGGACTCGGAATCGACATTTGTACTCCGACTCACCCTCTGGGAGTTTGGAGTTGATATTTATACTTCGATTCACGCTCCGGGAACTTGAAGTTGACGTTTATACTCCGTTTCGCACTCTGGGAATCCAGAGTTGGTGTTTATACTCCGACTCGCACTCTGGGAGTTCGGAGTTGTTGTTTATACTCTGTTTCGCACTCTGGGAATTCAGAGTTGATGATTATACTCCGACTCGCACTCTGGGAGTTCGGAGTTGATGTTTATACTCCGTCTTGCACTTTGGGAATCCGGAGTTGATGTTTATACTCCGTTTCGCACTCTGGAAATTTGGAGTTGGTGTTTATACTCCGACTCGTACTCTGGGAGTTCGGAGTTGTTGTTTATACTCCGTTTTGCACTCTGAGAATTCGGAGTTGATGATTATACTCCGACTCGTACTCTGGGAGTTCGAAGTTGATGTTTATACTCCGTTTCGCACTCTGAGAGTCCGGAGTTGGTAAGCAGATGGTCAGTTACATCTGATGTACGTTTTTGGATTTTGCTCGCACTCTGGGAACGAAAGGTGTATCAGGATCATGGATGGTCGGATCACATCCACCCTGAGTTAACAAGAGAGGTCATTATATGGACGGGTCCATCCTCCTCAAACTTGGTGCAGATATGGACGAAGTCGTAAGGCGGACGGATCCGCCCTCTTCGTAGACGTATTTTAATACTCCAGTTCGCACTCTGGGAACCGGGAGTTGGGTGAGGGATTGTTGGGTATAAATCCGTTTTTTGACTTTGACTTTGATGTGATGGCTTGTCCCTGAACTCGGGTTTCACTTAGCGAGTGACTGGTTGCATCACAGTCACTCCCTATCTGAATAAATCCCACTGTATGGTGAAACTTAGCTCTTCGTGCATAGTAATGATCATATGAAGCATTTCAAGTAAATCACAGCTCTGGCTCGAAGAGATTGCATTTTATTTTTGAAATATGAAAATATGGCAAAGTCAGTTGCCTTATTACAAATTTTAATTTTGAAATGCAGAAACAAATTGCAAAAATGGAAAATAAACTAAACGAGATAACATAGCCTGTTATGTGTAGTAGCGACGAAGACTTTCGCTGTTCCAGGCTCTTGGCAGAGTAAGACCGTCAACGTTCGATAATTTGAATGTGCCATCTCCGAGCCTTCGTTCAATAATATACGGTCCTTCCCATGTCGGCTTCATATTCGAAGGAACCGGATAAATTCTTTTCAGGACGAGATCGCCTAGTTCAAAGGTTCGCGGGCGGACCTTGGCGTTGTACAATCGGGCGACTCGACTTCGATGTGCGGCTGCCCTCAAATCAGCCTCTTCACGCTTCTCATCCAGTAGGTCGAGAGATTCAACAAGTAATATAGCATTTGTCTTTGGATCATAGTATGTCACACGATGAGAAGGTACTTCTAGCTCAACTAGAATAAAGGCTTCTGAACCATAAGATAGAGAGAATGGAGTGTGGCCGGTCGCGGTCTTGTGGTTTGTTCGGTAAGCCCATAAAGCCATAGGAAGTTCATCGACCCACTTGCCCCCGACCTTTTCCAGTCGTTTTTTCAAAATGGACTTTATAACTTTATTAACCGCTTCGACCTGTTCGTTCGCCTGAGGGTGTGCAACTGCAGAGAATTTCTTTTGGATGTGAAACCGGTTGCAGAAATCTTTAAATTCAGCACCGTCGAACTGGGGTCCGTTGTTCGTGATATTGGTGTGTGGGAGACCGAATCGACAGATGATGTTGCGGACTACAAAGTTGATTACTTTCTTCGTCGTTATGGTAGCAAGAGCTTTAGCTTCAACCCACTTTGTAAAGTAATCAACTGCGACGATGGCGTATTTCGCACCACCTTTTGCCAGTGGTAGAGTACCAATGATGTCGATGCCCCACATTGCAAACGGCCATGGGCTTACCATTTGCGTTATCTCGGTAGCAGGAGCTCTAGGAATTCGAGCAAACTTTTGACACCTATCACATTTCTTTGCATAATCCGACGCATCACGATTCACAGTCGGCCAGTAATATCCGTACTGAAGTATTTTCTTGGCAAGTTCTTGCCCCCCGGTGTGATCACCACATTCTCCCTCGTGTACATCGTGCAATACTCGTTTAATTTCATCGTGAGCGATACACCGGAGCAGAGGAACAGAGTACCCTCTTATGTACATGTTTCCATTCTGGATAGTGAATCGTGAGGCCTTCCGAAGGACTTGTCTCTTTTCACTCCTGTGCTCTGGCAGGGTTCCGTGCTCAATGTAATTTCTGAGTGGAGTCATCCATGAATCTTTTTCGGGGACGGTTTTACATACCCAGTCTATTTCTGCCCAGTCAATGCTTGGGGAAGAAGCATCTCTTCGGGAACGAGTCCCATTTGCTGAGCTTCACCTGTGCTGGCTAACTTCGCCAATGAATCGGCTTTTTAGTTACGTTCTCAAGGTATACAATAAATGGCATAATAATCAAACTGATTCAGTACTTCTTGAACTCGAGCTAAGTAAGCAGCCGGCCTTCGATCTCTCGCTTGATACTCTCCCCGTACTTGACACCCAACTAACTGTGAATCACAATAAATTTCCATAGCGATTATTCTCAAATCTCTAGCAAGTTTCAAACCAGCTATGAGGGCTTCATATTCAGCTTCATTATTGGTCGCATGAAAATTGCACTTCAAAGCATAACATATAGATCGGCCTTCGGGAGTTTCAAGTACAACACCAGCGCCCGAACACCGCTCGTTTGATGCACCATCGGTTTAAAGCTTCCGGGCATATTCGGGAGATTCACTGGTTTCGGGCAAGTCCTCTGGCATGGTAAATTCAGCTACAAAATCGGCTAGGACTTGTCCTTGAATTGCTCATCTTGGGGTGTAAGTAATGTCAAACTGGCTCAGTTCGATGTTCCACTTGAGTAACCTACCAGACGTCTCAGGCCGCATAAGGACCTGTCGTAACGGCTGGTCGGTGTAAACAACAATGGGATGTGCCTGGAAATATGGTCGGAGTTTTCTTGATGCAATAACAAGGCAATAAGCCAACTTCTCTAATTTCGGATAATTCCTTTCAGCCCCAGTCAATCGCTTGCTGACGTAGTATACTGACGTAGTGGAAAATCGTGATTTCACAAGCATGTCGTCTACATATACTTCCATGGTTTTCCCGATTTGATTGGCAAACATCTGATTGACCAATCGTTGGTAAGTAGCCCCGGCATTCTTGAGTCCGAATGGCATAACTTTGTAGCAATAAAGTCCTAGATTGGTTACGAAGCTGGTATGTTCTTGATCGGGTAAATGCATCGGTATCTGATTGTAGCCAGAATACGCGTCCATGAAGGATAAGAGCTCATGCCCAGCTGTCGAATCTACTAGCTGATCAATTCTGGGAAGCGGGAAACTGTCTTTGGGACAAGCTTTATTCAGATCGAAATAGTCGACACATGTTCTCCACTTTCCGTTTGGCTTTCGGACGAGCACGGGATTCGACACCCATTCCGGATATAGCGCATCTCGAATGAACCCGTTCGCTTTAAGCTTTTCTACTTCTTCTTTAAGGGTGGCAGATCTCTCTGGATCCATGCCATGCCTTTTCTGTTTGACTGGGACATGCCGCGGGTCAATATTCAGAGTGTGGCTCGCGATGTCCGGCGAGATCCCACACATGTCAGAGTGCGTCCAGGCGAATATGTCAAGATTCGCCCGTAGAAATTCAACCAATTCCTCTTGAATTTGCTGGCTTAGCTGAGACCCAATCTTTATCATTTTTGAATCATCGTCATCATCAATTGGGACATCAATCGTCAGTTCGGCCGGGGATGCTTGACTTTCTTTAGATTCTTCTTCGTCTTCAGTTTCTCTTGGGTCAAGATCTCTTTGGAATTGGCTGGGGTGCCCGGGCCTAGGCCCGGGCGTTAATTGTCAATTATCAGCAAAGCGGACGCAGAGAGATTCCTCTACGCCCTTTCCTTTCTCCTTTCGTTGCGTCTCCCGCAGCTCTGCGACATAACAAGCTCTTCCAGCAGCCTGATCTCCCTGAATGATTCCCACTCCATGATCAGTGGGAAACTTTAAAGTCAGGCACCACGAGGCAATGGCTGCCCTGAATTCAGCGAGGGCCGGTCGGCCCAGGAAAGCATTATAAGGGGAGTCTATGTCCAAAACAATGAACTGTAACATTCGTACTCTCCGACGTTTTCTAACTCCCAACTCTACTGGCAGTTCCACCATTCCAGTGGGTATAGTAGCACTTCCGTTGAAACCATGGATTCGGGATTGACAAGGTTTCAAGTCCATGGCTTCCATTCTCATTTGATCATAAGCTCACTTGAACAAAATATTCATAGAGCTTCCACTGTCAACTAAGATCCTCTTTATCCAAGCAGGACCTACTTGAGCTGAGACGACCAGTGGATCAATGGTAGGGGCTTCGACTTTATCAGCGTCTCTGTTTTTGAACACGATGTCATTTTTCATCGTCTTCTGTTGCTTGGCCGGAGCCCCTTCATCAAAACTACTATAACACTCGAAGTTCGCATGCCTGATAGAGCTGGCATACGACTCCATTTCCTTCCAGCTTCGGTCTGCTGGTTGAGGACCACCACTTATTGTATTGATAACCAACCTCCCGCTAGTACGAGCAGGTTTTTCCTGCCTTTCCGGATTTGGTGCACGATTCTGATTCGATAGGCCCGCACCACCTGATTGCGGTGCCCGCACATACTGATCCAACTTCCGCTCACGTATCAGTTTCTCAATGAGATCTTGCAAATGACGACACTCGTTTGTGTTATGGCCATAACTCTCATGGAATCTACAAAACTTCCCAGTCTGAACTTGTCTTTTTGTTGACGGTTTCGGGGCAAGCTTTTTGTATTGCATGGTGTTACAAGTCTGCAAATACACATTTTCCAACGACGTGTTCAATGGAGTGTAATTATCGTACATGGGAGCTCTACGTCGCGGACCATGATTCTGATCTTGCTTCTTGCCCTGATTTCCATTATCCCTCTGCTGATTCTGTTTATTTTGTACGTTCAACTGAACTTTTCCAGAACTTTCTCCGGACTGTTTAACTGCGATGTTACTCTGGATTCCTTCGATGGTGGGCCTTGCGTCATCCTGCTTCCTAGACTGTTTCTCATCCTCCCTTCTCAAGAATTGGGCTGCCATGGAATAGAAACGGTCCAATGACGCAGGTGGCTTCCCAGCTAACCAATTTCCGAACTCGGAATCAGCATCAATCCCCTTAGTCAATGCCATCAGGATAGAGTTATCATTGGGATTGCTTATTTATGCACATGCAGCATGGAATCGCTCCAAGTAACGTCTAAGTGTTTCCCCGAGAGCTTGAGTGACACTAGACAAAGTGTTAACATCTTTAGGCCTTGCCACGTGCATACGGAATTGTTCAACAAACTTGGTGGCCATCTGGTCAAAGTTTGAGATGGATCGTGGTGGCAAACGAGTAAACCACATGGTAGCAATGCCCCCTAGGGAAATAGGGAATCTATGGCACTTTACTGCGTCATCAGCTCTCACAACATTCATTAGCTATTCATACTCCAGGATGTGTTGATTGGGATCAGAACTTCCTTCATAAACTGGCAAAGTTGGCATCCTGAAGCGCCAAGGTGGTTCAACATACAATATGTCATCGGTGAAAGGGGTATGACTCTGGGAGATTCCCCAGTCGTCATTAGAGAGACCCTGACTTTCACGGATCATTTGGCGGATCATTGTTGGTATATCCAGCGTTCGGATATTAGGACCATGTTGTGCCAAGGTGTGGTCGGGTTCCACAACGCGAGTTTGGACCGGACGCGGTCGACGGTCCGTGCCTCGCCTCCTTGGTTCAACATTCTCAGGGACATAAGGCTCTGGTGTATGCTTCCGCTAGCTTCGATGAGGATCCGCTTGGTTTCTTGCATCAACCCCTTGTTCAGTAGTGGTGGTGGTAGCAATGTTGCCCGTGACATGATAAGGAGCAGCACCTCCTCGGGATGAAGGTCCTGTATGATGACTAGTGGATGGTCCAGTTCTGGGTTGTCCAAGGTTTGAAGCAGGTTGGTGCCATGTGGCCTGAGTGTAGCTTACATCCAGCCATGGGCGTGTGGACCTGTGATGACCGTCAGATGAGGCTGAGCTCTCTGTGGAGGAATAGGAACCTTGGTCTCTTCTGGATCTTCTTCGCCTTTGGCGATTTAGCTACTTGGACAACTCCGTGTTGGCACGCAGTTGTTCAGTTAGCTGTTGCCGACTTTGGGTCAGTTCTTGGAGCAGCATCTGAAACTCTTGTCTGGTAACCGAGCCTGATGGATCTGAAGGTCCGGCGAAATCTTGATTGGATGAAGGCAATTGCGCGGGAATCTGTCAGTCCCATCCTCCTTGATCAGCAGCTGTAGAGGTAGTCCATGTACTTACCATGGTGAAACGATGAAATTCCTTTCCTAGATCTGATGCAAATCTGAATAAAATGGAAGGGCTTCAAAGTTCTAGATCTGGATCTTCTTCTTGGATTTATGCAATCCGATATAGATAGGAGATCCAAAGAGCAGGAGAAAAATTGGGTTTTTTCTCAGTGAAAGAACCAAAGTGTTTGTACCAAAATGGGCACAACACTCTTCGGAAGTTTTTGAAGAGATAAAACGAAGAAATTAAATGGAAAAAGATGATTATCTAACAAAAACTCCAAAAATAGATAATGAAAGTAATAAGAACTCACAGAAACACAAGAATTTAGAGTGGTTCGACGTGTTGCCTACATCCACTATGAAGTTGATTGCTTTATTGATGTTTCTTTGATGGTTACAGGTGAATTCAATGAATTGTAGCAGACAATGATGATTTACAGCAGTGAATTTCGTTATTGGCAGCAGCTATGGAGTTTAGATCTGGATCCGGTAGTGTTTGGGCGTTGGAGAATTCAAAGAAGAAGAAGATCCCTTTTTTGCATGCCCTGGGGCTCTATTTATAGGTGTAGGAGGCTGATATTCCGCTCAAATCTCGGGAGACTCCCTCTGGCACGTGACTAGGCCCGCGCGCCCAAGCCCGCGAAGTTTCGGTCCGATCCGTGATCGATACGAACGGATTTCGTATCGATCAAGATTGTGTCCGATGGAGTCGAAATTTGGCGTGGACATTCTCTAGCATGCACGTAGGCTCCTGTGAAAATTTCATATCATTTGGACTTGTAGATTAGTAGATATGATCAATACGAATTAGGATATTCGGTTGGCTGTTTCGTTCGACTCCCTCATTTCGACTCGATCCTGTTCGACTCGATCACTTCGAATCAATGGGCGCGCGTGATCTGGAGGTGACGTGGCGAGCCTTCCTTGCATCGATCCACTTTCCTCGCCGAGTTGGCCGAGTCATCGTTGGTCTTCGCCTTGTTCGCATCGAAGTCTGTTGCCCACTTCGAATCGATCAGCAGCAGTCCCCTTCGTATCGAGGCACTTGTCTTGTTCGAATCGATGGGAGGTGGCCTATTTCGTATCAATAAGAGTGACCCACCTAGATGGATTCGAACAACGGCTCTGTGATGGAGTCGAACTAGATGGATTCGAACAAAGGTTCTGTGATGGAGTCGAACTAGATGGACTCAAACAAAGGTTCTGTGATGGAGTCGAACTAGATGGACTCGAACAAAGGTTCTACGATGGAGTCGAACTCGATTGATTCGGACAGCGGCTAGGCGATGGACTCGAACTCGATCGAGTCGAATAGTGGCCAGTCAATCGAGTCCAAGTAGGCCATGGCGATCGATTCGAATAGTGGCTGGTTTTCATCAATCTTGCATCGATCGTAATTTGAGCATACGAACTCGGATTGACTTGAAATTTGGAATGTTGGCTCTTATAGCCTCGCTTGTCGTGTCATATCAATTTTGGCTCGATCCAGGCTCGGACAAAATTCGTCGATATCCATAGTGAACCTTCGTATAACCGATCTTTAAGACGAACGGTCATTGGTTTCTAGTCGAGTTCTTAGTGTCACGGCCTTGCCAAAAGGCAGGATAACAATCATAATTAGGGTTAACATGATATTGAATCATTGGAAGGAAAACATCCCTAAGCTTCAGCAGATTTCTCCAAGACCAACTGCATTGTTGAGGTATTTCCATACACCAGAAATACTTATTCTTTATATTGAATTGCCATGTCCATTTAACCCATAAATTTTCCTTCTTAATCAATAAATCATCAAGGTGCTTACTAAATGATGCAATATTCCACTTCTTGATGTTTATAATACCCATACCACCCATTTTCAAAGAAGTTTCAAACTTAGAAAAGGAGCAAGGCAACAACTTCCTATTGTGAATACTCCCAGTCCAAAAATATCTATTCATGGCAGACCTAACAAGCTACAAAAGCCTACCAGGAAGAATTAGAGTGCGTGCCCAATAGACTAGTTTAGAAAACACAACAGATTTAATAAGAACTAGTCTACCACTTTGAGTAAGATGTCTATTTTCCCAACCATTCATGACTAAGGTAATTTTATTAAGCAGTGGAAAGCAATCAACATTAGAAATTCTTTTAGTAATTAAAGGAAGACCAAGATATCTCATATCATAGTCCATACATGAGAACCCAAAATGTTGATACAATGCAGTAGCTTGTTGGCAGATGTTCCTTTTCGAAGGGCAGAATCAAATTATAGTGTCGAACAAGTAGGTGTAACTGTTGAGTTCTATGGTGGCGAACTCAATGGAGTCAATTATAGCGATCCTGCTACTGTGAAAAATTATACTAGGTGCGCACAATTAGGCGAAATTTTTGAATTAGACCGGGCTACTTTAAAATCTGATGGTGTACGGGTAGTTCCTACAAAGGATCGGACTAATGACGTATACAATACTTGAATTATCGATGTAGATGCTACATAGTTGGTTCTCATCCTTCAGAGACTACGAGTGTAATAAGGGCATCCGTTGACAAAAGGATCACCCTAAGATGATCGTCTCATGGCTATTGAGAACGAATCAAATCAGATGGTTCTATTTCTCAATCTTTCTGACTTGTGCTCCTACGGAACCAAGGTCGAAAGATTGAAAAAGTCAGTCATTAACAACCACTGATGAAGGATTCCTCAAAAAGTTATGGATTAGTAATCCTTTTTAGAAATCGAATGGATTCGGTCTTATACATACGCGAGGAAGGTAATCAAAAAAGAAAGAAGATGAGTTCTTCTTTCTTTTATCACTTAGGAGCCATGCGAGATGAAAGTTTCATGCACGGTTTTGAATGAGAGAAAGAAGTGAGGAATCCTCTTTTCGACTCTGACTCTCCCACTCCAGTCGTTGCTTTTCTTTCTGTTACTTCGAAAGTAGCTGCTTTAGCTTCAGCCATGCGAATTTTCGATATTCCTTTTTATTTCTCATCAAATGAATGGCATCTTCTTTTGGAAATCCTAGCTATTCTTAGCATGATATTGGGGAATCTCATTGCTATTATAGAAAGACCAATCATGCTTTTGAAGGTCTGTAGAGCCTCTAAAATTCTGCTCAGAGAGTTACACTCAGGCTTAGTGAACAACATAACATCGTCAGCAAACATTATAGATGAAATTTATTGGCGTGAGCACTTAGGGTGATACTTTATTAGATTTTCAGAGTACTTGGTTTTTAGTAGAACAGAGAAGACTTCCATAACCAACGGAAATAAATAAGAAGAAATTGGATCTCCTTGACGAATTCCTTTTTTACTTCTGAAATAACCAACAGGCCTTCCATTAATAACAACTGAGAAAGATGGAGTGGATATGCAAACATAAACCCAAGACACAAAAACTTTTGGGAATCCCATCATGGCCATTATCCTTACAATAGAAGCCCAATGAACAGAATCATATGCTTTGGATATGTCAATATTAAGAGCAGTTGTTGGAGATACATTTCCTCTTCTATAACCTTTTAAAAACTCTTGGGCAAGCAAGACATTATCAAGAATATTCCTAGTAGGAATGAATGCAGCCTGATTGTTAGACACAATAGAGGGGAGAACATTAACAAGTCTTGAAGCTAGAATTTTGTAAATACATTTATAGACCACATTACAACGGGATATAGGTTTGAATGAGGACACACTAGTTGGAGGAGTAACTTTAGGAATTAATGCTATGTTTGTGGAATTGACTTCTCCCAATAATTTGCATTTATTAAAGAAGTTATGAACAGCTTGACAGAATTCGTGACCTAGCACATTCCAAGTAGAGATGAAAAAAATAACATTGAGACCATCAGGCCCACCAAAAGACTGCTGGTTCATAGAAAAAAGGACAGACTTTATTTCTTCATTAGTGACAGGCCTTATAAGAGCAGCAGCTTCTTGCAATGAAATACTTGGTAGGGCAAGGGAAGAGATTTGGTCTAAATCAAGGATGAAACCAGTTGAATTGCCTAGAAGTTTAGAGAAATATTCAACAAAGGCATTATCAACAGTTTCAATAGTAGAATATAGAGTACCTTGTTCATCATAAATGCTATTAATATTTTCTCTGGCATGCTTAACCTTCAAAGAATCATGGTAAAATTTGGTGTTCTTGTCTCCTTCTTTAATCCATCTATCATGAAGTTGTTGCCTTTTCATACAAGCTTCCAGGCTAAGAGCTTTGTTAACCTCCCGGAATAATCTTCCTTCCTCAGCAGCTGCATTCTCATCTTCAGGATGCTCCATAATATAGTCTTGAGAATTCTTCAGTTGCTCCTTCAAAGTGGTAGATAGCAGGCTGCCTGAACCAAAAATGGTGAAAGCCCACTGCTTGAGAAATTGTTTGATGCATTTTAATTTCATGTAAAACTTGAACATAGGGTTACCATAGCAAATAAAATTATAATTAGCTTGAGAAACTAAAATATGAAACTCTTCATGCTTAGCCCAAGCATTAAAAAATTTAAAACTTCTCTTTTCTCTTCTAAAATGGGGACCAAGAGACAGAATCAAAGAAGAGTGGTCTGACAAAATGGGTTGAGGAAGAAAAACAGACATGGTAGGCCAGATATTGAGAGATGGGATGTTACAAAAGGCATGGTCAATTGGTGTGAAGGTTCGTACACCACTTCTGCTTTTGTTGTTCCAAGAAAACTTGGCTCCAGACTTGTTAATTAAGATAAGATCAGAATCAGATATGGCTAGATTAAGGGGAGCAAAATCTCTAGGAAGGAGAGGAGATCCAACAATTTTATCATCAAAGTCAAAACAAGAATTAAAGTCTCTTAAAACAACCCAAGGATGTGAATTTTGTCTTAGAGGGGGCAAGGAATTAAATAGGAGATTTCTGGAAAGAACAGAGTCGTCTCCATAAATAAAAGTGATATAGAAGGAAGTTTGAGATTGAGAGACAAGGACATGATAGTGTATGAATTGTCTAGAAGATATAATAGGAGTTAAAGTTAACACAGCAAGATCATACAGAACAAGAATTCTTCCATAAGATGCTGAATCAAGATTATGATGATATGCCCAGGCTGAATTAATGTAAGCAGGTGCTTTAAGGGATAAGAGAAGATTGAGTTTAGTTTCAAGAAGGCCAAAAAGACAAATGTCATGCATGGAAATTAGACTTTTCACTTGAACAAGTTTTAAATTGCAATAGGCACCTCTAACATTCCAAGAAGCAACTTTTTTATTCATGGGATAATTAAAGAGATAGGTGGTGCTTATTTCCTCTCTTTACTGAAAGAGCTCTTGTTTCAATTTGTCTAGCAGGCAAAGGATTAGGGGTGGTTGGATTAGAGATGGGAGTTGAATTAGAGGTAGTGGGATCAGAAGGTGGGACAGTTTGAGGTGCATGGGAAGGAAGGTTAAGGGACCAACCTGGCATATCAATTGAGAAATTATAGTGAGGAGGCTCAGCAGATTGCATTGAATTGTTGTGATGATCCTGAACTCGGCCTTCGAAAATCGGCACCCGTACTTCACTTGTACTCAAATGTCGTAGATTCAAACGCCAAATCTGGCTCACCGGAGCTTATAACACCATTAAGTATAACAACACAGCGGAAGAAAGAAAACATATGATATCATATACAACTCCAATGAATACAATATCTAGTATGATATACAATAATGATATCAATATGATACAACAATATCAGAGATAAATAATGATACAGCGGAAATAACAGAAGTGATAACTCCAAATGATCAGTCGGAGAGGCTGAGTCCAACCACTCCAATATCAGCTCGAACCATCATCATGATGCACAAATGTAAGCAATGTCAGTCATGATCTCCAAGAACTGAACCAGCTCCAGATAATCTACTAAACCTGAATATTTGAGAAACCCAACTCTAGACTGCCCGTGTGGAAAATTGTGGGCACCCAGAGTTTAGGAAGGGAACAATAAACTCCGAGTCAGTCGTGGGACTGGTGTGAGTAACAAAAACAGTTTATCTTTAAAACAACAACAAAAGAATTTTAAACATTGAAATCCGCAATGCTTTTGGAAAATGAAACTACCATAAGACCTCCCACCACACACACAATGCAATCGCAGACTTGGAGGAGATTTCTTCTTATGATAGTCAAAAATGCTTACTACGCAAACAAAATCTTTTTGATATTATTACTAGTGCATAGTGTACAAAATCATTTCGAAAATACAATATTAATCTTAGCCAGCATAGGTACCATTATATTATGCCTGCTATAGCTGCCGCTTGAGGAGACAGGTTATACAACTGCAATCGTAAAGGTTCGTATTGTTTCTTTGGATTTCCAACAAATGGTCAGGCTAAGGAACTTCCTATGCCACATGGGTACGCCTCTGGCGGGACGCCCCGAGAACTAACTAGCTCTCTGCGAACACAAGGCCGGGTTACCTCTGTAACTAGGTAACTACTACACGAATATGCCACCCCCCGGTCCTTTGGGACCTTTATCCGAGCGCTCGATAACCAACAATATCACACAGTAATAAATATAGTGTGTCCACATGAGTAAGTATCTGGGCTCCATACCATGATACCACCCTTTTCCAGAAGGAAATGACATACCCTAAAGGGCGCGACCCTTATAACCTTGCCGCATCATTCCTGTTTCGACCATTTCCGGTCTGTGAGGTTCGATGAGGTCTCGTCCACAAAGCTACGCTTTTTTCACAAAGCCGTGCTTTGATCAACAAATGATCAATAAATGACCATCAACACACAGCAACACTTAGCATGCCACATTACCAAATTGAGAGTATATCGCTGATAACCTTCAACTACATAACCTCTGAGCTCGTACGTCTCAGAGAAGGGTGTTAAGCTAAGAGAAAAAATCTCCGCCACCAATAGAAATGTTTTTGAAAGAAATCAGCTTTATATCTCAAAGTGTAATGTCAGACATGTAACCATACAAGTCTGTTCTGGGTTCGAACAGAACCGAAGGCACTTCCGAAGAAGCCCTTGCAATCCGGGTATTTACAATCCCGATCGGATTTCCCATCACTTAGGGAATCTCTATACCGGCACGACTCAGTGCAGAGACAATCGATAGGTTATCCTATCGTTCTCGCAAATACCCGGTCTTCACCACCGGTCTTCAAATGCTATCCATATACGTCGTATCATTATTCGGAATGGGTTATATGACACAAAGGTCCTCTCCCGGCTAAACCGAATAATGAGCGCAATATTTAAAAACATATGGAAATTGGAATTTCAGTTAAGTCATAACTTAAACCCAAACTTTCTTTTCAAATGGTTTAACAAATTACCATTTTCAAATATTTAAACAAAAAGATTCATTTTAACAACCTTCAACGGTTTAAACAATTTCCACACTTTAATCTTTTAAACAAAAGATTCATTCACAGATTCTCTAAATCAATTTCCATTTCAATTGGATTAACTCATTAAACCTTTAAAACAAATATTTAACTTATAGCTTTCAAAATCATTTCCAAAGATTTATACGTAACTTTGAAAACCACTTTCAATTCAAACTTGAAATTCCTTTAATTCAAATTAGAAATCCATTTCTTATATGAGAGCTTTTATCAGCTGAAAACAATTAGTTTTCCCAAATCATTGAATTCAATTCTAAATATTGAAATTTAAATCAAATTATTAAAATATCAAGTTTTATTAAGTTATTTAAAATAACTTTACATTTGAACTCATTTACAAAGCTCTTAAATTCCAATTTCCAAAACTATGTGGATTCAAGAATTCAACCTTTAAAATTGTCAAAAATCTGCGACTTAACTGATTTCCACGTGAAATCCATATTTGTGTGTGTATGGTGTAGTCCAGGGGTTTCACACAGTAGTGCAACATCAATAAATCATCACAGATCAAAATACAGAAATATAGTTGATAAGCGGTATAACTATAACGCTTATCTTTCATTTACAGATCACAAATCACAGATATATAAGTTACAGATAATAATTTACATTCATCCCAGATAAATGAACTACAGTACAGATCACACACAAAACAGAATATATCACAAAGCATCATAGATCAGAATATCAAACAATTCAATCATTCATTCAAGTCCAAACATTCACAAGTAAACCTATTAATCAATTGATTAATTTTAAATCAGATGCATCAATTTTTAATCCGGGTTAATTATCATAATTTAATTACAAATTATTTGAAATAAATTCCCTTCATCATTTATTAGTTAACCTTTACTTATTAACTAATCATTCTTAATTAATGAATCAATTAATCTTTAATTATTAATTTAATCTTAATTAATCACCATTATTAATTAATCCTTTAATTTATTAACAAATAATTTATTCAAATTTCAAATCATCATTCAATTAATTACATTCAGTAATTATCTATTAATTACTTTTCTAAGTAATTATATTTTCCAAATTATCAACTGATTATTCTGAATTAATTAACTTAAGAAACTTTACCTTGAACTAATTCGATTAGCTCAATTAATTACACTGACTAATTAATTCCTTAATTACTTTTGAAATCAAATTATTACTAACTTAAAAAGGGTTTAAGGTTAATTTAATTTAAAACTTATCTTACATTAATTATCTAATTAAAGTATTAATTAGATTTTAAAACATTGTTAAGTATTTACTTAATTCATTAAAACTTGAAATAAATTCTTAACTTAGTTTGTCAAACATTAATTACTTCATTAGTACCAAATTTTGGTTAACAATATTAACTTAAAATTCATTGGGCTTAATCCTTTTGAAAACAAAACCCGAGAATACCCCCCAGATTTACTCGAGTAGTCACTCGAGTTTCCCACCATTTCTCCCGAGTCATTCTTCTCTTCCTCACGTACGTTCTTCTTCCTCTTCTTTTAATTTTAAAACTTAAGTTTAAACTTAATAAACTGTTCCAGGCTCGAGGATTCGCGTTCCAACCCGAAGCAACGCATTCATTTTCTCGAGTATCAACTCGAGTTGCTCACAGCTGACTTCCTGACACCAATTCGTTGCCGTGCACGTGCACTCCCTGACTGGACTCCTCCGACCAAATCGCCGACCACCCCAGAGTTGCCACTGACCTTCTCATCTCAGGCAATCGTCCAGATCGGTAATTTTGACAGGGATTCGAAATTGTACTTCAAATGGAAAACTGGGACCAAACTAATGTCTGAAAATTTCCTCGACGCCCACGATCTGCCTACCGATGACCACATGACTTCGACCACTGTTGCTCCGATGACCCACAAACAATCTCCCCTTTGTCCGAACACCTAAATCGCCTTGGCTTCGAAACTGTAACAACTCAAACTTGATCGACGCCAAGGGGTAGTCGAACCCTAGTTCGACGAATTCCAATCATCACAGTCAAAAGAAAAATCCAATAATATTTTTCCATCACCCTACCATACTCCAGCCTCCTCCGTGCCAAAACTCGAATCTCCAATCGACGCCGTTCAACGGTAATACCCAAAAATCCAAAAACGTTCATCACCGAACAACTCCTCGAATTCTAAACTAAAAATCACAATTTAAGTTTTAAAATTCCTAATTTTCGAAGACAAATCAGACCATATAAGTGAATTCGAAAATCATCATGTATGAATTTTGTCTATCTTCTGATTTCCACTGTAAAGTTAAACTTATAGTATATTTATCAAATATAATTACTTAAATTTTTTTTTTTGGTTAAAAGAAAGAACACATTGTTATTAACAATTTTCCTTCAGTAACCAAAGTCCAATATTGATTAAACAGGGAGATAGGCATTTCTTGTGATGATGATGAGTTTGTTATTAACAACAGAGCACAAAAACAAAAATATAATCCAGAAACAATTTGCAGGCAATATTATACTCACATACACACATTTATATTAAAATTTCAAGCAGCGTACCACTTCATTACAGATTCATAACTGTTTTAAATAAAAAGGGTTACTCACATTGATTTTAGGAAGAAGAACAGAGCTGCTATGCTGAAACCAGATTTTGAAATTGCTAGTTGAAGCCTTCATCTTGATTCTCTGGTTTTCATTGATTGTTTTGATGTTTTAAGTTGATGTTTGTTTGAGTTTTTAAAATGATTCTTACTTCAGTTTTTCATGGCTTTGATGGACGAAAAATAAAATGAGAAGGCTGAGATAAGAAAGATTGTTAATGTATATAGAAAATGAGACGTACAGGGTGATAATATTTGTTTGTACAAGTGATAAAACTTGTTGTACAATAGCCAGTGATATTTTTCTTGGTTTAGAGGCTGAAGTATACTTGTTTGGGGGCTGCATTAATTATCCTTGTACCATTTTATTTTCCTTCCTCTCGGCTGTACATATATGAGATGATTGTGATGGCTTCCTTTTACAAGCTTTCACACTTGTATTTTATCTTGTTTTTGTTTCATATGTATTTTGTTTGGTTTTTTTTCTTTCAGCTGTACCAAAAATAAAGATAGTTGTTGTGGCTTCTTGTCTTGCATATTTTCTTTTCTTATTTGAATGTGTTTTCTTTTGTTTTGTTGTGGTTATAATTTACAAGTGTACATGTATTTTATTTTTCATATGTATTTGTTTTGTTTTCTTAACTTTTTTTCAAGTGTATACATATATTTATTTTCATATTTAAATACGTTGTTATAATTATCTAAGGTATCTATTTTATTTTATTTTATAATTTATAATGAATTTCTATATTTAATTTGTTATTAGATTTTATCCAATGTATTTACTTTATACTCTAGCTTATATATTTTCATTTTTATTTTTTAAACCATTTATTCACGATTTTTTATTCAAAAATTAATTTAATCATTAATTTAAATATATATAAAATTCGGGGTCGTTACAATTGTCCACTTCACAAGCATGCATAGATACTATAGATTGACTTAATTGAGACTCAAAAGGCATACAACAGTTTTTGTCAATTTCTGATACTTGAGTATCACCAAATTCATGCACAACAGATATTCCTTTTTCCACTCCTGTAATACTACATGTACCATTTGCATTTAATGTTATTCGTTGTTCCACATCAATAGAAACTTCATTTACTTCTTTATCTCCATCAACATTAACTTCAAAAAAATTTCCATCACACAATGTTTACTCCTTGTCAATTACATCATTTTTTCCAGCAAAGAGAACTTCACCTTCCTCCAAAACTATGACTTCTGGATTGCCTTGTTCATACTCATCAGTTTGAAGCAAATTAAACTTGTTATTAGTTGTAACATGAACAGAACTAGCGTGGGCATTCTTGTCTGTTTTGTCACCTGGTTCAAAACTAGAAATGATTTCCTCGTTACCATAAGCAGTAGACATATTCTCTTTCCCCTTTGAAAAATTCAAGTTAATCACTTCAACTGCTACCCTTGTGTTTCTTTTCTTACCTCTATTATTATTCACTTTTTGCCAAACTTGATTCACTTTAACTTCCTTGACTACATTCTTAATTGCCTTCACCTTGCTTTGATCCACCTCACTAACTTTGTGTTTCTCATTTTTATCACAAACATTAACATTTCCTTCCTCAGTCATGAATTCTTTCATGCAACTTGCCACTAAATGCCCAAACTCCTTACAAGTTATACATATTTCAGGTCTCCACAAATAATCAACTTGCATAATCTGATATGTTCCATCAAGTAATTTCACAACAAAGTCATCTAGCAGCTCCTGATTTGGAGTAACTTCAACTAAACATTTAGCAAATGATGTTCTTTCAAATTTCTCGGTAGAAGCATCCATACACAGCAGTTTTCCAACCCTAGATGACAGCCAGTTGATGCCCAATGGAGACCAAGCGTACAGGGGTATGTTTGAAAGTTTAATCCATACCGGAACAGCTTTGATTCTACCACAACTATTGTCTACATTTTCTTCCCAAGGCTTCACAATAAAAATAATTCCTTCATCACAATTGGATCAGATTCAGATATCCTTCTCCTATCTTCCTCATTTGAAAACTTGAATAAAAACAGGAAACCATCAGATTTGACACTTATTGAGCCCTTCAATTTCCATACCTTCTTCAGATAATATATGACTGTGAAATAAGGAAGTGGGTTATCTAAAAAATATCCAACAAGGTATTCCTTCCACAAGGAATTTCCAGCCTGAACAACTTCAGCTGGTGCACAATTGCATCTCCATTAAAAACAAGCTGGATGTCATGAGGGACATACCTATCTGCGTTAATGGGTTTGACTTTAAATAGGGAGTTCCAAGTGAGGGGAGGATTGGAAAGGGGGGTAGAGAAGGAGAAGAGAGGACAGGAATAGAAGGAATGGAAAGGATAGGAGAAGCTTCAGAAGAGATAAGTAAGGCAAACAAGGATAGGGCGGCAGCAGGAGGTACAAGGAGAGGGGACGAAGGACAAGGTTGATGGGAAGTGGAAGGCAAGGTAGGGTCGGCGGGAAAAGAAATTGAAAGGGAAGGAGGGGTCCCCACTAAAGAAGAAGGCAGGGTAGGGTCTAAAATTTTATTATGTTAGATAACATGATTAAAGTGAATTTCTGGAATTTTTGGGGATTATTACTAAGTGATTTAGTATGGAAATTAAATTATTTTGAAAGAAGAACCTAAATGATTTAATTGTTTTATAAGAGAAAGGGCTTATTTGTTAAATGTTAAATTGGTTTAGATCTGAAAAAATTGCGACAATATTATCCGAAATGTTTAAAAAATTATGAAAGCCAATCAAGCGTTTACAAGTAGGCAAGTTAGTTGCAAAAAGTTTACTTATTTTGGAAAAATCAGCTTTCACCTAGAAAAAGTTGGTTCCGCCTTCTTTGGTGAACCTTTCGCCTCAGACCTCTCGAACAAGACCTTTCAACTTCAATAAACAAGGAAAGCAATGCGCATGATATCATTCAGGTGGTATGTAGTGAATTGATCTAAGTCGAAAGGTATGATGTTGAAGGGTTGCATTCGAAGGGTTGCTTCAGAAGGAGATGGATCCTTAGTTTATTTTTTAATTAAAAAAGAGAAATCACTTGCCTGTTTACTTTGGTTTTCAAAATGTTGTTTTAAAAAGACCTTTCGATAAGGTCCAAAGTTAAAATTTCGAAAGGTTGTTTTAAAGACCTTTCGACAAGGTCGAAAGGTTTGGTTTTATAAGTGTTTTATAAGACCCAAGGTCGAAAGGTTAGGTTTTGAAAGGATTTAAGAAACCTTTCGAAAAGGTCAAAAGGTTTGGTTTCGAAAGGCTTAAAGAGCCTCCGCCTTTATTTTGTTCAAACCCTTCGAAGGGGTCAAAAGCAGGAGCATTCGACTTAGTCGAAAGGTTCACTGGTTTTATAAATACAAGCCGCTTCCCAACCTTCCGAAGGGGTCAAAAGCAGGAGCTTTCAACACAGTCGAAAGGTTTAATTGTTTTTCCCCCAATGTATTGTAAAGTGGAAAGTGGTTTCAAAAACTTTCACCAATGACCCGAAGTAATGTTTTTATTATATACCCAATGCTTGCGAAAGGTTTCAAATTCTAATGCTTTCGAAAGGGTTATTTTCCAATGGTTTCGAAAGGTTATATCCTCATATTTTTAGTAGTAATGCCTTAACAAAGTTGAAAGGTTTCAAAGGAAGTGTTTAAAGTATTAAAAGGGCTAGAGCCCATTGTTTTTAAAGCAGATGATGAAACCTTTCGAAGAGGTTGAAAGTGTTACCCTTCGGCGTTATCGAAAGGTTTGAAAACCCATACTCAAAATTTTAAAAGAAAAACTCACGGCTTGCATAAAAGGAGTTTTGTAATGGTTTTAAGTATGAAATTTTGAAGATGTATTGCCTTGATAAAAATAAAAGTTAAAGGTATTAACTATGTTATGATATATATTTCAAGGTCTTTAAACCTACAGGAGTGGTATTGTTAAATTGTTGTTTTGCTTCTTCAAATATGAGTATATTCTCATGATAACCCAAAACTGTATTTTGGGGAAAAAGGGGTAGAAGAACCAGCAAGGTTAACTCAATAGTGAATATAAATTGCTTAAACTCCTGAATGAGTAGAATTGCATCCATGGAGTCAGGGTGACCAAAAATATAGGATGCCTAAACTTTGTAGTTATTAGAGGAAAACCAAAAGGTTCATAGTAAACCCATGAAAACTATGATAAGGTAGTTATTGGTGCATACCAAGAGGTTTATAGTAAACCTGAAACAACCCGAATTCCAGTGGGTCCGGATTTTTCGTAAAAATGCTAAAATCCAAGCCCACTGAAACCCGAGTTGGGTATCTGGTATCCTACAAATAGGCAAAGACAAATATATCAGAGCTCAAATAAATATCTCACAGCAGAACTGACTAAAATATAATAGTAAGTAAATACTCACCAAGATAATAACACTTTCTAAACAAGTGTCTCAAAGCCGGAAAGTCTCTGCCATCTATCTAACTTGTGGGATGTTATGAGGAGGGGATCAGAACCAAAGTTCCGGTGAATGGATAAATTATACACTTCTAAGCTTAATTCAACATATACCGTTTTATTTCTATTTTCTGTTATATTAGGTTTGTTGGGTTTATAATACTCTCACCTCTGTGCGTGAATCGTACCCATCTACTCCCTAGTAGATTAAAACCTAATAACTAGTATATATGTAGCTATATGCCCAATGACCGCATCGATCCTAGGTACTACCCTTAGTACCTTCCGTATTCTCCTCGAAAAGGACTCCATCGTCTTGCTCCTAGAGCATTCTGTAACTACATCTGTAAAGGATAGCTTCGTGAGGCCTACAGTACAGATGTCCCATCGTCTACTATGAAAACGTAAAACTGCGTCCGCACTAGCCTATACTAATGTTCGGACATCCACAATGTACCACCCAGTGCATACCTTGAGGACTATACGTAATCATTCCGTCTACTCCTTGAATCCAGCCAACAAGGTCTACCTTGTACGGAACTCAGTTGTGGATTTTCTATATCTGTAAAGGAAAGCTTTGTTAGGCCTACAATACAGATATTCTACTTGGTCTGTCTCTTTTCTCATCGTGGCTATGGCCCCACGCATCCACCCCTCAACTAATCGAAAGACCTCTAAAGAGCTAAGTGGTTGTGCCCTACTGCAAACAATCTAAACATCCAATTGGTTGCGCCACTCATCCAATGTCTCGATAGTGAAAGAATCATTGTCCTATCGATTTAACTCTAGTCTTTCCCGAACTCGTTCTTGGTTGATAATGGCTTGATCTCCGCATGCGATTATCCTTTTGGGTCCTACCCATGGGTCCTGCCCACTAAAACCTGCTCGCAAGTCAGAGTATGGTGTTCTACGAATATCCTACTCCATTCATCAACCTTTTGAATGCCTACAAAGGTCCGCTTTGTTAGGCATGCAATGCAAAAGCAGTCAAGGCATACTCTCTTGATGGAACACCTACAGACCAATCTTCGGGGGTGCAGCCTCGTTAGGCCTACCCCAGAGGACCATCCTAGAGTACCCTCACGTCCCGTTGAAGTCTCGTACTTCCTTCTAGCCCAAATTAACTAAGTTGGACGTGCTACTTCTGTGCTAAAAATCTGCGATGAACTGCTTCGTTAGGCTCTTCATCCTTTGGGCTACTCCAAACGCATCTTACCATTTTATTAGACCCTACGTCTAATCTTTTATTATGCGTTTAGTTTACTTTTCTTATTATGTTGGCTACTTATTTACCCTAATCAGCAAGCCCAGCCTTACCTAACTATTACGAGACCATCAGTTCCTGACTGAAAGGGAATGCTGCCGGTACGGGCCACTTCTATCATTTTGTTTATTAACTTAATCTAAGTTGATAAAATAAGCCTCTTCTATTTCTTTCTTTTTAATTATAACTTATGTGTTACAATTATACTTGCAATTGTTACTTTTATATTCCTTTCTTTCTTTTATAACTTACATGTTATAAGTGTAATTACAAGCGTATCTCCACTATTCTAGTCTGTCCTCTTTTATTATGATACTATATTCTTTTTAGTTCTCTTATATTATATGACATCTTAGCTTGGGACTACGTCCAATTGTCACAAATTACTTATCATAATAACTGCTTTACTTTTATTTTACTATCTGCGCAGTAAATACAGATCTAGGCACATTTCTTTTTATTATTTCTAGTCTTGTCAAATAATTAACTTGATTTCTTCTTTAATTTCTTTAACTCTTCACTTTATTCTCTTTTATTCTAGGAAGTAGTTCTATTATATTTGGTTAGTTACAAAAACTATGCTAAAATTCCATTTCCATATTTTAATACTAAATAATGCTATAAACAATAACTCGTAATTGCAAGATATTTCTTTTATTGTCTCTTTAATTATTGGATAATGCAAAATACAGAAATGTCTCTATTTTACACTAATTCCCTTTTTCTTTCTTTTATTCTTGCAATTACGTTTATCGTTATTCTTACAATATTAAACTATGGAAATGTATTCTCTTTTCTAAACCAACCAACTAATCTATCACTAACTTCCAAATCAAGTTATTAAAATTTCCCTATTTTAATTTGCATAATTTACCGTAAATTTCTTACTTTTAGGCTTATGTCTTTCTCTACAACTGTTAAGCCTAATATTTTTCATATTTAATTGGATTCCTATATTTCTTTTCCATATAAATAATAATTAAATATAAGCTCTCTTATAGAATTTACAGTTTCAACATAACTAATTAGCAGAACTAATTACTGAAATAAATGTTGAACTAAAATATTTAACGGGAATCTAACGATAATATATCATAAGCGTAAAAGATATATAATTTAAATCCACTCACATGTCGTCCTTAGCTTTGCTCCATGGTCTTAGCTCTGCTCCATGGCCTTCCTAGATCCCCTTCTAAGGTGTCTAATATTTTTATTAAGAAGATCTTCTCCCTAGAAATATTTTCTATTCAGGGTTCAACCTCAGGCAATGAACCCAATAGGGAGAAAATCTGATTGTGAGAAAATAGCTAGGCTTAGGGTTCTATTTATAGTGTAGCTTGGGGATCTCAGACCATCAGATTTTTAGATTGAATCTGGTGCAACCACATCACAGGCTTGCTGCGAATCGTTGGATCCAGAAAACAATGCTCGAGATTGCGCAAAAATCAAATTATTAAACGTTAACTTTTAACCGTTGCCTATTCATTCTAATTAATTTCCATCAATTGCAAATTTAATTCCCTTTATAACACATGTTTGTTTTGAAATTCATACGTTGCTAACTAATGTAAATTAATTTCCTTTAATTGTTGATTTGATTAACATTGCCTACTAATGTTAATTAATTACCTCTAATTGCTGATGTCAATTAATTTCCTTTATGACGCGCGTCTATTTTGAAATTCAAACGCGCGTTATTTCTGGAATTTATACGTGCATATATTTATCAATAAATATATTCACGTACGTTTACACCTAATTATTTTTCGATACGGAACTTCGAACGTCAATAACTTTTTCATACGAAGTCCGTTCGAGGCATACTGTATAAGTAAATTAATCAGAAAATCGCCATGAACACAATGGTATAATTTTCGTGGCTATATTCTGATAATTCCAAAAATGCTCATTTTCACTGTTTATAATTATTTTGGTTATTTAATTATCTAAAAATGCGGGGTGTTACATTCTCCCACCCTTTAGGAAATTTTGTCCCCGAAATTTGATAAGGGTAAAACTATGTAATTCTCCGCATCAATCACATCCATTTTGTGTACATCCAATTTTTGCAAAAATCTGTGTCTTTGTGAAAAGTGTCATTCAACTTAAAATAAGTGCATGTACATGAATTTCTAAGCGGTACCTCCTATATGAATGCTTTTCTTCTTTAAAAACTCCTTTTTAAAATATGATGCACACATCCTAAATATACTTGCAATTTCTATATAAATGCAATCTTTTGAAAACTCAAAATGTTTATCATCCAATTTTTCCCACACTCCTACTGAATAAGGGTGTAGTTCAACGAATTTTACATCCAAATCCTACCACACAACTTTTAGTATTCGAATTTCAGAAAAATCTAATTTTTCCAAATTCGATTCATTATGTCAGAAAGAAGGTAGAAAACAGAAAACCTCACATTTACCGTTTTACTTTTTCACACCTCTTTCTTCGTACTTGGAACTTATGCCGCTATTCTGTAAAAATCTATATTTTCTTTCCCAAGCATGGTTTACATAAGAAAAACTCCCTTTACAAAAAAATTCCCAAGCTTAATTTTTGGAAAAATAATTGTATTTTTCTTTTGCAATTCTCATTTATTTATTTATTTATTTGACGTTTATGTCGCTTTCTTTTTGTTGTTTTCCTTTTAGTTACTCCTTTTTGGCTTTTACTTTTTTTTAATATAGCAACTAAACACAGCTATCTTCTAGGGCTAGGAGGCCTAGGACCTCTGACACAGAAAGGTCCTACTCTAGGAATCCAAGTAACTCATATGCTTCTCCTGCCACCTATTACTTTTTACTAACTCATGCTGTATTACTCACGATGAATAAGATCTATTCATCTCTTCCTTTCCATACTCAAAATGGAATAACCAAGTCTCATTTACTGCAATGAATAAGGATTTTAATCTATATAGTCTCTATCTAAAAAGGCAACAAAGCTTGGGGAAATTTTCTCTTTACCTTTACTTTTAATTTTTTCTCCAACTAAGGTCTATTTATCCCAATTACGTGTGTCTTACTATCTTACTAATATCACTTTAATATTCTTCTATACTCTACACACATGAAGCAACATGCCTAGGTTCTTACTAGTGTCCTGTACACTTTACGTGAACTTTTATTATTACTACTAAAAGTAATCACTGCTATAGCCTTACACTTTCCCCGTCACACCCAGGAAATGATTCCTATCTACTCCATATTTAAAAGTTTAGTTTGGTATTTATCATTTTGTTCCAAATATTAAACCTTCTAAATTTTTGAAACATCAAATCCCAAAATTCTTGCCTTTAAAAGTGTTACTTTGAAGTTTTTATTAAATTCAAATGTACTTGGTTACTTAACATTTTATCTTTCTAGATTTGTATCTTTACAGCTCTTTGAATTTAAATTATTCCCCAAACCTAGAGGGGAAACTTACAAATTCTATGTTCAAAACTTATTTCTCTTTTCCTTTTAAAGACCTTTACAGCTTTCCATAAAAATATTTTGGACTTTTTAAATTTAACTGTTTACTAAGTTTTTCTCAAAAACTTATTTACTTTTTTCACAAAAACATGCCTTACTTGTTCTTAAAACATTTTTTTCTTTACTTCCAAAAATGTCGTAACATGTTTTCAAAACATCTTCTTTTCATAAATTTTCAAATTTACAAAAACCAGAGTAGATAAGAACAATTATTTATCAAAAATCCCTTAACTTTCCTACTCTTCCAATTACCTAACCTTGGAGGAGTTTCTAATATACTACAAATGAGGATTTTCTACAAAGGCAAGCAACCAACGCGCATAATCAATGGAAAAATATAAAATTTCCATTGCTTAGCCTTCCTACTAAGGCTCTCTATAATATCTCTTATAACTAACACTGTCTCTAATTATTACACTTCTTAGTACACCTAATGGTTTTATACCTTAATGTATTGGAACTACTTTCTCTTATGAGAAACCATTAACGCTAAAACCTTCTATGAATCCTTTAAAAAAGGATTTCATGTTTATGTGAAATTACAAGGAACTTATTTTATAATTTATCGAAATAGGCTATACAAAATATGATGCTTTCCATACCTTGTACATCTCTTTCACGTATTCCTTATAACTTGCACAAAACATCTTTATTTGTGATTTGGTTTCATAGAAAATTATATCATTATTCATTTCATTCCAATAGATTAAAGTATGTTTAATCTATATTCACTTACAATAGACATTTTCTCTGGAATTTATTCATTTCCTAATATTTAACTTACATCTTTTTTTCTTCTTCAAAAGAACTCATTTTCAAAACTGTTTTAATATTTTCATAACTAGAAAACATTTCCATATACTTATTTAAATAATAAGTGTACTTACAAACCACTTTATTTCTATACTTAAGAAATTATCTTCAAAACACATTTTTATTTGGGTCAAAATAGATGTTGCGTAAAACACCGTTACTACAACCCAAAAATACTAGTATATGGATTCAATTAAAATAAATATTAATGAATCCCTTATGCTATGTAAAAACATTTCCATTGGGAGTCACCTACTATAACAATAGTGTCATAGTCCATGCTTCCTTTATTTTTCAGAAAACATATATTACAACAATAAATGTTGTAACCTACGTTTTCGATACTTAACAAACTCTAGGTTTTTATATTTAAAATCTTTGTTTACCTACAAAGAAACTAGCGAGCTATACATGCTCTATAAATCTTCAAAAAGAATTTCACTTTTAACAAAATTTACATCATATAAAAACCAATTTAAATTTCATACCACTTTTTTTTTCAAAAACCCAATATTTACTTCCTCAAACATATTAACAATTATATTTTCCAACTTTTCAATTCCAAAGAGTTTCATTTTATTAGGCTAGACATAAAGTGGATTTTCTTCTTACTACCCTAGGAATATCCTTCATAAACTTTGGAAATCTCATTCCCTTACTAAAATCTCTTATTCCTTCCAAAATAAAATTACTCTCCCTATTATCCCTAGGGAACTTTCCCACTTCTTATGACATATGGATACTAACCTTCTCTCAAAACATAGCCTATTGTACACTATAAATTGGTAATAACTTAGGGCTCAACACCCTTGGATCATCCCAAACCCAACTGGCAAACTATGCACAATTGTACTTCTAAAAACTTTCCATATGTTAAAATCTATAATTGGGGACTATTTGGATTTTCGTACATAATATTTTAATATTTTATTCAAAAATACAAATATGTTCACTCACTATCTACCTAGGAACCCTAAACCTAGGCTCTGATATCAAATGTAACAACACGAATTCCAATGGGTTCGAATTTTTCGCAAATATGCTAAAATCCAAGCCTACTGAAGCCCGAGTTGGGTACCTGGTATCCTGCAAATAGACAAAGACAAATACATCAGAGCTCAAATAAATATCTCACAACGGAACTGACTAAAATATAATAGTAAGTAAATACTCACCAAGATAATAATGCTTTCTAAACAAGTGTCTCAAAGCAGAAAAGTCTCTACCATATATCTAGCCTGTGAGATATTATGAGGAGGGGGTCAGAACTAAAGTTCTGGTGAATGGACAAATTATGCACTTCTAAGCTTAATTCTACATATACCGTTTTATTTCCATTTTCTGTTATATTAGGTTTGTTGGGTTTATAATACTCACGCCTCTGTGCGAGAATCGTACCCATCTACTCCCTAGTATATTAAAACCTAATAACTAATATATATGTAGCTATATGCCCAATGACCGCATCGGTCCTAGGTACTACCCTTAGTACCTTCCGTATCCTCCTCGAAAAGGACTCCATCATCTTGCTCCTAGAGCGTTCTGTAACTAAATCTATAAAGGACAGCTTCATGAGGCCTACAATACAGATGTTCCGTCGTCTACTATGAAAACGTAAAACTGCATCTGCACTAGCCTATACTAATGTTCGGACATCCACAATGTACCACCCAGTGCGTACCTTGAGGACTATACGTAATTGTTCTGTCTACTCCCTGAATTCCGCCAACAAGGTCTACCATGTAAGGAGCTCGGTTGGGATTTTCTATATCTGTAAAGGACAGCTTCGTTAGGCCTATAATACAGATACTCTAATTGGTCTATCTCTTTTCTCATCGTTGGTATGGCCCCACGCAGCCACCCCTCAACTAATCGAAAGACCTCTAAAGAGCTAAGTGGCTGTGCCCTACTACAAATAATCTAAACATCCAATTGGCTGTGCCGCTCATCTAATGTCTCGATAGTGAAAGAATCATTGGCTTGTTGGTTTAACTCTAGTCTTTCCCGAACTTGTTCTTGGTTGATGATGGCTTGATCTCCGCATGCGACTATCCTTTTGGGTCCTACCCATGGGTCATGCCCACTAAAACCTGCTCGCAAGTGAGAGTACGGTGTCATACGAATATCCTACTCCATTCATCAACCTTTTGACTGCCTACAAAGTTCCGCTTCGCTAGGCCTACAATGCAAAAGCATTCAAGGCATACTCTCTTGATGGAACACCTATAGACCTACGTCCGGGGGTGCAGCTTCGTTGGGCTAACCCAAAGGGCCATCTTAGAGTACCCTCATGTCCCGTTGAAGTCTCGTACTTCCTTCTAGCCCAAATTAACTAAGTTGGACGTGTTATTTCTGTGTTAAAAATCTACGATGAACTGCTTCGTTAGGCTCTTATCCTTTGGGATACTCCAAACGCATCTTACCATCTTATTAGACCCTACGTCTAATCTTTTATTATGTGTTTAGTTTACTTTTCTTATTCTGTTAGCTACTTATTATCCTAATCAGCAAGCCCAGCCTTACCTAACTATTATGAGACCATTAGTTCCTGACTGAAAGGTAATGCTGCCGGTACAGGCCACTTCTATCATTTTGCTTATTAACTTAATCGAAGTTGATAAAATAAGCCTCTTCTATTTCTTTCTTTTTAATTATAACTTATGTTTTACAATTATACTTGCAATAGTTACTTTTATATTCTTTTCTTTCTTTTATAACTTACGTGTTATAAGTGTAATTACAAGTGCCTCTCTTCTACTCTCGTCTGTCCTCTTTTATTATTATACTATATTCAATTTAGTTCTCTTATATTATATGGCATCTTAGCTTGGGACTACGTCCAATTGTCACAAATTACTTATCATAATAACTGCTTTACTTTTATTTTACTATGTGCGTAGTAAATGCAGATTTAGGCACATTTCTGTTTATTATTTCTAGTCTTGTCAAATAATTAACTTGATTTCTTCATTAATTTCATTAACTCTTCACTTTATTCTCTTTTATTCTAGAAAGTAGTTCTATTCTATTTGGTTAGTTACAAAAAATGTGCTAAAAATCCATTTCCATATTTTAATACTAAATAATGCTATAAACAATAACTCGTAATTGCAAGATATTTCTTTTATTGTCTCTTTAATTATTAGATAATGCAAAATACAGAAATGTCTCTATTTTACACTAATTCCCTTTTTCTTTCTTTTATTCTTACAATTACGTTTACCGTTATTCTTACTATATTAAACTATGGACATGTATTCTCTTTTCTAAACTAACCAACTACTCTATCAACTAATCTAACGATAATATATCATAAACCGTAAACGTAAAAGATATATAATTTAAATCCACTCACATGTCATCCTTAGCTTTGCTCCATGGTCTTAGCTCTACTCCATGGCCTTCCGAATCCCCTTGTAAGGTGTCTAATATTTTTATTAAGTAGATCTTCTCCCTAGAAATATTTTCTATTTAGGGTTCAGCCTTAGGCAATGAACCCAATTGGGAGCAAATCTGATTGTGAGAAAATAGCTAGGCCTAGTGTTCTATTTATAGTGTAGCTTGGGGATCTCAGACCGTTAGATTTTTGGTGCAACCACATCACAAACTTGCTGTGAATCGTTGGATCCAGAAAACAACGCTCGAGATTGCGCGAAAACCAAATTATTAAACGTTAACTTTTAACCGTTGCCTATTCATTTTAATTAATTTCCATCATTTGAAAATTTAATTCCCTTTATAACACATGTTTGTTTTGAAATTCAGACATGCTGATTAATGTAAATTAATTTCCTTTAATTGCTGATTTGATTAACATTGTCTACTAATGTTAATTAATTACCTCCAATTGCCGATGTCAATTAATTTCCTTTATGACGCGCCTCTATTTTGAAATTCAAATGTGCGTTATTTCTGGAATTTATATGTGCATATATTTATCAACAAATATGTTTATGTACGTTTACACGTATAATTATTTTTCGATACAGAACTTCCAACGTCGATAACTTTTTCATACGAAGTCCGTTCGAGGCATATTATATATGTAAATTAATCAGTAAATCGCCACGAACACAATGATATAATTTTCGAGGCCATATTCTAACAATTCCAAAAATGCTCATTTTCACTGTTTATAATTATTTTGGTTATTTAATTATCTAAAAACGTGGGTGTTACAAAACCCATGAAAACTATGATAAGGTAGTTATTGGTGCATACCAAAGGTTCATAGTTAACCCATGAAAACTATGTATTAAGAGTAGTTAGCAGGGACTAATTGGTTTGTGGTGAACCTATGAAAACTATATCCGGATTAAGAATTGACATCAGTCAATAGGTTCTTAGTAAACTTATGAAAACTAGGATAAGTGAGTGGTTAATGGATGTATCAGTAGGTTTCTAGTCAACCCATGAAAACTAGGATATTAACTGAGTTACTGGATAAATCCATAGGTTCCTAGTAAACCCATGAAACCTAGGGTAAGGTGGTTAGTATTTGGAAAGTCCAATAGGTTCAGGAGGACCCATGAATTGATTAAGTTAACTGGCAGGAGCCTATAGGTTCTTAGTGTTCCCATGAAAACTTTGAATAAGATAGAGTATCTATTAATTATGACAAGGTTATTAGTAAACCCATGAAAACTAAAAAGGTTAATAGTGACCTTAGAAACTTTAATTATGATAGGGTGTCAGATTAAACTAGGAATGGGAATTCCTAATTATTCTCAAGTATGCATATCATCATAATATTTTGAAAATGTATGTTTTAACCGTTGTGGATGCAGGAGCACAGTATATGGTTTTATAAAGGTTTTTAGGATACTAGTGAGGGGAAAACACATTCCGCTAAGCGGCGTGGTCTCACTAGATATCCAAAAGGATTGAGATGTTAGATTATTATTCATACCAAACTTTATGTCTGACTCGAGGTTTTTGTTTTCCCCTTAAACTCTTGGATACTCAATTGATTTTGAGTAGTTTGAGATTTAAGGTTTCCAGATTCTCTTCTTAGATGAATAAAGCTTCCGGAGGCATGCAGGAGGCAGATAGTTATTTAGAGTTTTCTTTTCTGCTATATATTTGGATGTAAAGGCAGATTTATGAGCCTTACTATATACTTTGATCAACCAAGGAGGTGTCTTCATATGTCGCTCTTGGCATATTTGTAATAATTACATTTTGCTGAACGTGGGTAACATGATTTGGGATTATGTAATGAACATGAAATGTTTTAATTTGAATATGGAAATATGTTTTTTGAATTGTTAAAAAAAATTCATATTTTTGTGATCTGTGTATCAATGTATCTTACACCGCCGTATTTGGTCACAGAAGATTAATAACTATGGATGACTACAACATCCGTAGCCGTTAGTTTTAGGCCTCCAAGTAGGGGGATGTTACAATATAGGATGAAATTGGATCTCCTTGACGCAAACCTTGCTTTCCCTTGAAGTACCCTGAGGTAATACCATTATAATTGAGAGAATAATGGGGAGTAAACACACAAGTATACAACTAGGCAACAGAAATCTTAGGAAATCCCATCCTAGACATGATACGAACAATAAATGACCAGTGTATGCTATCATATACCTTACTAAGATCAATCTTCAACATGGTTCTTAGGGAAATCTGGCTTCTGCCATCCCCATTTATTAATTCATGAGCCATCATTACATTATCCAGGATATTTCTATTGGGAATAAAGGCAGACTGGTTATAGGATTTAATAGAGGGAAGAACCAAAACAAGTCTCGTTGCTAGGATTTTGGAAATACATTTGTAGACAACATTACAACATGAAACAGGCCTAAATGATGAAGCATTAATAGGAGGTCTGACCTTGGGGATTATGACTAATTTTTTTGCATTTACTTAACCCAAGAGCTTGAATTTGTTGAAGAAATTATGTATTGCAGCATAGAAAACATCACAAATCACATTCCGGCTACTCTTGAAGAAAACCACATTAAAACCATCCGGGCCTCCACAAGAATTTGTGTTCATAGAAAATAAAACTTTTTTAATTTCCTGATCTATCACTCTACTCACCAACATAGTACTCAAAGAATGATTCAACAAGGGCAATGTTATATTGTTCAATCTATCAAGGTCGGGCACAAAATTAGTAGCATTGCCAAGGTGATCAAACAAAAATTCAAGCAAGTATTAATCAATTTCCTCTTTAGAAGAAAGCAATACCCCATCATCATCCCATAAAGTTGATATGCGCTCTCTAGCTCGCTTGTCCTTGATTGAAGCATGAAAGAAGGCAGAATTCTTGACACCCTCATTCACCCACTTCTGATGATATTGCTGCCTTCTCTTGCTAGCCTCCTTATCAAGGGCATCATTTAGTTGTTGAAAAAGCTTAGATTCCTTCTGGGCAAGGTCATGATTGGTAGGATCATCATCCAGGAGCACTTGAGCCTGATGCAGCTAGGAGTTAAGAGATTTGGGGGGGAGTGAGCCATCACCATACTTGTTCAAGGCCCACATCCTCAGAGCATTTCTAGTTGCCTTAAGTTTCCCTACAAAGAATATACATTGGATTGCCATGAAAAATGGTAGACCAAGCATTAGCTATAATATTATGATAATCAAGGTCCAAGACCCAAGCATTATAAAATTTGAAGGCTCTCTTTCCTTTTCTAGACAGGTGAGAAGGAGATAAAATTAAGAGGGAATGGTCGGACAGAATGGGGTAAGGTAGAAAAGTTGAGAGGGATGGCCAAGTGGTCAAAGTAGAATCATTGCAAAAGGAAAGATCAATATTAGTGAATGTCCTTATCCCAGATCGACTTCTGTTGTTCTAAGAAAAAGTTACACCAAATCTAACAATGGGCAGGAGAGAAGAATCAGAAATGGAGTTGTTTAATAGTGCAATATCTATAGGCATAAGTGACAGACCACCCATCTTGTCCTGTAAGTTGTAGCAATAATTGAAATCACCTAAAACAAGCCAAGGGTGGGAGTATTGTCTTAGAGAAGGCAGAGTATTGAGAAGGGTTTGTCTTGAGGCAATAGCATTATTTGCATAAATAAAAGTAAGATAGAAGGAAAAACGGTCAGGCATAAAAGTTGCATGAAGATGGATCATTTGAGAGGTGGGAAGAATAGGGTTGAGATTGTAAATGGTGGTATCATGAACAATGAGAATCCTACCGTAGGAGCCTCACCTAAGTTGTGATTCAACTTCCAGGTAGGATTGATATAATTAGCAGCCTTAATAGTTAAGGGGAGAGAGAGGGCTTAGTTACCAATATAACAAATATCTTTATACTATGGGCATGTATCAAAGTTTTAACTGATCGGGCTTCATAGGTTTGTGGGCACCCCTTATATTCCAGGAAGTAATTTGATGTGACATAATAAAACTAAAGAGATTGGTGAGACACTCCTACCCTACTCCTTGTTGAAGGAGGATCAGTTCTCATTGATTTTAACTTTACTGACAAGGTGGAAATCCTCAGAGATTTTGGGCTACCAGATTCTTGAATAAGAATAGGACAAGATGGTGGGGAAGTCCATCCAGGAATGGTCCCCAGAAAAGAATAAGATGAAGAGATAGATTGGGAAGGTGCTGGATGTGGAGAGGAAAGTGCTATGTTGAGAGAATTATCATTGGCATTAGAAGAGGAAAAGAGTTCAAGGACATGATTTTCAATGACTTGTAAAAAGGTTTCCTCATATGGCAATAACTCCTTGCTTTTACTTATCACCTTTGCATGTGATACACAAATGCTGGATGGTGGTTGGTCAGTAGAGTTTAAGTTCATAATGTCACTCCCATTACTACATTATGCTATATTATGTATGTCTCCCATAACAGAAAAGTTTGGATTCTTGCCAGGAACATTATTTAGTTTGGATACATCTGCAATAGTTGCTGAAGGAATAAACTCTCCTTCCTCTATTTCTTTGCATATTTCCATGATTGGTTCATCCCATGTTCCATCAATTTGAAGTGCAGCAAAAGGATTGTGATGCAATTCCACTTCGGGCAAATTAACATGTTTTACTGCACCTACTTTGGGACAGTCTCCCACCTTAGGAAAATTAACAGTGTTTGCTGCACCTACTTCGGGGGAAATTGCTTTGTTTGTTGTACCCACTTCGAGATTTTCACCTACCAAAAATGAAGAACCATCAGTTTGCTCCTTACCTTTAATTAGCTTATTTTCATTGACATTCATTCCCCTTCTACCACCTTTTGATACTCTCTCCTTTCTAACTGGGACCTTTCTCCACCCACTTTTCTTAGCATTCTCCTTTTCTACCACTACAACCCTTTCCTCATTTCTATTATTATCAACAGAGTTGAGTATACCACATATTTCTTTAGCCATGACTACATCCCCTACATCCTTCTTCCATTTCACAACCATACAACCCTGCATATCATGCCCAAACTCCCTGCACACCCCGATTATTTATGGTTTCCATAAGTAATCTACCCATACTACTTTCTTCGAGCCATCCAACAACTTTACCGGGAGTGACTTGGGAAACTCATTTTGTGCAATTACCTCAACCATGCACTTCGCATAACCAATCCTTTCAAGCTTTTTCATGGATTCATCCATACAGAGGAATCTACCCAGTCTTGTTGCCAACCAATTGATACCCAAATGCGACCAACAATACAATGGAATATTAGACGGTTTCAACCAAACATGAACAGATTTTATAGTACTAATATTGTTGCCAATCGATGGATCCCATTGCTTGACAACTAAAACCTTGTTCCTCGTAACAATTGGGTTTGCCTGGATAATCTTCTTTCTATCTTCATCAAAGGACAGATTGAAGATGAACAATTTTCCATCAGACTTTACCTTGACAGAACCTTTCAACCTCAACACCCTCTTTAGATGATTCAAAACCACCAAATACAGAAGAGGCTTATCAAGGAAAAAACCAACAAGATATTGCCCTCAAACAGCATTACTAGCCTGAATTACCTCGCGTGTGGAACAAGAGCATCACCCTTAAAAACAAGAGGAAATTCAATCGGGATGAACTTCCCAGCGTTACGTGGCTTTAGCTTAAAAAGAGAATTCCATGGAAAAAGAGAAGAGGAAGAGGGAGGCAATTGCATATTGAAAGAAGAGGGAGATGAACCAGAACAAGGATAGGACAGGGAGGAGGTAGCAACGGGAGGCAGAAGGCTTGGAGTGAAGGGGCAGTCAAAGGAGGTAGGGGAGGTTCGGGAGGGGGAGGAATGGAGGAGACAGAAGAATCGGAGTACAAAAGGTACTGAGGTAAGGTGGAAGAAGAAAGAAGTGGGAAACTTAAAAAAGGGTGAGAAGACGAGGCCATGAAAGAAAGGTTTGACTTTCAACGCTTTCGAAAGGTTTACTTACAAATGGTTTGGAAGTTATGCTTCCAGTCTTACTTAATGATACTTTAACTAAGTCGAAAGGTTTCGAAGGAGGGGTTTTAAAGTATTATAAAGGCGGGAACCTATTGTTTTAAAATTTAGGGTTTATGCTTTCAAAGGGGTTTGAAAGGTTGCTTTCAAAAGGGTCAAAAGCAAAGCTTTCGAAGCGGATACTTTCGAAGGGGTTGAAAAATTGTTTTCTTTTAACCTTATAAAATAAATGTTGTTTAACCTTGGGGATACCGGGGAGGGCTTAATGAGTTCAACACAATAGTTGGGGATATCAACACTTATATGTTTTGACAATCATTGGGGATACTAATGTAAATTATAAATGGATATAACCTAAATTAGGGATACTAATGGCAATAGGTTAATCATGTGGATAGCATGAGATAATTAGATTCATGTGGATAGCATGAGTTAAATGGCCAAGTGATGGGTTCAAAGTTATCCTAGGAAAACTATGGGATGTATGATGGATAGTCAACATCAAATTGGAGATGGATAGTTTCCATATGATTAAAGAAGGGTTCATAGTATTCCTAGGAAAATTATAGGATGGTGGATGGATAGTCAACATCATGTTGGGGATGGATAGTCTCCATATGTTTAATGGAGGGTTTATGGTCATCCTAGGAAAACTATGAGATGTGAGATTGATAGTCCACATCCGCTTAAGTAAAATAAATATAGGATGGATAGTCCCACTTTGAGGCAAATTAAAATCCAATAGAGGATGGGGAAATCAATTGTTTGCAAGTATGCATATCATCATAATATTTTGTAAATGTATGTTTTAACCCTTGTGGATGCAGGAGTACAGAATATGGTTTTATAAAAGTTTTGGGATATTAGCGAGGGGAAAACCTGTTCCGCTAAGCGGCATGGTCTCACTAGATATCTAAAAGGAATGAGATGTGAGGTTATTATTCATACCAGGCTTTATGTCCGACTCGAAGTTTTTGTTTTCCCCTCAAACTCTTGGGTACTCAATTGATTTTGAGTAGATTGAGATTTAAGTTTCTCAGGTTTTCTTCTTTGATGAATAAAGCTTCTGGAGGCGTGCAGGAAGCAGATAGTTATTAGTGGTTTTTCTTTTCTAGCTGTGTGATTTGTTGTAAAGGCCGATTTATTAGCCTTACTATATACTCTGATCTACCAAGTGGGCATCTTCATATTTCGCTCTTGGCGTATTTGTAATAATTATATTTTGCAGAACGTGGTTGATGTTTCTCGGGGTATGTAATGAACATCAAAGGTTTTGAATGAAATGTGGAAATGTGTTTTTGAAATGTTAATTTTTTTCCATATTTCTGTCATTTGTATATCAATGTATCTAGCACCACCGTATTTGGTCTTCGAAGATTAATAACTATGGATGACTGCAGCATCCGTAGCCATTAGTTTTGGGCCTCCAAGTAAGGGGATGTTACACTTCATATGGAACGCCATGCAATCACCAGCATGGTGGTTAGAGACTGAAGACAGATTGGTCCTTGGTCTAGATATGGTAAGTGAAGCCATAGAGAAGATTGAGTTAATCCAAGGTAGGATGAGAGAAGCTCAGTTAGACAGAAGAGTTACGCAGATAAGAGATGTAAATATCTAGAGTTCTCAGTTGGAGACAAGGTTTTTATCAAAGTATCACCGATGAAAGGTGTGGTCCGATTTGGAAAGATAGGAAAATTAGCATCGAGATATGTTTTACCGTTCCTTATTTATAGAGAGGATCGGAAAGCTCGTGTACTGAGTGGAGTTACCGAGTAGTTTGGCAGGTGTCCATAATGTGTTTCATGTTTCTCATCTTAGAAAGTATGTGCATGATCTAGAGACCACTATTGCTCTGACATCAATGGAAGATTTATTAATAGAACCGGGTCTAACTTTTGTGAGACAACCAGTTCGGGTTGTAGAGAGAGATAAGAAGAAGTTAAGGAAAAAGACAGTCAAATTGGTGAAAGTCCAATGGAGTGACAACAAGAAATACTGTACTTGGGAAATAGAGGACGGGGTCATAGATGCTTATCCTGAGCTATTATGATGGTATGTTCTGTACTTTTATATAGACTTAGTAGCCAGTCGGGTATACTAGCATTGGTTATACAGATGTTTGCATGTTTGATATTCTTGTTTTGTAGCCTTTACTGAATTTCGAAGACAAAATTATTTAAGGAGGGGAGCCTGTAACACCTTTATTTTTAGTTAAACATTATTCAGGACATTTAATTGGATAGATTAAATTGAATAATGTAAATGTTTAAGCAGAATGAGATTTGAAACTAATAAGGTCATGTCATACTTAATTAATTAAGTAAGATTGTTTAAACTTAGCATTTAAGAGAAAATATGAGAAGGACAAAATAGGAAGATCCATTTTTTAATCCCTTATACTCGCCCCCTCATATCATTCTCACTTTACTCCTTCACAAAACAATCTAAGAAAAATATAAGGAGGTCGGCCATTAATCAACCAAGGGAGGGAAAAATTAAAGGAGATTCACAAATTCAAGCTTAGGGATTCAAGGGCTAAATCAAATTTTAACTCCAACATCTAAATCTAAGGTGAATAATACAAGATCGGTCTCTTTTATCTCTTGATTGATTCAGTTATGGATAATACCCGAATTCATCTTATTTGTTTTGCCAAGTTATGGTTGAATAATCATTGTTTGGATAGAAAAATGATTTAGGGAATTATTATGAAATTATTTAAGTGGTTTTAAGGTAAAACCTAACTTTTTAAGCTTTAAATGATTCGAATTTTAGGGATGTTGTGTTAAATGATATTTTCGAGATGGGCTTTTAATTTCATAATTTTCCAAGTTATATAGATTATTTATGAATTTCCTAAGGAGGAAATTGCTTAATTTTGGGTTTTAATTATTTAATATAATTGATTATGATTTTTGGCTCCGAAATTTTTATATGGCAAAGAGAAGGATATTCTCGAATTTTTGTGAATTTTTTGGATTTTTCTCAACTAATTTTGATTTATTATAAAATTATTATGCTATAAAAGTGTTTAAATGGATGATTAATTAAGGATATTAATTGTTTTAAAGTATGTTTTTGGACTTGAAATTCTGTTTGCGGCAGATTTCTGTGAAGTTTTTGGTAAAGAAATTTTATTATCCAATAGGAATTAGCCAAAGTATAAGGTTTGGTGAAAAGTACTTACTTTTAATAGAAATAAACCAGTTTTTATGTTAATTATGACGATGTCATGCCGCATATACCCTCTTCGAGCCTAAAGGTATGCCGCTTCCATGAAGGTCGATGTCGAAAAGGATGGAAGCTTATAATGGCTACTTAGGAGCTACGAATTGGTTTCATTAGTGTCAACGCTGATATTATCGGCAACCTATCCTGAACGGCATAGCCTTTTCGTGATTATCAAAGTATTATAAATGATGTCGCATCTTGTCTCTTCGTTTGTTTTCCAAATCAAGGCAATGACGCTGCTTATTATGTCTTCAACTCTACATAAAAAGCGACATAGTAGTCGAAGTAACTTTAGTATAAATGTTTTATAACGTCGTCGAGGGTCTTGGGGGTCGATGTGCATCAAGGTCGATGATCTTATGTTTTATTGTCGATGCCGCTTGGCCACGATGTCGCGCTTATCTTTTTAATGCCGAAGAGGCTTGTATTTATGTTATTCAAAACTGTTTTTAAAAGGGCAAAGAGGCCTATGTTTTAGAGGGTTGACAACCCTATACCTTCGGTAGTGAGCCATATAACTTATAAAAGTTTTAAGTTTTGTCTTCGACCCAGATGTTGGTCGACGTTGTTTAATGCTGGTGAAATGTGGTTTATTCTTTTAAAGGCTGATAGCCTTAAACTTCTATGTCGACATCATCAATTCCGTCGACTGTGATCCATTTTAAACTATTTAAAGTGTCATCTATTTCCTTGTTTTGAATATGACTTAAAAGGGATGAATCATATTTCATTATGAAAATGGTTTAAGGATTTTACTTATGAAATGGCCTAAGTTTTGAGTTAAAATTTCCAAAGAAGATATTACATAAGATTAAGTAATTAAAGACATAAAAAAATTATTAATTGAACATATTGAATGATGAATGATGAATGCTATATGTTCTTGTGTTTAATTAATCAGTTCTTATGAATAATTGTTATTTTCATACCCACATCATTATTGGCCCATAATCGCATTTTAGGGGTATTAAGGGCATAGTAACCGGCAAGGTTGTCCTAATAGTGGGTATAACAGACTAACTCCTGAGTGAGTGGAATTGCATTCAGGAGATCAGGGAGATCAAGAGTATATTAGGATGCCTTACACTGATCAAAAGATGCCATAAAACCAGATAATAAGTAGAATGTGGAACTGATGTCGGGTTGCGCCTTATACTTCAACCGTTAACCCCTGGTTGGTAAAGGTCCGCGATTCCAGTGCATAGGGCTTAGTGAGATGAAAGGATGGTTACACACAGGAAGGAACTCGCAGCTCTATATGCTCACATATGAGAAAGGAAAACTCCTAACTACATTTGGAGATCCTTGATGATGGAAGCCTCCTAACCATATTTGGAGCATAGTTATAGACTCCTAACTGTATCTGGAGTATTGAATAATTCTCCTAACCATATTTGGAGACTTTTGTACATCTAGTTGAACTGAAGTAGGGCAGACCATCCCATACCCCCTAATCGTAATTAGAGACAAGTTAATAGTTGGTCTATGAAAGCTATTAGGTTTATAGTGACCTTAGGAAAACTATGTATTAAGATAGATAAATTAAGTACTTGGATGGATAATCCAATATGAATTGCATGATTATAGATCATTATGCTATTATTATGTTTTAACCATTGTGGATGTAGGGGCATGGTATATGGTTAATATGTTTTAGTAAAGATACTGGTGAGGGGAAAATCCTCTCCGCTCAGCGACGTGATCTCACTAGATATCTATTGGTTTGAGATGGTAGGTTATTATTCACACCAAACTATTTGTCTGATTCAAAGTTTATGTTTTTCCCTTAAACTCTCGGGTGGTCAAAATTAATTTGAGTAGATTGAGAGTAAGGATTTTTTAGGTTTCCTAGTAGGACATATAAGCTATGTAGGAGTTCTATTCTAATTCGCTATGTTGTTTAAGTTTGTCTATATGGATGTAATGGCAAGTTATACAACTGCCAAATATGTGACTCTGAGCAACCATTGGGCATCTTCATATGTCACACTTAGAGTATTTTGTAATAATTATATTTTCTCTGAATGTGGAATTAAGAATGGGTTTCTGTAATGAATATGAAATCATATTTTGAAATGGAATGGAAAAGCTATTTCTGAATTGTGTTTGAATTTTTTCATATTCATGTGCTTCTGAATATTGATAAGATTACATAGCCGCCTTTTGTCACCTGGAATTAATAACTATTGATGACTGCAACATCCATAGCGGTTAGTTTCAGGCCTTAAAATAGGGGATGTTATAGCAAGTCCCTTAAATGGCTCATCGATTTAACTCACTAACTTCTCCCCGAGATAGTCGTCCAAATCCATAAGAAATTTCTCATTCTTCCTCAGCGGAGTGTCGATTAAAGACATCCCATACTTTGACCAAGCATCGAACTCAGCAATATACTTGGAGACAGACATATCTCCTTGCTTTAATAAGAAAATCTCTTGAATAGCACCAAATTCTGGACAGCCGAAATGAACTTTTCCTCTAATCTAACCTTGAACTGGTCCTAAGTGAACTGATCCTCAGGTGTGGCAATAGTAATGACATTCAACTGTCTGTTGCCCGCCCTTGAAGCTGTCTAGAGGCCAACTTCCTTTTCATGGCATCATCTACTTCTATATCACCAAAGATACGCTTGTAGGTTTCCAACCAATCCTGCACTTCTATGGCCGATTCTTTTCCAAGGAATGGTTTGCCTTCTAAGGTGGAGTAATCCTTGCATAGCTTGGAAAAATTAGACATTGGCGCATGCACTTAAGCACCACCACCAACAACAACATTTGGAACGACCACTTGGGAATTTCGCAGCATGTTTGCCATTACTGTGTCGAACATTGCCTACAAGTCAAGGTCAACGGCCCCGAACCTGCTCCTTCCTTAACTCCGTAGATGGAGTTCCTTAAAGCGTTTCTTGTATGCCGGCTCATTCTTGATTGGTAACAAGAATGATCAGTCTCTCATATAAGAAAACTATATCAATGGTACTCATGTGTGCATGCGACTAATATGCTATATGTACTACTATATAGTTTTGAAAACAAAAATATATAACAAATATGCACTCTCTTGTATACACACACACACGCTCTCGATCCAATCTAAGGTGATAACTCCTTCCTTATCTCTACCGGACCACGGCATCAACTAAGGTTAATCATGTAACCTAAGCTCTGATACCACATGTGATGACCAACCTACACCACCATCATTTAATATAACTATATAGCACGCTGCTGACATGCCCGGCCAATATAGGACGGTCATCAAGGGTTATAAATGAAATAAATCATCAAAGAACCTGATGTATATCTCACAGCACATGGAATAAAATATAATATACACCATAGATATAAAACAGGAGAGACAGTAATAAATGAACCAGATATTAGAGCACTGACCCACGGAGTTATATAACATAGTAATAGAGTTTATACAAGACGGAGATAAACTCAAATAAACTATCTCATAATAGTAAAGCAAACACTATCAACGCTCCATAGTGTTGCACAGTGGAATATGCATAATATTCATAGATAATATGAGAAGCTCCATCCTGCTCGTCCTATGCACTGCACTACATACACTAAGATCTGTTATCTACTCTACTCATTTAAGAGTACTATAGGTGATAAGAAGAAAAGCATAAAACCTTGAGTCAGACAATAGTCTGGTGTGAGCGATAACTGGATCTCAAAATACGATGCAAGTCGATATAGTAAGGTATAAGGGTATATGAATCATACCTGACTTGTCCCTACAACAAAAGAGTTAGCTGATAACGAACATAATATGTTACTCTTCGAATATCATAAAGGTATACTGCAAACTAACTATGATGACGACTGTCCAGGTATCCCTATCCACAATACCTATCTCCAGCAATATCCTTAGGTTGATAGATTACGGAAGAAAATAATCCAAGCAACGATAGCATCAATCAACAATCCTCACTATCACTTACTGTGCTTTAGATGTATGATAACTCATATGGCCTTCCCCTGCCAGGGACTAACAAAAATCCCGGTTCTTTGTTTACTCGTCTATAGCCTAAAGCTAATACTAGAACCTTATCCCTAATGTGGGGTATACAGATCCAAATAATCGATCCAGGGTAGCCAAACAATGTACCCTTAAGCATCCTCACAATACCCCTACTTTTGAGTACATCAGAAAACACTCTGATTATCAACGATCCCTTAGCACGCATATCCGAGCCCCTTTACTTGCTTCATCTTCATTATTTTCAAGGAACCATTCCATATTCCTATTCCATGACAGAACCATTCAACATTCTATCCACATATCACCTTTCCTAGAACCCCTCCCCCCTTTTTGGATGACCATTCTCACGACTCCTTTCAACATCAAGCCGCCATCATTGGAACCTAACTCTGTTCACTGTCGTGTTGCCATTACCGAAGCCCCAAAGCTATCGCCATGCTACTACATCCCCGTCTAACCCTAAGCCAATGAACAAACACCTTAACATGACCTGTAGAGTCTACCTTCATCCTGTTGGAAGTTCCACCACAATCCCATCAAAATAGACATCTTGGTACCGATTAGAAGCTCTCGGTACCGAGTTGGTACTTAGACAATTTTTGATAAATTTCTTCCTTGCTTCCTTCCTAGAGGCCTTCCCTTCCAGTACTTCATCTTCTAAGAGTTTAGACCTCGACCACCTTGTAGAAAATCTCTCGGTACCAAGTTCTCCAAAGCTCTCGGTACCAAGTCTAATACAAAGCGAAATTCTTGCATTTTGCCGTCATTCATCATTCCTATCCCCGACCTAAAGCACTATCTCCTACCGAGACTTTTTTCTACCAAACAAAAGCTTTCGGTACCGATCAAAGCTCTCATTACCGACTACTAACTTAGCTCCAATTTTGATGCGACTTGAATCCTAGGCTCCTCCCATGCTACATATCTCCTCCTCCAAGTTTTATCCAATTCTGACCATCTCTACCTTCGATTTGCCAATTCGACCACCTCTTTCCGAACTGCCTAAATGCATTAGCAAACCATATCAAAGCACAACACCCAAAGATGAAATATTATCTAAATACAGTCGTACACACATCCAATTCAAAAAACATGATAATTAAGCAAATCCTATTTTAGATCTAACTTTTACACTAGCATATCAACATAAACAAAAGGAGATGCAAAACCATTTAAAAACCAATTTAAAACCTTCAAATTTCGTCCATATACATACATGAAAATGTGATTAAAGTTAGAAAACATTTTAGGATCAAAGTCATGTTAAAAACTTCATTTTAACTATATAAACATGCATAGGATACGGAGAGGTAAAGAACCACTAACCAAATATCCAAAATTATGATTTCTCCCCTTAGATCTGAAGTGGACAGCAAGGAGGATGAATGCAAATCAACCAAAATGATAATCCCAAATCTCTCTATGCTGATTATCCCTTTAATGATGATTTAGGCAAAAATTAGTAAGAAAAAGGTAAGCCTTTTGATGAAATTAAGGTTAATGGAGGTTCAGTGTTGTTTTAGAAAAGATGGAAATGACTTAGATTAGTCTCAAACATCTTCCCTTAGCACAATTTTTGAGATGGATTTGCGGCCCTAAGTGTAGGCTTAGTTAATTACTCATTAATATAGGCCAACGACAACCATAACTTTCAAATGATAAGTTTGTTTTTCTATTATGATTACTCTATGGAATGGGTTACCATCATCCTGAAGCAATGGAAGTTGTTTGACACCATAACTCGGTTTCTACCAAAATTTATAGTCCAAACAAGATTTTCAGGGTTAAAATGGTCACATAGAAATTCGAAAAAAATCATATATGTGGAAAATGTTCCTAAGAGAGTTAATTTCTAAAATTTTAGAGTCATACGAGCTTAAATGAATAAAATTAAAATATTTTACCATGCTTTTATAAGTTAAATATGGGTCATTGCTGCTCTTCTCCCTTGTAAGCTCCTCCAGGGTTATGTAGCTCATTTGCTGCAGAAACTTCTCCCTTGGCTCATTCACCTCCTTACAGCTCGCCTCAAACTCTTTCTCCACCTGTTAGATCTCCTCCTCCATCTTCCTCCTTTCTTTGGCCTGCTTCCTGACAGTAGTGTCTTTAGCTCTGACGGCCACTTGTAGAGAGCCTTCTGCCTTCAGGACACTTCTCTCCAAAGCCCCAGCTATCCCCTCAACATCTGCGGACCTCTTCGTTGGCCCTTCCTTCATCTTCTTTGCCCATTGGCACTAGATATTCTCTTCCTCCATCCGCTTCTTTTGGTTCATCAGGTCCGTATGGATTCGAAGGGCTCGCGACATGCATAATAAGCAATTCAAGTCAGAACAAAAACTGTGGCAAGAAAATGGACTATTGAACATAAGGATCCTTACCAGGTAGGCATCCGTCAATTGGGCATTCAGGATGGCCTCTAGTGAGTGAGTCTCTCAACTCGACTTGGGTCGATGTTTATTGATCAGGGACTCCGAGGCCACCCCGACCAATATGTATGATAACATCTGTAGGCCATCATCCTCCTCAACCGTCCTTATGATAGTCAACCCCACATTGGTAGGGGCCTGACCAGCTCCATCTCCTTTGAATTTTTTTTAGTGGGATCACTCCCAAAGCCCTCTAGCTGTACAACACGAGGACTCTTGGACAACCTCCTCCTCCGCTTCAGGTTCTCGCTGGTCCACCTTGACCAGGACCTCCTCCTGCAATGTCAGGGTCATGAAGAGGAAAAATGTGTTCTCTCCCATAGGCAATTGGGAGCTGGTTGATATCTACTACAGGATGCTGGGATCCGACAACTGTGTTTGAGAAGTGGTGTCATGTGGGATTATGTAGCGGCACTCCCCGATTGGGTTCCCTTCATAGCCATTGAGTCGTGAATTGTGCACCGGTTCAAAAGGACTACTACAAAGTATAGACAGAAAAGAGTTAGAAAAAAGTAAGAAGAAAATAAAGGATAAGCAATACAAAGCTAAGCTACCCATGTCAGATCGGTTCTCGTCCACTTCTTAGATAAAGGAGAGCAGAGACGCTCTGTGCTACTGCTGCTAGATTATGCCCCTTTGAGGTTTTGTGAGTTCAGGGGAATAGTGTGGTTTGCTTGTATCGAAGGCCCATAGAAGGAAGGGTTCTTGGAGGAGGAACCCTCACTTTGGTGTATTATGCTTCTACACCTGATGGCCTATCCTCTCCACTTTGGGCCCATATGGCATGCTAGAAAAATCAAATGACCAACTAGTAATAAAATCATGATAGGGAACCACGACGTCCTCCAAGAGGGTCGGGTCATGAGGTTCTTACTAAATACGGTCGTCCACCAGGCCCTACCCAGAATTTGATATAACGATCTTCTCGTCATCATCAATATCCTCCCACGTTGCTTCTACCGTTGTTTTCCTAATCACGACCCCCATCGACCTTACTGGTAGCATAATGGGGGCTCTCTTTATAGCTGCACCTCCACCCATAGGCTGTCTTGGGCCTAATAATCTAACCCAACGGAGGTTCTTGTTATTTAAAATCATTGGCAGGTTACTGGTATTGTACCCAGTCGCATTGATCTGACGAATGTAGTCCTCCTACATATGGGTACCTAAGGTGTTCACTATAATACAAAGGGGAAATGATTACTAAAAAGAAATCACCATCAGAGAATTCCTAAAAAGAAGTTAAGGAAACACACCAAGTACATTGAATGTTCATGTAGTGAGCTTTGGGTTGACGGTCGCTAGAATAAAAAAGAACCAGTCCTTGTAGGTAGTGCTTTGCTTGGATGGCCAAAGAAGAGATTGGGTGCTTCTATGCCTTGGAGATAATAATATATGCCAAGTTCATATTTGGTCTAATGGTAGAGCTTGAAAATCAGCTTGATCAAGGTAGGGTCTGGCCTTGGAATGTTCAAATCGTGGCAAACTATGAAAGGCCCGATAAAAAGCTTATAACTATTCAAGCCAGTTGCCCACGTGCCATCTGGTGCACATTCAAGAACCTGATAAAATAAGGATGTAGAGGAATAGTTGCCCCACTTTTATATATGTAGCAGACCATGAGAAACAGTACGTCCGGGGTTGGTTAGCTTGACCCATGATCAGGGGTAAAAAGGAATGAAGTTCTTACAACCGAAATCAACCATAGAACAGGCGAGGTTGATCCGGTCTTCTCGGATATTGGAAGCCTTTGTTGGGAGAGGTTGTCAACCATTAGTGGAAGAAACTTTGGCCATCTGCAATCAATAACAAACTACCTAGATCATTGAACCACCGCCAATCTATTAAAAAGTAATCTAACTAGGTTCAAGACAAGCTTATTCCCCATCACTAGTATGGGAAATCAACTATCCCATCAAAGGCATGCTCGTGCTACTACCAACGACGTACCATGTAGCCGTGTCTGTTCCAGCCCGCCACCTGACTCAATCTACGAGTCCATACCCCATTTCTTTATTTCTAAACACAAATAAGGGCAGTTCAGCAATACTAACACTAAGGCATTAGGCTATTCTTTATGGTGTCCAACGTCGTACGACCACCATTGATGGTATAATGGCGATCATCAAATGCCATAGACTATGAGAATTCATTGGGAAGTTGAAAAGTTTTCTGCGGTAATGATTAATTAATCCTAAAAATGAAATACCACAGTATGCAAAACGAGGAAAAGCAGTAGATCGATGAAAACATTTCGAAAAAACTTTTGAAAATATAATATCCAACTAAAATCAATAACCTGGAAAATGCTAGATCAAATTTAAGAAAAAAACCATTTACTCTTGTTATGTTGTGCTTGAAGAAGAAGATCGAGTTTGCAATAGGAAACCAAAAGCTTTAAGGGTTGTTACAACAAAGATTGAAATGGAGAAGGAGAAGAGAATATATAAGCAGAGGTAAGCGGTGTGGGCCATTACATGTGTGATGTAATCTAAGCCGTCTAGGTATCATCGATGCATCAGTCAAATCACCACATCGGAAAGGTTTGGCCTCTGTGGCACCTGGGAAAATCGACCGTTTTTACGAATGATTTGACAACATATGTTACAACATTTAATGCAGCATTTTTTTACATGAATGGCAAGCTAGCCCCTATGCATGGGCCTGGGCATGGGAGAAAATGTTGCTCTAATATCTTGCAATAATGAATCAGACTGTTTGGTGTTGTCCAACCGACCCGCACAGGTAGCTATATCCATCTTAGCATGCATACCCCAATGTTCGACCACTCTACCCAAACCGGCTCATGTAGCAGCGACGAGCCTGCACTGCACCCACCCGGCACATAGCATACCCACTGACTTGCCCAATAACCGACCCGGGCTAGCAAGGCTTACTCAACAAACACCTCATTCAGATTGGTAAGGGTACCGAACTAGTTTCCCCATAGGCACCGGACAATAAGGCGGGGCAGGTTTCTCTCAAAGGAGCCCCTTTACCAATGCTCAGTCCACCCACTTAGTAGACTGTTGGATAGTTCCCTCACCCATCCTCGATCTGATCCATGCTCATCTGCAAGCTCCTTTAACAGTGTTCATCCATGCCTGCAAGCATCGAACTACCTCTGCCTAGAGAAGCTTCGCATGTACTACCCATTTGAAGAGAATGGCAACAGCAGAAACTATTCACCTAACAAAAATGCCACTGTATAATAACTATTTCATGTCGTTTTCTACTGTCCTAGTATCTCTACTACAAACCCTAGTAACTCTTCTGCAACCCCCCTGATCCCATACCATCTACCATAGTTCAGGCATGTCCACTGCATGGCCCAATAGCTACCATCCTCTACATCGTGCAGGGCACCTGGCATTCTATCTGGCTTGCATATCAATGAGTATCTCTATCAATGGTCAGGAGCGATTACCGGGCTTAATTAACACAATCTCAATCGTTTAAGCATCAACTCCTAAGACATGGATCCTTACAAGGGTTAAAAATACTAGCATTCAAGTATTTTATAGTCTAGTCATTATTTCTTGTAACTAAGCAACAAGAAAATTTTCATAGTGGACGTAGATCATCTTTGATCAAACCACTCTAAATTCTTGTTTCTTTACTTTTTATGTACCATTGTCCTTTCATTTTATGTTTTTTTAATTAAGATATTAGTAACCAATCATTTGCTAATATCACCTCTTGATCACATTTTCGTGGTTTGCAAAAGTTCTAGTCAATATTTTAGTGCTTGAAGGAGAGCCTCTCCCTAAAGCACTCAACAGTCATCACCTTTTTCTCTACATAAAACATATTCTAGTTTGTTACCATGGAACCATCTTTTGAGCCTAGGGGTAACAACTCTAACGATCATGAAACCATTGGAAATTCCATCGCCAATGTTGCTCTCCCTATCCTTGGGCTCAACAATGATTTGTGGCGCAACATGTTGTAGCAATTGGCAAATATGGGCGTTTTGACCCATGAAGTGAAGAGTCTGAGGACAAGATTGGACGCCTAAACAATAGTTTACTTTGCACCACCGGTGCCCAAAGTGGTTGAACAGACTCCTCAACCAGCTCCTCGAGAAGATACAGCCTCATGAGCATCGCCAAAACCCTGGAAGGAGTAGTGCTAGAAACCATGATCAGGGATCCCGTGTTCACTATGGGAACATTCACATTTTTTCAATGTAGGAAGACATTTGTGAGGTCCCAGAACTGGTAGTACACCATCAATCCCCTTCAATCGAAAGACGACCTGCTTTCTATCACCTATGGGCAGCAAACAGTAACCATGACCTGTATTTTGAATACCTCGATGGTATAGGACAAGGTAGAGCCTCAGGGTCTAGAGAACCATCAATCCACTTCCAGCCTCAACGGGAGGTGCCCTGGCCTAGGTCTTGGTAGAAGAGCCTTTATCTACCCATATCACCATTAGTTATCAGGAGCATGTCTTTTACCCTAGCAAGGCATCGTCATTCACCTTCTCCGTATTACTACCACAAGTCCCCAACACTAGATCGTTGATAAAGAAGCTTCTCCCTAGCAAGGGGCCATCATTACCTATAACATGCAGAATTTGGTCTCTGAGAAGAGATAACCGCCTTGCATCAGTAAACGTGTAGGATTCAATGAGAAACCCTAGTGGCGAGGGGCATAAGTGATGTGAATGGAGACCGCTTCTCCAAAGAAATCCTTATCACTTACATCCACCATTGGTATGTCTTGCCTTTAGGGTGTAAGTATGATGGGTGTATTGATATATCCAATCATATCATCGCATTCAACTCAATGACCTGAGTAGTCCAATTATCTAGCCATGAAAAATGTCTCCTATTCCCCTATAACCTAACTGGGTCGGCGTCTCGCTAGTTCCTTCATTTGTAAGATAATTATATCCACACTAGGGCCCATTGGGTTCTAATATCAAGGCCTGCTTCTTTGCATCAAAGATAAGAATCATGAAGGCTGGCGAGTTGGGCAACTAAGGTAGGGTCCGACTAAGTCCCTTTGCTCGTATGTTAATCATTTCAACATAGAGTCAACGCGGATGAGGCGAGCGGATAAGAACAGCTTTGTGTTTGCCCCTTTTTAGGTGAAATATTGGTCTTGTATATGGAAGGAACTATCGAAGGAACCCAATTCATCCTTAGTTGGCTTTATTTAAAGGGGCAAATGGAATTATGGGAGTAAAGAAGGTTAACATCTTCAATAGTGACGAAGAGAATAGCTAGAGAAACAAGGCTGGCAAAAGAGCAAGATAATCACTAAAAAAATGGTAGGTAGGAAAGTAGAAAAAGTGCTTTGAGGATGGTGCGTGCTTCAAACCTAGGTATGCTAACTATGAAACCCTAAACCGTGACATGGAAACTACCTACCTTGCAACACATGACCACGTCCCATTTTAATGGCCGACTCTCTTTCGGTCAAGGCAGAGGGAGGAGCCCATGGAAAATGGTAAATACTACGAGTTCTACAAGTTTAATATGCACTCACCAATAAATGTTCATACCTTAAAGTTGAGGTAGAGTGATTGATCCACGAAGGAGTGTTGGTTTAGTATATAAGACAATAAGTAGGGCAGCGCAACTCAAGAAAAAATCCACCTGCCCCACCCCAGCGGACAAATGACAATAATGTAACCATAGTCAGTACTAAAATCTGATCAATTTATGGTGGTCCCCACGTGGCCAGAAGTAGAGGAGGTGCTCATGTCTGCTATAGGAGGGAGCTCTCTTCCGTTCATGTTTATTCAGTAGATCTACGGACCTTAAAGGTCCTCGGGTCGAGGAGGACCCCACCGACAATGCATTTACTGCTGAAGATAAGAGATGAGTTGGTTTCCTTTATCATGACCCTATGGTCATGTCAGTCGGTATGGCTGACACCAAGGTTGATTGAGTCTTCATTGTTGGGGCCAACTCCGTTAATGTAATGTTTAAAGATGCTTTTGACAAAATGAAGCTTCTCACCTCTAGTCTTGCTCCCCGTGCATTACCTATCTAGAGGTTTGGGGGAGTTGGCATGGTATCCATGGGGGTTACCTCTCATATATCACTTTTAGCAAGGAGCCCTCTTATATAATCACGACACCCACAACATTGACCAAGCGGCTCACCCTGTCCGGCAAAAGAAGTGGACGCTTAACCCCGAGTGGGGCAGAGTACTCAAGGAGGAAGTAGAGAATTTTTTTGCAAATGGTTTCATCTATGAAGCAACATACCGAGTCTGGGTAGCCAACCTAGTGCTCGATTCAAAACCTTATAGGACCTAGAGGACTTGCATCGGTTTCTCAGATCATAATAACCTTACCCTAAAATAGTTTCCCCCACCCTGCATTGACCAGCTCATAGACGCAACTTGCGAGCACGAGCTCCTCGCTTTTATTGATGCATGTTCCAGGTATAATTAGATTGCCATTCACGGCCTCGATCAGGAACATACCTCCTTCATCACTCACATTGGACTCCATGGCTCCGAGCCATGCCCATCGACCTTCGTCCTCCACAATGAAGATGCTACATGTTGATGACTTATTAGCTGAATGTTTCCTTAATAGATCAGCCATTCGATAGAGGTCTATATGGATGACATGTTAGTCAAGTCTAAAATGGCAGGGGGAATGTATAGAACCTAGTTGAGACTATCAACATCCTCTGTAGTACAATATGAAATTCAACCCTAGGAAATGTTCTTTTGTAGTATGATCTGGGAAGTTTTTAGGTTTTGTGGTAAACTCTATAGGTGTGGAGTAAAATCTTGATAAGATTCAGGCAATTAAGAAATGCTGGTACCCCACACAATTAAATAAGTACAAAGTTTGAATGGAATAATCATGGCACTCAACCTCTTTGTGTCGATAGCCACGGGCTATTACGTAACCTTCTTCGACCTCATCAAGAAGGGGAGGTCATTTGTATGGAGTGAAGATTGCATAAGGGCTTTCGAGTAATTGAAGAGACACCTGACAATACCTCATATGCTTTAAAAGCCTATCAAAGGAGAGGACTTATACCTCATGGTAACTGACCATCCGATTAGTGCCACCCTAAATTGTGATGAAGAGAAAGTTCAGCAGCCTATCTACTACATAACTAAGAGGTTAGCGGACCTGGAAATAAGATACTCTAGGTTTGAGATGTCGGCTTACTGCTTCCGGATGGCAGCCCGATGTCTAAGGTCGTATTTCTAAGATCACTCTGTTAATGTTCTCACAAACCAACTATTGAAGCAAGTGCTAAGCCGACCTGACATAATAGGCCAACTACTAAATTAGTGCTCGAACAATATAATATCACCTTCTACCATCACAAGTCGATCAAGGGCGAACTTTTGGCTGATTTTATAGTAAAGTGTTCTAGTTCAGACAATAGCGATGAAGGGGCAACGACCAACATGCATTCTTTGTAGCTCTATGTTAATGGTGCTTCCAATAAGAAGGGTGTAGGGGCAGGAATGATCTTAATCATGCTTGACAGTAAAGAACTTTTCTTCGCCGTCTGCCTTGGTTTCAAAGCCGAGAATAATGAAGTTGGATATGAAGTCATCCTAGCCGATCTTAGGATGGCTTGAGAGCTGCGGGTAGGATGTTTAAATGTGTTTGGAAACTCCTTGTTAGTTGTAAACTAGATTGAAGAATGCGTTTTGGTCAAGGGCAAGACATTGGCCCTTTACATTGTAGAAGCTAAGAAACTCATCAACACCATTATAGACTTCAAGCTAGAATAAATCCTCCATGAAAGGAATGCCAAGGCTGACTAGCTAACCAAGGCAGCAAGCTACCCCAAAGAGAGCATCCCCTGTGTCCTAATAGATGTACGGGTTGCCCCCTCCTTTGAATTGGTGCCAATGGCCATGGAGATTGAAGAAGCCCGCCCTGACTCTTAGATGACCTCACTACTAGAATATCTCATAACAACGAACTACACATTAAGAGAAAAAGGGCTGGGAAAATTCTTTATTCGTCCCTCCATTACACCATTATGGATGCAAAACTATACCCAATGGGATACTCAACTCCCTAAAAAAGCTGCGTAACAATCAAGGAAGCCAACACATATTGGAGAAATTGGAAGAAGGATTTTGTGGAGACCACGCCAGGAGTAGAGCTTGGCAAGGAAGGCTTCCCACAAAGGCTATTTTTGGCTAACCATGATCAAGGATGCAATGAATTACGTCAAGAAGTGCGATCGATCTCAACGGTTTACCAAAATCCCAAGAGCCTCCCCAAATCTCCTATCTCCCATGACGTTCCTATGGTCGTTTGACACATGGGGAATAGATTTAACTGGAAAGCTCTGAAATGCCAAAGGTGGATACAACCATGTTATAGTTGCTATCGACTACTTTATAAAATGAGTTGAGACAGAGCCTCTCAGAGTGGTAACCGCCCTTAAGATCCTGAATATTTTAGTCAAAAACATCATCTACCGTTTTGGGCTCCCAAAGAAGACCATAAACAACTATGACATGCAGTTTGAGAGCGGACCGTTCCAAGGATTCTGTAAGTAGAATTGAATAGAAAAATGCTCTTACTCAATAGCCCATCCACGGGCTAATGGGTAGGTTGAGGCACTAATAAAACAATCAATGAAACATTAAAAAGTGCCTTTCAAAAACCAAAGAAAACCGGGTCGATGATCTATCTCTTGTACTCTAGTCATACCGCACCACCAACTACACACCGACCAGGTATTCTCCCTTCTCCTTGGCTTACGGGTATGAATTCATGCTGCCCATCGAGGTTGACATACCATCTCCAAGGTTGTATTCATTCACTCATAACCCCGAGCAAAATGAGGAGTTGCTCGAGTTTAGGCTTGATAGTTCAAATGAAAAAAGAGAGAAGGCGGAAATGGGCACGAAAGCATATAAAAGAAAAATAGCCAAGATCTACAATGAAGGGGTAAAGCTCTACCAAATCAAGGGCATGTTCTTAATGCTGCACTGCATCTTTGCCAATACCAAGAGCCCGGATGTAGGAATTTTAGTGCCAAGTTGGGAGGGCCCATATGTAATCAGCACCACGCTCATTAATGGGGCCTATCGCCATTCACACCCTGATGGCACCAATGTATCCCACACATGAAACCCATAGTGCCTTCAAGCATATTATATATAAAGTTGTGTGAACCACTATTATAAAGCTACGTAATGTTACCGGAATTATAAGATAGTAGGACTTGTACTAACTCCTTTTGTGTGAAATGTAAAATGGGACATCTTTTAGCATTCATAATCCAAGTAAAAACAAGGTTAACCAGCAAAAATCAACTCATCCCCCCCACCATTGCCTGGAGATGCTACGGCTACGGCTATCTGGAGGGGCTGAGCTAAAAGGCCCACCTCTACAACTAGGGATTGCCCAAAAAAGTTCTTCATGAGGATGTGCAAGCCATCAACACTTCCTTCCTTATTGGAGGCATCGACGAACCAACCATGAGACCACCCATGCAATGGTCTCAATTTGTTCGCCCATGATATTGCCCATTCCTCTAGTAGGATGTGACACTGGTGCCATGGCGGAGTAATTACCCATGTTGTAACTCAAACCTAGCCTTTTTAGTGCTATTCCATGGGAATGCGCTAGCCACTCAACGTTCACTGGAGGAATCAGCGAACAGATGGCGTGACCACCCACACAATGGTCCCAATTCATTCATCTATGATGCTGCCCGTTCCTCTATTAAGACGAGGCACTAATGCTATGGTGGTGCTGTTACCCACATTGTAACTCCAAACCTAGCATTAGCAATACTGCTCTATGGGAAAGTGTAAGCCACTCAATGCTTCTTTCCCTATCGGAGGCTTCGATGAACTGATGGCAGACCACCAATGCACTGATCCCCATTTATTCACCCTTGATGATGCCCATCGTCTAGTAGAATGGGGCATTGGTGCTATGGCAGTATAGTTACCTACGATGTAACTTTGAACTTGGCACTATAGCACTCTTCCATGAGAATGCGCAAGCCACATTGTGTTTCCTTCCTCACTGGAAGCATAAATGAACCAATGGCAAAGACCACCCATGTAATGGTCTCGAATTGTTCACCTATGATGCTGTCTGTCCACCTAGTAGGATAGGGTATTGGTGCCATAGTGATGAAGTTACCCACATCGCAACTCTAAACTTAGCATTTTTAGTGCTTCTCTAAGAGAATGCGCAAACCGCTCGATTCTTCCTTCCTCATTGGAGGCGTCGACGAACTAATGGCGTGACTGCCTATGTTGTGGTTTCGATTCGTTCGCCTATAATGCTACCCATTAATTGTGATACTTGTCGACATAAACAGGTAGAGCGGCCTTATCAAGCAAAATTGGGCCCACTGATGGCTCGCAAATGAAAGACAAGTAAAGCTTAATAGAAGCATCGGGTGACCGCCATGCCTCAACTTTATCTCACACCTGCAATCCAAAGATATGGGCAGGCCGTCCTTATATGAGGTAAGCTTATTTGGCTTGTGTAGTCATTGCTTTCGTCCTATTTATGTTATTTTGTGCATAAGAGGCCAAATCTACGTGTTTACTTAAAAAGCGTCAAGGGCACCTTAGCTTCATGACCTTAAGTCATAAAACGTAAGCATAAGGGACAAACATATGTAAGCATATATATGCATAATACTAGCAAAGGAAATACGAAGCAGAAATAGAATATTCAAACAGATAGACAAATCTATAGTGATACATTTCGTCATAAAAGAAAGGATATACAGTATTCAAAGTTTCCTTATACATCCCTAACGAGCCACGACTTGACAAGTGCATCAACAAAAAACAAAAAAGGACGGACTAAATCACTCATGGAGGTGGAAGATGCCTCATGATATGATAGTCATTACCAAAAACCAACTCCTTGTCCAATATCGGACGATTGGCAGCAGTTGGCTTACTTGCCCTCCTATTAAGGAGGCAATCCGCTCAGGGGTCAAATTTTCTTGGGGAGCCATTACAATCGATGCCATCACCACAACAACCTCGGCACAGACTTCATTACATTGCTTTTATGTGAGGAAGTTGACCGACAATGGAAGGTGGTAGTTGGCCAAAAAGACCAGCATCAACATCTTGGTCAACCTATCTTCCTACTAGCCATCCAAGGAGCACTTCTCCCCTCCAATCTCCTACCAAGTTATGTAGCTCCCATGCTACTGAAAATTCTCCCTCATCTCATCCGCCTTCTTGGGGCTCACCACCAAGTCTGCCTACATCTGCTGGAGCTCCTTTCCTATCTTCCTTCTCTCCTCGGCCTGCTCCCAAAAGCGGTGTCCTTGGCCCTCTCAGCCACATGCCGATCACCCTATGCCTTCGAGGCCCATTTCTCATAATCCCATGCCTTCCCCTTAACATCCAGGGCCCTCTTCTCCAGACCTTCCTTTACCTCCTCTTTCCATTGGCGCGCTACCTTCTTCTTTTCCATCTTCTTCTTTAGGTCTATTAGACCTGTGTTGATTCGAAGGGATCGTGGCATGGCATGCACAATAACCAATTCAATTTTGAACAAAATCGATAGTAAGAAAGGGTAATTATTCGGAATATGGATTCTTACAAGTAGGAAACCATCAATTCGGCATTCAGGATGGCCTCCAATGAGTGGTTCTCCCAGCCCGACTTGGGCCGACGTCTGTTGACCATGGCCTTTGAGGCCACCCTGGCCAATGTGTGCACTAGCATTTACATGCCATCATCCTCCTCTACCACCCTTAGGATAGTCAACCCCACCACCTCACACTGAGCTCCCATCGATAGAGGCCTGACCACCTCCACCTCCTTTCAAGATTTATAAGCGAGGCCACTTATAGAGCCCTTTGGCTCAACAACACAAGGCCTCATGGGCAGCCTTCTCTCCTATTTTGTCTCAGCCTCTCGATAGTCCACCTTGTATGAAGACTCCTCCCGCAGCATTAGGTCATGAAGAGATAAAATGCTTCCTTACCCCAAATGTAGTTGGGATATGAAGTTGTCATAATGGTCCGTAAGGACAAGTTCTATGTGATGACCACCTTACACCACTGGTACCCAATATATCCATATAGTGCATTGAGGAGGTGCCTAGTCGATGTAGTATGATCATCAAGGGTTTTAAAGTAAATAAACTCCATAGAAACTATCGTATATCTTGCAGTACATCGAATACAATATAATAGTAAACATCTCAGATATAAAACAGGCGAGACAATAAATAACTAAATGAATCATAGAATCAGAGTGCACAGATCCATACATTATACAACATAAGAAATAGAGTAATACATCAAATATTAAATAATAATAACCATCTCTAAGTAATAAAGGCACCAGCATGCTCCATAGTGTTGTGCAGTAGAATAAAAAATGACTACACATAAAAATATGAGAAAATAGCCTCTTGCTTACAACCTATTCAGCTCCACGTGCTAACCAGACCTGATATCCTTAATCTACTCATTTAAGAGTACCTAGAGTAATAGGAAGAAAAGCATAAAACTCCAGATCAGACAATAGTCTGGTGTGAGCAGTAATAAATTTCTAAATACTAATATGCCACTATAATAGGACAAATGGTGCGAGAGATCATACCTAACTTGTTCCTGCATCCACAGAGCTAGCATGTATACAAAATATATGCTACTCTACATCATAGTCATCATGGGTGCACTCTAATCAAAGTAGTAAGGGGTGTCCAGATATCTACATCAATAATATCGGCCTCATGTGACATCCCTATGGTGATAAAGTGATAAGCAATATAATTAAGCAGACATAACGTCCATCATTCATCCTCACATTCACTCACTTAGTGCATTGGATACCTGATAACTCAAATGACCAATCATGGTCAAGGATTACTTAACGTCCGGGTTCCTTAGTACTCGAATCCATGCCACTCAATAGGCCAGGAAACTAGATCGCCTGTCATGGCTGATCCAGGGCAATGATCGCCCATCATGGAGATCGGTTCAAATAGGTACAATATATACCCTCGTTTTAAGAGTAATTTCTGAACCTTTGAGTATCATTGATCCCTTTATACACGTTATCAATAGCAGAGCTCAACTTGGACCGTCTTGACGACTCCCGACAGAAAGTCACTGTGGTTGAGAATTACTTTAAACAACCATTATTGGTCATAGAATGTCATCATACATACTGTAACCCTCCTACGACAGTCCCTTCAATACGACTCATAATCTATTACTGTACATCTAGAAGTATAGCTCTCCATCATTGAAGCCATCACTTCCCATCATGCGACCATTATTGTCGAACCACGCATCATCATTGTGGGAATCACCACCGAACCTAGGGTTTTGTATCAATCCTTATACTTCGGCATATTTGGCTAAGTATGTGGTTTATCTCGAGTCTAAGTAATCTCATCCCCATACTCGAGTCAAACCCTATCTCAATTCAAGGCATACGTAAGGAACCCAAAGGAATCTCTTGAAGACTTAATGTCCAACTTCCCCCATGCTAATCACCACCGATCCCTACTTGCCCCAATCCCACACTTCACATATAGGCTAGAATGCAATTCTCCTATTCCCCATGCTCCTACACCGTCCACAAGTCCAATGGGTAAAAAACCATGGATTAGTACTAATGTATGGGGATGACCCCATACTTAGCAAAAATCACACGAACTCTACTCCAACTCCTTTGTTCCACATCTCTTGCTCCAAGACATGGTTTGCATCCCGATCTCATGCTCCAAACCAAAACATGTTGCACCGATCCTTGAGTTAAAACTTCTCCACTCCTTCACGCAATCCATGCATGTACACCCACACTTGAACAATTCATCGATGTGATCTACTCATATATGCATGCAATCCATTATCCTTTTACTCACGTACCCTCCTTATCATTCGCAAGCCAAAATAAGTCTCTACTGATCCTTAATCACAAAAGTCACCACTGATCCTAATTCAATTGGTCATAACTCAAGCACACGAATTCCAAACAACTTGAAACTTGGGACATAGTCTTATGGGGCCTTTCTTGCCACCCCGTATTAATTGCTCTAAATTTGGGATAAAATTAGGGGATAGTCATCGATCCTTGAGTACAAACTCCCCATCGATCCCTAAGTTACTCCTAAAGCTAAGTCGACATTCGATCGGCATTTTTAACTATTCAAATATCTCAAAATTAACAATCATCCTATATAACCTATAATAGCAGGCATACAAGCAAACACATTAATACGAATCCTAAATCTAAGGGCAGTCTCCCTAAGAACATGAATTGAAAAAACTTATCCAAATTACTTGAAATTTATATATGTTGTTAAAAAGGTTTAAAACATGTTTTAGAGTTTGAAATCATTTAAAAACATCATTTAGCATCTAATAGTGGCTAATTAGTGAGTAGAGGCTTAAAACTACTCACCTAAGTCCTAAGCAATCCTACCCAAGCTCCGAGCTCCACAAATCCAAATATGAACAGCAAATCCAAGGCAAAGTCCAATAGCTAATCTCCAATCCAAGATGCTAATCTCGCTAATGTTCTTCTAATTACACGTTTAGGCTAATTAAAGTAAGGGTTTGGGTAAATTTTAGGCTCAGAAGATTGATAATGGGGATTCTCTCTATTTTTAGGAAGTGTGAAATGACAAGAGAGAATCCTATCAGCCCTAACCCCATGCTAGTCTCGAAATAGGCTTTGGACCTAGCTGTTAACTTACCAATTACCATTGGGCTGTCTAAAATCGAGTGGAACTTCAAACAACCATATCTCCCTAATGATAAATCCATTTTTCTATTATGACTACTCTACGGAAATGAAAACCATCATCCTGATCTAATGGAAGTAGTTTTAGACCCCAATTTGGCTCCTATCAAAAGTTCTAGGTTATATAATATTTTCACGATCAGAATGGTCACATAGAAATCTGATAAAAATCATTGATGTGGGAAATGTCTCTAAGAGTATTTCCCAAAAAAATTTAATCATACAACCTCATATGAAAATAATATAAATATTCTACAATCTTCTAATGCGTAGAATATGGGTTGTTGCATGCTATGATGGGAACTTGCAAAGTGGTGTTAGGACGCGCTTTACTATATATAAGAAGTGTGCTAAGGGATTATTGAAACTTAAAGGTTTCGATGTATGCTTATAAAGTAGGGGTATGTAAGGATGCTCACCTAGGCCAGATGGTCCTTGGATCTTCAAACAGAAGATTCATCTTACTTTGGACCGCCAGACGAGTAGTCTAGTTCCAGGCCCTTTATATGGCATGGATGTGAGCAAAGAAACCGAATGATAATGAGTACCTATATATCCTAAAGTATAATACTCTAATGATAGTGAGTATTCATTGACCTTATGATGGTCGTCATTTGGAAGAGACCTTTGATGTAAGGCTGAGGATTGAGGATTAATGAAGCTATAGTATGAGTAGATGGCCATATTATTTTAAGGATTCATCCATGGCTAGACGTGTTATTTTAAGGATATAGCTATGACTGAGCACATGTTACTTTAACGTTGTGATTATAAGCGGGTGCACAGGTTATTATAGATGGTGCAAAAATGGAACAGTACACCAATTATTATGAGAGACTACGAGGAAGTTCATCAACAATTTTGAAGATACATATATTATGGTAGATGTGTTGTCAGCATAGGAATTAACACACACATGTTATTGGTTGATAGTTTAGTATGTTGATGATACCATATTATTTTTAATATTTAAGTTTATTTTGATATGTTATGCTGGTTATTTATTTATGTGTATTCATTTATTTGTACATACATGTTTTGATTGGCTTATGTTTTATTGTGGACTTTTGTTATGGTTGACTTATGGAGATGCATGATATAGGTTAATATATGGTTGAAATCATTTCACCTTTTGTTAATGGAGTGTTATTTTTACATACCGTAGTTGGATTGTACGATTGAGGAAGTGCGTGTGTTATTATAGTATGTATATGTAGAAAAATGAATTCACTGCTGTGAACAAATTGTATTGTGTCATGATCGATGGTGTTAATAGTTGTTATGTGCTACGTTCATGAGTAGTTAATCTATGATGGATGTTTTTGCTTACATTTTGTGATTAAACCTGTAATGATGATTTATTGATTTGGTTGGGGTTTATATTTAGAGAATTGCGAGGGTGCATTCTTTTAAAGTAGGGAAGATTGTAACGACCCTAAAATTAGCGTTGTTAACATTAAACTAATTAATAATTGAGTTTTAATCAAAAGGGAATTGGTATCGTATTTATAACCATTGCAAAGGTCTTTCCAAGATGACCGGTTTGAAACATAACTTTGATGGGTTTGGAGTTATAGTTTGTGAAAGAGGCGATATAGTGCTTAAATAATGTACGTAGATATTCCAGGCCAAAGTGGATAAACAACCTATAACCTAGCCAAACGACTATATAAATGAGGCTACAAAGCCCTAGCCATCATCTCTATCTTTATTTTTCTTCTCTAATCCTGCACTAACCCTGATAACCATTTAATGGTGATTAGCAAATTAATTAGAATTGATCAAAATTTCAAATTGTCCGAACACTATCGAAGTATATATGGATCAAAGTTCTCGATGAGGCAAAGAGGCATCTAAGATTCATTTTTTTCATCCGACGCTCTGCTTAATAAAAAATTGAAGATATATCCATGGTCGTCCATTCTAGAGTTATTGATTTAACGGTGAAATGGTCACCAATTGTTGATTGGAAGGCACAAGAGCATAGAGGGGGTCACGAGTAGTCAATTCATTAGTTGGATCAAGCTATAAGGTAATGTGGTGGCCGAAATTCATGATTTTCTAAATGAAATTGGGTTAGTCATGGGTTAATTTCGAGGCGACGATGGACTTGTAAGGGTTTGCAGTGGTTGAAGGTGGAAGAGGAGGCCATGGTGAGACTTCTGGGCGCTGGCGTCTAATCGGGATTCAAGGGGGAGAGTAGTGTACGACAGTAAGGGAAGCCGCCTAGGTTTTAGGGTTCACGTGCGTATCTCAAACGTAAAGAAAAGAGAGTAATTTTTAATTTTGGCCCTTATCTTTTAATTAATTACATTTTAAACCCTGTGATTTCTAATCTCCATATCTTTCATATACGAACTCCAATTCACATATGGTTCATCTATTGGACCCGTGGTGAAATTCCCGAGGATATAATGCAGGGTTTACTGAGTTTGGATGCTGATCGAAAAATCACGTTGATACAAACTATTTAATTTAATTAATTGAATTTAAAATTATAAAATACATTTTTATTAATGAAAAGTCGCATTTTTTCATATATATTGTGTTCTATAGATGACCGTTTAATTATTATAATATTTTGAAGGTATTGTGCCTTGGTTGGATTATTATTGTTGATTGTCGTATTTTGGATGTTTAATTAAAGTAAATACTTTATTTGGGTTAAAAATAATGAATTGGAATAAATTTGAATAATAATGGGAAAATTAAGTAAATAAATGATAAATACGGATTAATTTACAGATTTTGGATGGGTCCTATAAATAAAGGTGATTAAATAAACTTTATTGAAATTAAATTATGGACTTTGGCAAGTTAATTATTCATAAATTTCTGAAGAAATTCATAAATAATAACTAAAATGTTATTTTAAATTTAGGTTTGAAAATTTTATTATTATTTATAAAATAAAATGGAATTTAAATAATAATAAAATGAATTTCAATGAAAATAGTATCATTTTGTGTAAATGACAAAATGTCTGATTTATGGTATTTATGGCGGAAAATATTATTCTTAATGTTTAAGAAATAAAATAAGAGGTTATTTTCTAAATAATAATAATAATAATAGCAAATTCTTTTTTTCCAAAAAGTGTTTTTGGATAAATTAACTACTAATTTGTGATAAATAGACTAAAAAGGAGTTTCTGTTATTTAATATAAAATGTTGAACTTTTGGGAATAAATAGTAATACGGTTTTTAAAAAACATTTATTGAGATTTTAATACATATTATTTTATTGCAAAATAATAATAATATCATTTTAAATAGAGATTTGATGAAGATAACTATTTTTGATTTACATTTTGGTGTTTTGAAGTATTTGGAGGAATGGAAGTACCATAAAGGATTTAAATGGTGTGTTATTATTTAAAGAGAATTATTATTATAATCAAAAATGAATTATTATTGTTGTGGAGAAGAATAAGTAAATGTGACTTTATAATAAACAATAACAAAACGATTCTATACTTAAGAGAATGATGGATGCATATATATTATTTGGGTGGTTATCGAATGTATGATTAATTGTTGATTGTAATTATGACACATATTTGATGTTTAATGATGGTATTGCATTTTGACGACTGTGTGATATTTGCTACTAGATGATGGGTGGTTATATATAGTTATTTGATGATTGGTATTGTGTTATTATTGTTGAGTGATTGGTACATATTTTATGGTTTACACTTACATTGATGACATATTACTATAGTCGATGAGTAGTACGTATGTAAGTATAATTATATTGTTTCTTATTCAATGATTAGGGTTGACGCTGAATGTTGTTCGTGTTTGATGGCTATGTTTTATATTGTTATTTATCCATATGATGATTTGTTGTGATGGATAAGTAGAATTTTTTTTTCTGCTTATGTTGTTTGCATTAGTTGCAATGATTGTATGTATGCTATGATTGTTATGTACTAACTAGTACTTGGATGTAGGAGAAGAGCAGAAAATAGAACTATGTGGGCTTGATCCTCCAAAAATGTAACAACCCTGTATTTTACAATTATTTTTAAATTGATATTTCCAGATTTAAAAAGCTTTATTTATGAAAAAGAATAAATTTTGTTATTTTAAATATAAACTTTGATTTTGATATGGATTAGAATTCCAAATATGACCGAATAGAATAATTTTCCTAAAAGTGAATTTTGGTTAAAATAGTCAAACTTTGACTTTTAAATTTAAATTTTAAATATTTGAAATTATAAATTTTATCTTTTATTATGAAAATAGATTTAATAACATGAATACTACTTTTCGTTTCGTTGAAAACAGAGTTAAACTGCAAAAGATATGTACATTTCAATTTTGAGTATAAATTGTTTATTTTGCAATTTTGTCTATTTTAAATTGTATAAATTACTTTTTCTTTGTTATATTTTATTTTAAATATGTGCTAATATGTTATTTAATGTATATTTTGTCTTTAAATATTTTTACAAATGATAATATAATTTTTCTAAAGTCTACTGAAATTGTTTTCTAATTTTAAAGCCTAATTTCTATTTTCTTTGCTATTTTCTTAATTTAATTATATATAATTAAAATTTATTTATTTATTTTATGCATTCACTCTTATTTGCTGTGTTTTACTTTATTTTATTCATTTTACATGTATTCAAATTAAAATAAATGTTTCCAAAGTGTATTGAGGTTATTTCTAAATTTTTAAAGCCTAGTTTGCAAATTTTAGCCATTTTCTTAATTTAAATGCTATATAATTAAAATTTAATTATTTATTTTATATATTAATTTTCTTTACTGAGTTTTATCTTTATTTATCAGTTTTATATGTATTTACAAATTTCTAAATTAATAATGGAAATTTGAAGAGTTTGTGACTCTTGGTTTGCCTAAGGCTCTTTGTTTTCCCGTCTCTTCGTTTTCCAACCTTTTTCATTCAATTTCTTTGGCCTACCTTAACTTTTTTTTCAGCTGCTTATTTTTCTTTTTATTTCCGTATGCAAACTCTTCTCAATCACAAAAATCATGGCCATCATCATTTGCAAAGATTTTTGGGTAAAAACCTTCTTCTTTTCTATGTTTTCCTTTGTTTTCACATGATTTTGCACTTGTCCTCCTCTTCTTTGGATCGGCCAACACCACATCCACCACCTTGGCCACCTCCACCACCATCCCCTCTGACCAACACCTCCTCCAGCCCCTTCCCATGCCATAACCTAGCCCTTATGTGATGAAGAACCACCATAGTTTTGATGCAACATCACCTAGATCCCATAGCCAAGCACATCCTCCTTCCACCACCTCTCTCCACCACCTAGGCCGACCAACCACCACCACCACCAACCTGTTTCAGACCTGAGACACCTCTGCACACCACCTACTGACCCCACCTGAGATAGCCATGTCCTCCATGACCTAGGCCGAGCCCTTTAGTTGCCTTGAATTCAATGCTTTTGCCTTGTAATATTAGATTTTTGCTTCACAAACTTGTCCACCACCTTCTCTAGGTTAGGCCGACCCCTATAGGTCCACAACCAGACCTTAGAGCAAGCCTTATTCATATATTTTCCATCCATGGCTGAGCCTATGCTAGATGGAGGCAAGTGCAATTGGTTTGGAATTGATTTGTGCTTGAATATACAAGTTATTTAAATTGTTGTGTAGTGTTTATTCATGTATATTGTATTGGTTTGTTTCATGTATTCAAGGCATTTAGTCTTGTCTCTCCCACACTCAAATCACTATCATACTCTCGTGCCTTTGTGGATTCTATGATGTGTGTGTTAGTTGTCATCTCCAGCTCAATACAGGTGAGTTATTCTCACCAGACAATATGTACCTATATAACTAGTAAATTGACACCCTGTGAATCTTTAGAAATATATTATCATGTTATATATGCCTATATTATTATCATATGATGTTCACACCTATTATTACACCTGTTATATCATATGTTACTGTTATTTAATGTTATTCTGTTATTTATATCTGTTATCACCATTGCAAGTTCCCTGTAGACTAGAATCACTATGGGTTGAAATGATACATACCCGAACGGACTTTAGAATAGGGAAAAATCGTTATGGGCTGAAATGATAGGCCTGAACGATTTTTATTTAAATTATTTTAACTTGGAATTGCGGGTTTGAAATGATTGAACCCGGATTTTTCTTTTTTAACTGCGGATTGAAATGATACATATCCGTATCACTTGACCTAAGTTAGAAAATTATATACAGGCCCGTGGTTATTTTGTAAAGTGTTTTGGATATTTTTAAGTATTTTAAAAATTATAAATTTATGAAATTTGATTTAAATAGATTTTGAAATGTTTTAAAATAAAGAAATTATGATTTTTCTATGTGTTAAAAATGTAATTTATGAATGGTTTAACTGGATTTTTGAAATATAACTTAAGTTGGAAATTTGGAATTTGGTTAAAAATGATATTTTAAGTTATATAAATAAAATGGATATTAAATTTTATTTGGAAATGGTAAATATGATAATTTGATTAAATTTGAATTTAAGTGATTTATTAAAGTATTATTGATTTTTCTATGAATTTAAGTGGTTAAATAAATGAATGTTTAAAAAGTGATCTTTTAAAATATAACTTGACTTGGAAATGTGAAATTTGGTTTTAATTAAAGGTTTAAGTTAATTAAATAAAATTGGAAATTTAGTTAAATTTGTGAAATGGTAATTTAAATTTGAAGTGTTAAGTTATTTGTTGAAATGTGAAGAATTGGAAACTTTTACACTTAAATTTATTAAGTAAATTGTTGAAAATTGGATTTAATTATAAGAAATTTATTGTGAAAAAGATACATGTTAAATGATATGTAAATGAACATTTTAAATGTTAAAATATGATTTTTAAAATGTTTATGTGTTTTAAATTGAAGTTATTTAATTGCTGGAAATACACTAACACCTGAAATCTACTTTTAATAGCATTCAGAAATGCTATAGATTCTGTTTTGAACTAAAATTGTGTAAAAAAAGCTATTACAGCATTTCTGAAATGCTGTGGTTGCTGTAATTGAACTTATAGGCTAATATTGAACTCAGGCCTATTATAGCATTCTCTGGAAATGCTATAATGGTCTGCAGTCTTTGCTGAAACCAAATTTAACCCTTGTTTTGAAATCTGAACTACCGCAGCACTTCTGAAATGCTGTCTTTTCTGTTTTGAACTATAATTCAACTAAAACTGAGTTTTAACAGCAGTTTTAAGTGCTGTCTTTGCTGAATTAAAAATGTTTTCAAATATAACTTATAGCGGTTGTTTTTAAATGCTGTGAAATGCTGAAATTTTAATAATTAGGGTTTTTGACTTAGTAAACGAACTCAGAATGGTTTGAAACTTTGGAAATTGAATACTTGATTTGAAAATATAATAATTACACTTTTAAAAGGTTTAAATGAACTATTTTGATTGGAATATAAACTATTTAAAGGTGATTTGAAATGATAGTAAATGAACGATATCTTTGAATTTAAAAGGTATTTAAAGTTAAATATTTGGATTTGAACTGATAGGATATTTTATTTTATTAAAATTATTTGAAGTGAAGTTTTGTAAGGATATGATATTTTATTATATTAAATGATTTGAAATGAAGATTTGGAAAGATTGATATTTGATATATTAAAATGATTTGAAATGAAGTTTTGGAAAGATATGATATTTTGATATATTGAAATGATTTGAAATGAAGTTTTGAAATGATATGATATTTTAAATATAAGGAAATGGTTTGGAATTGATTTAATCTTTATTTTGATAAATATATGGTTTTGAAATGATATTTTATTTTGAAGTAAAGTATTGTTTTAAAAGTTATAATCACGGGTTATAATAACGATTGGTTGTTAAAGAGACCGGGATCGGATATGGACATACTCTCTGTCGATACCGAAAACCACTTTGACAACTGTGTACGCGATGGAGTTTCCAGAATGAAGTAGGATGGTGGCGACGATCCTAAGGTATATACGTGGACCCAACTCCCGTGAGTTGGCATAAGGTGGCTAAAACAAGAGCGATTGACGGACCAAGGAGGTAGCACCTCTTATCGGACACACTTCTTCGATACCATTCTATTACTTGTGATTGATTTGGTGGCCACCCTTGATTTGGGAGTGTTGTTCGAGGTGGGCGGTAGTGGCTGCTATGCGTCACCACTAGTCCGGATGTGTAATTGGTATATCTACCCTGGCATTGCCTAGTTGCGCCGTGTCACCTACCATATCGAGCTTTACTATGATTATGATTTCAAGATCCGACCGCGTTAAGGTTCTCCATCCCCTTAATGCTATTTTCAATATGATTATACTTTACTTATTTAGACACTATTATAATATCGAATATTACTACATAGTAGATAGTTTAACGGATCCTTAAAGAATGGGCGATCCCAAGCATTCTTTAAGTTACTTGTACCTTTATTACAGTTCACTTGAGTTGGTTTACATTATATAAGTATATATTGTCCTGACTCGAGTGTTTTGTGTTTTGCTTTACGCTCGGGTCAGCCTGAGTTATTCACAGATTCAGATTCCACTTTCTGGAGATTTGAATCGCTGGATATTATCTGCTTGTCTTGTCCTATCTATTTCAGTTCTGTTGTTCTACTCAGCTTGTACTTGGTTATTGTATTTAGACTTCTGTTGTACTCTATCTCTTCTGTTGTATCTTATGTAACCTTGTTATATTTATATAGTAGCTTCATGAACTACTATTTCTTTTACTTCCGCTGCATTATTTTACTCTGTGTCTGTGATCTGTGATTATATTTATTTACTGTATATTCTGAGATTTGCCAAATTTTATTTACAATGCGATATTTTGAGCAATTCAACTCCGGCATGTGTGTCTGCCTATGCACTTATAATGGATGCGAATGGTTGAAAATATCGGGTCATTACAGTTGGTATCAGAGCTTTGGCTTTGAGGCAAAACTCAGCATATGGAGTAGATTTATTTACAGAATCACTTTCGTTCGAGTTTGAATCTTTTCCTCCTGATTCGAATTTCCTTTGAATTTTGGAACGTTCCCTGCGGTTCCAAAATTCATTCTTGTCCCTCACTATTCATCTTCTTTTGATTTTGGAGTATCACATAACTCCACTTCGAATGATCTTTATAGTAAATTGGTTGTCTCGCCAATATTTTAAATTTTCTAGTAAAGGGTAAAACTCCTTTACAAATTTGCATCGATTCACCAGAGATTTATATCTATCCTTGGTTTAGATGCTTATATCTTTTGTTATTCCAAACTCTATCTCTTGAGATCGGATGTAGATTTACCCCAGAAAAAAAAATACACATTTGATCTTATTCATTAAGTCACGGTTGACCCGGTTAAGGTTGCCCGCGATTTATTTAAGCTTACCCATCTCCCTATTTTGTTATTTAATCATCTTGTCTTTTGTTTCCAAACTATCTCCAAACATTTTTAAATTGTACTTGTAAATCTATGTTTTGTTTTATATATTGTGTTGTTTGAGTTGTTGACGTTGATTTGGGCTTCCGATCGATTCGTCTGATCAACGCTATCGATAGGATTTCTAAAACACTTTGACAGAACAAACTGACACAATATTATTTTTAAATTTGGTTAATGGAATAAATTTTGTTATATAAGTAAATTTATGGAACTTAATAAATTGATTTAAATTGATTATTTGAAATGATAATACTTGATTTATCATTTATTGTTCTATAAATGAATTTATAAATAGTTGTTTATAAATTTATTTGGGAACTGAAATGAATTTAAAACAAGAAATTTAAGAATTTAATTTCCGATGGATTTCAAACCTTGTGTTTAAAGTTTTAAAAGGATATATTATTTAAAGTATTTCCAAGTAGAAATTTGTTTCTAAAGGATTTTTAAGTTAAAAATTTAGTGCTCTTCTCTTTGTCGCTGAAAAATAATTTCGGTGATGACTGCAGCATCATCGACGTTCATTTTAGAGTTTCGAAGTGAAGAGACTGTTCTGTAGTCTTGCTATAGCTTTGTTTTGGGGAAATTAATTAATATGAATTTCTAAAAATATGATTTGATTTATAATATATATAGATATATGATTTAAATTAGTTTGACATATTATGTACATATATTTATTTATCTCTAACTGGTTTGAAGGAAAGCGGAAAATTAATTCTTAAATTTCATCTTGAAGAATAATTTCAATTATAAAAAGAAAATCAAAAATTTGGATAAATGATTCAAACTTGAGATAATTGAATTGGAAAGTTTTATTTGTATAACATACAATTTCATTCCAATATAACTTACCAAAATTACACAGAAGTTGAATATGAAATTGGATAATATACAATATAGAAAGGATTTTTATAAATAAAATTTGAGTGGTTATAATAAATGTTATACACTTAAATTTTAGTTATAAAAGATTAACAGAGGTAAATAGTGAAAAAGGGATTTAAAGAGATTTTATTTAAATAACTTAATAATCAAATTTGATTTACTATGGAACCTTAAGTCTAACCTAGGAATTTTAATAAAGGTTATTTCCTAAAATGAATATGTTGTATAATAAATAATGTATCTTTGAATAGATAAATTAAAATACATTTGAATTAGACATTTTGTAATAAAGTTTATTTAACTTGAATTCATAGTTTAATTGATGTCTAAATGAATAAATGTGTAAAGAAATTTGATTGTTATATTTGCTATATAAATATTTTATTTATGAAATAGATATGTCTTGAAAAATGAATGATTATGATTTAAATAGTTAAAATGTATTTTAACATCACTAAAAATTGATAATTGAGAATTTGGTTTTCAAATGGAATTTTAAGTGTAACTTATTAAAGGAATATCTATTTGAGAAATGGGTATTTTAAATAAAGTGTTAGGTTATGTGTTAAATTAAGAGCTAACTAAAATAGTGAACTTTTAACTTAATAAACGAAGTATAGTTTAATTTGGATATTCCATTCATAAAAGTTTGTTTTAATAAGTCATAAGTTAAATGATGTCCAAATAAATATTTCTGGAACTAAACTGATTTGAAATATTAATATATCTACTTAGCATTTTATAAGTGCTGCTATTTTGAAAAGACAATGTTTTGGAAATTTTTATAATTGAATGAACTTAGAAATGTTACAACTTTAAAATGAATATTATTTGACCTTGAATTAAAATGGTTTAAATGAAGTTTATTTTTTATAAAAGTGTTATGATTTTCTAAGTGTTATGTTTTTTTTTAAGAATAACATTTCCAAAGTGTTATGATTTTTAGTAGTATGATTTCCAAATGATAACATCTCTAAATTGTTATGATTTCAAAACATTATGGTTACAAATCTATTATCTTATTTTTTTTTCAAACTATCTTTTGTTTGTCCTTATTTCTCTTATCTTGTTACAGAATGGGAAGGCTATTGCTTATACCAGTCTGTTTAGAAATCTTTCTGTAATCTTTGAAAATTTTTGGTACTCATTTTAACCTGAGCACTGTTTTTCCATTCATAGACCGTCGGTCAAGTTAAAAGGGAGATTCAGACTCTAGAGGATCTTTTTCGTGCTTATATTCTTTATTTGATCACCTCCATCTTGTTAAACTTACCTATAACAATAGTTATCAGGTGTAATTCCAATCTTCTTATCATCTTGTCTTAATTCTATTTCATTCTATCTTTTTCTGTGCTTTCCCGTACCTCGTTCCTTTTCGGGGACGAAAAGCTTTGAGTGGGGGAGAGTGTAACAACACTGTATTTTACAATTATTTTTAAATTGATATTTCCAGATTTAAAAAGCTTTATTTATGAAAAAGAATAAATTTTGTTATTTTAAATATAAACTTTGATTTTGATATGGATTAGAATTCCAAATATGACTGAATAGAATAATTTTCCTAAAAGTGAATTTTGGTTAAAATAGTCAAACTTTGACTTTTAAATTTAAATTTTAAATATTTGAAATTATAAACTTTATCTTTTATTATGAAAATAGATTTAATAACATGAATACTACTTTTCGTTTCGTTGAAAACGGAGTTAAACTGCAAAAGATATGTACATTTCAATTTTGAGTATAAATTGTTTATTTTGCAATTTTGTCTATTTTAAATTGTATAAATTACTTTTTCTTTGTTATATTTTATTTTAAATATGTGCTAATATGTTATTTGATGTATATTTTGTCTTTTAATATTTTTACAAATGATAATATAATTTTTCTACAGTCTACTGAAATTGTTTTCTAATTTTAAAGCCTAATTTCTATTTTCTTTGCTATTTTCTTAATTTAATTATATATAATTAAAATTTATTTATTTATTTTATGCATTCACTCTTATTTGCTGTGTTTTACTTTATTTTATTCATTTTACATGTATTCAAATTAAAATAAATGTTTCCAAAGTGTATTGAGGTTATTTCTAAATTTTTAAAGCCTAGTTTGCAAATTTTAGCCATTTTCTTAATTTAAATGCTATATAATTAAAATTTAATTATTTATTTTATATATTAATTTTCTTTACTGAGTTTTATCTTTATTTATCAGTTTTATATGTATTTACAAATTTCTAAATTAATAATGGAAATTTGAAGAGTTTGTGACTCTTGGTTTGCCTAAGGCTCTTTGTTTTCCCGTCTCTTCGTTTTCCAACCTTTTTCATTCAATTTCTTTGGCCTACCTTAACTTTTTTTTCAGCTGCTTATTTGTCTTTTTATTTCCGTATGCAAACTCTTCTCAATCACAAAAATCATGGCCATCATCATTTGCAAAGATTTTTGGGTAAAAACCTTCTTCTTTTTTATGTTTTCCTTTGTTTTCACATGATTTTGCACTTGTCCTCCTCTTCTTTGGATCGGCCAACACCACATCCACCACCTTGGCCACCTCCACCACCATCCCCTCTGACCAACACCTCCTCCAGCCCCTTCCCATGCCATAGCCTAGCCCTTATGTGATGAAGAACCACCATAGTTTTGATGCAACATCACCTAGATCCCATAGCCAAGCACATCCTCCTTCCACCACCTCTCTCCACCACCTAGGCCGACCAACCACCACCACCACCAACCTGTTTCAGACCTGAGACACCTCTACACACCACCTACTGACCCCACCTGAGATAGCCATGTCCTCCATGACCTAGGCCGAGCCCTTTAGTTGCCTTGAATTCAATGCTTTTGCCTTGTAATATTAGATTTTTGCTTCACAAACTTGTCCACCACCTTCTCTAGGTTAGGCCGACCCCTATAGGTCCACAACCAGACCTTAGAGCAAGCCTTATTCATGTATTTTCCATCCATGGCTGAGCCTATGCTAGATGGAGGCAGGTGCAATTGGTTTGGAATTGATTTGTGCTTGAATATACAAGTTATTTAAATTGTTGTGTAGTGTTTATTCATGTATATTGTATTGGTTTGTTTCATGTATTCAAGGCATTTAGTCTTGTCTCTCCCACACTCAAATCACTATCATACTCTCGTGCCTTTGTGGATTCTATGATGTGTGTGTTAGTTGTCATCTCCAGCTCAATACAGGTGAGTTATTCTCACCAGACAATATGTACCTATATAACTAGTAAATTGACACCCTGTGAATCTTTAGAAATATATTATCATGTTATATATGCCTATATTATTATCATATGATGTTCACACCTATTATTACACCTGTTATATCATATGTTACTGTTATTTAATGTTATTCTGTTATTTATATCTGTTATCACCATTGCAAGTTCCCTGTAGACTAGAATCACTATGGGTTGAAATGATACATACCCGAACGGACTTTAGAATAGGGAAAAATCGTTATGGGCTGAAATGATAGGCCTGGACGATTTTTATTTAAATTATTTTAACTTGGGATTGCGGGTTTGAAATGATAGAACCCGGATTTTTCTTTTTTAACTGCGGATTGAAATGATACATATCCGTATCACTTGACCTAAGTTAGAAAATTATATACAGGCCCGTGGTTATTTTGTAAAGTGTTTTGGATATTTTTAAGTATTTTAAAAATTATAAATTTATGAAATTTGATTTAAATAGATTTTGAAATGTTTTAAAATAAAGAAATTATGATTTTTCTATGTGTTAAAAATGTAATTTATGAATGGTTTAACTGGATTTTTGAAATATAACTTAAGTTGGAAATTTGGAATTTGGTTAAAAATGATATTTTAAGTTATATAAATAAAATGGATATTAAATTTTATTTGGAAATGGTAAATATGATAATTTGATTAAATTTGAATTTAAGTGATTTATTAAAGTATTATTGATTTTTCTATGAATTTAAGTGGTTAAATAAATGAATGTTTAAAAAGTGATCTTTTAAAATATAACTTGACTTGGAAATGTGAAATTTGGTTTTAATTAAAGGTTTAAGTTAATTAAATAAAATTGGAAATTTAGTTAAATTTGTGAAATGGTAATTTAAATTTGAAGTGTTAAGTTATTTGTTGAAATGTGAAGAATTGGAAACTTTTACACTTAAATTTATTAAGTAAATTGTTGAAAATTGGATTTAATTATAAGAAATTTATTGTGAAAAAGATACATGTTAAATGATATGTAAATGAACATTTTAAATGTTAAAATATGATTTTTAAAATGTTTATGTGTTTTAAATTGAAGTTATTTAATTGCTGGAAATACACTAACACCTGAAATCTACTTTTAATAGCATTCAGAAATGCTATAGATTCTGTTTTGAACTAAAATTGTGTAAAAAAAGCTATTACAGCATTTCTGAAATGCTGTGGTTGCTGTAATTGAACTTATAGGCTAATATTGAACTCAGGCCTATTATAGCATTCTCTGGAAATGCTATAATGGTCTGCAGTCTTTGCTGAAACCAAATTTAACCCTTGTTTTGAAATCTGAACTACCGCAGCACTTCTGAAATGCTGTCTTTTCTGTTTTGAACTATAATTCAACTAAAACTGAGTTTTAACAGCAGTTTTAAATGCTGTCTTTGCTGAATTAAAAATGTTTTCAAATATAACTTATAGCGGTTGTTTTTAAATGCTGTGAAATGCTGAAATTTTAATAATTAGGGTTTTTGACTTAGTAAACGAACTCAGAATGGTTTGAAACTTTGGAAATTGAATACTTGATTTGAAAATATAATAATTACACTTTTATAAGGTTTAAATGAACTATTTTGATTGGAATATAAACTATTTAAAGGTGATTTGAAATGATAGTAAATGAACGATATCTTTGAATTTAAAAGGTATTTAAAGTTAAATATTTGGATTTGAACTGATAGGATATTTTATTTTATTAAAATTATTTGAAGTGAAGTTTTGTAAGGATATGATATTTTATTATATTAAATGATTTGAAATGAAGATTTGGAAAGATTGATATTTGATATATTAAAATGATTTGAAATGAAGTTTTGGAAAGATATGATATTTTGATATATTGAAATGATTTGAAATGAAGTTTTGAAATGATATGATATTTTAAATATAAGGAAATGGTTTGGAATTGATTTAATCTTTATTTTGATAAATATATGGTTTTGAAATGATATTTTATTTTGAAGTAAAGTATTGTTTTAAAAGTTATAATCACGGGTTATAATAACGATTGGTTGTTAAAGAGACCGGGATCGGATATGGACATACTCTTTGTCGATACCGAAAACCACTTTGACAACTGTGTACGCGGTGGAGTTTCCAGAATGAAGTAGGATGGTGGCGACGATCCTAAGGTATATACGTGGACCCAACTCCCATGAGTTGGCATAAGGTGGCTAAAACAGGAGCAATTGACGGACCAAGGAGGTAGCACCTCTTATCGGACACACTTCTTCGATACCATTCTATTACTTGTGATTGATTTGGTGGCCACCCTTGATTTGGGAGTGTTGTTCGAGGTGGGCGGTAGTGGCTGCTATGTGTCACCACTAGTCCGGATGCGTAATTGGTATATCTACCCTGGCATTGCCTAGTTGTGCCGTGTCACCTACCATATCGAGCTTTACTACGATTATGATTTTAAGATCCGACCGCGTTAAGGTTCTCCATCCCCTTAACGCTATTTTCTATATGATTATACTTTACTTATTTAGACACTATTATAATATCGAATATTACTACATAGTAGGTAGTTTAACGGATCCTTAAAGAATGGGCGATCCCAAGCATTCTTTAAGTTACTTGTACCTTTATTACAGTTCACTTGAGTTGGTTTACATTATATAAGTATTTATTGTCCTGACTCGAGTGTTTTGTGTTTTGCTTTACGCTCGGGTCAGCCTGAGTTATTCACAGATTTAGATTCCACTTTCTGGAGATTTGAATCGCTGGAGATTATCTACTTGTCTTGTCCTATCTATTTCAGTTCTGTTGTTCTACTCAGCTTGTACTTGGTTATTGTATTTAGACTTCTGTTGTACTCTATCTCTTCTGTTGTATCTTATGTAACCTTGTTATATTTATATAGTAGCTTCATGAACTACTATTTCTTTTACTTCCGCTGCATTATTTTACTCTGTGTCTGTGATCTGTGATTATATTTATTTACTGTATATTATGAGATTTGCCAAATTTTATTTACAATGCGATATTTTGAGCAATTCAACTCCGGCATGTGTGTCTGCCTATGCACTTATAATGGATGCGAATGGTTGAAAATATCGGGTCATTACAAAAAAGGAATACGTAAGTAGCTTTTCGCTATGCAATAGCTGTTAAGCTTATGGTCATAATGTATAGGATAAGGCGCAGTCCAAAACTAGTTGACATCTTTTCACTTTTGTTCTATGTATATGTGGATTTATAAGTTTGTTGGATAAAGTAAAGAAGGGAGAAAAAGTTCTGGAAGGGGTTGTACCAATAGAATGGCTTGGTATGTCTCTTGCATTGTAGTTACACAGTTGTTGTTTTAATAATTGATGTATTGTATGTATATTATGTAATTGTATGAGGTTTGATTAATATCTTATTGTTAAAATGATATGTATGTATATGTATATATTGATGTTTTAAATTCCACTGTGAGGTTTCTCTTTTTATTTATTGTTTTTAATTTTTAAATTAACCTATCTATGGTCCACTATCTTTAACTTTGAAATTAGTTGTAAGTGTATTCTAACAACGTTTTTAATTATTTTCAGATGTTAAAAATAGAGGGTGGTCATATTTGATATCAGAGCTTAGGTTTAGCGATTTCCCGAGTCTTGGTTAGGTTTAAGCCAATTAGGGTAGTGTAACTCATACCTTAGGTCATGTTAAAATATAGAATAATAGAGCATTTTGATTGGTAATTGTATGCTCTGTATGTATGGGTTATTTGTTTAACTATTATTGCCTCATTCCAAAAATGATGTTTATTTATGATGACCTTTATACAGAATATAAATGAAGTAGGAATAAGGTAGGATGGACACTTTCAAAGGGGTTAAGTATTAGTTAAACCCGAGCGACACACATCCTACACTAAATTATAATTGATATTTGACCTTAACAAGATGGAATCACATTTTATTCTAAAGTGAATATTATTTATTTAGAAAATTTACAAATACACCTCTGATTTTGAAGATATTTTATTAACAAGTAAAAATGGTTATTTCCAGGCATGTAAGTCATTTATTGGAAATTTTTTAGCAAAGCTAGCTAGTATTATAGTGGACCATCCACATTTATAAAAATATGTAACATATGTTCAGCACAAGCACCGAAATAGCTAAAGAAAAATAAAAGTATAGGAGTTAGGCAGAAAAAACCTAAACTACTAACATCTAGAAAGAACTATACCCCTCCAAAATGGAAGACTCGTTTCCTTCATCCTCGGAATTAGGACCAATAACATGAATAAACCCCAAAAAAGAATCGCTAGGTTTGGAACAAAGTTCACCGAATAACTGGAGTATAGATAACTTTTATCCTAAGTAACATCCTCCAAAAGTAACATATTATTGCTGCCATCTTCACGTTTAGAAGATAGAGTGAGGCCTTCCTCATCATTGTAATAAAATATCTGTTTATTCTCTCCATCTTCTCCTACATACATATGATAGGGATCACATGTTGTACTATATCGCATATCGGAAACCATATGGACCTACGCTTGCTCATCCAAGTTCGAAGAAATAACATCTCAAGGAGGAAGAACCACTACATGTTCAACCATGATGCAAGCATCAACAATTACATACAAGGGATCAAAAGGAATTCCAGAAGAAGGAACCTTTTTAACAACGATTTCGAAATCAGGAGCAGGGTTCAACGGCAAAGGCTTGGGGACCCATCTCCTAAAAGGAGGTTGAGGAAGAGGGATCTTGGCGAGAAGGGGAAGGGGAGTTTCCACATCGGAAGAGCAAGAATGCTTACAAGTATCCATCGTGTGACCAAACGAATGCATGTGGTGCATATATTATGAGCCCAGCTATATGAACATCAACTATTGCAACCTGGCCTTCTATAGGCCTAACCTTAAGGTTGGATAGCAATAGCTTATCTGAAAATATTTCTATAATAGCCTTAGCATACACAAGCCTCTTCCTAGCTACAGTGTTCACATCAAAACACTTTAGCTTGCCCACAAGGCTGGCTAACTAATCTAGCCTAATCATGGGTTGCAATGCAGAAGTGATATGAGAAAAATGAGCCCAGACGGGAATAGATAATACATGTTCCCTAGTACCATCAACTGACGGACTATATGGAGTGATAATAAACGGCTTCCCATCTATGAAAGATGGCTCCCCTCGAGAATACATAGTCTTTCATCAGCTTTAGAGAAATTAAAATAGAACATTGACTTATCATAGTGAACTTGAAGACCACCCCTAAGTCTCCAAACGTTTCTGCAATGTTCTTTAACAATATTATACAAGGGATTAGAATCGAGAAAGAATCTAACCAAATAATCCGACTAAAGGTTCACACCCACTTGAATAACTTCAATAAGCAGCACATCGCACATTAATTACAAAAGTTTTCAAAAGTTCGACGTGTATACACCCATATTTCTTAGCAACGAAGTGAATAGCGAGGTCCATTTATTGGAATTTTTGATGAGAATAAAGTATTTTATTTGGAAATATAAATGAAGATATTTTCAAAAGGAAAAGTGAACATAGTTGAAAATATTTTATTTGAAAGTACTTGTAGCAAAAAGGTGTTTTTATTAAATAATGGAAGTTCAATTCAGCCTATGTAGAAAAAAAATTATGTGAGAAAATTTAATTGTTAAAAATCCTTTTGAATGTGTTTCTATAATGGTATTATGATTTAGAAATGCTTTACTAGAAGTGGAAACTTTTTATCTAAGGAAAGAGAAAATTTTTTGATAAATATTTTATTTGAAAATATTTTTGAGGAAGGATATTCAGTTTAAAATATTTAGTTTGGCAAAAATATTTTAATGGGAATATATTGATTAAAATTGTCTTTAATTTCGGAATATTCATAACAAAAGGTAACCTCATTGTGACTAAGAATACTTTGCAAAAATATTTTGTTGAGGGGGATAATTTAGAAAGAAATATTTTTGTTAAAGGCTATTTTAACATAAATACTATAAGTTTTGAGAATTATTTATTTAATAAGATGTTTTGAGGAAGAGAAAACTATACTGATAATAGTATAGAATTTAAAATGTTTTTATCAAAAGTACCTTGTCAACTAGGGGTGGGCATTTAACCTATTTAACCGACTTAATCGATGTCGACCGAACCGCGTTAAACGATATAAACGGTTAACCGAACTTTAGGTTAACCGACCGACCTTAACCGATCAACTTCGGTTCAGTTAACGGTTAACGCGCTTGTTAACCATGGTTAACCGATTAACCGAATAGGTTTTGTAGTTGAACCCATATTCTCATGAATTTCATATTCGTTTGTATCGTCACTTCGTATTATAATATTATTCGCCTTACTCTATAACGGCTGTAGCCTATTCCCTCTTTATCCCCAAAAACCTAATCTAAATAAATGTCGCCGCCACCACTTCCCTCCATCTTCCCTCATTCGATTTAAAGAAAAACCCTAGATCCACTTACAAATTGTCGATTCGTCAACGTGTTGCAACTTGCAAGCCTGCGATTTCAACTACGACTCGATCGATTTGAGGCTTTGAGTGACTGAGTCGAGATATGGTGAATACTAGCCAAAGGAGGAAGAATGTGGGTTTATTTTAACTTTTAGTTTTACCTGTTTTATTTAATTATCTGTTTAATTAGTTGATTAAATAATTATGTGAGATGCGGAAATTTGGTTAAGTATGAACTTTGGTTTACTGATTCGAAAATCTATGATTAAATTTGGTTAGTATGAACTTTGGTTTACTGATTCGAACAGTAATATTATTTTCAGATGGTTGATTAAATTTGGTTTACTGATTCAAAAATGAAAAATCTATTATAATATTTATAGTTTACTACTGCGATTCATGCAAAAATCTGTAGATAGTTGTCCAGGTTCAGAAATAAAACTAATGGTTTGTCCATCACACATGCTTGATTGAATCACAGTAAACATTATAAATATGCTTGATGGACAAACCATTAATTTCAACACTATAAACCATTAGTTTTATTGCAAGTTGCTTGATTAAATCACTGTAAACATTATTGCTGCAATTAGCTTGATTGAATCACTATAAACACTGTAAACATGCTTGATTGAATCACTGTAAACATGCTTGCTTGATAAAATTACCATAATATTCTATGTTACTATTATGTATACTTGTTTTTTTAACCTTAATATTTTGAAGAATACATAAGATAAGGTGTGAAGACCCAAATTATTGAGATAAGAATAATTTTAATAAAATCAGAAAAAGAAGAATTTTCAAGGAAAAAAATATATAGTCTGAAAATAAATATTGAGAATGAGTTAAAAAAATAACTAAGTATGAGTAAGTCTTATATTCATATGTGTATATATATATCCTGAATATAAATAGTCAGAAAGAAACAAAATGATAAAAATAGACTTTTACAGTAATTAAAAAAAAGGAAATGGTATTTCAGAGGGAAGGAATGAGAAAACATGACTGAGTGTATATATGGATTATACATTACCATATGTTGTATTTTTATACCTAGAAAGAATAAACATAAAGTAATAAGGAAAAACACTATGGTAATTAAATATATGAATACATTTATATATCAAGAGAAAACAAATAGCTTGAAATATTAACAAGGGGATAATTGATAAAAGGATATACATGTATACATTACAGTTTAGCATAAAGAAAATAAAATAATTTAGTAAAGAGAAAATTGTTTTCAACAATTAAGTGATAAGGAGAAAATGATATATTCTTTGGTAAATTAAAATGCCTAAAAACTAGTTTAATATTAGTTATGCATAAGTACAATTTTGAAATAAACCAAGAGTAAACAAATAGGCTGAGATAATAGCTAGGAATGGGAAATAACTCAGGTATAATGAAAGGTATTGTAAAAAAAATAAGCCACATGAAAATAATATGCAAGTGAATCATGCAAATTGCATGCATATAGGAAAAGCAGTGGATAACTGCTTTTACCAGAAATAGAAACCAAGAGAAAATGGCACATTTAGCCATAACAACACACACATAATTCTCTGAGTAATGTGAGGATAAAATGGGTTTTTCCTTTAGTAAAACCCTAGTAAAATGATTTAAATCAAGAGAGAAAGCAGAGATTTTCTCTGAGGGAAAAACAGTAACACATTAAAAAAAAGGAAGAGCTCACACTGTTTGCAAACTTAGGCATTCTCGGGGAAAAGAAGGGAAAGGTGAGTGATTAATCAATCTCAAGAGGCTAAGGCATTAAGACCCAAGTTAAGGGCAGCCATTTTATTTTTGTGCTTGATCAATTTGTTTTCTCTGAATAGATGAATGCTGAGAATGGTTGGTGTTTTGATAAACCTTTGGTTGATGCTTTGATTTGTTTTGTTTAATTGTTTGATAAGAAAAATACCATGATCTCTGATATGGATCCAGTACCTTAAAACATCAGTTTGTAAATATGTTTAGTAAGATAAATATGTTTTATTATGAAGTAGGGTATTACTGGAAAATAAGCTAGGCAGTGTGAACAAAGGAGGTTCATGCTTATGTCTAGATTGTTTTAAATTGGAGATGAACAATGCAATAAATTATTTATGTGTTGATTTGTTCAGATCTAAAAAGCTAAAATGTTTTATGGGTTTTTCTCAAAAACCTTACCCTATGTTCACAATAGAATTGAGTACAAGAATTTTTATATGATTCTACTGGATTTGTTTAAGTGATCATGATATTCTTGAATATAGGAGATATGCAAGTGTTAAAACAAATTTTGAATAAAACAACTGAAAAAAATTGAAATATAGCATTATTTTCATGAATGAAAGTATAGTCAGTTGAAATCCGTGAGTGAGTCTAACTCTCTCTGATTTATGGAAAAAGAAAGAGAGAATGCAAAAGCATTCCAAAAGTTAATAAATTTTTCTGAAATAAGAAATGAGACTGGTCACTAGATTATAAAAGCTAATCTAGGAGAAAAGCCTTGATCTATTCATCATAAGGAGTATGATGGGTATGTGCATGACTTGTTTAAGTCCTATAGGCCTCTGTGCAGGGGTTAACAGAATTGAGTCCCTTGCAATGCACACATGGTGTTCAATGGCAAAGAGATATGACCAAATTAAATTGATAAATCAAGATTTAGAGCCGAACTATGGGATTAAAATGAGTTAATTCCATAAGAGTATGTGTATATGTATACTGAATTGAATGAATGAATGACTGCTGGTGTGCATGAGTGTAGTAGGAGCTTGAATATATAGTTATATACCCAGTTTACATTATAAATCCAAATTGCATCTAGCAAATGAATATTCTATACAATAATTAAAAATGACAAGTTATTATATTTTGATTTCACTCATACCAGAATTTATTTCTGACCCTATTTGTTGCCTTTGCAATATTTGGGGTGTCTCATTTTATTAAGGCAGCTCAATATGTTGTTGCATGAAAAGAAGTATGAATAGCTTGCTTGCATGGATGTTTGAAGATCTGGTTGCTTTTAGAAATGTTTTAGGAAATGCAATGGTTTCTTTGTAATAAATAAAGTTAGGCAAACTCTATGATGTCTTAAGCAATTCTCAGTATTTGATGTCTAAGGGATTTGTAAAAAGAACTTGTAAAACTTAAGTATTATATGTGCCTTGAGCTACTGATCTAAGTAACTGATCATGATGTTTTCTGGTAGACTGTGATGAAGGAAGTTATGCCATGTAATTTGATATGTGGACATACTTTCTTTAACATATCTGATAAATTTTAAATAGTGAAACTACAGTGGTCATCTTTTGATAATGCATGTAGTAGAACTGCTAGGTGATGGTTGAACCTATTCTGGTTTAGCCAGTAAGGCTTGATCATGACTTATAAATTGATGTAAGACCATGAGAAGCTTGAAGTTTTAGTCCACAAATCTTTCTTACATGTCTGATTTCTAGTATGGTAAGTGTGTCATAAAATGATATGTGCATAGTTCTAGTAGCCTTCACTATAACCATATTAAACAATATTCAGTTGTATCAAATACTGTCTAAAGTCTGTTTGCATTTGGTCTTGTTTAAACTTTAAGAGTCTACAATATCTAAGAATTTGGTTGAAGGTTAAGCATGACCATTACCTCACTGCAACTTGGTTTATGTCAATAGCCATCATTCAATACCCATTAGAGGTCTGCACCACAGTCGCATTTGGGTTTGATCCTTTAAATAAATTGTTTGGAACATGATGTTTACATATATGTGCAAAATTTTACTTGGTATGCTAGATTAAGTTAGCATTGTTTATTTGTATTTTTTTTCCACTGACTGGGCTTTAATTCACACTACTACCTCAATAATCATAGGACTGTTACATACATTATAAACACAGATATAAGTATTTGTACATGACATAAAAATATCATTAGTGAAAGGAATGAGTACCCCGGGCTAAACTCACAAGCTTGAGTTGTTTTAACACTTAGTATGAAATTCAAAAGAAAAACTGTAAGTGTTAAACTCCTGATTTCACAAATGAAAGGAAAGTATTGATTGAAAATCTGGAAATTAATCAACTGGATTAAGAAATAAGCTGAAAAATAAAATAAGAAAATATTAAAAGAATATTATTTAAATTAAGAAAGAATTTAGCTTGTCAAAGAAGAGAAAAAAAGGGGATTAAACCAGAAAGAAGCTATGTGACATAATATCTCTCGGATATGAGAATATTATGTGATTGATTTTTCTTTGCAATTTTAATTACTCTGATGGGCAAAGAAACATTTATATATCTTCATATATATAAATGACATGCTTTGATTCATGTACTAATATTTTTATATTGGTAAGATTTTGGATCTTGGGGAAATGAATTAAAGAAGTGATCACTTGTTAAAAAAACTCACTAAAAATCACATAAATTAGAATAAGAAGAAGTGGGTCACTTCAGTTGGTATCAGAGCTATGTTATTAAAACATAGCATAAATATATTATCCAATTTTCTGGTATGGATAAAATTCTAAAAAAATATATATAATAATGATAGAAATAAATATCCACAGTAGAAGTAAATTTCAGAAAATAATTAAATTAGAAATATGACTAACTAGCTATGCAATTGAATAGTGAATCATGGTAGGAAGACCACCAAGTCATGGAGCAGGACCCTCCAATACAACACCAATGGTTAACTTGCAAGATTTGGTGAGGGCATTTAGAGAAGGAGCAGTGCACAGAGAAGAGAATCCTCATGAGGAATTAGCCAAACTATTGAAGACATTTTCAAATTTAGGAGGCAAGGATTTTGAAGGCACTGAGGGAGTTATGGGAGTGCAGACATGGTTGAGAACTTTGGAAAGGATATTTGAAGATATGCAAATTAATGACCAAAGAAAGAGGCAGATAGCTTCAAGGAGACTCAAAGGAGCAACATTAGATTGGTAGGAAGTGATCATCACAGGAAGGCCAGAAAATGAGATAACATGGGATCAATTCAAGGAGATGCTTGAGGCAAGGTTTGTTCCAGCAACAGCTAAGGCAACATTGCATGAGGAATTCATAAGGCTGAGGCAAGGACCAATGAGTGTGACTGAATACACTCAAAAATTTGAGAGTTTGTCTAAGTATGGAACTATGCTCATAGGAGATGAAGAATCAAAGAATTCAAGATTTATCCAAGGATTAAATGCAGGTTTGAGTAGAGCAATGTTACCATACAAGGATAAAACATTTGATCAAGTCATAGACCTTGCTCTTTCTTTTGAACAACATGACAATGCAAGGGAAAAATTTAGGAGCATGAGGGCTAACAATCAAAAGAAGGGAAAAAATAGAGCACATCCCTATGTCAAAAAGAATATGGATAAGAAAATGGAGGAAGCAGCTACTGGGGAAGCTAAGAAGAAGGCTACTTGTTATAATTGTGGCAAAGAAGGACACATGAGTAATAGGTGTCAAGCAGCCAAGAAGGCACCATTTAGCTGCTATAACTGTGGGAAAGAAGGTCATATTAAAAGAAACTGCCCAGAATTCAAAAAGGGAGCAAAGGTAGGAGCACTTGAGGGCAAAGCAAAAGCAACTGCAGTGGGAAGTTCTGGACAATTGGAAGGTATACTTCTAATTAAAGATCACCCCATCTCAGTTATATATGACACTGGAGCAACACATTCACTAATATCCCAAGACATAGTGAATAAATTGACTCTCACATGCTATTTAGTTGATAATCCCTTGTTTATTCAAAGCCCACTAGGTAGTTCTTGCATGTTAGGGATTAAATGTTTGGGAGTAGAGTTAAACATAGGTGGAAATATGTTTAATTCTGATTTGTTTGTGCTAAAATATCCTGGAATAGGAATTATTCTAGGAGTAGATTGGCTAAGAAGATACAAAGCAATTTTAAACTTAGAAAATTTTACTATTTCTCTGAAAACAGAAAATGGTAAAAATATTATAGTCATGAGTGAAATTGCTAAAATCAATTACTTTAACCAAATATGTAGCATGATTGAGAAAGAATTAAAACTGGAAGACATAAAAATTATAAATGAATACCCAGATGTCTTTGGTGAAGTCATAGGTGTTCCAGAAAATAGGCAAATAGAATTTCAAATAAGGCTAATCCCAAGAGCAAGCCCAATCATCAAGAAGCCTACTAGGATGGGTCCTAAAGAATTAGTGAAGTTGAAACATCAGTTGGAAGAATTGGAGCAAAAAGGCTTCATAAGGCCTAGTAGTTCAAATTGGGGTTCTCCAGTTGTATTTGTGAAGAAGCATGATGGTACTTTGAGTATATGCATTGATTATAGGGAATTAAACAAAGTCACCATTAAAAACAAATACCCACTCCCCAGAATTGATGATCTATTCGATCAATTAAATGGAGCAAAGATCTTTTCAAGGCTAGATTTAGCCTTCGGGTTTCATCAGATGAAGGTAAGGGAAGAAAGCATTAAGTACACTGCCTTCAACATAAGGTATGGATTATATGAATTTTTGGTGATGCCTTTTGGATTGACAAATGCACCATCATATTTTGTAGATTTAATGAATAGAACATTTAGAGATTTTCTAGACAAATTTGTGGTTGTCTTTATTGATGACATATTAGTGTATTCAAAATCAGAAGAAGATCATGCAAAACACTTGCATCTGGTTTTGTCTAGACTGAGGGCACATGATTTAAAGGCCAAATTCTCTAAATGTACATTTTGGCAGAATGAAGTAAAAAATTTAGGGCACATTGTATCACAACAAGGGGTTAGTGTAGACCCAACTAAGGTGATGGCAGTGCAATCTTGGAGTAGACCCAAATCAGTGACTGAGGTGAGATCATTTTTGGGAATGGCAGGCTACTATAGAAGGTTTATAAAAGACTTTGCAAGAATAGCCATCCCATTGACCAAGTTAACTAAAAAGGAGCAACCATATGTGTGGACAGAGAAGTGTGAACAAGCTTTTTCATCACTAAAGAAGGCACTGGTGGAAGCTCTAGTCTTACAGGTTCCAGAGGGTAATGAAGGGTTAGTGGTTTACGCAGATGCTAGTGGATCTGGATTAGGGGCAGTGCTTATGCAACATGGTAGAGTCATAGCATGTGCATCAAGGCAACTCAAGCCAAATGAAACTAGGTATGCTACACATGACCTAGAACTAGCTGGTGTAGTATATGCATTGAAGTTATGGAGACACTACTTGTTAGGTGCTAAGTTTGAATTGTTTACAGATCACAAGTCACTTAAATATTTGTTTTCCCAAAAAGACTTGAACATGAGGCAACATAGGTGGGTAGAATTTCTACCTGCCTATGATCTTGATATATTGTATACCCCTGGAAAAGCTAACAAAGTGGCAGATGCATTGAGTAGGCATCAAGCAAAGTTGGCAAGCTTGATGATGACTGAATTCAAGGATTTGACAATCCTTAGTGAAGTGGAAATAAAAGAAGGAATGGAAGTATCAGATAAGGCACACAGTGATATGATTGAATATGGAAAACTAAGCCTCATTTCCTTAAGGTCAACTCTGGTTGATAAAATAGGACAAATGCACGATCAAGACACAAATTTAAAAGAGATGAAAGATATGATGTCACAAGGCATGACAGTGGAAAATTATGAAGTAGATGAAAAAGGTTATTTAAGGAAAAAGGGGAAACTCTGCATACCAAATATAGAGGAACTGAAGCAAGAAGTTATGGATGAACATCACAAAACAAAATATACAATACACCCAGGTGGTACAAAAATGTACCGTGATCTCAAGAGAAATTACCGGTGGCCAGGGATGAAAGGAGCAGTGGCAAAATACGTGGCAAATTGTTTAACATGCCTACAAGTTAAGGCAGATTATCAAAGACCCTCAGGTTTACTACAACCTTTGGAAGTGCCTACCTGGAAGTGGGAAAGCATTTCAATGGATTTTGTGGATGGTTTGCCAAGAACAAGAAGGGGCAATGATAGTATTTGGGTAGTGGTTGATAGACTCACAAAAACAGCACACTTCATCCCAATAAGTTCGAACAGAAATGCTCACAAGCTAGCTCAATTATTTGTGAAGGAGATAGTGAGATTGCATGGCATCCCCAAGACTATCATTAGTGATAGAGATACTTTGTTTACTTCAAGGTTTTGGAGTAGCTTTCAAGAAGCTATGGGGACAGAACTAAGCCTAAGCACAACCTACCACCCACAAACAGATGGGAAAACTGAGATTGTTAATAAAGTTTTAGAATATTTGCTTAGAGCATGCATACTTGATTTTGGAGGCAACTGGGAGGATCATATTTATTTAGCTGAATTTGCTTATAATAATAGCTACCAGTCCACCATAGGAATGGCTCCATTTGTGGATTTGTATGGAAAGCCTTGTTTATCTCCTGCATGTTGGATGGAGGCTGGTGAAAGGGTGTTGCTTGGACCAGACAATGTAAAAGAAACTTCTGCAAGAATTGAATTAGTGAGGCAAAGAATGAGAGTAGCTCAAGAGAGACAGAAAGCCTATGTAGATAAAAGAAGAATGCCAATAGAATTTGAGGTGGGAGACTATGTGTTTCTCAAAGTTTCACCAATGAGGAAGATACTGAGATTTGGCAAAGCAGGGAAACTATCACCAAGGTATATAGGACCATATGAGATTGCTCAAAGAATAGGGACTTTAGCTTATAGGTTGAAGTTACCAGAGGAATTGAGCAAAATACATGATGTATTTCATGTATCCCAATTGAGAAAATGGGTGCATGATAAGGAGTCCATTCTTGAATCTCCTACACATGTTGAAATTCAAGAAAATCTGGTTTATAAAAAGGAACCAGTGAGCATTGTGGCTAGAGAAGAAAAGAAACTGAGAAATAAAATAATAAAACTAGTTAAAATCCAATGGAGTTTAGATGGGAATGACTGCACATGGGAGGCTGAAGGTAGGATAAAGGATAAGTATCCTAATCTGTTTTCTGCTTAAAGGTATGTTTAAAATTATGATGAGACCATAAAATTATTTATGTATGTTTGATTGATTTGGAATGAATGAGTTTCTGAAATTTCATTCAATTGAAATTATGCTTTGTATACATTTGGATGGAAATGTATGAGAAAATAATTGTGGGACACAATTCCTTTTAGGAGGAGAGTATGTGAAGACCCAAATTATTGAGATAAGAATAATTTTAATAAAATCAGAAAAAGAAGAATTTTCAAGGAAAAAAATATATAGTCTGAAAATAAATATTGAGAATGAGTTAAAAAAATAACTAAGTATGAGTAAGTCTTATATTCATATGTGTATATATATATCCTGAATATAAATAGTCAGAAAGAAATAAAATGATAAAAATAGACTTTTATAGTAATTAAAAAAAAGGAAATGGTATTTAAGAGGGAAGGAATGAGGAAACATGACTGAGTGTATATATGGATTATACATTACCATATGTTGTATTTTTATACCCAGAAAGAATAAACATAAAGTAATAAGGAAAAACACTATGGTAATTAAATATATGAAAAGATTTATATATCAAGAGAAAACAAATAGCTTGAAATATTAACAAGGGGATAATTGATAAAAGGATATACATGTATATATTACAGTTTAGCATAAAGAAAATAAAATAATTCAGTAAAGAGAAAATTGTTTTCAACAATTAAGTGATAAGGAGAAAATGATATATTCTTTGGTAAATCAAAATGCCTAAAAACTAGTTTAATATTAGTTGTGCATAAGTACAATTTTGAAATAAATCAAGAGTAAACAAATAGGCTGAGATAATAGCTAGGAATGGGAAATAACTCAGGTATAATGAAAGGTATTATAAAAAAAATAAGCCACATGAAAATAATATGCAAGTGAATCATGCAAATTGCATGCACACAGGAAAAGCAGTGGATAACTGCTTTTACCAGAAATAGAAACCAAGAGAAAATGGCACATTTAGCCATAACAACACACACATAATTCTCTGAGTAATGTGAGGATAAAATGGGTTTTTCCTTTAGTAAAACCCTAGTAAAATGATTTAAATCAAGAGAGAAAGCAGAGGTTTTCTCTGAGGGAAAAACAGTAACACATAAAAAAAAGGAAGAGCTCACATTGTTTGCAAGCTTAGGCATTCTCGGGGAAAAGAAGGGAAAGGTGAGTGATTAATCAATCTCAAGAGGCTAAGGCAATAAGACCCAAGTTAAGGGCAGCCATTTTATTTTTGTGCTTGATCAAGTTTTTCTGAATAGATGAATGCTGAGAATGGTTGGTGTTTTGATAAACCTTTGGTTGATGCTTTGATTTGTTTTGTTTGATTGTTTGACAAGAAAAATACCATGATCTCTGATATGGATCCAGTACCTTAAAACATCAGTTTGTAAATATGTTTAGTAAGATAAATATGTTTTATTATGAAGTAGGGTATTACTGGAAAATAAGCTAGGCAGTGTGAACAAAGGAGGTTCATGCTTATGTCTAGATTGTTTCAAATTGGATATGAACAATGCAATAAATTATTTATGTGCTGATTTGTTCAGATCTAAAAAGCTAAAATGTTTTATGGGTTTTTCTCAAAAACCTTACCCTATGTTCACAATAGAATTGAGTACAAGAATTTTTATATGATTCTACTGGATTTGTTTAAGTGATCATGATATTCTTGAATATAGGAGATATGCAAGTGTTAAAACAAATTTTGAATAAAACAACTGAAAAAAAATGAAATATAGCATTATTTTTATGAATGAAAGTATAGTCAGTTGAAATCCGTGAGTGAGTCTAACTCTCTCTGATTTATGGAAAAAGAAAGAGAGAATGCAAAAGCATTCCAAGAGTTAATAAATTTTTCTGAAATAAGAAATGAGACTGGTCACTAGATTATAAAAACTAATCTAGGAGAAAAGCCTTGATCTATTCATCATAAGGAGTATGATGGGTATGTGCATGACTTGTTTAAGTCCTATAGGCCTCTGTGCAGGGGTTAATAGAATTGAGTCCCTTGCAATGCACACATGGTGTTCAATGGCAAAGAGATATGACCAAATTAAATTGATAAATCAAGATTTAGAGCCGAACTATGGGATTAAAATGAGTTAATTCCATAAGAGTATGTGTATATGTATACTGAATTGAATGAATGAATGACTGCTGGTGTGCATGAGTGTAGTAGGAGCTTGAATATATAGTTATATACCCAGTTTACATTATAAATCCAAATTGCATCTAGCAAATGAATATTCTGTACAATAATTAAAAATGACAAGTTATTATATTTTGATTTCACTCATACCAGAATTTATTTCTGACCCTATTTGTTGCCTTTGCAATATTTGGGGTGTCTCATTTTATTGAGGCAGCTCAATATGTTATTGCAGGAAAAGAAGTATGAATAGCTTGCTTGCATGGATGTTTGAAGATCTGGTTGCTTTTAGAAATGTTTTAGGAAATGCAATGGTTTCTTTGTAATAAATAAAGTTAGGCAAACTCTATGATGTCTTAAGCAATTCTCAATATTTGATGTCTAAGGGATTTTTAAAAAGAACTTGTAAAACTTAAGTATTATATGTGTCTTGAGCTACTGATCTAAGTAACTGATCATGATGTTTTCTGGTAGACTGTGATGAAGGAAGTTATGCCATGTAATTTGATATGTGGACATACTTTCTTTAACATATCTGATAAATTTTAAATAGTGAAACTGCAGTGGTCATCTTTTGATAATGCATGTAGTAGAACTGCTAGGTGATGGTGGAACCTATTCTGGTTTAGCCAGTAAGGCTTGATCATGACTTATAAATTGATGTAAGACCATGAGAAGCTTGAAGTTTTAGTCCACAAATCTTTCTTACATGTCTGATTTCCAGTATGGCAAGTGTGTCATAAAATGATATGTGCATAGTTCAAGTAGCCTTCACTATAACCATATTAAACAATATTCAGTTGTATCAAATACTGTCTAAAGTCTGTTTGCATTTGGTCTTGTTTAAACTTTAAGAGTCTACAATATCTAAGAATTTGGTTGAAGGTTAAGCATGACCATTACCTCACTGCAACCTGGTTTATGTCAATAGCCATCATTCAATACCCATTAGAGGTCTACACCACAGTCGCATTTGGGTTTGATCCTTTAAATAAATTGTCTGGAACATGATGTTTACATATATGTGCAAAATTTTACTTGGTATGCTAGATTAAGTTAGCATTGTTTATTTGTATTGTTTTTCCACTGACTGGGCTTTAATTCACACTACTACCTCAATAATCATAGGACTGTTACATACATTATAAACACAGATATAAGTATTTGTACATGACATAAAAATATCATTAGTGAAAGGAATGAGTACCCCGGGCTAAACTCACAAGCTTGAGTTGTTTTAACACTTAGTATGAAATTCAAAAGAAAAACTGTAAGTGTTAAACTCCTGATTTCACAAATGAAAGGAAAGTATTGATTGAAAATCTGGAAATTAATCAACTGGATTAAGAAACAAGCTGAAAAATAAAATAAGAAAATATTAAAAGAATATTATTTAAATTAAGAAAGAATTTAGCTTGTCAAAGAAGAGAAAAAAAGGGGGATTAAACCAGAAAGAAGCTATGTGACATAATATCTCTCGGATATGAGAATATTATGTGATTGATTTTTCTTTGCAATTTTAATTACTCTGATGGGCAAAGAAACATTTATATATCTTCATATATATAAATGACATGCTTTGATTCATGTACTAATATTTTTATATTGGTAAGATTTTGGATCTTGGGGAAATGAATTAAAGAAGTGATCACTTGTTAAAAAAACTCACTAAAAATCACATAAATTAGAATAAGAAGAAGTGGGTCACTTCATAAGGTGCACATAGTTTCAGTATATATGTACATGTGAGTGTTAGACTTATACTTACCTATTTTTCGAAATGTAAAATGAGTTGAGAAAATAAAAATATCAAACATATAGATTTCAAAAAATAAAGGTTTTTTAGCATATTGGTTTTGAGTATATGCATGTGCAGTTTCAAGTGTATAGTACTGTTCAATTTTACAGTGTGTATTCTATACAGACTCAGTGTATTTACAGATGGATGAAAATACCAATGCATATATCATGAAGTCATTTATTTTAAACATGTATCATGAAGTCTTAACTGTAATACATCCATGAAAATACCAATATCATTATTGTAATACATACATACATATATATATATATATCAATACTGTAATATTACATGTAAATAAATGTTACATGATACATGTTTGAAATAAATTGTAAATGTATTGACAAATATCATAGCATATATATCATGATACATGTTTAAATATCATGATACATGTAAATATTTACATGATACATAATATATTGGTAAATATATATCCCCTTCATGATACATGTTTAAAATAAATGACTTTATGTTTTAAGTTGCAATATGTAAAATAAATACACAGTTGCAATGATATAACAGTCTATAAAGACACTAGAATACATAAACATAAGTTGCAATATGTAAATAAGTTGCAATAATATAACAGTCTGTGTAGAAGCAACTTATTTACTAATGGTTGCAATGATATAACAGTCTATAACCAATGATTAAAATTTCAAAATGTAAACATTATAGTGTAGAATACTATAACCAATGATTATAATGAACAAATGCATATAACTATAAATTACTAATAGTAAATGATATAACAGTCTATAACCATTATAAGTTGCTTCTACACTATAATGTACCAATGTATATATATAATTTTTGATATAACAGTCGGTATATATATAACAGTCTATGATATAACAGTTCCAGTTTCAATATAATTTTTGATATAACAGTTTATGATATAACAATATATATATAATTTTTGATCATACGTTTGCTTTTAGTACAAAGGTTTGTGAAGTTTTTAATGTATATACATAATTTCAAAGGCATTAAACAGTTCTAGTTGACAGTTTTCAAATATGTATGTCGTATTAAACAGTTCCAGTTTTCAAATATGTATGTGGTATTGTATATATATATATGACTTTTGAAAGAATACAGATCTCAAATATGTATGTGGTATTAAATAGTTCCAATTGGCAGTTATTGCATGGATGATCTTCACTTTGGGTCAATGCTATCGCACTGTGATGACTGTTAGACTGCTGCAGTCTAGACTCTAGTTGTGATCAACGGTTCAGCTCAGGGCCTCAGGCTGAATTTTCATTACATTTTGCAGTTGAAATTGTATGTAATATGTAGTATTGTAGTTTATATAATTCAAAACTATGAATTATGGACTGTTGTGGATTGTAAAATATGAACTTAGCTATGAACTTGTGATCTGTGTTTATGATTGTGGACTGTTTGTGATTGTGGACTGTTTATGTAATTGGTTATGTATATGATGCTATGGTGAACTTATGAATTAACTTATGTTAATCTCATGTCCTGTATGTGAAGTTATGAAGTATGAATTGCCATGAATTAACTTTGCAATATATATGTATGGTTAACCATCGGTAAACCAGACAACGGTTAACCGTTTGGATTAAATGGTTAATCGTGCAATAGTTAACCGCTTGATCAACCGATTAACCGAACCGTTAAATTTAACCGGTTCGGTCGGTATGCATGGCCATTTTAACCGATGAAACGGTTAACCGAACCGTTACTTTTCATTGGTTAACCGTTCAAATTAACCGATCGGTTCAGTTAACTGACCGTGCCCACCCATTGTCAACGAATGTTTAGTAAGAACCCTTATCTTAAAAGAAGAGAACATTTTGTTGAAACATTCTTTACAATAAATATTATATGATTTGAAAAATATTTATTATGAGAAGGTTAGTTCCACAAAAAGATATTTTATTTTAAAGGAATTATTTTCTCAAAAAGAAGAATTTGAACATAATATAGTGGAAATCTTTTTATGTAAGAAATTATGTTATTAGTAGAAATATTTGAAAATAGTTTGATAGAGGTATTTTATTTAAGAAGTATCCTTTTGAGTTAAAATGCGACAAAATATTTATCTGAAAGAAAAGTTTTATCAAAAGAGTGTATTTGATTTTAGAAATTTTTTTGGAAATTGATTTCGTTTTTAAGGATTTTTACTTAACGGGCACTCATTGGAAATGATATTTGAATAGAAATGCATTTTTGAGTAAAGAGTTCTAGGATGAAAAAGACCTAAAATGGAAAATGATTTTTTAAGGATATGTTAGAGATATATTATTGAGAAATGCTACATTATAAAGTATCTTCTTTTACAATACTTTTAAAAAAAAATACTAAGGTGAGGATGATTTGATTTGGAATGCAAACGATCGAAAAAATAAAATATTTAATTAAATAACAAACATTGGGAGTGTTTGTTAAAACAATATTGTATTAAAAAGATGATTTATTTGGAGATTTTAACTAAGAACTACAAAACTAGACTTTATAACACAGGTTATAAGATGACAGGGTAGATTGAGTTTTTAATCTACCTAATACTCACTATGATGATGTATCCTATTGACTGTTATGTGTGCCTTTCCCTTAGGAGTTATGGGAATATCTAGTTTTCCCTTCCATAGAGGATGTAGGGATGTGGTGCAGGGGTTATCCATTTTGATGTTAGGAGTATGACATTTTTGTTATATCAATTCATTTTGGTTAAATTGTTTAAGCAGATTCTTGTTAGGATATGTTTGATTCCTTGTTTGTATTATATGTTTCACTATTTATTTAATTAATTCATGTCATCCTTGTTTGAATTATTTCCTCTTTTTGTGTTGTGGTGGTTGTCTGATTTGCTGCATTTGGTATTAATTATTGTTTATTTTCTTATTTGCTTGCTTGGTTGCTTAGTTGTTTGTTTGCTTGCCTGTTTTTTTTAATTGCTATGTATGATAAATGTAGGATGAGATAATATCCAATGTTATCTTTTAAGGGATGTACACTGGAGAAACTATTGGATTGATATGGGATACATTTAGTTTAGTAACGGTGGAATAGCTAAGTTGACAAAGATTGGATATTTGGAATGACTAAGAAATTTGAAGATGTTCGTTGAAGAAGAGAATAGCGTTAGAGAATTCGGATGAAGACTTGGTGAGTACCACCGAGGAATCAAAATGATGATTGGGGAGGTTCAATATATGTGTTTATCAAAATATGAATTTCAAAACCTACATTTTTTAGATAATTACTAGCTTTCATAAATATTTTGAACAAAGAGTTTCCATTTTGAAACTTCTATAAATTTTATTTTCTCAAAAGGTTATTTTGAAATTGATTTAAAATGGTGAATATATTTCGTGAAATTATTTTATAAAATGGTAGTTGTATTTTAGGAAGGAAAAAGGATTTTTGGTTTTAAACATAGAAAGAAGCTTTGAATTGAAAATAAAAATGTTTTGCCTTGAAGATATACTGAACACTCCTCGTTAGTGGATCCCTTTTTGGCATTTTGGGTGGGTCATCCTTATCATCAAATGAAGAAATAACTATAAGAGGATTATGGAATCATATTTTTCAACGCAGTCTGAAGATTTGAAGAAATAAGGTCCGACGTTGATGTTTCAGACTTGATAACTTAATGATGGATGTTCTGATGGTGATCCATATGGATAATTTTATATCGATGACTTGACGGGAACTTGCAAAGTGGAGCTAGGACATACTCTAATATGGATAAGAAGTGTGTTGTGGGATCATTGATACTCAAAGGTTTTGATGTGTCCTCGTAATGTAGAGGTATGTTAATATGTTCACTTGCACTAGAGGGGCCCCGAATCTTCAGATGGGAGATTCGTCTTACCCTTGACCGCCTGATGGGTAGTTTAGTTCCTGGCACTTCAAGTGGCATGGATGCGAGCAAAGAAACAAAATAATAATGAGTACTCTTATATCCTAAAGTGCAATACTCTAATGATAGTGAGAATTCATCGACCTTGTGATGGTGGTCATTTAAAAGAGACCTTATGATGTTGGATCGAGGATTAATGCAGCTGCACTATGAGTAGATGGCCATATTATTCTAAGGCTTCAGCCATGACTAGACATATTATTTTGAGGATATAGCCTTGGTCGGGCACATGTTATTTTGAAGATTTGATCATAAGTGGGTGCAAAAGATATTCTAGGTAGTATGAAAATGGAATGGTAAACTATTACGAAGATGAGACTATGAGGAAGTTCATTGACAATTTTGTTATGACGGATGTGTGGCTAGCATTGGAATTAACACACACTTGTTATTGGTTGATAGATTAGTATGAGGATGGTATCGTATTATTTTGAGTATGTTTGTGTATTTTGATTGGTTATGTTATTCATTGATTTATGTGTATTCATTTACTTGTACATGCATGTTTTGATTGGCCTATGTTTTGTTGTGGACTTTTGTTATAGTTGAATTATGGAGATACATGATATGGATTAATCTATGATTGAGATTGTTTCACCTATTGATGGAGTGTCATTTTTACATACTGTATTTGGATTGTACGATTAAGGAAGTGCATGAGTTATTATAGTGTGTGTGTCTATATATATATATATATATATATAGAAAATTGAATTAAATAATGTGGATGAATTGTATTGTGTCGCGGTCAATGGTGTTATGTGGTTGTTATGTGCTACTTTTCTATGTAGTTAATGCATGATTAATGTATTTCCCCACATTTTGTAATTAAACCTGTAATAATGATTATTGATTTGGTTGGGATTTGTATTTGGGGAATTTCCAGGGCGCAATTCTTTTAAAGGAGGGAAGGTTTTAATGACTAAAAAATTTAATGCTATTAATATTAAACTAATTAAAAATGTATTTTTAACTAAAAGGTGATCTGGGTGTCGTATTTATAACAATTGCGAAGGTCTTTCTAAGCTGGTCAGTTTAATATAAATTTTAATGGGTTTGAAGTTACGGTTTGAGAAACATATGCGATATAGTGTTTAAATAGCATGCATTGCTATTTCAGACCAAACTGGATATGCAACCCATAACCTAACCTAATGACTATATAAATGAGGCCATGAAACCCTAATCGTCGTCTCTATCTTCACTTTTCTTTCCTAATCCAGAAATCACCTTGTTGGTTTGGAATTTAGGCCCACCTAATATTCCTTGACTTCAAGTAGTCAAGGATACTTGGGTAAGATAAGACACTTAGCCAAGTATGCTAATATTACGTCTGTATGAATTCATTACGCAATTTATTCTTTATTAAAGTTCATAATTGGAAAGTCACGAAGTCCTTAAGGTCAAATCGACCATTGAGGCAACAAATCAAGCTCTCTTTGTTGTGCAAGATTTAAAATGATAATGAAGAAGAAGATCAATTCGAAATTTGCCACTTTCTAGCAAGGGTACATGTCTATTTGTAGAAAACCCTAGCCCTTGGAGTAGATTTCGATGTATTTTTAACACTCGACAGCTTCGGTTGTCGGTATGTGATAGCTCCGTTGGCCCTCAGTATGCGATTGCCCTTGTCAACACTCTATAGTCTTAAAGAATCATACTTCGATAACTCCACTCAGCCCATGATAGTTAAGGAGATCTAACCTTCGATGGCTTTCGAGTATATTATTCATGAACTGGTTTGGGAGTCTCAACTATTGATAGCTTGGTTAGTCAATGTATAGCAATTTTGGGAAAATATTGACCTCTAATAGATTAATTGATGCACATAGGGGTATGCTATAGGGGCAATTATGTAATTTGTTACAAATATATAACTCGATAACTAATCTTGTTCGAAATAAAAAGGTGTTTTCTTTCTATTATATACTTGATATAATGTGCTATATTAATTAATTAATATAATTAGAAGTGTATTAATAGAAAATCCATAAATTATATGTTTTGTGATAATGTTACAAAGTGGAGTAACCATGAGTAATTTATCACAATAGAATTAAACATATCATTTTAAATATTTCTAGTCAAGTTATATAGAGACTAGATATCGATGCATCTATTGAGACTAGAGTATGTAACGCTCTCCAAATGTTGGGTAATGATTACTGATGGCCATTGAGGGCACAAGGGGTTACGTGCTGATAGTTATTGGAAAACTATAAAATGACTCACTCGATAGTTTTCTGTTGGTCAATATAATTAAGGTCAAACATAAAATATCGAAGTGACTTCGAAGTTCTCTTCACTTGAGAATTGTAACGACTGTCCATTTCAACCCCACAATGTCGATACTAATACATCTATGGTATTCACATGCCGAACACCCAAGTGCCGAAATGACCAATTGTTAGGGTAAAAGAAAAGGAAAAGTGCAAGAAAGAGGAGAACAAAAATTTCATGATGTCACAGCGGAATGATAACATATAATATAAAATGATAGTACACAGTGTTACTCTAATATACATAGCATTTCAGAGTTACTAATCTAAGTACTATCATTAGCTTAGACAGTTATAATAGCCTGTCCTTAAAATTGCAAATACACACACAAACAAACACACACATACATAAAGTAATGCAACAGAATAAATGCTACGATGGGTAAAAAACATCCAGCTCCTCTCCAAGATCTCAATGAACATCATTGAAAACCTGCTTTCCATAAACTGTTTGAAAGAGCACCTAAGGAATTAAGGGAAAACTAAAACCATGGGTCGGACAAAAGTCTAGTGTGAGAAACTCAAGAAATATGTGTGACATATAACAGCTCTTTTTTAGACCAGCCGAATTACCGGATTGATTTTTCCCTCAAAAGAGCCAATCATCTAATAAGCACATATTGCGATATAATAGATAATGTAAAGGGTGTAGAATATAAGTAAGAAATCGCTGCTATGACGACCCACCTTTTTGGACGGTTTAAATTGACAATAAAGCACACATGTCTATCTCAACCATTCAAAAGGGAGGATTGTTAATGGGGTTTAATAAGAAAAGAAGGAAAGCAAAACATAGAATCTCGCAGCGGAATGACAAAATATAATAATTAAATAAACAATTCACGAAGCTCTTTTACAATATACATTTGATTACACAACTTTTACAACATAATCAGAGTACAATCAACAAACATACCAAAATAACGCAGGAGAATAATAATAGTAAATACGGTCTAGCAAACTCCATCTTCATCTTCAAGGAATAATGTCTTCAATACCGAAATACTTAGGCTGACCCAAGCGTAATGAAAAGACAAAACACTCGAGTCAGAACCAAAAGTCCTTATGTAAGTTAAATCAATAACAAGTAAATATGAGTGTAATAGCTTCAGAGATCTTTACGGGATTTTCCATCTCCTATCAAGTGTACAACGTGAGTGCAATAACTTAAGAGATGTTACGAGATTTTCCATCTCCTAAGGATCCGTTAAACTATCTATATGTAGTAAGATACGCTATATATGCAGTGTCTTTTAGTAAAGTAAAGTATTAAAATACCATTAAGGCTTTACATTGATCCCCTTTAACACATTTTTAAGCATTGTCCTATAGTTTGCCTTAGTAGCATCACCAGTAACATCGGTAGCCAGGGAGGAGATGTGATAAGACAACACTAAAACAAATTCGTAGTGGTCGTGTATAAGGATAAAAGTATGATAAGGCACATGAGGTAATACCCAAGGTAGGATATACTACCAATTCGAGTCGCTTGACTGGTGGTGACCCCTAACGGCCCACCACGAACATCCATCCCATAATCAAATCAAGGTGCACCGATCAAGTAAAAATCAATATAGTAATCCGAAGAACAGATGTCACTAGAGATAGCTAGCCTCAATGGTCAGGACAAGTCGTCATGTTTTAGTCATTTCTAATTGACACAAGTGTCAGGGTCTACCTATCATCGTTCTCTTTCTTCAAATCCGGCAAATGTCGCTAATTCAACCTCTACATTCTGGATCATCCACCACGTACACCGTTGTTAAAGTGGTTCCAGTATTGACAGAGAGTATGCCAATATTCTGCCCTGGTCTCTTTAACAGCCAAACGTTATTTTACACACCGGTTGGGTCTTTTAAATTTCATGAAGAAGTCATACTTCATATCAAAATATCTAATTCTCTTTAACAGTATAAATCATACTTCATATCAAAATATCAAATTCACTTCAAAATCAATTCTAATTCAAAATAGGTTATACCTTCATATCAAAACAGTCGTATTTAAATCAATGATTTAAATCTAAATAGTTCCCCTTTAAAATAGTTTAAATATTGAAAAAGGTTTTGAATAAATAAAATAGTTTGAATATTGAAATATAGTTTGGAATAAGTAAAATAATTTAAAGGTTGAAAATAGTTTAGAATATAAAATAGTTTAGTATTGAAAATAGTTTTGAATAATTAAAATAGTGTGAATAATTAAAATAGTTTATATATCAACATAATTTGATTATTAAAATAGTTTTTTATATGAAAATAGTTTATATTAAAACTATTTCTTTCTTTCACAACAAGGTTCAAATTCCAAATCATGATGAATTCCATTTATCAACTTCCAACTCAACTCAACTTCATATTTAAAATTCTATTTAAATCAACCTTAATTTAATGATTTTAAACTTATTTCAAATTCAATTTAAATAGTTCTATTCAGAGGCTGAAAGTTCCAATTCACATTCTCATTTTGAAACAATTTCGTTTAAATCCATTTCATGTCCAAACTTGGAAATACCGATTTAAACCATTTTAATTAAAGTAAATTCAAAGTTTAAATTAAAGTTTAAACCTTTCAAATAATACACTTTCGATATATTCAAATCATATCTCAATTTCAACTTAAGATTTCAAATTAATCCTTCAACAATTTCATTTAAGCAGTTTCCATTGCAACATTCCAAATCTCGAATTAGAAAATAATTTAATTCATATAAATCAAAATTTTATTTTCTTTAAAAAATCATTTAAACCAATTCAAACTTAAGATTTGAAACCATTTAATTTAACCAAATCTAGTGTCCGTATATAACTTTCTACCCTATGACCAAGTGATCATTTATTTCAATTTTAATTACATGGATGGATATATATCATTTCAATTTTATTTCTACTCCTATATATACCCATTTCTTCCAGAATTCATTACTGAATATTATTTCTTATCTATTCTATCTCTCATTCTTCTCACAATTTCAAAAATGGCTAATCCAATTCATAACTTATCCGAGAATCTTGAAGAAACTCTTAATTCATTCAAGAATATTCTCTCGTTCATTCTTTGTAACCAGCGACACTTAGAATTGAGTCAAATGCAGATGATCAAGGAGCAAGAAAGGCATTTCGAGGCAATTCGATGGATGATTTCTTCCCTGCACAAGGATGATAACGAAGCACATCCTCCTGTCTCTCTCACAAATGACAATGAAAATTGGGATGCCATCAAAGCAGACCCTATTTTCGGAGAAGAAGGATGGGTGGAAGTTCCTCGTAACGTTTAATTTGATTGCTTTATTTAATTTGATTACTTTGTTTGAATTGATTGCTTTGATTGAAATTGTTAGTTTTGATTGATTTGATTGACACTTGGTGTGGATTGATGAATGTATAAATATACATTGATATATTTATAATCATTGATTGAATATCATGTCTATAAGTATAGTTATTTCTTAATATACTCTATTATATAGTTTATTAATGCAGGTACTTGAGTACAAGAATGAGGGGGAGTTATATAGTTTAGAGTTTGTTTGTTTTTGTTGATGACAAAGGGGGGGGGGAATATAAAATAGGGTAGTTAGGCATAGATTAAGGGGGAGTTATTAGGATAGAAGTAATATTTTATAAACAAAGGTTGTCATCATCAAAACGGGGGAGATTGTTAGTCCTTGAGATGATGGTTTTGATGACAACAACTTTAGAATAAGATTATAAAATATAAATACTAACATTATAGTTTGGATATATATGTATATGCAAGATTTAACCATGCAGGTACAAAGAATGAAGACTGTACAGTATAGAGATTCAAGATATCAAGATTGAAGACTCATGAGTATCAAGATTATCAAGAGTTCAAGATTTCAAGGTAAGTATTGAGTCTATAATTATGTTAAAACTTCATAATAGCACTGAAATCTTCACTCCATTTTTCTTTTGGGATGGAACCCATTTCTACCTTTTTAGTGGCTTACAAACCCACGACAAGTAGCTTACAAACCTACGACAAGTGGCTTACAAACCCACGAACATCTTGGTTTTGTACAAGTTCTCGAGTCCTGATGTGGTGAGATATTCTGCAGGAAGAAGCTTGCAAAACTACTTCAAATGATTTTCAAAAAGATGTTTTAGCCTTAAAATATTCTTTGTTTTTTTAATAAACTCTTGTTTTAAACTATCTTTTAATATATTTAACTTTTAATATTTACTTAGATTTCAATATAAAATTATAGTAAAATTTTATATATATTATTCACTATATTTATCTATGTATTTTATCTATAGTCAGGTATATTAATAAAGTTTAAAATAGTTTTAATATAAGATAAAGGTTATTTTCAAAGAAAAACAAGACATCAAAAATTCCTTTGGGATGTCGACATGCCCTAGTACCCCATGTCGACATAGTGTCAGTTAGGACCAAAAATTTGAATTTCAAAAGAAGTGTCTATTCGCCATAACCTTTCATGAATAGACATGGCTGTTGTTCTTCTATAAATAGGGGTTGGTTTCAACGAATTTTTGATAAGATTTTTTGGTTTTTCACTTCTCTTCTTCTTCCACATTTTCTTATTCAAAATTCTATCATCACTCTGCCGAAATCAACATTGAATCTAACTAGATCATCTCTGGTTTGATTCTCTATCACTATCTCAACAAGATCCCAGTGCTATTCAGAGTTATAGGCTTCTTTGTAATCTATCTAGCGAGAAAAGGTGTAATTGTACAATTGCTTTTGAAAGGAAATCCGTACTTAGTTGTGCGGGACTGGATGTAGGGTAACTCCGAACCAGTATAAAATCCGGTGTGTTCTTTCCTTTACTGCATTTACTTTATTTCTGCATCTGTGTTTGATTCTGTGATTATATCTATGTCTGAATATTGCATACATTTGTGTACAAATCAATAACAACTCAAAAAGATTTAGTAATTTCTTATAAACACTATTCACCCCCCCTCTAGTGTTCATTCTAGCCTTAAGATCCATATTCCGCATTCCTCACATTTGGTATCAGAGCAAGGTTTTCAAAAGTTTCATAATCTGAATTTTGAAAAGTTTTCTAAATGGCTACCAACACTGGTACTATTTCAAAAACTAGTTCATTTGTAGAAGGTCAGTCTACTGTCAGACCGCCACTTTTTAATGGCAGTAACTATGCATATTGGGCATGTAGGATGAAAATATATTTACAATCTGTAGGATTAGATACTTGGAATATCACACAAACTGAATATTCTGAACCCACAACTGATTTTGCACAGTGGACCGCTGAGCAAAAGACTGTTGCACAAAATAATTCCAAAGCAATGAATATTCTGTTTTGTTCACTTGATAGGAATGAATTTAATAGAGTGTCAGTTTGTAAGTCTGCATATGAAATCTGGAAAACTTTGCAAGTTACTCATGAAGGAACAAGCAAAGTTAAACAGACCAAAATTTCCATGCTCACAAATCAGTTTCAGTTATTTAAAATGAATTCTAATGAGTCTATTTCTGATATGTATAGTCGATTTCAAGATATTGTACTTTCTCTCATATCCTTGGGAAAAGTGTTTTCCGAAGAAGATCAAGTCAGGAAAATTTTAAACTCTCTCACTCCGGAATGGGATCAAAAGACACTTGCAATCGAAGAGGCGAATGACATCAGTACTTTAAAGATAGAAGAATTAATTGGAAATCTAATGTCGTTTGAAGTCCAAATGATCGGGAGAAGAGAAAGCAAAGCATCTGAAAAGAAATCAATGGCATTCAATGCATTGACCGATGAATCAGACTCAAATAGTGATAATGATGAAGAGATAGCTCTTATGACCAGAAATTTTTGGAAATTCTTGAAATACAGAAAGATGAATAATTTCAAGAGAAACAACTATAAGAATCCGGGAAATCAGAATGTAGTGACAAATAATGTCAAATGTTTCAACTGTGACTAACTAGGCCATATCAAAAGAGACTGTCCGTATCCAGAAAGGCAGAATCCTCCTATAAACAATGAATCAGTAAAGAAACGGAAGCATGCATTTACTGCTACTCTAGATGACTCAGACTCGTCCTCAAGCGATGATGATCAGAAGACAGATAACTCAAATTTGTGATTCACGGCAGTTCACGACTTCAACAAATTCAAGGAAACGGACTCAGAAAAAGGTTCACATTTACAATACAATTGATTGAAATTGCATGCTTAGAATTAGATGATTGATTGCTTGATTGATTGTTTTTTGAGTTGGCGTGTTGATTGAATTTTAAATTTATTTTCTATTATTTTATTATAATTTTATTATTTTTATTATTTTTAGTATTATTTATATATATATATTTTATGGAAGATAATATAATCATAATATTATTCCAGATATATATATTTAGTCATAAATATATATATATGTATATATGTATATATATATGTATATATGTATATATATATATAGAGTAGTTAGGAAAATTAAATCATAGAATATCTCAGGCACATGTCGACATGGTCCCTACCATGATGTCGACATGGGTACAAATTTTGAAATTCAAAATTTGAATTCAAATGCTTGAATTTCCCTTCACATTTTCACTTCATTCAATACTCTGAAAAGGCATCTTTTGACCAGAAAACATGTCTTTCAAAAATCTATTTATTCACTATCTTTTATCACAACTTTTCACTTTCATTTTCAAATTCAAACTCTCTCTTCAAAACTCCAAGCTCTCTACTCTCTACTTTAATGGCTTCTTCAAGCAACCCCTCCACTATGAGACTTTCCAGAAACTTGAAAGAGCAACTCCTCAATAATCCGGAGGCAATAAAAGCATACATCAATTATGCTAATTATGGAAAAGTCCATCCTGGAAAGTTTGCTATTTTTCAAGATTTTGCTTCTTATGAAATTGATACTCTTTTTGCAAACAATCAAATTCTTAGTCTTGTTGATTCTTCTGATTTTGTTTGTTACCCAAATCTTGTTAAAAAATTTTATGCAAATCTCAATCGAGAATTTTATGAAGGAAATGATAATGAAATTTGGAGTAGTGTCAAAGGCACTAAAATTGTTTTGAATTGTGACCTTTTGGGTACCATTCTCAATTGCAAAAGCACGGGAATGGATCTTTCTAGTTTTCAAATCGATGAACATGATCGTGAGACATTTCATCATATTTTTGAAGGAGATGAAAACTTTGAATTTAAAAACCGAAACTTTCGTCCTAAAGCAAGAATTGTCAATCTTCTTTTACAACATACTTTGACCCCAAGATCGGAAAATTTTAACAATCCTACTTCAAAAGTGTGCAAAGCACTTTTTGCAATTTTCGGAAATTATGATATCAATTGGGCGCAAGTTATTTTGGATGAACTTCGTCCTAAAAATTTTGAAATGGAAGAAAACACTTTATATCATGGAATTTACCTTACTCGGATTTTCAACTATTTTGGAGTAAATTTCAAAGGTGAAGAATTAGTTTCAAGAAAAGTTTTTAATATCTCAAACATTTCTCTCATGAAAATCCCATATGTTTTTCAATATTATGAGACTCTTGCCCGAAAAGGAAGAGCGTTTGGCTCATGAAGAAATGGAAGAGGAGGAAGAGGAAGAAGAAAAAGAAGGGGATGAAATGGAAATAGAAGAAGAAGAAGAAGGTGAAACATCCCTAGAAAGTATTGAATATCCCTCCAATCCTACCAACAAAACCCTTCTCAAAAACCAAAAGATAATTGTTAAGAATCAACGGATTCTTAAACGATCCGTTAGTAAGAAGTTAGACAAAATGTCATCCAAGTTGACCAAGTTTTTCTCCAAAGTCAGCAAGAAACTTGGATTATCTTCATCTTCATCATCCTCTAACTAGTTGTATCTTTTCATTTCATGATGTATTACTCTAGTTTTCTTTAGTTTGAATGTTTATGTAGTTCTTTATGGTTAATCATTGTATTATCCTATTATGCAATGAAATTGATTTCCTTTTCTGTTATCTAGCTTATCTTATCTCTTGAATAAATGTTAGTATATTATATAAATATATATACACACAATTATTCACAAAATCAAAATTACCATCAAATTTCACTGCCTCATTTCGACATACACTCTATGACCATGTCGACATGTACTGGTCAGAAATGACACTTCATTTTGAATTTGAAATTTGAATAACTACCATATGTCTATTCATTTCAAACGAATTTCTACTCCTATATATACCCATTTCTTCCAGAATTCATTACTGAATATTATTTCTTATCTATTCTATCTCTCATTCTTCTCAGAATTTCAAAAATGGCTAATACAATTCATAACTTATCCGAGAATCTTGAAGAAACTCTTAATTCATTCAAGAATATTCTCTCGTTCATTCTTCGTAACCTGCGACACTTAGAATTGAGTCAAATGCAGATGATCAAGGAGCAAGAAAGGCATTTCGAGGCAATTCGATGGATGATTTCTTCCCTGCACAAGGATGATAACGAAGCACATCCTCCTGTCTCTCTCACAAATGACAATGAAAATTGGGATGCCATCAAAGCAGACCCTATTTTCGGAGAAGAAGGATGGGTGGAATTTCCTCGTAACGTTTAATTCGATTGCTTTATTTAATTTGATTACTTTGTTTGAATTGATTGCTTTGATTGAAATTGTTAGTTTTGATTGATTTGATTGACACTTGGTGTGGATTGATGAATGTATAAATATACATTGATATATTTATAATCATTAATTGAATATCATGTCTATAAGTATAGTTATTTCTTAATATACTCTATTATATAGTTTATTAATGCAGGTACTTGAGTACAAGAATGAGGGGGAGTTATATAGTTTAGAGTTTGTTTGTTTTTGTTGATGACAAAGGGGGGGAAATATAAAGAATGAAGACTGTACAGTATAGAGATTCAAGATATCAAGATTGAAGACTCATGAGTATCAAGATTATCAAGAGTTCAAGATTTAACCATGCAGGTACAAAGAATGAAGACTGTACAGTATAGAGATTCAAGATATCAAGATTGAAGACTCATGAGTATCAAGATTATCAAGAGTTCAAGATTTCAAGGTAAGTATTGAGTCTATAATTATGTTAAAACTTCATAACTTTTGGGATGGAACCCATTTCTACCTTTTTAGTGGCTTACAAACCCACGACAAGTAGCTTACAAACCTACGACAAGTGGCTTACAAACCCACGAACATCCTGGTTTTGTACAAGTTCTCGAGTCCTGATGTGGTGAGATATTCTGCAGGAAGAAGCTTGCAAAACTACTTCAAATGATTTTCTAAAAGATGTTTTAGCCTTAAAATATTCTTTGTTTTTTTAATAAACTCTTGTTTTAAACTATCTTTTAATATATTTAACTTTTAATATTTACTTAGATTTAAATATAAAATTATAGTAAAATTATATATATATATTATTCTCTATATTTATCTATGTATTTTATCTATAGTCAAGTATATTAATAAAGTTTAAAATAGTTTTAATATAAGATAAAGGTTATTTTCAAAGAAAAACAAAACATCAAAAATTCCTTTGGGATGTCGACATGCCCTAGTACCCCATGTCGACATAGTGTCAGTTAGGACCAAAAATTTGAATTTCAAAAGAAGTGTCTATTCGCCATAACCTTTCATGAATAGACATGGCTGTTGTTCTTCTATAAATAGGGGTTGGTTTCAACGAATTTTTGATAAGATTTTCTGGTTTTTCACTTCTCTTCTTCTTCCACATTTTCTTATTTAAAATTCTATCATCACTCTGCCGAAATCAACATTGAATCTAACTAGATCATCTCTGGTTTGATTCTCTATCACTATCTCAACAAGATCCCAGTGCTATTCAGAGTTATAGGCTTCTTTGTAATCTATCTAGCGAGAAAAGGTGTAATTGTACAATTGCTTTTGAAAGGAAATCCGTACTTAGTTGTGCGGGACTGGATGTAGGGTAACTCCGAACCAGTATAAAATCCGGTGTGTTCTTTCCTTTACCGCATTTACTTTATTTCTGCATCTGTGTTTGATTCTGTGATTATATATGTGTCTGAATATTGCATACATTTGTGTACAAATCAACAATAACTCAAAAAGATTTAGTAATTTCTTATAAACACTATTCACCCCCCCTCTAGTGTTCATTCTAGCCTTAAGATCCATATTCCGCATTCCTCACACAACTAACATAAGAAAATTACATTTATAAGGGTTTAAGATAAGTATTATTCAAACATTGTCACAACAAACCTAAAACATTTCATTTATGATTATCCTTAAAGTATTTCTTATTAAAGTCCTAATTATATTCCTATAAGGTAATTAATAAGGGTTAAAAACAAATGTTACTTAAACATTATTTACTACAACCCCAATACATTTACTTATATTATTTGGTTAAATTCAATAGTCGACTGATCGACTATCTTGTTTTAAAAATAATTGCTTATAGATATCATCGTTCATATACTTAACAGGTTTCAGACCTCCTAACTTAACTATTCTCAGTCAAGGTGAAGCTGGTACATTAGAGCACTATCCTTCTTATCCCTACACGAACATCAACCTTAACTATCACAAATAGATAACTACAATGACTCGGAATTTTATCGCTTTGATTTAAGAATATTTACTTTATTTTAAATATTCAATTAATGGTTTTTAATAATCAAATAACCCTCTTTTAATTAAAATAACGATGGGGAAATTATTATAGAAATTTGTTTAAAAAAAAATAAATGATGACGGTAAACTTTTATTTGAAAATTAAACATGTTTTAATAATAATTCTTTTTAATTAACGTGTGAAATTATCATCCTGGGGCACTTCTCGGATTTTTATGAAACTAGGATCGTTGGGTCTGGAATAATGAGTTGTTGTGCACCGATGAGTTTCTTGGCGATCCAACATTCTATATGGCAGTGCGAGCTCGAAACGTTCCACGATTTTATTAATAGAATTAAATATAATAAAATCTTCACTATAAATAACCCCTATACTTAAACTATTTCCTTACTTATTTTCCTCTTTATTTTCCTATTCCTTCTCAAAACAGCAGCCATCGCTCTTCTTCTTCAAGCAATTGTTTCAAGAGCCAGAGGCGTCATAATTCAATGATTTTGGGTCCGTTGGAATCATGGAAATGAGGGCTTCGAATCGATGTAGGAATTGTTGGGTGCGGCGATGGTTGGATGTTCTTGACTTGTACTAGCCAAAGTTAAGGTTGAGGATACTCGATGATTGAGACGTCAATAGGCTATGGCGATGATGTCATTGTGCTTGTTAGGCAAAGGCAAGTGAATGGTGATGGTTAGGGGTGGTGCGGTGCTGATTTAGGTGGAGCGACACTCGTTTGTCATGTAGTGAAGTGTTGGGTCATAATAAATTGTTGGTTGTCGAAGGTGAAATCGAGGTTGCAGTTTAACTCGTTGTGGCAAGTGGAGACGATTGGCGATGGTCGGAGGCTCTTAGGAGGGCCAAGGCATTGTGTGACATTTCTAAGTAGAGGGAGGGGGCTTTAGGTCATGTCGAAGGTGGTAGGACCCAGCTTGACATTTTTGGTCCGACGTGTCAAGCTTGCGAAGAGAAGATCAATGGAGCAGGCAGTATTTGATTCCATCGACCGGAGCTCCATATCGCTGGGTTGGCATTCACGGTTGGGAGGATTTCTTATGCATGCGAGTATGGGTAGTGAGGAATTGAGAGAGAAGAGGGATTAAGGGTAAGTGAGTAACTATTTAGTTAATCAATTAAAGTTTTAGTTCAAAATCTAATAAAATGTATAACTTTTGCATACGGGGTCCGATCGAGACACTGTTTTCGCCGTTGCACTCGTAGCGAGATTTTATACAAGTTGGGTTGACTTAGGCTTAGGTGAGTTTATTCACCATCGAATTATTATGTTGTGTATATAATGCTTGTTGTGTTAAATATAGATTAAAAATTGATAACAATGCAAGCTATTAAGTTTGGACCTCTCCTTGCTTTGGAAAGCATGTACAACATTATATGTAGTATATCTCCCTTATAACCTTCTAAAACATGTATTGTGACCCAGACTTATTGTTTACATGTTTGATATTTCCGTGTGAAAAGTTGATGGTGTGCTTGAATGTTTGAAGCGAAATGGTCGCTATAAATGCACCTTGAAATCCTATGTGTTTAACAGATGTTAAATTAGTTAAATTATGAATATATTGTGAAAATATATATTTGGTTGTGTCTACACAATTTTGGCGTGTTTGACAAAAAGTAATTGGTTTGGGAAAATATAAAATTATGGTATATTTTGATTATCATTTGTGAATGGTTAAGTAAAGTTTTTAAATTATAAAATAGGTTTTATGGTTTTTAAATAAATTATAAAATAGATATTGTAAGTAATATTTTGAATAAGTGTTTAAAACAATATTATAAGTATTTTGAAGAGTATTTTAAAGTATATATAGTTTTTTAGAAAGTTAGTTAATGATTTTATTTAAAGAAATAAAAGGCTTTTATATTATAGTGTCTTTTAAGTAGTTTATAGTATTTTATGACATATCTTAGTTTTATAAATAAATTATTATGTGTATATATATATATATATATCATTTTTAAAAGTATTTTAGAATATTTAGAAGTTTGGAAAAGATTTAAGTATTTTGTAAAAGAATATAAGGGTCTTTTGTAATATTTCTGTTATAATGAATGATTTTTGTAAAGTTAATTAAATTGGTATATTACCTTGTTTAATAAGTGGATTATTATAATGAATGAAATTAAATCTCCGATTAGATTGTTTGCTTATTTGATAGTTAAATTACCAACTATCAAATCTTGGCCAGTTTTGACTTAGGAAGTATATATAAGTTTCACGTGTTCATCCGATTTTAGATCCCTTGGGAGAACTCATTCAGGTGAAACATCTCTTGCTTTAAGGGCAAATATTCGAGATACCATTAGGATTCTTATATCATCCACTTACTTCTAAAAGAACTGGATTGAGTCACCCAGAAACATTGATTGTTGGTTCAAAGAGACTGAGATCGGATAAGCATGAGTTATTCAAAATCCACTTCGAACTGGTACAAGCAGTCGATTGAAGAGATCTTGAATATGATGGAAACTGAAGATGTTCTTTGAAGTGTAAGGGCTACTTGCCACTCCTAATATGATTCCAAAAAAGATGTAGTAAAGGCAGTGCCTTTGGTTTGTTCAGTCCCAGAATAACTTGTATGGACGAATGTTCGCATTACATTGTTGCCTGGAGGGCAGTGTTAGCATTCCAAGAGGGATATGCTAAAAAGGAAATCAGTTCTTCGTGAATATGATGCAAGCTGCAGCAGCTGCGGTAGTGGCTGTAAGGAATGATAGAGGAGCTAATCCGGTGGCCCCAGTTGGCAATAATTATGCCAAGATGAGCAGGGATTACGCTAGTCTTGGAGGGAAGCCTTTTCAGGGAATCGAGGATGCAGTAGGAGTGGAGAACTGGCTATTGCATTGTGAGATAATATTTGCAGATCTCGGCTTGATGGATATGCAGAAGAGGAGACTTGCTTCAAGGCAATTGCAGGGAGCAGCAGTGTTTTGGTGGAACGGAGTTACCATAGGAGAGCCAGAGGATGATCTGACTTGGGTTGAATTTCGAAGGAGGTTCGAAGAAAGATTTCTACCAGAGGTTGCCAAGTCAGCATTGCATAGGAAGTTTGCAGATTTAGTCCGAGGGATAAATCGGTGATTGCGTATGCTACGGAATTTGATGAGCTGTCCCGTTACGGATATGCTACTGTGGATACTATCATTCGGAGGAATGATAAGTTTATTAAAGGGTTGAATCCTGAGATCGCCAGAGCAACCATGCCAAACCTCCGGGATCCATGTCATATTGTTGTTGAGATGGCTATTCGGAATGAAGAGATGCTTTCTACTTTTGGAAAGGGGAAACCGGCTGAGGTTCAAAATTTTTAGGGTAAGAAGCGAAAGTTCTTCAAGAAGAAAGGTGCCCAGTCGGGGATAGCAGCTAAGAAGAGCAAGGCTGATATTGTTGGTTACAAGTGTGACAAGAAGGGGCACTATGCTAATGAGTGTCGCTCGGGTGATGGAAGAGCAGTTGCAGTGAGGCCGAATGTGAAGTGCTATAACTGTGGCTAGATGAGGCAATACAAGGACAAGTGTCCAAAGGCTGCTAAAGATGGAAAGGGAAAGGTCTTTGCATTGTAACCATCATCCTCTAGACCAACGGCTGCTGAGAAAGGAAAAGTTGTTATGGAAGGCATGCTTATGATTCGTAGAACTCCGGTTAGGATACTATTTGATACCGGTGCATCGCACTCATTTATATCTCAGTATTTGGTAGATTGCTTATGTTTGGAACCTTTATACCTTATTACTCCTTTAAGGGTTGCGAATCCTATAGAAGGGTATGCAACTCTGGGAATGAGATATGACCAGTTAGAACTTGATTTGTTAGGTCATATGTTTGCATGCAGTTTATATGTTTTTGATTTCGTGGGCTTTGGGATCATATTGGGTATGAATTGGTTGGATAGATATGATGCTAGGATATTTTGCCAGGAAGGGGAAATATCATTGGAACACCCTAAAGGCCGTAACGGAGTCATTTACTTAGTGAGGAGTTCGAATGGAAATGCTTATACGTTATTGGGTGCCATGGGAACGAAAGCAAAGCTGAAGCAAGCTTATGTTGCAAGAGAGTTTACAGATGTGTTTGAACCAGTTTCGGGCTTGTCTTCGAAGAGAGCAATCAAGTTTTGGATAGATCTCGTACCGGGAGCTGAACCCGTAAGTAGACCACCTAACAGGATGTCACCAACCAAGATGAAGGAATTAAAGGTGCAGCTAGTGGAATTGGAAGAAAAGATTTTCATCCGGCCAAGAAATTCTCCTTGGAGAATGGCCACGGTAATCCTTAAGAAACTAAATGGGTCATCAAGGAAGTGTATCGATTATCGTATGTTGAATGAGAGGACGATCAAGAATAGGTATCCTTTGCCAAGAATCGACGACTTTTTCGATCGGTTGAGTGGAGCCAGAGTGTTTTCCCAGCTTGATTTGGCGACAAGTTTCCATTAGCTAAGAGTGGCAGAGGACAGTATTCCTTTGACGGCGTTTATGACCAGATATGGATCTTAAGAATGGTTGGTTATGCCATTCGGGCTTACTAATGCGCCAGCTTTCTTTGTGGATTTGATGAACTAGGTTTTCCGAGAGCATTTGGATAGGTTCGTGTTGGTTTTTATTGATGACATTTTGGTATATTCTAAGAATGAGAAGGATCATGCAGATCATCTTAGGATAGTGTTGGAGACACCAAGGCAACATCAGCTGAAAGCGAAGTTCTCAAAGTGTCATTTTTGGGAGAAGGAAGTGAAGTTCCTTGGTCATATAGTTTCCGAGGAAGGTTTAGCAATTGATCTAGATAAGATCAAAGCTGTTAACAATTGGAAAAGACCGGAGACGGTAAGTGAGATTAGAAGCTTTCTTGGACTTGCAGGTTACTACCGAAGGTTCATTAAAGATTTCTCATGGATAGAGGCATCCTTGACTATGCTAACCAGGAAGGACGTGAAGTTTGTCTTGTCTGACAAATGCGGGGAGGCATTCCTTAAGTTGAAACATTTGTTAACCAATGTGCCCGTGTTAGTAGTTCCTGATGGGAATCAGGGGTTGGAAGTTTACACCGATGAATGTAGTATCGGATTAGATGCTGTGCTAATGCAGAATGGAAAAGTTATTGCCTATGCTTCTAGACAGCTTAGACCGCATGAAGTGAGATACCCTACTCATGATTTGGAGTTGGTAGTGGTAATCTTCGCATTGAAGGTGTGGAGTCATTATCTTTTGGGAGAAAGGTTTGAGCTATTCACAGATCATAAGTCTCTATGATATTTATTCTCTCAGAAGGAGCTGAACATGAGATAAAAGAGATGGCTGGAGTTTGTTGCAGCTTATGATTTTAGCATCGAGTATACACCGGGAAAAGGAAATAAGGTGGCGGGTGCATTTAGCAGGAAACATCAGAATGTGGTGTTAGCTATGTTGGCGGAATGGAAAGACTTGGAAGCACTGGCTGCTTTCCGCGTGCAGTTGAGGTTGACTGCTGGATCTAGTCGGAATATTGCCATGATGTCTTGTTTGGAAGTTCGACTAGTTCTAATCGAACGGATTGCTTCTAGGCAGAAAGAGGATCCAGTGTTAGCCGAGAGGATTAGAAGGTTAGAAACTGGAGCCGAGATTGATGACTTAAAGGATTTTATTCTTGACCGCAGGGGTTGGTTGAGAAAGAAGGAACGGTTATGTGTTTCGGATGTTGGAAACCTTAGGAAGGAAGTTCTTAGGGAATGTCATCGATCGAAGTTTACGATTCATCCTGGGGGAACCAAGATGTATCTGGATATGAAGAGAAGTTTCTTCTGGGAAGGAATCAAGAGGGATGTTGGCTTATGGGTGAAATAGTGTTTGAACTGTCAGCAAGTAAGCTGAACATCAGAAGCCGAGTGGGTGCTTCAGCCTTTGGATATTCCAGTTTGGAAGTGGGACTTGCAATCCATGGATTTTATTGACGGGTTGCCAAGGTCAAACCAGGGTAATGAAAGTATATGGGTCATTATGGACAGATTGACCAAAAGTGGCCATTTCATTCCGGTAAGGTCAACCAGGACGACACCTGTTTTGGCTAAGTTGTTAATGAAGAACATCGTTAGACTGCATGGAATTCCTAGTAGTATCGTCAGTGATAGAGATGCTTTGTTTACTAGCGAGTTCTGGAAGAGCTTATAGAGTGTGTTAGGCACTAAGCTCAAGATGAGTACCGCATATCATCCTCAGACAGATGGGTAGACAGAGAGAGTCAACAAGGTACTAGAAGATCTGTTGAGAGCTTGTGTGCTGGATTTTAGTGGTTCTTGGGAGTATCACTTGCATTAGTGGAGTTTTCTTATAATAATAGTTATCATACTACAATAGGAATGGCGCCTTTTGAAGCTTTGTGTGGAAGGCCATGCAAATCACCAGCATGTTGGTTAAAGACCGGAGATAGATTGGTCCTTGGTCCAGATTTGGTGAGAGAGGCGACGGAAAAGATTGAGTTGATACGGGAAAGAATGAAGGAAGCTCAGTCTAGGCAGAAGAGTTACGCAGACAAAAGGCGTAAGGAACTAGAGTTCTCAGTTGGAGATAAAGTTTTCATCAAGGTATCACCGATGAAAGGTGTGGTTCGGTTCGGGAAGACTGGGAAGCTAGCACCAAGATATGTTGGACCATTTCCAATATCAAAGAGGATTGGGAGACTCGCATACCGAGTATATTTACCGAGAAGTTTGGCCGGGGTCCACGACGTGTTTCATGTTTCTCATCTTAGGAAGTATGTTCATGATCCAGAAACTACTATCGCTCCGACGGCATTGGAGGACTTAGTGGTGGAACCGGATATGACTTTTGTGAGGCAACTAGTTCGTGTTGTGGCAAAAGATGAGAAGAGGCTAAGGAACAAGACAGTTAAGTTGGTGAAAGTTCAATGGAGTGACAATGTAAAGGACTGAACTTAGGAGACAGAAGACATGATTAGGGCTACTTTTCTTGGGCTGTTTTAGATGGTATGTTCTATATAGGGTTTATATAGAATTTGGCTGGTAGGTTATACTAGCTTTGCTTGCATGGGCTACATGCTTGTTGTTTTGTCCTTAATGAATTTCGGGGACGAAATTCTTTAATGTAGGGAGTCTGTAATGACCCCAAATTTTAATTAACATTATTCGGGATATTTAATTGGTTAAATTAAATAGAATAATGTGAATAGTAGAGAGATGAGATTAATAAATTCAATGGCCGTGTCTAAAAGAATGAACTAAAATAAAAATACTTAAATAAATTAAGAAGGAGGAATTTTTCCTAAGGGGTAAACTTGGAAATGAGGCTACATTTCTTAGTATATATCTCTTCCTCTACCTAAATAATCTTCCACTTTCTCATTCTTAACTACCACATATTTCGGCCGGCCATTAAAAAGCTCCTGGAAGAGTGTAAATTGAAAAATAAGGTAAGGAATTAAAGCTAGGAAAGTATCTCATTCTCCAATCAACTAATCAAGGTGAATAATCATGTGTATCATCTCGTTTTTTTGTGTTTCGATCGGTTATGGGTTATATCCGATTTATATTTGTGATTTTGGTTAGGATATAACCATTTAAACCTTTGTTTGGATAAGACATAGGTCTTTTAAAATGTTACTAGGATAATTAACACGTTTTCATTCGGTTTTGGTTAAATTCCAAATTGTTTTGATCTTCGTATGCTTTGAAATTTTAATATGTTGAAGTATATGGTTTATCTGATTTTTGGGAATTTTTCCTTTGTGATTTACTAAGGTAATTAAATTATTTAAGCCCAAGGGCTAAACTGAACATTTGCTTCCGAAATTACTTAAATTCGGAAGGAAGTTGCTTTTGGAAATAATTGAGGAAGAAGTATAGTGTTTTGAGAAAAAGGTTGACTTTTTCATACTTTTTACTATTTGGAAGTACAGGAGAATGTTCCTCAGCCAATCAAAATTAGACAAACAAGATAAAAATATCACTTCAGTGGGCCCAGTTCTGCCTTCGACTCCAACAAGCCCGCTTTTACACTTTTGATGAAGTCAAAAGGTACCTTTCACTTAAGATGGAAGGTAAACCATTACCTTACGCCCAAGTCCAAAGGTAGGCACAGAGCCAAAGGGAAAAGAAGGGTAAAGGGATAGGGAGGTTGCTTCCTTTTCTTTCAGATAGAAATAAAAATTGTTTTCGAATAAGTTGAAGGGGGATCCTTCGACTCTATCATTTTATAAAAGACTAAAATTTTTATATTCAAGAAGGGGTTCGAAGGGGATATTCGGAAGCTTAAATCTTCTAGAGTATTGTTTTAAAATGTTTTCCGAAAAGGTGTTTTAAAACATTTCGACAAGCCGAAGGGTTAACCTTCCAACATGGTCGGAAGTATGCTTTCGAAGGGTTGGTTCCAACACCAACACTTCATTGTTTTTGAATGATTGTGAAAGGTTTTAATTTTGAAAGGTTTGACTTCGAAAGGTTTGATTTCGAATGGTTTGACTTCGAAAGGTTTTGAAGGGTTTATCTTCAATGATTGCGAAAGGTTTTAATTTCAAAAGGTTTTAATTTCAAAAGGTTTGACTTCAAAAGGTTTGATTTCGAAAGGTTTTGAAGGGGTTATCTTCATTGATTGCGAAAGGTTTTAATTTCGAAAGATTTGACTTCGAAAGGTTTGATTTTGAAAGGTTTTGAAGGGGTTATCTTTAATGATTGCGAAAGGTTTTGATTTCGAAAGGTTTGATTTCGAAAGGTTCTGAAGGGGTTATTTTCAATGATTGCGAAAGGTTTTGATTTTGAAAGGTTTTGATTTCGAAAGGTTTTACTTCGAAAGGTTTGATTTTGAAAGGTTTTGAAGGGGTTATCTTCAATGATTTCGAAAGGTTTCCGAAGGGGCTAACTTTGGATGTTTATTTTCTTTTAAATGGGACTTCATTCGAAGGGTTTTAAAGGGTTGTTTTTAGCCATTTTCTTGAGTAAAGTTTTGCTAATTAGAAGGGTCTACTTCGAAGGGTTATAGCATAAAATACTTATCTTTGTTTGAATATGTAAGGGGGATCCTTATATAAAATGAATGATATAAAACCTTAGGGACGCCGGGGTGGGTTTAATGTTTTTGTTACATAGTTTGGGGTTACAAACAGAAATATGCTTTCAAAAATATACATTGGGGCTATCTATGTGTTTTTATTTAATTTAACCTAATTGGGGCTACCAATGGGAATAGGTGAAACAGGTGGTATACCTGGGCAAAAATAATTAATCATGGGGATATTGAATTTTTATAAATAATCATGGGGATTATGATATTTTAATTGGCCAAGTGATACGTTCTTGGTTAACCTAGGAAAACCATGGAATGTGCGGTGGATAGCCCACATCAAATTTCTAAAGTAAAGAATGTTTTGCCAGAGGTGGTTAACCTCGGGATGTGGCACCCAAGGGTTCATAGTCATCCTAGGAAAACTATGGAGTATGCGGTGGATAACCCACTCCAACTTTTATAAAACAATGTATGATGGATAATCTGCATTTATTTTGAATGGATTTGGGATGAATAGTCCTATTTAAACTATGACGGATAGTCACTTTAAAGATTTTAGAGGGGAACTCTAATAAATTGCTTTTAGATGGGATATCTAATAAACGAGTGGATGGGATATCCAATACATATGATTTATGGCTTTATTTCATATTATGTTAAGACTAATCATTTTGGGTGCAGGGGCATATTAAATGATTTGCATGTTTTATTTTGGATACTAGTGAGGGGAAAACCCGTTCCGCTAAGCGGCATGGTCTCACTAGATATCTATTTATGATAAGAGATGATAGGACATTATTCATACCAGACTTGTTGTCTGCCTCGAAGCTTGTGTTTCTCCACAAACTCTCGGGTACTCAAAATTAATTTGAGTAGTCTGAGGGTGGGAGACTTTCAGGTTTTTGGAGAATAAGCTTCCGGAGACATGCAGGAGGCAGTATTAGCTATATAAGAGCTATTTTGTGTATTCCGCTGTGATATACTAAGAACTGTAAAGTTCATATTTATTAGTTCTCTGATCATCATAAGGGGACATCTTCATATGTCGCTCTTATCGTATTTTGTACATGTATATGTGATCTAAACGCGGTTAACGTCTGGGATTATGTAATTAAATCTTAAATTGAAATTCATAAGAAATGAGAAATTCTATTTTGTTGAAGTTTAGAATTTTTTTCCATTCTTGTATTTCTGTGTTGCCAATAGTTTCAAGATTCCGATTTCGGTCACTCAGAAGTAACATCTATGGATGACTGCAGTATCCGTAGCAGTTAGTTTTGAGCCTCCGAAAGCGGGATGTCACAGTCTATTTTCCTTTACTGTTTCTTTTCTATATCTGTGATCTGCTATATTGTTCTATAAAGACATGGCTGGTGCTTTCAAATCCAAACCAGGGTGTTGGTCCATTTTTTGGGTCAACATTTTGGTGCTTTCATTGAGAACTGCAACCCAGGATCCAAATCTAGCTATCTACATTGGATTGCATAGATCCAAAAGTTAGATCTCCACTTTCAACCCAGAATCCAGATCTAGCTATCTACTTTGGATTAAATAGATCCATAAGTAAGGTCTCTAATCTTTGCTTAAAGATATGATTGTTTAAAAAAGGTCAATGGCTTCTGGTAGGAAAAAGACTGCCTCTAGAAGGTCCATAGGGCCAGCGATAGCTACTGAAGGTGTTAGTATCCAACAGGCTGAAGTAAATGCTGCTGGCTTAGGGAATCAAGCCCCTGGGTCCTCTGGTCAGCGTGAAGTTGTTACCAGAGATGAGTTAAATAAGATGGCTGAAGAAATCAACCAAAGAATGGAGGATAGTCAAAAGGCCCTAATGGAGAAGCTCAACGCCCTGATAACTCTTCAATCACACCTCGCTCAAAGAACCATCCCTGACCAACTACTGCCATGGAACAGGAAAACTCCTCGGTTTCTGGCTTGCATAGGAGAAATAGAAAGCAACCGTTGAGAAGGGTAACAACGAGGAATAACTTGGAGGAGAATGAGAATACCCCACTTGATGCAAGACAGCCAAATTTGAACTTAAACCAAGGGGCTAAAACCCCACTGGAGGATGTGGCTGTGAACCTCTCCGATTCGGAAGGTGGAGAACAGGATGACCAGGTAGAGGAAGATGCCAATGCATTTGATAACATTAGAAACGTCCAGACCGCCCCAGTTAGGCCAAATGCAAGCCAACGGGGACCCTTGGGAATGACTCTCCTGAAGACAGGAGAGCCTAGGCATAAACCACACGCCAGGATCGTTGCTGAATCAAACACTTGGCGTAGTGACTGACTGCCGCTCCCAGGACCACCGGACATCAGAGGCATACATAGCAGACATGGTCAAGCGACTAATGGACGAGAGTAAAAGTCAAAAGGACGATGAGTGAGGATCTGCCCCCATGTCGGACCCCTTTTACCGACGAGATCTTGAATGAAAGATACCCAGACAAGTTCACCATTCCAACCATCCCCTCCTGTGACGGGACTAAGGATCCAAAACCCCATATGTACAAATATGGTTGGTATATGGACGGAGCCAACGCTCCGAAAGTCATTCCCTGCCGATATTTTCCCATCAATCCTAGAAGGCGTTACCTCCATATGGTTTACCAGGCTTCCCCCGATATCTATCTCTACCTTTGATCAACTTGCAACCAAGTTCCTTGACCAGTTCAGACTTCATACCTCCTAACCGAAGGACGTCATTTCTCTATCAGGACTGGTTCAAGGGCGTAACGAGTCATTAAGATCGTTTATGAGCAGATTCAACATAGCGGTAACTGAGGTGAGTAATCCCAATGAAGACATGGTTTTTATTGCCCTAGTCCGCGCTATTCATCTAGAGATGGGGTTCGGGAAGTGGATCAAGATGAAGAAGCCCACTAATAGGAAAGGTTTCAACCGTAAAGCAAGCCAATATTTGAGGTTGGAGGAAGTGCAAGAGCTGGAAAGAAAGGCTGCTGGAATACAACAGACGAACACCGAATATAATGCCACGACTTCTAATCAAAACACATGCAACCCAGGGAATATCCAAGGGGCCGCAGGGATGAATGGAAACCAGAAGAGAGGGAATTAGAACTCTGACAAGAAAAATGGTGGTGGCCGCAACAAAAGGTTTAGAAAGTTTGGACTGGGAGATTATACCCTCCTGAATGATACCCCAAAAAATATTTATCTCGCAACGTAAGAAACTGAAGAGTATAGGAGACCCCTCAAAAAAGAGGCAACAAGACAATAGAAGCGCTCAGGGAAATTCTGCTGCTTCCATGAGACACGCGGGCACAACACAAATGAATGTCGCCACCTTAAGGACCTCACTGAAGGATTGATCTGTGACAACAAGCTTCAGCAATACATAAAAGGGCTGCAAAAACCCAACCAGGCTATAGTCCCCTAACCGCCTAGGGAGCAAGGAAATCAGGTTGGAACTAGTGACCAAGGGTCGAAACAAACTGACCAAAGGCTCATTATCGGAACAATATCCGGGGGACCGCATCCTGCACAAAAGAGTTAGGGGGAGATGGAGAGATACGTAAGTTCACTGAAGCATGCCCCCGAAAGGGTCGGTTTTACAATAGATGGTGAAGATCCAGTCAAGCAGTAGAAGGTGTTGAGCAATGATATAGTATTTTGCGATAGTGACACCGAAGGTGTTAAGGCGCCAACTCTTGATCCAATGGTGATAACAGTGGGAATCGGGCCCGTAGTTGTCCGACGAGTATTGGTTGACAGTGGAAGCTCGGTTAATATACTTTTCAAGTGTACCTTCGATTAGATGAAGATTGGTATGAAAAGTATATCCGCATGCCAAACAAAGATCCACGAATTTACCGGAGAACCTAAGTAGCCGGTGGGAACCATTGACCTACCTGTAGAACTCGGAAAGGGGGAACAATGAGTCACCCTCATTCAGACTTTTGTGATTGTAGACGAGATGTCAGCATATAATGTGTTTCTGGGAAGGCCTGCGTTAGCTGACTTCAAGATAGCACCGGCTCAATGGTGCCTCAAGATTCCCTACCGAGCACCGAGTCGGGATTGTGAAAGGGACCAAAGCATTGCTCGAGAATGTTACATTGCGGAATTACGCGAATCTTGACGAAAGGAGAAAGGAAAGGATGTGGGGAAAGCTCTCCACATCCGTGAACCCTCTGAATAGCAACTACAGAACCGCCCCTGGCTTGGGGACCATAGCCGATTCGACAAGCCTTTGGACCCTAGGAAGAAGAGCTCAGGGGAGGATAGGGTGGCACCAGCTGAACTAACTATGTATGTCCCAGTTAGTATGGATGACCCCACGTGGGTCTTGAAAATCGGATCGTAGCTTGGAAACAAGATGCGATCAGAGTTGACCAAATTCCTCCATGCCAACTTAGATGTATTTGCCTGGATGCATGCCGATATGTGTGGAGTATCACCCGAAATTGCATGTCACGCCCTTAACATTAATCCTAAATTCACTCCAGTGAAGCAAAAAAGGTGCAGCTTAGGCCCGGAACGGTCCAAGACATTGAGAGAAGAGGTGGATAAGCTAATGGCCAATGGCTTCATCCGGGACGCAACCTACCCCGAATGGGTATCAAACCTGATACTAGTCATGAAGTCTAATGGAAAATGGTGAACCTGTATTGATTTTTTTCGACCTCAACAAAGCATGTCCAAAGGATAGCTTCCCACTCCCCCGAATTGATCAACTGGTGGATGGAACAGCGGGACATGAATTGCTGTCATTTATGGATGCATACTCGAGCTATAGAGTAATGCCATTTGGTTTGAAGAACGCAAGAGCCATATATCAATGACTAGTGAATGCTATGTTCAACCGCCGGATTGGGAAAACCATGGAAGTTTATGTGGACGACATGCTAGTCAAATCCCGTGTAGCCACCAACCATTTGGATAATCTTGCTGAAATGTTCGAGATACTCCGTAAGTACGGAATGAAGCTCAACCCACTTAAATGTCACTTTGGGGTGGTTTCCGGGAAGTTTTTGGGGTTCATAGTGAGTGTCCGGGGCATCGAAGCAAATCTAGAGCAAATAACAGCGTTATGTGAAGTCCAAGCCCCTAAGAATAAGAGAGAACTTCAATGTTTGAATGGAAAAGTCGCGGCACTAAGCTGTTTTATCTCAAAAGATATAAACAAGTGTATACCATTCTTCGGCGCGTTAAAGAAGGGAAGGAAAAAATTTGAATGGAGTAGCGCTTGTCAAACGGCCTTCAAGGAACTGCTGCGACACATGGAAACTCCTCCAGTCTTATCGAAACCAGTCGATAGGGAAAACTTATCCTGGCCCTCTAAAAAGTGATGTCGCCTCGGCCGCATCAGGAGGGCCATGAGCTCAAGTTTTGTTGCGTCGCCCAGAGATAGGCGATGCCAAGGAACTCAAGACGCAAGCTTCTCGCGTTGCCCAGAGATAGGTGACGCGGAGAAGCACCAGATTCAAGTTTCTCACGTCGCCCAGAGACTGGCGACGCCGAGGAACTCAAGATGCAAGCTTCTCGCGTTGCCTGAAGATAGGTAATGCCGAGAAGCTCCAGATTAAAGTTTCTCGCATCGCCCAGAGACTTGCAACGCCGAGGAACTCAAGACGCCGGCTTCTCGCGTTGCCCGGAGATAGGCAATGCCGAGAAGCCCCAGATTCAAGTTTCTCGTATCACCCGAAGATTAGCGATGTCGAGGAACTCAAGACACAAGCTTCTTGCGTTGCCCGAAGATGGGCAACACCGAGAAGCCCCAGATTCAAATTTCTCGCATTGTACGGAGATTGGCACCGCCAAGGAACTCCAGACATATGCTTCTCGCGTTTCCCGGAGATAGGCAACGCCGAGAAGCCCCAGATTCAAGTTTCTCATGTCGCCCGGAGAATGGCGACGTCGAGGAACTCAAGATGCAAGCTTCTCGCGTTGCTCAAAGCTAGGCAATGCCGAGAAGCCCCAAATTCAAGTTTCTCTCATCGCCAGGAGATTAGCGACACCGAGGAACTCAAGACGTAAGCTTCTCGCATTACCCGGAGATAGGCAATGTCGAGAAGCCCTAGATTCAAGTTTCTCGCATTGCCCGGAGATTGGCGACGCCGAGGAACTCCAGATGCAAGCTTCTCGCATTGCCCAAAGATAGGCAATGCCGAGAAGTCCCAGATTCAGGTTTCTCGTGTCGCCCGGAGATTGGCGACGCCAAGGAACTCAAGACGCATGCTTCTCATGTTGCCTGGAGATAGGCAACGCCGAGAAGCTCCAGATTTAAGTTTCTGGCATTGTTCGGAGATTGGCGATGCCGAGGAACTTCAGACACAGGTTTCTCGCGTTGCCCGGAGATAGGCAACCTCGAGAAGCCCCGGATTTAGGTTTTTCGCGTCGCCCTGAGATTGGTGACGCCGAGGAACTCAAGACGTAAGCTTCTCGCGTTGCCCGAAGATAGGCAACGCCATGAAGCCCCAGATTCAAGTTTCTCGCGTTGCCCAGAGATTGGCGACGCCGAGGAACTCCAGACGCAAGTTTCTCGCGTTGCCCAGAGACAGGAAACACTGAGAAGCCCTAGATTCAAGTTTGACACGTTGCCCGGAGATCGGCGGTGCTAAGGAACCCCAGAAGCCGTGCACTCGAGTTGAAGATTCTTGCGGTGCTAGGAGACGTTGAATACTTGAAGTTTGTTTGGAGTGAATAACCCTGTGAACTAAGGGGCATATACCGGTATGAAGACAGAATCACTTGATTGCAAAGAGTCCACAAGCCCTGTCACTCCAAATGACAACAAACTCATGAGTTATATCCCAAAAGTTAACAAGGATTCTAAGCAAAGGTTAGCTTTATAGAGTTTTAAACAAAATCAAGCAGTTTCAAAAGTTTTATGAACTTCTAAACGAAAATCATCTAAGTGTTATTAGCAAAGTATGGAATGAAACGTATGCGTGCACACAAAGTATATATGAAAAGATAAACAAAAATAAAAGTCAAAATACCATTGCATTGTTTGTAATCTTATGAACACATAATCAAAATGTAGGGGCCATACCCACACAACAGTGGCCAACAAAGAAAAATTACAGACTCCATGACCAAGACCCAAAGTACAGACTCGGCACTTAGGCATAATAACACAAAAGGACACACAACAAGTCAACCTTCCCACAAGCTATTTGACAAAACACAGTCCCTCCTCGAACAGAACAATCAGTGTTTTCTGCCACCACTTCCTTTCCCACCTCTGGTGGGCAACTTCTGTTTCTTTTCTGGAGAGCTGTCGCTGCCAGTAGTGTCAACTTGTATTTCCGTAGCGATCTCCTCCTCCTTCGAATGCTTTCCAATGGAGCTTCCCGACCCCTTGCGCTTTCTCTACTTCTGGGAACTCTTCAAGGCCTTAACCGCCTCCACTTTCTCTTTCTTAATGGCAACCAAGTCGTGCGAAGTTTTTGGTGGCTGCTCTGTCAGTGTCTCCTGCTCTTTGGCCTCAACGACGGTCATATCACCTTCAAGGGACACCGAAGGATCATCCAGGCCATGAAGCATCTCAATCTTCTCAGCCTCCGGTCCCAGTTGAGAGCTAGGTGTTGATGTAGGGGCAGGAACAGATATAATTTCAGAAGATGTAAAGATAGCAGCATGCACAAGCACCGAAGTAACAGGCGCATCAACGGGAAAAGTAAAGGGACCTATAAGATAAAAAAGAAAAGCATTAAACTCCTCTTGCTCCTGTAGCATAAGATGGAGTCTCCTGAATTCGAGGGAGGGGTGATCATTACCTGCAACGGAGGTAGGGTCGCGGATGGCGACCTCGAACTTGTTTCCTTCATCTTCTTCGGAAATCTCCACCGCATGGGGGACAACGTCGAGCCCCGAACTCAACGGCTAATCATGAAGCTGCCCTGAAGGTTCACAAACATCAGAGGATAGAGGCTTGGCAGACACATCTGTGGTAACCATCAGAGCCACTTCAACAGTTTCCATCTCCCATTCAACTCGAAGAATTTCTTGACCCTCAAGCAACGCCTTCTTGGATTGCTCATTAAGATAGGCATCCTGCAACTCTTGATTGTTGATTCATAAGTTTTGATTCATGACACAAGCTTCAGAGATCATAAGATGAATTACAAAGAGAATACTATACGAAAGCGACAAAAAGAGAATAAACATATATTGTGCACTACAAAGGAGACAAGACTACAATCCATAGATTAGTATGAATATTTTAGTGTATTGAGTCTTAGAATATTGTTAAAATCATTCCTCAAGTAGTCACACACACACAAATTGATTTATATTGAATTATACATAAATAAGTGTACGTTGTGCAAATGACAACAGGTCGGCTAACCGACTAGGATCCTCGGTCGACCAACTCTGTGTCAAGTGCACAGATATGCACTGTTTTATACACGTCTGTAAACTCAGCTGATCGGCCAGTTTTCTCTGTCAACTGACCTGAACATAACGGCTAGTTTTCTGAAGAGTTGCGATCGTTCATGAAGAGGAATGTCCTTCAATCCAAGAGATACGGACACAACTTTTGATTGAAACTCTTCATGAAAGATTGTAACTATTCTACAACTATATAAACATGTTCAATTCACTTCTACAAACACCAATTCTTGTTTATAATTCTGAAATCTATTCTCTATTATTCTCTGCAAATAAAAAGCATTCATTCACATTCAATATCACTAGAATCCTTGAATAAATTCATATACTTCGATTCTACGTGATTATCTTCCTTCTAAATCTTCACACACACATATACTCTTGAGGATTTGATTATAGGAAAGTTGTACTATCAAAAGACAATCAGTGTTATTCAAAACACATTTGTCAACGAATTATTTGTATTAAGTTGAAGTCCTCTTCGGCTGTTGAGGCGGAAAAATTCTTGTTCGGCTGCTCAGGTGTCGTATACCTATTCCTCCGGGTTAAGTGAGGGGTTTAGTTTAAATCCAGAGGGTATTCTGGGACTGGACGTAGAACGGGAAGTTCGAACCAGTATAAAAATTCCGGGTGTGCTTACTTTAATTTTTATTTTACTACTATTATCAGTTTCCGCATTTATATATCATATTACACGATCCTTAGTACTGCACGTACACTTTCATTTGGTATCAGAGCAAGGAAATCCTATAACCGTCACAAAGTTATTTGATATTTATTTCTAAGTAATATGGCAACCACACAAACTAACGATGTTAGCACTAACACTAATTCTAGTTTCACAGAAGGTCAATCGACTTCACGACCTCCACTTTTTAATGGTATAAATTATAATTATTGGTCAACTAGAATGAGAATCTATATGCAATCTAGTGGATTCGGTATCTGGAATATTATACAAAGAGAGTACACAACTCCTACTGAAGAATACTCAACTTGGAGTAACACACAAAAACTAGATGCTACTTCAAATGCAAAGGCTATGAATATTTTATTTTGTGCATTAGATAGAAATGAATTCAATAGAGTTAGCATGTGCACTTCCAGTTATGAAATTTAGAGAACTCTTAAGGTGTCGCATGAAGGAACGAACAAAGTTAAATTAAGCAAAATCTCTATGTTGAAAAATCAATTTGAAAATTTCAAAATGAGGCCAAATGAATCTATAAATGACATGTACTCTAGATTCCAGGATATTTATCATGCTTTACTATCATTAGAACAAAAGTTTACTGATTTTGATATTGTTACAAAAATCTTAAATTCTTTAACGGGTGAATGGGAACGAAAAGTCCTAGCTATTGAAGAAGCAACTGATTTATCAACATTAAAACCAGAAGAATTGATAGGTAATTTAATGTCCTACGAAGTAAATTTGCAGGCAAAAAGAAATGGAGCACAAGAAAAGAAAAATGTAGCATTCCAAGCAGAAAAAGATGATTCCGACTCAAATAATGAAGATATGGCAATGATCGCTAAAAATTTCAAAAAGTTTTTGAAATTCAACAGAAACAAATTCAAGGGAAACAAAAATAATTTCAACAACAATTCCAATAGCAGCAAACCATCATCTTCAGCAATGGAATGTTATGAATGTCATAAGAAAGGACACATGAAGAAGGATTGTCCAGAGCGTAAAAAGAATAATTTCAAGAAGGACAAAACCAAACGAAAAGCTTTTTCAGTCACTTGGGACGACACTGACTCATCATCCTCATCAGAGAGCGAAAGTGATAATGAAAATGAACAAGCAAATGTATGCTTCATGGCTTTGTCAGACGATGTAAGTGATCTTACTTTTGAAGATTTAATTGAAATTAATTCTGAATTAGTAGACTTAGCAAAGCAACTTAAAAAGAAAAATAAGGAGTTGCAAAGAAAGTTAGATAGGACTATCTTAGAAGTAGATATGCTGAAAGATGAGAAGAAAATATTAGAAGAAGAACTTGAAATTTCTCAACAATTGAATTCTAACTTATCTTCTCAAATTTCTTCAATATCCGAAGAACTAGAAATTCAGAAAAATAAAAATGATGTTTTATTTTTTGAAAAAAATAGTTTAAACTCTAAAATTAAGGATTTAGAATTAGAAAAATCTAGTCTTAAAGTAAAATTTGATGATATCTCTAAAAATGTATCTAATTTCAATAAAGGAAGAGAGAATCTTTCTAGAATACTGGAAAATTCTCAAGCCACTAACAATAAATCTGGACTAGGATTTAAGAAACAAAATAATTTTGTTAAAAGTAGGATTAATAATAATATTAAAAAGGATATTAAGAAAACAGTTTATCCAAACACTAATACCATCAAGATATGGATTCCAAAATCAAATAATATTCTGATAAGGAATAAACATATCAAAATGTTTATGGAAACTGTTGATAATAACAAAAATTATGTTTATAAAGGGAATTCTGAACCCGTATGGGTTTGGCTTCCTAAGATCTAAACTCTTAGGACCCTAAAAAGAATGGGTACCAACTTTTTATAAATTTTTTACAGGTACCTCATAAGAAGAGAGGAAAATGGATTTTAGATAGCGGTTGCTCAAAACACATGACTGGAAACAAAGAAATGTTGTGAAACATTATATACTCAAATGGAGGAGCAGTCACCTTTGGAGATAACTCAAAAGGATATATCATCGGCAAAGGCGATGTCAGTAGCAACGGTACCTCTAATTTACCTCTCATTACTGATGTTTTATTAGTTAAAAATTTAAAACACAATTTATTAAGTATTAGTCAGCTATGCGATAAAGGTTTTAATATAACTTTTTCAGAAAATAAATGTAATATTTTCGATAAAAATCATAACACTATTTTCGAAGGAATAAGAGATAAAAATATTTATATTTTAAATATGAATGTTAATAATGATTCAAATTTATGTTTAGTAGCTAAAGAAAACGATTCTTGTCTTTGGCACAAAAGATTTTGTCACATCAATTTTAATACTATCAACAAACTAGCTAAAAACAAATTAGTTAAAGGATTACCCAATATAAAATTCAAAACTGATATATTTTGTGATGCATGTAAATTAGGAAAATTAACAAAATCTTCTTTTAAACCTAAAAAGGTAATATCTACAGAACAACCACTTGAACTTTTACACATGGATCTTTTTGGTCCAACTCAAGTGCAGTCTATTAATCATAATAGATATGTATTTGTTATTGTAGATGATTTTTCTAGATACACTTGGATTTTCTTTTTGAAAAATAAAAGTGATACTTTTGATAATTTTAAAGTTTTTGTTAAAAAAATCCAAAATATTAAAAGTTTGAAAATTAAAAATATAAGAAGTGATCATGGAGGAGAATTTGAAAATGAAGCTTTTGAACAATTTTGTAATAAGAAAGGTATTAACCATAATTTTTCGTTTCCTAGAACACCACAACAAAATGGAGTTGTAGAAAGGAAAAATAGAACGTTACAAGAATGTGCAAGAACTTTATTAAATGGAACCACTTTATCAAAACATTTTTTGGCAGAAGCTGTAGCTACTGCTTGTTATGTATTAAATCGTGTTTCTATTCGACCATTAACTAAGAATACTCCATATGAACTTCTAAATGGAAGAAAACCAAATATTTCATATCTTAAAGTTTTTGGCTCTAAATGTTTTATTTTATATACTAAAGATCAACTAGGCAAATTCGATCCAAAATCCGATGAAGGAGTATTCGTTGGATATTCGGAACGAAGCAAAGCTTACCGAATTTATAATAAAAGAACTCAAATTATTGAAGAAAGTTTACATGTTTCATTTGACGAAAATTTTAAAAATATAAATCCAAATATTACTATCGATTCTGATGATGAAACTACTCAGAATGAAAATAATAATACAAATGAAAATTTTGATATTCATGAAATTAATGAAAATACAAACATTACTCCTAATATAATAAAATCTCCACCTAGAATTTTATGGGATCATCCTGTACAAAACGTAATTGGAGAAGTAAATACGAACGTTAAAACCAGACACCAATTAAATCAAGTTGGTCATGTAACTTTTCTCTCTAACATAGAACCTAAGAATATAAAAGAAGCCTCAACTGATGACTACTGGATTCTTGCCATGCAAGAAGAACTAAATCAATTCGAACGAAATGAAGTTTGGGAACTCGTTCCTAGACCTAGTGATCAATCAGTCATCGGTACTAAATGGGTTTTCAAAAATAAAGTAGATGAACTAGGAGATATAATCAGGAATAAAGCTAGATTAGTTGCACAAGGATATAATCAAGAAGAGGGAATAGACTACGAAGAAACGTTTTCTCCAGTCGCCCGACTTGAAGCAATACGAATCTTATTAGCTTTCGCATGTTTTCATAATTTTAAACTTTATCAAATGGATGTTAAAAGTGCATTTTTAAATGGATACATAAAAGAAAATGTTTTTGTTGAACAACCACCTCTTTTTAATCATGAAAAATTTCCGGATCATGTTTATAAACTCAAAAAGGCGTTATACGGTTTAAAACAAGCACCACGTGCTTGGTATGATCGTCTTAAAAGCTATTTATTAGAATCTGGTTTTGAAATTGGTAAAGTAGATCAAATGCTTTTTATTAAGAAAACTAAGAAAGATATTTTAATAATTCAAATATATGTTGATGATATTATTTTTGGCTCGACAAATGAAAAACTATGTCAGGAATTTTTGACTATAATGAAATGAATTTGAAATGTCTCATATGGGAGAATTGTCATATTTTCTAGGATTACAAATTAAACAAATTGAAATTGGAATTTTTATTAATCAAGAAAAATATTGTTATAATTTAATTAAACGATTCGGTTTGGAAAACACTGCTGCCAAACCAACTCCAATGAGCACAACGATTCATCTCGATAGAGATGAGGATGGCAAAAGTGTTGATCAGAAACTATATCATAGTATGATTGGATCTTTACTATATTTAACAGCAAGTCGACCCGATATAATGATGAGTGTTTGCTTATGTGCTCGATTTCAAGCAAATCCCAAAGAATCACATATGCGAGCAGTTAAACGTATTATTCGTTATCTAACTAAAACCAAAGATTTCGGGCTATTTTATCCAAAAGAATGTCCTTTCGAATTAGTCTCCTATAGCGATGCTGATTTTGGAGGAAGTCGGACGGATCGAAAAAGTACGAGCGGAACGTGTCATTTCATTGGACGTTCCTTAGTCTCTTGGTTTAGTAAGAAACAAAACTGTGTTTCTTTATCGACGTGTGAAGCAGAATATATATATGCTGCTTTGGCATGTGCACAAGCCGTATACATGCAACAAACACTACAAGATTTTAATTGTCATCTTGAAAAATCTATAATTTATTGTGATAATACTACTGCAATAAATCTTTCTAAAAATCCGGTCAATCACTCACGAACAAAACACATCGATATTTGTCATCACTTTCTTCGTGATTGTTTGGAAAAAGGATTAATAAATTTAGAATTTATTAATACTGAAAATCAAATTGCTGACATTTTTACTAAACCGCTAAATGAAAATATTTTTATAAAACTTAGACGTGACTTAGTAATAATGTCTTTAAAAGATTTATAAATAAAAATATGAAAAAAATATTGAAAAAACAAAAATTGTTTTATTTCTGACCAAAGCGGAACTCGAACTCATGACCTCTGACTTACTTGTTAGATGTTGTGTTATAGCTACTTGAGCTATGGGTGTTTCTTATCTCATTTTTCTTTAAAGTTTGTTTTATTTGTTTTGGTTTCAGAAAAACTATTCTTAGTTCTATATTTATAATCCTACATTTACAAACGGCTTTATTATTAAAACTTCTGTGATTATAATTAAAACTAGTTCCTATCCAATCATTTTTCAGCAAACAAATGCTTATATATATACTATGCTTATGTTTCAAAACATATACTAAGAAAGTTTTAAAATCAAAACTTGAAAATGTCTTCAAACAATGACTTCTATAATTCAGACAACTCTCATCTATCATATACATCTCCGGATGATGATGGTTCCGACCACATTCCTGAAAACGGACCCTATCCTATTTTCCCTTACCTAATCGTGTCCTTAAATTCTCTCCTTCTCCGGATAAAGACCCCCGACATGGCTGGAAACCATGGGAGAACACTCATACTGGTTATACACCAGAAAAGAAGAAAGGCAAGAAAGCAATGGTCATATCTCCATCAACTAAACAAAAAATAGATGAGATACATCACTATCAACAGCAACAATTGGACCTACAAAAGGAGTTATACTATGAGCAGAAGATTACGTCACGACGTTTGAGCTTTCTAGAACGGATGGCTATGAAAGTTTGTTCATCAAAGAAGGATGATGTTGCTGAACCTACTTATAGACCTTCATCCTCTTCAAACCCTGTTCAAACTCCAATAGCTCCAAGATGGTCACCTATAGAAGATGTTCCGTCTCCAAACTCATAGGAACGTAGATTTTAACGAACGGTGGCTAAACATTTTATATATATATATATGTTGTTGTTTTCAATAAGATGTATAAATATAGTGCAATGATAATAAAATTTATATTTCTATAATTTTTTGAAAAACAGCAAAAATGTGCATTTCTAACAGGGTCAGTCAACCGAAGACCCTGAGTCGGTCAGCCGAACCCATCCCGAAAGTTTCAAATGTACATTCCTAACAGGGTCGGTCGACCGGAAGACCTGAGTCGGTCAGCCGAACCCATCCCGAAAGTTTTAGCTCGTCTCAGATAACCCAGTCGGTCAGCCTACCCAGATTTTCGGTCGACCGAACGTGTATTCTGCTGTTTTTTACTTCAAATTAGTAACCCATCCATTCACCTTTTCAACCTACCTCTTCACTTTTACTTTCCCAAATTCAGTTTTTTACCCTAGCCCCCATTAAAATTTCTCAAATTTTTATCTATTCTACAAAAAACAATGGCTCCCAAGAAGAAAACAAAGACTACTAATGCTTCATCTTCATCTACTCTAGTAGATACTCAAATTGCATCATGGCTTGTCAATGATGTAGCACTTCAAAGATGGATACAACTTCAAGACGCCAAAATCTTTGAAGAATCATTTGTAAGTTATCCTGATTTCGCTCCCTACGGTATTGAAAATGCCACTATTGAGAGTGGACTTGATACATTCCTTGACCATAGGAAAAACAACTTGAAAATCAATCATATTATGGTCAAGTTATTTCTAGCAAACCTTAACCTTGTCAATCCGCCAAGAAACACTGACAATTGTGTTTGGACATTGGTTTGTGGCACTTTAATTTTCCTTTCCATTGATCGAATTAATCACATTTTGCATGCACGCCCGGGTGGAATTTCGTTACACGATGTAGATTGTAATATATCAATTCGTGACCGGATAAGCCATCTATTTTTTGAAAATGACGCTACAGATCTTAGACAAACATCATCCCTTCAACCTAAAGCCCGACTCTTTCATCGATTCATGATGAAATCTATAGTTCCTAGAGGCGGTTCATATCACTTAGTATATCCCAAAAACTTCAAAGCACTGTATGCTATTTGCGGGAATGTACGAGTAAATTGGGCACAACTTCTTATAGATGAATTTCTCTCTTTCAACCAAGGAAAGATGCTCCATATTTATTATAGAGAATACATAATGAGGTTGATCAATAGCTTCGTCACCCATGCTCCGGAGTCCGAAACATCCAAAGTTCGTTCTTTTGATTCAAGAACCATAAAACTAATGAAGTTGCCCGATGCACCTCCTAGATTTATAACATTTAACCAATGGCGTACTACTCCTCGAAAACAACTACGCCGTAGCTTCTCTACCCCACAACCATCAACTCATGCTACGGAATGTCTAACTCGCCAACATTCAATTCAAAGACCAACTCCTGGAATTAGTACGGAGGCGGCCATTGATATTTTGGCTCAAAATCAACTAGCCTTGGATGCCCGGCTATGAAAAATTGATGGTCGTTTCAAGAAAATCAAGGGCTTCTTCGTGAATTTATGGGATGCTTTATCATGTACTTCCGAAGCCGGTGCTTCTTATGTTGCTCCCGGAAAAAGACCAGCACCAAACTTCTCTTGGTCTACTTCAGATAACACAAGTTCCGGTACATCGGCAACTCACATTTCTCACACTCAAAGACGTGGTAAAGGAACCGGCTCCTCCTGAAGAAAATATTCGTTCAGAATTTTGGGATTCCGATGATGACGAGGAGTGATCATATTGTTTTACAATTTAATTTCAAGTATTTCTTTATGAACAATATGTCTATTGTTAGATGTCGTGTAGTAAGTAAACATCATTAATATTCCTATTTTGTTTGAGTATGTAATATTTAAAACTCGATGTTTTCTTACTTGTGTTACATGTTTCATATTTCTTTTACATATTACATCTAGTAAGTATTCCTTTTTGTCGATGACAAAGGGGGAGAAATATATGAAAGCTAACAAATTTTTTGCATAAAAGTCGCCATATATTCAGGGGGAGAATTATAATATATATATATATATATATATATATATACTACTTCACATAGTCCGCCTTAGTGGCGTAGTGGTTAGGGGTTCTCGCTACCTGGTAATAGGTCCCGAGTTCGAGCCCTGGCCTGCGCACCTTTGCCCCAAGTAAATCTAACCCGGTATTTCGGACTGTCCAAGGGGGACTGCGATAAGCTGTACAAGCTTGCGGTTGCGGACTGGGTGGCCCATACCTTCCTAAGATGAGCGGTTTCCGTTAGTCTACGGTGACCATTCATTTTTATACTACTTCACATAAGTATTGTCATCAATCAAAAAGGGGGAGAATGTTGATTCATAAGTTTTGATTCATGACACAAGCTTCAGAGATCATAAGACGAATTACAAAGAGAATACTATACGAAAGCGACAAAAAGAGAATAAATGTATATTGTGCACTACAAAGGAGACAAGACTACAATCCATAGATTAGTATGAATATTTTAGTGTATTGAGTCTTAGAATATTGTTAAAATCATTCCTCAAGTAGTCACACACACACACAAATTGATTTATATTGAATTATACATAAATAAGTGTACACTGTGCAAATGACAACAGGTCGGCTGACCGACCAGGATCCTCGGTCGACCGACTCTATGTCAAGTGCACAGATATGCACTGTTTTATACACGTTTGTAAACTCAGCTGACCGGCCAGTTTTCTCGGTCAACCGACCTGAACATAACGGCTAGTTTTCTGAAGAGTTGCGATCGTTCATGAAGAGGAATGTCCTTCAATCCAAGAGATACGGACACAACTTTTGATTGAAACTCTTCATGAAAGATTGTAACTATTCTACAACTATATAAACATGTTCAATTCACTTCTACAAACACCAATTCTTGTTTATAATTCTGAAATCTATTCTCTATTATTCTCTGCAAATAAAAAGCATTCATGCACATTCAATATCACTAGAATCCTTGAATAAATTCATATACTTCGATTCTACGTGATTATCTTCCTTCTAAATCTTCACACACACATATACTCTTGAGGATTTGATTATAGGAAAGCTGTACTATCAAAAGACAATCAGTGTTATTCAGAACACATTTGTCAACAAATTATTTGTATTAAGTTGAAGTCCTCTTCGGCTGTTGAGGCGGAAAAATTCCTGTTCGGCTGCTCAGGTGTCGTATACCTATTCCTCTAGGTTAAGTGAGGGGTTTAGTTTAAATCCAGAGGGTATTCTGGGACTGGACGTAGAACGGGAAGTTCGAACCAGTATAAAAATTCCTGGTGTGCTTACTTTAATTTTTATTTTACTGCTATTATCAGTTTCTGCATTTATATATCATATTACACGATCCTTAGTACTACACGTACACTTTCACTGATCTGTATAGACGTTTCCATTCTCGGCAAAACAAAACAGGATCTCCTCCCAGACGAGAGAAAGAGTGCATGGGAACTTCAGGCCAAGATAAGAAAGGCTCCCCTGATGCAGTATAGAATTGACGCAGAAGTTCAGGATCGTCAAGTCTAGTTTCTCCATCTTCTGGTCAAGAGTATGCTGGAGCTCCAGATAATTTATTATCACCGCAGCCTTCTCAGTCTCAACCGCAGTTTTGTCGGCACTAAGTTGTGCGACCTGAGATTGTAGTCTTGCAATTGTCCCCTACAACTCCTCAATTGTCTTGGCTTGATCGGAAATTGTTTTGTTATGTCCCTCTATAATCAGATTGTGGTCGACAATTGGCTTCTTTTAGGCTTCAATAATAGCATCGCGGGCGACCACATCTTCCTTCAACTTGGCTTCTTCTGCATGAGTTTTCTTTATTTTGTCTCTTCAAATGATTTCGACTCTCTCGTGCTCATGTTTCGTCTTCTACATTAAACCGGCAGTCCTCATACTGTCCCGAAGCGCTGCCTCTTTTTCCTCCTCCAATTGTTTAATTTTAGCATCCTGCTCGGCCAACGCTTTTCAAAATCATCTTTTTTGGCTTCAAAGGAGAGGATCTCTTGATAAATATTCATGTTAGTATCTGCTAGTTGTTTACAGATACTTTCCCACTTCTCGCCTTGCTCCAAATCAGCCTGAATGACTTGAAGGCGTGGCATATAAGAGTCCCTTCGAATGGAATGAATATCCATATCAAACTTAAACACCTTTTAGGAACCAACTCGGAAGAGCCGCCTCAAGCTTAGGTGGACCTGCGGGAAGAATGTAGGTCGGTCTCCGGCGGGGATGAGAAGAGACGTGGGCGGTAGCAACAACATAAGAGGATGAAAATTGCGTTAAAGGTGGAATGGGGGCAAAAGAAACAACAACTTCTTGTCCTACCGATGTATGCTTCAGAACGGGCTCGGAGGGATGGGAGCGGTGATCAAACTTCGACTTCTTCGACGACTCTTCCCTTTCATCATGAGACCGTCTCTTCTCGTAACTGCCTCTATGCGAGCGAAACTTATCCTTTTCCTCCTAACGGCGGGCTTCTGCCTCAAGTTCTTTCCTCCACCTATATTCATCTTCCGAATCCCGAACTTGGTGGCGACTGAAAGAGTGCTTCCAGTACCGTTATGAATCGGTGCAATCCTCAAAGTCGTCGTAAAGACCATGCCCCTCGTCATACCTAAAATAAAGCATACATAAGAAACTTCAGAAACACATAAGGAATCGAGCAAACATACAAGAGAATGGAAAATAAATATAACTGCAATCCTAATGTGTCGTGTCATGCATTCCTAAAATGGGCATAAGACGTCATCACAAACCAGAGCGGATGGCTGTAGGTAGGGGAATAGGGCTGACTCCGATTGTCACATGCGGAGTCGGACTGATGGATGGCGCAATATTGCTAAAACAGGATGGCGTCACGTCAAATTGAAAGTCGTCATTCATAAGGGTATCAAAGTCGACGAATACATCGCCAATATCTCCAAAATCTACCTCGGTAGCCCTACCGGGGGAATCTTGACATTTGCCGGCCTCCGGGGCCTTATCTTTATCATCAGTACTGAAAGGGGGCGAATCCGAAAGAACGGGACTCATGCCCGGTGTTTCGTCACATAACTTGGAATCTTCACCTTCGGACTCTGACAGATAATAGTCACTGGCTGTGGATTCATCACTGCTGCTTTCAAATTCCCCTTCATCCTTCTCCAAGTCTCTGTGCAGTTAAAGCGCTCGGTGGATTCAATGCGGTAGAGGTGCAAAAAGTCATAGCGGGGATGTAGCGAAGATATAGCGGGATATATCGGATTACTCTAAAATAGCATATAAAACCCATACTTGTTGTTTTTACAAATATATAGATAGTAATTATGTGAAAAATTAACATTCAATTGAATTATAATTAACACAAAAATAATTTTAAATAAAAATATGTGCAAATGTATTGTAAGTGAACGTAAAACTGTTATATAACTTAATTTAATTTAGTAGAATATTAGAGTATTATCATTTCTAAACATATATAAAAAATTCAATGAAATTAATTAATTTCATAATTTTTATAGCGTATAAATATCATTTTTCAATCCAATTTTTTATAGAAGATATAGCGGAAATAGCGGAATATAGCGGAAATAATGGGATATAGCGGAAATAGCAGGGATTAAAGCGGAAAGGCTATATGTTGGGGATATATGGAAAAATCGTAGTGGTAGGAATCCGCTATAAGATATATCGGAGTTATAGCGGGGCATTAACTGCACAGCCAAGTCTATCACGGCTTTCCCTTCTCTCTACGTGGGCACGATTTTTGATTTTTCCTGGATCGGGGACATTCTAGTAGAACCGCTTAGACCAGCTATGATACCTTCCTCATGAGTCTAGTCGAACGGACTTTCAGAAAGGCCGCCTATTTCACGACCCTCATCAGAATCCTGTGAAGAAGAAGAAGGCTTTGTGCGAACTCTGGCTCGGTTGGGAGAGGGAGCTTCTATTTGAGCAACGGATCCGCCTGGAGCTAACAGTCCTAATTGGCGCCAATTCTCGTCAGTAAGTAAGACTCTAGCGCTCCGCTCCTCAACATCAATGACCTCTAGAGTTTGACAGGTTTCATTAAGAGCCACATCTCTGTTTGGCCTTAGGATAACTGCAAAGAGCAAGTTATCTGTTAGAGACTTTATCCCATCACTTCAAAACTCGACAAATGGAGAATAAGAAAACTTACCCCCTGTTGTCCATCGACGGTTAAATCCCTCGAGACACCTAACAAAGAAGTACTGCATCTTAAATTGCGATAAGTTGCTTTGCAGACGCAAAATGATCTTCCAATTCCGTTGGGCTTTGATTATGATTAGGGAGGGGTAATCGTCTCTCCTCTTGAAAGCTAAGAAGTATCACAGCTCGTTGAAAATCGGAGCGCGATGGAACGTCTGCATAAAAAGGATATGCAAACAAGTAAGGATGGCATAACCATTCGGGTGAAGCTGGAATGGGGCAATCCCCAAGTTCGATAGATTTTCACGAAGAAAATCGTTAAAGGGGGGCACGGCTCCATTCAAACACATGAACCGATGGCAAGCTGTAAACCCAGAGGGAGGAATGTGAGCGAACTCATCTTTCTCCGGAAGGCGCACGTCCTCTTTGGTAATCCCATGCCGTAAACATATGTTGACCAAACCGGATTGAGTAAAACTCGAAAGTTGGGAGGCGTGCGATCCACAATCGGCCCAACCATAACTAGTTGACCAAACTCGTCTTGCGAGGTAGATGATGATTCGGCTTCAGAAAGCGCCGGACTTTGTCCACTTAGCTTGCGACGTGTGGATGGCTGTTTCATTCTATATGACAGAACTCGCGTCCGTAAAAGGTCAGGTAATTCTATTGACAAATCTACCATACCCTTATGAATTTCCCCTATCACACTTGAACTCCGATGCAACTTTGGCTTGAGATTAGCACGTCATATTTTAAGTAGGAATGGGGGCAAGTGCAGTGTGCTATCTATACGAGGTAAACTTGGTGTCCAAAGTGCCGCAAATGGCCTATCCCGTGTAGATAGTTCGCTTGCAGCGGAAGGGGAGAAGAACTTCCCGTAAAATTTAGTTTTCAACTTCTAGTTATACTGTTTGCATGCTTACCCATTATCGGTATGTGGTCGATAATGGATCCGTCGTCCGAAGCGACATGGAAAACTCTTCTCATTACAGGGACACCGAGCATGTAAAGGTAAAACAAGACAAGCCCAATATCTCGGACAAATCAAGGTCAACTGATGAAGCGTTATGCAAGTGACATCTGCAGGTTGGTACTCGGCCGATCCTGGTTCGATAAATGAAGATAGCAAAACGTGTCCAGCCTCGGGCCCAAGCCCAATGTCATTCCAAGAAACGACTCCAAACTCGATTTCCTATCTTTCTCCAAAGAACCCCGATCAGAACGAAATTTTGCAGTAAACATCACAAGCTAACGTCGAGTGTTTAAACATCATACCAACATAGTAATCAATAACTCAACCAAGCGAACCTTCCTCAAATTAGCTTAATGGAACAAGAGGAGTCACAAATTGAACTTGGTGATCTACGAATTGGGTCATGGGCGAGCTGGTGATGGAGAGGCTTGGGTACAACCAAAGGATGGGTCGGCTAAGATTCGAAGATGGTGATAGGTTAGATAAGGCTTGGCTTCGTAGGCCGGCTGCAGCTCGAGATGATGCTCGGGTGAGATGATGGCGAGAGGATTGGGCGACAGGTCAAATCGATGTGGAACAGCTCGAATCGCCATTGGGATGATCGCCTGGAAGCAAAGGAAATACTCGGGTAGAATGAATCCCCATAGGTCGGCTGGAGGATATAAATGAGCAGAGTAAAGAAGCAAAAAATTTCTAAGTACTCGGGTCGCATGCGACCCGACCCATAATGGGTCGAAGGTGACCCGACTTGGCATTGACCCAGAAAATTTCCAAAGAGATGGTCACAAGCGACCCATCTCGCATGGGTCGCTAGCGACCCGTCATCATAATATATGTATATGTATATAATATATATATATGTATATAAATATTAATATAATAGAAATTTGCATACCTCTTACATTTTTATGCTTGAAAAGGAAAGCTCCGTCCAGCCACTTCAAATTTGGTCAATCGTGACTATTCGCCACTTCAAGACATGCGGGGAGACTGCAAGCGAAAACATGACAGGTTGAGGCAAGCAACAATGGCTAGAACCAAAGAATAATAACTAATGACATTGGGCTACTCTATGCGTAAAGCTCCGATGCAACCACTTGAAAGTTAGCAGATGGATACAGAAAATGATAACTTCCAGAGCACGCCTTGTTTGCAACGAAGAGATACTCTGGGGGAGGGGGGAATGTTATCCGGGTTTTTTACCCAGCAGATACCAACAGAGAACAAGACAACCTTGAGCTAGACAGATGGTTCAGAAACTAACCAGAGAAGCTACGACTAGAGTTTGACGAGAGTCAGGCAATACAGCTAAGGAGATGATTGGAGTCAACGAAGCCAAAAGACCAGCATCCCTGCAATCCAATAAGTGTTTGAATGTAAGCAGCTAGTAACTTGCCATCAGCACATTACGACAACGATGAAGGCTCTAGAAACATCTCCAATTTTGGAATCCAGAATAGTCTACTAAGGCCGAATCGTCAGCAACCCATGCATTTCTTCAATACCGCAAATAAAAAAGTCATGAAATACGACTAAAGGAGGTAGAATTCGGTGGACTAAATAGACTAAGTTTATGAGTCGCCGGCGACCCATAGACTATGGGTCACGAGCGACCCATGGCCCATGGGCCGCCAACGACCCATGGTTCATGGGTCGCCTGCGACCCAACACCATGGGTCGCTAGCAACCCATGGAGTTTGCTTATTTTTGTCCACCGAAAATCCCCTAGGTCGCCTGTGCCACATCTAAGACCTGATAGTGATGGGCTTGGCCCAAAAACCCTTCAACCTCTATAAATAACGTGCCACGTGCAACATAAAGGGGGGCTTCGGGAAGCTAATTGCTGGAGCTCTGCTAGAATTATTCTTCACTTCTAACCTGCCTCACAACGATCTTAGAAGGAATACACCTTGATTCTCTGGTGGATTCTAACTCTTGAGATCCAATTCAGCTAGGAATTAGCCAAAGTCTTGTAATCAAACAGCCTTTGTAATAGCAGTCAGCTTATAATAAAACTATAAAGTGGACGTAGGCTTTGTTAACAGCCGAACCACTATAAAAATCTTCTATCTATTTTCCTTTATTGTTTCTTTTCTATATATGTGATCTATTATATTGCTCTATAAAGACAGGGCTGGTGCTTTCAAATCCAAGCCAGGGTGTTGGTCCATTTTTTGGGTCAACAGTTCGGTCCTCAGTTCGATCTTTCTGAAACCATTCCTGTCTTTCCACCTGAGGTTATCGATCCTGCGCCGGATACTCTAGAGGACACAGTTATCCTCGAAAATCCTCCTGATTTGGTAGCTTCAAAAATCAAAGAAGACTCTCTCTAAAGAATTTGCATAAGGCACAGAATTCCTTTTGATGAGTGTTAGTTCTGTCACGACATGATAGGGCTCATAGACCTTCTGAAGGGTATATAGCATGCAACAAGTTTATGTGCTGGGGGTGTATCTTGCCTTTCAACTCATATATCTAGGAGATCCTACATTATCTAAGGATAGCTCCAGCGCAACTCCATCCGAATGGTTACGTGTTCCTTAATTATACTTATATGGTATTTATGGAGTTTCTGCACCGTCCTCCCACTATCGAAGATATCTGATTTATTTTTACCTTTAAACGGCGGACAGGGAGTCTTTCGTTTACATTTCTTGAGTCGGTAAAGAGATGCCAAATTTTAACTAGCACATGGAACAAACTGAGTGCCTTCAAGAGCGAATGGTTCTTTGTTCGCCGCCCACCCGACTTCGCTCGACAATGGCTAGACAAACGTAAATGCTACCCACCAATTTTGCAATAACATAGTAAAATAATATTCAGGTTGCCATTCTGATGATGTTAAACATTTACAGGTGTCGTTTCCAGGCCTAGAAGTGATGTTTATGAAAATGCGGTCTCAATTTTGAAGAATACTCCACCTGAGGATAGGAATATCGAATATTTGCTCTTGGATGAACGTCTAGTCACTTTTGGTTTGATAGAGGAGGACCTAGCGTGGGGCTAAGTAAAACTTCCCAGATGGCAGGGATAAGGTCATGGGTTGCAATCGGTCAAAGAGATAGTCAAACCGACCCTATGGTGCCCCAGTCACGAGAACCCAAGAGTTTGCTGATATTGATGCCGGAGGGCATGATGACGATGCACTTTGTCATAATGAGGATAAATCTGATCCTAGGGTCGATGCCGGATCCTCGCAAGTCTCACAACCCTCAGTTGCGGACAAGAGAAGAAAGAAAACATTCGTACGTAAGATTACAAGAAGTCGCCTCTCCGATCAATCCGAGTCCTCGATGGCCCAGAAGACAGTTCAAGATGAAACTTCCTCCCAACTGTTGGAGCGTTTGAGTTTACCACTAGATCCCTTATCGGGTCTACCAATTCCACCTGATCTCAATGCCTTTCATTTTGCTGATGTGAGCATTGGAGGGTCAGAGTCCTCCATAAGAATTGGCTTGGAAATCCCTACTTTCGGGGGAGAGGTTACACCAATGAGCAAAGCTCCTACACCTAGTTTGTCGGGGGGTTTACACTAGGACACTTACACACATTTGCACTATTCAACACTACGCTGTACTTGACTTGTACTCTCTAATTCTCAAAGTTGATTTATATCCATTTTCTTTTGCCGAAACGATGGTGAGGAAGAGGAACATGTTCGATTCTCTTCGGGATAGACATCATCAATCATCGGGTTCGCATTGCGGCTCCTATCAGGGTAGTTAAGATTACTATGATTCTAGCTATCGTCCCAGCCGCAATCGGGGTTATCAAGAAAGAGACGACATGTACAGGCCAGCTCAAGATAAACATAGATCGAGATCGAGATTGAGATCTCCTCCTTCAAAAGGTCTTGAAAGACAGCTGACCGTAGGGACCTGCCCATTAATCCCCCTCGCGGTCCTTCTACCATTCTGATGCCTCCACAACCCTTGGTTCCATCTCATTCTCAGCAGCCGAGCGATCGTCGTCGCCATGGCGAATACACTACTGCCCGCAAGCCTGGAAAAGAAAGTATCAAAGTCGAAGCTGCTACTAAAGGTCGTATAATCGATCCTACTGCTCGTATGGCATAGCTTCGTGAAGAATTTCTGAATTTATGCTTTGAAGGATTTTATTTTCTTCCTAACTAGAAGAGTGTTTCGGATCATATTCAGAAGAGGACCATCGATTATGTCACTGACATTCACATGCAATACCGGGAGTGGATGAAGGCAGTAGAAAAAATATCGAAAGTTTCCTTCGAGCACACGATAGAGATCGAAAAGCTAAAACGGCATAGGCTTAGGACAAAAGAATCATCGCCACTTTGACAAATGAGCTGGAAACCGCAAGAATCTCTCTATCTGAAGTCGAAGAAAAAGCTAACGCCGCTGTGAAATCCATGGAAGAGATGAAATCCAGCCATCTTGATATGGTCCAGGTATTGCACCATCGAAATCAGGAGATAATGCTTGAGCGAGATACAAATCGAAATAATGAGTCGGCCGCCTTGAAGGAAATAGCTGATCTTAAGGCCAAACTGGAGTATGCAAATAAAGAAAAAGATGATGCTCAGAAGATTGCTCGATACTCTTGTGACGAGCTAGCACGCATCAGACTTGAGAAGGACACGGCTGTTGAAAAGGCCAAAAATGTCGACGCGATCATTCAAGGTGAAATGGAAGCTGCCAAAGACAAAGTTAGGGAAGAAATAATGAATGAGCTTGACTCGCTTCTCATTTTCTACTACGCCAATGCTCTTAAACATAGAAATTTGACATGGCTCGGTGAAGACTATCCCTACCAGCTCTATCGTGCTTGGGAATTTATTGTTGCGAAAGAGAAAAAATTTCTTAACTTAGAGGATATCGATTTGTCTAAACTCGAAAGTAAGACGCTATTGGGCAATGAACCCAAGGTATTACATGACATTCCATTCTCTCTCCAGAAAGGGTCTATGGTTGCTCCCTCGCATAAAGTAGGTGAGGGATCCAGGTTAGTGAAACTTGATGTTACAACCGAATTTCCCTCGGCATCTCAAGTCATCTCCAGTTCTGCAACAAGCTCCTCAACCGTTCCTCGGTATGACACGGACAAGCTATACCTATCTCAAATCCCCGAGTGTAGTTCTGAGGACGCTTTGGTTCAGCCTGGGAGTCATACCGAAGAAGGTATTTATCGACTTTTCCCATCTTCCACAAAGTTGGGGTGTTATCAAATGACATTTCTGATCTTTTCGCCTATTTTTTCTCAGTTTTGAATCTGTCAGGCATCGCTCCTCTCCCTTTGCAGGTGTTAGCGCCAAAAACTGTCACGAACACCCAAACACCGTTGAAAGCACCAATTCACAGTCACAGACAACATATAGAGTGTATGTAGAGAGTATAAATATGAAGAACAATCAAAATTAAAAGAAAGTAGTACTAAAAGACGATTTATAGTGGTTCGGCTGACTCTGGCCTACGTCCACTCCAGAAATTTCCTTTTTATTGATATCAGATTCAATTACAGTTACAATCCGGAGTTTCTAAAACAATAATGGCAGAGTAGCCTTAGTGGAGAAGATGAAGGGAAACAGAATGAGGATCCCTTTTCTGAAGCCCCGTCTGCTGTATTTATAGGCATAATCCAGGTTACAGGGCTTCCTGAGTGATATGGGTCCACCACAGATAGTTGAGCCCATACTTCATCACTGCCGACCCCGAGCCCTGAATATGCCGACCTGATGTTGCCCTGGGGATGACTCGGAGTAGATGCTCAAATGACCCGAAGCATGCCTATGTATGACCCAAAGCAAATTGTGTTATGACTCGGAGCAAAACATTCCGACACTATGTTATTTCCTATATATCGATCCCAAGTTTCCATGGCCGACCCAAGTAAACTCACACCCTAGCTCGAAGTAGCCGACCTCTCCAAATATGCTGACCCCTTCTAACTATGCAACGATACCAGATTACATGCCGACCCGGAGTCATAAACATGCCGATCCCAAGCACTCCTCGATGTCGACCCGGTCCATTCCCTTCCATGCCGATCCTATCTCCAAATACTTGCCGACGTCGAGCAATCCTCGATGCCGACCTGATTCATTCCCTTCCATGCCGAACTCATCTCCAAATGCTTGCCGAACCCATAACGAGATGCCAACCCGATTCATTCCCTTCCATGCCAAACTCATCTCCAAATGCTTGCCGAACCCATAACGAGATGCCAACCCGAAGACTGCGACATGCCGATCCGAAGCTAGTGTAGTGCCGATCCAATATAACGTTGATCCCTTGATGTTAATGCCGATCCAATATGACGCTGATCCCTTGATGTTAATGTCGATCCAATATGACACCGATCCCTTATGTTAATGCCGATCCGAGCCAAACACTCCATGACCCGAAGCGTACCCCTGCTTGACTCGAAGATAGTCACCTGAAAACCCGAAGCAACTCCAATGATGACTCAAAGCAAACTCAAAACAACCCGGAACAACTCGACTTTTGTCGAACCCATATTTCCAGTATCCCATGACTTTTTTCCATCGACTATGCCGAATCCCGGCTTCATAATCATGACCATCATCCGTGATTGATCATCTATCCATCCAGTCAAATCAAACCCATCGTATTTTGGCCTCAATAACTGAGCAATCGATTTAGTTAAATCCGCCTGTCTACGGCCTTGCCAAAAGGCGGGTTAACATTTGCCTCCCAAAACATGCCTTGCGGTAGGAAGGCGTGTTTTGAATAGCTTTTAATCCATCATCCAAAGTCCATATGTTATCCATAGCCATACCATCCGATACATAACCCAATCCATTTTATCCAAGTGTCATTGTCGTATCCTTATCCAAATCTACGACTGCTCCGAGTCGATATCCTATCCCTACCCGGTAACCAAATCCTTATCCAATTCCACATCCATCCGAACCCGATAACCGAGTTATAACCCATCCATATCCAATAACCAATAACCAAATTCATGAATTCTCCGGGTCAATGTCCAAATCTGGGATCGCTCCGGACCATGGCCAATCCTTAGCCATTCAAAGTCGAAACCTGAATCCGTAACCTCTCTGGGTTGTTGCCAAGCGCAACCTGCACTCGACCACTTGTGTTAAGAACACTTTGGTGTTCCCAGTTCAATGTCCTTGAACGATGAGTAAAGCCGTAGCTTAAGTCCTACGCCGAATCCCGGTCGCTTCGGACCATTGCCGAGCATAGTCCATGCTCGACGACCTGAAATAACAAATGATAGATAATATGGGGCCTAAGTCCTAGGCCGAATCCTGGTCTCTCCGGACCCTTGCCGAGCATAGCGCATGCTCGACGACCTGAAATAACAAGTGATAGATAATATGGGGCCTAAGTCCTAGGCCGAATCCTAGTCTCTCCGGACCCTTGCCGAGCATAGTCCATGCTCGACGACCGGAAATAACAAGTGATAGATAATATGGGGCCTAAGTCCTAGGCTAAATCCTGGTCTCTCCGGACCCTTGTCGAGCATAGTCCACACTCGACGACCTGAATAAGCTGACCCACCATGCTCGGACGAAGAGACTTACCCCTTGCCAAGCATAATCCATACCCGACGACCTTTTAGCCAAAAATTAGATAAAAAGTCAATCAAAATCCAATCCAAAATCTAGATTCAAACCAAAAAACCAGAAATCAGTATCAAAAATCCAAACCAAAAGACAAACGTCCAAACTAGAATCCAAATCAGAAAACAAACAAAACCAGGAGTTCAAACCAAACTCCAAAACCAAACCAGAAAAACAAGTGTCCAAGCCAAAAAGAAAAAACAGATTTCACAAACCAGAGCGTCATGGTTTATCATCATCTCAAAGCATGCCTAGGGGTTATCTCCGTCTCCGTACATGAGTAAGTGACTCGGTCGTTAGCCCAAAGTTTGTTACTTATTCCAAACCACCACGATTAGTTGATGACCAACTGACCACCATTCATGGGCCTCACGCCATCGTCGTTCAAGGTAGGCGATGGCTGCTCCTGTTCCACCGTCGCATTCCTAGTTCCGACATATTGCCGCAACTGCCCTTCCTTATGTGCTCCTCGATTATATCTTTTAAGTGCCTGCAGCTGTTGGTATCATGTCCGTCCAGGTCATGAAAGAGACAGTGCCTTTCGGATGCCCTCTTGCATTCCGAGGGTTCCCACCTTGCCGACCTTCGATAAGGAAGGCGATCCCGAGTTTCCATGGATATCCGCTCCAATGTTTCATTCAATCCTATGTAAGTGGAGAATTTTGGTTCTTCCCAGCGCTTCTTTGCCCCGCCAGATTCATTATCCGACTTCCCTTCCCTTTATCCTTATCTTTACCCGAGCTTTTACCAGATGGTTCTCCATCCTTAACCATGTTTACTTCCTTTAACCTCATATCCAGACACGCATCCTCTTGTCGAAGAAATCTCTCTGCTTCGTGAAAGAATTCCCCGAGATCCATTAGTGGATCCCGTATCAACGATACTTTGAAATCCAAATTATCCCTAACTCCTGACACTGCCACCATTAGAACCATTGATGGGTCCGGCCGATCCACTGAAGCAACTGCTGCATTAAACCGAGTTAAGAATGTCTTGAGTGATTCTCCCATCTTCTGCTTCACCGACGTCAGTGTCATCACATTCTTCGGCCTTTTGATATGAATTCGAAACTGTTTCAAAAACTTGTCCACCAATTCTGTCTATGTTCCAATAGATCCATCTTCAGCTGTCTGAACCACATAGCAGCTATATCGGTCAAGTACAGGGGAAATCACCGGGCCACAAACTCCTCTGATGCCCCAAGCACTTTCATATGTCTTGTATACCTCATCCAGTGTCTTTGGCATCCATCTTACCGTTGTATACTTCCACAGTGGGCAGCTTGAAATCGGGTGGATTCCTAGCCATCCTAGTGTTACGGGTAAACGGAATTTTGTTTACTCCCTCCAAATCCCTATTTTTCAGACCTCCGTGAATAGTTTGCCTGATAATGTCAGCTAATCCAGTGTTACCTACCAAGGGTTGCCCCCCATCTACATTTCCTAACTGCCCTCCAAGTCCTCGAGGGAATTCTTGTACATGCTCCTCATCACGCACTACTGTATCCTGTTGGCGCCGGGCTGCGCAGCGTCATCTGGTATCCCTCCATGGGTTGGTCCATCATTACCTGGTGGTGTCTCTCGAGTCTAGGTCCATCCTGATTGATATTCGTTTGCTGATTGGGGGCTGCCCCCTTCTAAACCACTCCATCTGCTTGCCTGTTGAGTCCTTCTGATCCAGCTCCATGGACCTAAGCTCCTGCAGCTCCTGCTATTCCTGCCTGTCCAAATTGTCTAAGAAGGGTCTGCATCATTTCCTCTTGCCTTTTCATCAACTGCTCCTACATAGAATCCATCATAATCTGCATCTCGTCCCTAGTGATGTAAATGGATGCCTGATCTGACCCAGCTCCAGAAGAGGCCTCTTGACTTCCCTCTTGATTGCTACTTTCTATCACTTGTCTCCTTGTCGATGGCTTAACCATTGTTCCTCCCGAAATCCGAGTTCCTAAGCTTTCAAAATTAAAATCTTCAATCCGGAATCCCTGAGTGCTAGCTTTCTCAATGAAAGCACCAAAATGTTAGTGCCAAAATTGATCACCAACACCCAAACGCCATTGAAAGCACCAATTCACAGTCATAAACAACAGATAGAGTGTATGTAGAGAGTATAAATATGAAGAACAATCAAAATAAAAAGAAAGCAATAGTAACAAAGGATTTATTATGGTTTAGCTGACTCTAGACTACGCCTACTCCAGAAAATTCCTTTTATTGATATCAGATTCAATTACAGTTACAATCCGGAGTTTTTAAAACAATAATGGCAGAGTAGCCTTAGTGGAGAAGATGAAGGGAAACAGAATGAGGATCACTTTTATGAAGCCCTGCCTGCTTTATTTATAGGCAAAATCTAGGTTACAGGGCTTCCTGAGTGATATGGGCCCAACACAAATAGCCGAGCCCATATACTTCATCACTGCCGACCCCGAGCCCAGAATATGCCAACCTGATCTTACCCTGGGGATGACTCGGAGTAGATGCTCAAATGACCCGAAGCATGCCTGTGTGTGACCCGAAGAAAATTGTGTTATGACTCGGAGCAAAACATTGTTGACCCCATGCCATTTCCTATATACCGATCCCAAGTTTCCATAGCCGACCAGAGAAAACTCACACCTTGGCCCGGAGTAGCTGATCTCTCCAAATATGCCGACCCTTCTAACTACGCGACGATCCCAGCATGCCGACCCGGAGTCATAAACCTGCCGATCACAAGCACTCCTCGATGCCGACCCGATCCATTCCCTTCCATGCCGATCCTACCTCCAAATACTTGCCGACCCCAAGCACTCCTCGATGCCGATCCGATCCATTCCCTTCCATGCCGAACCCATCTCCAAATGCTTGTCGAATCCATAACGAGATGCCAACCCAAAGATTGCGACATGCCGACCCGAAGCTAGTGTAGTGCCGATCCAATATGATGCCGATCGCTTGATGTTAATGCCGATCCAATATGATGTTGAACCCTTGATGTTAATGCCGATCCAATACGACACCAATCCCTTGATGTTAATGCCGATCCAAGCCAAACACTCCATGACTCGAAGCGTACCCCTGCCTGTCTCAAAGAAAGTCACCTGAAAACCCGAAGCAACTCCAATAATTACTCAAAGCAAACTCAAAACAACTCGGAACAACTAGACTTTTGTGGAAACCCGTATTTCCAGTATCCCGCAACTTTTTTCCATCGACTATGTAGAATCCCGGCTTCATAATCATGATCATCATCCGTGATTGATCATCTATCCATCCAGTCGAACCAAACCCGTCGTATTCCGGTCTCGATAACCGAGCAATCGATTTAGTTAAATCTGCATGTCTACCGCCTTGCCAAAAGGCGGGTTAACAGAAGGATTCTCAGTCAAAGTTGTAAATGGTTGAGACAGAATCTGCTAAAGTTGTAACTTCAGTTCCTGCTCAAAGCGCTCAAGAAGACACCTTTGTTATTAACGACCAATTCATGGAGGCACTATTCAAAGAAGGAAGCGATCTGCACCCTAAAATTTCTTTTGATGAAGATATCATGATTATAGGTTCTTCTGACCCCACTGGGGAACTTAGCATGAAAGAGCACATTGAAAGAGAATAACTATTGAAAAGGAAGGTGGAAGTTGAGCTTGCCGAATTGGATTCTGATGAACTGTTTCATGTTCCATTTTAGATGATCTCCCCTGGCGGGACAATTCCTCTGGATGATATTCCCTTTGCTTTTGGTGTCGAGGGTGCCTCCATCCCTCCTACTTCCAGAGATGATACCACCTTGATTTACACAACTGAGGATACTTCTGCGAAGAAAAGCCGAGGCTGCAAAGGGTCGAAGAGAGGGTCGAGTGGTAGTTTAGAAAGAGCCACCCAAAAAAAGCAAAGAAAAGACAGGAAATCCAAGAAATAATCTCTGGACATGTAAATAGTTTAGATAGTCATTTCTTCTTTTCGTTGGTTTTAATTTTTTGGGCATGGCCTTCCACCTTTGTCTTGGATAGACTTATGTGATGTACAACTAGTTTAGCGTAAATAAGAATTCTTTTGTTCTTGTGCACGATTTCTGCGTCCACTTGTTCAAATGTCCGAACTATCACATATTTCATTTTATGCACTTGTGAATAAAAAAATTATTTTCGACTAAACATCGTGTGAATCGTTATTTTGATAGTTCGATGATTACTTTCCTTCCAATGTACTTGTAATTCATTGATTGCAGATTTTGTTAACAATCCACCATCTTCGTCTTAAGGCCTCTTTGCGGTCATTGCCCTAAGTCGTAAAGAGCACTGAGCTGGAGTGGTAGTGAGCTATCGTATTTAGCTTTCAGTAGCTTGCATTCCACTTGTCAACTTCAGGTTGGAGTTTGTGGAATAGAGAATGGTCGAAATCCATTCATTTATTTATTTGTGTTTATACTCCAGTCCACACTCTGGGGTCTTAGAGTTATTTTGTGAGCAGTCGGTTCACGCTCGATTTATGTTCACATTCTAGTCCACACTCTGGGGACTTAGAATTATCTCATAGGCAGTCGGTTCAGGGCCGAATCATGTTTATACTCCAGTCTGCACTCCGGGGACTTAGAGTTGTCTCGTGGGTAGTTGGTTCATGCTCGAATCTCGTTTATACTCCAGTCCACACTCTAGGGACTTAGAATTGTCTCGTGGGCGGTCGGTTCATTCCCGTTTGGTGTTTATACTCCAGTCCACACTTCAGGGACTTAGAGTTGTCTCGTGGGCGATCGGTTCACGCCCAAATCTCGTTTATACTCCATTCCGTACTCTAGGAACTTAGAGTTGTCTCGTGGGCGGTCGTTCACGCCCGAATCTCGTTTATACTCTAGTCTGCACTCTGGAGACTTAGAGTTGTCTCATGGTTGGTCGGTTCATGCCCGAATCTCGTTTATACTCCAGTCCACACTTTGGGGACATAGAGTTGTGTCGTGGGTGATAAGTTAATGCCTGTTTTGTTGTGTTTATACTCCAGTCTGCGCTTTGGGGACTTAGAGTTGTCGATGGGTGGTCAGTCACACCTGAATTGTGTTTATACTCCAATCCGCGCTACGGGGACTTTGAGTTGTCCTGTGGGTGGTCGAATCACACTCTTTCGATGTTCACACTCCTTTTGATTGCCTTGATTTTGTTTCAGTCCCAAAGTCCTGGCGGGAAATTTTCTAATCTCCGGATTGCCGGTGACATTTGTTACTTATTACATGTCCCATCCTTTGAATCATCTATGGGAACTGTTAATTGAGCAAATTAATGGAGCTCATCTTGTTTGATCCCATTAGAGATTAGTACAATTAATTGATTTTGAACTTCAGGAACATGTTCACACATGTCGATATCAATCAATTTCGTTATGTACTTAGGATATAATGCAACAACAATCATTCATGTAAAGGAAGTTTGACACTTTATTAACCAAACGAAAAGAAATAAACTAATCTATCTTATAACATATTTGAAAAATCAAATGCTAAAGCAAATACTGAAAGCAAATAGAATTGAAATGCAAAGGAAATGTTCTAAGTGAAATAGCGTCGTAAATGCTTGCTCTTCCACACTCTAGGGAGTGTAATGCCATCAACAGTCGCTAGCTTGAAAGTTCCTTCTCCAAGCCTCTATTCAATGACATACGGTCCTTCCCATGTTGGATTCATGTGTGATGGGGCCGAAAAACCCATTTCAGGACGAGATCACCATCTTTGAAGGATCTTAATCACACTTTAGTGTTGTAATATCGGGTGACTCGATGTCGGTTGCTACTGTCCTTAAATCGGCTTCTTCGCGCTTCTCATCTATAAAGTCCAAAGATTCCAAGAGAAGATCTTTGTTCATTTTGGAGTCGTAGTAAGTCACTCGATGAGAAGGGACTTTGAGTTTCATCGGGATAATAGCTTCGGATCCGTAAGCAAGAGTGAATGGAGTATGGCCAGTCGCGACTTGTGAGTGGTTTTGTAAGCCCAAAGTGCCATAGGAAGTTCATCCACCCACTTCCCTCTAGCCTTCTCCAAATGCTTTTTCAGAATAGACTTGATAATTTTGTTTACAGCTTCAACCTGCTAATTCGCCTGAGGGTGAGCGACCGCTACAAACCTTTTTTCAATACGATATCTCCAACAAAATTCTTTAAATTTGGCACTGTCGAACTAAGTCCCATTATCTATTACAATAGTCTGTGAAAGACCGAAGCGACATATGATGTTATGAACAACAAAATTGATTACTTTCTTGGTTGTGATCGTAGCTAATGGTTCCACTTCGACCCATTAGTGAAGTAATCTACCGTGACAATAGTGTACTCCGCACCACCTTTAAGGATTGGTAAAGGGCCGATGATGTCAATACCCCACACAGTGAATGGCCATGGACCGACTATTTGCGTAATTCTATTGGCGGAGCTCTTGGGACTTTTGCATATCATCTTACATAGTCGGCACTGTCCCGGTTTATAGTTGGCCAGTAATATCCATAACGGAGTATCTTCTTTGCCAGAGTTTACCCTCCAGTGTGATCGCTGCATTCTCCCACGTGAACTTCTTTCATAACACATTTTATCTCGTCATGAGCGATACACCGGAGAAGAGGAATAGAAAATCCTTTTCTATACATGGTTCCTTCTTGCATAATATACCGTGAAGCTTTGCGAAGAATATGTCGCTTTTTGTTTCTCCTTTCAAGCAAGATTCCACGCAGTAAATAGTCTTTAAATGGGGTCATCCACGATTCCCTCTCGGATTCTACATACAGTACTTGATCGATCTCATCATATTTATACTTGGGGTATGTAATATTTCGACTGGAACCAAGCCCATCTGTTCTGCATCGCCGGTACTAGCAAACTTTGCCAATGAATCAGCCTCTCCGTCTTGCTCGTGTGGGATATGTGAAATGTCATAGTATTCAAATTCTACCAACAACTCCTGCACTCGGGTAAGATACGGGGAAAGTCTTTGTCCCTTAGCCTGATAGTCTCCTCTGACTTGATACGTCACCAATTGTGAGTCGCAAAAGATTTCAAGAGACTTAACTCTAAGTTCTCTAGCAAGTTTAAGTCCAGCAATCAATGCTTCATACTCAGCCTTGTTGTTTGTAGCAGGAAAATCAAGCTTCAAAGCATAACAAATTGACCTATTTTCAAGGGTTACAAGCAAAATTCCAGCTCCAGAACATGATCATTAGATGCTCCATCAGTATACAGTCTCCATCTAACACTTGGGATTTCGCTATCTTTTGAAATATCGTCTTGCACGGTAAATTCAGCTACAAAGTCCGCCAATGCTTGACCTTGGATAGCTCTTTGAGGAAGATATGTAATGTCGAACTGACTGAGCTTAATGTTCCATTTAAGCAACCTTTCAAACATCTTAGGTCGTTGTAGGACCTGTCGTAACGGCTGGTTGGTGTAAACATTAGTTGAATGTGCCTGGAAGTACGGATGAGGATTCTGTGGTGCAATTAACAAGCAGTATGTCAGTTTCTCTATCTTTGGATAGTTCCTTTCTACCCTTGTTAATCGTTTACTGACGTAGTACATTGGCCTCTGAATCTGATTCTCCTTACGAATCAAAGCGGCACTTATAGCATGTGCTGATACAGCAAAATAAATGTACAACTCCTCATGGTCTACCGGCTTTGACAAGATAGGGGTCTCTCCAAATGATTCACCAGGGCTCGAAATGCATCTTCACAACCCTGTGTCCATTCAAAATTTCTTTTTCCCTTCCTAATCAAATCAAAGAAAGGAATGCATCTGTCGGTTGCTCTGGAGATAAATCGACTCAAGGCAGCAACCTTCCCATTCAGGCATTGCACTTGCTTAATAGTCCTTGGCGCTTGGATATCTCGAATTTCCTAGATCTTCTTAGGATTGGCTTCTATTCCACGAGCGTTGACAATATAGCCCAAGAACTTTCTAGACGCAACACCAAAAGAACATTTCAAAGGATTGAATTTTATTTTGTAATATCAGAGGATGTCGAAAATTTCTGCCAAGCCTCGAATGTGGTCGTTTGATCATCGTGACTTCACGAGCATATCATCCACATAGGCTTTCATTGTCCTCCCAATCTGATCTTTAAACATCTGGTTAACTAGACGTTGATAGGTGGCTCTTGCGTTCTTCAATCCAAACGGCATTACCACGTAACAGTACAGTATAACACAACATCCGTAACAATGTTGGTGTGTTCCTGATCGGTGAAGTGCATCAGGATTTGGTTATCCTCGAGTACTTATCCATAAACGACAACAATTCATGTCCTGAAGTCAAATCAACTAGCTGATCAATCCTTGGATGGGAAAAACTATCTTTAGGGCATGCCTTGTTCAAGTATGAATAATCGATGCACGTTCTCCATTTCCTATTTTCTTTCTTCACCAGTAGGGGATTGGACATCATTCAGGATAGAGGGCGTGGCGAATAAACCCATTGACTTTCAAATTATCCACCTCCTCTTTAAGAGCAACAAATCTCTCCGGATCCAAGCCTCGTCTCTTTTGTTTTACCTGAACATATTTTGGGTAAATGTTCAATCCATGGCTCACAATGCCAGGCAAGATCCGATCTTCAAGACCCATAATGGGTCGTCGTGGCTGACCGTGATATCAGTCGTCAGCTTAGCTGGCGCAGTCATGGTCTCCTTGGGCTCTTCTTCATCATTCCTTGGATCCATACCTCTATAGAACCAACTGTGGCGCCCAAGCCAAGGCTCAGGCGCCAATTGTCAATCTTCGGTAACTTGGACGCAGATAGATTTGTCCGCACCCTTGCCCTTCTCTTTATGCTAAGCTTCCCTCAACTCAGCCACATAACAGGCACATCTAGTCTCCTGATCGCCAAGAACTACTCCTATACCATTATCGGTTGGAAACTTTAAAGTTAAACACCACGGGGCAAGAGTTGCCTGAAATTCAGCTAGGGGCGGTCTGCCCAAAAAAACATTGTACGGTGAATCAACATCCAGAACAATGAACGTTAGGATCCACACTCTCCTATGTTCACCTTCCCCTAATTCAACAGGTAACTCCACATAACCGACAGCTTCATTCGCCACACCATTGAAACCATGTATGCGAGTTTTGGATGATTTCAAATCTTTAGCCTCCATTCTCATTTGATCATATGCCTTCTTGAAAATAATGTTTATCGAGCTTCCACAATCAATTAAAATCCTACTCACCAAAGCAAGGCCAATCACGGCAGAAATGACCATTGGGTCGATTGTAGGAGCCTCTACTTTATCCACATCCCTGCTTCTGAACACTATATCATTAGTCATCGTGCGTTACTACTTTGCCGGAGCTCCATCCTCCGTATTTGAACAATACTCAAAGTCCACATGCCTTATTGCGCTAGCATAGCGCTCCATTTCTTGCTAACTCCTGTCCACAGGGTGCGGTCCTCCAACTATTATTTTTATCACTAATCTCCCACCGGTTCGTGCAGGCTCCTCAGTTCGACGCGGAGCTTGTCCTCGATTGGGGTCAGATGTCCCATGTACGCCACCTTGCGGAGCTCTCACAAACTGCTACAATTTCTTTTCCCGAATCAACTTCTCGATAGCATCTTAGAGATGTCTACATTCATTCGTGTTGTGCCCATAACACTCGTGAAACCGGCAATACTTTCCAGTTTGTTTCTATTCCTCTGTCGACTCCTTTGGATGCGGCTTCTTATATTGAACAGTATTACAGGTTGTTATCCCACCTTTTGGCAAGGCCGTGACACCAAGAACTTGACTAAAAGCCAAGGGCAGTTCATCCTGGAGATCGGTTGTACACAGACTCACTATGGATGTCGACGAATTTTTTCCTAGCCCGGATCGAGCTAAAATTGATATGACACGACAAGCAAAGCTATGAGAGCCAATATTCCAAATTTCAAGTCAATCGGAGTTTGTACGCTCAAGATATTGATCGATCACGGTTGAGAAATCCAAACTTGCATCGATCATAACTCGAGATCTACAAGTCCAAATGCCACCAAATTTTCACAGGAGCTTAAGTATGACCTAAGGAATGTTCATGCCAAATTTCAACTCGATCGGAAAAAATCTTGATCGATATGAAATTCGTTCGTATCGATCGCGGATGGAAAGACTCCAACTTGTATCGATCATATCTTATGATCTACAAGTCCAAATGCTATGAAATTTTCACAGAAGCTTACGTGCATGTTAAAGAATGTTTCTGCCAAATTTCGACTCCATCGGACGCAATCTTGATCGATACAAAATCCGTTCGTATCGATCGCGGATGGAAAAACTCTAACTTGCATCGATCATATATCATGATCTATAAGTCCAAAGGCTATGAAATTTTCACAGCAGCTTAAGTACAACATGAAGAATGTTCCTGCCAAATTTCGACTCGATCGGACGAAATCTTGATCGATACGAAATTCGTTCGTATCGATCGCGGATGGAAAAACTCCAACTTGCATCAATCATATATCATAATCTACAAGTCCAAATGCTATGAAATTTTCACAGTAGCTTAAGTACAACATGAAGAATGTTCTTGCCAAATTTCAACTCGATCGGACGAAATCTTGATCGATATGAAATTCGTTCGTATCGATCGCGGATGGAAAAACTCCAACTTGCATCGATCATATCTCATGTTTTACAAGTCCAAATGCTATGAAATTTTCACAGAAGCTTACGTGCACACTAAAGAATGTCCACGCCAAATTTCGACTCCATCAGACGCAATCTTGATCGATACGAAATCCGTTCGTATCGATCACGGATCGGGCCGAAACTTCAAGGGCTTGGTCGCGCGGGCCTACTCACGTGCCAGAGGAAGTCCCCCAAGATCTAAGCGAAATATCAGCCTCCTACACTTATAAATAGAGCCACAGGGCATGCAGAAAAGGGGCTTCTTCTTCTTTGAATTCTCCAACGCCCAGACTCTGCCGGATCCAGATCTAAACTCCCTTGTCGCTGCCAATACCGAAATTCACTGTTGCAAATCATAATTATCTGCTGTAACTCACTGAATTTATTTGTAATCTTCAAAGAAAGATCAATAAAGCTATCAACTTCATAGTGGACGTAGGCGATACGCCGACCACTCTAAATTCTTATGTCTCCTTGCATTTTAATTATTTTCATATCTGAAATTTGGAGTTTTTGTTAGATAATTCCTCTCTTCCATTTAATTTCTTCATTTTATCTCTTCAAAAACTTCCGAAGAGTGTTGTGCCCAATTTTGGTACTAACACAGGTGAATAGATAATTATTCTCCAGGGATGCATTTAGTGGTGTGTAATTGTCATACATAGGAATCCTAGGTCTTAGTCTCCAAAGGTCCCTCTTCCGGTCTTGATTCCTATTCCCATTTCTTTTTTGTTGATTCGGCTTGTTCTAAACATTAACTTGGACTTTTCCAGAACTATCATTTGATTGCTTTATTGCAATGTTATTTTGTACTGCTTCTTCTTTTGGTCCCACAACATTGTTTTTTCTAGAGGACTTGGCTTCCTCCTTCCTCAAAAACTGAGCTGCCTTTGAATAGAAGCACTCCAATGTGGCCGGTGGTTTTCCAGCTAGCTAATCACCAAACTCAGATTCTAGATCAATCCCTCTCGTGACGCCATAAGTATAGCATGATCATTCGGTTTACTGACTTCTGTAGCGGTGATATGAAATCTTTTAAGATAGTCCTTCAATGATTCCCTCGGAGCCTGGATTACGCTGGAAAGTGACATCACGTCTTTGGGACGAGTTGCATGGATCCAGAATTGCTCCACAAACTTAGTTGCCAGTTCATCAAATCTTGAAATCAATCGCATGGGTAGTCTTGTAAACCACATCGTCGCTATTCCCATGTGGGTTATAGGAAAGCATCTACATTTTGTTGCATCATTAACCCTTGCTGAATCCATCAACCATTCGTCTCTCATGATGTGCTTCCTAGGATCGGTTTTTCCCTCATAGGCAGGCATCAAAGGCATGTTGAACCTTCTTGGATACACCGCATGTAAAACATTGTCAGCAAATGGGGTATGACTTCTCAAAATAACCCAGTCATCATTTGTCAAACCCTGGTTCTCTCTCACTAACTATCTAACCATTGCCAAGAAATCCGTTGTTTGGATGGGTGGTGCCAAGCAGGGGTCGTGCTCCACCTCACGTGAATGGTCTGGTCGATGTCTATGGGTCGCTTCATGCCTTCTTGGTCCACCATCCTCCTGACGTGCACCTTGGGCGTTCATCTCATCATCATTTCAGTGGGGTGCTTGGTCAGCATTTAGTCGTACTTCAGCATCCAAGCTTCCAGAAACAGCTTCTGCTCGATTCCCCAAGTGTTGTGGGGGAAATTCCCCCTCTGGAAGAGGCATCGATATCGATCCTCCTTGGTAGACCATACTGATCTGCCAAGCAATTCCCCGATGTTTCAACTTGATTTCCTTTAACCCTGCGATGCTTTCGCATATGGTATTCATCTAAGGAGCTGGAACTCTCCGACGCCGAGTAAGAAGTGGGATCCCTTCTAGCGTTCTCACGCTGTTGTTAAGCAATCTGGTTCATTAGGGTAGCATTAGCCTAAATTTCCATCAACTCCCTCATCAAGTTATTAAATTCAACTCTAGTTACAGAATCATAAGGGTTCTGGACTTCAGCAGGCTCCACATTCAAATTTGTAGGTTGGTTGCTTAGGGATTCTTGTTGAATGCTGCCAGTTTCATTTGCATCGACGTTCTGAGAAGTTGATCTGGTATGTCTCATCATTGTGGGTTTTCTTATTTAGATTCTGGTAAATTTGAGTAGTATCTGCAAGCTTTTGAAGATGATTGTAGATCTCCTTCGAGGGATTTGTTCAATCCAGTAGCAACAAAGGGGATCCTAACGCACCAAGAATCAGGTTCTCAGCGAAAGCACCAAAAAGTTTGCAACCAAATTGGTCACAAGCACCGAAGAATAGATTTGCGTAGAGAAATAAATAAAGAGAGTAAAATTAAACTGAGGAATAGAATAACTGTTGGATCTTATGTTTTGATTAATGACAAGAAATTCAACCGACACGAAGATTCATGAATCTACGACAGAGAACTACGAAGACTGAACTAAACAATATGAAGTATGGTTCATATAGATGTTGTTTAGAGTCGAAGTCCAGTTTTAGCCATGTTAAAATCTATCCTCAAGTAGTTCACAAACACAGAAAAGCGCGACAAAAATTATTTTAAGAAATAAGCTTTTATATGCATGAAACTTCCAGGTCAGTCGACTAAATTAACCCACTCAGTCGACTGAACTTGTGTACATGCATATATATATATTTCAAATTACTCTTAGTCGACTAAATATTCAAACACCCGACTTTACAAAATATTCTATCGACTAAATCAAAATTTCGGTCAATTGAATATGAATATGTTTGCATTATTTTTTCTCCGTTTTAATTCGTTCGACTAACTATGAATACTCAGTCAACTAAATATTTTCCAACTATCATATTTTAAAATTCTCTGAAAAGACACCACTCTTCGCGAAGAGGAATCTCTTCCATGAAGAGTTGCAACGATTATCATAACTCTTAACCAAAAGTTGCAACTTTATATTCTCTATAGATACATTCTCAATTCAAGATCAAAAAATTTAACCTACTTAATTTCCTATTCTCTGCTCTCTTGAAATTCAGAATCTCTTATTGCATTAAGTTTGTGCAATCACGCTTTCAATTCTCCATTTCTAAAGCAATATATATCTTCCTTATCTTCACGTACACACAAATATCCAAATCCTACTTGAGGAAAAAATTATAGGAAGGGTGTACTACATTTGAAAAATCTATGTTGTAATAGGAGCACGCAAAGTAAAGAAAACATTTCATTTGTATCAAACTCCTTTTCGGTTGCCCAGGCGGAAAAATCCTGTTCGGTTGCTCAGGTGGTCAAAGTCCTGTTCGGTTGCTCGGGTGGTGTAAACCTATTCCTCCGGGTTAAGTGAGGGTTGCTAGTTTTAATTCCAGAAGGACTCTGGGACTGGACGTAGAACGGGAAGTTCAAACCAGTGTAAAAATCTCTGGTGTCATTTTACTTTACTGCTATTTACTTACTTTATATTCCGCATAAGTAGTTTAGTATATATTCCATATTACATGATCCTATAGCATAGTCACTTTCATTTGGTATCAAAGCAGGTCATCTTATAACTATAACACGGTTATCTGATATTTTAGTAATATGGAACAACACTAGCAAAGTTTTACTGAAGGTTAATCTACTTCACGACCATCACTATTTAACGGATTGAATTATTACTATTGGTTTACTAGAATGAGAATTTATATACAAGCTAATGGTTATGAAACTTGGAATATTACTCAAGCAGAATAGACCATACCTACTACAGAATATTCATAATGGTCTAACACACAAAAACTTGATGCTACTGCAAATTCCAAAGCTATGAATATGTTATTTTGTGCATTAGACAAAAATGAGTTTAATAGAGTCAGCATGTGTGATATTGCTTATAAAATTTGTCATACAATTAAAATTACACATGAAAGTACTAATAAAGTGAAGTAGAGTAAGGTTTCTATGCTAAAAAATCAGTTCCAGAATTTCAAAATGAAGCAAGATGAACCAATAAATGAAATGTACTCTAGATTCCAAGACATATATCATTCTCTCTTAGCATTAGGAGAAAAATATACAGACTTTGATATTGTTTCAAAAATCCTCAACTCTTTAACAGATGAGTGGAAACGAAAGGTCTTAGCAATCGAAGAAGCTAATGACATTTCAACCATTAAACCAGAGGAGTTGATAGGAAATCTAATGTCTTATGTAGTCAATCTCCAAGCAAAATGTACAGGCATAACATAAGAAGAATATAGCATTCCAAGCAAAAAAGGATGAATCAGATTCAGATGAAGAAGATATGGCATTCATTGCTAAAATTTTCAAAAAGTCTTTGAAATTCAGAAAGAGCAACAAATTTAGAAACAACAAGACCAGCTTCAGTAGCAATAATAACAACAACAAGTCATCGTCTTCTGCTCTAAAATGTTATGAATGTCACAAGAAAGGTCACATCAAGAAAGACTGTCCTAATCAAAAGAGAGACAAATTTAAGAACAAGAAAGACGGATTCAAAAAGAAAGCTTTCTCTGTTACATGGGATGATTCAGAATCATCTTCGTCATAAGATAATGACACAGACAGCGATTCTAAACAAGCCAAAGTATGTTTTATGGCCACAAACGACGAGGTAAGTGGTCTAACTTTTGATTATTTAATGGAAATAAACTCTGAATTACTTGACAAACTAAGAAACATCAAAAGAAATTATAAAGAAACTCTTGAAAAATTAAATAGGACTAAAATTAAGGTAGATATGTTAAGAGATGAGAAAGAAATTTTAGAAGAAGAACTTGAAAGTTCTCAAGAATCTTGTTCCAATACGACATCTCAACTCTCTATGTTAATTCAAGAAATAGAAACTCAGAAGGAAAAGAATGATGATCTTTTAGTTGAAAATCATGATTGGAAAGCAAATATTAAAATATTGGAATTATATATTTCTAGTCTTAAAACAAAATTAGATGATATTACTAAAAATGTCTCTAATTTTAACAAAGGAAGAGAGAATCTTTCTAAAATTATAGAAAATTCTCAGACAGTTTCAAATAAAAGGGGACTAGGATATAAGCAAGGATCAAAAAGTATTCCTAAGAAAAAGAATTCTTTATATAATAATTTTAAAAGGAAAAATGATAATATTGCAAAATTAGTTTCAATAAATTATTCTAAAACAATTAAGATATAGGTCCCTAAAACAAATAATTCTTTAATTAGAAAGAAATATATAAAATCTTTTATAGAAACTGCTCACAAAAAAAATTATTTTCAAAAGGAATTCTAAACCCTCTTGGCTTTGGTTTCCAAAGACCTAACTTTTTAGGACCCTAACAAAATAGAGAAAAATCAGTAAGTTCTTCTATTTTATATTTATATTTGTTATATTAATAAAATGATCTTTGGAAAATTATTTTTTCATTCATCTTGTTTTATGTTGATTTAGAAAATAAATCTTTTTATCCTTTAAATCAAAAGTTATTTTGTTTTATATTGTTCTATGTTATCACTTATGTGGAATATAATTTATGTCGTCTTATAAACTCTCCTTTTTGTCGATGACAAAGGGGGAGAAAGATATTGCTCTAACACTATTTGCAGTAATAAACGATGCAAGCACAGATTCGGGGGAGAAACTGAAAGATAAGGCTAGCATATATTCAGGGGGAGATATAGAACTACGGAGCAATATTGTCGAGATTCATTCATATCACAAATGGAGTTGCCATCATCAAAAAGGGGGAGAATGTTGGATCTTATGTTATGATTAATGACAAGAAATTCAACCGACACGAAGACCGGACTAAACAATATGACGTATGGTTCATATATATGTTATTTAGAGTCGAAGTCCAGTTTTAGCTATGTTAAAATCTATCCTCAAGTAGTTCACAAACACAGAAAAGCATGACAAAATTTATTTTCAAAAATAAGATTTTATATGCATGAAACTTCCAGTTCAGCCGACTAAATTAACCCACTCAGTCGACTGAACCTGTGTACATGCATATATATTTCAAATTACTCTTAGTCGACTAAATATTCAAAGACCCGAATTTACAAAATATTCAGTCGACTAAATCAAAATTTCAGTCGACTGAATATGAATATTTTTGCACTATTTTTTCTCTGTTTTAATTCATTCGACTAACTATGAATATTCGGTCAACTAAATATTTTCCAACTGTCATATTTTCAAATTTTCTGAAAAGACACCACTCTTTGCGAAGAGGAATCCACGAAGAGTTGTAACGATTTTTTCTCTGTTTTAATTCATTCGACTAACTATGAATATTCGGTCAACTAAATATTTTCCAACTATCATATTTTCAAATTTTCGGAAAAGACACCACTCTTTGCGAAGAGGAATCTCTTCCATGAAGAGTTGTAACGATTATCATAACTCTTAACCAAGAGTTGCAACACTAAATTCTCTATAACTACATTCTCAATTCAAGATCAAAGAATTTAACTTACTTAATTTTCTATTCCCTTCTCTCCTGAATTTCAAAATCTCCTATTGCTTTAAGTTTGTGCAATCACGCTTTCAATTCTCCATTTCTAAAGCAATACATATCTTCCTTATCTTCACGTACACACAAATATACAAATCATACTTGAGGAAAAGATTATAGGATGGGTGTACTTCATTTGGCAAATATGTGTTGTAACAAGAGCATGCAAAGTCAAGAAAACATTTCATTTATATTAAAGTCCTGTTCGGTTGCTCAGGAGGAAAAATCCTGTTTGGTTGCTCATGTGGTTAAAGTCCTGTTTGGTTACTCAGGCGGTGTAAACTTATTCCTCTGGGTTAAGTGAGGGCTGCTAGTTTTAATTCCAGAAGGAGTCTGGGACTGGACGTAGAATAGGAAGTTCGAACCAGTATAAAAATCTCTGGTGTCATTTTACTTTACTCCTATTTACTTACTTTATATTCCGCACAAGTAGTTTAGTTTATATTCCATATTACACGATCCTATAGCATAGTCACTTTTAATAACTAGCACGTAGATCCAAGCAGTAATCAAGAAAACTCAGATTTATAGTGGTTCGGCGTTGTATGCCTACATCCACTTTAAAGAATCTCTTTATTGATTCACAAAGAGTTTGATTACAACAACAAATAATGATGTAGGACTTGGTTACAATGTAGACTCAAATAACCAGCAGCATAAAATGGTTCCCCAAGTGACCCATAAGGGCCAGTATTTATAGGGAGAGACGACAAGATATTTCGTTGAGACTTCGGCAAAAGGCTCTGTAGGTCCATAGGGGCCCATAATATCGATCGGCCATGCTAACTCGAAGATAAAGATCAATCGACCTAATGTTGGCCGATCCTTTTTCTTGGTTCCAATCATTAGGCAATCGTTTGTGAGGGGTCTGACATGCCTCTTAAGGTTGCTTCTAAAAGATGGATTCATTCTGACCTGTAAAATGAGAGATATGGATCGATCTTTGTTGAAGTTGAATCATACACTAAATTATGTCGATCGTTATGATAGATCGATATGAACGATCGGTCAATAACGATCGACCATCCTCAAACCGCCACTCTATGATATGCTATTGCTATAATGGATCGGTAATAACGATTGATTATTAACGATTGGCCATCCTCAAGTCTTCATCTTGTGATACATGTGTGCTGTGATGGATCGGCAAGAACGATCGGTCAAAACGGTCGGCCATCCTCAAACTTGCACTTTGTGATATGCGATTGTTTTGGAATGTTTCCCTCTTCATTTTATTGATGCGCTAAAAGTTTGAAATGAGTTGGCCTCATAGGTTTCAAGATATTGAACGTTCTCCTATAACTAGAACTATTCCATAGATCGTTCTTGGTTCATCCATACAAACCCTTGCTTCATCAGTAACTTGGGCATGCGAACTCCAACCAACTCCAAATTTGAAATATTACTTCTCAGGGCCATGTTAGTTGCCCCATGCTAACTGCACCTTGATTGGGTCCCGATTTAAATCTGCCCGACCCTTATCTACAATACTGTACGTGATTGATTCGCAAGGCTGTTGACTATTTGTTTTTAGCCAAGTCGATGATATTACGGCCTTGCCAAAAAGGCTGGATAATAGGACTGAAATAACAAGATGACACATGAAGATGAGTTTCTTGGTGATCGAACGCGTCATTTGATCGTACGAGCCCAAAATGCACACTGTTTTATTTGAAAAAATGAACAAAGAGAATAAAATAATATTTAAGTTAAAACACTCATTACCCAAAACCTACAATTCTCATTGGCCAAGCATAGCTGCCTCCATCCTCTACAAAAACATAGTCGCCTCTTCCTATTTGGTTTCAAAAATTAAAATTAAGCAATTTACTCGACGATAAATCATAATGCGTGGCTCGTTGGACTCTTGGGGAGGAGGGGCATCTTCTGTGTGAATTTGGGCATAACATGAGATAGTTGACATCGGGTGCTCAAAACTAGGGCTTGAGATCTCCGACGGTGTGGTCGGAGATAGGGAGAGGAGGATGTTGTCGGCTTTAGGGTGGAAAGGCGCACCTATGGCATGACTTTGGGGAGGCCCGGTCCCATGTTGCTGAGCGTGAACGTATGGTGGGCTGAAACCTATGCAAAGTCATGTTTTAGTTGGGTTAGTCAAAGCAAGCAATTTTGGCGTGGACGAGTCGAGCGTCGGTCAAGGAGTTCAACGGCGAAGACGATATTCGATTTCAGGCACTAGAACTCCATATCACTCAAAGAGATGTATGCGGCTTTGAGTTTGTGGGATATGCACGCTACATGAGAAATAGAATGGGGAGGAAGAAGGGTTAATGACTAATCTAGGTAATTAGTTTTAATTAATTATAGTGAAGTTAATTACATTATTTAAATATTTCAAAATATTATATTATGCGTATCTGTTGCTTGTAAGGTCTGGTTTGGAAACTGTTTCTTGTGTTGCACTCGTAATGGAGAGATCTGCAACTTAGTGACGGTTTGGTCAGATTTGGTTGAGGTGAGTGATATTGTCTTCCACTATACTATGATTGTTAATATAGTATTAAAATGACATTTTCAAATGTTTTCTAACTTTAAAATGTGATTTCAAAAATACTTAGACATATAGCTTATTTTACAAAAGGATTTAAAAGTATTTTAAAGTGGTTTTAAATTAAATATGATATTTTTTCCACTGACGCACTATTTTGTCGATATTGCTAGATTTAGGCTATTGCTAATATTTATCACACATTGATTACTTTGGATGGATTGTACTGTGTTACTATAGATGAATGTAGGTTATTATAGAAATTAGTATGCTTATTTGTTGCATATATGTTTGTTTTCTTATGTGGTAAAAAATGCTCATTGGAGCAAACTAGAGGCCGGAACCGTGAAAATTGACTTCGATGGATAGACTCTAGAGCATTTGGAGTCATATCGTTGCATAGGTGATGCATGAGGGTCGAAGTATTGAGCATAGCGATGGAATCAACGCGATGTTACGGTGTTGAAGGAGCTATAAGTTTCAATTCGGTGGAGCTTGGTTCAGCATAGGGTGGTCCGGTGGTTTCCTTCAAGAAGGGGAAGTATTGATCCAGATCTGAGTTGGTTCGACTTGTGAAGGACCGAACATGAATTTCTGTTCGGTAGGAGCTTGGTTCGGCTAGTGAAAGAGTATACAGGAAACTTTGTCCAGTAGTTGTTGGTTTGGTGTTTGAGGAGCCGAACAGAAAATGTTGTTCGATGTTTCTTCTGTTTGGTGGGAGCATGGTTTCAGGCCGAACAGAAGGATGCCAAACAAAACTTGGAGGGAAGCTTTTGGGATGCTGGCTTCGGAGAAAGATGTGGGGTTTCTTGGTGGTTTGGGGAGTTAGCTCGGGACAAGGATAGAGGACCCTAAAGATGACTCTAGATAACTTTGGGATGGTAACCAACAGTATGACAACTTCGACGACTCAATATGGCGAGTGACTATGGCATCCGGCGGTGGACCGAAAGGACAAGTTCTGCATGATAGCTCGTAGAGTAGAACATGAGGTTGTGATGCTCGTGAGTAGGACAGGGTAGTTTGTGTATACCCAGGCTAGTCTGTGCATACCAATGTGTTTGGATGTCTACGTGTGTCGAGTCCTTAGCCATTTATGTAGGCAAGAGTTGAGCATCTATGGGGCAGTTTTACTATCGGTACATGTGCTAAGGGATTGATGGATGACTCTATAGTTGTGATGCTCATTAGTGGGATAGGGTAGTATGTACTTAGGGTAGTCTGTGTGTACCCATATTTTGGATGTTTACGTGTGTCCAGTCCCTATCCATTTGTATGGGAAATGAGTTGAGCATCTATGAGAGTTATTGTACATCTAAAGCACTTGAGTGGTAGATGCGAGGTTGTGTGATGGATGCCATGTTTACTTTGTGCGTGATATGTTGTGTGATACCCCCATACCTCATATTTCACTTGTGCTAGTGGTTTAGCATATACTTCGTCTATATGCTAACTCTTTGGATGCAGGGACATGACAAGTATGATCCTCCATACCCTCTATTTCCTATACTATACCGACTTTTATAATGTTATGAGATTATCTATCACTAACACCAGACTTTCGTCTGACTCAAGGTTTTATGCTATGCTTCATATCATCTCGAGTAATCTTAAATGAGTAGACTAGATAGCAGGTGTAAACAATACTTGAAGCTGTACAGGTGGACTAGCAGGAGGCGACACTTTATCATATTTATATTTTGGAATTTTCATTGTTTATTCCACTGTGTAACCATATGGAGCCTTGACAGTGTTGGCTTAACATTATTAGAGGCAGTTTATCAGTTGAGTTTATTTATTATTTTTATAAACTCTTTTATTGCTTTGTATAACTGTATGAACCTGTATATCTAATTATGCGGTTCATGTAGTTATTATTGTCTCGTTTGTTTTATATTTGTGATGACTATTATATTTTATCTGATGCACTATGAGATATATAACAGGTTATGTGATTATGTGATGTTTTGTATCTTTCTCTTCTCTTCTATTTTCTTCCCTCCTTTTTTATTATTTCTCTTTACTTCTTTTTCATTCCCTTGACAATCGTCCTACATCAACCGGATGCTCCAACAGAGCACTATTCAGTTATATGAGCATCGGAGGTGTAGGGTGTCCATCACGTTGGTATCAAAGCTTAGGTTACGTGATTAACCTGAGTTGATATTGTGATCCAATAGACATAGGGTAGGGTTGTCACCTTAGACTGGATCGAGAGGATACCTATATACGAGAGAGTTCATATTTGTTATATATTTTGGTTTTCAAAATTATGTAGTAGTATATATAGTATGTAAGTTATGTTGCACACATGAGCACTAGTGATGCAGTTTTCTTTATGATAGTCTGATCATCCTTATTATTAGATAGGATTGATCTGGCATACGTAGGATACTACTATTGGTTCCATCTTCAGAGTTGAGGAGTGGGCAGGACCAGGGTCACTAACCATGATTGATAGGATATGTTCATAGAGATGGTGTGAATCATTTCCTAGGATGCCCAATTTGCTCTAAATGATTATCATGCTCAAATTCAAATGGATAGGGTCGACTTTGCCGAGCTGTATATAGATTACAGGAGTCTAGGGGGCAGACCTTCCTTAGAACGGATTCGGCTATTGAAAGGCAAGATTGGATGGTTACTTGTGAGAGGATCTTCGATGATTTGGAGTCAGATGATGACCTGAAGTATAAGTTAACCTCTAGACGACTCTAGGGATGAACAATGAACTAGTAGGGTGTCTCTATAGCATTGATTATCGAGGATCGATTTATTTGGGATTAGTTCATAGTTTGCTTCAAAGAATGAAAAATTTATCACTGGGTTAAGTGATCATCTTAGGAAACGATTGATTGGTCATATTGATGAGAGGTTCGAGATGATGATCTTGAAGTCATTATGATGAGAGTGCTTGTAACTAGTATAGAAGGATTGTCTCGAACAAGCCGAGTAGGGATAAACCGTGGGTATATGCGGTTGATGTCGATCCGATTTCGTTGAGTACTCCATTGACGAAAGAGAAGGGAAATGGCATTATCATTTGAGGTATGGTTTCCACTTATGTTGTTTCTATATGTGTTTTATTTGACATCGAGGTTTCATATTCCTTCATATCTAGTGATTTGTTAGATGGATTTGAATTGAGACCAAATATAGCAAACTGACCTTTAATTATGACATACCTAGTTAAGGCCAGCCTATAAATGGTTTGTCGAGACATATCTTATTTAGTCATGGATGTTTGTTTGTTTATTACGGATTTTTTTTGGATTTAATTGGATTATAATCTTGGAATGGACTGGTTGAAGGGGTACAGAATAGTGGTGGATTGTGAGAGGCCGTTGGTGATGATAGGGACTGATGATGAGTGGAAGGTAGTGTTCAACTACCCATCTAATGATGAGGTGATGGTTACCTTTCTATATTTGCTCGATATCCCACATGATGAGTTGTCATATATGCCTGTAGCTAGAGAGTGTACGAACACATTCGATGAGGTGACCGGATTACGACCAGATATGGATTTAGTTTCGTGTCGATCTGGTTAGAGGTGTTATACCAGTAGTTATGCCTTTAAGGCATATAATGCCCATCGAGTAGAGAAGACTAAAGGTGCGAGCGGATGACCTATTGATGCGAGTGTTCATTCGTAGGAGCACATTTGAGTAGGATGCACCTATAATGTTCGCCATTAAGTTGAAGTCTCTTTGGGGTTGTATATTGATTGTCGTGAGTTGAGTGAGATGACGAACAAGTATCCATTCCTATTTATTGATGACTTGTTCGATCAGCCTTATAGAGCGAGGATGTTCTCTTAGTTGAATCTTGCGATGGTTTCACCAACTGAGAGTATTTAGAGAGAGTGCGTGCCGATTATAGCGTTTCGTATGCTACGTTGATTTTTGATTGGTTGGTTATGTTATTCGGGCTAACCAATCTGCCAGCGTGCCTTATTGTTCTCATGGACCGTGTTTCATGGAGTCACTTGAGTGAGTTGTGCTGGTGTTCGTTGATGATACTTTCGTTTACTCATGAACAAAAGAATAGCACAAGGCATGATTGGTGGTTGTATTATAGGTGTTAGGAGGACATTGATTGATAATGATATTTTGGAGTATCACTTCTAGAGGAGGAGAGTAAGATGTTTGGGTCATGTTGTTTCAAGGTAGTAGTATCGTTAACCTATTTGATGGGAGAGGATTAGACTTTTATCTAAGACACGAGGTGTGGACACGTGTTAGTGGGTCTGACCGATAGGTTTACGAGTGCACCGATGTTACTCATTTCGAGAGGGAATGAGGAATCGATAGTACACACATGCTTATGGTACTTAACTAGGGGCATTATTGATGCCTAAAGGTAAGGTTGTCGCATAGGCTTGTCGATAACCGAAACTACATGAGAGGAAGTATGTGATGCATGATTCGGAGTTAGCAACTATTGTATTTGCATTGAGTGGAGGACATACCAGTTTGGGAGCGATATTCCTAGAGTGGACATTGCTTGAGTTTATTACTGGTTATCACTTCAGGACTAGATGTGAGCTAGTGCCAAGATGATATCTATTTTGACTATCGGACCTACTTTGGTTTAGCAGATCGGTACTAGTAAGAGGCATGGAACAAGACTAGCGGAGATCATGGTTAATTTAGAAGAACGGGTAGTGTTTATAGAGGTGATGCAGTGTGGACTCAATTGAGACAGTTGGCTCCACAAGGATGAGATGGATTTCATCGATGGAATGCCCAGGACTAAAAAAGAATAGGATAACATTTGAGTCAAAGTCGATAGAGTGATGAAGATGCTAGATTTATATTCATTAAGTCCATTAGGATGGCATCCAAGTTATTAGAGTTATAATGGATAACGTAATTCCATGGTGTGTTAATGAGCATTGTAAGTGGTCGAAACCCGTTGTTCATGGGTGGGTTTTGGGAGAACTTATAAGAGGCGTTTAGGAATTTGGCCCAAAATTGAATAGATGATATCAAGACTAAACCTGTAACTTCGAGACCTCATTGGCATATTCGTATCGATAGATGTGATGTGAAACTGGTTAGAAGGAGGGTGGTGGAGTAGTAAAAGTTTAATTGAGTGAAAGCAGAGGAAATTGCGTATGAGAGATCGAGGAGAGCATGATGATCACTTATCCGGAGCTCTTCGCTTGGTGAGATTTCATTTTCTAACAGCTTTCATATTGGATATCATGTTTGATGTTTTATACTAGGTCGTATAGTATCTTCCATGTTAGGATAGGCATGGACGTTACTTTATGATTTTTGATCTTATAGGTGCATGTCTAATGTTTGATTGTTGGCACATGGTACGATTACTTTTGCTAATATGGTTGTTAGTCATGCAGGATAGTTATGGTTTGATATAGCGTATTTATTTGAGACGACTGCTATACGTGATGTAGTATACTTATTTACGTCATGATGTTACTATTGTGCTTAATCCTCTTTGTTGAGTACTTGATCAAGTACATGGAAGAAAGTGTTGGCTATTTGGTTGCTTATTCACTTATATTCACTTATAAATAAAATTCTCTTGCTATAAAAGAGGTACATTACACTTATAGTGTAGATTTGGCTATATATGTTTGGTTGTCCTCGAAAACGAGATGCCTCGGATACGAGATGCCTTAGATATGAGATGTATATATGTTTATGTTGTATTGGGATTTTTCCTAGACCTAGCTGCACAAAGGTGGTATTGTCAAAATTTTCTGTGACATAAGCCAATATTGAGAGAAAAGTCAATGTATAGGGTATTAGACGTTGTTGGTAGTTGAGAGAGTCGGTAATGTATGAGATCTAATTAACTTGCCTTTCTATTAGTGAGTTGGCGTTGTTTTCCATTGTCCATTTCCTTATAAATAAGTTGTAACACCCTAGATTTTTGACAACATTATTTAGGAAATTTAGTTAGATAAACTAAATAAAATAATGTCTTGATTAGGAGAATGAGATTTGATTTAATTAAGGTAGTCGTGCTTTTTAACTAATAAATTAAATGTAGGGTTTAAAATGAATTAGAGGAGGGGTATTATGGGAAAAAGAACATTCATATATCACCTTCCTCGGGCTGTGTATCTTAATACACGTTCATTCTCATTTCTAAAATTAAAAAAAGCAAGGTCGGCCACCATTAACAAGGAAAGAAGAAGAGGAAACAAAAGAAAAGCTTAAGGAATGCATATTCAAATCAAACTCATTCAAATCTCAAGCTCCTTAATCACTAAAGTAAAGGTGAATAATGTTTACATCTCTAAATTTTATGGTTTCGGTTTTAAGGTTAATTTCGAATGATTTTGCAAAGGTTTGCCATGTTTTTGAATAATAAAAAGATATATATATATATATACATGTTGATGATTTATGTATGTTCATATAGATTTTATGACATGTTTTAAGATGAAAACCCTATTAAATGACATCTGTTACCCTTGCGAATTTTTACGATAATCTAAAAAGTTATTTTAGAGATGGGTTTCAATTTTCAGATTTTTCTGAATTTTTGTGGAATTATTATGAATTTTCTAAGAAGGAAAATGGTATTTTGGATTATTAAATTATTTACGGAAAAATAATTATTTGTTGGGTCCGAAAATTTTATATGTTAAAGAGAACATATTAATCGATTTTTTGGAATTTTTTTAGAATTTTTCAAGATGTTTTAATAGTTATATAAAATTATTTAAGGTATGAGACTTAAATGTTTTATATAATTATAAAGGAGAACGGGGCTTTTTCAAAATTATTTAAATTTCCAAATAAGGAAAGTCGACAGCATTTTGAATATAATATTCTAGCAACCAATTAGATTTAGACAAACAAGGCAGGTTGGGTACAAAAGAACTATTTTAAAGTACAAATAAATAGATTTTCTACTATGTCAACTCTTTCGGCAAGAGCTTCCGCCTCCATTCCAAACCTTCCGACAAGTTCGAAAGGTATCAAACCTTTCGACTAGGTCAAATACCAATGCACATGGTATCAGGCAACTAGTACGTAGTGAATTGAATGGTTTCGAAAGGTTTAGGTATGAAAGGTTGGAGCTTTCGAAGGAGATGAAACTTTGTTTTGGTTTTAAAGAAAATACGCCTGCTAGCTTTCGGCAAAGAGCTTTCAACATTGTATAATCGTTTAAAAGAAAAAGGTTTCGATTGGTTTGCTTTCTTGTTTTAATTGAAACCTTTCGACAAAGTCGAAAGGTATAGCTTTCAACAAGGTTGAAGCTCAGTTTCTGCTTCCAACCCTTTCGACACAGATGGAGTCAAAGGTTATCTTTTGTTTTAAACTTGCCGCCTCGCTCAATTGATTTTGAAGGGTTGGTTCCAACACCAAAACTTCATTGTTTTTGAAAGGTTTTATACAGTTTTAGAAGTAGATGCTTTCGACTCCAATGTTTTTCTGATCCTTTTGCTTTACTCGAAGGCATAATCCAAATGTTTTAAGTCGAAACATTTTAAAGGTTTCAAAGTAGTTAACTTTGAATGGTTTCGAAAGGTTTCCACTTGTTTTAAATTGAACCCAATGTCATCTAAAGGTTTTGAGTTTCATTGCTTTTGAAATTTTTATAAATGATTTTATAGGGGAGGTACCCCAGGCTTTTGATAAAGTCGAAAGATGAAACCTTTCGACTAGGTCGGAAAGAAACCTTCCGACAAGGTCGAAAGGTATGGTTTTGCAATGTTTTCGAAAGGCTATGGTTTAAAGGATTTAAAAGGCGGATGACATATGTTTTAAAGCTTCTAAAAGGAAAGCTTTTTAAAAAGTTTTGAAGGAGTTACCTTCAGTGATTTCGAAAGGTTTATTAAAGGATATGAAGGAGTTCCCTTCAATGCTTTCGAAGGGTTTAATTAAGGTTTTTGAAGAAGATACCTTCATTGTTTTCGAAAGGTTGTTTAAAGGTTTTAAACAAAGGATTTCAATAATATGATTAGGCAGATAGCCTAAGTGTTTAAGTTATAAAGGACTTTAACTTTTTTTAAAAAGGATAGATAATCCTTATTGAACATCATCAACATTATTTTGAGTAAAGTATATATATAACATGGTAAAAATAGCTTAGAGTAAAGCTAAAGATATATTTTCCTTGTATATATATGATTTGATGGACTAAATCATTTTGAAAAGGTTTTCAAGGAAAAGTTGAAGGGCAGTTAGCCCAGATATTTTGAAGGGCATTTAGCCCAGATATTTTGAAGGGCAGTTAGCCCAGATAATTTAAAGGGTAGTTAACCCAAAAGAAATTTCGAGCAATCAGCTCATTTTAAATTCGGACAGTTAGTCCATTTTGAGGGCAGTTAGCCCAAAGGACAGTTAGTCCAGAAAAGAGCAGTCAGCTCTGATATGAACAGTTAGTTCATTTATTAGCATAACAGACCTTGCTACTTTTTAAGGACAGTTAGTCCAACCTTTTTTTCTATTTTGGGCAGATAGCCCATTATCTAGCATAAAAGATATTGCTATTTTGGTATAATCAGTTTTAGGACAGATAGTCCAGAAGAGAGCAGTTAGCTTAGAATTTAGAACATATAGTCCAGTGTAGAGCAGATAACTCAGATTTTAGACAGATAGTCTATTTCATTTCCTGTTTTAGCATAATGGATATTGCTATATTATTATTATAATCAGTTGATTAACCAATTTGGTTGCAGGAATGGATTTGCAAAATATATGTTTTGAAAATAGATATTAGTGAAAGGAAACCCGTTCCGCTAAGCGGCATGGTCTCACTATTTATCAGTAAAATGAGATGTAAAAGAAATTATTCATACCAGGCTTTATGTCTGACTCGAAGTTTTTGTTTCCCCTTAAACTCTCGGGTGCTCAAAATTTGATTTGAGTAGGCTGAGGGTTTAGGTTTTCAGGTTTTAGCAGATTTTGGCGAATAAAGCATCTGAAGATGAGCAGGTGGCTGATGGATAGCTAATTCAGGAATTCTATTTTAAAGTTGTTTTCGCTGTGTATTAAGACAATTATTTCTATATTGCTTTGATCATCCAAGGGGGCATCTTCATATGTCGCTCTTGGTGTATAGTTGTAAATTATATTTGATCAATGCCTAGGATAAGTTTGGGGATTTTTGTCACTTGGATATGATATTATTTGAAATGTAATCGTTGAAAATTATTGTTTTTGGAAATATGTGATTTTATTCATATTCAAGTGCTTCTGATATTATAGATACCTTTAAAATTGCCGTATTTCGTCACCAGAAGTTAATACCATAGATGACTACAGCATCCATATCGCTTAGCTTTTGGCCTCCAAATACGGGATGTTACAACTTGGTATCAGAGCATAGCTTTATGAAATATTTTACTAAAATTTAGTTTCGAAAACAAAAGTCCACAGAAATTAGAGTAAGATTTGGGGTTGTGTTAACGTTATATTAACGTACTTGTATTTGCTATATATAAGTATGCGCTTTATCTCTATTCATCAATCTTTGATTAGGTTATCTTTCTGTATCACATGAGGTTTGAATACAGATATGGATGATAGAAGAAGCAGAGTTAACAAAGGAGGAGGAGGAAGCACCGAAAGGAATGCTGGACCTAGTGTTGGGAGAAACCAAGGTCAGGCAGTGAATGTTGGTGCAGAAGTCCCACGGGTCGGAATGGAAGATGTATCAGTTTTTCAGGAATATGATGCTAGCGGGAGTTGCAGCCGAAGTGTTAGGAGGAAATGTTGCAGGAGCAGGGGTTCCAGAAGTTCGGTAGTTAATCATTTCGCTAAGATGAGTGGGGATTTTGTGAAGCTAGGAGGAAATCCGTTTATGGGAACGGAGGATGCCATTGGAGTTGAGAACTGTTTGTTGCACTGCGAAAGGATTTTTACTGATATTGGGCTCAATGATGAGCAGAAGAGGAGGTTGGCATCCAAGCAGCTTCAGGGAGCCGCATTGTTCTGGTGGAATAGTGTAATAGCAACAATTGATGAGGAGACAGTAACCTGGGAGGATTTCAAAAGGAGATTCCAGGAGAGGTTTATGTTTGTGATGGCACAGTCAGCTTTGATTAGGCAGTTTGCTGAGCTGGTGCAGGGTGAGATGTCTATTGTTGAGTATGCTAGGAAGTTTGAAGAGTTGGCCCGGTATGGGTATGCTTCTGTCGATACCGTATTGAAGCGGAATGAGAAGTTTATTAGAGGATTGAAGCCGGAGTTGGCTAGTGCTACTTTGTCTCATCTTAGAGATCCTTCTTATATTGTTGTGGAGATCGCTTTGAGGCAAGAAGAAGTCCTTGATTCTCTGGAGAAGAGCAAGGCAAAAGGGGTCCAGGTTGGGCAAGGCTAGAAGAGGAAGTTCTTTTCCAAGAAAGGTGCTCAGAAGGGTGGAGCAGCCAAGAAAGCCAAGTCTGAGGTTGTATGCTATAAATATGACAAGAAAGGGCACTTTGCTAATGAGTGTTGTCGCTCAGGGAAAGTGAAAGATATGGCTAAGGGGAAGAATGTCAGGTGCTTCAATTGTGACCAGTTAGGCCATTATAAGAACCAGTGCAAGGAGCCCATTAGAGGTGGTAAGGGCAAGGTGTATGCATTGGAGCTTGTTGCTTCTAAGCCTACATCCCAGAGAAGGGGAAGTCAGTTCTTGGGGGAACGCTTCAGATTCATGGTATGTCTGTTAGCGTTTTATTTGATACTAGTGCATCACAATCTTTTATATCTAGATGTTTGATAGATAAGCTTAACCTTGAACCCACATATTTAGTTACTTCCTTACGGGTTGACGAATTCAATAGGAGGGTATGAAACTCTAGGGTTGAGGTGTGACCAGTTTGAGTTTGACCTGTTAGGTCGTACTTTTGTGTGCATTTTGCATGTATTTGATTTTGTGGGACTTGGGATTATCCTATGTATGGACTGGTTAAGTGAGTACGATGATAAGATATTTTTCAAGGGTAAGAAGATATCTCTTAGACACTCGGATTGTAGCAATCAGATTGTTAGGAGATTCTAGCGGTGCAGTGTTTGCTTTGTTGGGTGCTGTGGATTCAGATGATGAGTTGTGATGAGTTTTCGTGGTTAGAGGATTCGTAGATGTATTTGAGCCTGTAGTTGGACTGCCACCAAAGCGAGCCATAAAGTTTCAGATAGATTTGGTTCCGGGAGCAGAACCAGTGAGTAGACCGCCAAGCAGGATGACCCTTTCAGAAATGAGGGGTTGAAGATGCAATTGGTGGATTTAGAGGGAAAGAGTTTTATCAGGCCTAGCAGTTCACTGTGGGGTGTAGCGGCAGTATTTGCTAAGAAGCCGGATGGATCGTCGAGGCCATGTATCGATTATCGAAAGTTGAATGAGAGGATGATAAAGAATTGATATCCATTGCCCAAGATTGATGATTTGTTTGACCAGCTAAGTGGAGCAAAGGTATTTTCTCAGTTAGATTTGGCAACGGGTTTCCGTCAGCTCAGGGTAGCAGAGAATAGTATACCTTTGACAGCATTCAGGACCAGATATGGATCATATGAATGGTTAGTTGTGCTGTTCGGACTGACGAATGCTCCAGCTTTCTTTGTGGATTTGATGAACCGGACTATCCAAGAGCACTTGGATAGGTTCGTGCTAGTTTTCATAGATGATATCTTGATTTATTCTAAGGATGAAAGAGAGCATGAAGTTTACCTTAGAGTGGTGTTTGAGACGCTTAGGCAGCATCAGCTGAAAGCGAGGTTTTCGAAGTATCACTTCTGGAAGGAAGAGGTAGAGTTTCTTGGTCATGTAGTCTTAGAGGAAGGGTTATCATTAGATCCAACTAAGATCGAGGCAGTGAATAGTCCGAAGAGACCAGAGACAGTAATCGAGATTAAGAGTTTCCTTGGGTTGGTTGGTTATTATCGGAGATTCATTAAGGATTTTTCGCGGATAGCGACACCGATGACCAGACAAATGAGGAAGGATGTGAAGTTTGTGTGGACCGATAAGTGTGAGGAAGCATTCTAGAGTTTGAAACACTTATTGACCGATGCATCTGTGTTGGTTGTTCCGGAAGGGAATCAGGATTCGGTAGTCTATACCGATGCGTGTGGAACGAGATTAGGAGCTGTGCCAATGTAGAGAGGTAAAGTGACTGCCTATGCTTCTAGACATCTTTGACCGCATGAGGTCAGATATCCGATAGATGATTTAGAGTTGGCTATAGTGATTTTTGCTTTGAAATTGTGGAGACATTACCTTTTGGGAGAAAGGTTCGAGCTATATACAAATCATAAGTCGCTGAAGTATTTGTTCTCTCAGAGGGAGCTGAACATAAGACAGCAGAGGTGGTTAGAGTTCATAGCAGCTTATGATTTTAGGATTGAGTACACACCAGAGAAAAGCAACAAGGTTGCAGATGCACTTAGCAGGAAGCATCAGAATGCAGTGTTGGCTATGATGGTTGAGTGGAAAGATATAGAAGCATTAGCAAATTGCAGAGTGTAGTGGAGATCCGAGGCAGGGTCTAGTGGTAATACAGTTGTATTGTCATGTTTGGAAGTTCGACCAGTGTTGATCAAATGGATTGCTTATAAGTAGATAGAGGATCCGGTGTTAGCTGAACGGATCAGAAAGCTAAAGGAAGGAACTAAGAGCGATGACTTGAAAGATTTCATTCTTGACTAGAATAGGTGGTTGAGAAAGAAAGGAAGATTGTGTGTTCCGAGTGTAGGAAACATAAGGAAGGAAGTCTTGGATGAGTGCCATCGTTCGAAGTTCACTATACATCCTAGAGGTACCAAGATGTATCAGGATATAAAGAGGAGTTTCTTTTGAGAAGGAATGAAGCGGGATATTGGTTTGTGTTTAAGGCAGTGCTTGAATTTCCAGTAGGCAAAGGCCGAACACCAAATGCCAAGTGGTTTGCTTCAGCCATTGGATATTCCAGTATGGAAGTGGGATTTTATTTCTATGGACTTCATAGACGGGTTGCCAAGGTTGAACAGGGGAAATGAAAGTATATGGGTTATAGTGGACAGATTGACCAAGAGTGCCCATTTCATTCCAGTTAGGTCAACCAGGACGACACCTGTTTTAGCAAGGTTGTTCATGAAGAATGTGGTTAGACTACATGGAGTTCCTAGCAGTATAGTTAGTGATAGAGATTCCTTATTCACTAGCGAGTTTTAGAAGACTTTGTAGGAAGTTTTAGGAACCAAGTTTATGATGAGTACCGCTTACCATCCACAGACAGATAGGCAAATGGAAAGAATTAACAAGATCTTGGAAGACTTGTTAAGAGCTTGTGTTCTGGATTTCGGGGGATCATGGGAGGACCGTCTACATCTAGTCGAGTTTTCGTATAACAACAGTTATCAGACTAGTATTGGGATGACAACGTTTGAAGCTTTGTATGGAAGGCCATGCAAATCTTTCGTTTGTTGGTTGGAGATCGGGGATAGGTTGATTCTTGGTCCAGATTTGGTTAGAGAAACTGCAGAAAAGATTGAGGTCATTCGGGCTAGAATGAAGGAGGCTGATCTAGGCAGAAGAGTTATACAGATAAGAGACGAGAAGATTTAGAGTTCTCAGTTGGGGACCAGTTTTTCGTCAAAGTATCACCGATGAAGGGTGTACTTAGATTTGGGAAGTCGGGGAAGTTATCTCCTAGGTTTGTTGGACCTTTTTCTATTCTTTAGAGGATCGGGAAGGTCGCTTATCGGCTTGGGTTACCGAGCAGTTTGGCGGGTGTCCATGATGTTTTCATATTTCTCATCTCAGAAAGTGTGTTAGAGACCCAGAGACTGCTATTGCACCGACGGTGCTAGATGATTTAGTGGTAGAACCGGACTTGACCATAGTGAGGAAGCCAGTTCGCATTGTTGCGAGAGACGAGAAGAGGCTTAGAACCAAGACAGTCAGATTAGTCAAAGTCCAATGGAGTGACGATGACAGAGACTGTACTTGAGAGGTTGAGAGCAGAATTAGAGATACTTATCCTAATTTATTTTGATGGTATGTTTTACCTTCTTGTTTGTTTTGAGCCTTATTGTAATTTCGAGGACGAAATTCTTTAAGGAGGGGAGTCTGTAACACCCCAGATTCTTGATAACATAATTTAGGAGATTTAGTTAGATAAACTAAATAAAATAATGTGTGGATTAGGAGATTGAGATTTGATTTAACTAAGGTAGTCGTACTTTTTAACTAATAAATTAAATGAAGGGTTTAAAATGAATTAGATAAGGGGTATTATGGGAAAGAGACCATTCCTATATCAGCTTCCTTAGGTCGTGTATCTTAATACACATTCATTCTCGTTTCTAAAATTTAAAAAGCAAGGCTGGCCACCAATAACAAGGAAAGAAGAAGAGGAAACAAAAGAAAAGCTTAAGGAAAGCATATTCAAATCAAACTCATTCAAATCTCAAGCTCCTTAATCACTAAAGCAAAGGTAAATAAAGTTTACATCTCTAAATTTATTGGTTTTAGTTTTAAGGTTAATTTCGAATGATTTCACAAAGGTTTGTCATGTTTTTGAATGATAAAATGATATATATATATATATATACACACATACATTTTGATGATTTATGTAAGTTCATATAGATTTTATGACATGTTTTAAGATGAGAACCCTATTAGCATCCGTTAGCCTTGCGAATTTTTATGATGATCTAAAAAGTTATTTTAGAGATGGGTTTCAGTTTTCAGATTTTTTTGAATTTTTGTGGAATTATTATGAATTTTCTAAGGAAGAAAAGGGTATTTTGGATTATTAAATTATTTACGGAAAAATAATTATTGGTTGGATCCGAAAATTTTATATGTTGAAGAGAACATTTTAATTAATTTTCTAGAATTTTTCTAGAATTTTTCAAGATGTGTTAATAGTTATATAAAATTATTTAAGGTATGGGACTTAAATGTTTTATATAATTATAAAGGAGAAAGGGGCCTTTTCAAAATTATTTAAATTTCCAAAAACGAAATTCGACAGCATTTTGAATATAAAATTCTAGCAACCAATCAGATTTAGACAAACAAGGCAGGTTGGGTACTAAAGAACTATTTTAAAGTACAAATAAATAGTTTTTCTACTATTTCAACTCTTTCGGCAAGAGCTTCCGCCTCCATTCCAAACCTTCTAACAAGGTCAAAAGGTATCAAACCTTTTGACTAGGTCAAATACTAATTCACATGGTAACAGGCAACTGGTACGTAGTGAATTGAATGGTTTCGAAAGGTTTAGGGACGAAAGGTTAGAGCTTTCGAAGGAGATGAAACTTTGTTTTGGTTTTAAAGAAAATACGCCTGCTAGCTTTCGACATTGTCAAATGGTTTAAAAGAAAAAGGTTTCGATTGGTTTGTTTTCTTGTTTTAATTGAAACCTTTTGACAAAGTCGAAAGGTATAGCTTTCGACAAGGTTGAAAGCTTTGTTTCCGCTTCCATACCTTTTGACACGGATGGAGTCAAAGGTTATCTTTTGTTTTATAAAAACTTGTCGCCTCTCTCCATTGATTTCGAACGGTTGGTTCCAACACCAACACTTCATTGTTTTCGAAAGGTTTTATAGAGGTTTGGAAGTAGATGTTTTCGACCCTAATGTATTTCCGATCCATTTTGTCTACTTGAAGGCATAATCCAAATGTTTTAAGTCGAAACGTTTTAAAGGTTTCAAAGTAGTTAACTTTGAATGGTTCTGAAAGGTTTCCACTTGTTTTAAATTGAATCCAATGTCTTCGAAAGTATTTGAGTTTCATTACTTTCGAAAGGTTTATAAATTATTTTATAGGGGAGGTACCCCAGGCTTTCGACAAAGTCGAAAGGTGAAACCTTTCGACTAGGTCGAAAAGAAACCTTTCGACATAGTCGAAAGGTATGGTTTTGCAATGTTTTCGAAAGGCTAATGTTTAAAGGATTTAAAAGGCAGATGTCATATGTTTAAATCTTGTAAAATGAAAGCTTTTTAAAAGGTTTTGAAGGAGTTATCTTCTGTGATTTTGAAAGGTTCGTTAAAGGATATGAAGGAGTTACCTTCAATGCTTTCGAAGGGTTTTATTAAGGGTTTCGAAGGAGTTACCTTCATTGTTTTCAAAAGATTGTTTAAAGGTTTTAAACAAAGGATTCTAATAATATGATTAGGCAGATAGCCTAAGTGTTTTAAGTTATATAGGACTTTAACTTATTTTAAAAAGGATTGATAATCCTTATTGAACATCATCAACATTATTTTGAGTAAAGTATATATAACACGGTAAAAATAGCTTAGAGTAAATCTAAAGATATATTTTCCTTGTATATATATGATTTGACGGACTAAATCATTTTGAAAAGATTTTCAAGGAAAATTTGAAGGGCGGTTAGCCTAGATTTTTTGAAGGGGGATTAGACCAGATAATTTAAAGGGTAGTTAACCCAAAAGAAAGTTCGGGTAGTCAACTCATTTTAAATTGGGACAGTTAGTCCATTTTGAGGGCAGTCAGCCCAAATGACAGTTAGTCCAGAAAAGAGCAGTTGGCTCTGATATGAAAAGTTAGCTCATTTATTAGCATAACGGACCTTGCTACTTTTTAATGACAGTTAGTCCACTCGTTTTACCTGTTTTAGGCAGATAGCCCATTATGTAGCATAAAAGATATTGCTATTTTGGTATAATTTGTTTTAGGACAGATAGTCCAGAAGAGAGCAGTTAGCTCATAATTTAGGAAAGTTAGTCCAGTATAGAGTAGATAGCTCAGATTTTAGATAGATAGTCTATTCATTTCCTATTTTAGCATAATGGATATTGCTATATTATTTTTATAATCAGTTGATTAACCAGTTTGGTTGCAGGAAAGGATTTGTAAAATATATGTTTTGAAAAGAGATATTAGTGATGGGAAACCCGTTCCGCTAAGCGGCATGGTCTCACTATTTACCACTAAAATTAGATGTAACAGAAATTATTCATACCAGGCTTTATGTCTGACTCAAAGTTTTTGTTTCCCTTTAAACTCTCGGGTGCTCAAAATTTGATTTGAGTAGGCTAAGGGTTTAGGTTTTAGCAGATTTTGGCGAATAAAGCATCCGTAGACGAGCAGGTGGCTGACGGATAGCTAATTTAGGAATTCTGTTTTAAAATTGTTTCCGCTGTGTATTAAGACAGTTATGTCTATATTGCTTTGATTATCCAAGGGAGCATCTTCATATGTCGCTCCTGGCGTATTATTGTAAATTATATTTGATCAATGCCTGGGATAAGTTTGGGGATTTTTGTAACTAGGATATGATATTATTTGAAATTGAATCATTGAAAATTATTATTTTTGGAAATCTATGATTTTGTTCATATTCAAGTGCTTCTGATATTATGGATACCATTAACATTGTCGTATTCCTTAACCATAATTTAATACTGTGGATGACTGCAGCATCCATAGCGCATAGCTTTTGGCCTCCAGATACGGGATGTTACATAAGTGTGTTACTTAGATGCTTGGTCTAGCCACATAGATTTCGGATTTTATAGTGATTGTACTTAGGTTTGAGGATGATGGATCCAGCTGATTCCAAGTCTATTCCACTTGTTGTGATTGCTTTTAGTGATTGTTATCAACTGTTGACAAGTGATGATTTCCCCTTATATCGTATCTTATGTGAGAGGGGTGGGGTTGTGTTTCTTCGTCCTTGGGATTTCGAGGACGAAATCCTTTTAAGGAGGGGAGAATGTAAGGATCCGTATTTTCAACGATTGGATATTTAAATATTGGGTCGTTAATTAATTGGCGGTCCTAAAAATATGATTTTTCGCATACGATTGATACAGGTGTCGAGACCATTTCCATTGAGTTCGTATCGACATTGTGAATTAGAATTAGTATAAGGATCGCTATATTTGAAGATCGGAAGATCTGATGGCCGAAATGGTCTCGAAAAGTGCGAAATTATCACCCCGGAGCATAGTCTCGGATGGCGATGAAATTTATACCATCGGGACCAGAATAATAAGGCGATGCACGCAGATGAGTTTCGTGGTAATTAGACACGTCGTTTGACCGTACGAGGTCAAAACAAACATCGTTTTATTTCAAAAATTAAGCAAAGAGAATAAAATATTATTTAAGTTAAAACCCTCATTATCCAAAACCTGAAATTCTCATTGGCCAAGCACTGTTGCATCCATCCTCTATGGAAACATGGCTGCCTCTTCCTATTTGGTTTCAAAAATTAAAATCAAGCAATTTACTCGACGATTAATCATGATGCATGGATTTTTGGACTTCTGGGGAGGAGAGGCATCTTTGGTGTGAATTTGGGCATAATTAGTGATGGCTGACTTTGGGTGCTCGAAACTAAGGCTTGAGTTTTCTGACGGCATGGTTTGAGATATGGGAAGGGGAGGATGTCGTTAGCTTTTGGGGTGGAAAGGCATACCTGCCGCATGACTTTGAGGAGGTCTGGTCCTGTGCAGTTAAAGCGCTCGGTAGATTCAATGCGGCGGAGGTGCAAAAAGTCATAGCGGGGATACAACGAGGATATAGCGGGATATAGCGGATGGCTTTAAAATAGCATATAAAACTCGTACTTAATGTTTTTACAAATATATAAATGGTAATTAAATGAAAAATTAATATTCAATTGAATTATAATTAATACGTAAATAATTTTAAATAAAAACATGTGCGAATATAGTATAAATAAACATAAAACTGTTATATAACATAATTGAATTTAGTAAAAAATTAAAGAATTTTCAATTCTAAAAATATATTAAACATTCAATTAAATTAATTAATTTCATAATTTTTGTAATGTATAAATGTCATTTTTCAATTTATTTCTTTTAAAAAAGATATAGCAGAAATAGCGGAATATAGCGGGAATAATGGGATATAGCGAAAATAGCGGGGCTTAAAGCGGAAAGGCTATATTTGGAGTTATATGGCAAAATCGTAGCGGTAGAAATCCGCTATGAGATATAGCAGGGGTATAGCGGGGTAATGGTGGGGCATTAACTGCACAGGTCTGGTCCAACGTTGATGATCGCAACTGTATGGTGGGCCAAAACTTGGGCAGTGTCGCGTTTTATTCGGGTTAGTCAAAGTAGGAAATTTTGGCGTGATCGAGTCGAGCGTCAGTTAAGGAGTTCAAGGGCGAAGACAATATTCAATTTCACAGGTTATAGCTCTGTATTACTCGAAGAGATGCACGCGGGTTTTGGTTTGTGGGATATGCATTCTACAGGAGAATAGATTGGGGGAAGAAAGGTTAACGGCTAATCTAGGTAATTAGTTTTAATTAATTAATAGATAAGTTAATTAAATTATTTAAATAATTCAAAATCTTATATTATGCGTATCTTTGGCATACGAGGTCTATTTTGGACATCGTTTCTTGCATTGCGCTCGTGATGGAGAGCTCAACAACTTGGCGACGGTTTGGTTAGATTTGGTTAAGGTGAGTGATATTGTCTCTCACCATACTAAGATTGTTAGTATAGTATTAAAATGATGTTTTGAAATGTTTTCTAACTTTAAAATGTGATTTCAAAAATACTTAGTATTATAGCTTATTTTATAAAAGAATTTAAAAGCATTTTAAAACGATTTTAAATTAAATATCACATTTTTCCAACTGACGCGCTATTTTGCAGATATTGATAGATTTAGGCTATTGTTGTATTTATCACGCATGGATTACTTTGGATGGATTGTATTGTATTACTATTGATGTATGTAGGCTATTATAGACATTAGTATGCTTCTTGGTTGCATCTATGTTTTCTTGTGTGGTCGAAAATGCTTATTGGAGTGAACTAGAGGTAGGAACCATGAAACTTGACTTTGATGGACAGACTCTAGAGCGTTCGGAGTCATATCATTGCATAGGTGATGCATGAGGATAGAAGTGTTGAGCGTAGCGATGGAACCAGTGTGATGTTGTGGTGCTGAAGGAGCTACAAGTTTTAGCTCGGTGGAGCTTGTTCTGGCATAGGGTGGTCCGTGTTGGCTTCAAGAAGGGGATGTATTGATCCAGATGTGAGTTGGTTCGGCTAGTGATGGACCGAACAGGAATTTCTGCTCAGTGGGAGCTTGGTTCGACAAGTGAAGGATCAGATTGGAAACCCTATTCGGTAGTTGTTGGTTTGGTGTTCGGGAGCCGAAGAACAAATGTTATTCGGTGTTTCTTTTATTCGGTAGGAGCATGGTTTCAAGCCGAACAGACGGATGCCGAAAAAAACTTAAAGGGACGCTTTTGGGGTGTTGGCTTTGGGGCAAGACATGGGGTACTTGGTGGTTTGGGGAGTTGGCTTGAGGCAAGGATAAAGGAACCCAAGGACAACTCTAGATGACTTTCAAATGGTAAACAATGAAGTATGACGACTTCGACGACTCGACATGGCGAGTGACAATGGCATCTGGTGATGGACCGAAAGGACGAGTTCTACATAATAGCTCATAAAGTAGAACATGAGGTTGTGATGCTCATGAGTAGGACAGGGTAGTCTATGTGTACCCAGGGTAGTCTATGTGTACCCATGTTTTTGGACGTCTGCGTGTGTCTAGTCCTTAGCCATCTATGTGGGCAAGAGTTGAGCATCTATGGGGCAGTTCTACTACCAGTACATGTGCTAAGGGATTGATGGCTGACTCTTTGGTAATGATGCTCAATAGTGGGATAGAGTAGTCTATGTGTACCCCTGGTAGTCTGTGTGTACCCATGTTTTGGATGTCTGCGTGTGTCCAGTCCTTACCCATTTGTGTGGGTATTGAGTTAAGCGTCTATGAGAGTTATCGTACATCTAAAGCACTTGAGTGATAGATGCGAGGCTGTGTGATGGATGCTTTGTTTAATGTGTGCTTGATATGTTGTGTGATACCCCTATATCCCATATTTCACTTGCGTTAGTCGTTTAGCATATGCTGCGTTTATGTTCTAACTCTTTGGATGCAAGGACAAGTCAGGTATGATTCTCCGTACCCTTTGTTTCCTATACTATACCAACTTTTATAGTGTTTTGAGATTATTTTTCGCTCACACCAGACCTTCATCTGACTTGAGGTTTTATGCCCTGCTTCTTATTACCTCGGGTACTCTTAAATGAGTAGACTAGATAGCAGGTGTAGACAGTAGTTGGAGTTGTACGGGTGGATTAGTGGAGGCGACACTATCTCATATTTATATTTTGACTTATTATTGTTTATTTCGGTGTGTTACACTATGGAGCCTTGGCAGTGTTGGTTTACTATTATTTGAGACAGTTTATCAGTTGAGTTTATTTATTATTCGTATAAACTCTATTACTATTTTGTATAACTATATGAGCCTATATACACTGATTATGTGGTTCAATAGTTATTACTGTCTTGTCTGTTTTATATCTATGATGGCTATTATATTTTACCTGATGCGCTGTGAGATATATGACAAGTTATGTGATTATGTGATGTTTTATTTCTTTCTCTTCTATTCTCTTCTCTCCTTTTCTATTCTTCTTCTTTACTTCTTTTTCTTTCCTTAACAATCGTCCTACATCGACCAGATGCTCCAGCATAGCATTATATGGTTATATGAGCATCGAAGGTGTAGGGCGTTCATCACATGTAGTATCAAAGCATAGGTTATGCGATTAACCTGAGTTGATACCATGATCTAGTAATGATAGTGTAGGAGTTGTCACCTTAGAGTGGATCGAGAGTATACCTATATACGAGAGAGTTTGTATTTATTATATATTTTGGTTTTCAAAATTATATAGTAGTATATATATAGTTTATAAGTTGTATTCAAAAATGAGTACAAGTGATGCAGTTTTCTTTATGAGAGACCAATCATCCTTATTATTGGATAGGAATGATCCGACATACGAGGGATATTGCTATAGATTCAATATTCAAAGTTAGGGAGTGGGCAGGATCAGGGTCACTAACCTTGATTGATAGGATATGTTCGCAGAATTGGTGTGAATCATTTCATGGGATGCCTAAGTTGCTCTAAATGATTATGGTGCTCAAGTGAAAATGGATAGAGTCAACTTTGTCGAGCTGTATATAGACTACCGGAGTCTAGGAGGCAGACCGTTCCTTAAAACGGAGTCGCTATTGAAAGGAAAGATTAGATGGTTACTCTCGAGAGGATCTTCGATGATTTGGAGTTAGATGATGACATGAGGTAGAAGTTAATCTTTAGATAACTCCAAGGATGAACAATGAACTAGTGGAGTGTCTCTATAGCTTTGATTCTCGAGGATCGATTTACGTAGGATTAATTCATAGTTCGCTTCAAAGAATGAAGAATTTATCACTGGGTTGAGTGATCATCTTGGGAAGCGATTGATTTGGTCGTATTGACGAGAGCTTCGAGAAGATGACCGGGGAGGCTTTTTGATAAGAGAGCTTGTACATAGTGTAGAGGGATTCTCCCAAACCAGTTGAATAGGGACAAACTGTGGAAGTATATGCGGTTGATGTCGTTTCGATTTTGTCGAGTACATCGACGAAAGAGTAGGGAAATAGTATTACCATTTGAGTTATGCTTTCCCACTTATGGCGTTTCCATACGTGTTTTATTTGACGTTGAGGTTTCATATTCCTTCATATCTAGTGATTTGATAGTTGGATTGGGATTGATATACAGATAGCAAACTTACCTTTAATTATGATTGACCTTGTTAAAGGCACGACCATCCTATACATGGTTTATCGAGACTTGTCTTATTGAGTCATGGATGTTTGTTTGTTATTGGTTTGTTTTGTGTTTAATTGGATCATAATCTGGGAATGGACTAGCTGAAGGGGTGCATAATAGTGGTGGATTGTGGGAGGCCATTGGTGATAATAGGAACTGACGATGAGTGGAAGGTAGTGTTCGGCTACTCACCTGATGATGAGGTGATGGTTAGCTTTTTATATTCGCCCGTTATCCTACACGACGAGGTGTCATATATGCCAATAACTAAAGAGCATTCAGACACATTCGATGAGGTGGCCAGATTACCACCACATAGGGATTTATTTTCGTGTCCATCTGGTTAGAAGTGCCAGATCAATAGTTATTGTTGAATATGCTAGTATATGATTTTTGTTTGATGATAATAAACATATATATATATTCATTTAAATGTATTTACTATTGTACTATTTTATTATCACATAATTAAATAAATATTTGCTGAATAAAATAAGTAACGCATAATTTAAATTCAAACAAATATTTTATTCAAACAAATATTTTATTACAATTTTGAATAGTACAAATTTGTGCTCTCACTATATATACAATATTTCAAATTATAACATGATTTTTCAGTATACAATTATTACATACATTTGCACCTCACTACATATCACTCGTTCACTCGTATTTGATCTCCAGCTTTATTCCATCTTGAATCCAGCATCTGAGCTATCTGAAAAATAAACATTGACGTGGTAAATTTAAAAAGAAATATTTTTGCAGTGTAAAATAAAATGTGTTTTGAAAATATTATTTGCCTTAGTTATTTGGGTTGTTCGTCATCATTATTTTGAATTCATCATACACGAACAACTTGTGACATGCACAGTGTATCACTGTACATGCCACAAGGCCGTGCACACCGATATACACTTGATAAAACTGCAGGGACAGGTGAGCACAAGGTCAAACCCAATCAAAAGCTGGATTCAACTCAAGTACAAATATTCCAGTGCAATACAAATAAAGTCACGATATGAGCATAAGGTCAAACCCGAGCCAAAGCTGGGTTCAAATCAGGTGCAATACAAAAACAAAAACAGAATGGTCAAGTTTTAATGGCTGGAACAAGCCTCGACCAAAAATTCAATGTGTACACTTGAAAAATACTCAACCATTCAAACTCAAGAGCAGATACAAGAAAACAGAGGCTAGACAGTCCAACCAAACTGCAAACAAATGTACACATGACTCAAGACTACAAATACCAACACAATGCATATATGTATATGTTAGCAGTGATGTACACATGAAGCCAGCAACAACAGGTTCAACTAAACCCAGAAATGAAGACTCAAATCTATCAAGAAACCAAACTAATTGCAGAATCACACAAACATGGAACACAAGTGACTCGAAGCAGGTGAAGCAATACTTTCAGCATGAATATGAATACAACTGAATACAAGTGAAGCCTCAACAGTCAATGGTTCAAATGGCCAAACTTACAAGTTCAGTGAAAACAATAAACTGGCTCAAAGTGACAAGCTAGCTCAATGAACCAACTCAATGACTCAATTATGAAGCTAAACCAGAAATGTACTAACACATGCCAGTGGAACAACAAACCAAAAGGAACCAAGACCAGATTCAAGTATACATGAGGAACAGAGCAGCACAGACTCGAAGAAAAGGAATTCAATATGAATGCAAATCAACATAATGGAGTTCAACATGAAATGTATACAAGACCACCAGTGATGATACAAGTGCAGTGCAACTCAACAACACATACATACACACATACATATGTATGTATGTACATATATGATGACTCACTTCGAGTGGAACAAGAAAAACAGTAACCAAAATGTATATGCATATGGCAGTTCACATGACAGCATACATAATCAGGCATGGTGAAAATGGCAAGCAACTGAGTGTCAAGTCGAGCAAAGCTTCACAAGTATACATATATACGTGCGCAAACACACACGTACACACACACACACACATATATATATATATATATATATATATGCAGTAACAATATGGGATGCAGTAAACATGTACTCAAGCATCAGGTCAAAAATGCTACAGGCATGAACACACACGTCGACCCGGAAATTATGAACTGTGTGAAGCCTGTGTGTTAGAGCGCTGAAGTTCTACGTGAATTGATAAAAATCAAAATAGTAGCAAGTTTGAACATATCAAGTTTTTACGCCGAAGCCAAAGTAAAATTCATGGAGTCAAACCAGAAATTCATGGAGCAAGTTCAATTATCACAAATCAAAGTGGCCGAAGTCAAAATAAAAAAGAACGGAACCAAATCAGAAAACAAGCCGTGGTGACCAAGCCAGAAAAATATACAAACTGAACCAGTCAGAAAACATCATAAACATCCAAACGAAAATCAGTGGCCAAGCAAGAATTCAAATAAAATATATACGAACGAGATTATAGGATTTTGAATCCTATTTAACCCAATCATCGTTGGCATTTCAAAGGCATTCGAGTTCAAGCAAAACAGAGAACAATAAATCAATAAACTCGAATCAAAGTCGAGAATAACCAATAATCAATAAAAGGCATTCACGTACCAATTCACGCATCAATCAATCTCGACAATTTGAAGCCGTCGGAAGCAAATCGTAGATAAGAGACGATTGACAGAGCAAAGCGAAAGAAATCACTTCAATCGCTCGAAATTCAAGTGGCGACTTCAAAGTTCCAGAACCCTAATTTCACGAAGAGGAACGAACACAGTCATTTTCAAAAGCAATGAAGTACAAGGAACCGGCCGAACAATATAAAAAGGAGAAACGGAAAATTATTATCACTTTATTTATTTGGGCCGACATTTTTAATTTGCGCCTTCTGTTTTTAAATTAGGGTTTTTGGTTTTAAATTGTTTTTTATTTTGTATTTCTTTTTTAAACTTTTGTAATTTCTAGTCCTATGACTAGGGGACGAACTACGGTGGTGTAGTTCGAGAATTCGCAACTCAGTTGCTGAGTTGTGGCAGGGTTTTGAGCGTAGAGTAAGATTAGTCGATAGTGGGTGTTGCGAGTTTACGTGTGTAAACGTCTGACTACTTAATTTCTAGTAGAAACCTTGGGGGCAGCACGTAGGCAGGGTTTTGTCGAAGCTGGGTAAATCTGTGTTGTTCTATATCTGCTTTTATTATTCTGCTATTATCTATGCTGCTATTATTCTGCTATATCCGTGTTGCGATTATTTTATATATTTCCGCATTAAATTTTTATAATTATTAGTATCACCCTATTCACCCCCCCTCTAGGGTTAACTCGATCCTACAGTTATGCCTTTAAGGCATATGATACCCAACAGCAGAGGAGACTAAAGGTGTGAGCGGATGACCTATTGATGTGAGTGTTCATTCGCAGTAGCACATTTGAGTAGACTGCACCTATTGTTTATGCCACTAAGGCGAATGGCTCTATGGGGTTGTATATTGATTATCCTGAGCTGAGTGAGATGATGAACAAGTATCCATTCCTGTTGTTGTGGGCATTTTCGCCCACTACATGGTGAATATGAGGAGTTAGGGAAAAAATAGTCATTATTATGGAATAGACTCAAACTAGTTTGGAGGTATTCTCGAGATCAAGATATGGACATTGGTCGAAATCGCGTCTCAATCCGAGCTACGGATTGAGAGTTATGATCATCTTAAGGTTTGTCCACCACAGTCTCGTGGGGCCGATACCGAGACGCTCTACCGCCATTCAAGGTCGACAGTCCAACAACAAGCTAGGATCCTCGGCCCAATGACCAAACCAAAACTTTGGGTCGGCGTTTTCTTGGAGTCGGGGATTGAAAATCACGAGTCTGCTTGTAATCGGCGCGATGACAGAGCCAAAACTTTGGTTCGGCGCTTGCTTGGAGTCGGGCCTTGAAAATGTGGAGTCTGCTTGGAGTCGGTTGGATTACTGAACCAAAACTTTGGTTCGGCACTTGCTTGGAGTCGGGGCTTGAAATTCTCGAGTCTACTTGGAGTCGGCTCGATGACCGAACCAAAAATTTGGTTCGATGCTTGCTTGGAGTTGGGCCTTGAAAATCTGAAGTCTACTTGGAGTCGGTTGGATTACCGAACCAAAACTTTGGTTCGGCTCTCACTCAGAGTCGGGGAATTGAAAATCTCGAGTCTGCTTGGAGTCACACGATCACCGAACCAAAACTTTGGTTCAGCGCTTGCTTGGAGTTGGGCCTTGAAAATCTAGATTCTGCTTGGAGTCTGTCCAGTGATCGAACCAAATCTTTGGTTCGGTGGTTGCTTGGTGTCAGGCATCAGAAATTTAAGGGTTTACTTGGAGTCAACTGGGAGTAATGCTGCTTAGAGTCGGGTGAAGGTTTGCTTCGGGCTCAACCCGGGTATAACGGATCTAAAAAAGAAAGTTGTAAATTTTCATCATGGTACGACGATACTTCGGGGATTTCTTCATGACGCGTTCCGGGGTTCTTGGAGGTGTATGGTGGTCGTCACAAGTGGAATAGCGAGACAATCATGTAAGGAAGATTGAACCAAATCTTGGAGGAAAGAAGGTTGAACCAAATTCCAAATACTATATACTCAGCTGCCTCTCCTCATATCTTCATTCTATAAATACCAAGCACATGGCATCATAAAAAAGAGGGATGCTGAAAAACGAAGCTTTTAGCAATAATGGCAGACAACTTCGAGAGGGAAAAATCTTAGTTCTAATAGCATGTTTACTCGTATTCAAAGCTTGTACTTCTAACCATAAATGAAAGGGATAATAAAAAAGGAACAGTGGACGTAGGCACATTCAGGCTGAACCACTATAAATTCTGTGTCTTTTTACATTTAAGTCATTTACATATTCTTTATTGCAAATTACTGATTCTCTACCTCAAACATCCGCAGCTAATTTGCATCAAACAATAGCTATATACTACAAACAATATTCACAGCTCTACAACAAACAATAGCTATATACTACAAACAATGTCCAAAGATTATTCCAGCTAAACACTACATATTTAGGGCATCCAACATCATCACTTGGCATAACTCAAACCAACAATAATGAATCACTCTTACCCACAATCAAAGTATGCTTTCCAATCGAGCCATCCATAACTCACATTTTGCCGCGACCATGACTTCGCACGAGAATAATAAATTACTCCTAGTATGGACAATTCTTCGCAGACCCTAGACAGAAAAGCCAATGTCGCTCTCTCAAAGATTGGTTTAGTTATAGTCTTGTGTTAGTGCAAAACCAGAATTTTGACTCAGTCACAATTGCTAGACACCAAACACAAGCTTATGATTGGCACAGGCAGTGCACTAGATCAGTATTTCGACCTTGGACCATGCAACCTACCAAAACTTTCATCCGACCCCTTTTTGCACTCAGTCCGGCCTCTTTTCATGTACCAGACCAAGTGGTTCGGCTATCATCTTCCACTCTCGAACCAAATTGTTTCGGTCCAATAAACTCCACCAACCCAATTTCATGGTCCGACTATCCTTGCTCCTTCACCAAGCTTTTCTATAATCCAACACTTATCCGTCAAAACTTACCAGCAATCTAATATGTACAAGTAAACTGAGGATTATCAAACCAAGCTATTGAAGAAGTTGGCAAAACCGATCATCACTTTATCAGACTGTATGCGGCACAAACCAATTACACCTTATCAGGTATGAGGATTCCAACCAAAATTTATATAAAATATACATATCTTTGTACAAACATCCAGGCAGAAGATACAAAACATGGGCTGGGGAAGTCATAACCGACATTCACTCGATAACACTCCACATCATCTCCTACATACAAAGACCCTTCAACAGATATTCTTACTCTATCAAATTCATCAATGATTGATCTTGTCAAAGAATGCACAAGAGTGGAGAAAGGATTAGTAGAGAAATACACAAACTTGGCAATCACATGAGATGGTCAGGATAGCTTGACTCAACCACCAATGAACATAACCGGAGTACCACATCACAGATCCAAAGTCGACAACGCAAAGTATACATCAGTTGGTCTGCATACTGTATGAAGCCTCGATGTAGGCAACCGAAAGTCCAAGAAAAACAGCATCCTGTCGGATAAAGACTAATCAAAGACGACTTCAAAAATTTAGCAAGTCCTCCTCAGAATGAACAAAGTCCCACATCAAACTAGAAAAAGAAGGCTCATCGAAAAATCAGAGGTGAAGATGAGATATATATATTCAGACGTCAATATAACCATTGCAAGACTAAGAAGACGGTCTTGGATTAAACAAAGCACACTTTGTGTTCATAAAAGTATGCTTTGGGGGGCAAATGTTATGGGCATTTTCGCCCACTACATGGTGAATATGAGGAGTCAGGGGCAAAATAGTCATTGTTCTGGAGCAGACTCAAACTAGTTTGGAGGTATTCTCGAGATCAAGATATGGACATAGGTTGAAATCGAGTCTCAATCTGAGCTACGGACTAAGAGTCATGATCATCTTAAGGTTTGTCCACCACCGTCTCGTGGGGCCGAATCGAGATGCTCTACCACCATTCAAGGTCGACAGTCCAACAGCAAGCCAGGATCCTCGGCCCAATGACTGAACCAAAACTTTGGTTCGGCGCTTGCTTGGAGTCGGGGATTGAAAATCTCAAGTCTCCTTAGAGTCGGCACGATGACCGAGCCAAAACTTTGGTTCGGCGCTTGCTTGGAGTCGGGCTTTGAAAATGTTGAGTCTGCTTGAAGTCGGTTGGATTACCGAACCAAAACTTTGGTTCGGCGCTTGCATGGAGTCGGCTCGATGACCGAACCAAAACTTTGGTTCGGCGCTTGCTTGGAGTCGGGCCTTAAAAATTTGGAGTCTGGTTGGAGTCGGTAGGATTACCGAACCAAAACTTTGGTTCGGCGCTCACTTGGAGTCGGGGATTGAAAATCTCGAGTCTGCTTAGAGTCGGCGCGATCACGGAACCAAAACTTTGGTTCGGCGCTTGCTTCGAGTTGGGCCTTGAAAAATTGGATTCTGCTTAGAGTCTGTCCAATGACCGAACCAAATCTTTGGTTCGGTGGTTGCTTAGAGTCAGGCATGAGAAATTTAAGGGTTTACTTGGAGTCAGCTGGGAGTAATGCTGCTTGGAGTCGGGTGAAGGTTTGCTTGGGGCTCAACCCGGGTATAACTGATCTAAAAGAAAGTTGAAAATTTTCATCATTGTACGATGATACTTCGGGGATTTCTTCATGACGTGTTCCGGGGTTCTTGAAGGTGTATGGCGGTCGTCACAAATGGAATAGCTTGTCAATAATGTAAGGAAGGTTGAACCAAATCTTAAAGGAAAGAAGGTTGAACCAAATTCCAAATACTATATACTCAGCTACCTCTCCTCATATCTTCATTCTATAAATACCAAGCACATGGCATCATAAAAAAGGGGGATGCTGAAAAGCAAAGCTTTCAGCAACAATGGCAAACAACTTTGAGAGGGAAAAATCTTAGTTCTAATAGCATGTTTACTCGTATTCAAAGCTTGTGGTTGTAACAAGAAATGAAAGGGATAAGAAAAGAGGAACAGTGGATGTAGGCACATTCAAGCCGAACCACTATAAATTCTGTGTCTTTTTACATTTAAGTCCTTTACATATTATTTATTGCTAATTACTGATTTTCTACCTTAAACATCCACAACTAATTTTCATCAAACAATAGTTATATAATACAAACAATATTCACAGCTCCACAACAACGATTTGAGTGTTTGCCCATTTTTTGTGCAAACATTTGTTTATTAATGACTTGTTCGATCAGCCCTATAGAACAAGGATGTTGTCTTAGTTGAACATTGTGATGGTTTCACCAACTAAGAGTATTTAGAGAGAGAGTGTGCCAATTATAGCATTCTGTACGCTACGTTGATTTTAGATTGGTTGGTTATGCCATTCGGGCTAACCAATGTGTTAGCATGCCTTATTGATGTCATGGACCGAGTTTTGCAGGGTCACTTGAGTGAGTTATGCTGGTGTTCGTTAATGATACTTTCCTCTACTCATGGACGAAAGAATAGCACAAGGCACGATTGATGATTGTATTATTGGTGTTGAGAAGACACCAATTAACGATGAGATTTTGGAGCATCACTTCTAGAGGAGGGAAGTGAGATGTTTAGGTCATGTTGTTTCAGAGTAGGACATCGCTGTAAATCATGTAGTCGGTCTATAATTTGAATAGACCAAAGGTAGTAGTATCGTTAACCTATTTGATAGGAGTGGATCAGACATTTATCTGAGATGCGAGGTGTGGACATGCATTAGTGGGTCTAATCGAGACGTTGACGAGTGCACCGATATTCCTCATTCTGAGAGGGAATGAGGTGTCAATAATACACACATGCTTATGGTACTTAACTAGGTGCGTTATTGATGCCGAATGGTAAGGTTGTCATATAGGCTAGCCGGTAGCCGAAATTGCATGAGAGGAAGTATCAAATGCATGATTTGAAGTTGGCAACTATCGTATTTGCTTTGAGTGGAGGACATACCAGTTTGGGAGCGATATTCCTAGAGTGGACATTGCTTGAGTTTATTGCTGGTTATGACTTCAGATTAGATGTGAGCTAGTGCCAAGACGCTGGCTATTTTGACTATCGGACCTCCTTTGGTTTAGTGGATCGGTACTAGTCAGAGGCGTGGAACTAGACTAGCGGAGATCACGCTTAAATTAGAAGAACGAGTAGTGTTTATAGAGGTGATGCAGCATGGACTCGATCGAGATGGTTGGCTCCACAAGGATGAGATGGATTTCACCGATTAAATGTGAAGGACTATAAGATAATAAGATTGCATTTGAGTCAAAGTCGATAGAGTGACAAAGATGCTAGATTTATATTCGTTAAGTCCAATAGGATGGCATCCAAGTTAGTCAAGTTATATGTGTAATGGATAGCGTAATTCTATGGTGTGTCAAAGAGCATTGTAAGTGGACAAAACCTGTTGTTCACGGGTGGGTTTTGGGAGAACTTACAAGAGGCATTTGGAATTTGGCACCAAACTGACTAGATGATAATGAGACTGGACCAGTAACTTCAAGACCTCATAAGCCTATTCATACTGATAGACGTGATACGAAATAGGTTAGAAAGAAGGTCGTAGAGTAGTAAAAGTTCAATTGAGTGAAAGAAAAGGCGATTTCATATGAGAGACTGAAGAGAGCATGAGAACCACTTATCTGAAGCTCTTCACTTAGTGAGATTTTATTTTTCATCAGCTTTCATATTGGATATCATGTTTGATGTTTTATACTAGATCGTTTAGTATCTTGAACATTAGGATAGGCATGGATGTTACTTTTGGATGTTTGATCTTATAGGTGCTTGTTTGATGTTTGATTGTTGGCACATGGTACGATTACTTTCGCTTATATGTTTGTTAGGCATGCGGGATAGTTATGGTTTGATATAGCATATTTTTTGGTACAGTATACTTATTTACATCATGATGTTATTATTGTGCTTCACTCTTTGTTGGTACTTGATCAGGTACATGGAAGCAAGTGTTGGCCATTTGAATGCTTATCCACTTATATTCACTTCTAAATAAAATGTTCTTACTATAAAAGAGGTACGTAACACTTATAGTGTAGATTTGGCTATATATGTTTGGTTGTCCTCGTAAACGAGATGCCTTAGATATGAGATGCCTTAGATATGAGATGTATATATATTTATATAGTATCGGGTTTCCCATACCTAGCAACGCAAAGGAGGTGCTGTCGAAATTTTCCATGACATAAGCCAAAATTAAGAGAAAAGTCAACGTATAGGGTATTATATGTTGCCGGTAGTTGAGAGAGTCGGTAATGTATGAGATTTAGAAGACTTGCCTTTCTATTAGTGACTTAGCGCTTTTGTTTTCCATTGTCTTTTTCATTGGAAATAAGTGCATGATTTAGACGTTTGGTTTAGCAACGTAGATTTCAGATTTGATGGTGATTGTACTTAGGGATGAGGATTATGGCTCCAGCTAATTCTGAGTCTATTCCCTTTGTTGCAATTCCTTTCAGTGATTTTTATCAAGAGTTGAGAAGTGACGATTTCCCATGTATAGTTGCCTATGTGAGGGTATTGGGTTGTAATGACCCAAATTTTGACTAACGTTATTTAGAATATTTAATTGGGTAAATTAAATAAAATAATGTAGAAAGTTAAGGGATTTGGATTTGTTAATTTAGAAGGAGTCGTGCCTTAATGAATGTATTATCCAAAGAGAATAAAAATAAGTAAGTAGGATGAATATGGTAAGGGTAAAATAGGAATAGCCCTTGTTCTTATACTCTAGGCCTTCTATTCTTTATTCCTTATTCATTTTAACATTCACAAACAAAATTAAAACCTTAAGTAAAATCGGTCGGCCACCATTAAGAGGAATCAATAAGAAGATAAGTTAGAAAGCTTGAAGAAATTAATCAAAGGGCAAATCTCAACCTTCTTAACACAAAGCCAAGGTGAATAATTGATCTACATCTCACTTTTGATAATGATTTCAGTTTCATGTTTATGTCTGAATCATTTTGCAAGTAACATGCCAGTTATGTTTATTTAAATAGATATACATGCTTGTTGATGATTTATATGATTTCATATGGATTTTATGTTTAGATTAGAAAATCTATTAAATGACATCCAAATGAGTTGTATTTTTGATATATGATCAAAACTATTATTTTAGAAGTGGGTTTCAAGTTTCATAATATTCTAAGTAATTGTGGATTTATTATGAGTTTTCTATGAGAGAAAATAATGAATATTGGGTTTAAATTATTTAAGGCAACTATATAATGATTTCGGGTCTGAAATTTATATATGTTAGAAAACTTATTAAAAGTGAATTATTGTGATTTTTGGGGAATCTTCCTAAGTATTTTACTATGGTTATAAAATTAGTTAAGTTAAGGGACTTAAATGTTTAATATGTTTATTAAGAAGAAGGGCTTATTTTCTTAAAAGAATGTGAATTGTTAATTTTGAATTCGGCAGCCTTTTTAGAAAAGAATTTTGATAAAGAAATGCTAACCAATCATATTTTGACAAGTTAGGCAAGTTAGGTGGAAAGAAATTACTTTGAAAGGCGTAAAATCAGTTTTGTTTCAAATTAAAACTTTGCCACTTCTTTTGCTATCACCATCACAGTTAGACCTTTCACACCTATTCAAAACCAATGCACATGATATCAAGCAATTGGTATGTAGTGTAATAGAGAAAGGCGGAAGGAATGATGGTGTCGAAGGCATGCTTTTGAAAGGGTTGAAGCCACTTTTAATTGCTTTATAATCAATCAACTTGCCTTTGTATTTTAGAAAGAAGCTTTCGAAAGAGTTGCCGCTTGTTTTTGTTTTAAAAGAAGCTTTCAAAAGGATAACCGCTTTTGAACCTATTCGATACCCATGTTGTCGCATTCATACCTTTCGAATTTGTTAAGTCTGCTTTTCCTTATAGCCTTAAAACAATGTATTCGAAAGGAGTGCTTTCGCCTTTTAACTTTGAAGCCGCCTTCTCAATGCTTTCGAAAGGGTCGTATAGCTGCTTTTAAATGGTTTCGGAGGCAATGGTTTTGAAGCTATCCTCTTCCCCAACTCTTTTACTAGGATTAAAGCTTTCGAAAGGGATACTTTTTCTTCTATTTTCTTTGACCCTTTACTTATATTAAAGATTAAACCCAATGGTTTTGAAAGGAATAGTTTTAAATGGTTCTGAAGTAATATTTCCACAAACCCTTACTTGAACCCAATGCTTTGGAAAGGTATATTTTAAGTGTTCTGAAAGGTTGTTTTAAATATTTTGAAAGGAAGGTTTCCAATGCTTTCGAAAGACAAGTTTAAATGGTTTCAAAAGGGGACGTTTAAGGTTTTACATAATGGTTTTGAAAGGGATACTTTCAATTATTTTAAAAGGGATTGTTTAAGGTTTTAAACAAGGGTTTCGAAGGTAGTGTTTTGGCTTTAAGGCCTAAAGTTTTCTAAGTTAGAAAAGGGTTTTAACTTATTTTTATAAGATAGAAAATAACCTTGAATTTAGATTTCATCAAAATTATTTTGTGTAAAGCATATATCATGGCATAAGTATTTTTAGTAAAGCAAAGAGCATATCTTCCTTGTTTAGGTATGATTTAAAAAGGGTTAAATCATTTTGAAAGTAATGTTTTTAAGGAAAATTGGAAGGGGTAGTTAACCCTAAGTTTATGACTCAGATATTAGAAGACCAGATGGGACTGGTATGAGGTCGCGTCCTATACTTTAGTTAGTAGCCCCTAGCTAATATAAGTCCAAAATTCCAGTGTGTAGGGCTTTGTCATATGTAAGACTAAAATGACGTTACACACAAAAAGAATATACAAAGAGAAGATAAGTTATTTGTGAGCCCGCAAAACCATTAGGATCAGTTGACCCTAGGAGATAAGTTAAGGACATATCATTCAGTATTGTATCTAAAAGAAGTTAGGTTATTTATTATGTCCGGTAGGCCCGAGTCAGCCAATGGTTAATAGTTAGCCAGTTAAAACTATAATATTAGATAGTTTAGTCCATTGAATACCTGATTATATGCATATATGTTATTGCTATTATTGTTATAATCATATTGATTATAGGTTTTTGATTTGCAAAAGATATGATTTTAAAAAGATATCAGTGAGGGGAAACTAGTTCCGCTAAGCAGCATGGTCTCACTTAACATCACAAAACTGAGATGTAATAGAATTATTCACGCCAGCCTTTATGTCTAACTCGAAGTTTATGTTTTTCCCTTAAACTCTCGGGTGCTCAAAATTTAATTTGAGTAGATTAAGAGTTAAGGACTTTTCAGGTTTAGTAGTTTGGACGAATAAGCTTCCGAAGATGTGCAGGAGGCAAAGTTGGCTATATAGGAGCTATTTAGTATTACTTTCGTCTTGATGTATTTATGAATGATATGTCTATACTCTAATCATCCAAGAGGGCATCTTCATATGTCGCTCTTGGCATAATTTACAATAATTTATATTTGATCAAAACATAGGAATCATTTTAGGATTATGTAATTGAATATGAAATACTGATTTGAAATTTAATCAGAAAAGTTGTTTTTGAAATCTGTGTTGATTTTATTTCATATTCATGTGCTTCTTATATTATGGATACCATTAACATTACCATATTTTGTCACTGGAAGTTAATACTATAGATGACCACAGAAACTGTAGCGCTTAGCTTCGGGCCTCAAGATAGGGGATGTTACATGGGTTGTGTTGCTTTGTCCTTGGGATTTCGAGGACGAAATCCATTTAAGGAGGGGAGACAGTAACAATATCTATATTTAATGATAGGATATTTAAATAAATTTATTTAAATATTGAGTCGTTAATTAGTTGACGGTCTCAAAAATATGATTTTTCGCATACGATTGAATCAGACTCGAGACTACATCCGTTGAGTTCATATCGATGTTGCGAATTAAAATGAGTATAAGGATTGCTATATTTGGAGATCGGATGATCCGACGGCTGAAATGGTCTCGAAAAGCGCAAAATTATCATCTCAGAGCGCAGCTTTAGGTAGCAACGAAGTTTATACCATCGGGACCTGAATATTGAGGTGATGCACGCAGATGAGTTTCATGGTAATCGGACGCGTCGTTTGATCATACGAAATCAAAACGCACACCGTTTTATTTGAAAAATTAAACAAAGAGAATAAAATATTATTTAAGTTAAAACCCTCATTATCCAAAACCTGAAATTCTCATTGCCCAAGCACTGTTGCATCCATCCTCTATAAAAACCTGGCCACCTCTTCCTATTTGGTTTCAGAAATTAAAATCAAGCAATTACTCAACGATAAACCATGACACGTGGCTTGTAGGACTCCTAGGGAGGAGGGGCATCTCTAGTGTGAATTTAGTTGTAATCGATGATGGTTGACGCCGGGTGTTCGAAACTAAGGCTTGAGTTTTCCGACTGAGTGGTTGGAGATTGGGGGGAGGAGGATGTCATCAGCTTTGGGGTGGAAACACATACCTGAGGCATGAATTTGGTGAGGTCTGATCCCGCGTTGATGATCGCAACCATATAGTGGATCGAAACTTGGGCAGTGTCGCATTTTTAACGGGTTAGCTGGAGCAGGCAATTTTGGCTTGGACAAGTCAAGCATCGGACAAGGAGTTCGATGGCAAAGATGATATTCGATTTCATGCACTGGAGCTTCATACGCTTGAAGAGATGCACGCAGGTTTGGGTTTGTGATATATGCATGCTACAGGAGAAATAGAATGGGGAGGAAGAAATGTTAACAGCTGATCTAGGTAATTAGTTTTAATTAATTATAGTTAAGTTAATTAAATTATTTCAATAATTTGAAATCTTAAATTATGCATATCTTTTGCATACGAGGTCCGTTTTGAACGTCGTTGCACTCGTGATGGACAGCTCTATGACTTGGCGATGGTTTGGTCAGATTTGGTTGAGGTGAGTGAGATTGTCCCTCACCATACTATGATTTTTAGTATAGTATTAAAATGACATTTTGAAATGTTTTCTAACTTTAAAATGTGATTTCAAAAATACTTAGACTTATAGCTTATTTTATAAAAGTATTTTTAAGTGGTTTTAAATTAAATATCACATTTTTCCCATTGACGTGCTATTTTTCCGATATTGATAGATTTAGGCTATTACTAATATTTATCACACATTGATTGCTTTGGATGGATTGTATAGTGTTACTATAGATGTATGTAGGATACTAGAGACATTAGTATGCTTGTTGGTTGCATCTATGTTTGCTTGCTTGTGTGGTCGAAAATGCTCATCGGAGCGAACTAGATGTAGGAACAATGAAAATTGACTTCGATGGATAGACCCTAGAGCATTTGGAGTCATATCGTTGCATTGGTGATGCATGAGGGTTGTAGTGTTGAGCGTAGCGATGGAATCAGCGTGATGTTGTCGTTATGAAGGAGCTACAAGTTTTAGCTCGACGGAGCTTGGTTTGGCATAGGGTGGTCTAGTGGTTGGCTTCAAGAAGTATTGGTCGAATGTGAGTTGGTTCAGCTAGTGAAGGACCGACAAGGAATTCAAGTACGGTCGGAGCTTGGTTCGACTAGTGAAAGACTGGATAGGAAACCCTGTCTGGTAGTTGTTGGTTCAGTGTTAGGGGAGTCGAACAGCAAATGTTGTTTTGTGTTTCTTCTGTTCGGTGGGAGCGTGGTTTCAGCCCAAATAGAGGGATGCCGAACAAAACTTGGAGGGAAGCTTTTGGAACGTTGGATTCGGGGCAAGACGTGGGGTTGCTTATTGGTTTGGGGAGTGGGCTTGGGCAAGGATAGAGGACCCCAAGGATGACTCTAGATGACTTTGGGATGGTAGCCAACGATGTATGACGACTTCGACTACTCGACATGGCGAGTGACTATAGCATCTGGTGGTGCACCAAAAGGACAAGTTCTGCATGATAGCTCGTAGAGTAGAACATGATGTTGTGATGCTCGTGAGTAGGATAGGGTAGTCTATGTGTACCTAGAGTAGTTTGTGTGTACAATGTGTTTGGACGTTTGCGTTTTTCATGTCCTTAGCCATTTGTGTGGGCAAGAGTTGAGCATCTATGGGGCAATTCTGCTATCGATACGTGTGCTAAGGGATTGATGGATGACTCTATGGTTGTGATGCTCATTAGTGGGACTGGGTAGTCTATGTGTACCTAGGGTAGTCTATGTGTATCCATATTTTGGACGTCAACATGTGTCCAGTCCCTAGCCATCTGTGTAAGCAATAAGTTGAGCATCTATAAGAGTTATCATACATTTAAAGCACTTGAGTGATAGATACGAGGATGTGTGATGGATGACATGTTTACCGTGTTCTTGATATTTTGTGTGATACCCATGTACCCCATATTTCACTTGTATTGGTGGTTTAGCATATACTGCGTCTATGTGCTAAGTTTTTGGATACAGGGACAGGTCAGGTATGATTCTCTGTACCCTCTTTTTTCGATACTATATTGACTTTTGTAGTGTTTTGAGATTATTTATCGCTCATACTAGACTTTCTTATGACTCGATGTTTTATGCTTTGCTTCTTATTATCTTGGATACCCTTAAATGAGTAGACTAGATAGTAGGTGTAAACAGTGCTTGGAGCTATATAGGTGGACAAACAGGAGGTGACACTTTCTCATATTTATATTTGGACTTATTATAGTTTATTCTGCTATGTAACATTGTGGAGCCTAGATAGTGTTGGCTTACAATAGTTAGAGACAGTTTATCAGTTGACTTTATTTATTATTTGTATAAACTCTATTACTATTTTGTAGAAACTGTATGAGCTTGTATATCTGATTATGTGGTTCATGTAGTTATTACTGCCTCGTCTGTTTTATATCTGTAATGACTATTATATTTTATCTGATGCGCTGTGAGATATACGACAGATTATGTGATTGTGTGATGTTTAATTTCTTTCTCTTCTCTTCTATTCTCTTCTCTCCTTTTATATTCTTCTTCTTTTTCTTTCCCTTGACAATTGTCCTACATCGAGTAGATGCTCCAGTATAGCACTATTCGCTTATATGAGCATTGGAGGTGTAGGGCATTCGTCACAGTAGGACGAGGAAATCTTTGCATGCGAAGAACTATTTAGTTAGCCTAAATTAAATACGTAAAAATACATTAGCATATAAATATATTATTAACGTATAATTAATAAACGTATTTATTATATCATATAGAATAAATATGTTAGTAATTAGCATTAAACCCCATAGGAAGAAAGTGAGGATAATTATGGAAATTAATCCATAGTTGAACGAAGAATAAGGAGTTTTCCTTATATGGCCTTAATGCGAAATGCGGTGAGGTATATATTATTGTATATTAGAAGAGTGGAATTATGACTTAGTTATAGGGATGCGATGTTAGTCAAAAGCACACAGAAATATGCCTAACTACTCTGGCTACCATCAGTGTGACTTTGAGACTGATGTGAGACATCACCTATAATAAGTACCCATGGTGAGCACGATGTTAGTCATAATTCTATAGGGTAAGTCCGCCTAGTTAATCTGGCTACCAGCACCTATGAATGGTCAAACTAATGGGAGACATCACAATTTGTATTGTGGGTCATAATACGTAAGACCTGGGTCTACGTTGGAGGTATTAAGTGGTTGTTGTAGGATCCACTTCCCTTCCTACTTAAGAAGTATTAAATGGTCGAGATTATAATTTAGGTGTAGTAGTAGGGAATCTCAAGAGGGGTCCGTTTAGGGATTAAGATATTAAGTGGCTATTGTAGGATCCATCTCTTCCTATAAAGAAGTGTAAAGTGGTTTGATGAGATTTCATGCGATGTTAGTTAGGAAGTAACAGAAAGGGGTCCGCCTTGGGTTAGGTATAAAATGATGGGGATTTTCCTATGATATAGGTATTGAATGGTCAGAGTTTGCCTAATTTCCATTAAAAAGATATTAAATGGCTCAGGTACTTTCTCTATCATTGTTAGGACATGATTGATGGTAGTTGCATGGGACTTGTAAGGGCTTTTGCCTACAGTTGAAGGTATGCTATGGAGTTGGACTGGAAGAGTCTTCGGTTTTATAGTTGTAGGTATATGTGGTAGGATATAGTATAGAATGCATAAGACATATTACTTATCCAAATGATACTGCCCAAATACTATTATGGTAAGACTTGATATTTTCATTCACCAAACATTATTGTTCCAACCCCCTCCTCATTACAACACTAATTTAGAAGATGAAGGCAGAGGCGAATTCTTGTGGTAGTTTGCCTATCTATATATGTTTTGATATATTTTGTTGTGCCCAATTTCAGACATGTTATTATTGTTTTTGGGATATTGTATTCTGAATATTTGGGATGATATGTTGTATTTCTGAGATTTGGATTTTCTATGAAATGGGTACATGTTTTAGATATTATATTTTATCCTTTATGTTATGATATTCTGATAGCATAGATAGATAGATCTGTATATTGTTCATTGTATATATTTTACCAACCAATAGCCTGCTTTGGAATAGGTCAAAGGTTCGATGGGTTTTTATTCAATCGAAAATTAGGCCCATTTCGAGATGGGTTGTTGCATTTGGTATCAAAGTTTAGGTTACCCGGTCAATAGGGATAAATATATATAAGAGTACATATTCGTTATTTTTGAAAGTATTTTTTAAAACCCTACTACATATATGTTTTTTTATGAACATATGTAAACACAGCTAACTTTTTATTTTAGCAAATAATTCTATCTTAGGAAGTTGAAATTAAAAGTTTAAACCTATAGATAGTTGTTTATAGCTGAAAATTATTCCTTTAAGGCTAGGAAACCCTCTACCCAAGAGATACTCACTATCCATGCAGCATACCGCACTTTAATGTGCCCGAATATTGACTAAATCAAAACCTAAGTCTATTAGGGCACGGATCGTTGGTTTTGGTAACCTGTAATAAACATAAGTATATCAGAGTGCGATCAGTATAAACTCGCAGCAGAATAGAAAAATATAATTGAACATAAATACTGTCTGAGGCTACCATCTTGGAATCAATAGTTTCCTAGGGTATCTAATTGCCTTATCAGCGTGAGCATGAAAGAAGTCTCCGCCATCTACAGGTCCTGTCTTGCACCAATAGCCTGTCCCTCTAAATACATCATGTGGGTCATTATGAGGAAGGGGTTAAAACAACGTTTTAGTGACTAGAAAATTACACACTTTATCCATAACATTAATTTATGCCGATTGATTTCCATTTAAGCATTATGTCTATTATTTACAGCTAGTCCATTCAACCCTATGTGCGCGTACGATATGCCTAATCTTCTCCGAGGTATAACTATATATATATATATACGAATATATACATACATATATATATATATCTAAATGATGTACTAGCCAAACCCTTGGCCACTTAATACTTATTATATAGGGAGGAGGCAGACCCAACGGCCATTTAATACCTTAGTCCTCGAAGCAGGCCCTCTGCAACGTAAACGATGGTCAGGCTGTCCTAGCTACAAAGATCGATGACCTTAAGATGCATTTTTATAATTTAATTGTCGTATTACTAACGCATCCCAAAGACTCATCTAAGAGTTAACTAGCCCACCTCCGATAAATAAACAACTAACCAACTAACTATGAGGTCGGTTCATATTCCATATGGATTCTACACTGGTAGGAAGCAAAATCCATATGAGCATACTCGAGCTTTTTCTACTGATCGCCCGGGAACACTGGTGGTCATAGCCTATATGCCACCCCTACTACTAAATCCCAGTCCAACAATAATACTGACATAGCCCACCGACCTTCCATAGCTTACATCCCGTAGACTAACCTAATGTAAGTCAAGGAAAATTGTAACAACCCACACCACCTGACACTCTGATCTAAAGCCTAGGGTGCCTTTTAGACTCGCGTCATGCCAGGAGATACGAACTATTGGGTTTTTAAAACATTACAGAGCATAATTATAAGGGTAATTTCTAAGACATTCTTCACTTTCAAATCTCACAATGGTAGGAATTAAGATATAAGTATAGAAAATAGATATTTCAGAAATACTGTCTTTAAATACTTATTTACACTATTTCCAAGATACAATGTAAGCTTGGCAAACAATAATACAATAGGTAACCACATGATAACCAATGAATGATATGAGAACTCCAACTTTGAGCTCCTTCCTCCCCGTACTATGCCCAATCTTCTGCTAACCTGTTATCCTATGGTGGAGAAAATGAAAAGGAGAGAGTGGGTTAGACAAAAGTCTGGTGAATGAGTACAATTTTAATATGTGATGATACTGTGTAGTTAACTTCAATACTACGCCAGATGACATAGGGTGTGCTACAAGTGTCCGTAAATTCCTCAGTTCATTACCTAAGGTTTCTTGTCTAATGCATACCTACACTGCAACCAGTATAGGTAGCTACAAGGGTTGAACTACACACCGAACCTCACAACTAACGATCGACCATCGCTTCTAGAGCTACCTAATAAGGAAATAAATTGCCACCTATATCACTGCATAATGGTATTATGGAGACTACTCCCCACAAATATCACCGCCCTTAGGGGAACCCTTTCCCCTAATTATGACTACTGCAAGTAATCCCGACTACGCATCGAGGGGGAATAACAAATGTCGACTCGTCGAAGTGTCTCGCCGCCTACATCTGTATCCACTTCTTGATCGTAGCTTTGGCTTCTTATTGCACACATTGGATACTCCATCAAAATTGTATTCAGTCGCATCAAAAATAGTGCATACTAGGATTCTCATTATACCGGACTGCCTCTCGATCGTAATGTTGGCCTCTTATTTCATGAGCCAGGATCCTCCATCAGAACTGAATCACATCGCATCAGAAATCGTACATTTTAGGATTCCCGTTATGTCGGACCGCACTCCATCATGCATCCTCATCAGTGCTAGGCATCCATCGTGGAACCACCTATGAGTGTCATTTGCGATAAGAATCGCCCCAAGTTGGATAAACAACATTTACCCAACACCACAATGACCTAGCATCCTTTGATTGGGAACTAGCTTCCCTACTATCTCTAACAAAAACATTTAACCCCAAATTAGGATCAAGTAAACAATTTGCATTTATATAATTTATGTTAAATTATATAATATTTATTACTAACTTGGGCCTTAACCTGAGGTTCAAATTCTGCAGTTTACTGTCGAACGGTCGACCGTTAAACCTAATCGATCAACCGCAACCAATCGATCGCTAACAGTCGACATCTATGGTTCCAGGGTCGATCGATCGTAGGCTATAATAAGGTTTTTTGTATTTTACCTCTCGAATAATTTATTTCATATAATTGATGTCGTTGACTATTTTCAGTGAACCCTAATTATTAGTTAACCGGTCTATATTATAATTTCAATGTCAAGTTGTCCAATTTAGGGTTTTACAAATTTAAGGTTTACAAATTTTGGTGTTTTGCAACTTAATTAGAAAAGGGTACTTTAGTATCAAATCAGATTTAGAAATTTACAATGGTTCAATTTTAATCTAGTTTACAGATTTCCATTTAGGGCTTTGCATGTTTCAAATTAGGTTTCTAGCACCCTAAATCAACTAGAATAGTTTGAATCTAACTATAATGATCATTTTACTAAAATTGTTCTCACTCATCTGAAGCTTAAGCTCTTCCTATTTGATTTGCTAGAGAATCGCCCCTCTGAATGCTAGCTCCGCTTGCTATGTCTAGATCGAATTGCTTGCATTCTTCTAGTTGATTTTATTTTGATTTTTGAAGAATTTTAAGGGTAGAGGAGAGGTTGGAATTTGACAGAGTTTGTTAGAGTAAATGGTTATGTGAATTTTTAGGTCTGGTTAGGCTTGAATTTATAGGATTTAGCAATTTGTTTAGGCCTTGGATTTAGGCTGAAGAATCTTTAGATTTATCGTGCATGTTCATCTATTACTTCACTACAAAGCAACACAATAGAGCCATTCGAACATTCCACAAAGTAGTCGATTTATCTCGAATTTACACAGCCTACGGTCGATTGCCCTGACCCCTAGGTCGACCGCTATCGGTTGACCTTCGATACCATTGGGTCGATCGGTCCCCATGTTAATTTGTGCATTTTTTTCTTACTCTATTTCCAATTCTTTCGATGCATGTAACTTCTCCATATCAACTCCGACTTCAGAGTGTCATATATGAAAATCGTTTGGAAAATTTCTACGAACACAATGATGCAAGTTTCGTAGCCAAATTCAGGCATCCAAGAAAATTTTCCTTTTTAGTCTTTGTTTTTATGTAATTTCATTTTTCATATTAAATTCCTGTTAATTTTTCAAGGTGTTACATTCTTCCCTCTTAAAAGGATTTCGGCCCTGAAATCTTAAAGAATGGAATGTAAATTACATACACAACAACCAATGGATACATCCATCATCAATGGGCAAACATTGCCCTTAGAAACTTTCTAATGCAATACGTATATATATGCAACGTAAAATGCAAATGACTTATACTATTGTAAATGAGTAAGCAGTCTGTTGAACGAGTCGACCTCCTATCATGCAAATGCTCATGCCATAAATCCAAATGTATGCAACATCCTAAGTGAATATACTTGTAACTCTATATGTATGCACAACTATTCAACTCATATACGACATCCATATGCATAACATTCACTAGCATAATAACAATCAAGAGATAATATGCTACCAAATATGAGTGTGTGTACTATCTTGAGGATATACTATCATAAACGTGCAAAAGAGAACAATTCAAATAACTCGTCTAATTACATCCGTTAGCATCCATCAACCATAACATGTCCTATTGATAGTTCGCAACCATTCCTACCATCCAATGGTCCATATCTAAGCTAAAACCTAAATACAAAAGTAATTTATACTTTTCTAACTAAAATGGAAATGTACTTGAAAAGAGTTCGGGATGGATAGCCCGGACTTTCTCCTCAAGCTCCCATGTATTCTTAACTCAATCGTCTCCTTATTAGACTCAAACCAGTTTAATTATTTCATTGCAGTTTCAATTTGTCTCATGCCCAAAAGTACCGTAGGTGCATGGTGAACAAGGGACTTCCTTTAAATTTTCCCAAACAGACACAACTTGACCACGTCGCATAGACACTTTCACAAGTACCTAATGACATTTTAGATGTATTCTATCTTGCCTTGAGGATTTTCCACTTGTCTACTTCCTATTGTGGACTCCACTCCACGGATTGTAGAGGACTTAGCTCCTTGGACTATTGTAGACTCAGCTCCATGGACCATCCTATGTATCTCTTGTTGGTACATGCTTTTCTACCTATCTTGTGCAGTTTTTATCCTTCTATAAAATAAATCTATCCATATTTTTCAGCCTCACTTCTCATCCTTTACCACTAGCATAAACCTATGATCTGGATGTATATACATAGGTAATTATCTACAATCCTTGCTACTAACTACAATGGTTTCATCACGCACCATGCTAAATAGAGCATAAGTATGCTCCCATGAAACTGTAGCCCAATGAAATTATCAATGCATAACGTACTGACTAACTCATCCAGTGGCATACCTAGTGACTTCAACTTCTAGATATCAAGTGAGATAACTCTAATGTGGACTGTATCTCCTTCCATAGTACTTCCTATATAGCTCTTTGCTAATTTTCCACTTAACCGAAGGGTATCTAACTTGGTGATTTCTAAAAATGTTGAAAATAGCAAAACTTCTTTTCCAATTCAATTCAACATAGATCATCTCATTTTACTTCTAAATGGTTTCTTTAGTTCTTTAAAAAATCGTGGTATCTAGTTATCATGTTTAGAGTCTATAGGGATCCATCCTAAGTTCTACTAGTGAAAGTTTGGTCTATCTTCCAATTCAACCTTAGTAATAGAAGCACCAAAATTTATTGAAGTCATAACTTAAAATCACTCTAGCATTGGTAATAATCACCTAAGTGGTACTTTGTTCACGTGCGACTGCTATACACACTACTGTGTATTCTAAGTTAGTTTTCCATGAATTTCCTAAAGTAAATAGTCTTCTTCCGTTCCGAGGGATGACTGAGAGGAATATTTTTTATCCCTTCCTCTAAATATTATCAATAATTTCATGATCTAGTTTTCTATGAAGATCGCCTTCGCATTCTCAATGGGTGCATATAACAGTACATTTTCTCTTGACTGGGACCCAAATCCTTGAATGAATCATCCATTATAAGATCTTGACTATAATCTCATCTAGGATATTTTTTGTGGTTTGAACTTCCAAAACTTTACCATTTCTTAATGTCCTCCCATAAATGAGACCTTTCTACCAAAAATACCCTTTTATCACCTTATTCCAATTATTTCATGGTTGAGATAACTCAATAAAGAACAATGCCTTGTCATTTTAATCCAATAACATGATGACCAATGAATTGGTTTATACTTAGGGATATTTGTATTTTAATGCATTAGAACTGCATCTCTCCCGATGGAAAATTTACAGTGTAAATTTTTATGTCTTATCCCAACAGGAGAATTTGTGTTACATTTGGAATTATAAGGAATTATCTTTTACGTAACTATTGAAATAAACAGTACAAAATATGGTAAGTATCCATATTTTATACATCTCTTTCACTTTGGGTGTATTTTTTGTCATTTCAAATGATGCACTTTTATTTACAAATCTAATCTTGATCATCCATAGGAACTTACATTGCAACCCTCTATATTCCAATGAATTAAAATACTTTAAATTCCTTTTCCAATTTATCACTACTTTAAGTTAGATCTACTAACCCATATCAATTATCCAACAAATTTAGGATCACCAAAATCCCAACAATTTACCGTGTAACTTAGTTTACACTTTACATGCACAAGTCATTCAAATCTACAAATCTGGAACTATCACATGATCTATAAGTTAAAGGACTACTACTATACTTACTAAATTCAGGGACTACTAATACCCAATATTTTCTAGATTCAAGTATGTGCAAATTTCTAACTATACAATTCCAAGATTTACATAGGCATACTTGGGACACATCTACGATGATAGAACCCAATAAGGTAACACTGCATGTAGGCTACTGTGGAAATCAATTTCAACTAATACCACCACATAGTGCTACTCTGGGAGCTGCTCTCCCACTAGTATGACTTCCTGCTCATGTCCACCTGGTCCGCCTGTAGCCTACAAGTAACCTATTCTTGCCTATATGGTACCGCCTTTGCTATTATAGCATCGAACTTACCATTACAATTTAAATTGCATAATGAAATTAAGGAATTGCCCCCTTTGTCACTTGGCTGATTATATTAGAACTGAAGTAGACTCTACTTGGCCCTTTCACACATCAAACCGAATAAAACTTCTTACATATATATCATCCCTTGATAATAACCATCTTGGCTTATTCTTTCCTTATTTTGGAATATGTTTTTCCCAAACCATACATGGGTAAAAAGATACAAGGTGGCGCTCACCCTACACTACTATAGGATGTTTGACCCCGTCTTTTCAATTCAACCGTCAATTGAAAAGGTCACTAAATTCCTATGTTTCCCTTTTATCTCCGTCCTGACCATTTCAAGGCTTCCAAATTCCATAGTCAATTCTGTCCTAGTGGGCTGTTTAATTCTATTTAACTAACTCCAATTTAACTCTTTTCGTTTAAGTTTAAGTGATAATAATAGTACTTTGATTTGCTATTTTAAATCAAAACCTTTTTATTTAGACATCATTTCCACAAAGATAATAAGTTTTTAAAACTGTAAAGCCCTCTTTATGTTTTTAACAAATGCTTCCCTTTTTACTAAGACCATGACATTTTCTTTAATTAAATTACCAAAACGGTAAAGCTTAACTTAGCAAAATTTATATAAAACACACCATTTTTAAAAAAAAAATTCTTTCACAAATAAGAAATTTTCACAAAAGTATTTTTTTAATTATAACGTGGTATTTTTAACTTATTATTATTATTTTAGAGTTTGACAAAGACATCAATAAAAGACATTTTCAAGTGCTAATAATTTCTAATTTATCAAAGGAGTCTAAAAATTAAATCATGCTTACTTCTCGAATTTCTTTTCAAAAGTTCTATTATTAAAATGAAAGTAAACATTGAAGGTGAGTGTAACCATATGCCTAAAAGACAAAACAAAAGCTTTATAACAGTTACTGAAAAATTGCTTTTCATTTAATTCTCTAATTTTTCTTTTTAAAAAAATTTTATAAAGTTTGTTTGATTATTTTATATAAAATCATAAACAAATTTTTTCTTTCTATTTAAAATATCACAGATCTGCTATTTCTAACCTTTAGAAAACATTTTTATTGGTTTATCACTTAAATCAGAGTAGATAATAGGAACCTAGTTACCTAAGTCCACTTATACCTAACAATGCTTTAAGTGCATAAGGTTTCTATCTTCCTTTTCAAAGATGGTTAACTTAAGTTTATTTTCCAATACAGTGTCCAACTTTAATACGGAAATAATCTAACCATACCTTTAAGTGAATAGGAGTCTTTGCAACTACAATCAATACGAGAATAGGGTTTCTACTTTAACGGGGGAATCAGCCTTAAATTTGTAAAGTCCTCATGTCCCCCTTGTACTGTCAACATCGTATTCCTATTATATGGGTCTCTTGGTACTAATCTTCTTCATCCACCTTTAAATCCATAATTTACTTGCTACTACAAGTTGGTATAGAAACCTCTACTAGCCTTTCTAGAGCTATTCCTCTAAATTGTACGCATTCTTACTATCGATGATCGGGAATTATTTTCAACTTTCCCAAAGATAGTATAGGCATAAATAAAAGGAATTATGATATATAGATAAAATCTTTGGAAAGCTTTTTGAAAACTTAAATATGTGTGTGCGAGCATTTTCAAAACCCATTTTTGAAAACATTTTGAAAAACCTTTTGAAAACCCACTTTTTCCAAAAAAACCTTTCAAGTGCATTCTCTCAATACATGCCTGAACCCTAAGGGATTTAAAACCTAAGATCTAATACCAAATGTAACAACTCTCACCTCCTGACAAATGGATCCAAAGCCTAGGGTGACTTTTGGACTCACGTCGTGCCAAGAAATACGAGTTGTTGGGTTTTTAAAACATTTCCACAGAATAATTATAAGGGTAAATTCTAAGACATTCTACACTTTTGGATCTCACAGCAGAAGAAATTAAAATATAAGTACAGAAAATAGACATTTTAGAAAAACAGTCTCCAAATACTTGTTTTACATACACTATTTCCAAGGTACAATATTGTTATCCGGGTTTTTAACCCCAAAAAATCCAAAGGAAATCGAGAGGCAGACATTCATCTGGTTCAACCAACAGTCTAATGCAACCAATGCGTGGATCGACATCAAAACAAGGCGACGTGTTACCAAATTGCATGGGGAACATCAACATGAAATAATAAACGCGATCCAAAAGGGAATGCTTAGAAAACTACTAAGTACATGGATCGCTAGCGATCCATGTGCTATGGATCGCTAATGACCATACCTTCTCATCAGATCACCATAAAGCATAGAAGAACAAGGTCCAAAAATTAGCTAAGTGCATGGATCGCTAGCGATCCATGCACTATGGATCGTCGGCGATCCATACATCGTCATTGGGTCGTTGCTGCTCAAATGGAATAAAGTAAAGGAAAGTGCTAAGGAGTTGGCTCGCCTTCGAACGCATTCTATGGATCGCTAGCGATCCATACACCATGGATCACCAGCGATCCATACTTGATCATGGAATCAGTGCAACCTAAACCAAGCGAAGCAGAGGAAAAAGGGATAAGAAGTTAGCTCGCACTCGATCCATAGACCATGGATCGCTAGCGATCCATGATTTTAGCTTGGGTCATGTGATAACCTCTGTTGCGTCTTCTTGTGTCCATCTACAAGCAATTGGCGAACAGGCTCGGTCCAGTAGCTCTCGAATCTTTATAAATACCTTCATATCTTCAACATAAAGGGGATCTTCTCTGGACTGGTTGCTGAAACTCTGTTGGAAGCTTTCTTCACTCCTCACCTCCCTCATAAGGGTTTTCAAAGGAATTCACTATGATTCTCCAATGGATTCCAACCTTGGAGATTCAATCTAGCTAAGGATAATTAAGAGCTTTGTAATCAAACACATCTCGTAACCGCAATCAGTCTATAATAAAAACTGTAAAGTGGACGTAGGCTTCGTTAATAGCCGAAACACTATAAAAATCTTCTTGTCTTCATTCTTTTTCTTCTCTTTTATAATTATTCTCTATATTATTACTCTGTAAGAATAGGGCTGGTGCTTTCACACTCAATCCAGGGTGTTGATCCATTTTTTGGGTTAACAAATATAATTTTGGCAAATATTTAATACAATAGGTAACTACATCAGAACCATTGAATGATAAGATAACTCCAATGTTGAGCTCCTTCCTCCCCATACTATGCCCAATCATCTGCTAACCTATTATCCTGTGATGGAGGAATGAAAAGGAGGGAGTGGGTCAGACAAAAGTCTGGTGAATGAGTACAAGTTTAATATGTGATGATCATGTGCAGTTAACTTCAATACTACATTTTATCGCTAGTCGAGTGTCCTTATGTGATTTCCTTATTTACACTGTTTCCTAATATATATAGCGGTCTAGTCTTATCCAGAAAATTAACGCAGTGATAAATAGGAACATATCTCTATCATACCGTACGCTTTTCCAATATCCAAAAGGAGACAACTAGAAATAACAACCCAAAAAACCTAAAAGAAAATGATTGCTGAAAGTTGCTCTTCATCATCAACTAGTGTTAATGATATTGGGGCCCTATCACTCCTTACTTAACTAAGATGGTCATTTCTCGTATGTCGTTCTACTATAACCCACATGTCATAACTTACCTTCTTGTCTCCCAATAAATAAGGTCCATCCATTACTTCAATCATTATACCTGATACTAGGATAAATTGTGCACAGTCACATGCCGTAATGGGTAAGAAATATAAACTATGCACACTTAGAATAACTTCTCAAAAAATTGGCTTGGTGGGATAACTTCTACCACATATCTTGTCTTCTTTAGCCTTGAATCAACCGACATCCTTAATGTGTGTTTGTCATCTTATTACTCTCTTCTCTAATCATACCACAACCTTCTCTCAGTCAAAATCTCTTGATAGTGTCCTCAAACTTTAGTGTTTACTTTCCTATCCTTAATCTTTCATACGTGTATATCCTAGGAGTTGCAAAATTGTACTTTGATACCATTCCCCATTCTTTTGAGGGTTATTCTTATGGCTCCTACACATCTCTAATAAAATATTCCTAAGTTCATACCAATGTTTCTTATATTCAGTGGGGATTCCTTATTTCTACCCTTTGAGCATCCATAGAAATTTTATTCATAGCCTAAACTGTTATCTCGTCTTACCTAGGTAGCCATCCCTATCTACTCCATATCAAAAATTGGTTTGGGTTTTACCACTCTTTATAAAAGCAAAACTTCACAATCATGAAGTACCTAATTCAAAACGTTTATCTTTGAAAATATAGAATTAGAAACCTTTTATCATATTCAAAACTTGCTTTGTTTCCAACAAGGAGACGTGAAAATTTTCCCTTTTCAAATACTTTCTATAACAAAGATTTATTTCTTTAAAAGTAGGATCTTTGTAACGATCTAGTTGTGGATACATGTAACATCGATTTTATATGTAATGCGTATGTTCTTGGTTTTAAGGTGTATGGACTTATCTTAGAAATGGTTTTGTTATCTTACTATGAGACTGTCTTATATTATGATAGGAGGATTTATGGTTAAGGAGTTGTAAGGGGCGATATATAGATGTTCGTTATCAAAACTCAATCGAATTAAGCTATTTATATTCGCTGAGCCTATAACAAGATGAGCTCTCACCTATGGCCGTAGTTCAAGAATTTGCTGACATTTTTGAAGAAGTCTTGGGTCTCCCACCTCAAATGGAGAAAGAGTTCAAAATCGATTTGAAGAAAGATGCTAGACCTGTCATGCTGCCATTAAGGAACATGGCCTCCAAAGGAAGGAGAGAGTTGGTTAAACAAATTTTAGAGCTATTGCTGAAGGAATTTATTCACCAAAGTACTTCTGAATGGGTAGCACTTGTTGTCTTCACCATTAAGGTAGACAGTTCTTTAAGGCTATGTGTTAATTATAGAGAACTCGATAAGTTGACCAAGAAGAATATGTATCCTTTACCTAAAATAGATTATTTGTTTGATCAGCTTATTGGAGCCAAAATCTGAGGATAGTTATGGGATTCCATTAATTGAGGATAGCTAATGATAGTAAGCAGAAGACCACTTTTCGCACTCCGAACAGACTATATGAATGGAAAGTGAGGCCTTTCGGCTTGACAAATTCCCCTACATATTTTATAGATTTAATGAGTAGAGTCTTTAGGGGGCAACTGAATAAATTCATCGTAGTGTTTGTGGACGATATTCTAGTATTCTCTTAAAAGGTGAGCATGAAAATCACTTAAGGGAGGTACTATGGACTTTGAGAAGGCACCAACTAAAAGTCAAATTCCCAAAGTGTCACTTTGGAAGAAGGAGGTGAGATTTTTTGGTCATATCATTTCTGAGAAAGGATTGTCTGTGGACCCTACAAAGGTAGAAGCAGTTAAAGACTGGAAGATTCCAAGAACGCCATGAAGGCTAGGAGTTTTCTTGGGTTGAAGGGTTGCTATAGGAAATTAATCATGGACTTTGCAAAGATAGCAGTCCCATTAACCCGCTTAACAAAGAAAATCTTTTTTTTTGCATGGGATGCGAAATGCATGGTAACATTCAAGAAGTTAAAGGAGTTGGTGACCAGTGCGCTAGTACTTATGACTCCGGATAGGACAAAGCCTTTCACTATTTATACTAATGCATGTGGTATGAGATTAGGAGTTGTTCTTATGAAAGAGAGTAATGTGATAGCCTGTGCAAGTAGGCAATTAAAGGACCGTGAAAAGGAGGTACCTAACACACGACTTAAAGTTAGCAGCTATAGTCTTTACTTTTAAGATGTGGAGGCGCTATCTTTTGAGAGAAAGATTTGAGCTATTCATCGACCATAAATCCCTTAAATGCCTGTTTTCCTAAAAATAATTGGATCTTAGAAGCAGAGGTGATGGAGTTTATAACATTATATGATTTGAGATCCAGTATACCTAGAAAAGGGAATGTTGTTGCCGACACCCTTAGTTAGAGGTATGCTACTCTAAGTGTTATAGACAAGTGGAGCTCCTCTCAAATTTCAATTTCCATCTGCAAAAGGAACCCACTCTGGGCTATTTGGTAGCAAAGGAGGTTAGGCCAGCAATGATGGACCATATTGGGAAAGTGCAGAAGAAAGATGCAACAATAGTAGGTATTTTGGACAAGCTAAGTAGAGGAGAGCATTTTCCCATGGTAATCAGTATGCGATTGACCAAAGAGGATGTTTGAGAAGAGATGTATGCCTTTGTCTTTCTATGGTGGAGGACGTTCTTGAGGGAGTTTTTCCTGAATGTCACCATTCTCGAATGACCATTCACCCCAGTGGAGATAAAATGTATAAGGATATGAAATGAATTTTCTATTGGCCGAGGATGAAGAAGAGGGTAATGGAGTTTGTCTTTATATGTTTTCTATGTCAAAAGATAAAGGCAGAATAAGGGAAGCCGAAGGGTTGTTATTTCCATTAGAAGTGCTAACTTAGAAGTGGGAGCATATATCGATGGACTTTATAGATGGGTTGCCTAGGAGTCAAAGAGGCAATGAAGCTACTTGGGTTATAGTGGATAGACTCACTAAAAGCGTCCACTTTATTCCCATTAGGAGTAATAGGACTGCAACATCTATAGCGCAAATTTATATCAAGAAAGTGGTAGACTACATGGAGTTCCAGTTTAGCACTGTTAGTGATAGGGACCCCTTATTCACTAGCGAATTTTGGAGGAGTTTGCAATCAGCTTTAGGAATGACATTGAATCTTAACACCGCTTACCAGTCGCAGAACGACGGCTAGATGGAAAAGGCGAATAGAATTTTGGAGGATTCATTCAGAGCTTGCATCATGGATTTCAGAGGACATTGGGAGAAACATTTATTGTTAGTAGAGTTTGCATATAATAATAGTTACCAAGTGATGATTGGCATGACACCATTTGAAGCGTTATACAGGAGGCCATGCAATTCGCCTAATTATTAGTGGGAAACCACCAACAAAACTCTACTTGGAACAGATTTGTTTTGCGAGACCTCGAACAAGAGAGAGATGATTAGGCAATGAATGAAGACTATACAGGACCGTTAGAAGTCCTACACTGACAAGCGAAGAAAGGAATTATATAACGACCCGCATTTTTGACCGTTCAAGCCGACAATAATCCACACATGTCCAACTCAAACCGTTCAAAAAGGCAGATGGTTATTGGGGTTAAATAAGAAAAGAAAAGAAAGAACAGAAGCAAACTCAGAATCTTGCAGCGGAAGGAACCAGATATAATAATAAAATAACAGTTCATGAAGCTGTTAAATAAATAAATTTGATTATTATTATACATCATAAATCACAGTTACATACATATCAGAGATAATACAATAATGCAGCGGAAAAAATAATATAGTAGTAGAATACAAATGATGTAATACCAAACTCCGTCTTCGTCCTCCAAAATAGATCTTCAACCTTATCTGAAATGCTCAGGCTGACCCGAGCGTAATGAAAAGACAAAACACTCGAGTCAGGACTAAAATATCTCATGTAAGTCAGATCGAATAAGAAAATATGAGTGTGACGGCGTCAGAGATGTTTACGGGGTTTGACATCTCCTGTCCAGTGTCAACGTGAGTGCAATAACTTAAGAGATGTTACGGGATTTTCCATCTCTCAAGGATCCGTTAAACTATCAACTATGTAGTACAATACGCTATTATAATATGTCTACATTAAAGTAAAAGTATTAAAATAGCGTTAAGCCATGGCCCATTCCACCCTTAACACAGTTTATATTCCCAAGAGCATATACAAGACCGTAGTTTCCCCAAAACTGGAAGTCGCCAGAGGGCAATCCATATACTAAAGGTACAAACCAAAATCGTAGTGGTCGCGAATAGGATAATCAGTATGACAAGGTACATGAGGCAATACCAACTAGGATACTAGTAGTTGCGTGATCCGGACTGATGTTGGGCATAGCAGCTACTACCCCAACACCGCGAAACAACACTCCCAAAATCGCGGGGTGCACCCAAATCGAATCACAAAAGTAATAGACATGGTATCGAAGAAGTGTGTCCGCTAGAGGTGGCGAACCTCAATGGCCCGGCGCGGCTCCTGTTTTAGTCATGTCAGGGGTCATCCAAAATCGTTCTCTTTCTTCAGTCAATGCGTTCGCCAAACCATCCACTTCATTCTGGATCAACACTCCGCGTATAATAGTTATTAAAGTGGTTTTCGGTATCGACAGAGAGTATGTCCATATCCGATCCCGGTCTCTTTAATAACTACGTTATATTTTTCACACCGGTTCGATCTTTTACATTTTCAAATCGATTCATAATTGATATCAAAATATCATATTCGCTTTAAATCAAATCCATTTCAAATATCATCATATCTATTCAAGATGTAAGATTCCGTTTCAAAATCATTTTTCGCCTCAATATCTCATTTCGATTTCAAAATCATTTTTCGCCTCAAAATCTCATTTCGATTTCAAAATCACTTTTCGCCTCAAAATCTCATTTCGATTTCACATAAACTCGAATTCCAAAATTTAAAATTTAATCAAATCTCGAATCATCAATTTCAACTCGATTCAGCTTCTCAATAAACCATTTCAAATTATCAATTTCAAATACATATTTGAACCACAAAATAAACAATTTTACTTCCAATATATTTCGAAACTTTAAATATTTCACATTTCAAAACAGTTCATATATTTATATAAGAATATAATATTCGCTTTAAAACCATTTCGTATTCAAATTAGAATATTCTTCAAATTAAACATCCGTATTAAGTAGTTTTCTTAATTTCTGGAACAATTCCAATTCAATAAACTTAGATTAACATTCGAATTTCAAGAATTCATTTAAGTATTACATTCCAAATCAATTTCAGTTCAAATCCTATTCAAATAAATTTTATCTTCAAATTTAATTCAATAGTTTCAATTTAGTCCAATTCACAAATTTCTTTGAGTTTCAATTAAATTCCAAATTAATTAAATCTCAATTTCAAATCAATTTTCAATTCCAAACTCAAACTTGAAATATCATTTCATATAAATTTTCTTAGAAATATTCATAGTTCGATTAAAAGTCCAATCTTTTAAAACAAATCAACTTTCGAAAATTTACGCCGTATTTCAATTTTTTTCTTAAAAATCTAAACTTCGAATAATTAAACAATTTCATTTACCAAGTTTAATTTCCAACATCTCGAGCTTCAATTCAAATAATTCGATTTCCATAAATGGATTTTATTCTTAAAATCAATTTATTTAAATAATTTCAAAACAACTTTTAAAATCATTTAATTTAACCAACCCGGTGTCCGTATATAATTTTCTAACCTACGGCCAAGTGATTATTTATTTCAGTTAAATGTCAGGGATGAATATATATCACTTAAACCAAATCACAGTGTCATATGTATTTATAACAGGATATATATATAAGCAAATAAACATCCAAACATCTAAATATCAACCAATAGCATCCATCGAAATACATCATCCAATAGACAATACAATTCATGGCAATTTCATAGTTATCAATGTCAGGTAATTTAATCGCAATTCAATTTTAATTTCAATTTGACTGTCAATTTAATTTTCAACGATGAATTCAAATAACAATCTATATGACAATTAAATTTTTATCAAACAACGACAAATAAAATTCATATCACTTCATAATATCAAATTTAACTAACAAAATTATTTTAGTCAATTGTGAGCGTATAAACACTCACCTTGAGTTTCGATCTTTAAATCAAATCGAACAACGTTCGATTTAACCTAAAACTTTAACAAGCACCAAATGTCTTCGGATCTAAACTGCAGCGTAGCTCTCGTCGCTGTGATTCCAACGTCGCCAGATGTTTCGCTCGAAGCGGACCTCGTATGGAAAAGTTACGCTTAAATTAATATAACGATATAATTTAAAACATGATTAGCCATATAATAAAAATTAATTAACCGTTTAACCTTCTTCTTCTTCACGCGTAGAAACCCACTCACGCACGTCTCTTTCTTCCATACGCGCGCAACTAGGAGCGACCGGACGTTGATCAGGGGATGCCATCGCGTGCGCCTCTCCTTGCTCCACCTACGCGTCAAGTTTCGCCACCCCATTCGCCACCGTTTGCACGCAAACCAAGAAAAACCGTACACGCTTCCAAGTCAGATCTGGGTGAATCCGTGACGTAAAAACATAGATCAACCGTATGGATTTGAAGAGCTCGCCGAGATCTACAACTTTGCTTTTGGAATTTTTTGATTTCGTTGAACGGATTGAGAGATATTAAGGAAAGAAGTTCGAGCGATTCTGGCCATTGAATAGGTGGCGGCCATGAGATAGAATTAGGGTTTCTGAAATGAAAAATGATAAAACTATCTCGGTTTTGAGTGCGTATTTATAAAGTTAGATCCAAAATCGTCCGAACTCCAAACGAGACGTGCCGCCAGGCGTTTATAAGGTTTTACCCCCGTTCCGAACGCAATGGAACTAGTCCCAAGGCCTAATTCAATCGTATATGGAAGATAGCTTTTTGAAGTCGATTATTTTAATTAACGACGTTAAATTTCTACGCGTTTCAAGCTCGCACGATCAAACGACAAGTCCGATTGCTACGAAAATTTAAACCTTATAATAATTCACTGTTACGGATCCGATGAAACTGGTTTCGTCAAAATCCGAGATAGTTGTAAAAATGGCTATTTCTACAGTCTAATTTAAATATAAAATTCCCAATTTTAAATTATTAACTTTTAAATCAAATTTCAATTGTTCACAAATTTCATTTTTTTATTTCACAGTAATTAACAATCTTTTACAATGCAGTTTTCCCATTATAAATCCAGTATAAAATATTACATTAGATTCAGCGTTCAATTATATTATAATTCAAATTCAAGTTATTTAATTCCGATTGAATTCTTTTATTTCGATTTACACTTTCATTATTGAATCAACCATTTACTTATACATTATTATCAATAGTTTATAATTCATTTACTTTCATTTTCTTCAACTACCATCTTATTTAAATTCACAGTAATATTAAATTACATTCATTTACGTTGATTTCAATATTATAACTTCAATATTAAATGTAACATTTTATTTATTTCGTTGTTTACAATCAAATTCAATTCAATTCAATTACTTGTTACATTCAAATTTAAATCTTTACTTACGTTCAATTATAAGTTAACATCTTTGTCAAATTACAGTTTCAGTTATTAGCTGATTTCAATCAACTGTACTATTAAGTTACATTTATTTATATGATTTCAATAACATAAACTTCCACTATTAAATCTACCATTTTATTTATTCTTTGTTTATAATCATAACCAATTTGGTTTACAATCAAATTCAATTCATTATTTACATTCAATACAAGTTAACATCCATATTTAATTTACAAATAAGTTATTTCAGAATTCAGTTTTGTATTTTAACTTGAAATTCACATTTAACAACACAAAATTTTATTTCCTTCGGATTTTTATCCAAAATTTTCATTTTAATTCGTATTTTTAAAGTGTTAAAAATACGGGTCGTTACATTCTCCCCCACTTAAAACTTTTCGTCCTCGAAAAGGAACGGAGAAGGGGAAACCATCATTTAGATATAATTCATTCAAAATATTCTACTTATTTGCAAAATTTAGTTATAGGATTTTTTTTTCACAAAATTTTCTAACTCCCTGATTTTTGAAAAATTTCGGCAGCACCTCCTTTGCGCGGCTAGGACCGAAAAATTTCAAAGTAGTAATAATTGCATGATATACATCTCATTACAAAAATGAGGCATCCCAAAACATGGGGAACACAATAATATACCACAACATAAACTGTAATCCGAGAACATACCTTTTATTTAGCGTTTATTAGCATTTTAACTTATATTTTGCATTAAGCGCAGAAGCGAGCTCCACAAGTGAAGCGCAACCCCTTTGCTACCTACTAAAATGCTCAATAACCAAGTTAGAACTATGCATATAAAGATAGATCGATATACTTAGCATAAACAACATACATATAACATGTTTAGCTTCAAAACTGAAATTCCAATTCCAGGACAGAAAACGAATCTCAGTTTTTGGTCACCTAAACGATAAAATTTGACAATGGAATCTAAACAAAAGTTGTTGCATTCGTTTCAGGCTTTCCGGAATGTCAAAAATCATTGAATTCGGATCATCCATTCAAAAGTTACGACAGTTTTACTAAATAGATACGCCTCAGCCTGGCAATGAATTGCGCAGGTCAGCGACGTTCCCTCACGTTTTTGACCCTCTAAATGACAGAAAAACACAAGACATTTAAAACAAAAGTTTTAGCTTAAATTCTAAGCTTTCCAGAAAGGGCAAGATCGTCAAAATCCGATACACCAGTAAAAAGTTATGGCAAGAATACTAAGGTGCTTCAGATTTCTACTTCGCACAGGCCAGCGACTAATATTGGTGTTTTAAGCCTAGTGGATGAAGGTATTTATCAAAACATTCTAAACAAAACATGTAGCACAGTTTCCAGGCTTTCTGAAAAGTCTACGATCGTCTAATTTCGTTCAACCATTTAAAAGTTATGGCTATTTTCATTTCAGCTCTCTTTGAGTATTTTGGATTTTTCAAATTTTGCTTTTATTATTTCAAAGTACAAACCATCAATCTTCAAATTTTCTAAAGAAACAATCACAAACACAAAGTCGTTTATTTTCTTATATATCCATGAAATAAGTTTACATTCGATTTGTTTCCAATTTATTCAAGTTTGTTTCATTCATAATTTAAATTCAAGTCAATTTGCTTCAATTTAATTTGAATTCAATTATATTTAATTTCACTTTGCTTCAAATTTGAATTTAATTATTTAAATTTTTTTTATTCCTTTTATTCAATTCCATTTACACTAATGAATTCTATTTAATCAATTATCATCCATCTAACAACCAATGCATATCAAACATTAACATCCATCCATAATCTACACTAAATCAATTATACATTTCCAAGTCAAAATTTTAATTTCATACACTTCCAAGTTTATTGACATTTAGTTTTATTCAAATTTAATTAGTTTCCATTTACTAATTTTATATTTAATTAATTTTAAATTTAATTCATTTTACAACTTAAATTTCCTTTATATTTACAACTATCAATAGATCTTCACATTTTATTATTCGCAATCACACTTGTATATTATTCATTTACTTATCCTTATTAGCATTTTAAACTTTTTAAGTATTTGGTAAGTTATAGCTATGCAAATAGAATGTAGTTAAACAATATACAACTTCTTTTCATTCAATTTGAGTGTTATACCTATAAAATAAATTTCCAATTTATTATTTTTCAAATTAAGGGTTACTCCTACAATTTTAATTTAATTTAATTTTTTTTTTCCACTTAAATTCAATTCCATCTTTTCAATTCATAAGTTTCTAACAATTCAAGATTTACTTTAGTTTAATAATTAAAATCATTCTTTATTAGAGAACTTAAGAATTTCAACTCTGGATTCGATTTAAACCATTCTTTTCTAAATATATATATACTAATATCTTTATATCTCAAATCATATTTTTTTAGAAGAATTTTAATCAGCATTGAAATATATATATATACTTATTTCCGTTTCATACTTTAGAAAATTACAATTTTTAATCAAAACAGGTTTAGAAAAACTATTAAGTGATCTCCCCCACTTGGACTCTCGAAAATAAATGTCGATGATGCGTGCACTCATCACCGAAATTATTTCCCAATGACAAGAGGGGAATACACCACTTATTTCTTTTCAAATCATTTGCAAATCATTTCTATTCAAATTACTTTCACATAAGAATATATTATTTTCAAACTACTTATAAAAAATTTCAAAGCACCGGAAATTTAATTCTCAAATCCAAAATTATATTCATTTAATTTCATTATCAACTATATTCATAGAGTTTCATTTTCTTTTTCATTCAATAGTCAATAGTTTAGAAATATTGACTAATCAACAATAAACGATGATAATCTAATATTATCATCTCCTAACAACCAATACAATCAAAATTTATAAATTTTCAAGATAAGTCTTTTATATATAGAATATAATCCAAAACAATATTATGTCAATCTGTCCTATTCGAGTGTTTAGAAATTCCTATTGATGCCTTGGCGTCCCAAGTACCAACCAGAATTCATAAATACTCAACGGAACAAATTAACACAATATAAAATCATTTTTATATCAAAATTACAAATACGCTCTCTCATATACACTCAACTCATTCATATAGTTTACCTCTATTTCAATGAGTTATTCCCCACTAGAGCCAAGGTTTATCGCTAAACCAAAGCTTTGATACCAACTATAACGACCCGCATTTTTGACCGTTCAAGTCGACAATAATCCACACATGTCCAACTCAAACCGTTCAAAAAGGCAGATGGTTATTGGGGTTAAATAAGAAAAGAAAAGAAAGAACAGAAGCAAACTCAGAATCTTGCAGCGGAAGGAACCAGATATAATAATAAAATAACAGTTCATGAAGCTGTTAAATAAATAAATTTGATTATTATTATACATCATAAATCACAGTTACATACATATCAGAGATAATACAATAATGCAGCGGAAAAAATAATATAGTAGTAGAATACAAATGATGTAATACCAAACTCCGTCTTCGTCCTCCAAAATAGATCTTCAACCTTATCTGAAATGCTCAGGCTGACCCGAGCGTAATGAAAAGACAAAACACTCGAGTCAGGACTAAATTATCTCATGTAAGTCAAATCGAATAAGAAAATATGAGTGTGACGGCGTCAGAGATGTTTACGGGGTTTGACATCTCCTGTCCAGTGTCAACGTGAGTGCAATAACTTAAGAGATGTTACGGGATTTTCCATCTCTCAAGGATCCGTTAAACTATCTACTATGTAGTACAATACGCTATTATAATATGTCTACATTAAAGTAAAAGTATTAAAATAGCGTTAAGCCATGGCCCATTCCACCCTTAACACGGTTTATATTCCCAAGAGCATATACAAGACCGTAGTTTCCCCAAAACCGGAAGTCACCCGAGGGCAATCCATATACTAAAGGTACAAACCAAAATCGTAGTGGTCGCGAATAGGATAATCAGTATGACAAGGTACATGAGGCAATACCAACTAGGATACTAGTAGTTGCGTGATCCGGACTGATGTTGGGCATAGCAGCTACTACCCCAACACCGCGAAACAACACTCCCAAAATCGCGGGGTGCACCCAAATCGAATCACAAAAGTAATAGACATGGTATCGAAGAAGTGTGTCCGCTAGAGGTGGCGAACCTCAATGGCCCGGCGCGGCTCCTGTTTTAGTCATGTCAGGGGTCATCCAAAATCGTTCTCTTTCTTCAGTCAATGCGTTCGCCAAACCATCCACTTCATTCTGGATCAACACTCCGCGTATAATAGTTATTAAAGTGGTTTTCGGTATCGACAGAGAGTATGTCCATATCCGATCCCGGTCTCTTTAATAACTACGTTATATTTTTCACACCGGTTCGATCTTTTACATTTTCAAATCGATTCATAATTGATATCAAAATATCATATTCGCTTTAAATCAAATCCATTTCAAATATCATCATATCTATTCAAGATGTAAGATTCCGTTTCAAAATCATTTTTCGCCTCAATATCTCATTTCGATTTCAAAATCATTTTTCGCCTCAAAATCTCATTTCGATTTCAAAATCACTTTTCGCCTCAAAATCTCATTTCGATTTCACATAAACTCGAATTCCAAAATTTAAAATTTAATCAAATCTCGAATCATCAATTTCAACTCGATTCAGCTTCTCAATAAACCATTTCAAATTATCAATTTCAAATACATATTTGAACCACAAAATAAACAATTTTACTTCCAATATATTTCGAAACTTTAAATATTTCACATTTCAAAACAGTTCATATATTTATATAAGAATATAATATTCGCTTTAAAACCATTTCGTATTCAAATTAGAATATTCTTCAAATTAAACATCCGTATTAAGTAGTTTTCTTAATTTCTGGAACAATTCCAATTCAATAAACTTAGATTAACATTCGAATTTCAAGAATTCATTTAAGTATTACATTCCAAATCAATTTCAGTTCAAATCCTATTCAAATAAATTTTATCTTCAAATTTAATTCAATAGTTTCAATTTAGTCCAATTCACAAATTTCTTTGAGTTTCAATTAAATTCCAAATTAATTAAATCTCAATTTCAAATCAATTTTCAATTCCAAACTCAAACTTGAAATATCATTTCATATAAATTTTCTTAGAAATATTCATAGTTCGATTAAAAGTCCAATCTTTTAAAACAAATCAACTTTCGAAAATTTACGCCGTATTTCAATTTTTTTCTTAAAAATCTAAACTTCGAATAATTAAACAATTTCATTTACCAAGTTTAATTTCCAACATCTCGAGCTTCAATTCAAATAATTCGATTTCCATAAATGGATTTTATTCTTAAAATCAATTTATTTAAATAATTTCAAAACAACTTTTAAAATCATTTAATTTAACCAACCCGGTGTCCGTATATAATTTTCTAACCTACGGCCAAGTGATTATTTATTTCAGTTAAATGTCAGGGATGAATATATATCACTTAAACCAAATCACAGTGTCATATGTATTTATAACAGGATATATATATAAGCAAATAAACATCCAAACATCTAAATATCAACCAATAGCATCCATCGAAATACATCATCCAATAGACAATACAATTCATGGCAATTTCATAGTTATCAATGTCAGGTAATTTAATCGCAATTCAATTTTAATTTCAATTTGACTGTCAATTTAATTTTCAATGGTGAATTCAAATAACAATCTATATGACAATTAAATTTTTATCAAACAACGACAAATAAAATTCATATCACTTCATAATATCAAATTTAACTAACAAAATTATTTTAGTCAATTGTGAGCGTATAAACACTCACCTTGAGTTTCGATCTTTAAATCAAATCGAACAACGTTCGATTTAACCTAAAACTTTAACAAGCACCAAATGTCTTCGGATCTAAACTGCAGCGTAGCTCTCGTCGCTGTGATTCCAACGTCGCCAGATGTTTCGCTCGAAGCGGACCTCGTATGGAAAAGTTACGCTTAAATTAATATAACGATATAATTTAAAACATGATTAGCCATATAATAAAAATTAATTAACCGTTTAACCTTCTTCTTCTTCACGCGTAGAAACCCACTCACGCACGTCTCTTTCTTCCATACGCGCGCAACTAGGAGCGACCGGACGTTGATCAGGGGATGCCATCGCGTGCGCCTCTCCTTGCTCCACCTACGCGCCAAGTTTCGCCACCCCATTCGCCACCGTTTGCACGCAAACCAAGAAAAACCGTACACGCTTCCAAGTCAGATCTGGGCGAATCCGTGACGTAAAAACATAGATCAACCGTATGGATTTGAAGAGCTCGCCGAGATCTACAACTTTGCTTTTGGAATTTTTTGATTTCGTTGAACGGATTGAGAGATATTAAGGAAAGAAGTTCGAGCGATTCTGGCCATTGAATAGGTGGCGGCCATGAGATAGAATTAGGGTTTCTGAAATGAAAAATGATAAAACTATCTCGGTTTTGAGTGCGTATTTATAAAGTTAGGTCCAAAATCGTCCGAACTCCAAACGAGACGTGCCGCCAGGCGTTTATAAGGTTTTACCCCCGTTCCGAACGCAATGGAACTAGTCCCAAGGCCTAATTCAATCGTATATGGAAGATAGCTTTTTGAAGTCGATTATTTTAATTAACGACGTTAAATTTCTACGCGTTTCAAGCTCGCACGATCAAACGACAAGTCCGATTGCTACGAAAATTTAAACCTTATAATAATTCACTGTTACGGATCCGATGAAACTGGTTTCGTCAAAATCCGAGATAGTTGTAAAAATGGCTATTTCTACAGTCTAATTTAAATATAAAATTCCCAATTTTAAATTATTAACTTTTAAATCAAATTTCAATTGTTCACAAATTTCATTTTTTTATTTCACAGTAATTAACAATCTTTTACAATGTAGTTTTCCCATTATAAATCCAGTATAAAATATTACATTAGATTCAGCGTTCAATTATATTATAATTCAAATTCAAGTTATTTAATTCCGATTGAATTCTTTTATTTCGATTTACACTTTCATTATTGAATCAACCATTTACTTATACATTATTATCAATAGTTTATAATTCATTTACTTTCATTTTCTTCAACTACCATCTTATTTAAATTCACAGTAATATTAAATTACATTCATTTACGTTGATTTCAATATTATAACTTCAATATTAAATGTAACATTTTATTTATTTCGTTGTTTACAATCAAATTCAATTCAATTCAATTACTTGTTACATTCAAATTTAAATCTTTACTTACGTTCAATTACAAGTTAACATCTTTGTCAAATTACAGTTTCAGTTATTAGCTGATTTCAATCAACTGTACTATTAAGTTACATTTATTTATATGATTTCAATAACATAAACTTCCACTATTAAATCTACCATTTTATTTATTCTTTGTTTACAATCATAACCAATTTGGTTTACAATCAAATTCAATTCATTATTTACATTCAATACAAGTTAACATCCATATTTAATTTACAAATAAGTTATTTCAGAATTCAGTTTTGTATTTTAACTTGAAATTCACATTTAACAACACAAAATTTTATTTCCTTCGGATTTTTATCCAAAATTTTCATTTTAATTCGTATTTTTAAAGTGTTAAAAATACGGGTCGTTACAAATTAGAGTTAGAGGTATGTGATATAGTGTTCGTTAAGGTTTCCTCACTTATGAAGGTTATGAAGTTTGGTACGTCAGGGAAGTTGATACCAAGGTTTGTTGGTCCTTTTCCACTGGATAAGTTAGCAGGAGTCCATGATATCTTTCATGTTTTGCACTTGAGGAGATGCCTTTACGACACCACCCCCAAAGTAGAGCTTGATTGGTTAGTGGATGTTGAGATGGAGCCGATAGCACCACGTGCCACCGCACGCATAGTGGAGGACGAAACTAGGAAGCTCCATAACAAAGAAATTAGGCTGGTCCGAGTACAATGGGGAGATAACCTAGCAGAAAGCACATGGGAAACTGAAGAGAAGATGAAGGCTTCTCATCCTGAGCTTTTCTCTAGTAAACTTTTTCTCTCCAAAATTTAGGTTTTTGGTTACATCGTGGTTGCTAGATTAGATGGCAAGGGGTGGTTGCTATGATGACCGCCTTACACCTTCGGTACCCAATACACCTATATAATATGCTATAGAGGTATTCGACTGATGCAGGTTGGTAACCAAGGTGTAAAGTAACCAAAAATCTAAGCATAGATCCATCATACATCTCACAGCGCATAGACAAAATATAATATCAAATAGATGTAAAATAGGCAACACGGTAATATAATCATATGAACCATAAATTAGAACATTAAAATGTGTCAGGTTCATAGATCATAAAAAAACTTAAAAAAAGAGTTTATACATTCCAAGTCCCCAAAATAAACTCTTTAATTGCCTCTCAAAATACAAGTGTTGACATAGCTCCATAGTACTGCACAGCAGAATATAAACGATAGTGAGCACCAAAGTATAGATATATGAAAGCGTAGCCTCCTGCTCGTACTCCATACAGCTCCATGCACTACGCAAACCATTATTCCTAATCTACTGATTTAAGAGTTTCCAACATAATAAGAAGTAAAGCATAAAACCTCGGATTAGACAACAATCTGGTTTGAGCAATACATCATCTCAAATATACCATAAAAATTGTTTATAGTAAATAAGGTCAAAAGGTATGAAGAACCACACATGATCTGTCCCAGCATCCAAAGATTTTGTATATAACAGTCGATATATGTTAATCTACTATCATAACCATATAAGTGTACTACAGTTGAAGTATAGTGTCTAGTGTCTAGCTATACGGTCGAAAATACCAACATCGTGTGACACCCTAAAGCGATAACAACCACAGCATCCATCAAACAATCATCACCATCACTCATGTGCGTTTAATATATGATAACATGTATAACACAATCGCAAACTAGGGACTCAATCAAAATCCTGGCTTCATTGGTGATCTAATCTATGCCACTCTGAAAGGCTAGGAACCAGGCTCACAATCGCAAATACCCTAGGTAATCTACTATCGCAAGATCTAGACATGATCGCAAATCCAAATGGGTATCCCCATGTACCCCTTCTTTATGAGCACACTAGAAACCTCCGAGTTATCAATGATCCTTTTGCACATATGTACATAATGGAACTCAATCATTATTCCATCCCGACTATCTCCATAGTAGAACATAATTGCAAATTCTACTCGCAAGCCCCTATCGTTGAACTTACACTTATGGATCACTATCACGACTCTCATCTTTAAGTCCTCATCTTCGGAACGCCTCCAAATATCCATTGTATGTTGTAGAGCCATCGTACTATGGTCCCGAAGTCATCGCGTCGAAGCATCACGTCCTCTCTTCATCATTTACCTTACAAACCCGAAGCAAACCCAAGTCGCCCCTGGTGTACTCCTCCTCTATGCTCAAAGTGCTCCTGAAACCCCAAGCCTTATCCGTCCTCATCCACATCCGAACCAAAACCATGCTGCTAAAATCCCTAAGCAACACCTCGGACCATTCATCTTATCCGGTACCCATTATTCTTGAAGCATCATCACTGGGTCAAAAATCTTGTTCGGTACCTGGACCAAAGTAGCTATTAGACAGGATTTCCCGTCTGGTCTCCTAACACCGCAACCAAATGCTATCGAACAAGATTTCCTATCAAGTCGTCCATTTATGAGCTAAGAAACTATTGGACAGTATTCCTATCCAGTCCTCCATCCCCAAAGCAATTAGTTAAACTATTGGACGGTATTACTATCCAGTCCTCCATCCCCAAAGCAATTAGCTACCAAACAGGATTTCCTATCCGGTCTTCCCTTGCCGAACCCACACTTCCCCTTCTTGAAGCCAAACACCGGACCATCCCCATGCCGGAACAAGCTTCATCGAACCAAAATCTGTTGCTCGTTCAATGTAACGACCCGGAATTTTGGACCATTCGCGTCCATTATAAGTGTATAGGTAGACACTCATGCCGGAGTTGAATTGCTCAAAATACCGCGTTGTTAATTTAAATTTGGCAAAACTGAACATATAAATAAATAGATATAATCACAGATCACAGACACAGAGTAATAAGTGCAGCGGAAATAAAAGAGATAGTAGTTCATGAAGCTACTATATGAATATATAAAATACATCAGAGTTTACAACAGAAGAGTAATACGATACATCAGAGTTAAACTAGATACAATGGAAGAGTAACAGATACAAATCAGAATACATCACTGGAATCATCGACTATCTGAAAGCTGGATAGATAGCTGGATCTCCAAGCGAAGCTCCAACTCCAAAGGTGAGTCTCGAATACTGGTACACTCAGTCTGACCCGAGCGTAAAGCAAAAACACAAGACACTCGAGTCAGGATTAACATTCTTATATTAATAAATCCAACTCAAGTGAAATAGCAATTGAAATACAAGTAACTCAAAGGATGTTTGGAATAACCATCCTTTAAGGATCCGTTAAACTATCTACTAGGTAGTAATGTACGCTAAGTAGATAATGTCTATCAGTAATATAAAGATATCAAAGTAGGGTTAAGCAGGGCCCATACACCTCTTAACCTGTTTATTCCCAAAAGCATATACAAGACCGTAGTTTCCCCAAAACCGGAAGTCACCAGAGGCAATCCATATACTAAAGGTACAAATCAAAATCGTAGTGGTCGCGAATAGGATAATCAGTATGACAAGGTACATGAGGCGATACCAACTAGGATACTAGTAGTTGCGTGATCCGGACTGATGTTGGGCATAGCAGCTACTATCCCAACACCGCGAAACAACACTCCCATAATCGAGGGGTGCACCCAAATCGAATCACAAAAGTAATAGATATGGTATCGAAGAAGTGTGTCCGCTAGAGATGGCGAACCTCAATGGCCCGGCGCGGCTCCTGTTTTAGTCATGTCAGGGGTCATCCATTATCGTTCTCTTTCTTCAGTCAACGCGTTCACCAAAACCATCCACTTCGTTCTGGATCAACACTCCGCGTATAGTTATTAAAGTGGTTTTCGGTTTAGATAGAGAGTATATCCATAACCGAATTCCGGTCTCTTTAATAACTTTCGTAATTATTACACCGATTGGTCGTTTATATATTTCAAAAACCAAATCAATTTCAATTTCAAATAGAATTCGTAAATCAACATTTCATTTGTCTTTCTAAAACAATTTCCAAATTTTCGTTTCAAAACTTCCAATTTCCCGTTTCAAAATCTTATAATTCAATTTCAATTTCTATTTAAAACAATTCAAATATTGATTCAAGTTCGTATATAAGTTTCATTCCGAAATCATTTAAATAAATTCTATTTAACATTCAAATCAATTTAAATTCATTTATCAATTTCATTCAATATCGTTAAATTAATTTATCATTCAAAACAATTTCTATTAAACTTCCAAATCATTAAATCAATTTCTTACGTTCAACTTCATTATATCAAAACTTACAAATTGAATTAAATTAAATTCGTCAAATCAAATTCTTTAACTTACAAGTCTTACATTAATTCCAAAAATATCACATTTTCATTTCTTGTTAAAGAAATTCAATTTCACTTATTTAATTACTTAAATAATTTCCAAAACTTAATTAATAAAGAAACTCAATTTCAATTATTTACGAAGTAAAATCCACTTATTCAAAAGTTCAATTTTTCTTATTAAAGAATTTCAATTCAATTTGATCATTAAAACATTCAATCTTATTTAATTATTAAATAATTCAAAACTTAATTATTAAATAATTCAAAACTTAATTATTAAATAATTTCAAAGTTTAATAATTTCAACTTAATTATAATTTCCAACTTAATTATTAAATCATTTCTCAAATTTAACAATATTCTTTCATCAATTACATTTTTAATATTAAATATTCACATTTAAATTTCATTAAATTCAATTTCCAACTTCGTTCCAAAACAATATTATTTATTCAAAATAAAACCTTCATTTTATTTTTAAATCAAATTTATTGACCAATCGGGTTTTATTTAATTTCCTATCCTAGGTCAAAGTTCAATTTGGGTATTTATCATTTCAACCCGATTCCAATTCAATTTAAAATCAAAACATAACAAAGGGAACTTGCAGTGTGATAACTGGGATGGTGTCAAAGTAAATAAACAATCAATAACAACAATCAATATCAATCCAATAATCAATTCAAATAATCCCGAAATAACCGTATTAATTCGCATTGTTATTTGTACGAATTAATATAATTATTTCTAGAATCTACACTATCATTTCATGTAGATTAAAGATTATTACATTACGGTTTTCACTTGTCATCTATTCCAATTTCATACATCATCAATTTAACAACATACATTCAGTGGTTCAAAATGTAATTAAACAAATCCTACGTGTCAATAAATTTAACAGTTAAAGGGTCATATTATACAAATGTCAGTTAATCAAATTTAACATTTAATTATCCTATATCAAGTTCAATTTCATACTATTTATCGTTTTAACATTAACAATTTAACGTCCAATATAAACATCAACAATCAATCAATTAACAACCAAACTGGATTATCATTTCATATATATAACAGATAATGGTGTCAGATGTCACAGGTGAACTGATACAGGTAATAACAGTGTAAATATCTAACAGCAGCATATTTCAATTGTCGTTTCAATTGAAATCAAATTTAATAAATAAAAGAACGTTAATCGTGAGTGAGTGCTCACCTTTCGAGGTTAGAGACGAATGGACATGGAAGCGAATTGAGGATCCAACACGAATTCCAAACAACGTTAGACGGACACGATTTAGTGAAACAAACAGGCACGACGGACAAGGCTGATAACAGGATCAATAAAACAAATCAGAATAAAGTTGATAGAACAACAACGCTAAACATATTATTATTATTATTTCCATGAAATCAATATTAATTTAACATATGTTATTTTGAATAATAATAAACACATATAAAACGAAGTATTTGTATAGTATAAAAATAAAAGTAAAATGAATATATGCTTATAAACAATTACGCAAACAGCCTATATAACTATTCTACGCAACCAATATATGACCAAACCCAAGATTTCATAACTAGTACACATATAAAACTGACATCTATTTTTTTTTTATAAAATGACAGAACAACTTTATAGTGTATAAAATATTTAACTATTAATAATCCAATACATTAAAGTGCACCGTAAGCAAAATTCCAACCTATATATAGCAAAACTTCAACAACACCTAAACTTTATATATTTTCATAACAGTAAAACTTTATTCGTATATTATATTGTATACTTTAAAACACTGTATAGCAATACTTTTAACAATGAATGCACTGCTTCTCAAATGCAATATACTGTTTGTACTCTAAGTGTATATTTACTTAAACATCAATGTAACCGAAAATAAACAAAACTATACCATTAAAACTTACACCTGTTCAATATTTTACCCAACAACTTATAATATATGTAAGTAAATTCGAAAACTGTTTTATGAAATATACATTCCTGTACTTATTAATATATTATACTAATATAATAACTAATATACTTCTATATTAATACCTGACTCATGTTATATAACTAATAAACAAATACGTGCAAATCAAGCTAGGATAAAACCCAACATAGCAAAGCAGACCCATCATTTTCTTAAATCAAAGGATATATATTGAAAATTTTATATAAGCTAATACATACAAGTTTTTTTTTTTTGAAACCAACAGACAAACTATCTATATAATTTTCATAAAACCAATGTTTACTTATATCAAAACCAAACCTATACGAGTTGTACTAGAAGTTATAAACAAAACCCAAAGCAATATATAATATGAGCCAACTATTATACTTTATACCTTTAAAACTCAACAGACAATCATACATACAACTAGCATGAACACATATATATAAATTTAACATATCAACTAAACTGTATAACTTTATACTATATAGAAACAAGCTTGATTTGTAAACAATACTCTTATATACAAAAATACTACCTATGTAAACTTTAACTTATATATATACAGACAAACTTATATAACAGCAAATAATTTTACACTACATGTAATTACATATCCAACCTTATACGTATTTTAATAGGTCGAAATTTTTTTTTATACTCCAAGATAACAGTTTGCCAAAACAAAATCATGTATATATAAACCATTATATCTCACTTATATATATTACCTATGTTATACTAGAGTGAGCTAGAACGGAGATGGCTGTAAGTTGAAGGCAGAGGCCGACTGTGGAGGAAGTCGGAAGATGGGGTCGGCGGAAGTCGAGCTAGTCGATGGTCTGGAACGGCGAGCGGCTGTTGCTCGATAGAAGGCGGTGCTTGGCGCGGCCGTGTTTGTCGTTGGAATTGGGAAGTGGGGCGTCATGCAAGGCTGGAGCACGGTCGGCATTGAAATCTGGGCATGAGGCGGAGGGCCGAGCGAGTTGGTGGATCTGAGATGGCGGAGGTTAGGCGAAGGCGGAAGGCTGCTAGGTGAGGTTTTCGTGGGATGGGTTGTTGCGTGAGAAGAAGATGGCAGCTTAGCGGAGGTTGTACGGTGGAGGGACGCTTGGAGGAGGGTGGTGGGTCAGTTCGATGTGGTGAGGAATGGCAGTTGAGACCTAGAAGACCTCACGTGTGTGCGTGTAATAGGAAGGGGTGTGAGGCTGTCATGGGTTAGGCAATGGAAAAGAAAGGAAAAATATGGCAGAGGGAAGAAGGTCAGACCCAAGGAGGAAGTGCTGGCAATAAGAAGTAAATACAAACTTCATTTCCTTTTATTTTACATTATATTTCAATTTGTAGGAAAAGATGGAATGGAATACGTGTGGTAGGTAGGTTATGGAAAGTAAATAGGCTACATTAATATTAAAGGATGGCTTCTCATATCCCTAACCTCCATTCACGCGAGTTATTTAAATTTTCGAAAACAGTAATAGCCCATAGTTGTTGGTAACCGGAGACAAATGAAAGCACACAAAAATTTGAAGAGTTAAAAATGATGAACAGTTGGAACCATAAAAAGTCACGCATTGGAATTCAAAAATAATCAATACCAGTGGCTGTTGGGTTTAGCCCAGAAATCAAAAATTGAAATTTCGTAACCGATACAGCTATCGGTTTCATAGTTTTCGTCGAGTAACGATCACCGAAATACGGACACGAATATACTACGCGAATCGGCACGACGAGACGATCAAAACGACATATAGATATTAGTGGTATGATTGAATTTATAAAAATTCGAATTTTCTCCAACTAGCGGAAAATGCAAGAAAATCACTGAAAAATAAGATCGACGGAGCCAAAGATGTCCAAATTTGGAAAAACGACAAACTGAAATCTTGCTCAGAAGATGGTTTGGAATTTTTCTATGTAAAAATATTTAGGTTTCGAAAACATTTTATTTTCAACGTTTTTTAACTGATTGAATTGAAGTGAATTTACGCGCGAAAATAAACTTTCATATTTTCGGACGAAAATTTACCAGTTGCTATGTTTAACAAGACGTATTCCAAATAATAAATTTTTATTTCAAAATTTTATCGTTTAAAATTTCATAAAATTTCAACTAATTACATTATTAAAACAGTTGAAATTTACGGGTCGTTACACTCTCCTCCACTCAAAACTTTTCGTCCCCGAAAAGGAACGAGGTAGGAGAATAGAAACAACCAGAAAGAAAAACAGATTTGAAATACAAAATAACAATTAATTTAAACCAGAAAGAAAAACAACCTAAAGGAACGAGGTATTCCAAAACTTTTCGAAACCTAACAGTTTTGGAATACCTCGTTCCTTTAGGTTGTTTTTCTTTCTGGTTTAAATTAATTGTTATTTTGTATTTCAAATCTGTTTTTCTTTCTGGTTGTTTCTATTCTCCTACCTCGTTCCTTTTCGGGGACGAAAAGTTTTGAGTGGAGGAGAGTGTAACGACCCGTAAATTTCAACTGTTTTAATAACGTAATTAGTTGAAATTTTATGAAATTTTAAACGATAAAATTTTGAAATAAAAATTTATTATTTGGAATACGTCTTGTTAAACATAGCAACTGGTAAATTTTCGTCCGAAAATATGAAAGTTTATTTTCGCGCGTAAATTCACTTCAATTCAATCAGTTAAAAAACGTTGAAAATAAAATGTTTTCGAAACCTAAATATTTTTACATAGAAAAATTCCAAACCATCTTCTGAGCAAGATTTCAGTTTGTCGTTTTTCCAAATTTGGACATCTTTGGCTCCGTCGATCTTATTTTTCAGTGATTTTCTTGCATTTTCCGCTAGTTGGAGAAAATTCGAATTTTTATAAATTCAATCATACCACTAATATCTATATGTCGTTTTGATCGTCTCGTCGTGCCGATTCGCGTAGTATATTCGTGTCCGTATTTCGGTGATCGTTACTCGACGAAAACTATGAAACCGATAGCTGTATCGGTTACGAAATTTCAATTTTTGATTTCTGGGCTAAACCCAACAGCCACTGGTATTGATTATTTTTGAATTCCAATGCGTGACTTTTTATGGTTCCAACTGTTCATCATTTTTAACTCTTCAAATTTTTGTGTGCTTTCATTTGTCTCCGGTTACCAACAACTATGGGCTATTACTGTTTTCGAAAATTTAAATAACTCGCGTGAATGGAGGTTAGGGATATGAGAAGCCATCCTTTAATATTAATGTAGCCTATTTACTTTCCATAACCTACCTACCACACGTATTCCATTCCATCTTTTCCTACAAATTGAAATATAATGTAAAATAAAAGGAAATGAAGTTTGTATTTACTTCTTATTGCCAGCACTTCCTCCTTGGGTCTGACCTTCTTCCCTCTGCCATATTTTTCCTTTCTTTTCCATTGCCTAACCCATGACAGCCTCACACCCCTTCCTATTACACGCACACACGTGAGGTCTTCTAGGTCTCAACTGCCATTCCTCACCACATCGAACTGACCCACCACCCTCCTCCAAGCGTCCCTCCACCGTACAACCTCCGCTAAGCTGCCATCTTCTTCTCACGCAACAACCCATCCCACGAAAACCTCACCTAGCAGCCTTCCGCCTTCGCCTAACCTCCGCCATCTCAGATCCACCAACTCGCTCGGCCCTCCGCCTCATGCCCAGATTTCAATGCCGACCGTGCTCCAGCCTTGCATGACGCCCCACTTCCCAATTCCAACGACAAACACGGCCGCGCCAAGCACCGCCTTCTATCGAGCAACAGCCGCTCGCCGTTCCAGACCATCGACTAGCTCGACTTCCACCGACCCCATCTTCTTCCGACTTCCTCCACAGTCGGCCTCTGCCTTCAACTTACAGCCATCTCCGTTCTAGCTCACTCTAGTATAACATAGGTAATATATATAAGTGAGATATAATGGTTTATATATACATGATTTTGTTTTGGCAAACTGTTATCTTGGAGTATAAAAAAAAATTTCGACCTATTAAAATACGTATAAGGTTGGATATGTAATTACATGTAGTGTAAAATTATTTGCTGTTATATAAGTTTGTCTGTATATATATAAGTTAAAGTTTACATAGGTAGTATTTTTGTATATAAGAGTATTGTTTACAAATCAAGCTTGTTTCTATATAGTATAAAGTTATACAGTTTAGTTGATATGTTAAATTTATATATATGTGTTCATGCTAGTTGTATGTATGATTGTCTGTTGAGTTTTAAAGGTATAAAGTATAATAGTTGGCTCATATTATATATTGCTTTGGGTTTTGTTTATAACTTCTAGTACAACTCGTATAGGTTTGGTTTTGATATAAGTAAACATTGGTTTTATCATAATTATATAGATAGTTTGTCTGTTGGTTTCAAAAAAAAAAAACTTGTATGTATTAGCTTATATAAAATTTTCAATATATATCCTTTGATTTAAGAAAATGATGGGTCTGCTTTGCTATGTTGGGTTTTATCCTAGCTTGATTTGCACGTATTTGTTTATTAGTTATATAACATGAGTCAGGTATTAATATAGAAGTATATTAGTTATTATATTAGTATAATATATTAATAAGTACAGGAATGTATATTTCATAAAACAGTTTTCGAATTTACTTACATATATTATAAGTTGTTGGGTAAAATATTGAACAGGTGTAAGTTTTAATGGTATAGTTTTGTTTATTTTCGGTTACATTGATGTTTAAGTAAATATACACTTAGAGTACAAACAGTATATTGCATTTGAGAAGCAGTGCATTCATTGTTAAAAGTATTGCTATACAGTGTTTTAAAGTATACAATATAATATACGAATAAAGTTTTACTGTTATGAAAATATATAAAGTTTAGGTGTTGTTGAAGTTTTGCTATATATAGGTTGGAATTTTGCTTACGGTGCACTTTAATGTATTGGATTATTAATAGTTAAATATTTTATACACTATAAAGTTGTTCTGTCATTTTATAAAAAAAAAATAGATGTCAGTTTTATATGTGTACTAGTTATGAAATCTTGGGTTTGGTCATATATTGGTTGCGTAGAATAGTTATATAGGCTGTTTGCGTAATTGTTTATAAGCATATATTCATTTTACTTTTATTTTTATACTATACAAATACTCCGTTTTATATGTGTTTATTATTATTCAAAATAACATATGTTAAATTAATATTGATTTCATGGAAATAATAATAATAATATGTTTAGCGTTGTTGTTCTATCAACTTTATTCTGATTTGTTTTATTGATCCTGTTATCAGCCTTGTCCGTCGTGCCTGTTTGTTTCACTAAATCGTGTCCGTCTAACGTTGTTTGGAATTCGTGTTGGATCCTCAATTCGCTTCCATGTCCATTCGTCTCTAACCTCGAAAGGTGAGCACTCACTCACGATTAACGTTCTTTTATTTATTAAATTTGATTTCAATTGAAACGACAATTGAAATATGCTGCTGTTAGATATTTACACTGTTATTACCTGTATCAGTTCACCTGTGACATCTGACACCATTATCTGTTATATATATGAAATGATAATCCAGTTTGGTTGTTAATTGATTGATTGTTGATGTTTATATTGGACGTTAAATTGTTAATGTTAAAATGATAAATAGTATGAAATTGAACTTGATATAGGATAATTAAATGTTAAATTTGATTAACTGACATTTGTATAATATGACCCTTTAACTGTTAAATTTATTGACACGTAGGATTTGTTTAATTACATTTTGAACCACTGAATGTATGTTGTTAAATTGATGATGTATGAAATTGGAATAGATGACAAGTGAAAACCGTAATGTAATAATCTTTAATCTACATGAAATGATAGTGTAGATTCTAGAAATAATTATATTAATTCGTACAAATAACAATGCGAATTAATACGGTTATTTCGGGATTATTTGAATTGATTATTGGATTGATATTGATTGTTGTTATTGATTGTTTATTTACTTTGACACCATCCCAGTTATCACACTGCAAGTTCCCTTTGTTATGTTTTGATTTTAAATTGAATTGGAATCGGGTTGAAATGATAAATACCCAAATTGAACTTTGACCTAGGATAGGAAATTAAATAAAACCCGATTGGTCAATAAATTTGATTTAAAAATAAAATGAAGGTTTTATTTTGAATAAATAATATTGTTTTGGAACGAAGTTGGAAATTGAATTTAATGAAATTTAAATGTGAATATTTAATATTAAAAATGTAATTGATGAAAGAATATTGTTAAATTTGAGAAATGATTTAATAATTAAGTTGGAAATTATAATTAAGTTGAAATTATTAAACTTTGAAATTATTTAATAATTAAGTTTTGAATTATTTAATAATTAAATAAGATTGAATGTTTTAATGATCAAATTGAATTGAAATTCTTTAATAAGAAAAATTGAACTTTTGAATAAGTGGATTTTACTTCGTAAATAATTGAAATTGAGTTTCTTTATTAATTAAGTTTTGGAAATTATTTAAGTAATTAAATAAGTGAAATTGAATTTCTTTAACAAGAAATGAAAATGTGATATTTTTGGAATTAATGTAAGACTTGTAAGTTAAAGAATTTGATTTGACGAATTTAATTTAATTCAATTTGTAAGTTTTGATATAATGAAGTTGAACGTAAGAAATTGATTTAATGATTTGGAAGTTTAATAGAAATTGTTTTGAATGATAAATTAATTTAACGATATTGAATGAAATTGATAAATGAATTTAAATTGATTTGAATGTTAAATAGAATTTATTTAAATGATTTCGGAATGAAACTTATATACGAACTTGAATCAATATTTGAATTGTTTTAAATAGAAATTGAAATTGAATTATAAGATTTTGAAACGGGAAATTGGAAGTTTTGAAACGAAAATTTGGAAATTGTTTTAGAAAGACAAATGAAATGTTGATTTACGAATTCTATTTGAAATTGAAATTGATTTGGTTTTTGAAATATATAAACGACCAATCGGTGTAATAATTACGAAAGTTATTAAAGAGACCGGAATTCGGTTATGGATATACTCTCTATCTAAACCGAAAACCACTTTAATAACTATACGCGGAGTGTTGATCCAGAATGAAGTGGATGGTTTTGGTGAACGCGTTGACTGAAGAAAGAGAACGATAATGGATGACCCCTGACATGACTAAAACAGGAGCCGCGCCGGGCCATTGAGGTTCGCCATCTCTAGCGGACACACTTCTTCGATACCATATCTATTACTTTTGTGATTCGATTTGGGTGCACCCCTCGATTATGGGAGTGTTGTTTCGCGGTGTTGGGATAGTAGCTGCTATGCCCAACATCAGTCCGGATCACGCAACTACTAGTATCCTAGTTGGTATCGCCTCATGTACCTTGTCATACTGATTATCCTATTCGCGACCACTACGATTTTGATTTGTACCTTTAGTATATGGATTGCCTCTGGTGACTTCCGGTTTTGGGGAAACTACGGTCTTGTATATGCTTTTGGGAATAAACAGGTTAAGAGGTGTATGGGCCCTGCTTAACCCTACTTTGATATCTTTATATTACTGATAGACATTATCTACTTAGCGTACATTACTACCTAGTAGATAGTTTAACGGATCCTTAAAGGATGGTTATTCCAAACATCCTTTGAGTTACTTGTATTTCAATTGCTATTTCACTTGAGTTGGATTTATTAATATAAGAATGTTAATCCTGACTCGAGTGTCTTGTGTTTTTGCTTTACGCTCGGGTCAGACTGAGTGTACCAGTATTCGAGACTCACCTTTGGAGTTGGAGCTTCGCTTGGAGATCCAGCTATCTATCCAGCTTTCAGATAGTCGATGATTCCAGTGATGTATTCTGATTTGTATATGTTACTCTTCCATTGTATCTAGTTTAACTCTGATGTATCGTATTACTCTTCTGTTGTAAACTCTGATGTATTTTATATATTCATATAGTAGCTTCATGAACTACTATCTCTTTTATTTCCGCTGCACTTATTACTCTGTGTCTGTGATCTGTGATTATATCTATTTACTGTATATGTTCAGTTTTGCCAAATTTAAATTAACAACGCGGTATTTTGAGCAATTCAACTCCGGCATGAGTGTCTACCTATACACTTATAATGGACGCGAATGGTCCAAAATTCCGGGTCGTTACATTGAACGAGCAACAGATTTTGGTTCGATGAAGCTTGTTCCGGCATGGGGATGGTCCGGTGTTTGGCTTCACTTTAAAATAGTCACAAAACATGATTTTGACTTTAAAAATGAGTTTATAACATTTCCAAATCTGTAGATACATATATAGTAAGTTGAGAAATGATAAATCACTCACCAAACCTTCCAAAATCTAGGTTTTTCTCGCAAATCAATGCAATTCTGAAAATCAACAACCAAGCATCAAGTTTTCTTCAATAAAAATGTAGATTTGAAGATCTCTAGTGAATCCTCTTCCTTATCTACCCTTAATCTATGATTTAGACTTAATTTGGAGGAGAAAAGAGAAGGTTTTGAGTGTAGAATGAGTTAATGGAGGCGTAGATCTATTTGGGAAGTGGTAAAAATGATTTGAGGATAATGGTTGTTGATGCCAAAAGTGGCACAATGCCCAAAGATAACTTGTTGTAGGATCAGATCTAGCGAAGACAATAAAAAGGTAAAGAACACATAAGAATTTTTATAGTGGTTTGGCAATCTCTGGCCTACATCCACTTTATATTTTATTTACTAGAGATTTGAGAAAGATTGAAGTCACAAGTACAGGGCATTGATAGGTTCTTCAGCCTAGAACTGCCAAAAGTATCTACCTAGGTGACTATTGTGTAGAGAGATAAGAAGATGGAGTACCCCAAAGTGAAAAAGGTCCTTGCTTAGTTGCCATAGGATTAGTATTTATAGGGAAAACTGCTCTACGGATCCAAAAGCCTACGTGGTATAAAGTCCATATGCAAACCTAGAGGTGTAGAAGAGAGCATGTCGACCCAAAGACCGAAAGGACCTCTCAATACCGAGAGGATTCTTGGGGTGAAAACCCTTGTTCCTTCCTTGCTTTGCCCTCCTATCTCTTATTTTGTTGTATTCCGAGCTCTTTTTAATAAAGGTCATTATTTCCGGAAATTTTCTTGATATCGCTTGTCTTATCCTGCTTTCTTTGCTTCTTCTCATCAATCCTTAAAGTTGCTTGCCTATTCTTTGGTAAAAGCACTTGACGATGATGCCTACAGAAGTGTGTCAAACACAAGAGGTTCTGATGGCCAAAATGGAAAGGAAAAGCTCTCGGTACCGAGAGGTCATTTTACTCCCTTCCAAGTGAAACTTCCTAAATTCCATCTCCTGATCCTTTTGGGCATGTTTCCAAGTTCTCGAGTCGTTTCGTCTTTATTTCGACCTTCTACTTCCAGTTGAAATCAGCTTGGTTAAAAAACCGGTTAACAATGGTTTCGCCTATTTTAGCCTCCAAACCGGAAATGTTTTATTGGGCTTTCCCCAAACCACAATAATTACCCAATGACCTACTCTAAAACCTACCAATCTTCAAATAGCTATATCTACTAACCAGAAAGTCCAAATCACTATTATGATCACTCTAAGAAAAGGGAAACCATCATATCTTTCCAATGGAAATGGTCTCGAATGCTAAATCGGCTTCTATCAAAAGTATAACTGTTCAACTTTTCAGGGGTAAATCATCTGGAAACATCCTAAATATAAGAAATGTCACTAGTAGGCATTTCCCAAAGTTATAGAGTTATACGACCTCAAATAGATTTAAAAATAATTTTTTACGATCCTCCGATACATAAAACACGAGTCATTGCAGTTGCCACACTTTTACAATCGTTTTTGCATTATGTAGAATTTTATGCATATTTAGGATGCTTGCATACATGCCTTTATGTCACGATCTTGCATTCATGCTAGGATTGAGCTCACCTATAATATGTGGCATAAAAAATTACATTGTATTTTTGGTTGAGTAGATGGTAGTGCAGATAGCTTGGTTGTGTAATATGGACGTTTGGTGTGCATTAGACTATCTATCCATCGACGAAGTCCATCGAAACTCGTTCTCATTTCCACTCGGGAACCTCGAGTGATACAGCTAACTACTCGGCTTTTCTTACCATACCTTTACCAGCCGATAGTTGGTGCACTTCGAGATGAATGCCCCAATGTCCTTCTTCATCCCTTCCCAATAAAATGTCTGTCTCATATAGCAGTACATTTTATTACCATCGGGATATATGGTTAATCTCAAATGATGACACTCATGTAGCACCTTATCCCTCAACCCACCGACATCAGTAACAAATAATATAATCTTCCATTACAGAGCCAACCATCACCGTCAAGCCCGTTCACTTCCTTAGGATGTACCCCTTTCTCTATATTTGCCATGATCTCTGCTAGTTTAGCGTCTCACAACTGATTAGTATTGATCTGCTCAGTCAAGGTAGGTCTGATCATTAGGCTTGCCAACACTTCTGATCGTTAGGCTAACCAACACTTCTGATCATTAGGCTAGCCAACACTTCTGGCTCTAATTCACATAGGTGTCTAAAATCTGACCAGAGATAAACTCCAACTGCTTTCACTCTAGGAACATTGCTCCCAAGCTAGCATGTCTCTTACTCAAAGCATCAACGACTGCATTTCCCCTAATAAGCATATAGGAAATTTCAAAGTCATAGGAGGCTAGGAACTCTAATCATCGATGCTGACGAAGTTTAAGATCCTTCTGGGAGAATAGATATTTCAATGACTTGTGGTCCACATACAACTTGAACCACTCCCCAAGAAAATAATACATCCATATCTTCAAAGCAAATACTATCGCTGCCAACTCTACTTCTTCTTGTGCGGTTTTAGTTGTCGACTAGTGTGGGCGACAACCTTTCTCCTATGCATCAACACCACACCTAGTTCAGTACCACAGGCGTCTGTGTATATTGTCAGCTCCTTATTCCCACTTGGAATGACTAACACTGGTCCGCTTGTCAATCTCTCCTTTAGACTCACAAATGTACACTCATACCTCGCATCCCACATAAAAGTCTTATTCTTCTTCGTCAAGTAGATAAACAGCACCGCTACCTTAGATAAGTCCTTATAAAAAGTCTATAGGATCTCATCAATCCAAGGAAACTTCTCACGTCTGTAGTGGTCTTGGGTCGATCCCAGTCCAGTACCACTGCCATCTTCATTGGATCTATAACAATACCTTGCTTAGAAACAACGTGACCCAAAAATCACACTTCCCTCCTACAAAAGTGACACTTCAAAAACTTCGCCTTCAATCAGTGCTTCCTCAAAACCTTGAGCATAATCCTCAAATGCACCTTGTGTTCTTCCTCCATCCTCTAATAAACAAGGATATCGTCCATGAACATAAGTACGAACTTATTTAGTTGATCTTAGAAAAACGGTTTATAAGATCGACAAAGTATGATGGCATGTTGGTTAGCCCAAACGGCAAAACCAACCGCACATAGAACCTAGACTGCATACAAAATGCTATGATCGGCACACACTCCTTCACCACTCTCAGTTGATGAAACCTCATCGCAAGGCCCAACCGAGAGAATACCCTAGTACCATGGAGATGATCGAACAAGTCATCAATGCGCGAGAGTGGGTATTTGCTTTTTCTCATCACCCTATTCAGCTTACGGTAATCTACACACAGCCTCAGAGAGCCATCCGCCTTGGTGGAGAATACTATAGGTGCACCCCACTCAGATGTACTCGATCGAATGAACCCCCATCGTAATAGGTCATTCACTTGCACCTCAAGTTCCTTCTGCTCATTTGATGCCATACGTCTCAATGGCATAACAGTCGGTCTGGCATCCTTCACCAAATCTATGAACAACTCAATCTCTCTATGTAGTGGTAATCCAATCACCTCCTCGAGTATGTCATGATACTCTCTCACTATAGGCACAGATGACAACTCTTCATGTGAAACCTTGAGTGAACATAAAAGGCTAACCATCACCTCATCGTTAGGGAGGCAGCCAATCTCCAATCTATGCCCATCATCCATCCCAATCGTCACCAATAGCCTTCCATAATCCACCACTACTCCATACTTCTACTGCCAATCCAACCATAGAATAATATTGAACCCCACAAAACCTAAAACAATGCAATCAAGTGAAAACAAACATCAGTGACTCAAAAGGCTAAGTCTCGACAAGCCATGCAATGGCTAGTTCATCCTATAATAGGTTTCACAAAAATCAAAGGTGAATCAACTATCTCGGGTTTCAATCCCAGTCTATCTATCAAATCATTAGATATGAATGAATGTGAAGCCCCGGTATCTAAAAAAACACATACAAGTGTATCAGAAATAGAGAGCATATCCTGTATAACAATGCTCTTCCCTTTCTCCTTCACCGATGGAGCACTCGACGAAGCTGGAACAACTTTCAAAGCGTAAGCAGAAGCAACTTACTTTTTCCTTGATGGTTCTGGACAATCCTTCTTGATATGCCTCAGCTTGTTGCTGTTATAGCACTTCTTGCCTTCCACCTTGCAGCCTCTGACAAGATGGCTATTCTCCTTACATTTATAGCAAGTAGGCTCCCACGTTCCCATCTTATGATCCCTCTTCTGAAATTGCTTCTTCTTTTTGTTGCTATCCCACTTCGTTTTGCCTCCCCTGCTAGCCTGTGGCCTTGGCTCATCCTTAGGTGCCACAACCAGCTTAGGACTAGGATACTCATGTCGAAGAGCCATCTCAACTAGCCTCTCAAAGGTCTCATCGATATGACTCGCGAGTTTTTCTCCAAGATAATCATCCAACCCATAATAAACTTCTCATTCTTATTGAGAGGAGTATCGATAAAAGATAGACCATACTTCGAAAGCATGTCGAATTCGGCCACGTACTCCGACGCAGATACATCCCTCTATCTCAAGTCAACAAACTTTCAAAAGAGCACCAACTTATAAGTGGGCGGTATATACTTCTCTTCAAACCTCACCTTAAACTACTCCTAAGTAATCTGGTCCTTAGGAGTGGTAAGCTTAATTGCATTCCACCACTCTATAGCTCTTTCCTGAAGCTATCTAGAGGTCAGCTTCCTCTTCATCGTATCCTCTAACTCCATATCCTTAAAGATGCATTTGCAGGTATCCAACCACTTATGCACTTCGACGGCTGATTCTATTTCAATAAACGGTTTTCCTCCAAGAGTGGAGTAAGCCTTACTTGGTTTGGCAAAGTCAACACTTGGTGCTAATAATGGCGCACCACCACCAACAACTGCACCAAAAATAATTTGGGCATTTTGAACGATGTTTCACACCAGCTTAACGAACATGTTCTGCAAGTCAGGGTTAGCAGCCCCTGATCCCGCCCATCCTCGACTCCAAAATTGGAGTTCTTAGTAGCATTCCTTCTTGGTCGACTCATTTTTGTAAGCTATAATAAGAATGATTGGTCTCTCTAAAGGAATAAGTAGTGTCCATGAGTTAAATGCAACTTATATATTATATATATGCTGCTATATAAGTTTTAAAAACCAAAATATAACAAGTATGCTCTTTTATATATTGCTCGATCCATTATCAGGCATAGCTCCTTTCTTATCTCTAATAGATCCAAATATCAATTTAGGTCATCTACGAAACCTAAGCTCTGATATCAAATGTGACGATTGCCCTACACCTCCTGTACCCAATTTACCTGTATAACACGTTGTGGAGGTACCCGATCGATGCAGGACAGTAGCCAAGTGTATAAAGTAACCAAAAATTCAAGCATAAAACCTGTAGGACATCTTACAACACATAGACAAAATATTATAATCAAATAGATGTAAAACAAGCGAGACGGTAATATAATTAGGTGAACCATAAATAAGAACATCAAGGTGCATCGGGTTCATAGATCATACAAAAACTAGAAAAAAAAAGATTTATACATTCCCAGTCCCCAAAATAAACTCTACAACTACCTCTCAAAATACAAGTATTGACATAGCTCCACAGTAATGCATAGTGGAATATAAGCGATAGTGAGCTCCAAAGTATAGATATATGAAAGTGTAGCCTCCTGCTCATACTCCATACAGCTCCATGCGCTATCCATACCTATTATCCCCAATCTACTCATTTAAGAGTACTCGAGATAATAAGAAGAAAAACATAAAACCTTGGGTCAGACAACAGTCTGGCGTGAGCAACATATCATCTAAAAAATACTATATAAATCGTCTATAATAAATAAGGGCATATGGTACGAAGAACCATACCTAACTTGTCCCCATGTCCAAAGAGTTAGCACATAAAAATTGATACTAATCTACTATCACAACAATATAAATGAACTATAGTCGAAGTGTAATGTCCAGTGTCTAGGAATACGATTGAAAATACCTACATTGTGTGACACCCTAGAGTAATATACAACCATGGCAAACATAGCATCGATCAAACAATCCTCACCATCACTCATGTGAGTTGGATATATGATAACTTCGGTTGGTCGCTCAGGAGTTGCTTCGAATCGTTGCATTTGTCCGGTAGATATTCCTTCAACAACTTTACATAGCTATAATTCCATTCTTCGTGTTAAGGACAAGATATACTCTTTGGAGACCGTTTCACGCTTTAACTATGATTGCTTTTTCCTTTACCATGCTTATAGTCAACTTTTGGGAGAAAATTTTCCTCTCAGCACCGAGAGTTTTCATTGCATCCCGAGTTTTTATATATTGAACACTTAGAAGAAATTTTTACTTCTTCTATTTTTCACTTGTGCCTTTTTCTCTTGCCACCATGTCCTTATTGCCAAGTCCTTCAATCCTTGCCCTCTAATGCTTTCAACTACTTGCCACCAATCGTCTTCTCTGCCACCGACCTCAAAGAGTTGTCACCGACACACTAAGATCTCTGCTCATCCAAGTTAGTCGATGCCACCATCATTCACCATCGCTTCTTCATAAAGCATTCGGCGCCGACTCTAATCCATGCCACCGATTCGAAAGCTCCTGCCACTGATTCAACTCGAACCCATATCTCGACTATACGCAAGGTTGGTAGTTGCTTTGAGTTGAGATGGTAAACGTTTGGAGATGATTCAGAAGGTGTTGGTTAGAGTTTGAATTAGTTGAGGTTTGGGGCTAGCTACTATCTTGAGCTAATCCCTGAAGGATGCTCGATACCTAACTCTTATCAATGCCTATTCGATCACATTCCAATAAGACGTTTAATGTTCAAGAACGGGCATATTGGTTGGGCTTCGGCATCCGAATAATTCCATAATTCAACATCTTTGTCGTTTACTACATACCACTGCATTTTGGTGTTCCTATAAAAGAAAAGCTTCTGCGTTACTCCGGGTGGCAGTTCCGTTATCGATTATCAATTGATAATGGGTAAGATCTGATGCACGGTTCCATCATGCGGCTTGGTTCATTTTTTTAACACAAGCAAGCTATCAACATAGGATGGTTCATTTGTTATGTATGGGACATGAGACTCACACTATATAGATTAACACTTCTGCTTTCCACAGTCAACACTCGAAATTCAATTGGTCAACACATCTCAACATCCTTTCGGTTTTAGACATTGGTCATACAGGATCAATATTTGAAATAAAACATACCTGACCATGTTGAATGCCAAGTTTTCCTATCCAGAATGACTCATCGATCACCATGATTTAAGTTCGATGAGGGTGCGTTTACTCCTCCCAAAGCCTAGTCTATGACTATGCAAACTTCTACTTCTGCACCTCCTACAGTTAGACGAACAATCACTGATAAGCTTCAAAGGATGATCATTCCACTTCAAGACGTGTCTCTAATGATGCATAGGTACACTGGTCTTTGAATTTTGAATGATTTACCCAAACAAATGCAGATTATTTTATTTGAGAAAATGCTTCGGAATATACCAAAACTGGGCGCAAAGAACCAACCAGATTGACCCAATGGATAAATCAGGAATACAGAAATAAAAACAGCAATTGGACCAGAGAATGCGATTGCATTATAAGGTCGCAGTTGAACAGATCGAGGAGGGGATCCGGAGTCCCAGAATTCATTACTGCTTCTAAATGCGGTATTTCCGATTATTTGAGGGTGTTTTGGCTCGCAATAGACGGTCCTGAGTGTTGCCAGCATGGAATTCCTGAGGGTGATGTGTCGCTTCCTACCCAGGGTCAATAAGCATATCTTGCTCTAATAGGGTATACAACATGCAATAGATACATGTGTTTAAGCGGTGTTGTGTCACCGTTCAATCCATTCCTTCAAATGGTTCTTCAAGAGCTTGGGTTGGCTCCAACTCAAGTCCATCCAAATGGCTACGCTCTCCTGAGCTCTTTATATGTGCTATCCATAAATCACTTTAAACGGGCTCCTACTTTTCTAGAGTTTACCTACCTCCTGCATTACGAGGATAGGCAGAAGTTTCCATGCTATATGATCATCAAGGCTTGGTTTAGGTGCAAAGTAATCGAACGAGTACTTCTTCGTCCAATGCTCATATGGTTTCAATGGGCGTTGGTTGTTCAGGAGGCAGTGTCTTCCCTTCTATCCATTCCATGCTTGGGTTTACTTTGTCCAAGCACTTAACTTGTTGTTTGTTTCTTTATAGGTTTCTGCTCGAGATGTCCGTGATGAGCATGCCAATAACTTGAATGGTTTAAGGGAAGTTAGCTTCCAACACCTCACCACTGCCTATCCATTGACAGATGAAAATCATAAACGATGTAGTCTACTACTCCCGGATGGATATGCTATTGTTGAATCACCTCCCCCTAGTGACTCTAGAGTGCATACTTGATCTTCCATCTTGACTCGTAGCTCTGGCGAGAATCTTCGAGGGAAAGTCAAAGGTCCATCGAGCACAGCACATACCGAAGAGCCTGCTGTAAGGGGAGCTGAAGAACCAACTATTGGTGATGTCCCAAGAGAAGGGGAGAAAGGAATTGGGATGCATCCAATTCTGTAAAAGAGTAAGGATGCAGGAAGGAGGGTGAATTGTTTACCGAGACACCCCACGAGCGCCTCGAACTTCCAAGCTCACCCCGTTTGAAGCGAATCATTGTTGAAACTTCAAAGCCACCCGGAGGGCCGACCATATTACCTTAGGGTGAAATAACTCCTTGAGGTCGCATTCTTGGTGACATATTTGCTGGTTTAAGCGACTTCGATATCTCCATTATCGATCTTTTTATTGCTAAAGGTTTTCCTAACTATAGCTTCTCACCTGAAGTAATTTTGAATGAAGGTGGCGAGACTCCGTCTCAAATTCCTTGTCAATACGGTCTGTAGAGTACATAGAGGGTCATCGGCACCATACATTTCACTAGGTTCACGAACACACACATTCTTGAATCTATTGTCTTTTGTGGTTCCAATGCTTATACTACTTTCTTTCTTTTTTAGGTTCCATGGGCAGTGATAGATACAGAAATCTCTCATGCAACGCTAGCAAGTTTAGACGACAAACGGCTGACCCAAATCCACCACATTACAACCATCAAGGTCATTATGAGATCGATGAGGAAAGGTGTACGAAGAAGGAGAGAGAGGCAGAAGACTACCACCGAGCTGAGATGGAAAAGAAGAAAAGGAAGGCCAAAGAGGGGTTGTCATGTAATCTAACCAAGCGATACAAGGAATCGTGCGATTACCGTGATCCCTCTTTTAACATTCCTCTGGTCCATTCTGAACCTCAAATCTTTTTCTACCACCAGGCTCAGCCTCTCAATCACTTACTGTTATAGCTCTTCCACGATCTAAAGGGATTTTTACTCCCCTAGCTTTTCTCCCTATTGCTCCACCATGCCTGCAAGCCGCATTCCCCGACCATTTCCTGCGTGGCATGATGTTTGATCAAGACATTGAAAACAATCCAAAGAAACAGATGGATCAGGATGTCTAGCAAGTTCAAAAGCATGTCGATGAGGTAAATAAATGGAAAAGACTATGCTATGCCCTTTCCAATGTTAGCAGAATCAACTGTACCAATATTTAGTATTTCGACTCTGAAAATAAAACTTACGAAAGAATTATCAAGAGTAATGAGGAGGATGTAAAGAAACTAAAGGCCGTAAGTGGTGCTGTAATAAAGGCTAAGGAGAGGGCTGATAGCCTAATGATAGAGGTAAACTTGCACATTCCCAAGCCAACCTCGTGCTGAAAGATTGCCTAAAGACTGCCCATGAGGAAAGTGCCACTCTGAAGTCGCAAGTTGATGAGAAGGACCTCGCCCTCATTGAAAAGGATATGATCATTCAGTTCAAGGACCAGACTATCAATGAGTAGGCATCCAAATTGTAAAGGCCGAGAGAAAAGAAAGAAAAACTCATTGGTGAATTGCTTTCATTAAAGGTTGACAAGCTAGACGCTGATGTTGAGCTCACATCCGTTAGGGTTGAGTTAAAGGAACTCAAGAAACCTAGGTTAAAGAAAAAGAGGAGATGAATGAAATTTTCCGACACTTTTATGCCAGCATGATTCTACACAAAAATTTGAAGTGGATGAGGAGTGCTTATCCTGAGACTTTTGCCAATGCATGGGGAGAGGTGCTTTATCAAGTTGCGACATCTGGGGAAAGCTGTTCTGAAGAAGAATTGATGGTCGAGTACCTTGATGTCGAAGATATTAAAAAACTTGCTAAGGGAAAGGCTATCCTTGTTATTGAGGATGATGTTGCTGCTATCACTACCACCAAAGCTCTAGCTAGCCCAATCTTATGGGTCAGCATGCATCATTTACTCCAAAATCCATGGAGCTTGCGACAGACACTCTTTAGGCTGAGGGCGCTAGCACCGCTATCACCTAGACCATCTTGGCTCCTGTGGCAGCTGCTCTCTTTAAGCCGTACATTCCTTCTTCCACTAACCAACCAATTAAATATTCCCTTGAAGAGGGTGAATTTATTAATCCCTTACTTCACAACCGATCTCGGGTGATGGTATATCTATTGTTTCACTTGTGTTCGAGACACTCCAATTCTTATGTGAATCCATCACTAACCTTTACTATTCCATTTGTCAACTCGTAGGTCAACCGCATCTTCCTCCTCCACCACCACCTACTCAGGGTTTGGGGTCTATAACTGTCTTCACCACGTCAACCTATGTTGGTACAGGACTTGTTGCTCCAGTCTTACTCTCCAGTTTTGGTCTCCATTATGATTCTTAAAAGATTGGATCTTTGGAAAGGATAAAGGACATTTCACAATATTAGGAGGAAGGCGTATTGATCACCAGTGTTGTGGACCCGACGGATTATGCTTCCATGGTGAAAGGGATGATGGTCGACTTCGAGAAAACTAAGGTGAAACCCGAGCCTAGCACCATAAAGCCCACTCTTCCACCCCTGCAAGCCCCACTACCAAGCCTCCCACAATCAAGGTGAGGCCGTTAAAGTTTACGATCAAAGCCTTTAAGACTTCTACTAAGAAGAGCGATGAACCTTATACCGCTATCGAGGAAGAGTCTACCGAATCCGAGGGCGACTCTTCCAAAAGAAGGATAATCAAGGACGAGCAAAAACCCAAGATGTGTCCCGACGGTTCCGGTGGCAAGGACGGAAAGGAAGGGAGGAGCGAATAGAGGATCCTGAAGCTTGCTGGATTGTTGGTTTTCTTTTGTTGTATAGTCTGTGTCTTTTGTTTTTCTTTTGACGATAAACAGTCCATGTTTGTACGGAAGCAGCTCCTGCTTTTTCTTGTATATAACAATTAAAGTAATGAAAAGATTACTTTTATCTTGTAATCTTTTTTCCATTTACTCTTTTGCAATTTTATTTTGTATTTGTTTTTATAAATGCCTGTGTATATGATATAACTTCTTGTACTGCAATTTCTATATTACATATGTGCATGTTCTATGTGCTTATTTACTACAACTTAGTGCATGTAAATAATATACCTACATTTGCTTTGGTTGTATTCCATTGTTAGCCTTATCTGTAGTCGCCAAAGTGTTCCGCTTGGCAAAACTAGGACCAACACTTAACCAACTCCATGGTTATCGATGCCTTGAGTTTGGTCAATTTTCTCTTGATCGATCACTAATTCTATATGTTTCTGGTTCCGCACTGCTCCTGCGATCGTAAGGTGGCAGTTGGAATGTTTATTCTCTTTTCTATATAGTTTTACTGCATGCTTTCCTTTGTTTACGGGACTTAGCACTTCCAATGTCAGGATGCAAGTGTCAATGGGATAGAAATATCACAGGGCAAATTATCAAATTGTCCCGAGTCTATGTGTGCTTTTCCTATCCATATCTAGATCGAAAGAGGATAATAATGCTTGTCCTCGAGCCTTCACCATCATCCAAGTTTGTCCTCGATTGAGCGTCTTCTTAGTCACTAGCATGGTCAATGAAATCCGGTCGAGCGCTAGTTCAATCTCCGAAAACTAATGCGTGAATTATCCAATTTTGTGTATCCTTTCCTGAAGCTACCTATTTCCGGACCACAACCAAACTCCTAGCGATCGTGACCGAAGGTCTTGCCGTGTGTTATTTGTTATCCCACCTTTTGGCAAGGCCGTGACACCAAGGACTTGACTAGAGGCTGAAGACAATTCGTCCCGAAGATCGGTTATCTATAGGTCCACGATGGATATAGGCAAACTTGGTCCGAGTACAGATCAAGCTACAATTAGCATGGTATGACAAGCAAAGCTATGAAAGGCAACATTCCAAATTTCAGGTCAATCGGTGTTCGTATGCTTAAGTTATGGATCGATCAAGATCCATGTGGAACACATCATTTTGTATCCATCCATCAAGACCCATCATTTCATATTTATCTGCTTTGTATCCATATACTTCGTATCCATCCGGTTCATATCGATCATGCTTCATCCATCTATCAGCTGTGTGTTTCATATCGATCCCTCATTTGATCGACACGAAGACTAGGGCCGACCATCGATACGAGACCACTAACAAACCATCAATACGAAGGCAGGATGCAAACATCGATATGAAGAGAACAACCTCGGATGGATACGAAGGAAACAGTCGAACCAAAGGAAACAGTCTCTTAGCATGAAATATGGATCTCCACAAATTACTCGAGCCGCGTCATCGATACGAAGCCAATCGATACGAACGCATCGATACGGATCCATCGGCCTATTTGCAAACTCAACCTTGGATCGATCATATCTCTCAAACTACAAGTCCAAATGCCATGAGATTTTCACAGAATCTTTCTTATCCACTCAGGAAGGTCGATGATTGATCGCAGCTCCGTTGGGCCATTTTTAGATCGATACGAAATGCACTTGGATCGATCAAGATCGATCCCAAACAACCCCAGATCGATCTAGTGGGTCCACCTATGCATGAGAAGGAGTATTCCGAGTTTAGGGGCAGATATTTCCAGATCTACTCCTATAAATAGCACCCCTGCGCCTACTAAAAAAGGACTTTTGGAACTTCTACGTTGTTACTTTGTTGAAACTCCATTATAACTTGAGTGCTAGTGATTTGTACTATTATAACTCAATTGAGAATCATCAATAAACAGCAAACTCCTCAAAGTGGATGTAGGCTACAACGCCGAACCACTGTAAATTCTTGTCTTTTTCTATTTCTGCTTACTTTTCTTGGTGTGACTATTAGATTAGCCTCTTTTTTCATTTAATTTCTTAATTCTAATCTCTTCAATCACATCCGACAAGTGTTGTGCCCAATTTTGGTACAAACACTTTGGTGCATTCATTCAGAAAACTCTGTTTTTCTCTGATTCCGTGGATCCCCTGCCGTTGTTGGATTGCTAAAATCTAAGGAGGAGATCCAGATCTGTCTTCCGATAGTTCCTTCCATTCTACTCAGATTGCTTCAGACCTTGGAAGAGCTACATTCATCATGATGCGCACTACCAGAACTACTTCCAATGCAGCAGATCCAAAAGGAAGGGATAGGCAAAATTCCACACAGCTGACCACAGCAGGTCAAATGTCAGCTGGAGCTCAAGATCCACTTGGCCCAGTGACTAGAGAGGAGTTTTAGGCCCTTTTGCAAGAGCTTACACTGAGCCGTCAGGAGCTCACTCAGCAGATCAGTGCCAACACGGAGCTTGCAAACCAGCTAAACGAGGAAAGGCAAAGGAGATCTAGAAGGGAGCATGCTTTTTATTCCATGTCTAAAAGCTCGGCGTCCTCTGACTCCAATCACAGATCAACAGGCCATCGGTTGGATGGAAACTATGCAGAAGCCTCCGAGCACCAGCATGCTGTTAATCTCGGGACAGACCGGGACTGGTCCTTCCACAGGGCATCAAGCTGGACCCTCCTCTCGAGGAGGAGCACTTCCTCATCACACAACTCTTGACCATGCAGCTGCTGCTGCCATAGATCTAGAAGCCGAGATCCAGAACCAATAGGATCCAGCCCCTCATCACCGCATCCATGCTTAGGATCCTCACTTCCATGAAGACCGGGAGCCAAGGAGGCGTGGAACAGACCGTAGACAGCGACCGGACCGTTCCCGTAACATGGAACCTGACCATGCCTTAGCCCCGAACATCCAGATGCCTGACATTCCAACCATGATACGCCAAATGATTAGAGAAATTCAAGGCCTCACAAACAATGATTGGGGGATCTCTAGGATTCACACTCCATTCACCGATGATATTCTCTATGCAGAGCCACCCCATCGATTCAGGATGCTGACCTTGCCGGTATACGAAGGAAATTCGGATCCTAACCAGCATATCTTGAAATATAAATGGCTCATGAACTCCGCTCGAGCTTATGATGCGGTTAAGTGTAAAAGTTTCCCTATCTCCTTAGGATGCATTGCAACTATATGGTTCATTCGTCTACCACCCAGATCTATTTCATGTTTTGATCAGTTGGCTACTAAGTTTGTCGAGCAGTTCTGTATGCATGCTACAAGACCGAAGGATGTCAACACCTTGTCCAGTGTTACTCAAGCTCCAGGAGAGACTCTTAGGCGTTATCTGGACCATGTTGCTTGTGCTGAGGTCAGCAACCCCAATACAACTCAATTCTGATAGCAATGACTAAAGGGATCGATCCAAATTCCGAATTTGGTGATTGGTTGGTTGGGAAACCCCCCGCTTTGTTGGATCGTTTCTATGCTAAGGCAGCCAAGTTTTTTAGGAGAGAAGACGCTAGATGATCTAGGAAGCTGGACGTTACGGGGCCCAGTGGTGAAGGCATTCAAAGCAATGTTGAAGCGAAGTAGACCGGTAAGAATTCTGATATTAAGTACAGTTGAATATACAGAACAAGCAAGGTCAATAGAAGGGTAATGGAGGTCAGGGAAAGAAGAGAGACCCACATCACGGGAGACCCAGAGCTTCTATGTTTGACCAATATACTCCCTTAAACACGTCGTTGGAAAATGTTTATCTTCAGACTTGTAATACCGGACAGTATAAGAAGCCAGCTCCAAAACCGTCATCTGAAAAACAAATTCAGACCGGGAAATTCTATAGGTTCCACGATTGTTATGGCCATAATACTAATGAGTGTCGTCATTTGCAAGATATCATCGAGAGATTGATCAGGGAGAGAAAGTTAGAATGATTCATCCGGGCTCCATAGGATGGAGGTGCGGGCCCGTCTAATCCAAATCAAGGTCAAGGCCAAGCGAGACTTTAAGAACCCGCGCGTACTGGCAGGAGGTTGGTAATTAATACTGTAAGTGGTGATCCTCATCTGGCTGATCGAAGCTAGAAGGAAATGGAGTCATATGCCAGTTCGATTAGGCATGTGAACTTCGAATGTTGTAGTAATACTGATGACGGGGCCCCAGAAAAACAACTGAGGACGATGACAGACGACATCGTTTTCAGAAATCGTGATGTTGACAGAGTCGAGGTCTCCACTATCGATGCGCTAGTTATTTCAGCCCAAATAGGTCATGCTTGGATGAAGAGGATCTTAATCGATAGCGGAAGTTTTATCAATATACTTTTCAAGCGCGATTATAACCAAATAAGGATGGAAACGAAAGATTTAAAGTCGTGCCAGTCACGTATACATGGCTTTAATGGAAGTGCAGCCATACCAGCTGGGATGGTGGAGTTACCCGTTGAGTTGGGTATTGGAGATCGCTGGAGAGTCTGGATGTTGTAGTTTGTTGTGTTGGACATACATTCCCCTTATAATGCTTTTTTAGGCCGACCAACCCTCGTAGATTTTAGGGTAGCGATTGCCCTTTGGTGTTTAACCCTGAAGTTCCCCGCTGATAATGGGGATGGAGTGATACATGGTGATTAGGCGGCTGGACACGCCTATTATGTTGCAGAGCTATGGGATGCGCAGCGAAAGGAGAAAGGATAGGGCATAGAGGAATCTCTCTACGTCCGTTTTTCAGAAAATTGACAATTAACGCCTGGGCCTAGGATCGGGCGCCACAACTAGTTCCTTAAGGACCTTGATCCCTAAGACAATAATGATGAGGAGGAAGTCAAAGATTACTAAGCCTCCCCGACATAGTTGACGATCGATGTTCCGATCGACGATGATGACGATTCCAGAATGATAAAGGTCGGATCTCAACTCAGCCCCGAGATGATACAAGAACTGGTTGATTTTCTTCGGGCGAACCTTGATGTGTTCGCTTAGACTCATTCAGACATGTGTGGGATCTCGCCGAACATCGCGAGCCATGCATTAAATATCGACCCGCAGCACGTCCCGGTGAAACAAAAAAGGCGCGGTATGGATCTAGAGAGATATGCCGCCCTGAAGGAAGAAGTGGATAAACTCAAGACTAATGGGTTTATTTGTGATGCTTAATACCCAGAATGGGTATCGAATCTAGTGCTTGTCAAAAAGTCAAATTGAAAGTGCCGAACATGTGTGGACTACTCAGATTTGAACAAAGCCTGCCACAAGGATAGTTTCCCGCTTCCCAGAATTGATCAACTTGTGGATTCAACAGCCGGACATGAGCTCTTATCTTTCATGGACGCATACTCCGGCTACAATCAAATCCCGATGCACCTTCCCGACCAGGAACATACCAGTTTCGTCACTGATCTGGGACTCTATTGCTATAAGGTGATGCCGTTTGGACTTAAAAACGCTGGAGCAACTTATCAGAGGCTTGTGAACCGAATGTTCGCTAACCAGATCGGAAAGACCATGGAGGTGTACGTGGAAGATATGCTCGTGAAGTCGTGACTATCTATCAACCACATCAATGATTTGGAAACAATGTTTAACATACTCCGACAGTACATAATGAAGCTCAATCCAGTGAAGAGTCATTTCATAGTTGCGTCAGGCAATTTCGTTCGATTCATCGTCAATGCCAGAGGAATTGAAGCCAATCCTGAAAAAATCTGGGCGATTCGGAATCTCGAAACTCCCAGAACCATAAAGCAGGTGCAAAACCTTAATGGGAAGGTGGCAGCCTTAAGCAGATTCATTTCCAGATCTACGGACAAGTGCATTCCCTTTTTCGATCTGATCAGAAAAGGAAAACGAAACATCGAGTGGACTGAGGAGTGCGAGGGTGTATTCCAAGCACTAGTTCAACATCTAACAACACCTCATATTTTGTCGAAGCCGGTTGATCATGAGAGATTGTATGTCTGTCTAGCGGTTTCGGCATACGCAATCAGTGTTGCTTTGATTCGAGAAGAGGATCGTATCCAACGACCGGTCTATTATATCAGCAAAAGGTTAACTGGGTGGAAAGAAACTACCCGAAGGTGGAAAAGCTGCCTTATTGTCTTGTCATGGCCTTGAGGAAGCTCCGTTCATATTTCCAGGCTCATCCGATCACTGTTTACACCGACCAACCGTTACGACAGATCTAGACACGACCTGAGACGTCTGGTAGATTGCTTAAATGGAACATCGAGCTGAGTCAATTTAATATCACTTATACACTGAGGCGAGCTATTCAAGGACAGTTCTAGCGGACTTCATAGCTGAATTCACCATACCGGAGGACTTGCCCGAAGCCAGTGAATCTCCCAAGTGTACATGGAAGCTATACATTGATGGTGCATCAAATGACTATTGCTCAGGTGCTGGAGTAGTACTTGAAACCCTAGAAGGTCGATACGTATGTTATGCTTTGAAGTTTGGCTTCCGAGCAACTAACAACGAAGCAGAGTACGAAGCTTTACTTGCTGGAGTTAGGCTTGCCAGAGACTTGGGAATTAATGCTGTGGAAATTTACTATGATTCGCAATTGGTCATATGCTAGGTTCGAGGGGAGTATCGAGCCAGAGACTGGAGATTGGCTACCTACCTTACTCGGGTTCAAGAAGTGTTGAATCAGTTTGACTATTATGCTATCCATTGTATACCCCAAGAGTAAAATCACAAAGCCGATTCTTTAACGAAACTGGCTAGCACTGGCAAAGCACAACAGATGGGACTCGTCCCCGTAGAGACACTTACTACCCCAAGTATCGATTAGATGGAGATAGATTGGTTGCACGAGACAACACCAGAGAGGGATTCTTGGATGACTCCAATCAGAAATTATCTTCAGCACGGAGTATTACCCGAGCGCAACAGTGAGAAAAAACAGGTTCTCTGGAAAGCTTCGCGATTTATTATCCAGAATGGAGTCCTATACAATAGGGGATATTATGTTCCTTTACTTCGGTGCATCGCCCACGATGAGGTCAAACGAGTGTTACATGATGTGCATGAAGGAGAGTGTGGCGACCACACATGGGGGGGCAAACCCTTGCCAAAAAGATACTCAAATATGGATATTACTGGCCGATAGTGAACCAAGACGCATCAAATTATGCGAAGAAATGTGATAGGTGCCAAAAACATGCAAGAATTCCAAGAGCCCCGCCTATAGAAATTACTCAGATGGTCAGTCCATGGTCGTTCGCCACATGGGGCATTGATATAATAGGGTCTTTACCCCTGGCCAAAGGTGGTGCGAAGTACGCCATCGTTGTAGTTGACTACTTTACTAAATGGGCGGAAGCTGAGCCCCTTGCTACTATCATTACGAAGAAAGTAATCAACTTTGTTGTACGCAATATCATCCGTCGCTTTGGCCTCCCACACAATTATAACTGGTAACAGAGCCCAATTTGATAGTACCAAGTTCAAAGATTTCTGTCAATGCTACCGCATCCAGAAGAAGTTCTCGGCAGTAGCTCACCCTCAAGCGAATGGACAAGCCAAAGCCGTCAATAAAGTTATCAAGTTCATTTTGAAGAAACGACCGAAAAAGGCTGGAGGTAAGTGGGTCGATGAGCTCCTCATGGCCTTACATATCAAACTCCCCACAAGTCCGCGACCGGCCATACTCCGTTTGCACTTTCCTACGGATCTGCAGCTGTTATCCCGGTTGAACTAGAAGTACCTTCTCACCGTGTAACCTATTATAATCCAAAGATGAATGCCATTTTACTCGCTGAATCTTTGGATATACTGGACGAGAAGCGTGTAGAGGCTGATTTGAGGGCAGTCGCACATCGTAGGCGAGTCGCCAGATTATACAATGCTAAGGTCCGACCCAGAACCTTCAAAATTGGCGATCTTATACTTAAATGAATTTATCTGGTCCCTTCACACATGAAGCCGACACGGGAAGGGCCGTATGTCATTGAGCGAAGACTTAGAGAGGACACATTCAAACTATCAACTGTTGATGGTCTCACTCTGCCGAGAGCATGGAACAGCGAGAGTCTTCGCCGCTATTATATATAACTGGCTTTTATTCATTTAGTCTGCTTTCCTTTTGAAATTTGTTTATGCAATTTTGGAACTTGAACTTGTAATTAGGCAACTGGCTTTGCCACACTTTCTTATTTCAGCAATAAAGCGCAGACTCATCAAACCAGATTGGTGATTCTTAAAGTGCATTGTGCGATCGCCACGATGTACGAAGAGCTAAGTCCCATCCTACGTTGGGACTTATTCTAATAGGGACTGATCGTGATACGACCGGTCACTCACCAAGTGAAGCCCTGAGCTCGGGGGTAAGCAACAATAAAATAATGAAGGATTGAAACACGACGATTCTCCAATGAAATCTAGCTCCCAGAGTGCGAGCTAAAGTACAAACCCCAAAATCCAGGCTCGGGGAGGATGGATTCGTCCATCCATGACCTCGCCTTCACTTTTCCAAGCTCGAAGAAGATGGATCCATCCATCTACGACTTCGCTTGCCGGATCAAGGTGGTGTGATCCGACCGTCCGCAACCTTGGCCAACTCCTTGTTTCCAGAGTGCGAACAAGACCCTGACACTTAAACGGGTGTGAACGACCGCCCGTAAAATAACTTATGTCCCCGAAGTGTGGATATGATTCTAAATATTAAGCAGGCGTGACTGACCGCCAGCACACAAGTCTAATCCTCGGAGTGTGGATGCAAATACCAGCAAATGAGCGAGCATGATCCGACCACTCAAATTCATTGCACTTTAACTTTGTTCCGACTAAGTTAAATTAAAGTTAGTGAAGGCGGAGTACGACTGCCAACTGACTACTTCAATCCTCCCCGGGACTGGGGGCATAACTCAAGTACCAGCTGCTGGCCGAGACAGTGCAATGTTAGGACTCGACTCAACGTTTGATTATATGACCTGAAGCCATGACTTCAGGACTTAACGACCAGATTCAAGTTCGACTCGGAGAATGAAACTTCACAAGTACATTGAATGGAAATGTGAGTACTAAAGTACTTAGACAAATGAACACGGAGTTATGCTGAAAACAAAAAAAAATTAATTCATACTATTCTTTGCAAAAGTAAGTACAAAATCTGTTCAAAAAAAACCCTATAAGCGGGGGCCAAACCCACATCTATACATGGCCTACAAAAAGCAAAAGAAAAGTTATTCCACCTATCCAAAAGAGAGGAAACGAAAATGCAGGTCTACTCCTTTGGTTTTCTATCCTTTTTGCTTTTCTTCGGTGTGGACCCGCTCGAGCTGCCGCTCAGAACCCTCTTTGAGCCTTTACCTTTTCGCCCTGCTCCAGCTGGCTTGTCTCCGACCTGGGGAATTGAAGCAGTCTCCTCTTAAGAACTCACAGGGACCGGAATATCCTCTATGTGCGAAACTGGAGAAATGGTAGCACTCTCGATGTTAGAGGGAGGAGGCGCGTTAGTATCAACGATAGTGCCACCCAAAGAAACGACAAGTATTAGGACCGGACCGGGACCTGCCATGCCCCCACCAGCTCTACGAGCCTGCTTAGCTTGCTCGATTACGGCTTGTGTTTCCTCCATTATCTGCTCTGCCCGGTCCACACATATGCTCATTAGAATGCTGCCGGTCGGACCCGAGGAGCCTTTGATGACCACGTCTTCATCTACATTGAATGACACTTCGATACTTGGATCACTTTGATGGCTGAAGAGTGCTTCCATCAATTGTTCATCAAGTAAGCAGCTGCTATCATGCATCTCCCTAGCCGATGTGGTGGCCATCACGGTTGTAGCCTCCATCACTAGCACCTCTTGCTCGTGATGTACTTCTTGAGCTGCAGGAGGACCAGTAGGTGCAGAATCTAAGACTGAATGAAGATAAGAGAATATATTAGTAATATCATCTGATAGTGCTCCTGCATTTTGAGGAATAGGAGAAGTGTCCAGAATACCTTCCTCGGGTTGGCTCCCGTGCTAAGTTGACGTGCCTTTCGAGCCGCGCTCGATTATTGGGGAGAGATGCGGCCTATTAGGGTCATATTCCGAAAGAGCTGGAGGAGCAATAGAAGAAGCAAGCTCAGATTGGGACGCTGCAGGCATTTCAGAGCCTACTTCGTAATGTTCAATTCCAGATCCTTCCCCAGCTTCCGGATACTTGGCGGCTAGTTTTTCTTTCTTGAGAGCGATGGTTGTCTCATGAAGGACTTTAGGTTCATCTCCGATAAGCACTTGAGTTTCTATTTCGAACTCATCGATGGTTGTAGAATTGCGGATTACCTTCCCGTCCTCAAGCAAGCAACTCCAGGCCTTGTATAGTTGGAAAGGATAATCTTTGCTTAGCCAGTTTAAGTTGCGGTTTCTCAAGACATTATCATTGTAAGTAATTGGGAGATCTTCAAATTCGCTCTCCATCCTGGCCTCAACCGCTTTAACTTCCCTTTCAATCCTGGCATCGGCCTCCTTGGCCTTTAGATTCGCTGCATCCCTCTCTCCCCTTAGTCTCACCGCGTATTCACATGCCTCATGTACGACTTTGTTGGCCTTATCCTTCTCTTTAAGGGCGCCAGTCAGTTTCGGCCTTAGCTCCTCAACCTCTTTCTGCACCTCATCCCTTTCCCGAGTGATAACCATGTTATGGTAACCCATCTCTTGCACCAGATCCATATAAGTCTTTCTCATGTTTTCCATGGATTGCCTAGCCTCTTCGGCTCTCTGGTCAGCCTCCTTCTCCATTTTTCTTGAAGACTCAAGCTCATTGGTGAGCGCCATTATTATTCTGCCTTTTTGAGAAAGGTCGCTCTCCAGTTTCTCGATCGTTTTAGCCCGCTCGAGAGATACCGCCGAAACCCTTTCAGCCGTCTTAACCCACTCCTGGTACTGGATGTACACGTCATGCACGTAATCTTGTACCGGTTTTTCTATGTTTTTTGGGATCCTTTTCAAGTTTGGAGGGAAGTGGAAGCCATCGAAACAAATATTCGGGAAGTCTTTCTTCAACTTGGCGATTCGGATGGCTCCCTCCGTTGTGGGCTCTATAGCAGTCTATTCCGTGACGACGGGAGCTTCTGTTTCAGTTCTACGGTGTTGATCGTTGGATTTTGTAGCATGAGGTGGCGCTATTTGATGTGTAGTTTCGGAAGATGGCCTACCGGAGCTAGATGGTTTTGAAGGTCCTTTTGATGGTGGAGATCACGACCGGGAGCGGCGCCTGCATTAATATGACCTTTCCTTCTCCCTATCATAGCGCTCGCACTCTTGGCTGGAGTAATAGCCACGACCATAGTCTCTCTCACTTTCACGCCGCCGTGATTCAGAATGTGTACGGGAAGAATGGCATAAAGAGCGAAGATTACTGAGCATGGACCCTTGTTTCACCATCGTGTTTGTAAAATGAAAAGAGAAGTAGAATTAGTTATCTCCAAAAATTAAGAAGCATGTGATTAGAAGTTGTGTAGTGCCATGAAGTGTGTGTACGCATGTGCAAACCCCTCAACCGACCGATTGTGGTAGCCTTGCTCGTGGGAGTTAGCTCCCATATGTCTAAAGAAGTTAGGCCCGTGCCAATTCGAGATGGAGAGTGGAGCACCTCTAATCCAAGATCCTAGAACGAAGATATGTCATTTGGAATAGGAACATCTGACAATCCTTTCAATGAACCTTCTGTTTGTAGAGAAGAGGTCTCCGGACCTATAGAAGTTGCAACGGGCTGAGTTATTACAACGGTCTTATGCCTCTTGGCTTTGTGGGCGAGAGTCTTGCCCTTTCTTTGATTCTGATGATTGAAGGCCCTGCGGAGGCACGACCGTGGGCTCATGTCTGGCTGTTATACTCTCGTCGTCGCCCAGCTGGATGATTGTAACTCCAGGTGCACTCTGAGCTCCCTCGACTGGGGGCATAGTAGGAGCCCGTCTTCCACTATGTCTTACTGGGACCACTCTGGGAACCCCGGTTAGCCCAATACTCTAGCCTCTTTCAATGAGCCTAACGGCGATCAAGTTATATCACTAAGAACTTTATCTATTTCTCTAAGTTCAGCAGGCACCGCCTGGAGCATTCTCACTATCTCCTTGAATTGTGCTCCTTCGAGCCGTGGGATGGAGGCTGTACAAGAAATTCGATGATGAGTTCAGCATTGATTTGTATTACCCAGTTAATTGACGAAGAAGTTAAAGCACTTACGTCTGACCAACCATCGCCTAGCAAACTCCGGTGGGCATCTCACAAAGAACCATTCTGTCTTGAAGTAGCTCAACTTACTCTAAGCACCTGCCAAACTTGGCAGTTCCTGACCGCTTCTAGAAAAGTAAACAAAAGGTTATCCCCACAACTCTTGATGTTGAATAAGTATCTATCTCTTCAACGGTTGGGGGTTGAAGGAGATGCTCTATAAATATGATGTATAAGCTATTGAGAAGCGCATATCCATTAGGGTGCAATTGAGAGGGCGTGATCCTCAAGAAGAATAACACGTCTCCAGTGAATTGGTTAAACGGGGCACTATTCCGGCCGCGCACATGAATCAATTACAGGCAGTGAACCCTTCCGGGGGATTGTGTGCTCTGTCTTCTGGCCCCGGTAGTAGAACGTCTTCCAAAGATATTCCATGCCTGAGACAAATCCTGCCCAACGTATCTTCAGAAATCTTGGAACGGACTGAGTCCTCCGGATTTAGAACCAACACTGCACCTAGCAGTTCATCCGGAGCAGGACTTACTACATCAGCTGCGATGTCTGGCTTCTATTCTAGGAAGTGGAGGACTTTGCACTTCCTGCTGCTCGAAACTTCCGGGATCCATAGCTATTGAACTCAGCAAAAACCATTATTAGATGGCAAGAAACCCATGTCCCCCCTGCTGTAAAGTGAGTGATCGTGTTGTGTAGAGAAGCGCTACATAATACTCTGAATTTCTACAAGTTTAAAGGATGGTAAAGCGACAAGTCTTCGAGATTCGACCAGAGGTCATCGTTGACCCTCTCAACTGTGCCATCCTAACTTCGAAGAACGATCCATGTTAAAATTGATTATATTTGTCAAGTTACAGTTCCATCAATGAGCTTTGGAAGGTAGTCATATATGCAGCTTATCAATCAAGTCCAAGTATGCAAGGTTAAAGCTCATCGGAGTTAAGTGTTCAAGTATGCAAAAGACAATTGGTTTCGTGTCCATCATCGTTCGAATTGGATCGTTCCCCTGAAGCATGATTTCGTATCGATCAAAACTTGGATAGATGGCCTGTTCGTATCGATACATTGCGTATCGATGCTCACTCATACCGATCAACTGCATATCGATACTCTTCGTATCAATCCAAGGCGATCGGTTTTGTAACCATCAACCTGAATCGATACGAACTCCCACGTTTCCCAAATCGATACAAAGCAACTTCCACCATCTCCTATCGATACGAGTTTGAAGCAAAGGCTTGAACTCAGTGACTCCATCGGCTGCTTCCTTCCTTCTTCTCCTCCTAGAACACCGTTAAAGCTCTTCCTCGACCTCACTCCAGCCATGTTTCGGCACCGGCGATGCCGGAGTTGGTCATCACCTTGGACAAAGTGGCATAAAACTCGAATCTCGTCGCTTTAGGGTTGGTTTTAACCAATCATTTACCTAGTTTGAGGAATTGGATTAAGGGTTAATAAATTGGTTGTTTGAAGACGAAGGTTTCCGTAGTTCAATTTCCTTTCGGATCGATACGAAGTGGAAGTAATAGCATATGCAAGTGGAAATTTCTCTTAGTACAAAAAAACTATTTATATGGGTTTGTATCCAAAAGAGGGACGTTTCGTATCCCAGTCACTAAACCAAGGGAATGGTCAACATCCATCGATATGAAGATTCAATTTCATATCCATCAACACACGGTAGTCCAGAACTTACCATTTTGTATCCATCAATGTGAAAGTCAGCGCTTCATTTCCATTGATGCGGATCAATCCAAAGACCATTAGTTCATATCCATCGATACGAAGATCACTGTCTGGTTATTCCCTTACCATTCAACTCCATCGATACGAAACACCCCTTTCGTATCCATCAATTCAAGGACCAATATGTTGAATCGATCGATACAATATGATGCATGCCGTACTCAGTCTATATCGTATCGATAGCCATCAATATAAAGCATACCTTCATACATCCCAGATCGATCCAAGAGAGGATCGATACGAAGGAGTGAATTAAAACGACTGTCGATCATTGTTACAACTCGAATCTCACATCGATCCAGGAGAGGATCGATACGAAACTCAATCCAAACAAGAACAAAGGAACTTGACAACGACCCGTGAATGTGCAAACATAAACGGGAGTCAAGTTAACGTACATGCATGTATGCCAAACTAACATTTGATTTTCAAAGTTAAAAGGAATTGAATTCTTACCTAGTGACAACTAGAACAATGAACAACAAATTGCTAGCACTCGACCTTCAGTTACAACAGAAAAACTGCATGATCGTCGACAGTCTACGACTCGACATTTGTATTCCTGGAAATTAATCGAAGGTTACATCTCTTGATGAAAAGACAACAAATGTTCAACGAATCAGATAGAACTACTTCCAAATGAAGATTGCAGCTTTTCAAAGCACGTCATGTTTACACAAGACGTACTTTGGGGGGAAAATGTTATCCCGTCTTTTGGCAAGGCCGTGACACCAAGGACTTGACTAGAGACTGTAGACAATCCATCCCAAAGATCGGTTATCTACAGGTCCACGATGGATACAGGAAAACTTGGTACGAGTATAGATCAAGTTACAATTAGCATGGTATGACAAGCAAAGCTATGAAAGGCAACATTCCAAATTTTATGTCAATCGGAGTTCGTATGCTCAAGTTATGGATCGATCAAGATTCCTGTGGAACACATCATTTCGTATCCATCCATCAAGACATATCATTTCGTATCCATCTGCTTCGTATCTGTATACTTTGTATCCATCTGGTTCGTATCAATCACGCTTCATCCATCCATCAGCTGTGTTTCTTGTATCAATCACTCATTTGATCGATAGGAAGACTAGGGCCGACCATCGATACGAAACCACTAACAAACCATCGATACGAAGGTGGGATGCAAGCATCGATACAAAGAGAAAAACCTCAAATGGATATAAAGGAAGCAGTCGAACCAAAGGAAACGGTCTCTCAGCATGAAATATGGATCTCCACAAAATACTCGAACCACGTCATTGATACGAACGCATCGATACAGATCGATCAGCCTATTTGCAAACTCAACCTTGGATCGATCATATCTCTCAAACTACAAGTCCAAATGCCATGAGATTTTCACAGAAGCTTTCTTATTCACTCAAGAACGTCCATGATCGATCGCAGCTCCGTTGGGCCATTTTTGGATCGATACGAAATGCACTTAGACCGATCAGGATTGATCCCAAACTACCCTAGATCGATCTAGTGAGCCCACCTATGCATGAGAAGGGGTATTCCGAGTTTAGGGGCAGATATTTCTAGATCTACTCCTATAAATAGCACCCATGCACCTACTGAAAAAGGAATTTTTGAACATCTACACTATTACTCTGCTAAAACTCCATTGTAACTTGAGTGCTAGTGATTTGTATTGTTGTAACTCAGTTGAGAATCATTAATAAACAGCAAACTCTTCAAAGTGGACATAGGCTACAACGCTGAACCACTATAAATTATTGTCTTTTTCTGTTTCCGCTTACTTTTCTTGGCGTGACTATTAGATTAGCCTCTTTTTTCATTTAATTTCTTCATTCTAATCTCTTCAATCATATCCGACGAGTATTTTGCCCAATTTTGGTATAAACACTATTTTCTATCTTTGAAAACAAGCACATTGATGGTTTGATTTCGGGAGTTTCGTCTTCACGCTGCCTATCTCCATGCGATGTCAGGTCCCTGCAAATTAGGATCAATTTATCCATTTGTTCCTTTAGTCATTTTCTTGTGAGCTAGGCTGAATTATCTGATCGGCCCAAAGCAACTGTCTTCCTTGACGTTGCCAATCTCCGGGCAATGCCAGATTCTCAAGGCTAAGAGCTCTCCTTCCTAACATTCTCTTTGGGCAATGCTCGATTCTTGGGAGTTAAAGTTCTCCTTCCCGACGTTGCTAATCTTCAGCAACACCAAATTCCCTACGGACATGGTCTACCTTCCTGACGTTGCCTATTTCTGAACAACGTCAGATTCCTATTAGTTAGAGTTTTCCTTCCTGGCATCCCCTATCTCCAGGAAACGCTAGATTCCTAAAGGATAGAGTTTACCTTCCTAGTGTAACCTAACTCCCGAATACGCCAAATTCCTGAAGGTTAGAGTTGTCTTTCCTAGCATTGCCTATTTGTAACGCCCTGCCTTTATACCCATACTACTAAAGAGAATTACTAAGTAATCCTATCTGGTAATACGGAGAATGAAGCTTTTTAGGAGGGACCAAACATGAATATTTCCTTGGGCTAACACCAATACGTATTAAAAATCTCATATAACACATCCATACGTATCTAGTATCGGCACAAAGCAATAAACACATGGATTTACTAGGACAGATCAATATATAACAAATAAAAACGAACACAGAGTCATTGATTGCAATAGGAAAATAAAAAAACATATAACAAACTGATACCAAATGATGTCTGTCACTCTACAACGACATATATACCAAGTTCAAAATACAATTCTCATAACCAACTCATCAAATAAACAAATATAAGGAGACATCTAAAGGAAAATATACATTGACAACTCAAACACGATATAGTATATACCATGTCCCCTCTAAAGCTCAATCATTCTAAAATGGCCGATGTCCTTGTACCTGAAAAGTCTCGGACTGACTCAAGTATTATATTAATAATAAACGGGTCGGACTATATCTAAATCCAATGTGGGTACATAACAATAAGCATGGTAATAACAGGCAAAACACAAATACTACACAACATAACATCTATCATAACATCATAAGAGTATACCATGCCTCAAATCTCAATATCACCCATGAAATAAGTATAAGTAAAAAACCACGACAACTAAAATTTAGGTGATAACAATCAAACACATCAAAATCTCAAAATACCATAGAAAAGCACGTGGCGTGTCCATAAATCCACAATAAAAAAATCCCAAATTAAACCAAATCCAAGGGTCAACAATCCCAAAAATATTAGTCTTGACTTGCAGTCCTAATAGAAGTGAAGACTTCTGACTATTAAGCCGTAAAAATATAAATAAAGAAAGCATAATCTCAAATAAACAATCAAAACATCAAAACTTACAGCCCTAATGGAAGTAACAGCTTCCAAATGTTAAGCCATAAAAGATAAATCAAGAAATACAAAAGTCAATTAGAGCGAATACAAGCCAAATATAGAAATCAATATCCAAGAATGCTATCTTGACTTATATTCTTGATGGAAGTCAAAACTTCCAATCGTTAGTCCTAGAAGATAGTAAGAAGTACCAATCCTAGTAAAAGATCAACTCATACAAAATATTGAAAGCACTATCCAAATAATTATCTCGATCTAGTCATAATGGAAGTGATAACTTCCGACTATTAGGCCCTCATAAATATCAAGAAATACAAACTCTAATCAATATCAAACCCAATCAAAAACTCAATATACAAAACCATATATCTTGACCCCCGATCCTTGAAGAGGAAAACTCTCAGTTGAATGGTCCTAGGAGAAAGAAACAACAAATCAAACAAAAAGGATATCTCTTAGTCATACGCTCTTATGAGAGAATCAGACAAGCTCACAGCATGTCTCCAATATCATAGAAAGACAACACATCATTGTTTTGGGTTAGAGTATCTAAAATGACAGATGGACACACAACCAGTCTCTAGTTTCAAACAATCGTCACCTTTTATGAGGCGATAATATCAAATATCTCAAATATAATGGATCTACCTAAGTTATCTAGAGGGGAGACTGACATACCACATCATTGCTCTAGGAAACGCTAATGACCACAGCCCATTTCCTATTGTCCCTAAGTTACTCCTAGGATCGTGACACTCGTATCTATCGCATGTCATAAACACGCCGCGAGACTACACCAAGCATTGGTCGCAATTCTTACTTGCCCTGGTAACAAATTGTTGGTTTTTAGGTGATGTCGGGGCAATGGCTCTAATGAGAGAAATAACTCCCAGCCTACAACTCAACAAGGTAACATCATGGATCCGAGGTGCGACCCTGTAATTAAGACCGCTAGGATGGATAACTAGCCTATCTGTTGGGTCTAATTCACGTGCACTCCATAATGAAGTGAACCTTATGAAGTAGATTCTCAATAAATACTCTCGACTATATAAGTCCTAATAAGAGTGATACCTAGTACTCTCGACCGTAGGAGTCTTGATGAGAGTGACAACCACAACTCTCGAAAATATAAGTCCTATGGAGAGCATATAAACATAACAAATCATCGATCACTATCCCTAAAAGTAGATAATAGCACTCGAATAGTTAGCCCTTAGATGATACAACAAAATACTCGCAATGAGATAAGTCCTAATGATAGTAATAATATAAGTACTCTCGACTCCATACGCCCTAATGAGAGCGTACTGCATAAATATTCTTTGACTACTAGCCCTAAGAGTAAATAATAATATAACTCGACTAGTTAGTCTTAAGAGGATAAATATGTAAATCCCAACATATCTCCGGCTTGTAGCCCTTATAGAGTAATATAACTCTTGACTACTAAGCTCTATGGAGTTACCTCTACACGATATCACAAATTATTAACTCATATTCAAAATATAAGTGATATCTACCCACTAATAGTAATTGAATAATTATTACTTAAGTGTCCCATACCAGACGGTATCATAACTCCATTTATTCAAATCCCTCGTCACATAAAACAACAATCATCATAAACAAAATATTCAAAATATAGGTATATCATGAATCCATACAAAAGAATGTCATCACTGTATCATATCATAACACTAATCAATTCAACATCAATAGTGAATCACTCATATATCCGAAATCAATATCCAATAAAAAATGATCAAAAAACAAATCCATATTGAATAATGAATCATGCCAACATATAATCTTATATAACAAAATAAATATATAGAAATGTAATAAATATATATATTTTAAAATGTACTAAATAATTACCAACCCAAATTTAATATATATTCTTTACAATAAATAACCAATTTCTCAATCTTTTATAAATATATTAATAATTTAATAATCACTAGTTAACATTAGGAAACTCATTTCCTTCTTTAGAAGCCCCAAAAATAGTCTATAAAGCTAAATATTACGCTTGACAAATATTCTATAATCTTCTTTATAACAAGAGTAAAAAAGTTAAATCTTCGTATAGGCAATTTGCAGCTAAATTAAAAGGGTCGGTATCGCTAAATAATATATTACTTCCAAGATAAATATTGTACCATAATCAAAGATCTTTTCAAAACATCTTTTGGATTACAAAAATATGAAGTACATCAAAGTTATGACAATTTTGCAAAATGATACAAATTCTGAAATGGATTACTAAAAACACGTCTACTCCTTTAGAACATCAATTTCATTAAGAAAACCTCAAATTTTCACATAACTCTTAGAATAAAAGTTGTTCCATATTATTATTGCTTTCCAAAGAGAGTTAGATCGTAGAAAATAGATAAAGGAGTCAAAAGTTATGGCCAAAACATTATTGTGCTACAATTCTTAAATCCCAAAACACAAGCCTGAGGTATTACCTCAAATTCAAACACGTTTCAGGCTTAGCAAACTTCGGATTTTCGAAAGTGATAAACATGAAAGTTATTCATTATAAAAATAAATTTCTACAGGAAAATACCTCACTCAAATCAGATTAGAGTATGAAAAATTATGATTAAAATACTATAGTGCTTCACCTTAGAACAAAACTCAGGGCAGAGTTATTGCTACATATTCAATCACCTTTTCACATTAGAAAACTTTTAACTTTCGAAAAGTGATCGACATAAGAGTTTTTCCTTATGAAACAACATTTAATCTGGAAAAAATGTCACTTAAATCTAATAATATAATCGAAAGTTATAGAAATTCTATCACAACACTTCCAAAATTCCATAATTCAAACCATTTCAATACCTAACCAATCAATTAAAAACAATGCATACTATGTATTCAACAACAAATCAGTGAATAAACAATCACAACCACTTCATTCAAGAATGAAATCCATAATTTAGGCATAGATTCATGAGCGAGAAACCCTCAACTTGGTCACAGCTTCTCTAGTAAGCTTTATGCTTTCACTTTCCTCCTCAATTGCAAATTTCAAGTTTCCAAAACTTGACCAAAACATGAACTTCTTCATTTCCATAGGTGTAGTGTAGTGTAGTATTGCATATATATATATATATATATGAATTCGAGAATTTATAGGATTTTATTCCTATTTTAAAATTTTAGAAGGAGGAGGAGGGTATGTTTTTCCATTTTTCTTCATGAAGCACAAAACAAAGGTAAGAAGGAAGAGGCTTGTCCCTCGAGAAATTTCATGAGCTAAAGTTTTCTAGACATAAGAATAGTCTAGATTCCTAATTCATGATAAATGATGAGTTTTTTAAGCTTAGGAATGACTTACATAAGAAGGTTTAAGATTGAATTTATGGGCTTAGACTTTATGTAAATTACTTAAACGTTTATTTTCTTCTTCTTATTCTCTTTATACTAATTTTTACTTAACATAAATCAATAAAAATTTCAAAATAAAATAATATTTTCATCTCTTAAGTAATTACCGAACATTATGGGATTTTATAAAAATCGCTTAATCTTCAAATTCCAAAATTACCCAAATAAATCCAAATTATTCTTATTTAATCTTTAGAAATCCATTTTAATTACTTAAATAATTATAATTAATTACTCCTAAAAATCGGGTTACTTCAGACTCACCCCTTAACAAAATTGCATCCTAGCAATTACTAAGGAAGAATCTATAACAAAGTTAATAATTCCCATATTAACTCATATTTAAATGCAAATTAGATAAACATTAAAACAAATCCTGTAATATTCTATCTTTACTTCCTCAAGTCAGCACTATAGTAATTTGCATTGACTCATCAAGCATTCAATAAAGCAAAAATTAATGATTAGACCTTTCATCAATGGCTTATCATAAAACTAAAAACATCTCAATTGTTTACAAAATATCCAAAATGCTAATTTATAAATTTTATTCTTTAATTAACACCAATTTACACAAATACTTCACAGTATTCATATAACAAATACATTCCAAAAAACTTTAATTTTCTCAGAACATTTACAACAATAATTTTTTTCTAAGGTTTCATTTCATTTTTTTCATTACGATTTCAAAATATCTTTACATTACAATTATAAAATAATATACATTTCCCAAAATGACATTTAACTTATGTCAAAACATTTATTACTTCGCAAAATATTATTTATAACACTTCCTTAATCTCTACACTTCTTTTCCTAAATAGAAATTCTTCTTTTTCCAAAAATATTATGTCGAAATGTTTCGTCATAGTGTTTAGGAATCCCTATCGAATATGTGTGAACCCGCATCGACAAGAATTCTTAAAGCAGTCGATGGACAAATTAATACCAAATAAACTACTAAAATAATTTCCAATCACTTTATAAAATAAAATTCATATTTTACCAAATCATTTGCTTATTTAAATATAAATATTTATATTCAACATTTGTATATACATCCAATTCATCCATAAAATCGAACATTAAACAACAAGCATATACCCAAACAAGCAAACAAACGCCTTTGACGGAAAACTTTCTATCATTTTCTGCTATGCAACTCTGATCACTACCGGATCACTTCATTCATATTCAAGTCACAAAGAGGTTTATACATTATCACCAATACTGATAGTACTCATCAGGTTAACCATTCCCTACTTCACTGCCTCCGTTAACAACATCCAATTAACTCAGCTACAAAAACATACATAAGAAGTAGAGATAAGGGATATATATATAGTAGGAAAAATAACAAGTACGCCCCCTAGATGATTACCCCAGAAGTCATCATATACTCCTACTATCCCTTAAATATAGGGTAACTACCATACACCCAATGGGGAAACAAGGACTCTAAAGTCACTCTAAGGTCAAGGCTCGTGCCATAAATATTCTATATTGTTCTGAACCTGCTTCGATATCAATTGTAATGCCCTACCTCTACATTCACACTACCAAAGAGAATTACTAGGTAATCTTGTTTGGTAATACAGAGAATAAGGATAGTTAGCAGTGATCACACGTGAATATTCCCTTGAACTGACACTAATATGTATTAAAAATCTCATACAACATATCCATTCGTATCTGGTATCGGCACAAAGCAATAAACACATGGATTTACCAGGACAGAACAATATACAACATATAAAAACGAACATAGAGTCACTAATCGTAGCAGGAAAATGATGTTTGTTACTCTACCAAATGATGTATGTTACTCTACAACAATATATATATATATATACACACACACACACCAAGTTCAAAATACACAACTCATAACCATCTCATCAAATAAACAAATATAAGGAGACATCCAAAGGAAAATATACATCGACAACTCAAACAGGATATAGTATATACCAAGTCTCCTCTAAAGCTCAATCACCCAAAATGGTTGTTGTCCCTGTACTTGAAAAATCTCGGACTGACACGAGTATTAAATGAATAATAAACGGGTCAGACTATATCTAAATCCAATGTGGGTACATAACAATAAGCATGGTAATAATGGGCAAAACACAAATACTAACATATATTATAACATCATAAGAGTATACCATGCCTCGGATCTCAATATCACCCATGAAATAAGTATAAGTAAAAAAATCATGACACCTAAAATTCAAGAGAGAACAATCAAACAGACCAAAATCTCAAAATACCATGGATAAGTACGCGGCGTATCCATAAATCCACAATAAAAGAACTAATCCCAAATTAAACCAAAACCTAGGGTAAACAATCCCAAAAATATCAGCCTTGACTTGCAGTTCTAATGGAAGTGAAGACTTCCGACTGGCAAGCCTTAAAAATATAAATCAAGAAGGCCAATCCCAAATAAACAATCAAAACATCAAATCTTGACTTATAGCCCTAATAGAAGTAATGACTTCCGACTGCTAAGCCATAAAAGATAAATCATGAAATATGAAACTCAAATAAACCGAAATCCAAACCAGATACAGAATTCAATATCCAAAAATACTATCTAGACTTATAGTCCTGAGGGATGTCAAACTTCCAACCGTTAGTCCTAGGAGATTGTAAGAAGTACCAATCCCAATAAAAGCCCAGTTCATACAAAATATTGAAAGCAATATCCAAATAATTATCTCGATCTATATTCATAATGGAAGTGATAACTTCTGACTTTTAGGCCCTTGGAGATATCAAGAAATATAAACTTCAATGAATATCAAACCCAATCAAAAAATCAATATACAAAACCATATATCTCGACCCCCATTCCTTAGAGAAGAAAAACTATCGACTGAATGGTCCTAGGAGATAGGAACAACAAATCAAACAAAAAGGAGATCTCTCAGCCATACGATTTTATGATAGAATGATAGACAAGATCACAGCATGTCTCTAATGCCATAGATAGACAACACGCTGCTTTCTTGGGTTAGAGTGTCCCAAATGAAAAACAGACATGTAGCCAATCTCTAGTGTCAAACAATCATTTTCTTCAATGACCTGATAATATCAATATCTCAAATATAATGGATCTACCTAAGTCATCCAAATGGGAGACTAACATAACGCGACACTGCTTCAGGAAACGCTAATGACCACAACCTATTTCCAACAATCCCTAAGTTACTCCTAGAATCATGACATTTGTATCCATCGCATGTCATAAACATGCTGCCAGACAACGCCGAGAGTTGGCTACAATTCCTACTTGCTCTTGGTAATGAACTATTGGTCCTTAAGTGACATCGGGGCAATGGCTCTAATAAGAGAAATAACTCTCAGCCTACAACTCAACAAGGTGAAATCATGGATCTGGGGCGCAATCTCGCAATCAGGACCGCTAAGATGGATAACTAGCGAATTTGGTGGGTCTAATTCATGCGCTCTTCAAAGTGACATGAACCTATGAGGTAGATTCCCAATAAATATTCTCGACTATATAAGCCCTAATGAGAGTGATAATTAGTACTCTCGACTCTAGTAGTCCTGCTGAGAGTGACAACTATTGTTTTCGACTATATGGGTTCTGAAGAGTACATCAACATAACAAATCATTGACTACTAGCTTTAGGAAAAGATAATGATAGTCGACTAGTTAGCCCTTAAAGGATACACCAAAATACTCTCGACGAGATGAGTACTAATGAGAGTAATAATAATAATAAGTACTCTCGACTCCATATGTCCTAATGAGAGCCTACTACATAACAATTACTTGACTACTACCCCTAAGAGTAAACAATAATATAACTCGGCTAGTTAGTCCTATGAGGATAAATCTGTAAATCCCAATATATCTCCAGCTTGTAGCCCTTAGAGAGTAATAGAACTCTCGACGACTAAGCTCTAAGGAGTCACCTCTAGACAATATCATAAATTCCTAACTCACCTTCAGAATATAAGTGACATCTACCTACTAATAGTAACCGAATAAGTATTACTTGAGTGTCCCATACCAAACGATATTATAACTCCATTTATTCAAATTCCTTGTCACATAGAATAACAATCATCATAAACAAAATATTCCAAATATAGCTATATCATGAATCCATACAAAAGGATGTCATCACCAATCATATTATAACACTAATCAATTCAACGTCAACGGTGAATCACTCATATATCCAAAATTAATATCCAATAAAAGTATGATTAGAAAAAAATCCACATTTAATAATGAATCATTCCCACATATAATCTTATAAAATAAAATAAATATCTAGAAATGGATAATAAATATATATTTTAAAAATGTACTAAATAATTACCAACCCAAATTTAATATATATTATTTACAATAAATGACCAATTTCTTAATCTTTTATAACTGTATTAATAATTTAATAATCACCAATTAACATTAAGAAAATCATTTTCTTCTTTTTAAGCCCAAAAATAGTTTGTAAAGCTAAATATTACACTTGATAATATTCCATAATCTTCTATATAACAAGAGTAAAAAGTGAAATCTTCATATAGGCAATTGGCAACTAAATTAAAAGGGTCAAGATCACTAAATAATTTAATACTTCCAAAAGGAATATTGTAGCATAATCAAAGAGTTTTTTAAAGCATCTTTTGGGTCACAAAAATATGAAGCACATCAAAAGTTATGGCAAAATGGATTATTAAAAACAAATCTACACCTTTATAACATCAATTTCTCCAAGAAAACCTCCACATAACTGTCAAAGCAAAATTTGTTCCATATTACTACAACTGTCCAACAAGAGTTGGATCATGGAAAATAGATACGGGAGTCAAAAGTTATGACCAAAACATTATCGTGCTACAATTCTTAAATCCCAAAACACAAGCCTAAGGTATTACCTCAAATTCAATCACATTTCAGGCTTGGCAAACTTTGGATTTCCAAAAAGTGATAAGCATGAAAGTTATTCATTATTAAAATATCTTTCTACTAGAAAAACGTTCAATCAAATCAGATCATAATATCAAAAGTTATGAATAAAATACTATAGTGCTTCATCTCGGAATAAAACTCGGACCAGAGTTGTTGCTCCATATTCAATCACATTTTTGCATTAGAAAATTTCTAAATTTTGAAAAGTGATCAACAAAAAAGTTGTTCCTTATGAAACTACCTTTCATCTGAATAAAATCTCACTTAAAGCTGATCATACAATCAAAAGCTATGGCAGTTCTATCACAACACTTCCAAAATTCCATAATTCAAACCACTTCAATATACTTAAATACCTAACCAATCAATCAAAATATGCACATCATGTATTCAACAACAAATCAGTGAATAAAAAATCACAATCACTTCATTCAAGAATGAAATCCATAATTTAGACATAGATTCGTGAGTGAGAAACACTCACTTTGGTCATAGCTACTCTAATAATATTTATACTTTCACTTCCCTCTTCATTTTCAAATTCCATATTTTAAAAAATTGACCAAAACATGAACTTATTCATAGCCATAGGTGTAGTAGTGTAGTATTGCATATATATGAATTCGATAATTTTTAGGATTTTATTTCTATTTTATTTAAATTTTTGAAGAAGGAGGAGGAGGGTTTGTTTTTCCATTTTTCTTTCATGAAGCATAGAACAAAGATAAGAAGAAAGAGGCTTGTCCCTTAAGAAATTTCATGAGATAAAGTTTTCTAGACTTAAAAATAGTCTAAATTCATAATTCATGATGAATGAGGAGTTTTTTAGGCTCAGGAATGACTTACATAAGAAGACATGGGTTTAAGATTGGGTTTATGGGCTTGGGCTTCATGTAGATTACTTAAACATTTATTTTCTTCTTCTTATTCTCCTTATACAAATTTTTACTTAACATAAATAAATAACAAATTTCAAAATAAGATAATATTTTCGTCTCTTAAGTAACTACCCAATATTATGGGACTTTATAGAAATCGCTTAACCATTAAATTCCAAAATTACCTAAATAAATCCAAATTATTCTTATTTAATCTCTAAAAATACATTCTATTAATTAAATTATTATTATTCATTACCTTAACATTGGGGTTATTAGACTATCTCTAGGAAATGTCAGATTCATGAGGGTTAGAGTTCCTCATTTACCTTTAGGTCGAAATGCCTTTTGCGATGGGATGAGACTTCCAGTTCTATCGGGATCATCACTTCTGACCCGTATGCCAAAGCGAATGGCGAGTGTCCAGTTGTACACCTATGTGTCGTCCTATAAGCTCATAATCATAGTTGCCTTTAGCTTTAGTTAATTTCTTTTTCAAGGTGGATTTGATGATTTTGTTCATTGCTTCCTCTTGTTCGTTCGTTCATAGATGTGCCACCGCAGAGAATTTTTTTTCAATCCTATATCGGTTGTAAAAATCCTTGAATTCGGTGTTCACGAACTGGGTTTCATTGTCTGTGATGAGCTTCTAAGGTACTGCGAACCTATAAATAATATTTTTCATTATGAAGTTAATTACCATCTTTATTTCAATTGTGGAAAGTAGTTCCGCTTTTGTAATGACCTTAAATTTTATCGCTTTGATTCGTGAATAATTAATTTATTTTAAATTCAGTTGAGGGTTTTAATAATTAAATAACCCTATTTTAATGTATAGATAATAAAATCAAATTTATTTTTGAATTCTATTTGTATAAATAGGTTGCTCGATGGAAAACTGAAAATGTGGCTGAAACTCGCTTCAAAGATTTTCAACTTTTTATCGAACTACAAGTTGTAGAAAGTTGTTGAACCTTTGTATACATTATGAACAACATTTAAATGTTAGGTTAAGTTAAGAAGACATTTTATTTTGAAATGAGTAAATATGTAAAATAATAATAAGAATTTATAAATATAAAAATTTACCTAAATTTGAAAATATGAAATGATGGATTTGAAAACTTAAGATTCCTTAAGTGTAAAAATGAATAAAGGTACATGGATCATTTTAAAATCCACTATATTTTCTAATAGTTGGTAATATGGAGGCTTGGATAAGATGGGGAATTTGATAAATGTAATGTAAGGGCATTTTGGGTTTTTAACCTCCTTTATTTTATTTTATTTCTTACTTCATCCTATATATGCACTTCCCTTTTTGTATATTTCATTTTCACTTTACATTTACTTTTCTTCTTCTCCTTCCTAACTTCATTTCTTACTTATCTGTATAATTGAAAACAAAAGAAACCACTCTTTCCAACCTTCTAAATTATTTTCGACGAACCGATGGTCGAGGGAAGGAACAGTCGGTTCTGGAGGCAGTCTTGGGTCTAGGGGAAGCTGTGGTGGTGGTCGTAGGGAGTTCGGTGGTTGGAGTTGTCGATCTAGGGTTTAATGGCTGTTGATTTTGGGCGCTCGGATTTTTAGACGTGGCTGGCAAACGGAGGCATCGAGTGCAACATGGGCTGGGTCGGAGGTGCACCTGGGTGTGGTAGGGGCTCTGGCATAGGCATTGGTGGTTCTAGAGGCGGGGCGAGCTCAATGAGTGAAAGGATGTAAAACCAGGATGCGACTTGGAAAGATGGGTTTTGGGTCAATTTTCATTAGGGAGCAATGGAGGTGTAGGGACGGTGGCCGTGGGATAAGGAGGCGAAGGGGAGTTTGTGAGTGATGGCGGTTTCGGCAATCGGTGGTCAGAACAGTAGTGCATGCATGCACATGGGTGCACTAGAATTTGGATTTGGTATTTTAGAGGAGATAAAGGTACTGTAGGGCATGGACACTGGTTTGGATGGAGAGTTTGGGCTTGGGCCCATTTGCTTTTGGGTGAGGAATTAATAATTTGCTTGTTTAAATTATTAAACCGAGTCCTTAACTTTATATCGTGATAACGCAGTCATTTTAAATCCGTTTGACCTGTGGATTTTTGCATTTGACTCGTAATGACATCTAGAACACTAGGGTATAACTTGTTGATAGTCTAGATGAAATATAATTTTATGATATTATAATAGTGATTAAATTTAGTTAAGTTGTTTAAATAATAACTTAGTTAAATTTAGCATGCTTCATTGGTGATATATATTTGGCCAAATAAAAACCCATCCTATTTTTATAAATGAAATAGATTATTTAGGGTAACTATTTAGCAGAATAAAACACCATTCTGCTATAATTAAATTGAATAGATTTTTGATGACATATATTTAGCAGAATAAATCTTCGTTCTGCTATTATATTAGTCAGGGCATTTATTCATACGCCAGTTAATTATTATGTGGATTAATTAATATTGGATAAGTGATGGATTAGTTATTGATTGCTAAATTGTTGATTTTATTTACATGTCTGCTTACTTATGTAAATACCAGTGATATGATGTGGAAAGTTAAAATTATATAAATGGTAGCTTGATTAAGTATCGTTGTGGTCGCTGAGTCTCTTTCCAAATTTGAAAAGCTATGACTTTAAATTTACTTCCATTTTATAACAATTTGAGGTTCAGTTTTTAATTAGTCATTTTATTAATGATGTTTAAAGTTTATTAATTATTTTATTAATGATGTCTAAAGGTTATTTATTATTTTATTAACGTTGTTTAAAGTTTATTAATTATCTTATTAATGATGTTCACAGTTTATTAATTGATATAATTAATTGTGTTTAAGTTAATAAAGTGATTTATTAAAGGTGTTTATAAATAATAAATAGAGTTATAAAAGGAGGTTTATTTTGTAAGGGAGATTATAAATGATATTTTGTAAAAAAGTTTTACAGCTGATATTTTGGAAGAGAGATTTATAAATGTTATTTTTATAAATAAAGAGAGAGATTTATAAATGGTAATTTATAATTAAAGGAATGAATTTATAAGTGATATTTTAAAATAACAAAGTTTTGTGTTGATATATGTATAAGATTTATAAAAATGGGTTCTGTATTTATAAAATATTTAAAGGATTTTATAAAAGATATCTATAAAGGACTTATAAAGGAAGATTTATAAAGAGCTTTATAAATAGAAAAGAGTTTTATAAATAGAAAGAGATTCTTTAAATAATTTTGGAGATTAATAAAAGAAGTTTATAAATTAATTTGGAGATTTATAAAAGGATTTGAAAAGATGGAATGAGTTTATAAAAAGGAATTTTATAAAAGGAATGAGATTCGATTTTGATAAATAACGTAACTATGGTGGTATGGAAGCATTCTTTTCTCACTATATACCGAAGGAAAAGGGGTTTGGGGTTTAAAGTGAGTAAAAGTTTAAATGATATTTGTTTTTGGCCCATTTAGATATGAATTTGGAAAAGAGGAAATCTTCCTTAAGTTTTGTTAATATACTAACATCATTGAGGTAAGCATATGGATATATTTTCTAAGTATTGAAAGTATAATGGTTTGTGAATATACTTACACTGGTGAGATAAGTATATGAATATTCTTTTTGAAGTATTGAAAGGAGAATAAGGGGTTGGTGGATAGTATCTTTTGTGAATGTATTTCGAATCAAAAAATTGAAAAGAGATTTAATTAATAAAAGATTAATTAATAGAGGCTTAGTAGATCCCACATGGAATTTAATCTATGTTTGATTGTTTGTTTATTTGATAGTTAAATAACCGACTATCAAATCTTAGTCAAAATATAACTATAGAAATATCTAGGAAAAACATCAAAGTTATATGGCACAGTCATCTTCAATGATGTTGTACTATGCATATAAATCTTGTTTTGTTCTCCTAGGACAAATGATAAAGAAATCCATCCGCTTAAACGGTTAGGAGGTAATCTCCACTCTTATGAATTATCCTATTATTTCCAAAAGAACTAAATTTGAGTTTACCGGAACTATCGATTTGGTTTTGGAGCGATCAACAAACGGCGGAGTGTACTTATATAAGATGACTAGAAATCGTAACCACTCCAAAACCATAGATATGTTCGATGCTTCGGAAAAGTTTCTGGACTGGTTTGAGATGATGAATCGAAGACGGAATTCTTTTGAAATGCAAGGGCTATTTTCTACAAATCCTAAGGGTGATTCCAAAAATGGATGGAGTAGAAGTAGTGCCTTCGGTTTGTTCATATCCAGAACAACTTATATGGATGAATGTTGGCATTGCATTATGTTTAGAGGGCAGTGTTAGCATTCTAAGTGAGATTTACTAAGAGTGGATAATGGTAAAAGCGTAACCACACAAGCCTCACATGCCAGTATGGCTAAAGCAGGGGATTCTTGCAAAGCTATGTGGTGAGCTACCATTAAGAACATCACTCCTTGATCTAGATTCGATTTTATAGGTTTTGGTGCGATTGCGGGGCAATCGTCGGGCAATATTTGCAGCCTGATGCCTAAGGGGTGCTGAAATCCCGTATGTCATGTTATAGGGGAAGCTAACTTTGTGTTTGTAGGGATTGATAGGTTCGACCTCGAGTACATTTGATCAAGAGGTTTACTATATGGAAGGCAGTCTCTTACCTTTCCATGTTGGAACCCATTCTCCAATACGTGCTCTACGATTTTAGTTGTAAAACCTATTATTGCTGAATGTAATTATGGGTTACCATTCTTATATATTTATTTTCAAACCCTAGACGTTGTTATAATATCATAAGATTTCCTATAAAATGGTTTGGTTATCTTAAGGGAAAAACCTGTCTGTGTTTATGTACGGCTTGGTCTTATGAGATATCTTTATTTTGAAAGTTTTTATAATATTAAAATAATCCATATGATTGTGTTTCTCATGTTGGTTTTACCAGACTGATCCGAGTGTTATTTTCTTATAATTCTCGGGTCAGCCTGAGCATATTTCTAGATTTAGTTATAGATTCTTTGAGCTTTAGGAGATGAGCGGGATGCCTCCAAGACATATTTATGTATCTTTATTTCAACTATATTTGTTGTTTGTATTTATCAGCAATTGTATGGACAGGTTGTAATAACTATCTAGACTGATAATAGATTAGTACTCTGATTGATGTGTGTGTATAAATGTTTTCTTTTTGTAAAGATCTTAATATATTATATATTACCCGCTACATTGCGATATTTTGTTATATCTTTTCGTTTCATTCACCCCAATAATTTGTCTTCCAAAACTTTGATGTTCGGCAGATATCGTGGATGTTTTAGTGTCGACTTCTAAGGATCGAAAAGGAAGTTTGTTACAGTTGGTATCAGAGCTGAAGGTTAAGCGAGAACCTTGGCCCTGGAGGGGTAAACTCATTAGAGATAGGGTTAGTAACACCCCAGAATGAGTTTGAGCGTGTATATATATAAGAGTGCATATTTGTTAGTGTTATAAAAAGGTTTATATTGTGTTGATTATTCTGTTGAATGATTTATGGGTTTTGGTCAAAATGAGTAGCTAACATTATTGATAGGAATCTCTAAACATTTGAACAATGCCAATCGACATAGTATTATTTTAAATCGTTTAACGAAATATTTTACCTAGGAGTATATTTTATATATAAAAAACAATACTCAAAAATTTAATATAGTTATTTTTGATGTGTTTGTTTATTAGCGGAATGATAATATTCAATTATTATCATTTAAGGTTTAATTAGTCATGCTCGTCCAATTTTGAGCATGGTCTATTGTTTGTTGATTTATCGGTAATTTTCCTTTTTTCCACATAGGTGGGCTAGACAGAAAATTGTAGGAACATTGAAATAAACACCTTGTGAATTAAGTTTAGCAGTTTGAAATTAAGGCATTTAATAATAACGTTGGGTTAAAATTGGATTGTTATAAAAGATGTTTATTGAAAGAAGGTTAGAATATTTTGGAAACAAATGTTTGAGAAATGATTTTATAGAAGAGGATAAGTTTATAAAATTGATTTATAAGAATATGGCTTATAGATAAGAAGGATTTAAGTAGAAAATTTGAGAACTTAAATCCCGATACTTTTGAAAAATGGTTTCTACGGTTTTGGGAGAAAAATAATGATAGAATTATTTGAAAGTATTTACAAATAGAAATATTTTAAAGGGATTTCAAAGGAGATAGAAAGCACTGAACTCACTTCTGTTGCTGGAAAATAATTCTGCTGATGACTGTAACATCATCGGTATTCATTTCGAGTTTAAAAGTGGGGAAATGCTATTATAGCAATTTGCTATAAAAATTGGTTTGATAAAAAAAAATTCGATTTGATCACAAAAGCATGATTTTACTTAAAATATGTATATTATTATTTCAAATGATTTTTGGAGAAAGTAATAATTGTATTACTTGAAAGTTTTTACAAGTATGAATATTTTGGAAAGAGAATTTTAAAGTAAGATATATTTTCTTTGAATAGTTAGGGAATGAGTCTCAATTTTTTCGTGATGATCAGAATAATCTTCTAAGTGACTATTGGATATTTGCCTATGCAAACATTGTAGTGCACTTAGTAAATTATTCTCTTTATTGTTGTATGATCGAAACGACTTCGAATCCAAATTATCCCAACGTATATGACAATTGATATTTGTAAAACTATTTGTATAAAAATATATATATAATTGTTTCAAAAGGGAATTTTGGAAAAAAAGAAGTATTTTTAAGTTAACTAGTTCGAGTGGCCCAAAAATAACTAAAAATGAGAAAGAGATGTGTTTGGATGGTAAGCACTTCTCTTAAGTATTACCCTTCTTGGTAAGGGAATGTATGATACTATTTGATAGTTCCTAGTTCCTTGGTATCATTTTGGGGTTACTTGGGCAACATACATATATACATACACATACATATACATATACATATACATACATACATACATACATACATACATATATATATTATATGGTTAAAATATATAGTTTTATTTGAAAATAGAGTTTTGGAATAAAACCAGTATCCGCATCTTGAGTTTACTTAAGGGAAATAAATTCAGAATAAAAAGGATCAGATAGTTGTATATACCCTAAGGATGTTGTGGGGTACTAAACAAGTTTTAAACTTAAGTTGCGATTCATGAAAATGTTTCCATAAATAGTAATGGAAAGTAAAGGGGTTAAGTTTTTGTGTTAACTGGTTACCTTCTTTGTTTGTTTGAGATGAAATTTCGAGGTCAAAATTCTTTTAAGGTGGAAAATGTAACGATCCGGAATTTTATCGCTTTGATTTGTGAATATTTAATTTATTTTAAATATTCAATTAAGGGTTTTAATAATTAAATAACCCTTCTTTAATGTATATCTAATAAAATAAAATTCATTTTTGAATTCTATTTACATAAATATGTTACTCGACGGCAAACTGAAAATGTGACCGAAACCCACTTTTCGGATTTTCGGCTTTTTATCGAACTACAAGTTGTAGAAAGTTATTGAACCGTTGTATGCATTTTGAACGACATTTAAATGTTAGGTTAAGTTAAGAAGACATTTTATTTTGAAATGAGTACATAAGTAAAATAATAATAAGAATTTATAAATATAAATATCTATTTAAATTTAAAAATATAAAATGATGGACTTGGAAACCTAAGATTCCTTAAGTGGAGAAATGAATAAAGGTACATGGATCATTCTAAATTCCACCATATTTTCCAGTGGCTGGTACTATGGAGGCTTGGACAAGATGGGGAAGTTGAACAATGTGATGTAAGGGCATTTTGGATTTTTAGCCTCCTTTATTTAGTTATTTTTATGTTTTAATTTATCTTACTTCATCCTATATATGCACTTCCCCTTTTGTATATTTCATTTTCACTTAACATTTCTTTTCTTCTTCTCCTTCCTAACTTCATTTCTTACCTCTCTATATATTTGAAAACAAAAAAAACAACTCCTCCTTCCGACCTTCTAAATTCAACATCTCCAAATCTATTTGCTTTTAGGAAAATTTTACAACATGAAAAGTGTTTGTTTGGACCTCTAATATTTTCTAAAAATAGTAGTTCGAAGGTTCGTCGAGTGTGGTGGCGGTTATTTGCCAGAAATAGTAGATATCTTGAAATGGAGAGAATTCGACGAGCTCGGAATAAAGATTGGAGGAAATGGGTAGGTTTGTATCATCGAATAGTGATTTGTGGTAGTGATCGCGTGATTTTTAGTGAAGGGAATCGTCGTAGAGGAGAAGTTGAATGGTTTTCGATCATAAATTTATTCTAAGAAAACCGATGATTGAGGGGAGGAATGGTCAGTGTTGGAGGGAGCCTTGGGTCTAGGGGAAGCTATGGTGGTATTCGCAAGGAGTTCGATGGCTGGAGCTGTCGAGGAGAAGTCGATCTAGGGTTTAATGGTTGTTGTTTTTGGGCACTCGAGTTTTTGGAAGTGGCTAGTGAACGGAGGCGTCGAGTGCGATATGGGTTGGGACGGAGGTGCACATGGTTGTGGCGGGGGCCCTAGCATTGGTAGCTGTGGTTGTAGGTGGTTTTGGAGGCGGCGCGAGCTTGATGAGCGAAAGGATGTAAAACCTAGATGTGACATGCCAAGATGGGTTTTGGCTCGATTTTCATTAGGGAGCAACGAAGGTGGTGGGGATGGTGGCTGCGGGATGAGGAGGCGAAGGAAAGTTTGTGGGTAATGGTGGTTTCAGCAATCGATGGTCAGAGCAGTGGTGCACGTAGATGCATGCACATTCGTGCACTGGAATTTGGATTTGGGAATTTTGGAGGGAGATGAAGGTAATATAGGGATGGATGCGGGTTTGGGTGGAGAGTTTGGGCTTGGGTCCTTTTGCTTTTGGGTGAGGAATTTTTAATTTGCTTGTTTAAATTATTAAGCTAAGTCGTTAACTTTATATTGTGATAACGCACTCATGTTAAATCCGTTTGACCTACGGATTTTTGTATTTGACACGTAGAACACTAGGGTATAACTTGTGGTAGTCTAGATGAAGTATAATTTTATGATATTATAATTGTGACTTAATTTAATTACGCTGTTTAAATAATAACATAGTTAAATTTAGTATGCTTCATTTGTGATATATATTTGGCCAAATAAAACATCGTCATGTTTATATAAACGAAATAGACTATTTCGGACATTTATTTAGTATAATAAAATATCATTCTGCCGTAATTAAATTGAATAGATTTTTTATGACATCTATTTAGCAGAATAAATCTTTGTTCTGCTATTATATTAGTTTGGACATTTATTCATATGCCAGTTAATTAATATGTGGATTAATTAATATTGGATAAGTGATGGATTAGTTATTGATAGCTAAATTATTGATTTTATTTACATATCTACTTGCTTATGTAAATACCAGTGATATAACATGGAAAGTTAAAATTAAATAAACGATAGCTTGATTAAGTACCATTGCGGTCGCTCAGCCTCTTTCCAAATTTGAAAAACTATGGATTTAAATTTACTTCCATTTTATAACAATCCGAGGTTAAATGTTTAACTAATATTTTATTAATGATGTTTAATGTTTATTATTATTTTATTAATGAAATTTAAAGTTTATTAATTATTTTATTAATGGTTTGCGATTATACTTATACCGGTGAGATAAGTATATGAATGTTTCTTAAGCATTGAAAGAAGTATAAGGGGTTGATGAGTATTATCTGTTATTAAGGTATTTTGAGTCAAATAATTGAAAAGAGATTTAATTAATGAAAGATTAATTAATAGGGGCTTAGTGGATCCTACATGAATATTAATCTATGTTTGATTGTTTGTTTATTTGATAGTTAAATAATCGACTATCAAATCTTGGCCAAAAATATAACTCTGGAACTATTTAAGAGAAACACCGGAGTTATATGGCACGGTTATCCTTGATGATGATGATGTATTGTGCGTGTAAATCTCATTTTATTCTCCTTGGACAAATGAAAAGGAAATACGTCTACATAAACGGTTAGGAGGTGATCTACTCTCTTATGTATTGTATGATTATTTCCAAAAGAACCGGAGTTGAGTTTATCGAACTATCGATTTAGTTTTGGAGTGACCGGTAAGCGTAGGAGTGTACTTATATGAGATGACTCAAAACGATAACCACTCCAAAACCATATACATGTTCTATGCTTTGGAAGAATTTCTATACTAAGATGATGGAATCTAAGATGGAATTCTTTGAAGTGCAAGGGCTACCTGCTGCTAATCCTGAGGGTAATTCCAATAATGGATGTAGTATAAGTAGTGCCTTCAGTTTGTTCATATCCTGAACAACTTGTATGGATGAATGCTAGCATTGCATTGAAGTGGGATTTGCTAAGAGAGGAAAAAGGTAAAAGCATAACCTGACAACCGAGTAATGGCTAAAACAAGAGATGCTCATAGAGCTATGTGGTGATCTACCATTAGGAGCATCATTCCTCGATCTAGATACGATTTTATGAATTTTGGTGCATGCACGGGGCAACCAAGGGGCAATGTTTGCAGCCCGGTGCCCAAGGGATGATATAATTTGGTATGTAAAGGGGCAGTCGGCTCTGTGTCTATAGGGGTTGATAGGTTCGACCTTGGGTACATTTGATCTAGAGATGTACTGTATGGAAGGTTGTCCCTTACCTTGCCAATTTGGAAACCATTCTCCAATACGTACCCTACGGTTTTAGTTGTAGAACCTAGTGTTGTTGAATGTAATTATGGATAACTATTCTAGATATTTTATATATTTATTTTCAACCCCTAGACATTATTATAATATCATAAGATTTCCGATAAAATGGTTTGGTTATTGTAAGGGCTGTCTGTGTTTATGTGCGCCGTGGTCTTACAAGATACCTTTATTTTGAAAGGTTTTATAATATTAAAATTATAAATATGATTGCTAAATTGTTGGTTTTATTTACATATCAGCTTGCTTATGTAAATACCAGTGATATGATGTGGAAAGTTAAAATTAAATAAATGGTAGCTTGACTAAGTACCATTGTGGTCATTGAGCCTCTTTCCAAATTTGAAAAGCTACGGATTTAAATTTACTTCCATTTTATGACAATTTGAACTTAAGCTTTTAACTAATTATTTTATTAATAATGTTTAAAGTTTATTAATTATCTTATTAATGATGTTTAAAGTTTATTAATTATTTTATTAACGTTGTTCAAAGTTTATTAATTATCTTATTAATGATGTTTAAAGTTTAATAATTGATTTAATTAATTGTGTTTAAGTTAACAAAGTGATTTATTAAAGGTGTTTATAAATAATAAATAGAGTTATAAATGGAGGTTTACAAATGATATTTTGTAAGAGAGATTATAAATGATACTCTACAAAAGAGTTTTATAGATGATATTTTGTGAGAGAGATTTATAAATGGTATTTTATAAATAAAGAGAGAGATTTATAAATAAAGGAATGGATTTATAAACGATATTTTAAAAATAACGAAGTTTTGGGTTGAATGTATATAAGATTTATAAAATGGGTTTTGGATTTATAAAAGGCTTTTATAAAGGATTTTATAAAAGATTTCTATAAAAGAGTTAGAAAGAAAAATTTATAAAAAAGTTTCATAAATAGAAAAGAGTTTTATAAATAGAAAGGGATTCTATAAATAATTTTGAAGATTTATAAAAGAATTTTTACATATTAAATTGGAGATAAAAGGATTTGTAAAGATGGAATGAGTTTATAAATGGAATTTTATACAGGAATGAGATTCGATGTTGATAAATAATCCTTCTTCATTATGGTGGTATGGATGCATTCTTTCCATACTTGAGGCTGAAGGAAAATGGGTTTGGGTTTAGATTAAATGTTTAAATGATAGTTTTTGGCCCATTTAAATATAAGTTTAGAAAAGAGGAAATCTTCCTTAAGTTTCGTTAATATACTTACACCATTGAGATAAGTATATGGATATATTTTCTAAGTATTGAAAATATAATGGTTTGTGAATATGCTTATACTGGTGAGAAAAGTATATGAAAATATAAGGAGTTTACCTGAACTATCTATTTGGTTTTGCAGCGACCGGTAAGCGGGGGAGTGTATTTATATGAGATGACTCGAAACCATAACCACTCCAAAACCATATACGTGTTCGAAGCTTTATAAGAGTTTCTAGACTAGTTCGAGATGATGGAATCGAAGAAGGAATTCGTTGAAGTGCAAGTGCTACTTGCTATTAATCCTAAGAGTGATTCCAAAAATGGATGTAGTAGAAGTAGTGCCTTCGGTTTATTTATATCTCGAACAACTTGTATGGATAAATGCTAGCATTGCATTGTGCCTGGAGGGCAGTGTTATTATTCCAAGTGGGATTTGCTAAGAGAGGAAAAAGGTAAAAGCTTAACCTCATAAGCCTCACAACTTGACAGCGGCTAAAACAGGGGATGCTCGCTATGTGGTGAGCTACCATTAGGAGCATCATTCCTCGATCTAGATTTAATATTATGGATTTTCGTGCATGCATGGGGTAATCGTGGAGAAATGTTTGCATCCTGGTGCCCAAGGGATAATTTAATTCGGTATGTCATGTTAAAGGGGAAGCCGGCTCTATGTTCGCAAGGGTCGATAGGTTCGACCTCGGGTATATTTGATCTAGAGGTGTACTGTACGGAAGGTAGTCCCTTACCTTGTCATGTTGGAACACATTCTCCAATACGTGCCCTATGGTTTTAGTTGTAAAACCTAGTACTGTTGAATGCAATTATGCGTAACCATTCCAGATATTTTATATATTTATTTCAACCTCTGGACATTATTATAATATCACAAGATTTCCTATAAAATGGTTTGGTTATCATAAGGGAAAAATTCGTTCGTGTTTATGTGCGGCATGATCTTACGAGGTATCTTTATTTTGAAAGGTTTAGAGTATTAAAATAATCCGTATGATTGTGTTTCTCACATTAGTTTTACCAGACTGATTCGGGCGTTATTTTCTTATAATGCTTGAGTCGGGCCCCAATAATTTGTCTTTCCAGCACTTAGATGTTCGACACGTGAATAACGTGGATGTATTAGTGTCAACTTTTGAGGATCAACAAGGCGGGTTGTTTCAGCTTCCGTCCATTTTGTAAAGTAATCTACCACGATTAGCATATTTAGGTTCCTTCCTTTGCTATCAGTAGCACACTAATAATGTCGATTCCCCAAATTGCAAATAGGCATGGACTGGCCATTTGCGTAAGTTCGATCGATGGGGCTCTTGGAATCTTCACAAATCTCTAGCACCAATCACACCATTTGGTGTAGTCAGCAACATCTTGGTTTATTGTTTGCCATAAATATCCATAGCAAAGTTCCTTCTTTGCCAAAGTCTGCCCCCCGGTGTCATCGCCGGAGCTGCCCTCCTGAATTTCCATAAGGATCTTCCTAGTCTCATCTTTGGTTACACACTGAAGTAAGGGCATAGAGAATCCTCTCCTGTATAATGCGCCATCTTGCATCATGAACTGTGGCATTTTTCAGAGGAGTTTCTTCCACCCATTCCTATCTCTGGGGAGAATTTTGTTGGATAGTCTTTGATTAGGGTCATCCACGACTCCTCCTCCGTGGTTTCTAAAATCTAGTCGACGTCCATCTGACTGATACTAGCAGTTGTTAGAACTTCAACCAGAAGTAATCCCATTAGCCGTGACTCCCTAGAGCTTGCTAGTTCAACTAATGAATTGGCCTTCATGTTTTCCTCTATAAGGATGTGTGTTATCATATAATGCTCTATGTCCTCCATAAGCTCCAGCGCCTTCGACAGATAAGGGACTAGTGTTGCTCCCTTGGCCTGATACTCCTTCCTGATTTGGCAAACCACTAGTTGGGAATCGCTAAATATGTGCATCATTTTTTCCTTGATTCTTTTGCTTTCCTCAATCTTACTATTAACTCCTCATACTCGGCTTTGTTATTAGTTGTAGAAAATTCCAACTTCAATGTGTAACAGATTGATCATCCTTCCGGTGTTTCAAATACTTATCATGCCCCCGAGCTATATTCATTTGAAGCACTACCGACAAGTAGCTTCCAATATAGAATTGCAACTACATCATCCTCTTCTGCCTCACCATCTTACACGGTAACATCGCGATGAAATCCGCCAAGCCCGACCGTTTATCACTCTCCTCGGATGGTAGGTAATATCATATTAGCTCAATCAATATTCCATTTTGGCAACCTTCTCAAGGTCTCAAGTTGTACAATACCTGGTTTAAAAGATGATCCATCAGTACTTTGATTGGATGAGCTTGAAAATATGGCTACAACTTTCTGGACGCAATCAGCAAGTAGTATGCGAGTTTTTCCAACTTCAGGTAGTTGTTTTCAGCTCCTATAAAGCGCTTGTTGATATAATAGACTGGCATTTGAATCCTCACTTCCTCACATACCAACGACACACTTTGCGGTTTGAATAATACCAGTGGTGTCTCCATGTGCCTCAAAAAAAATCTTTGAAGGTGTTATGGCAATCTTAATTACATTCAAAGTTTCTCTTTCTTTTATTGAGAGCATTAAAGAAGGGTATACACTTATCAGTGGCTTTTGAGATGAACTGACTAAAAGCAACGATCTTCCCTTTCAAGCCCTGAAGCTCCTTATTTGTAATTGGGGTGATTACATTCCTCAAGGTGTCAATCTACTCCAGATTGGCCTCAATGTTCTATGCATTTACAATAACCCCCAAAAACTTTCCTGATGCTCCTATGAAAGAACGTTTCAAAAGATTCAGCTTCATTCCATATTTTCGTAAAACTTTGAACATCTCTGAATGATCTTCCAGATGGTTTCGCAAGCATGTTGTCCATGTATACTTCCATTGTCTGCCTGATTTGATTCTTGAACATAGAATTTACCAATCTCTGGTACATGGCTTTGGCGTTCTTCAAACTGAATGGAATAACTCAATAGAAGTATAGTCCAAAATCTATTATGAAGATAGTATTCTCCTAGTCTGGTATATGCATCAGAATCTGGTTATAACCCGAATAAGCATCCGTAAATGAAAGAAACTCATGTCCTAGTGTCCCATCCACCAGCTGGTTAATCCTGGGCAAAGGAAAGCTATCCTTCGGGCATGCCTTATTCAAATCCGAGTAGTCGATACACGTTCGTCATTTCCCATTTGACTTCTTGACCAACACTGGGTTGGATACCTAATTAGGATATAGAGCATCATGGATAATACTGTTTGCCATTAGCTTATGAACTTCTTCCTTCAACGCAGCGAATTGCTATGGACCTAGGCTGCGCCTTTTTTGTTTCACTGGTGTGAACGTTCGATCAATATTCAGTGTGTGACACGCTATCTCTGACGATATCCCATACATATCTGAATGTGTCCAAGCAAATACATCCAAATTTCCTCGAGGGAAATTCACCAACTCTTACCTTAAGTTAGCATTGAGCTGAGATCCAATCTTCAGGACCCGAGTAGGATCATCCATGTCGATAGGAATACTCATGTCAGCTCTGACGGTGCTGGTTGCCTTTCCACTAACTTCTTCTTAGGATCCATAGCCTTATCAAACCGACTATAATTCCCGGTTTAGGGTCCAGTCTTTGATTGCTATGCTTGCGAATCCTAAATGAGGAGATTTCTCTGCACATTCTTATCTTTCTCGCATCACTTCTCTCGATTCTGCGACGTAGCATTCTCTTCCAGCACTTTAGTGAACTTTTACCACTCCAACCCCGTTTTTCATGGGGAAATTAATCATTAAACATCAAGGCACCAATGCTATTCTGAAGTTAACAAGAGCCGATCGGCCCAAGAAGATGTAATATGCCGAATGTTCGTCCATTATAACGAACTTCTGAATCTAAACGATCCTACAATCTCCTTCCCTTAATTCCACAGGAAAGTTAATTGTCCCAATTGCCTGTTTTGTTTCGCCTGTAAACCATTGGATCTTGGTTTTGCATGCCATAACTTCCTTCATGTAAATTTTCATCCGATCGAATGTTCCCTTGAAAGTATGTTTATCGAGCTCCTAGTGTCTACCAAGACGTACGGTTGGCGGACTAATTCCAAGGGTTACCACCATGGGGTCGATGTTCAATGCTTCAACTATGTCAGCATCTCTATTTTTGAATACGATATCATTAATTATCATCCTCTACTGCTTGGCCAGAGCTCCATTTTATACAGAAAAGCAGCCATCCTGCGACACGTGCTTCAGCGAGCTCGTGTACCGTTCCATTTTCCTCCAGCTTTTCTTTACTGGATGGTTCCTCTGATTATATTGTTAATAGATAACTTTCCATCATTCTGCCTAGGCTCTTCTCTACTTGATCTAGGTTGGTATCCTTGGGCAGGCAGCCATGGGAGTCTTGGGACTTGAGCCCCTTTCAACGGTTCTTTGACGTACTGAGGGAGCTTATCTTTCCTTATTAGTTCTTCGATGAGATCCCTCAAATGTCGGTACTTATTCATATTGTGTCCATAAGTCTCATGGAAATGACAGAACTTTCCTGATCACTTTTCCTGCTCGATTACCTCCATTCTGGGTGGCTTTTTACATCATTTTGTTCCTTCAGTGGCTAGGTATATGTTTTCCAACGTACGTTTAGAGGAGTGTAGTCTTCCAGTTTCTTTTTCCTTGAGCGTTTCTTTTTGTTGTTACATCTACTGTCGCGGCTTTACTTCCGCTTCTTTTAGTTACTAGAGTTTCCAATATTAGTCGCCATATTACCAGAGTATATCAATCTGTCACCCTAGCACCACCCATGTGCCATTCATACTTGAGTAAATGTTGTTTAGGATCGGTAGTTTCGTTGTATGATAGCATAGTTGTCATTGTAAACTTTTTAGGATACTCTTCTCTCAGAGTGTTCTCTTGAAAAGGAGTTCTGCTTGGTACAGAGCCTTAATCTTTATTCTTTCTACCTTTTCTTTCTTCAACCAACCGCTTAACCATGTCTGCCATGTATTTCTGGTTGGCACGATATTTCGTAGGACGACTATCAGGGGCTACATCGAGTATTTGGCTCTGAAAACAATCTTTGTTTGCTTATTGATGTTTAGGGTCTCCAGTCTCTAGGTGAACCACTCTTGCAGTTTTCCATTGATGCCCGATTAGTTCTGCTGCAGCTATTTGAACACCAGCTCCATCAGTTTGAACGTTCAGCTTATAATCATCACTATCAAGCTGTAGGTCCTTCTCAGAATCATATAAGGCCAACGCTTTAACACCCTGTCCCCTTTGATGTCCAGAAATCCTCTTGGTACCAAGTTGAATCCTCTCTGTACTGGATGGTTTTCATTTGGAGGGAGCATGCTTACTTCCTCTAGCAACTCCCTCTATTGCTCCAGCATTAACCTTCTATTTTCCTTCTCATTTCGCCTGTTCTAACCAGAAACGGATGAGTACTCTTCTTTAGGTCTGGAAGGAAATGCTTCTCTCCTATTCCTCCTAGTCCTTTGCAGTTGCTATGTTAGTATCGCCTCCATCTTGTCCATCAAAGCTTTCTAATTATCTGTCATCTTCTGGTTCAACTCCTGCATCATCTTATCAAGCTCGCCCCTTATAACCACTTCCTATTAGGAAGATAAGCCTGGAACTGCCTACTAGTTTCCAACTTCAATTTGGTGGGTATTCTCTTCATCTCCTCCAAATACCATTCCAGATGATCTTCCTCTTCTAGGTGCCATTGATTTCAAATAGCAAGTTTGCAAATTTCTTAAGAAAAACTTCTGGATCTAACCACTAGACTTCTTTAAATCCAAAATAGCAAGCTAGATCCAACTCTGAGCTTGATTTCTCCATGAAAGCACTGAAATGTTGACGCCAAAAGTGGCACAATACATAAAGATAACTTGTTGGAGGATTTGATCTAGCGGAGACAGCAAGAAAGTAAAGAACACATAAGAATTTTTATAATGGTTCCGCAATCTCTAGCTTATATCCATTTTATATTTTATTTATTAGAGATTTTAGGACGATTGAATTCACAAGTACAAAGGATTGACCATTGCTTAAGCCTAGAACTTCCAAAAGTATCTACCTAGGTGACTATTAAGTAGAGAGATAGGAAATGAAGAAGATGGAGTGACCAAAGTGAAAATGATCCATGCTTAGTTGCTATGGGTTAGTACTTATAGGGGAAATTGCTCTACGGATCCAGAAGTTCACGTAGTATGAAGTGTAGATGCAAGATCAGAGGTGTATAAGAGAGCACGCCGGCCTAAATATCAAAAAGGACCTCTTGGTACCGAGAAGTGCCTCTCAGTACCAAGAGGATTTTTAGGGTGAAAACCCTTATTCCTTCCTTGCTTTGTCCTTATATCTCTTGCTTTGTTGTATTCCGAGCTCATAAAGGTCGGGTTATTTCCAGTAATTTTCTTGATATCGCTTATCTTATCCTGTTTTTTTTTACTTTCTTCTCATCAATCCTTAGAGTTTCTCGCCTATTCTCTAGTAAAAGCACTTGATGGTGATTGCTTGAAGTAGTGTGTTGAACATAAGAGGCTCTGAAGGCCAAAATGGGAATGAAAGGCTCTCGGTACCAAGAGGTCCATTTTACTCCCCTCATTTTGAAACTTTCTGAATTCCATCTTTCGATCCTTCTAGGTATGTTTCCAAGTTCTCGAGTCGTTTCATCTTCATTTTGGCCTTCTACTTCCAGTTGAAATTTGATTTTTCTAAACCCGGTTAAAAATGGTTAAGCCTATTTTAGCCTCCAAACCCGAAACGGGCTAGTGGGTTTATCCCAAACCTCACTGATTACCCAATAAGCTTCTCTAAAAACTACAAATATTCAATTAGCAATATCTCCTAATCAAAATGTCCAAACTGTTAATTATGATCACTCTATGAAAAGGGAAACCATCATATTTTTCTAATGAATGTAGTCTCGGGTTCTAATTCAGCTTATACCAAAAGTTATAGCTGTTTAAGTTTTCAGGGTTAAAATCGTTTGGAAAAATCCTAAATATAGGAAATGTCACTAGTAGGCATTTCCCAAAGTTCACTACAACAAATTCTGCTATTAGATACACTTATTAGCATCGTTTAAAGATAAGTGCAACAAATATTATTTTACATTTTATTTTAAGTATATTCTGTTCTTTTCACGCTGCCAAAATTTTACCGCCATATCCCGCCAATAGTAAAAAAAATTGTCACATTTCCTCTAAGCTTCTACGTTGTCATATTTCCTCCATCTTTTTTCCCTCTTCACTTCAGAAAATTCATCTCGTCCTAGTTTTTCCTCCATCCTCATGCTAGTCCTCTATTTCAATTTGCTCATCTCCACTTCTTCGATCCACTCCTTCAATCTGCTACATGTTTACTTGATTGAGATTTCTACACATAAATCGGTATACAAAACAAATCGAGGCTTATCTCAAAAACCCTAATTTGGCTGAGGTATTTATATTTTTTTAATCATTTTTTGTTGTTAACTTATCCTAAAAACCCTAATCTATGTACTATATTTATTATGTTCAACTTAGTTAGAACATGACGCTTATAGGCAATGAAACTTACTGTATAATGTCTTAGTTTAGGATTGTAATAGGAATTGAAAATTAGTCTATCTATAATTGATTACGTTGTGCTAAATTCTTTTTATTGTTAATTTTAACTCTATGGGCAATGCTTCATGTTTTAAGACCGTAAATGTTTGTCATAATTCCTAAAAGTGAATCAGTATATTATTTTGGCTTTCTTCTCCAATGTTCTTCTCAATACTTTCGTTAACTATGTTTTCAGTGATGGGCTTAATTTGTTTATTCAATTTAGAAATCATTACATATTTTTTGTTTTGTTTTTTATTCATTGCTCTATTATTTAGGTCAATTTATATTGCAAAATGAACAACCATTTAGTATATAGTTATTGTTGTATGTTGTTTCAGAAATAGTTACTTTTGACAAGTTTAAATATATATGAACAATTAAATATGATGATACCTATCAAAAGTTCAAACCTACTATTAATAATATGGTAGTAAATACTGCAAAAAATGTCAAACCCATATATGATTCATGGGCATACCTTGAAAAATACAAATTATGTGACAAAATTAAGGTGGTGAAAGGAAATTGTTACTATGCTCATTAACAGTTGATTGTTATCATTATCAAATTATGAGTAGATTTATTTTTCTTATATGAGTGCCCTTTGAATGGTGTGTTAACTTTATGTAGATACCTAGTCTTGTGCATCATTTAAAAAGAAACAAATTGACTTAGGAGGAATAAACATCACGTTAGCACATTAGCAATCATACTTATATTGTTGCTTCGGCAACAAACTTGTGAGTCTTGAATTGAAACTTATGCGATATTGCTGATGTTTGTGAGTTCCTGAGTTCCTGAGGGGGCTTTAGACAATTCATTCTTAGAAAAGTTACAGCACAAATGCACAGTGGCCTTACACCTTCGTGTTTTATAACTAGTTGACTAATTTACCTTGTTCTAAGAAGTTACTATATAAATTGATTAAGTATTTTAGTAATATGGAAGTAAACTTCTTGAAATACGGTATACCAAGCAACGACTATGATAAATCTTCAGCTACAAGTTTAGTAAAATTTAAACAAATTGTTGCGTCTACAACTATCATTATTTCACATGTTGACCTGGTGCTTATACCTAGCTTTTTTGGGTCTCGTTATTTGTCATATGATACCTTATATTATATGTTAGCCTGATATGGCTATCATTTTTTTTATAATAACTCAAATTCTAATGTAAGTTAGGAAAAAATCATTAGATATTTGATTCCATCTCCTGCATGACTACATCTGTATATCTTGTCCGCGTGACTCACTTTAGATCTTATAATAATTTTATATGATCGTCAAAAGTTTTGTCCAAACTCATATAAACCCTATATATGTACAAAATTTTGTCCTAATTTGTCCAAATGTTTCCTAACATGGGTTTGGACAGACTCTTACATGTTATGGATATGCAATTTTTTATTTTTTAATATATGCATGCTACATTTGTAGATCAAATCAGTTTGCATGAATCATGGTATAAACAAGGTGTTATGATTTCTAGAAAAAGGGCCTGCGATGTAGAGGGATCAATTCCACATCACAATAAAAATACACATGCAATGCTCTATTAAGATTTTGAAATAGAGCAATTTTCTTACAATGGTACTCTATTGCTTCTAATATATGACATTTTTGTGAATTAATGATATAGGCAGTTGTTGGTAGTGGTGTAGTGAAGTCTGCATTGTCCATGCACTTGGAGTACCTTGCAACAACATTAGGTTCAATGAAGCAGCTGCAAATCGAGTTTGTTGAGGCTCTTCTAGTTATTCCTAAGGTATTTTCTTGTGTTGAATACTTGATTATGTCATGGTTTTTTTATATATGCAGTAATCTTAAACAACATTCTCTTTAGGTACTTGCTGTAAATGGTGCCTAGGATGCAACTGAGCTTGTTGCAAAATTTAAAGCTTATCACTATGCTGCTCAAACAAAAGCAGATAAGCAGCATCTTTCGAGGTACATTTCTTATTTCAAATTCTATAACAGTTGTAGTTTGTAGGAATTATGGTAAACCTAGTATTTACTTGATAAATTTTCACTTCAAATAATACATAATATATTATATACCTTAACTTGAGAGTTGAAATTATTAAATGCCAACTTCATATTAACTTTGTAACTCTACAGTATGGGATTGGATCGTGCAAAAGGCAATATTGGCAATGATCTAGAAGAAAGAGTTATTGAGCCTGCGATGAGTAAAGTGAAGATACTTCAGGTAATTATATACTTTTACATGGATGTACTCCTATATTGGTGCATATGCTTAATTTCATCTTATGTTCATTTTTTTTCCTTTTCAGTTTGCTATTGAGGTAGAAATAACAATTTTTTGAATAGACAATATGATCAAGCTTATAATGCTACAACCTGCTACGCTATAATGCAACCTGCTACACTATACACATTGTAGGGGTTGTGTTCTATATAATGGCTACAAAGACACAAATATTATGCACGATTAAACGAAAGATTTTTAGATCTTTAAGACCCAAACCTCAATATAAAGCGATATAATTTCCTTTTTTAAACTTATTGAACAAAAATAAGCTGATTTTAACAATTCATGTATCATATAAAACCAATAACTGGAGTGACTCGTATATTACTGTTGTGTTATTGATTCAACCTTATGAGGTTAAATATTGGTGCTGCCTTCACTAAATAGGTTATTACTTCTTTTGTAGACTACAGTTCATTTTAAAATATGACTACTTGGTATACTGCAAATTTCTGTGAACAATTTGGGTAATATATTCAAAAGTAATTAATTTGATAAATCTATAAGATTATATATTTTCTACTAAAATATGATTGGGATGGTCAGTGCATAATTTGTAATCATTTGCTATAGATTTATTCAAATTTATTTACTCTACTTAGTATACTACATCAACTATTACTGGCCAATTCGGTCAAAAATAGTAGTAAATATAATTAATCTACAATAGCCCAATTAATTATAATTTGAGTACAATAAAATGTACTTGGTTTAGTCTAAATGTATTTTGATCAAATAGAATGAGAGACCTGGGTGTGGGATTATCTACCAGGACTTTCAATTCTGCGTTGAATCATTATCCATGTTTGAATATGATAGTTCAAGATTCAGATACACTTCCACTTTGCTACGATGATCTAATTGAGCACTTGAGAAATGAAGATGGAGCGTTATTAGTAAAAGAAATGATGAGTTTATTGTTTTTCGCTGAAAATGTTAAGTGGTTAGATACAGAATGGGAGTTAGATCTGCATGGATTTTGCTTAGCATCGGCTTATGTAATTATTTTACGATGGATAGAATTGTTGAAGTGTATAAGATAATAGTAATGTAAGATGTTGATATTCCATTGCAGGCACCGGTGGTTTATGGCTCTGGAAAGCATAGCATTGTAGGAGGTGAATCACCTATTAAGAAGCTTGTATCGAAGTTTATGCTTGGATGAGAAGTCCATTGAAGATAGATAAGAAGAATTTAGGCAAGTCGGTTGCAAAGGAAAGGTTGTGAGAGGCTGGTTATCTTAATGTTATATGAAGGCGTCTTACATTTAGTGTTGCGACATTTTCCACCAACAAAAAAGCATTCATGTACGATCATAAACTATTTCAGTCTATCAAGGTAAACAAATTTTCTTATACCACTGGAAGTGTAGTATATAAATGCCAATCTTCATAGTTCATACATATAATGATAAAAAATGTTGAAGAACAAATGCCTATAGCATATTTTTGTAAAAAAATCACTGTTTTTTCGATTCAATAGTGTTATAAATGAAACTGAGCACAAAATGAAATACAAACAAATTTAATCCCTATCAAAATAACAAACACAAAACATTGAACTGAATTTTCCCATTGCCTGTTGAAATTGGAGATTTGATGAAGGGTGTTGGTTATTGATTATAGCAATAAAGATCGGGTTCATCATCCTGCATCAAGAAATTAATAAGGCATATTTTTCTGTATTATTACATAAACAAAGAGTAAAGTTGTACATATTCTTAAGATTTGATTTTTATCTTGAACTATTAAGTGCTTTGCAACATCATTAAGGGCTTTAATCTATCTCACATACACAAATATTAATAATATAGGGAACAAAAAGACTATCAACTTAATAATAGTTTTAGTAATCTAGATGCACAACAATATAATTTCCTGATTGGTATTAAAAATACTGCAAAATACATTGCAGGAAGACCATGGAATCTAGTCACAGGGAAGGCCAAAAAAGATTATCCGACCGGCCAACTAACTGCATGGAAGGTAATATACAAATGAATTTTTTCCCCTCATATTTTCATATATAAAGCTAGCAGATTAGAATTCTAATGAATTTTTCTATATATATATATTTCAGTTTTGGCCTATAGTTGGTTGGGTAAATTACCAATATATGCCTCTTTAGCCGTGTTTTGTTTCATAGCTTTGTTGCTTCTTGCTGGTCAGTGTTTCTTATTCCTCCTATATTGTTTTATGTATTAGACATGCTCTCTTATAGTTCTTGGTCTCATGTGCCTTCAGTTATCTTGCACGTTTGTTTTTTGATAAGTTGAACAAGATGCGTGATGTTGCTTACTATTATGTAGCCATGGGAAGTTCACCTTAATTTAACATTTTGTGTTCCAGTGTACTCTATATATAATCATATATTTTTGGAAAAAAACCCTCATATGGAGATTGAATGAAATTTTATGCAAAAAAACTTTTTGTTTTTATAATCTCATGGGCTGACTCGATCGGTAAGAAGTGAGATTGAGTGATTTGGTAGTTTCAAATGTGTTACTGTGCTTCTCAAGCTACTACATACCTATGCATTGAAATATTGTTGTTTAATTTTGATTTGGTAGTTTCTTTCATATTCTAGAGTCTGTTAATTTATAAATAGTTTCTTCCATCGTTCTATTTTATGCAGTTTTTTAGCTCTTTTAGTACTTTGACTAACCATTATGTTAATTGCTCTTTTCAACCGAGTCAGCAGTTTCTTCAAGTTTGAGGTTGGTTATTTACGATATCATTCTGATATATGGTCCTCGTCACTTATAATATAATAGAAGACCGACTATCACTTCTATAATAAAATAGAAAATTGTCTATAAGGCCCACCATATTCATAAATATGAACGACTGCATTTCCTTTCTGAATTGCTATTAGGTTTGCATAATTATTTTTTGTATATTCCTATTTTTGATTTTAGCATGATAGCTTCAACCATGGTAAAATACTACTAGACTATGTCATTAAATCATGCTTCCATTCAATTCTTATAATCTGCTAATGCAACTATTGTTTTTGTATAGGTGTTCTCATGAATATTATCACTCTGTTATGCACATTATTCAAATTTCAGATTATACGAATGTACAAAAGTCTAATGTCAAAACTGGTAATACAAAAAAGATAGTAACTTCATTTTTCAACCATGCCTCCCAACGACTACCTGTGTGCGAAGCACGGGTCTTATACTAGTACTTGAATATTACATGGCATTTGTTTAATGGAATCCGTGTTGCAAATAGCTCGGTTACCAAATATCAAGGTAAAAATAATACTTGCAAAGACTACTAGTCCATAGTTTTTACACTTGTTGCAATTAAAGACTACTGGTACACAGGAGCACTAATGTTGCATTCCCAAACACTTACTACACTTAAAGATTACTAGTCCGCACTTGTTGATGTGAACAGACTGATTGAGCTGGATCCCTTATCAGACGTATGCCGAAACCTACGGGCTCGTTTGAAAACTCAACTGGTACTCTTCCTTTTTCTGTTATCACACTACAAGTTTTGAGTTCAATTATCATGTATATATTTGGCTAGTCTATATTAAACACTTCTTTATCATAACATAGTTATTTGAAAACTTTGTGTGTTGTATACATTTTTTATATTCAAACCAGATATAAAACATGTATGTAAATCCATTAGTTTATGCCATTTTTTCTTTTATTGTTATTTCATTGCACTTGTATCTGTTCACTATGCGCTATACATACATAGTAAATTGCTTAACAGAAGTTCATTAGTTGACATTACAATTAATTAACAAAATTTTACCAATGCAACATGACGTTCAATTTGCAGAAAGCCAGAAAGAGAAAGCATTCGTCAGTTTTAACAATTAGATGCCATCACATCCTTTATAATATGTGCAATACTAACCTAACCTTAATAAACTTCAATTTTAAAATTTGCCTGCTCGTATTAAAAATACAGCTGCACGAGTGAAACTGGATACAAGTAGGATCATGTACGTACGAACGACAAGGACATTATTATCTCTTTTCTTCTTGGCTTCTCATGCATAAACATAGCAACATATTTGTTCAGGGTACTCCATTCGTCCCTCACTCATAAAAACCCGCATCACCAATTTTTTAGGTAAATAATATTGATAGTTTCAACTAAAATTAACTATATAATTACAAATGCAGCGATTGGCTTTATCCTAAAAACCGATAGTCATCAATCAAATAAGTATATACTAAACATCAATCAGCATGCACCAATATGGATGTCCAAAAATTGCTATCGCTTTCACTGCCATGTTTTTTGTTGCTAATGTATTGAAACACGACAACAGACTTCTACCTATTTATACTCATTTTCTATTCTATAGTTTATTTCTCAGAAGTGAAGCTACATGTTCACTCTATAGCGTGTCGGATATGAGGTAGAATGATTCAATGCCTGGTGATCTTTGTGTGCATGTTAGAATTGGTTAAAATGGGATTTCAGACTCAGTTGCAATGCATAGTGTTACACTGTATGATTCACTTTTAGCACATAGTTCCATTTTGATGTTGCTTTGCTTGTTTTTTCTTGTAGTTGATTCAAATGGAGCAATCCATTGTAACTGTAGGATATAAGGAATTGAAGACTTCTGGTTGTGGAGTGCTCTGTTATTCCTTGATGTATGATGTCTCATTTAGGCATGTTCCTCAGGTACTTTGTTATTCTATTAACTTATTAATTGAATTTCCTACCCTCCTGTTCAGTGAATCTGTAGTTCTAAATATGTTGGTAGTCATGATATTAAAATTTTCAATACATTTCTTTGATGATATACAATATGATCAACATTAATTTAAAATCTGTAAGCCTATATGAAAATCAACACTATAATTTATGATGTAGTCCAAATGAAGGATCACCTTATCTATACTTAGCTTGGTTAACGATTTACTTGCTGGGATTAATTAATAATAGTTAACTTAGTTGTGCATGTAATTAATAAAAAATTAAGTTAACTCAATTTTATATAAAAATTAACTAAGTATTATAAAATTAACAAGTTTATAATAGTAGTAATAATAATAATAATAAATTAACTAAGTTTATGAAAAATTTATAAGTTTGAGATAATTTATAAAAATTAACCAAGTTAATAAAATTTAAGTTTGGGGTAATTTATAAGTTTAAGTTAATTAAAATATAAGTCATGACATTTAAATTTTACTAATTGAGATAATTTATAAGATCGAGTTAATATAAATAAATTTATAAATAAGTTAACCGAGATTTATAAAAATTAACTAATTAAAAATTAACCAAAATTTTAAAAATTAACTAAGAGTTATATAATTTGACTACGTTTTATAAAAATTAAATAAATTTATACAAATTAATTAAGTTTTATTATAATTTAACTACATAAATAAGTTTTTGAAAATTAAATAAGTTTATTATAAAAATTAACCAAGTTTTATAAAATTTTAACTAAGTTTTATTAAAATTATTTAAATTTAAGAAAAGTTCAACTAAGAATGTTTGATATATTTTAAATATGAAACAGTTTCATAATCATTTGTTGATTGTTAAACTTGTCTACAGGTAATTAGTTTTTTAGGAGTAAAGAGCAGTTGCAGCAAAGAATTATGGGTAATCAAGTAATGAACATGTCTTTAATTATTATATATACTATAAAATTTTGTTAGTACTTGTTGTGTAAACTTGTTTATGAATGGTTATGGATTTTATGTGAATTTGCTCGGTTTGTTGAAATACAATTATCGAAATGGTTATGGATGTTATATTTGATTAAGTGATTAACGTGTTTTTTTAATTATTTGAATATGATGATTATGTGATTGATTGTTTGAATACGACGATTATTTGATTGAGTGCTGTTATGTGAGCGATGGTTGGAAATGGTACAAACCATTAACATGAAATAGTGGCATATACAGTATGCTCCAAAATAGTTAATAACTTTTAGTAGCGTTTAAAAAACGCTAATAAAATAAATGTAAATAGAAGCGATACGACTTTTGAAGCGTTGAAAAAACGCCATAAAAACTTTCAGTAGCGTTTCGATAAATTCTGCAATACGACATGCAAATAAAAGTCTGAAACTTTTTGTAGCGTTTCTAAAACCCTACAATAGGTCATGTTTTGTTAGCGTTTTCTACAACGCTACAAAAAAATTCAGACTTTTAATTGCATGTCGTATCACAGCGTTTATCGAAACGCTGCTAAAAGTTTTGGTAGCGTTTTTTCAGTGCTCATAAGGCCTTTTCTGGTGTAGTGGTTATAGAACCATATGACCTCATATAGATTTAAAAATAATATTTTACGATCATCTGATACGTAAAATATGGCTCGTTACAGTTGCCACACGTTTTACTTTCATTTTTGCACTCGTGTAGAATTTTATGCATATTTATGATGCTTGCATACATATGCCTATATGTCACGATCTTGCATTCACGTTAGGATTGAGCTCACCTATAGTATGTTACATACATAATCAAATAGCATTTTTGGTTGAGTAGATGGTTGTGTAGCTAACTTGGTTGTATAACATAGATGTTGAGTGCGTGTTACAATATATGTCCATCGTTGAAGTCCATCGAAACTTGTTCTCATTTCCACTCGGGAACCTCAAGCGGTTACAGCTAACCACTCAGGTTCTTTTGCTCTGCCTATATCAGTTAACAGTTCATGCACTTTGAGATGAATGCCACAATGTCCTTCTTCATCCCTTTCCAATAAAATGTCTGCCTCATATCATGGTACATTTTATAACCATCGAGATGTATAGTCAATCTCGAATGATGGCACTCACGTAGCACCTCATCCCTCAACCCATCGACATTAGTAACAAATAATAAATCTCCCGTTATGGAGCCAACCACCACTGTCAAGCATGTTCACTTCCTCAGGCTCTACTCTTTCCTCTATCTTCGCCATGATCTCTGTTAGTCTAGTATATCACCTCTGACTAGTATGATCCGCTCAATCAAGATAGGTTTGATCATTAGGCTAGCTAACACTTTCGGCTCTAGTTCACATCGGGGTCCAAAATCATAGCTAGTGATAAACTCCAATTGCTTCCACTCTAGAACATCGCTCCCAAGTTGGCATGTCTCTTACTCAAAGCATCGGCAACTGCATTGCTCTTACCAGGTGTATAGGAAATGTCAAAGTCATAGGAGGTTAGGAATGCTAATCATCATTGCTAACAAAAGTTAAGGTCCTTCTGGGAGAATAGATATTTCATTGACTTGTGGTCCCTATACAACTTGAACCACTCCCCAAGCAAATAATGCCTCTATATCTTCAAAGCGAATACTATCGCCGCCAACTCCGAATCGTGAGTTAGATACTTCTTCTCGTGCGGTTTCAATTGTCGACTAGCATAGGCGACAACCTTTCCCCTCTACATCAACACCGCACCTAGTCCAGTACCACATATGTCTTTGTATACCGTTAGCTCCTCATTCCCGTTCAGAATGACTAACACCAGTGTGCTTGTCAACCTCTCCTTTAGACTCACAAATGCATGCTCACACCTCGCATCCCAAATAAAATTTTGATTCTTCCTTGTCAAGTTGGTTAACGGTGTTGCTACCATATAGAAGTCCTTGATAAAACACCTACAGTGTCCCACCAAGCCGAGGAAACTTCTCATATCTATGATGGCCTTGTGTCGATCACAGTACTATATCGCTGCCAACTTCGCAGGATCTACAACAATAACCTGCTCAGAAACAACGTGACCAAAAAATTGCACATCCCTTATCCAGAAGTGACACTTTGAAATTTTCGCATCCAATTAGTGCTTCCTCAACACCTTGAGCACAATCCTTAAATGCTCCTTTTGTTCTTCCTCCATCCTAAAATAAACAAGGATATCATCCACGAACATAAGTACAAAATTATTTAGCTGATCCCTTAAAAAACGGCTCATAAGATCTACAAAGTATGCTAGTGTGTTGGTTAGCTCGAACATCGTAACCAACCACTCACAGAACCCAGACGGCATACAAAACATTGTGATCGACACACTCTCCATCGCCACTCTCAGTTGATGAAACCCCATTGCAAGGTCCAACTGATAGAACACCCTAGTACCATGGAGTTGATCGAACAAGTCATTAATACAAGGGAGTGGGTATTTTTTCTTCCTCGTCACCTTATTTAGCTTACGGTAATTTGCACATAGCATCAGAGAGCCATCTGCCTTGGTAGCGAATACTTCAGGTGCGCCCCACTCAGATATACTCTGTCTAATGAACCCTAGTTTCAATAGGTGATTCACTTGCACCTCTAGTCCCTTTTTCTCTTTTGGTGACATACGTCTCAATGGCATAACGATCGGTCTTGTATCCTTCAATAAATATATATGAAAATCGATCTTTTTATGTGGTGGTAATCCGGTCAACTCCTTGAATATGTCCGGATACTCCCTCGCTTTAGGCATAGATGACAACTCGTCGTGCGAGACCTTGAGCAAGCACAAAAAGCTAACCGTCAACTCGTCGTTATGACGGAAGCCTATCTCCAACCTACACCCATCATCCATCCCTATCATCACCAACGGCCTCTCATAATCCACCACTACTTCATACTATTACTACCAGTCTCGACAAACCATGTAAAGGCTAGTCAATCCTCCAACAGGGTTCGTAACAATCAAACAACTGTCTCGAGTTTCAATCCCAGTCTATCTACCAAATCACTAGATATTCATGAATGTGAAGCCCTTATATCTAATAAAACACATACAGGTATATCAAAAATAGAAAGCATACCCTATATAACGATGCTCTTCCTTTTCTCCTTTGCCGATGTAGCACTCGACGAAGTTGGAATAGCGTTCAAAGCATATGCAGCCACAAACTACTTTTTCTCTAGCAGTTCTAGACAATCCTTCTTTATATGCCTCGGCTTGTTGCGGTTGTAGCACTTTTTGCCTTATGTCTTGCAGTCTCTGACAAGATGGCCTTTCTCCCCACAATTATAGCAAGTAGGCTCCCACTTGTCCTTCTTCCAACCCCTCTTCTAAAATTGCATCTTCTTTTTGTTGTTGTCCCACTTCCTCTTGCCTCCTCTGCTAGCTAGCGACTTTGGCTCATCCTTAGGAGCAACAACCGGCTTAGGCTTAGGATACAAACTCTCATGTCGAAGAGCCTTCTCCACCAGCCTCTCAAAGGTCTCATCGATATGACTCACTGGTTTTCTCTAAGATAATCATCCAAACCTATAATAAACTTCTCATTCTTCTTGAGCGGAGTATCGATAAAGATATACCATACTTCAACAACAAGTCAAATTCGGACACGTACTTCGACACTAACACATCCCTTTATCTCAAGTTAGCAAATTTCTGAAAGAGCACCGACTTCTGATCAGTCGGTACATTCTTCTCTTCAAACCTCGCCTTAAACTACTCCCAAGTAATCTGATCCTCAAAAGTAGTAAGCTTAATGGCATTTTACCACCCTATAGCTCTTCCCTGAAGCTGTCTAGAGGTCGGCTTCCTCTTTATCGCATCCTCTAACTCCATATCCTTAAAGACGCATTCCTAGATATCCAACCAATCATGCACTTCGACGACTGATTCTATTCCAAGAAACGGTTTGCCTCCCAGAGTGAAGTAATCCCTACTCTATTTGGCAAAGTCTGCCCTTGGCACTTACACTAGAGCACCACCACTAACAACTACAACAAAAGCAATTTAGGCATTATGAACTATGTTTTGCACCATCTTAGCAAACATGTTCTGCAAGTCAAGGTTAGCAGCCCCTGATCCCGCCCCCTCATCGACTCCAAAAAACGGAGTTCCTAGTAAATACCTTGTTAGTCGGCTCATTCTTAGAAGCTATAATAAGAATGATTGGTTAGTCTAAAGGAATAAGTAGTGTCCATGAATGCAATGCGACTTATATACTATATATATACTATTATATAGTTTTAAAAACCAAAATATAACAAGTACGCTCTTTCATACATTGCTCGATCCATTCTAAAGCGATAGCTCCTTCCTTATCTCTAATGGATCCAAGTATCAACTTAGATTGTCTATGCAACCTAAGGTTTGCTACCAAATGTGAAGACTGCCCTACAGCTCCTATACCCAATATACATGTATAACATGTTGTGGAGGTACCCAACCTAAGTAGGACGGTAGCCAAGGGTGTGAAGTATTCAAAAATCCAAGCATAGAACCCGTAGAACATCTCATCAAATAGATTTAAAATAGGCAAGATAGTAATATAATCAGATGAACCATAAATAAGAACATCAGAGTACATCGGGTTCATAGATCATTAAAACAAACTAAAAACAAAAGAGTTTATACATTCTAAGTCCCCATAATAAACTCTATAACTACATTTAAAAATACAAATACTGACATAGGTTAATAGTACTACACAGTGGAATATAAGCAATAGTAAGCTTCAAAGTATAGATATGTGAAAACGTAGCCTCCTGCTCGTACTTCGTACAGCTCCATGCACTATCCATAATTTGCTCATTTAAGAGTACCTGAGATAATAAGAAGAAAAAATAAAACCTCGGGTTAGGCAACAATCTGGTGTAAGCGATACATCATCTCAAAAATACTATAAAAATCGTATATAGTAAATAAGGGCATAGGGTATGAAGAATCATACCCGACATATCCCAACACCCACACAGTTAGGACATAACAGTCGATATATGCTAATCTACTATCACAACCATATGTGTACTACAATCGAAGTACAATGTCCAATGTCTAGGCATACAGTTGAAAATACCTGCATCGTGTGTGACATCCTTGAGTTATAAACAACCATGGTAAACGTAACATCCATCAAACAATCCTCACATCACTCGTGTGCATGGGATATATGGTAACTCATATAGCACAATCACAAACCAAGGACTCGATCGAAATTCTAGCTTCATTGATGCTCAAATCCATGCCACTCCGAAAGGCTAGGAACCAGGCATAACTTTAGAACACTATAAAACATTTCAAATTCGTTTTTACTTCAAGTTGCACGTTAAAATCTTTCCAAAACATGATTTTGACTTAAAAAATGAGTATAAAACATGTCAAACTCTATAGATATACATAGTAAGAGATGCTAAATCACTCACCAAACCTTCCAAAATCCAAGTTTTGCACGCAAATTCGAAAATCAACATCCAAGCCCCAAGTTTTCTTCCCTAAAAATGTAGATTTGAAGATCTCTAGACTTCTAGTGAATCCTCTTGCTAATTTACCACTAACCTATAATTCAAACTTGATTTGGAGGAGAAAAGAGAATGGTTTGAGTGTAGAATGGGATAATAGAGGCTTAGATCTATTTGGAAAGTGGTAAAAATAATTTAAGGATGATGGTTCAGTCTATTTAAGCCATTAAACTCGAAATGGGCTAGTGGGTTTGCCCCAAACCTCACTAATTAGTCGATAAGCTACTTCAAAAACTATCAATCTTCAAACAATAATATCTCATAGCCAGAAAGTCCAAATTGCTATTATAACCACTTTACGGAAAAAGAAACCATCATATCTTTCCAATGGAAGCGGTCTCAATGCTAATACGGCTTCTATCAAAATTTATAGCCATTACAAGTTTTCTAAGGTAAAATCGTCCGAAAAAAAATCCTAAATATAGGAAATGTCACTAGTAGGAATTTTTCAAAGTTATAGAGTCATACGATCTCATATGAATTTAAAACTAATACATTACGATCCTCCAATATGTAAAATATGGATCCTTACAATTGCCATATTTTTCTATCATTTTTGCACTCATGTAGAATTTTACCCATATTTAAGATGCTTGCATATATGTCTATATGTCATGACCTTGCATTCACACTAGAATTGAACTCACCTATAGTATGTTGCATACATAATTACATTGCATTCTTAGTTGAGTAGATGGTCGTGTAGATAACTTAGTTGTATAACATAGAAGTTGAGTGCGCGTTACACTATCTCTCACTTAGGGATTTCGATGACGAAATCCTTTTAAGGGGGGAGAATGTACCACCCCTTAAAAATTAATAAGAAATTAATTAATTATAATGCTAAAATGGAAATTTTGCAAATGTCAGAATTTGGCCACGAAACTTATGTCATTACGTTCATGGCCATTTTGTAATCAACATCCATATATAAAGTTTTGTAATCAGAGCTCAAACGGAAAAGTTATTAACGTTTGAAATTTTCGAAATTTAAAATAATATGAAGTGAATTAAAAATTAAAATTTTAATTAGTGTTAACGTTTGAAATTTAAAACATTGGTTAATATTTTTAACTTTGACAAATGCTTAGGGTTTAAGCAACGTTATATGATAAACGTTAGCGCTAAAAATAAATAGGGCAAAAACCAATTTAAAAATGGCAACAATTATTGTCGCCTAAGTCAATAGGTCGGTTGACCACCTAGGGAGGAGCGGTCGACCAGTAATGAGTGGTGGCTAGGGTTTTCTAAGGCACAAATGACCCAGATTTTATTATTTTAAACCAACTTAAATCCAATGGCCCGGATGCCTTCTTACCATTATAAATAGGAGGCTAGCCCCCGCACATTTATTCACAAAAATATTTGGAATGCCAGCGAAGCTCTGTCGGTCTTCTTTCTCGACTAGATTCAAGAATTCAAATTCAAGTGAAAAATGTAATATGTTTATATATATATATATATTCATTCTTCTACTTTTATTCTTCTCTGAATCCCTAAATTCTGAATCTAATTTATGTACAATACAATTTTTGTATATTTCAAAAGTGGAAGTGCGAAGGTGCAATTAGGAGCGGATGTGAATCAAATTCAAAGAAAGGTAGAAAAATTATCTGTGAGTGGAAATCTTAGGTAGTATTTGGTTTAAAAATGATTTTTTTTTGTTTTCAACATGTGTGTCAAATATGAGAAGAGTAAAGGGACAACGGAGGGGATGAAAGAAGGATGAAGGGGACGTTGGAGGGGATGGAGGGACGATAAAAGGATGTATTGTTTCTCGTGGTTCCATTATTTCCAAAAACATGGAAAATAAAAGAAAGTTGTTTTCTATTTTGTATGTTAATTTGTTTTCTAAAACAATCATTTTTGACAATATACATGCGTTGTGTGTATTTTTGTATGGATAAAAATCCAAAACTAAAAATGAAAAACCAATCGCAGCCTTATTTTCACTTTTTAGTACTTGTATAGTAGAAGTTTGGATTTGATTTATGCCTTGGGGAATTTTATTCACAAAAACCCAAAAACTAAAACCCTAAAATTCCTTAAAACGAAATATCAATTCTTAAGTTTATTGGAATCTCAATTATTTTATATTAAAATAGTAGAATTTGTTTTGTTATTGCAATTTTAATATTTTATATTCTATTCCACTTCCAACTTTTCTCTATTGTTGTGTTAAAGAGTTTTGAAAAGAAAATGATTTTGGAAGTGGTATGTAAAGGACGAATTATCATATTCATAGTTTGCACTGTTTATTTTTGTAATTTAAAATGAATCCCTTTTTCACTATATATGTAAAAGTTGAATAAAATATAAAGGGTTTAAATTGTAGGTTTATTTCTTGAAATAGAGATGTTGATTCTACTATATTAATATATAAAATAAGCTTGGCATATGATTCTACTCTATTAAGGCAAGTATATTGTTTGGCTAAGGATATTAGCTAATGTGTAATTTATTGTATGGAGTTGAACTTGTATGAATTGGATGTTTTAACATTTAAAATGATTAGTATAGGACGTAAAAATCTTCGCACGTTTAGGAATATTTAGTTCGCCTAAATTACGTAAGTAAAAATATATTAGCATATAAATATACTATTAACGTATAATTAATAAACGTATTTATCGTATCGTATAGAATAAATAGGTTAGTAATTAGCATTAAACCCTATGGAAAGAAAGTAAGGATAATTATGGAAATTAATCGATAATTGAAGGTGGAACAAGGAGAAGTGCGGTGAGGTATATATTGTAGTATGTTTGGAGAGTGGAATTATGACTAAGTTATAGGGATGCGAGGTCAGTCAAAAGCACATAAAAGTCTACACAGCTAATCTGACTACTAGTAGTGTGACTTTGAGACCGATGTAAGACATCGTCTATAACATGTACCAACGGTGGATGCGAGGTTAGTTCCAATTATATAGGGTACGTTTGCCCAGTTAATTTGTCTACCAACACCTACAAATGGTCAAACTAATGTGAGATGTCACAGTTTGGCTTACGGATCATAATACGTAGGAAATGCTTCTAGGTTAGGAGTATCAAGTGGCTGTTGTAAGGTCCGTCTCTCTTCCCACTTAAGAAGTATTAAATAGTCAAGATTATCGTTTTGGTGCAGTAGTTTGGAATCTCGGGAGGAGTCCGCTTCGAGGTTGAGGTATTAAGTGGCTATGGTAAGGTCTGCCTCTTCTCATAAATAAGTATTAAGTGACCTGATGGGATTTCATGTGATGTTAGTTAGAATGTACCAGAGAGCGGTCTGCATTGAGTTAGGTATTAAATGATAGGGATTTTCCTAGGATATATGTATTAATTGTTCATAGTCTGCCTAATTTCCATTAAAAATGTATTAAACGGCTCGAGTACTTTCTCTCAAATTGTTAGAACATGATTAACGGTAGTTGCATAAGACTGGTAAGGGCTTTTGGCTTATAGTTGAAGGTATGTTATGGAGTTAGATTGGAAGAGCCTTCAGGATTACAGTTAGATGTATATTTGATAGGATATATTATAGAATGTGTAAGACATATTACTTAACTAAATGATACTTCCAAATACAATTATGGTAAGACTTGAGATTTTCATTACCTAGACATTGTTGTTCTGACGCTCTTCTCATTACAACACACAGGTTAGAGGAGACGATGTTGATTTAGAAGATGACGGCAGAGACGAAGTCTTGTGGTAGTTTGCCTATCTATTTATGTTTTTGATATATTTTTTTGTACCCAGTTCAGACTTTTTTTGTGATATTGCATTTTGGATATTTGGGACGATATGTTGTATTTCAAAGATTTGGATTTTTCTATGAAATGGGTACATGTTTCTGACATTATATTTTATCTTTTTCGTTTTGTGATTCTGATGGCATTGATAAATAGCTCTATATATTGTTCATCGTATCAATTTTACCAACCAATGGCTGGCTTTGGAATGGGGGTAAGATTTGATGGCCTTTTATCGGATCGAAAACTAGGCCCGTTTCGAGGTGGGTTGTTGCATATTTTTATATATACATGTGCGCACGCGCACATATATAACATTTATATTTGTAAATTATATTGTTAAAACATGTTCTATAAGTATATTTTTTTAAAAAATTATTGAACAATTTAAGATTGAAGTAATAATATATACATAAAAATAGCTAGTATATACACGATAGATATAAATTCCAATATCTACATATGTATATATTGACCATGTTATTGATTATTGGGTTTTTCATTTTTGTTATATCATATGATCTTGTGTATGTTAATTACATATTGTGTTAATTAAATTTTGCCAAAGAGGAAAGGTAGAATCAATCGATGTTGCCCCCTTTGATTTCTTTCCTTGTTAGATCATGATGTGTACACCTAGATATAGTTTCATGTTTGTTCTCATCATTTAACACCTAACAATTACACTTGCCTTATGTTTTACATGTTTGCCACATAATTTGAAATATGAATATATTTGATATATGCATTTTCAAATTTCAAACGTAACTAACATTAATCTATTTAATTATGAACAAGACCATATGAATAAAATATGTTTTTATTAAAATAACTAGATTCAATTTAGTGAAACCCTGTTGACTTCATGAGCTCATTATGATCAAAATAGGGAAAAAATTAAATTCATCCAATTTACCATCTATGCACTGGCCCTGTCCTTCACAATTTAGCTTTATATCTTCAATCGACCCAACAAATTTGGTTTCTATTTATACACCTAATAAAAACACTCTTTAGAGGAACCAAACCCCAAGTAATTATCTTTTATAAAGCATAAAGTTCTTCGTCCATGGCCTCTCGCCGGTAAGGATTATGAACTGCCTCTTTATAAGAAGTTGGTTCGGAAAGATTATGTATGGATGTTAAGAATGAAGAAAAAATGAAGAGTAACAAGAATAAGCAAAATCATGTAATTTTATAGACTTACGAATGCATGTGAAATGACGAAGAGGTGGGTTCACAGGCTCAATTGGAGATTGATAAGCCATAGAGGAGAAGGGGATAACAACAGGTATTCAAGTCTCCATGGGCCTATCAATAGTATTAGTATCCTCGAAAAAAGGATCAATATGAATATGATCGGATCTAGTTAAACCATGAGTGCTGGATGGAATATAGTAAAATGACATATATTTAAGAAAAATAACATTCTGAGACAAATAAAGTTTTTTGTGGTTGGTTTAAAACATCTAAAACTCGTTTTACCCTCACCATAGCCAAGAAACACATAAATGACAGAATGAGAGGATAATTTGTTATGTCCCATATAAGGAAGGAGAACAAGAAAATTATATCCAAACACCATAAAATAGAATAATTAGGTGTATACATCGAATGTGAGAAGATGGAATATTGTTGATTACTCTAAAAGATGTTAGAATAGCTTCACCCTAAAATTCTGTAAGAATAGAAGAAGATAGTAACATATATCAAGCAGTTTCAAGAATATGCCAATGTTTCTTTTTGCAACACCATTTTACTGAGGAGTATCAATATATGAGATTCGTTGGATGGTTCTCTCTAAAGAAAACTGTTCACAGAATTTCTTAGAAGTTGATTCTCTACCTAGATCACATCTAAAACATTCGATAGCAGTCGAATGTTATGTTTTTACAATTGCTCCAAAGTTTCTGTATATTCCAAAAAAGTTAGAACAATGTTTGTTAAATAGACCCAACAATAGCGTATATAGTCATCAATAAAGGGCACATAATATCAAGACCCTCCATTATTGGGAACATGAGAGGGTCCTCATACATCCGAATGAGCCAAATCAAACGGAGTAAAAGAAATAGAAATGTTACTATTAAAGGGTAAAGGGGGAAACTTTGTCAGTTTACAACCACTACAATAAAAAATATTCACCTATGAATGCTAGAAGTCTCAAACAAGAAGAATGGACATGACTTAAACAAGAATGCCATAAATAAAAACTAGAGGAAGAAGAAGACAAACGAAAAGAGAATGAATCAATACTAGTTGCAGCACTAACTGGAACTTTATTCATTCAAAATATATAGCCCCCTTTTCGTATGGTCTGCCCCAATCAATTTTTGAAACTTCAAATCCTAGAAAAAACAACAAGAAGAAGTAATTATTACTATATCACTAGAATCACATAATTGAATAATAGATGCAACGTTTAATGTGAGATTTGGAATATGATAAATAACAAGAAGAAATAAATTTGGGATAACAACAGAACGAAGCCCTGTTAATGGCATACGAGTGCCATTAGCAATCATAACATGAATAGAAGACGGTGAAGACAAAGAAGCAAAATATGAAGGGTCCCGAGACATGTGGTGGAAAGAACCAAAATTGAAGACCCATAAAGATGACTTACTCGAGGAGTTATTATGTATCTGACCAGAAAATGAAGAGGTAGGCATAACTCATAGCTGCAGGGAATGAAAACTCTAAAGTGATTTGTAGCCGGTGAAATGAACAATGGCACTCGAGGAGTTGTGAGACAATTCAAACTCTTTTTCAAATATCAAATCATGAATACTTGAGTATATTTTACTACAGAAAGAGTTTTAATAACCAACTTCTAATTGCCAACTGTTACATAGAGAAATACATTCTCGACTACCTTCTTTGATTCTGTAAGCATAGTCAACGAATGATGAATTTTTTTATCCACTCTTGGTTTGCATTTGGGAGTTTGTTTGAGTTTTAATTCCGCTTCCCAAAATTCCATTACTACTACTTCTGCTGCTGCTGCTGTTACTATTGCTACTAATAGTAGGAGTGTTACGGCATGCGCTTTGCGCATGAATTGTTTTTATACAAATTGTATATGTTTAATCGAATTTTGCACTCAAGTAAGGTGTAGTTAGTTTAATTTTTATTTCTAAGTTGACATTTGATTTTTTGCTTGTTTCAATTTTTATTTCTACTATTAATTAATAAAGAATGAATTTCTATAGAAACATTATTTGTTAGATCCTATTATTAAGTGACATAATTTGATTTGGGGATTATTGTGGTGGGGCGTCTTGAATTGGTGAAGAAATTTTATTTGTTGGATTCTATTTTTAAGTGATATTAAGATTTGATTTGGTAATATATATACATGGGCATTTTGAATTGGTAAAATAAATTTATTTGTTAGATCTTATATGTGACAGTGTAATTTTGATAATATCTGTAGAGTTGTTTTTTTTGTAGCTCACGTTAATACCAAAAAAGAGTGACCACAAAGGTATTACAACTATTATTAAATATTATTATTATTATTATTTGTCTTTTTTTTATTTGATTCCCCTAATATAGCCCAACAGTAAAAATACTTTTCAGCCCAAAAATAAAAGAAGATCGGGATTACTTCTAGCTTTACAATTTATTGCAGGGAGATCTAGATGGAGCAGCACTAAATAAGGCGGCAATAACTGGTGAGGTTAGAGGCAAAATCTGATAGAGGCAAGGTTTATTGTCGGTGAGGCTAGTGTTTGGAGAGTGCAACGTCACCAGTGAGGAAATGGCCAAGAGAGTGGAGTTGGGTTGTTGGTATGCGAATCTATTAGAGTAGCGAGTTCGGGTATTGAGGTGTGGGTTTGTTGAGGGTTGTTCTGATGTCAGTTTGGGGTTGTTAGGGCTTTACTGTTGATGTTTGATTATGTCGAGGGTGGAGTTACTGAGAGTTCGTGATGGTGGGATCTGGGTGGTTGTTGAAGTGGTTGCGGAGTTGTTTGATGATGCTAGGTTGGTTGCGAAGGAGGTTTCAAGTTGTGAAGTTGTCGATGGTAGTTGCATGGTTAAGCAGTAATGAAGGCGGTGAATGGATTAATGGAAGGGAAGTTCAGGTTGTGATCTTGCCGAAGGAAAGAAATGTGGTTTAGGATGAGGTGGATTGCAAATCTGGATGAGGCGGATGCCGCATATCTGGTTGTAAATATTGGTAGTGGAGTCGGGTTGTGGATCTGTATGAGGTGGGTTGTAAGAAGAGGTTTGGATGATTTTGTTTTGGGTCTTCGGTAATGAAGGAGTTTTGCGTTGTTATCTCTAACGTGCACCGATTTGATGTTGGAGGATAAAGAGAACGGAGAGATTAAATCAAATGTTGAATATATCAAAGATTGATTTCCCACTCTGATACCATGTTGACATAAACTTTATTAAAAGAAGTTGATGTTTATTACGACTTCGTAACTAGCTATTTACAGTCATACTGCTTAGAGCCAAAGTAATTATACAATTTGAAATTATTGTAATATGGAAAAGCATAGATATTGAAATATCCTTGACTTATTGCTTAACATATAATAATGATCTTTTAACAAATATATCGAAATATTATAACCAATATAATATCACAACAGTAGCTTCGCTGTCAAGTGTTAAATTCACCTAAAAAGCACCGACAAATACATCTTGATAGCGATGCTAATAAAACTCAAGAAACTGCTATGCAAACACCACTATTAACAAATTTGAAAGCTAAGGTTTGGTGTAAAATTGATTAGGTTACGAAGTTAAGATGGTTCTACTTTTATGATCAGTTGGATTTGATGAAGTGGAAATTAAGGATACATCTCTCTTTTCTAAACTTATTTATTTTACATCATTCTCTTTTAAAAACTATTTTCTACATTTTTATTTTTTGAATTTCTTTCTTTTTTACTTCTTTCGTTTTCACATTTAAAAGCAGCCGTTTCAATTTATACTATGGTGGTTATGAATTATGAACGTATACCGTAAGAGTGCATATTAAGATTAGTAAAATTACCCAAATACTCTCGTGAATTTCATTATTTTTTATGAAATATGAACTAATTCATAAAAGAAAATTGAAAGAGACCTAAAAACAATTTTTTATAATATAATGATATATGCCAAAATTTCCCTTTGATGAAATCGGGTGGAAAATGAAAAAACGAGCAAGAAAGTTTTCATAGTAGCGATTAAAAAAGAAAAGGCGAGAGATGAAAGAATAAAAGTTAGTTGGATTTGGTGCTGATAAGGGTATAAGCTAAAATGGTACATGGTAAATGGTTTGCGTTGACGAGGAAAATAGGACAAAATAGGGTGAGACCCTATCTACGCAAGAATAGAGTGGTCACAAAGCAAAATCCAATGGCATACTCTGCACAGAAGAATTCTGATGTTGCACAAGACTTTATTCAAAGAAATATGGGCCGCACAGATGATACCGGTCCCTGTTATACATTACATATACTTGCATAATAATATTTACATAATAATAAGAAAAGTTTGTGGTCTAAGAGAGAAATGTAACTTAACATTGACCGAAACAAACGTGAAGAATCCAACGCATAAGTTGGCGTGAGAACCAAGGAAAATAAAGTGAAACCCTAGCTCCAGATAAGATTCGCATTGCTTGGCTGAAAATTACAAACCTAAAAATACTCGCAGACGTGGCATCCGTATCAACAAATCCTCACCATACATTTTTTCCAATTTTCTCCTCTCTCCTCCTCTATTTAAAGCCGCCTTCTGTATGCTTCTTTCATCGAATCGAGATTGAGTTTACCGAAAACAAAAAATATACGCAAATATAATCAAATCGACTCGATCATCAATTTTGTTACAAGGATTCGCGGATTGGATCATCAGATTATTCTTATTGAATTGTAAGAAATATTTCTCCTAATTTTATTTTCGCTCAGATCTGATCGATTTAGGGTTTATGTTATTTATATTCTAGGGATTTATACCTTTGATAGATAGTTTTTCTACATATGTTTATGCTTCTTCAGATCTGTGATTTTCTATAGAAATATTGGTTGAATATGAAGAACTATAGTTTTTATACTACTTTGCGTCCTTTGTTAGATTTGTCTCAAAAAATAATAATACGCAGTTTTATTTTCCTGCGGATCTGAGATTTCGATTTATTAAATGTTGGGGCTAGAATTTCATTTGGTGTTAATTGATGGTATTATTATCGAATAATGGAAGATTGGAAGAAAGTAGCTAGGTTTTGGGTAACTCTGTACTGTAGATTAATTCGATGCAAAGCAAAATAAGATTCATTTCAGTGTTGTGTGTATATATATTTTTTGTTCTGTATGCTTAGATTATTGCTTTACTATTATATGTTATTTGTAAATTGGATCCTGACATGTAGCGTATATGCTTTCAATCTGTTATTCTAGCAGAAAATTTTAGATGGATTTTGATATATTTTACACCACTATGGTTGTTGTATTATAATTATTTTATGAATAGATCACCATAAATCTCCACATTTTAATTGATTTGATGTATAACTACTGTAGTTCCTGGAAAAAGAATTATACATATGCCATTAATAATTGTTCCTAGTTTCATACGAATTTGGTTGTGTATATTTTATATTACAGCATAAAGTCTTTCTTTTCCCTTTTGTATGTTATGTTCTAGCTTCAAACTTTTTGTTGGTATGAAAATTAAATAAAACCAACCCATTAAGTTGCATGGATTGTTAATTTCGCTAATACAGCATACTTGCAAAAATTTATCTCTCCTTGTCAGTAATAGCTGCTGCTTTACTGTACAAAATGGGGCGGCGATATTTTTTGGGGTTTTGATACCGATCAACTCTTTCATTTTCCGAATTGGGTTACAAGTTTTGTATTCAGTTTTGTTAATTTTCGAACAAACACCTTGTTACTATCTATTTCATTACAGAATGGTACTGTGGTTATTTGGCCACACTTAATAGCAGCATGCATGTCTTAGTCAGAACTACAATTTTTATAGTTGGAAATGAAACCATCCGTTATAAACAGTATATGCATCTTTTATTAATTTTCTGATTTAGAGATCTCATGACTTTGGTGATCGCTATATATTCAATTTCAATGAACTTATCCATATCAATTGTTTTTCAACATATTCAGGAATCGTGAATGTTTTGATGGAGTCAAAAGGTGGTGAAAGTGATTCTAGTAGTAGTAGTAGTATGCATTACGAAGCTCCCTTAGGTTACTGCATTGAAGACGTTCGACCAAACGGAGGAATCAAGAAATTCAGATCTGCTGCATACTCCAACTGCGTGAGGAAACCATCCTGATATCCCTTCTCCAGAATCCAGTAGTTCAGTAGCTCCCTAAGTTTCTTTACTCGCTTTTTTTCAATTCTGCATTTACCTTATTTTTTGGCTAGCTGCTCTCTAGTAACCAACCAAATCAACTTCAAATTCCTCTCTCCTAACTCCAAACCCTCCCAATGGCAATCAACACTTCTCCAATTGGTTTCGAAGGTTTCGAGAAGCGTCTTGAAATCACATTCTCCTCAGCCCCTCTATTGACAGACCCCAATGGTCTAGGGCTTCGATCTCTCTCCCGCTCCCAAATTGATTCTATCCTAGACCTTGCTCGATGCACAATCGTCTCAAATCTCTCAAACAAGGACTTTGATTCTTATGTCCTCTCCGAATCAAGCCTCTTCATCTATCCATACAAGATGATCCTTAAAACATGTGGCACTACTCAGCTCCTAACATCAATTCCCAAGATTCTTGAGCTTGCTTCTGACCTCTCTCTTCCAGTACTGTCTGCAAAGTACTCACGTGGTGCTTTCATCTTTCCAGAAGCGCAGCCCGCTCCTTACCAGAACTTTGCAGATGAGGTCTCTTTACTGAACAAATACTTTGGGAATCTTGAATCAGGTGGAAACGCTTATGTCATAGGTGACCCAGCTTCCCCTAACCGAAACTGGCACATATATTATGCTACTAACAAGCCTGAGCTTCCAATGGTAACCCTAGAAATGTGCATGACCGGGCTTAACAAAGAGAAAGCGTCTGTGTTTTTCAAAGATGGTACTCAAACTAAGAAGATGACTAAAATGTCTGGAATCTCAAACATAATTCCTGAGATGGAGATATGCGACTTTGAGTTTGAACCATGTGGGTATTCGATGAATGGAATTGTAGACTCTGCACTGTCTACAATTCATGTGACTCCTGAAGACGGTTTCAGCTATGCTAGCTATGAAACAATGGGGTTCGACCCTGAGAGATTGGATTTTGCAAGCTTGGTGGGTAGGGTTCTGAAATGCTTTGAGCCTAAAGATTTCTCTGTTGCTGTTACTATATTTGGAGGCCGTGGAAAAGCTGGGTCATGGAATGATAATCTTGGTGTCGATGGGTACAAATGTGTAGAGAATGTGGAGCAGGCTTTGCCAGGTGATGCTGTCTTGGTCTATCAGAGTTTCACTGTTGTTGATGAAGGGAGCGGTAATTCCCCTAGGTCTATTCTCCATAGCTTCGATGAGTATGAAGGCGATGAGAAGAATGTGAAGGGAGGTGAAGTGGTTTGAGGTGTTTGGTCTTTGTTTGTTGCTGTTCTTTAGGTTTATTGGGAAGCAGCAAAGCCAGAACAACCTATCTATGCTATTTTTATTATCGTTGTTCGTTTTAAATAAATGGCTTTTTAGCATGGAAGCCTGGAGTTTGTGTTTTTTTATTGTGGTATTTCTTGTCTATTTTTATTGCTGTTGAAGACTGTATGCATGTTATACATGCTATCTGGAATTGAACCATTGATGATTGCAGTGTTACTTTGTTTTGGTCAGATTTTGTTTGCTTTAGTAAGTCTTTGAATTGGTATATGTTGCTTATACATCAGGCTAATGGTTTCGTATGAAATTTGCAAGTTGTATTTTTCTCAACAACGCTGACGCAGTGCCCAATTCTTAATTTATTAATTGTATTTGATATTTGTTGTGTAACATAATAATAAACGTACAATGATATTGATATGCTACCTTTATCACCGTGTTTGTATTTCTTTTTTTAAGGAAGATGTTTGGGAGTTTCTTAAAAGCGATACAGCGGATAACTAGTATAAGGTGGCGTCTTTAGCAATGAGTTGTTTATTTGAAAAAAGTGCTCTGGTAAAACGTTTGTATTAGGTAGTGGATATGATGCATGAATTTTTACGATGTAATATTTGTTCTGACATGTCAATTGTGTGAAGATGACAAGAATCGCCGATTATCAGTTTGATTGATGAAATTGACAACTGATGCAAACAAATTTGATTTAATCGGTCAGTTTTTGTTTTGATCAATTTTTGTTGGTTTAGACGTTGCTGTCCTTTAATGGTTTTGAAACTATACCTGGAAATTGTATAAGAATCCAAAAGGTGATATAAGAAATTTTAGTCATTGAATCTCCACTTGACCTTCACTGGATACATTGGATATTATTTTCAAAATTAATACCCCGAAATCTTCTTAAAAACAAGTTTAGTGAAACATCAACAAATCTAACGAAAATATGCTGGGTAGACTGAAGTCACTAAACTGTCATATTTTTACAAAATATTTGCATATATATTTTCATAGAAAATAATAACATGAATTTTTCGTGAAATCTGTTTTTGAAAAGGAATACGAAAAGTGTTTGAAATAACTTTCCAAGATTCAGTGTGAATGCTTATTCTGTTAAATTTTGTATTTTAATTTTGTAAGCTATAGAAACTTCCATTGTGTTGTATATGTTGCTATGTTGCCTTTAGCATGACATGGGCAGCAAATAATATGCGTATAATAATATTGCTATGTTGCATATATATTTTTGTCTTGAAAATAGGTTAAATTTCGTAAAAGTTAAAGTGATAAAACCGGCAACCTGCCTAATGCGCTGCCATCGCACCAATGAGTTATGTATAAGAACAAGTACCATAGATAAGGTTACTAATATGTTTTGTTGAAGTTTGTTCCTGTGAATGAAGACGGAGAATAGGAATGAAAATATGAATATTCACAAATGTGAAACCAAGAGCATTCCCAACTGAATCAAGATTGAAAATTGACCGACCTTTGTTAACAAAGGATCGGCTGCTCCTTTGTCGGTTGTTTTGGCAACCCGCAAGATTGTCAAGACAACCCTGAAAGTCAAGGAATTAGCCAGTTAAACCCCCTATTGTGATCCAAAACTTCACGTAGATTACAATCCAACGGATGGAAATTGCAATCCACTTGAAGTGTCTTAATTGACTTTATAAAAATCGGCTAAAAACTTATTTTTATATTTCAGTTGGGGCTTTGTGCTTTTGTGCGTTGAAGGTGTTTAGGGATTGGTTGGAGATAAATTGATAGTTGGTCGGGGTTGAGAATGCTCTTACGATATAAATGCGATAAAAATAAATATTATCTACTGTAAATAGAGTAGTTTTAAGCTCTACTTAGATTAGGAAAAGATAAACATTTGTTACTATTAATAACTAACAAATCAAATTTAGAAAGGAGGAGAAAATTAAAAATAGTGTGCTACAATAGTTATTAATATTTTTTCATCTGACCACTAAAACTATATGACACCTTAAACAAAATTTCATTTCACTTCCTAACACCAAATACTATTTTCTTCACGTAAACAGGCATCCAAAATTCAAAACATTTATTTCTCTCTTTCTTTCAGAACGAATGCCATCACCAGAGCAAAAATGAAGAAATCAAGTCGTTTGTCAACAATTCAAAAGCTCGCCGTCTCTCAACAACCTATGAAGTCGTCAAGTAAGCATTCCTTCTCTAGTTGTTTTACAAAACCCTAGATTTTAAAATCGCGGTTGAATTGGTCGTTGTTGATTGATTTGTTGAATAGTCAAAAAACGTTAAACAACGTATCTATAATTGATTTGTTATAGAAAAATAGACTTTAATACATGAAAAGGAAATCAACATCTTTGTGATCATCAAAATTGAGATTATCCGCTAAATATTCACCTTCCATCATCTATTAGGCAAAAAAAGAATATTTATTTTGGGTTTATGATTTGAAATTCTGAGAAATAGGCAAGATTTACTAAGAAGAGATGAGATGTACCGTTTTGGAAGGTTGAGTGAAAGAATAGAATATGGTGGGAAGAAATGCATACAAAATATTGATGTCTAATAAAACTATAATGGTGACGGAAAGAAAAAAGCTAAGTTTCAATAGTAGCACACTAAAAATAATATAGGATCGATTTCTACACTTGATCTTTAGTTACTTTATTCCACAGTTTTGCCGCAATATATGAGCAAAATCTATGCTGCAAATGCAAATAATACTTGATTCAACTCCTAGTTGCATGCGAATAATTCCTTTCTACTCAGCACATAGGGGTGGGCAATTGGTTGACTTGGTTTATCCGATGATGAAAATTGTTAAACCGAACTAAAACCAATAATAATGAAAACCAAACCAAACTAATCAAATTAAGTTTGGTTGGTTCGGTTGGTTATCCGATTTAACCAAACTGAAAACGATTCACGTTTTATGTTTAGAATATTCATTTGATTTTTTTTAAAAAACCAAAATATATGATTAAATTACTCTTATTTAGCATTCATATGTTTTCTAATAGTAATTTTGGTACAAATATGATAAATAAATTTTATTTAGAACACTAAAATAATCTAAAAAAATTATTATAGCATTAGTAACTTTAAAAATATAATAAAAGTTTGGTTAATTTGATTTAACCGATAACCAAACTAAAACATTTTATGGATCGATTATAAACCAATCTAGTTTCAAAACCAAAACAAACAGACTAAACTAAATTGGTTTGGTTTGTTTGTTTGGTTTAATCAAAGATTGCTCATCTCTATTATACATTATACAGAATTAGATTTAATTGATTTGAGTTTATAGATCACTCAATTCAAATCAAATATATCATGATTAGATCGAGAAAAAATCGATCTAAATAAACACAGTCTCTAGAAGGTAGTTAGAGGTTGAGATTGATTGTTCCTACTTGATCCAATTCAACCAATCCCCTTAGGTCATATTCAATCAACCCACATCTCCTTATTAAGCATGCCTCTCCACTCTTTTCTTCGCTCGATTCATATGATGAGTTTTCTTTGAGCGGTCTTCATCATGGTATACTCTAGCATCTCTCATAAATCTTTGAACCAAGGAAAGTTTTATACTTCGAATTCGCTTTCACGGGATTAAAGCGAACTTTTATACCTAACAACTTCTGTGAAAAGACTCTATTGTCGTTTTTCACACTTCATACTCATTGCTTTTCTTTCAAAAATCAACCATCCTAGTTTTTTTACTGAAATGATTCATAAGTAGACATTTTTCATTACATAAATATATCACAATTTTCTTCCACTTTATTCTCGATCAAGAATCTTAGAAGAGAAATTTTCACTTTCCTTCTTACCTTCAACTAGCCAACCTTAATACGATAGGCTCGTAAAGCCTAACATATATTCATCCTTTTTTCATTTCTCATCACTTTCAAATTTTCAACTACTCACCACCTTCCCTAACACGACCTTGTTGGATCAACTGCATTGGCGGCAAAGTTAAAAAAGGTGAATTTCAAAACAAAACTTTTGTTATTTTACACAAGATCATATTTTGTGTTTATATTAATATTCTTTGTTTATATGAATTATAAATTTATGTTAAATCATACTTAGTATTAATTAATAAAAGAGTTTAGGATTAGTTTTAAATTTAATTAATTTGTATATTTATTTTAATTTATATTATTTAGTAATAATATTTTATTGTTAATTTAATTTTGATTTAATTTACTAATTTTATTTTATGTTTTGTTATTTAATATGCTCGTATTCACAATACAAACATCATAACTACATTAAGTATGTTGATCTAACATAAGTGTAATATGAGAACATATGTCATAATCAACCATTGTGGTTTATGCTTAATAAATTGGTTAAGGTCATAAGTAAATGATGATGTCATAAACATATATCTCTACTGTTCATAATGAAAGTTTAATCAATAAGATTGTAACATCCCTTACTTGGAGGCCCAAAACTAACAGCTGCGAATGTTGCTGTCATCTATAGTTATTAATCCTCGGCGACCAAGTACGGTAATGTTAGATAAAGTGATATAACAGAAACACATGTATATGGAAAAAGTTTAAAATTTCAAAACAACATTCCATTCCAAAAACCTTTTCAACATTCTTTACATAATCCCACAATGTTATCAACGTTCAGAAAATTATAATTATTACAACATACTCCAAGAGTGACATATGAAGATGCCCCTTGGTGATCAGAGTATATAGTAAGCAATAAACACCCTTGCCTTAACAAAACTTAGCACAGTGGAATCAAACTGAACAAGAACTCAAATAACTACAACGCCTCACGCACGCCTCCAGAAGCTTATTCGTCTAATGAGGTACCCCAAAACCTCATATCTCAAGCTACTCAAAATCAATTGAGTACCCGAGAGTTTAAGGGGAAATAGAAACTTTGAGTCAGACATAAAACCTGGTACGAATAACAATCTACCATCTCAAACCATTTAGATATCTAGTGAGACCACGTCGCTTAACGGAATGAGTTTTCCCCTCACTAGTATCCTAAAACATTTATAAAACCATATATTGTGCTCATGCATCCACAATGGTTAAAACATATCAAATCAATATAATATGATGATATGTAAAACAATTGAATAAATTCTGGATTACCCATCTCCATTCATTTTGACTATCTATCTCAGTTATAGTTTTTAGGATTACTATTAACCTAATAGTTTTCATAGGTTAATTAATAACCGATTAAACGTTTAAGGACTACATATCCAATTTCATAGTTTTCATGGGATCACTATGAACCTATTGGTAACTCCAATATCTTTTCTTTTACCCTAGTTTTCATGTGCTGACTAGGAACCTATTGACTAACTGTCAATATCTTTTCTTTTATCCTAGTTTTCATGGGCTGACTAGGAACCTGTCTTTCTAACATCTTCATTTTCTACATAGTTTTCATTGGCTTACTATAAACCTATTGGCCTCTGCCAATATATTTTCCTATACATAGTTTTCATGGGCTTACTGTGAACCTATTGGTCCATGCCAATATCTTTAATTTATATTCACCGTGGGTTAACCTAGCTGGTTATTCTACCCTTTCCTAAAATACTATTATGGGTTAATAACTATGTGAATAAGTATATGAAGAAGTATACATAACAACAAATAATACCAACACCAGTGGTTTATTATCTTACATACATACATATACATACATACATACATACATACATACATACATATATATATATATATATATATATATATCCTGGTTAAACCCTTTAACCTTTATAATTAATGGGAACTTCTTTATTTAAAAATCCTTTTGTTTATTTATGCTATGGTTATTACTTTCAATTGAGATTAGGTTTATGTTTTAAAATCTTAAAAACATCTCTTTCGAAACCTCTGGATGACTTCCGTCAAAAGCAAAAACTTCTTTTCCAAACATAATAAACATTCCTTTCGAAGCCCTTGATAAATACTCTCTTTCGAAAGCAAATATACCTTTTGATGGTATCAAAATGTCCTTTAAAACGTAGCTTCATAACAAACAAAAGCACCCCTTTCGAAAGCATTGGGTTTATGCTTTAAAAACATCATTTAGGTCAAAGGGGTTATATGCGAAAGTATCTCTTTCGAAACCCTTATAAAATTGTTTGGGGAAAGTTGATGGTATCAGAACCATCTAGTCGAAAGCACAAACTTTAAAGGATAGAGTCGAAACCCCTTTCGACTTCATTGCCTTCGAAACTCTCAACCCCTTTCAAAAGCATTTAGGAAGCGGCTTAATCCTTCTTTAAAACAACACCACCCTTCGAAAGTATTGATGACTTCAGTACCCTCGAAAGGTATAAGAATTGGCGGCAGGGCTTCGACTGAGTCGGAACCCCTTCTTTCGAAAGCATTTATTCACAACTAAAAGAACTCGTTCGAAAGCCCTTTACTTTTAAGACAAAATATGGCAACCCCTTCGAAAGCTATTATAAAACTCCTTTCAAAACCATATGTTTCGACTATGTCGAAAGCTTTAGTAAAACTAAGGCAAGCGCTTAATATTTTAGAACAAACACAGGTATCGACTCCATCGGAAGCAAAGCTTTCGACACCATACCTTCCGCCCTTTTCCAATCCACTATGTACCACCTATATGATACTCTATGTATTGGTTTTGACTTAATGGGGTTTCGACTTAGTCGAAGGCGAAAGCAATGAGTCGAAAGGTACCTCTAAGAGAGGTGATAAATACCAATTTATATCAACTAACTTGCCTACGTATAAGCATATAATTGGTTGCCTCAACATTTTCCATGCTTTACAAAACTAACCGTCTTTTTTATTTCTGGATAAACATCAATATTAGCTTTTTGCAGATAAACCCTTCCCCTTAATTTACACGTAAATCTTTTAGATCTCTCTTAAAATAATTTATTTCATATTGTAAATTACTTAAGAAATATCCCAAAAATTACAGAAATTCATTTTTATCATGTTATCTTACATATCAAAATTTCAAACCCAAATTCTTGATATAATTTCTGAAATAAATTCTTAAACCCAATTAATCATATTTTCATACGAAAATTCATACTAAACTTTCCATTGCTTGGAAAATTATCAAATTTGAAACCCAACTCCAAAATTATGTTTTGCATAACATATAATTTTCCCATGGCATTTAAACATCAGTATCACTCGGTTTTGGCCTAAAACCGTATGAATCTTCATTTAAACAATCTTGTTTAAATTTAAACAAACCTTAATTCAAACATATCATCATCAAACATCATATAATCCAATCTAACCTTAAATTTGAAACATATATTCAGAATTAGAGATGGAAATTATTATTCACCTTGATTTATGATAAGGAGATTGGTTTGGATTTGAGATTATTCCCTTTCCTTAATTCATTTTCTTTTCTTTGAATGTCCTTTCTTTTCCTCTCTAATAATGGCCGGCCTTATCCTCTTAAGCTTACGTTTATTTTTGTGAAAATGAGATATGAATGTGAATGGCCTAAGAGGCAAAATCTATATATATAAGAGTAAAGGTTATATATATGGCGAATACCCAATATACTCTTGTGTATTTTAATTATCCTATAAACCATTCTTAAACCCATTTAAATTAAATAGCACAACCACTTAATATTTATTCAAATCTCAATCCCTTTATCTCTTAACATTTACATTATTCTATTTAATTTATCTAATTAAATCTTCTGAATAGTGTTTTTAAAATTAGGGGTGTTACAAAGATTTTCACTGTGACTTTTTAAATTTTCAAAAATACCCTATATAGTATCTCTTCATAACGGCCCATCAATGGAATCTTACCACCGATCGGCAGTCTCCCCCATCACCCTATTCCCGACCACCCATCAATAAAATTTCACTATCGATTTGCATCCAACGCCACCATAAGATTGCTTAAAATAAAGATGTTGTGACCATAAAGCTTTTGAACCTATACCACACATCCCCATTACATTTTATTAAATAGAAAGCAAATACAATTAGCTATTAGATGCACATAAGTGCGATTTGTACTAGTATACATAAATATTTTAATTTATATAAACATTAATATACGCTATTTTTTAATTCAACCATTAATTTAATATTTAATATTTATATATAAATGTATGCAATATAATATATTTTAAAATTAAATACACAAATAACATAACATAATTTAATATTTGGCTTATATATAAATATATATTCAAAATTAATTATTTAAATTTAATAATGCATATATATAGTTATATCGATTATTTATATAATTGATAATTTAAAATTATCAATTTAAAATAATTTGACTATTTCAAAACTAAAAATAATTTTATTATTATTGAACTTTAAAACCCGTGAGTTATTTTTTTATAAATATATTATTGATTGGATTTTTCAACACATACAAACACCTCAAACCAAAGAGTAATCTTTAGTTTATTATGTTAACCGTGTCTTCGGTAGGCTGGTTACTAAAGGCTTTTAGGTAGATGCGGGTAATTGAACTAAAGTTCTGAGGTTTGATACCGAAAAGAGTAAGTATTAGTTTAAGCCAATACTGAGTGCAATAAGTAAAGCCAAAAGTAAAGGTACTGAAAGTAACAACATCAAGATTTATAGTGGTTGGGGTAAAAATTCATATGTCCATTGTCCTTTCTTTCTACAAAGTTCTATATTGAACCTGACTATTACAATACTAGAACAGCTAAGTCTGCCATTAAAGAGTTTTTACCAAAAGCTCTAACATAGAAAACCACTATTTACTTAATACCTAAATTATGTGAGTGTTAAAAAAATTCTTGTTGTATTGGGATTGGTGTCTATTTATAGGCATCTTGTTATGTAATTATGGTGGAGTAGTTTCCTCTAGGATTGCCGGCTGGGCTCGCTTCTTGGACTTTGGATTAATACAGACTAATTATTAATTCCCATAACCATTAAACTCAACAATACCTCTTTGTACAATGAGGATTCAAATGCCGAGGGATAAGCATAATGGAGAGTCATTAGGAAAAATTAGTTATAAGCCGAAGACTGTGTAGAGTGCCGTAAGGCGAAATTAGTCGCATGCCTTAGGCTAAGAGTGCTATAAGATGAAATTAGTTGTATGCCAAAGACTATGTATAGTAGAGTGTCGTAAGGAAAATTTTAATTGTATACAGAAGGCTGTGTATAGTAGAATGTCGTAAGGGGAAATTAGTTGTTCTTCATTAGATAATGAGAATCTTGAAAATGAACTTGAAAATCTTGCCTCTTAGAGAGGGTTTTGAAAATCTAACCTCTTCATATATTGATGATTCGAATATAAATTTGAAACTCTTACCTTGTAGAGAGGGTTTTGAAAATCTAACCTCATCGTATAGTGAGGAATTGAAAATCTAACTCTATCATATAATGAAGATTTGAGTGATCGAACCTTATCACTTAGTGAGGATTTTGCGGTTTTAATCTCAGGATTCAAAAATCTAACCTTATTGCATAACAAGGATTTAGTGTCGAAGACTAAGTTGACTATATGTCGTAAGGCCTGGTTGTCTGAATACCGCAAGTCTTAGTTGATTGAATGTCGTAAGGCTCACTTTATTGAGCCATTAGGCTTAGTTGATAATGTATCGTAAGGCTTAGTTGATTGAATGCCATAAGGCTTAGTTAACAATGTATCATAACACATAGTTGATTGAATGACGTAAGGCTGGGATAATTGAATACTGTAAGGCTTAGGGGTAATTGAATACTGCAAGGCTTAGCTAATAACGTGTCGTAAGGCATAGTTTGATAGAATGCCGTAAGATGGGATGTTAAGCGTTGTAAGCAAGGTAGTTTCATGTACTGCGAAGCATCGTTTTCGGTTTGCTTTTTAAACTTGGTTTTAAAACGATCTCTCTATCGCGCATTTAATGTAGTTTCCATATGGCTTTAATGGATTTGGCATTATGAAAAAGGAATGCGCTTTTATCGTGCAAAGGCGGTTTGTTTTCTAATCTTAGCATCTTTTGAGAATGCTATTTTATAATAGCCTTTTTGATTGTGTCGCCAAGATTTCCTTAGCTTTTTATTTTATTAATTGAATAACAAGGTATAAGAGGCTTTTCCTTCTTCTTCTTTCATTTACCTTTGCTATTTTTCTTGGTGCCGCCATTGAAGCTTACGGAAAGCTCGGAAATTTCTCACTTCTTTAACCAAATTAGCAAGTGTTCCTGATTTTCTCTCATTATCTTTTGACCACGAAACTTATCTTATGTTTTTGTTGATCTACGATTTCGCTTTCATAACTATTTTTGTAGAATATGCTTGCCAAGTATAAATTTTGGGCTTATTAAATAATGTAGAGCAATTACTTTGGGGATTTTTTTTAGTTATGATTGAATCAATAATTGATTTATAGTATTCGCTTAAGAATTGATCAACTATAACTTATTTCCTTAGATATTGAATTAGTTAGTAAATATTCCTTGAACCCATAGCTGAATTGTGGGGTTTAGAGATTACTGTAGAAATTTATGATTTCAAAAATCGAATTTTTATTGGATGGTAGGCTTAAATTTGGCCTTGCTCTTGTTGGAGAAATTTTCTTGTATCCTGAGTTAATAATGTTTACTTTGACTATGATAATTTATTGTAAAATTAGAGTCTAATTTATTTGTTTAGTTTAAACTAATCTGTTGATGCGTTTGGTCTTCTTAGACTAAAAAATGTGTTCTTCCATAGATTCGCAAGCTATTCTTGATAGGATTATGCACAACTTTTGTATTACTAGAGTAGAAGCCTGGATGATAGTTGGATGCTCTCCCGGTGGGATGATTTTTGTAGGCTGTAGAGTACTTATCGAATTGAATATTCCTTCATAGGGTTCTTTCTTCATTGAATTGCTTCAGTTTTATAATCCCAACCCATATCAACTTCCACAATATCATATAATACATTTTTGGCATCAAAAGTAATGTTCTTTTGGAGGGGTTATACAAATATCGCGATGGTTGAGATTAACTTTCTGTTTGATTTAGAAGATCCAAGACAGCTTCTTTGGTCTCCATGTATTATTTACAAATTTGAAAGAAAAAACCGTTACACTAATCTCATTCATAAGATTGTTGTAAAGAGATGGTTTTATGAAAGGCTAATAATCCTCAGATCATCACTGCTTTCCCAAAGGTTAATAAATTGGTTTTATACTTGAGTATTTTTACTTATCAATTAAGATTCTAGTTTTAACTTTGGTGTTCATTTGTTACTTAAGGAGACCCAAGAGGACTCAACAAACCGAGTAATCCTTGATTTTTTATAAGAAGGTTTAGGCTTATAGAAAGCCAAAGATGCATCAACAAGCATTGATAAAAGATAATTTAAAGGGCTACAGTTTGATGCCCTTTAATGCTTTGTTCTTGGGGTATTCTCATCCAAGGGTTCCTAAATTTTCTCCAAGAGTGGTGGTAGCGAAAAGTTCAAAGGAAAGGAATGATGGTTCTTATGCCCCTGATCGTGCTAGTTCTTCTGAAGCTGAAGTCGAGGGTAGACCTCATGCTTAACCTTATTTTCTTAGAATTTTCTGTATTTAGAAATAGCTCACCTTTATGCTTTTCTTTAGTTTTAGGTTGATTGCCTTTACTTAGTTTTTGCATTATATTGTAGAATTGTATTCTTCTTCAAGGAAATAACTAGGTCTCCTTTTATTTAAAAAGAAGCCCATGATTGAAAATTCGTCCGTATCGAACCCAACTTCCAAGGATGCTATAGATTTTATCAAGAAATACTAAAGAAATATCATCAGTTCACTTTGGATCTCCCCTTGGGGTTCTTCTCACGTAAAAGGTCTTGCCCTTGCTTCTTTAGATGTTCCTTCTTATTCTCCAAAAGCCATCGAATGGCCAATGTAGCCAAGAAAGCTTTTAAGCATGTATTTATGCGAATGTGACTGAAGCTAAGGTGGAGATGCCCGAAACTCCATACATATGCAGTTAAAACTCTTGGCGATTCTATAACAGTAAAGGTGTAAACAGCTGCATTGGGGGTAAAGTCGGGATGTATCAGAAAGTAGCAGATGTGTTAAAATCTTTGTTGGAGATAAAATCGAGACTTTAAAGTCGATTCATTCTCATTCCTACATCATTTATGTATAAAAAGAAACATCATTCACTCTTATATAACAACGTCGAAGAATATTATGATCCATGCAGTTAGACTTGGTGAATAGAATACAGTTCTAGTTTATGTTGAGTGATTAGAACTTGAACTTAGACCTATATCCTAATTTGTTGATTTGGTTTACAAGATAACTGGTCAAATTAACCTTCTTATTTAGATGCTAACGTAGATGCTAAATATCCCTGATTTAGCTGGCGTCGTAGAAAATAGCGAGGATTTAAGCGCATCTACTATTTAATAATGCTAAATTGAAAAGGTGTACCAGTCGAAGTGCACTAAGTGCTTTAGCGAGGTATTAGCAAGGATTTAGTGGGGCTTTAACTGCATAGCTCCATACGTCTTTAAGTAGATTCTTGAATATAACCTTCAAGAGATCATCAAGGTATAAGAAATTTCAATTTACTAGTCTTATAATTTTACGTTCATTTGCAAATTCATTCGTAGGTTGGCTTTATAGGCTTATCGGTAAGTATACGAGTTTTAAAGAGACTATTAAGGGGGTTGAAGTTTCCAAGAGGGAGGTTGCTACCCTTCGGAAACAATGTGAAAATTTACAAAAGGAGGTTTTGGAGGCAGGTAAGAGTACTGTGGCTAGAGAGATCCTACTCAAGAACGAAGTAGGCAAGCTTAAAACTAATATGAAAACAAAGGACGAAGAGTTGGCTTAGAGGAATGTAGAGTTGGCAAAAGCCAAGAGAGAGGCCAAGGGTCTTGTAAACTCGAAGAAAGACGAAGAGGAGGTTGGCTTAATGGATTTTGAAGTTTTGTTTATTGTTTATGCCGAGATTCACAACAAAGGCCACCCTTTACTTTTAACTTCCTCAGAGAAAATGCCTTGGTGATTGAGACAAGCTTTGGGCAGCAATATGAGGAAGCCAAGAAAGACAAAGCTTCTTCTGCAGATCTCCCCAACCCTCATGAGGTAGATAATGATACTTCCTTAATCGATAATATTAATCTAGATGGCGTCAAAAATTTTAATTTTGGTTTGTAATATTCTATCATGGACTTTTAGACATTTATTTTGGATGTGTCAATGACTTGGTTACTTTCATTTCCTATTGATCCTATTTTGTTTTAATCTATTATTGAAATATTTGTTTTTGTTTAGAATTGAAGAAATCGACCCCGTCCTCTATATTTCATTACACGGTTTTGTGGAGCATTAGCAAAGGCAAAAGTTATCAGTTATTAAAAATTACTAGTACTTTTAAGAGTCGTCTTCATGCGAGTAAATCGAGTAATATTAATTTAGCTAATCATCTTAAAGATGTAAAAGATTCTCATGACAAATCTTGTGCTAAACTTATCAAATCTCATAGGCATAAGGTTTTAGATTAACTGGACTGATCTTAAGTTTGACCGATAAATTTAGATTTGTGATTCAAGATCGAGATGAAGATTTTCAAGGATTTTCAAGTTATAAAAGCAACACCCAAGGTATAGAGCTTTGAAACAAAAAAGATTAAAATTTCTTCATAAATTTAATGGTCCTTATTTGAGTATAATGCTGGAAGTTGTCCTCGGTTTTAAGAGCATAACTCCATCTCCTTGAGTTTTTACCAAAGGAAGGCCAGTTGATAGTGGTTCTATTTCTGAGTATGTCCCCCATCATATTCCAATTGTTATCCCGAAATTATAACTTAAGGACTCTTCCCCTTTAGAACTTTTATTACCTAAGGTAGAGTTGGGTAAAAATATATTGTCTTTTAATATGGAAAAGCCTCACGGACTCTTGTTCAGGCTAAGTCTAGGGGACTTAGAATAATTTTAAATAATAAAGAGAAATATGGTCTATAGGACTTTTAGATACTTTGTATGACTTAAAGTTTTTTTAACCTTTTGTTGTCCTAATGAAATAGAATTTATCTTTTATTTGCTGCTTTAACTTTATGTATTGTTAACTTTTAGGAACTATTGTGCTCGGATTGCCAAAGTAATAAGTAGGCTTATATTTTTACGAAAAAGGCTTATAATGATAAAGGTTGCTGAGATACAAGTTTTCAACTTGGAGCTTATGGATTTAAAGAGTTGGATTGACTTCTTCCAATTTAAACTAACTTATGACGATGCCGCATTGGAGTTTACCATAAAAAATGAGATGATTAGGAAAAAGGTGGAAAACTTAGAGAAATATCTTGAGTGTGTTCCCGAGGTAGTTCCGCTTTTAGACCAAGCTTCAGAGAGGTTAGTTTTGGATTTGTTTGACTCGGTCCAACCTTAGGCAAAATTGGACAAAGCCAACAAAGAGCTTTCGATAATCAAGCTTAGAGAAATTGAGACTAAAGAGAAGTTTCAAGCAGTTACAGTAGCTACTTCCTCTTTATGGGGATGGGGAAGAGGTCGAGGCAGGGGTAAGTTCAAACTCCCTCGCTCACATAAAACTAAAGCGGTTGTGCAAGGCCGTATCCCTGTTCCGAAGTCGAAGCAAGTTGAGGGGAGTTCATCTTTGGCTCCCATCAAGAAACCAAGTGAAATCATTATCGAACTTAAAGAAGGGAGAGTTATATCTTTTAGGCAATATGGAGCCAAATGGTTTCGGAATGCCATGGTCATTTAGAAAAACATGTTGAAGGTGTTTTGAATGAAGTTGTTGCCCAAGTTGAAAATCAAACAAATCGGATCTTGATTATTATCTTAGGCCTGAAGGTTACTATGAGTACATACTTGAGTCATTAGTTGCTTACAAGGTCCCTTTGGACCTATCTTTTATTTCAGACGAAGGGGAGCTTGATCGCATTAAGAAGATAGTTCATAAGAGTCAGCGTACTGCTACATTCCCCAAAGGTTACTATGAGTACATACTTGAGTCTTTAGTTGCTTACAGGGTCCCTTTGGACCTATCTTTTATTTCAGACGAAGGGGAGCTTGATCGCATTAAGAGGATAGTTCATAAGAGTCAGCGTACTGCTACATTCCCCACTCCTTGTTCAATTATGTCTGGTCCTCGAAGGGTAAGTCGGGCAACGATAATATGAGACATAGGGGAGGTCCAACTTGCGGGATGTTCTTCATTTGTAGGATGTTGGAAGGTCGTAGTAGAAGAATGAGTTTTGTTTTAATTGTTTTGCTTTTGATTATAAATGTGTGTTTTGTAACAATACTACTTAGTGACTTTATACTTATTTTCTAGGCATCTTTCTTTTTCCTATAATATAATGCCTTTTTGAATATACTGATTTCGTTTTACCATATTAGTGTTTTGTATATTTGACATATGTATCGTTACTTCATATAGTTCCGAGGAGCTTCTGACCTTTTGATGTCGCATACTGTTTTTGTTTTCGAGGTTGATTAGAGCTGTTAAGGGATCTTTGTCATAAGTTTCCCCTTGCCTGTCATAACGAGAACTCGTATGTCTCATATTGGTTTAACTAAAACGCATCATAACCGATATTTTTAGTTTTGATTTGTGATTGTTGGTATATTTTTCCCCCGACATATAGCCATATTTGGTTTATAATAGAGTTTCGTATGTAACCGAGCCTGTCAAACTAGGTCTTTTGGCCTCTATCCTTGGAAGGGAACCTACCCACTAGGGACTTATTACTATCTAAGGTTTTTCTACAGCGATGGGAATCTACCGACTAGTACATGGGTCATAACCTCATGGGATTTCTATTTGGATGAGAATCTAACCACTAAGTACCTAAGTATTAACCTTAGGGGTTTTCTATGTACATGGTATTACTTGTGTTGGAACTGGACTTGCCCACAACGGAAGTTATGGGTGAATTTCAAAAAATTTACCCTATTGGATCTTTTATTGAGACTATGAAGTCTAACTGAATTAGAACATTTCTAAATTTCATTGAAATAAAATTATTTATTTCATTTAAATTCAAATATATTAAGATATGAAATTAATTTTATTTGATTTAGTTTATACATAAATGTATCACATACATATATGTATGAGTGCATGTGTAACATAATAATCCGTGAAAGATATAATATGCTCATATGTAGATGTTGGGATTTACATCACAACAGACATATTAGCTTACTTTGTATGTCATGTATGTTGTCCAAATATGTGCATTTATATGTGTTACAATACACACACACACACATATGTATGTATAAATATATTATATATAATATATGAACATAAAACATTTATATATAGATAAATATATATATAGAGAGAGAGAGAACAATTATAAAAAATTATTTATAATTCAAAATTAACTTAGTTTTGCAAACATAATAATTTTAGTATTTTAATTCGTATATATTATGAATAAAATAATGTTTTCATCCATAAATAATTAACATAAAATAATATATTGATGAAAATTTAAAATTTCATAATTTTTGAAAATCTAGAATCACAAAATAGAGCTTAGGAAAAATCTGGAGATTTTTCAAAGTTGAATTATTATTTTTAAAATAAATACATTGATTTCGGCAATAATTATTTAATATAAAATAATATATTATTAAAAATTCAAAATTTAAAATTTTAGAAATTCTAGGATCATGAATGAAAGGTTACAAAAAATTTTGAAGAATTTTTCAATTAAATTATTATTTTTAATATACCATACACACTTTTTCTGAAATAATATTAATTATTAAAAATAACAAACTTTATTGAAAAATTCCTAAAATTTTTCTATATGTTTCAGAAATGATATAATATTTTTTTTAAATATAAAATTGAATTTTTAATGTAATAATTATTTTATATGTAATAAACAATTCAAAATTCAATAAATGTTAATTTAAAAATATGAATATATGTATGATAATTAATTTTCGAATTTGTAAATTCATATTATATAAATAAGTGCACTAAATTTTTTAAATCATATATATATCTTATATATGCATATATGCTATTATGAGAGAGAAATATACATTAATTATATATATGAATTTATTAATAAATATATATAAAACAATTATTAATGACAAAAATTTATTTTGTACAGTAAACAACATTTGTCTATACATAAATCAAATAGTATAATAAACAAATTATGCACATAAACAAACTGATTTGTGACAACCATATCTACTTACAAAATCTCACCTAACTAAACATATAGTAGCAATATATTTAAACAGATATGAAATTGCTCATTATAGAATCATAGAATATAATTTAATTACTGTAATATGAATTAAAATTACCAATTTAATGATGCCTTTGAATCCACATTGAAGCAATGACTTCCCTTCCTTTTATTGTTCTTAATTCGTCAGATTGCAAGTCCGGAATCACCGACATCTAACTATCGAATAGTATTATTTTAATTTGAAATATATTTGAGAATTTTGGAGTGGATTGAGTGCTATGTTTTAACCAGCAATGTAGAAGGTAATGGCGGCCAAAAAGGTTCCTTTATTTTTATTTTTTTAGAGATACATACATACATATATATATAAGGTTGTATTATAGAGAAACGAGGAAAACCTTTTAACCATTCTCACTTGATCTCAACCCATTATCTCCAAGCTAGTTCTTTATATTTTAGCCACCCCTAGACCTTTCTAAAACTGAAATTTTGCAGCCCTAATGATGGGCCTTAAACCCATCTAAGCCCAAGCCAAAATACTATGTAGTTAAATCTAATTTAATCGCTTGTCGATATTGTATATCGATCGATATATTTATAACTGTTATAAATATATATAACATTATTTATTTCTCAAATCATATTCAAATTTTATAATTAATATTTCATAAATATTAATTAATTTGATTAATTTATAACAATTATAAACTAACTAAATCGTTCGGTCTTAAGGGAATTCATCATTTCGGCTGTGTAACTCTTGGGTGTAAATTTGGTCAGCGATTAACATCGAACTATTCTAATGTTAACGTTCACACTTCACTTAGTAGGTGGTATGAAATTATGGCTAAATTTATCACTTACTCATTTTTGATAAAATCCAATTTTAGTTTAATAAGCATTACCCGGTTGTGACATTTGTCTACACCAATTCTCTTCGTCAAAACTATATCACTTTGGACTTATGGAATTTGGTAATGGTCAAAATTTCAACCTCATCCACATTCAACTTTATAGTCTAAATACAAAGTCCTTGGTTCAATAATAACAATATTATTAACCAAAATGCTCTGGCCATAGACTTTGACTTTGAGTTGACTTGAGTTGACTGTGATATTAACCGCATATAACTGAGGAGACGAATCCTCTCTTGAATAGTGCTTCACTTCCAATACTTCCACTTGACCCAACTATAGTCACTCGATGGACGCCATGCCATAATTTGGCTATAATCAAAGCGGAGCTTTCATATTGAAGATCCACAGTATTCTCAAGTCGAGAGAATTATGTAAATCAGTCACATCGATATTTTCTGTTTGACCTTAGTTATACTAACCAATAGAAAACTATCGAGTGAGTCGTTCCATAGTTATCCAATAACTATTAGTACGTAACCCCTAGGTGTCCCCAGCAGTCATGAGTAATACACTGCCCAACATTTGGAGAGCGTTATGTACTCCAGTCTCAACGGATACATCGATATCCAGTCTCGAAGCATCTTGACTAGGAACATTTAAAATGGTATATTTGTTTCGTTGTGATAAATTACTCACGATTACAACATTTTGTGACTGCTATCACAAAATATACCATTTATGGATTTTTCTATTAAATATACTTTTAATTAAGTTAATTAATTAATATAATCACATTATATCAAGTATATAATAGGAAGAAAATATCTTTTATTTCGAACAAGGTTGAACAACGAGTTAGATATATGTAACAAACTACATAATTGCCCCTAGGGCATACCTCTAACTCTATCAATCTCCCACTTGCACTTGGGGTCAATTATGGAATCTAATTCCAACTTCTCCAATTAGTTTTCTCAAAACCAATTAGGTCAATCCCTTAGTGAATGGGTATGCTATTATGTTTTAGTTATCTACTTTGTCGATTAACTCTCTCTGATACTGATAAACTGCCTTTATCATGTGGAACGGTTCGAAGTATGTCTTTTGACTTCTAGTGAGCTTTAAGTTCTATCATGACCAATTTCATGACATTGTTATCTTATAACAATATTATGGGATTCTCAACATTTGGAATCACCTTTGGCTCAATTATAAATTTGTGCATTTATATCTATATACATTGGTTTGTTGTAGCGCTATTCAAGTTAATGTTCTCAACATTACGTTGAATCGACCACAATCACCTTTATTTTGATACATTTTCAAATTAAAGATTTTAACTTGAATTTTATCATTGACATGTTATACTCAATATCACTTATAAAAGTTTGTGTCCAAACGTTCCATCATAACGATTTTGTTGTTTCTAAAAACAATTCTCTAGTATGTCATAAATACGCAAGAATACCTCAAACAACCATTTAGTGATATTAATTTGGATTTTATATTTGTTCCATGTATTAAATACATAAACAAAACACAATATCATACACAACATAAGCTGTATGATAATTCCTATCGCTCATGCACAAGGAATCCAACTTACATGTTCTCTTTTTAATAGGGTGCTCTTGTATATCGTTTTGGGACAATCCCTATATCTTTTATACTCACCATAAAAGACATCATTTACAATCCAAAATTGAGTATTAAAACAACTAAAGTTGATTTTAATACAAGCATATTGTTAAAATCAACAATGTGTTGTTTACTTATAGTTTAGAAATATCAATGTATCTTTTAACGTTCTTTCTTATGAACACACGCTTCCTCTGCACTTTGATTGAAAATAAAACTATTTAATATTTCTATCAAAATACTTATTCAATCTTGATGCTTATAAAATGATACATTCGTATCGTTTCTTGGACCATATCCAAAGACTCACAAACCCAATATCGCTCCCACTAACTTTGACATTTTTGGTTAATATGTGTAAATGGCTTACTCTAAATCATTATTTAGAATTTTCTGTTTCAATACATAAGTACCAAACATTAAGTCTTATCGAGCGATAATTTTGTGAATAAATCTGAATTAACTTGAGCATGTTGTATACCAAATCTGTTATGTTAATTTCAACAATTGAAATTCGCGATATTATTCTTATCAACATTGCTCATTTAATTCCAACCACGTTAGTCTTTCCAATAAAGACACAATCTCGGCCGATGGATCACATCTCTTTGGTTGTGACCTATTTTGATAGCATACTTGGAATTCTTTCAGATCTGCGCATCATACCATATAGAGTCAACAATTTTAATGGTTCAATTGAACAACTGAGGGTAATGTATATTTCGATATTAATAAGAAACTCATAGTTTCTCTTCGATGTACGAGAATACTTATTAGACATTCTAATGCTATGTGTTCATTTAGGTTAGTTAATTTCACTTCATCTCATATAATCAGTTCTATTTATGGATCAGATCCAATTCCATTTAACTACCAAAAATTTCTCAAAGAAATTCCTTCACAATGAAGTTGATATATCTTGAAACAACAATTGTTTCTTAGTACAAATAGAATAGGGATTCATAAACGCTTTATGAACCTTTTTATTTATAAAACTGATTTTATTTTACAAAAATTATATTCAAAAATATGTCATTTGATGACAGACCTTTCCAAATACCACTACAACAAAACAGCCTTTTTACAACGGGCGATGCCCGTTGTAATAGGGTTTTCGCAACGGCCACGTGCCCGTTGAAATAGGCCTCGTTGTAATAGATGCACCACATTTTACAACGGGCAAAACACGTTGTAAAAACCGTTGCAGTAAACCTTTTTACAACGGGTTATGACCGTTGTAATAGACTATAATACAACGACCATAACTCGTTGCAATAGACTAACCATACTAGTTGCATAAGGTGTTTCACAACATGCATTGACCGTTGTAAAAATAATATTTAACAACATGTATTGACCGTTATAAGAAACTCATATAACAACGAACATTGCCCGTTGCAAAGTAACTGCAAATTTAAAAAAAATTACAGCAGCATCCATGCAATTCATCCATACTAATACTAAATATTGTAAAATAATTAAAATCACATACGAAAAGACTAGATAAATTTACATACAAAAAGACTAAGTTTACATACAAAAAGACTAAAAGCTAGTCATAGAATTCTAACACTCCAAAAGGTTAGATAAGTTTACATGCCAAATACAAAGCATTAACACATCATGTTCTATGTACAATCATATCATACCATACCAAACAGATATCATGTCCTGTTCTTGCTACACATATCAAGTTCTAAGTACAATCATACTATACCAAACAGATGAAGTCTTTATGCCACGCGACGGCTGATCCGACGGCCTCTTCGATAGTCTGCATCTTTGAATTTGGCCTAAATAAAAAGGCTTCTGGTTCCACCGCTACATTAACCCATACTTTCCAAGCATTTGCTCCAAGCTTTACAAAATGTACTGAAGCATCAGGATCAGTGCTTGCTATCGTCCCCTCTGCAACTACGTTCTTCTGCCAACTCAATAGCTTGCACTTTTTTTTCACCAAACCATCAGGATCTTGAACCTACACATTGGTACTCTCGCGGTGTGACTGCAAGCAAAAAACCATGGAACAAGGTTATATAAAAATATATGCTGGTATGAACCATGCATACTATGATAAACAACAAACTACAAAGACATGTGCACAGTGCACACTGCAAGCAAAATATACCATGAAATCACTATGAAAACGAGAGGAAAATAAAATAAAAATAGTCAGTAAGGTATTGGTAAGCTTATTAGTCCACAAATAGTTTATCAAGGAGTGTAAATAAAGCCTGCCAAATTTCCACGTGTTTCCCTGACGGTATAAACTAAGAAAAAGGTAGATGGTTCTTATTCTCTGTAAGCTTGAGGTCCAAATGTAAGGAATATACAGCTGCTTACAGCAGCATCTGGAAACTATGTGTGATGCAGTCAAAGCAAGATCAATTAATTATTTAAAAAAATTCAAAAGAAAATGGGAAACGTTTCAGATTAAGCTGGTTGATTAACCATATATATTAAGAATATTTATGCAAATTAAATTAACCCGGTTGTCGATAAGAAATGTTCTAAAATTTGAGCACTATGGTTATCACTGAGAAATGTGATACTGCAACAGACATGTTCACTGTTGTATACTTATGTCGGTAAACCACAAGTACATATGAAACGACTATAATTTATTAAAATACTACCTCTACGTCAAGATTCTATAATGTCAAAACATGTAATAACTATACCACATTTCTAACTGCAACAGTAGTACCGACCTTAGTAGACGGAATGAAACATTTAACATGGTATCAGATTCATCCAAGTTCAGTTTCTAATTATATACCTGACTGAATATAGTGAAAAATAGTAGGTTTCGACTTTTAACACATGAAAATATCGCGTATTATTAGTGCATTATGACATACAAATCATTTTCTACGATAGTTTTAATCATATCAATCAAAAGCTGCAATTTGCTAACCAAGTGCAATATCTGCTTTCTAACTTTAATGTTTTCATATTCTAACTTTCAAATTATTAGTATAGCCTGAAGATAATTGTGTGAGATAGCATAGTAATTAAAACTGACCTGGAATTTCGTATAGTAACAAAAATTCATAGACATACCAACAAAAATTAATTGTGTGATATCGTATAGTAATTAAAACTGATCTGGAATTTCAGTCAAGATGTTAAATTAATAATCGAGCAGTGAAAATTGAATGAATGTTGTTCTAGCAACCATCAAAGTAAATTTTCTCCCGAACAATCTGGAGATCAATCAAGTGAATCAAGCAAATTAAAGTTAGTCAAAGGTTTCTTTTATGGAACTTGAGTATGACTAAAGAGTAACACAATGTATAGTAGCAGTCAAATCTTTGATATAAAAGACTCAACTTTCACAGACTATGTATGAAGTAAGTTTACCTCATCTATATTATACATTCTTGGTCAACATTAGAGTTACTCAACTGCAGATAATAGCCTGAACTAAACATGTCAACGTTTCATGTTGAGGTGCTCTCAGGACTTGGTCAACTGAAGAAGGATGTACGAGTAGGAATACTACTACAAATCTCGATATTCCTCGTTGTGTACTTGCCGTATTTAAATGAAATGAAATGTAAACTAATTAAACTAATTGAACTACTACCATGATTAATGAACAACAATTTCTCAGAGCAAAAAAACCAAAATTTCATATACTAATTTAGGATTATTTATATATTCTAACCTGAGGTGTACGAGCCTCAGCTATCTCCATATCCACCACATTATCATTTCTTCTCTGTAAAAGTACAAGAGATGAGTTGGTAATTCATAAGCACATCATATATTTATTAACAATAGCTAATTAAATATAAACTTACTGTCATGACAAAATTAGTCAACTCTTCTACTCTAGCCGCCAACTGAGTTACTTGATTTTCCAATGCAATCACCTTTTTTGAATTACTTGAATAAACACCCATTTGAGATGGTGTTACACCAAAACCCAGTCCTCTCACCCTTCCCCTGTGTTCATTTCCAAAAACATGTGACACCCCATCTCCACTTACCGATGTTGTTCCATGAGAGCTCTGAGCACTACTGTGCTCTTTTATCTTAGCCTACAAATCAAAATAGACCATTTCAAGAAAAATGAAATATGAATAAACTATCATCCCTCAATGTTCAGTTCAATGTATTTAATATTTGTAGTGAAATATTGATCGCAGAAAATATATATGAGTGGATCGCAGAAATATTGATCCCTCAATGTCAAGTACATACGAGTTTTGAATAAATATCTACACTCGTATCTCAAAAGAATAAAAAAAACTTACGATGCAATCGGCAACAACGAAATTCGGTGGGTCTCCATTTTTCTTTGTATGGGCTTTGCACCATAGCTCATCTCTGCTAATATCTGATATTCCAGTTTCCTTTTTCTGCAAACAATAATAGTAAGAAGACGAACCAAAGAAAAAAAATATTATTGATGTAAATGTACATGTATTTCTTACCATATCTTCAACTAATCTCGCATAACCCTTTCTGCTCATTGTATGTGGAAGTTTATTTTTATCTCTCAGTGCTTTGAATTTTTTGCTAGTTTCCTACATAGGAGAAATTCATTAATAAACTATTATTTACCTTTTAATTTATACTGAATAAAATACAACTTATTACCTCAAATTTCTCCGACAACTTTTCCTTAACAAAGTCGTTCCACTCTTGAACATTTTCTATAGTATCCGGTTTTAGCATCGCTAATCTAGAGGAATCGTCAGGGCAAGTAGAAGCTACTTTAATAGCCGAAACTAATCTTGACTTTGCCTCTCTCCATCGTACTCCTAACATCTTCAGCAATAAACCCTTATATGCTTCATCCACCATGAATCTTGACTGCACAACAAAAATCAGAAAACTGAATTCAAAGTGCATTATAGTAAACTGAATTATGAAAACAGGTCTACAGCCAACGTTAAGCAATATAAAATATTATTCAGTGTATTTGGATGACAATTGAAGCAAATGTTAACTCAAATTTATATCTTAGGTAGTTATACTCTTCGCATTCAATAATAATGCTGATCATCTTATGTTTGAAGTTTGAAACATCAACTGTGAAATGCAGACTATAGTTGTCATTTACTAGAAACTAGGATCCATTGGTGTGTGTTGCCTTTATTTTATTTAGAAAACATTTGAATTAGAACAGTGAGTGCAAACAAGTTGACCCTTACTAAGACAGATTTTAGTTTTTTTGCAGAACAGAACATGACTGTACATTTATGTTTTAGTTTTTACTAAACCACTTCAACCTTGATGTACAGGATTTAAAGTGCAATTTTTTAACCACTTGACCCTGAACTTATCACAGTCATACATAAAAGGCTGGTTAGACTTAGAGTTGGTATTTTCCTGACCTAACCGGGGAACTTTTACAAGAACATAGAATCCCCCATTAGTTTCTAAACAACTCGCAAGTTGGTGTAATGCATACCCAACTACAATTTACAAGTCATCTAATTGGATGTCTCCAAGTTTTTATCTCCATATATCTTTGTCAACTTTATCAATAATAGAGAAAAGTATACCCCTGTCGTTAAGATACATTCTATGTTCATAAGAAGTAAACTGAATAATTTCTATCAATTCAGTATCCTGTATATAATCAAAAAAGTTCAATGAGATAAAACTTTATCGATGATAAATGTTATGAAATCAATAAACATGGGGGAAAACATAAATATGGTTACAGTGAAAAGGTGTGTATGGGCGTGTGTAAAACATGACAGTTGGTTAAGAAAACTGAAGTAAGGTAGAGGTAGTGGCATCTCTTGTTTATTTTGCACATAACAGTCTATAGTGCAAGGTTACATAAACTTCTCAAACTATTCATGATCATTTGCAATTAGTTGCTTACAGGGATTTTCTTGACTCGATGTTATAATTGTCATTTACTAGAAAAATGATAACAATGTAAGAGGATTATGACTCATCTAAATGTTCTCATAAAAAAAGTTCTCAGCTTATTTCATACCTGAATACAAGTCCATAAATCTTTCTTTAAATTTGCGTTGACTTTTTTCCACTCTGAAACGGTCAAAGGTACCATCTCCCTTGCTAAGGTACCGAGATAGGATGATAAGTGCTTAGAGTTGGAGCCTACTGGTTGACCTCGATCGTTGAATTCAATTTCGGTCTTTTCATTCGACATACAAGAAAACGTTTTCATCATCGTCTTCCCTCTTTTTTTCCTTGACGTCTCTTGTTGAATACCATCATTATAATATGGGTTGTTCAAGGCATCCATGGCATGGAGTGGGTCTGTGTTTATGTTTGTGGGAGTGATATTTGGAGATTCAGTTGAATTAGGGCCAGGATTGAGATTTGAAGACTGGACTTGAACGGGTGGAGGCTGCATTTCAGTATGCTTCCGAGGGGATCTTCTAACATCGGTGTTTAAACTTTGAAGAGGATGAGCTACATCAACAAGTCTTGTTTCATTGGTTTTCACACCAGCAGTCTTATCTTTTGCACATAAAGCTGCAACTACAGCTAGAGATTGCCTCTTTGATTATCTCATTGCACGTAAAGAGCTGGGAAAAGCCTTTAATTTTTAGAAACCATACATGTAATTAGTTATAAATCAACATAAGATCAAGGCAATTAGATAACAAGCTCTTTACATAGGCCATTAGATAACTACAATTGTTGATTTAAAATAGCTTATGATGAAATAAGGTACTCATTCAATTCATTGTTGAAAATGAATTCAAAGTTTAAGAAAATATATTGCTAAGTTTAAATCAGATTCAAATGCACCTTAGAAAATGAAGTGAATTTTAGATCAATATTTGACTTCAAATCCATTTTAAGTATTATTATTTGAATTACCAGATGAATACTGCTTACTTGTGTATTGAAAAGGTGAAAAGTTGTTACAGAGTTAAAAACTGGAACTTTGTAAGCCAATTTTAATTGCTTACTTGTTGAAATACAATTTTAAGCCATTGAAGTTGACATGATCAGTTCAAAACTGGAACTTTGTAAGCTAATATGGCAAAGTAGTAATTAGTTTGAAGCAAAAATTAAGTAGAAAATTACTATATTAAGAATGTTACAGAGTTAAAAATAAATTGCAATCATATTAATCTCTTTTCCAGAGCCCAGATTATCTGTAATATACAGAGTTAATCTGTAATATACAGAGTTATCTGTAATATACAGAGTTATGCAAACATAATATGCCAGAGACAACTGAAATTAAAGCACTGCAATGCATTTCCTTATATTATCTAAGACATAACAGCCATGAATACAATTGCCTGCAGGTAGCAGTTTTTTGTAAAATTTATAAGGTATCGAATAAATTTTCATACCACAGTTTTAAAAATTTATGACATGATATAAGAAATGTCAGTTTAAAAAAAAATAGAAGTACATATTAAAATTTTAATATTTTACCTCTCCTTGACCTTGCTCCATTTTACCCATTGATGCTTCAAGTTCAACTATCTTCCGTTAAGGGAGGAACCTAGAAAAAAACATAATATATATATAAATAATTTGAACATCACACTAATTAATCATTATTGTAAAGTATGAAAATCCTAATATACAATAGCAACACTTTGCAAAAGAAAGATTTTTTTTCCAAGTTTACAAATCAAAATTCATGGTTAATAATTCATGATTAATTAATATAACTATGCATAAAACTATGTATAATTACACTCTTTACGAATATAACTACGTGTAACACAAATATCAATAAAAGATGCTTATATCATACCAAAATACCGTCACAATCATTCCTTATATAACTTTCATCCCCATCATCGACATCTCTATCATCAAGTAGCGACACATCTACCGGTTTGCTAGTTGACTCATCCTCCTCATCATAACTTTCCAACTCATGAAAACCTCTAGGGGGTGCTCTTAGCACAACATACCAACTTGAAAAACTACTTTCTCTACAAAAAAACACTTGTATGGTTTGCATTGCCAAGATGAAAGGGTCGCTTGCAAATTGATTTTGGAATTGATGTAAATTGACTAAGTAAATCCATCTTCGACCTTAACTCCACGATCAATATTTTCCCAATCACACTTAAACAAGGCAATTTGAAACTGGCGGTAGTCAAACAACAAAATCTCATGCAAAACACCATAATATATTACTTTCTCAACGGATCCATCTATGCGAACAGTACTTGCCTCAATGGAAACACCACTATTTTGTGTAGATTTATCATTGTCTTTAGTATAATAACGACGACCATTTATTATATAGCCAGTATAAGAAATTACTTGATGGCGAGGTCCATATGAAAGCCAATTTATTAGTTCACTAACATCGGATGTTTTTCTATCATCTTTAACCTGGAAAAGCATAATGTTATATATAAAGACCAATCACAATAACATATACTTCTATGTCGAACTTATCCATCTTAAAAGATATAACATGGTCAACCTTTTTTTTAAACCAATGACTAAAAGTCTCTGAATGCAGCTTTGAAAGTTCCAAATCATCTCGTGAAAGCCGGGGATGCAAACGTTTCAATTCCTCATTGTGCATCCTATATACGTAAACATACAAGTCAAAATCTAATTTATTTCATACAAAATAATTGAACTGAACTTATGCTTACTTTATATAAGGCTCCACTTCCTCGGTATTAAACAACACATACCGATGAGCGGCATCAACCACCTCCTTAGTGACTACCATAGGTTTTCCTTTGAAAATAGGACGCCCCTCGAGTATGGAATCACTTTGTTCCACTTCATTTCTATTTTTCCTTTGTCCAATTTCTAATGCACCATTAATATATCCAGCACAATACTTCATGCATTCATCAGCAGAATAGCGCTCAACTATGCACCCTTTAGGCCGTGCTTGATTTTTAACATACCCCTTCAGTGTTCTCATATATCTATAATCAAGATGCATAAGTAAAATATTTTCATAAGCACATGTATTATTAACTACTATAAGTACTAATGCCGAATTTTACCTCTCAAATGGATACATCCACCGATATTGTACTGGCCCGCAAATTCTTGCTTCCCTCGCTAAATGTATTGTCAAATGAATCATGATGTCAAAAAAAGAAGGAGAAAAAAATCTCTCAAGATCGCATAGTGTTAATGCGACCTGATTCTCGATGGATTCTAATTTATCTTTATCAAGCACTCTATGGCAAATGTCGTTGTAAAAAGAACATAGTCGTAGTAATGCATTCCTTGTCCCTTTAGGTAGAAGTCCTCCCAGTGATACAGACAATAGTTGTTGCATCAAAACATGATAATCATGGGACTTCAGACTTGCAATTTTGTTTTGTTTTGCAAAACATTTTCCAATATTTGAGCTATACCCATCGGGTACTTTCAAATTCCTCATTCTATTGTAAAAGATCTCCTTTTCTGGATCAGTTAAGGTGCATGGGGCGGCTGGAAGTAATGTTTTGCTTCCCATGTCTATAGGATGTAACTTTTTCCTAATACCCAGTACTTCTAGATCTTTACGTGAATTAATGTCATCTTTTGATTTTCCTTTAATATCAAGTAACGTACCAAGAATACTTTCACCGATATATTTTTCAACATGCATTACATCTAGATTGTGACGCAAAGGAAGTACCTAAGAAAATCAAAAATAGACTATAACTAATTAATAATAAAGTATTGAATACATAGATAGAAAAGAAGAAGCAATTTTGTTTCTGATTAAACTTTACCTGCCAATAAGGCAAATCAAAGAAAATAGACTTCTTCTTCCACATTTGACTTTCTTTGTTCTTCTTATCTCCCCTTTTTCTTTTCCTTTTTTCTTTCTCTTTATCTTTCTCTTCCTCCTTTGATTTTTTCCCCCAATCATTGCAAATATCTTTAACAATATCAAAGACTTGAGCACCGGTTTGTATTGGAGGTCTTTTCCTAGTCTCTTTGGTTCCATCAAACAAGTTTTTTTGTTGGCGATAGTCATGATTAGGATCAAGGAATCGCCTATGGCCTAAATATGCACACTTCTTACTAAATGGTAACCATATTGAACATGTATTAACGCCACAAACAGGACATGCCCTCTTACCCTTTACGGTGCAACCTGCTAAATTTCCATAAGCTGGAAAATCATTTATCGTCCACATTAAAACTGCATTTAATCTAAATTCATTGCGAGTGTATGCATCATACGCCTTTACCCCTTTATCCCATAATTTTTTCAAATCTTCAATAAGTGGTTGTAGATACACATCAATATCATTCCCTGGTTGTCATGGTCCAGGAATTAATAATGATAACATCATATTATCTTTGTGCATACAAAGCCACGGAGCAAAGTTGTACGCAACAAGAAATACTGGCCAACAACTATAGGCAGAGTTCCAATCCCCAAAGGGATTAAAGCCATCACTTGCAAGACCAAGCCTTAATTTTCGTGGATCGGATGCAAAGGAAGGATACATCCTATCAATTGTAGCCCATTGAGAAGAATCTACTGGATGACGTAATTTACCATCTTCACTCTTATGATTGCTATGCCATCTTAATTGCTCTGATGTTTCTACGGACATAAACATTCTTTTCAGTCTTGGTATTATTGGAAAGTATCTCAAGACCTTTGCAGGTACTTTGGTTTGCTTTCCATCTTCCTTCGTCTTGTTTTTTTTCCAACGAGATTTTCCACATTTTGGACAAAAATCACTATTCGCAAGCTCTTTCCTAAAAAGACAACAATCATTTACACATGCATGTATTTGTCTATAGCCTAAACCAAATGATTTAAGCAGCTGCTTTGTTGCATACGTCGAATCAGGAAGCGTATTTTCCATAGGCAACATATCTTTGAGAAGTTTAAGAAGTTCCGTAAATGTTGTGTCAGATACACCATTTCGAGCCTTGTGCTTGTAAAGAAGTATTGTAGCTGACAACTTTGTGTGGCTTGCACAACCAGAGTACAAAGAAATTTCAGAATTTTCTATCATCTCCTTAATCTCTACCCCATGTGCCTCAAGTCTTACATTAGAATGATCTTCCACCTCGTCATTACATATTTGTGTGTCTAAGTACATTCTATATGTATTTGTCACTTCATCGCCTTCATTTTCTGAAGGGCGTGCTTCCCCGTGAAAAATCCATACATCATACGTTGGGTCAATTCCAAAACAAACCAAGTGTGATACAACTTCCCTTGATGGATGGCGGATAAGATTCCTACATTTTGAACAAGGGCAAATGATTTTTTTTGGATTTCCCTTCCTTTATGCATGCTCATATACAAAATTCCGAACAGCTTGCCTGTATTCTTCAGTCATTCTATGACACATAAAGGGATTGATAATCAACCGTAATAATTACAAGTATAAAACTGATAATCAAAATTGACAAAACCTTGGTAGGTGGATCCATGCTTTTTCCATCTAAATAATCCTTTGATGTTAGAACCTAATGAAAAGTCGTTATGCCAACAAAAATATGAGTTTTTCTCATGACGGAATTTCGCAATTACCTCCCAAATAGGACTAATCAGTACATATGCACATATTAATTTAACATGTCACTTCCTTACTTTCACAGTTTTATAGTAATTGTTTATTAGATTCAGTCTTCTAATCTAATTGTTTGTGTGATTTGTTTTATCATTATTTGTGTGCATCTTTTGTTTTCTAGTTTTATTTGCCATTTGCATTTCTATTTTTTTATTAAAACATACACTGCTACATCATTCCAGCTTCACAATACTGTTGCATCCTCACGACACAGTACTTCATATCATTGACAGCTTCTTTTCCACTCCATTTCCCTACCATACATCACCTGATGCTACCAGCAGTATTTACCGCATTCACCGAACCACCATCTCAACCACAAAACTGCCAGCAATATTTACACTTCCCCTCTGAACATTAGTGCCGTATTACTATCCAGAATCACAAAACTGCTGTTGCCCATCACATATTTCCATACACAAGCATCCTTCTCTAACACTGACCATCTCCATCCCTGAATCAATCTCCTCTGCCATCCATTGCTCCCTTCTGACTACACTGCCTTGTTCTCTTCAACAGTACCTATCAACCACCACAACACCATCACCAACAACTTGAACAAGACTGTTACATCCTGTACAACAGACCCACTCCTTGCCAATACTTCCACTGACCAACCTGAAAACTCCTCTAGCCATCAAAACATTTCACCATTGTCTTCTTTTTCACTACTGCTGTAACTTCTGTTCTCCATCAAGCTGCATCACCCATCTACCACATTCATCACAGTGCCACTCTCCTTAAACAAATTGAAATCTATAAAATTCATCACCTGCTTCTACCACTATCATCACAGTGCCACTCTCCTTAAACATCATCACCTGCTTCTACCACTTTATGCTACCCGCAATTGCACACTATCTCCTCTCTATATCAGCAACTACCTACACCAAGACTCATCTACCACTGACTAACACTTCAGTGCACCACATAACTCTGTCAAGTCATTGCCCACAGCAATCTAATAAACAATTTTGAAATGTGTAAGTTTTACTTTCACTCTTATTCTATTCTTTATTAGATTAGAAGACTGAATTACTTTTCAACCATCGAGAATTCTTTCTTTATTCTACAATAAGCATGACCATAAGTACGTTTAAAAAAATATATGCCATATACGATTTGTTGTAAGGCAAACACAACGTGCGGTTCTTTTACATGAATCATATAACCTTTGGACACAATATGATTATCAGTTAAAGTTTTTTTTATAGTATATGTTATCAAATATATCATTACATATTAAAGTGATGTATCGTTCCCCACAAATATACATCTAGATATAGGTTATGTATGTATAAAAATAACCATTTAGTAGTTTTTTGCTTTTTTCTTTTAACATTTAGATATTATAACAAATAGGTAATTCAAAGTGATAATTTTATATTTTTGATTTAAAATGATATTAGTAAATTATGACAAGGTTAGTTTTTTGGGGGTTCTGCGTAGTGCGACTAAAATTTGTGAAGATGAAATTTCAAACTTATGGATATGTGCGAGAAAAAGAAAATTCATCTTGATAATGGTGGTAGAAGCAATAAGGACAAAACATGAATAAATTTCTTGGTGCATATGGGCGTGGGATAGCATTAATTAATCTACAATAGCAGTATGCATGTACAAAGCATTTTTGAATTTTTTATCAACTAAAGAAAGATTAGTCCAACTATTAATTCAAGTTAATTCTATTTGCGTGTTATTCTAAAGCGAGATGGAGAATGTGGAACATTTATTTTTAAATGCAAATACTCTACACATGTGTGAAAGACGATCGCATACCTGCTAAGGCACTTGATCAAATACGATACATAAAGTTAGTTGCTACTTGAACAAAAGTTGGATCTCAGGTATATTTATTTACATGCAAATACTGCAAGTTGATCTCACAAATGATCATTTGAGATGGAATTCTTTGAGTTATTTTTGATCATTTTAGAAGAGAGAGAATTATAACCATATAAAAAGGTAAAAACATTGCTGGAAACTCATTTGTTGAAAGTGGGTTAAGATGGTGTAAGTTAACCCTATGCAGTAATCTGAAAAGCACACTCATTTAAGAACTGAATATGTTAACTGAGCTTCATAAAAATAAAATAAAAGTTTATAAAACTACTAACCTTCATTACGATTTTATTGTTCAAACAAAAAAAACAAAAATAGAAACAAAATCCATCATTACATTATAAAATAATATCAAAGTAAATAGATAAACTAGAACAATGACATATCAATTTGGCTAGCTCATAAAAGAGCATATATATCATCAGTATACAATTTTTTAATAGTACAATCCACAAGATCTATCGGAAAGTGATGTTATACTTAAACATATGTGGTATAGAGTAAAGCTTTGATGACTAGCTTGTCACACCGAAATTTTAACTATTAGCTCAAAAATACAGAAATTCAGCAACCATTCAAGATTAAGTGCAAGAGTCGCAACATAGCTAATCTAATTTTGTCTGTGTGTTTATGGAGTATATGGAAGGCAAGAAATGATCGAATATTCAAATCATCCAAACACAAACTAGAACGAGAAATTTGTGAGTTAAGCGTGTTCATGGTCAAGATCAAGCAAGTAAAATCCAAACATAGTAACTTCATAAACACAGAAGATGAAACCATACACATGCAACGAAGATTAATTATTAGGCAAACAGTTTATTAACAATTATGTAGTAAGAAAACAGTATCTCAAAAACCATTAGTGAAATACAAACAGAGTAAATATCAACAAAAATCCTACTCAATGCCATTTCAACTCAATTTATACCTAACGCTACAATGTATATTTCTAACAAAACTTCAGATCGTGCACAAACTTTGTAATCCAAACACATAATTATATTGAAGGTTCTGCATTGTAATCTAAACCATACCTATTCGCTCTTCATCGATTTCGACCCCCGAATTCCACCAGTTTGTCGATTTCGCCTTGGAATTCGTTCGCAAGCTTTTTGGTTGGATTGGACTACGATTTGGAGAGAAGTCGATGACGAACTAGAGGGAAGTCGACTGGGACGAACTGAATATTTTGTTTGCCCTAGATTTCGTTTGCCCTAGATTTCGTAGGGAGAGCGATTTAATTTTTTGATGAAGTTTCACAAAAAGAAAACTGCTAAGCGGCTATTGAACTATGCCGCTATTTAAGGTTGTAACCCTTTTTTTAACAAACTCATATATGAATCTATACGACATCTATTACAAGGGGCATTAGAAGCTCGTTGTAAAAAGAATGTTGTAATAGGATATTTTTATTACAACGGCCATAATTTCGTTGTCGATAAACCACGTGATAACTGCGGAGAGAAGTGCATAATTTCGTAGTCAATCTATTACAACGGGCATTTGCTGAATGTTGTAAAATATACTTCCATTACAACGGGCAGAAGTTGATCGTTGTAATATCACTCTATTACAACGTGCAAATAATGCAAGTTGTAAGAAGGGTGTTGGACAGAGCATCTATTACAATGGTCCTAAAACGACCGTTGTAATAGATGGCTATTACAACGGGCAGAATATGCCCGTTGTAAAAAGGACGTTGTAATAGGGTATTTTTGTTGTAGTGTACTTTTGGAGATTCATACAAGATCCCTCATGAACAATTATTACGTGCAATCTTTCGACTTGCACAACCTGCCAACTCCTTGGCTAGAATATATTGGGATTTCTTACAAACCCTTATCTTGTATGATTTTGTAAACTGTTGTTTAGATGAAATAATATCAACCTTGTGTACTAATCTTAAGCACATGATCTTATAGAAAGAAACTAACTCAACTTCACTCACAATTAATCGTAAATTGTCCAACAATGTCTGATTACTCCTTATCGATGCATCATTATGTATCACATGGATGACTGATTTTGAGATTGAATCTACATTCATTTTTAGGTACATTTAGAACTCTTTCCAATATACTCACTTATTCGACCAAATCAAATCATTTTATTCTGTTGCATGTTATTTTATTACTTTTCTTTTATATTCTATGATTTTATCATAAACTTACTACATGAGTATCTAATACACATGTTCATGTTGGTAATAAATCATCGATGAATATAACAAAGTATGTGGAACCCTTTTGGTATTAATAGACTTGTGATTGCATACATCAATATTTATTAACTCAAAGAGTTCATCAACTCTTATGATGCTCCCACTGAATGGGTGCATAGCCATTAATTATTTGAGATATAATTAACTTGTATCATATAATTCTTAATCATATAGTAAAATTATTTCTCAAGACTACGGCTTAGTCTATAATTCCAAAACAACTGTAAATAATATTAGATACATATGTATTTTTGTTGCATCACTTTTACTATGAAAACAAAATTCCATAATATAGTTCTATTTCATAATGAATATTCATAATACTCATATTGAAATATAGTTATATCTATTTTTCAATACCAAAAATAAACGTTATTTCAAAAATAATGTTCCGTACATTTTAGAAAACAGTTTTCGTAATTTGATGCAATCATTAGGTGTTATATGGCATGCTCCCACAATGTCCTCCATTGCTATAATAGCGTACTAAATTTAGAGGTCCACCATTCACTTAATATTGTTTACTTACTTCATATGTCGCAACTAGTTTACAGTGGAGAGTTCTTTGATCAAATATCTTGAACTCAAAGAAATAAATGTTATAGAAAAAAATTTCTATATGAAAATACATTTCGGAATAAAAATCATATTTCATATTCCAATATTAAGTATTAGTTATTATTACAATTCTTGTTTCCAATGTTTCTCTATGAGGCAGAAGTGACTATTCATTCTTGTCATTCCAACTTTACCTTAAATTACATCTATTCTTATACATTTGTTTTTCTTTCAAATGGTTAAACTATTCAAAAGAAAACCTTACTACAATATCATAACAACCTTTTACAAAAGCGCATTCGATTATTCTTAACATTTAAGACATCAAATATGTTGAACTTTATGTAAACCGATCAAGATGACATTTCAACGATCGAGTTCTTAGATGTATCTCGTAGTTTATAGTCGTGTGTTACATTAACCCAATATGATCCTTTTGAAATCATTCAAGTTGAATACATGATCTTAAAATATTGTTTATTGGCTTACTTCGAATGAACTAACTTTGTCGAAATATTGTACCCCACAAACTATGACTATTCACCATATAACATTTATATATGAAAGTATGTGGATCAAGTATCCATAGTCTTGAATTGCATTTAGAGTTCAAAAACTCATAAAACGCAATACACGGTCTAAACCAAATAAACATATAAGTGACCAACTTACGAATGTATTAAGTAGTTGAAATTTGGCACTTGCATGGGTATAGAAACATTATATAACATGCAATTAGAATTATTAGAAAGTATATATTATATTTCTATTTGTTAACTTTCAATTCAGTTTGTCTATATATGTTAATTGACAAACGTTTTATCAATCATATTAAATGCATAAATTTATCATTGTAGATAATTATAACATTATATAGCATATGTTCTTACAATATTAGAAAGGTTAAATGTTACCATTTCATTTTTCTAATAAGGCTCCCACTAGTCTTTTATGTTTCTCCAAACCCAAAGATGAAACATAGAAGTCATACAACTTCACTAGTGCGTGTTAGGACTCGTTTGTTTTGGTATTCTAACCTTGAGTTTGCTCAACAAATCATAGCCCCACAAACGATGGATAAATCCTTATCGGTTGTATCATATACAACTCCTAACCCATTTTTTCTTGTTCTAATCTCATTTCGACCTTGAGTTTGCTCAACAAATCGAAAGAGATTATTCACTCATACCTACCATATCGTGATAGCCTAAGTATAGTATATGTACCTTGAGTTTACTTAACAAATACATATAGTTATCTTACCTCATCTGTTCAATATATTAATAATACTATGGATAACATCCCTAGCTTGAGTTTGCTCAACAACTAAGGAGTATGTAAGTAATTTATATATATATATATATGGTAGAGGACAATATTATATTGAAGATTCATAATCTTCAATATATATTGAGTGATATCGACCTATAGAATAATATATTTCTTATGAAATACCCCAGCGATTCAAGTGTCGGACACATCAGAAATCACGGTATATGTACATTTACATATGTATTTATTTCTCAAGTCTATTTGGGTTTCTTTAATGTTCCACATTTAGTTTATACACATATCATATAAGTTTTATTGTTATATAACTTTTATATTTCATATTACTTATATGATAGTCTTACGTATAATATATCATTAATTAAATCTTATCTAATTAATTTTAATCAATTAACTCTTTAATAAATTTTAAATTAGTATTCTAATATAACTTTTATATTGGACATATCTACTATAACATTTATAGTGTATACTATAACCTTTATAGTGTAACACACACATCATATATATGTGTATACTATAACCTTTGTTTCTTCTTGTAAAGAAGTTCATAAGGTGTTTTATCAGTTAACGGTCTAATTAATATTCTATTCAAAATGTAGCAAGCTGTAGCGACTGCTTCAGCCCAAAAATGTTTTGGTAAATTACTATCTGAAAGCATTGTTCTAGCACACTCTTGAACCGTCCTATTTTTACGTTCTACCACTCCGTTTTGTTGTGGAGTTCTTAGAAAAGAGATATTATGAGTTATTCCCTTTTTATTGCAAAATCTCTCAAATTTTTCTTTTTCAAATTCCCCACCGTGATCACTACGAACAGTTATAATCTTTTTAGGAAAGTTGGTTTAGGAGTCTTTTTGTAAAAAAATTAAATGAATCAAAAGTATCACTTTTATGTTTCATAAAAATTGTCCATGTAAACCTAGAATAATCATCTACAATTACAAAGACATATTTATTGTGATTTATTGATTGAATTTGAGATGGACCAAACAAATCTAGATAAAGTAACTCAAGAGGTTTTGAAGTTGAAATCATATCTTTTAATTTGAAAGAACTCTTCCTAAGTTTTCCTAATTGACAAGCATCACATATACTATCTATTTTAAAATTCATTCTAGGGAGTTCTCTTACTAGATCAAGTTTAGAAAGTCTAGATAAGAGTTTAAAATTCAAATGCCCAAATCTTTTATGCCAAATCCAAGGGTCACTTGTATTAGCCAAAAGACATAAATTATCATTAGAGATTTTCATACTAAGAATATAAATATTTTTCTACCTAATTCCTTCAAATATAATATTTGAATTATTATCTTCGATGTGACACTTATCTTTTTCAAAATTAATTTTGTATCCTTTATCGCAAAGTTGACTAATGCTAAGTAGATTGTGTTTCAGATTTTTAACTAATAAAACATTAGAAATAGTAGGAGTTTTAGAGTTACCGACATTGCCGATGCCAATCACATATCCTTTTGAGTTGTCTCCAAAATTAACCGATCCTCCATCTTTATAGATAATATCATTTAGCATATCTGGATTACCAGTCATGTGTCTTGAACATCTACTATCAAGTATCCACTTATTCTTCTTGATTTGCACCATTTGTCCATTGAGTGTTGATTTTTCAAAGGCCATATAACATTTTTCTTTCTACACAGAATACAAACTCGGTAGATAACTTGATTTTCTATAATAACTATATGCAGACTTATGAGACAATGATGATTTGAACAGTTTTAAACTAGTGTTAACAAAATCCCCAAAAATAGCCATTTTAAAAACTTTTTCAAAATTCATATTATGAAAACTTTGAAAACCTTGCTCTGATACCAAATATGAGAATTGTAGATTACGGATCTTAAGGCTGGAATAACACTTGAGGGGGGTGAATAGTGTTTTATGTATTTTTAAATCTTTTTGAATTTTGTTCAATTTAAACACCAACAAATGCAATTCACAAACACAGATATAATTACAGAATCAGACACAGATGCAAATACTAAATAAAAGCAGTAAAGGAAAGAACACACCAGGATTTTATAATGGTTCGGAGTTACCCTACATCCAGTCCCATACAATCGTACAGATTTCTTTTCAAAAATAATCTCCCAGATTACACCCTCGGTTTCAAGGCTACGAGGTACACCCTCCTGTATTCGAGTTCAGGGCAACTCTCTTGATTTAACCAGGCTACAAGATCACCTAATTGATTTCCGGGGCTACAATCACACCCAATTGATTTCAAGGCTCAACCGCACCTTTTACTCAACAGTTTGATTTACAAAAGATCCTATAACTCTGAATAGCACTGAGATCTTATGGAGAGAGTGACAAAGAATCAAACAAGAGATAATCAAGTTTGATTCACTTGGTATTTTGGCAGAGTATAGTTTAGGATTCTTTAGAATAAATGTGGAAGATGAAGAGGAGAGAAAATAAACGAAAATCTGGTTAAAATTCGTTTAGAACTTACTGGTATTTATAGTAGAGCAACAGCCATATCTATTCGTGAAAGGATACGACGAATAGACACTTCTTTTGAAAATTGAAATTTGAAAATAATGGATACCATGTCGACATGGGGGTTGAGGTATGTCGACATGCTCAAGGCAAAATTGATGTTTTGATTTTCTTATTAAAATTGGTTTCTATAATTTGTCAAAACAATTTCTAAACTTTGTAAATATATTTGAATATAGTTTAAACATATAAAAGTGTTTAGAAAATAATTTTTAATATATATAATCTTATCTATAAAGTGATTTAAAATCTGAGTATATAAATATTTTAAAGCTAAATATTTAAAACAAGAGATGGTTTAAAAACAAGGACAATTTTGAAATCAAAATATTAAAAATGATAAAAATAGTTTTGAGGCTAAAATATTTCAAACAAGAGGGATGTCTTTTTTGAAAAGAAAGTTTTGAAAAAAAACAAGAGATAAATTTTTGAAAAACATTTTTATAAAATTAGTGGATATCAAAATAGGACATTATATGTTCCACTAGATATTGTCGTGGGTTCCATCCCACTAGGGTTCCATCCCTTTAACAGGCTCGAAGTGGATTCCATTCCACGAATAAATTTTGAATAAAGATGTAAGTGCTTTCAAGAAGTTTTAACATAATTCTAGACTGACTACATTATCTTGTACTGTTTGAAATCTTGAACTCTTGATAACTTGATTTCTTGATACTCATGAGTCTTCAATCTTGATATCTTCAATCTTTAAATTCATCGGTCTTGTATCTCTATACTGTACAGTCTTCATTCTTGGTACCTTGCATGTTTATATTCTGCATATACATATACATCTAAACCATAACGTTAGTATTTATATTTTATAATAAGTCCTAAGGTTGTTGTCATCAAAACCATCATCTCAAGGACTAACAATCTTCCCCCTTTTGATGATGCCAACCTATGTTTATAAAATATACTTCACCTTCACTATAACTCCCCCTTAATCTAAGCCTAATTACTTTATTTTATACTTCTCCCCCTTTGTCATCAACAAAAACTAATTCTAAACTAATATAGCTCCCTCTTAATCTAATACTATCTAAACTAAATGCTAATAAGGAAGTATAATAAGCGAAACAAAAGAAATCTTATCATATACGATGTTATATTTACATGTATATATGGAACATAAACACACAAATATATTCAAGTATATAAATTATATAATAAAACTACTAACGAGAGTTTTTGACAATTGGAGATTTGTGAATCGAACAATTTGGATAATGAAAACAAAAGTTTCCACGTTGTTCGACCAAATTCCCATCTTTGTCAAAACAGACTTCGTCTATGCATACCACTTTGTCGTATTCTTCCATAGGTGCTTCTTCCTCTTCTTCTTCTTCCTCTTCGTTGTGCTCTAAGGGGTTATGCACTTGAATGTTAGGAGAATCTTCTTCAATTACAATAGGATTTGCATGATTATCCATTAGAAATTTTTGCAAATTCCGAAGAATTTTGCCTTGCTTTTCTTGTTCTTTTGCCATCCTTATTTGCACAACTTAAAGTTCAGTCAACATTTGCATGGCATCCTTCATGGATTCTTCAATCTTTATTTCATGTGCTAGTGTAGTGCGTTGGAATGGACCAGAATGAGAAGAATGGAAAGAAATGATGTCATTTTGGTTTGATTTAGTGGAGGAGGCCATAAATGTTAATTTTCAGAAGTTTATTACAGAGAAAGAGAAGTGAGAAGACAGAAAATTTCGAAATACATAGGTTTATATAACTACCAAACTGATTTTAGAGGGAAAATCAAAATTTCAAATTTTACTGTTGTATGTCGACATGGGTGGTAGGGGTATGTCGACATCCTTATGAAAAAATTGGTTTTCTTGTATATTTTTGTTTATTAAAAATATATGTTACTATATTTATATTCTATATCTCAGTTATTAAACAAATGCCTAGTTCTCTTCTTAATTTAGTAAATATAGGTTGATTTAAGGGTTTGGTTAAAATGTCAGCAATTTGATTCTAGGAATTGATAAATTCAAGCGAAATAATCTCTTTAATTATATTATCTCTGAGAAAATGATGTCTGATATCAATATGTTTAGTCCTAGCATGATGAGTAGGATTTTAGATAAATTTATTGCACTAGAATTATCACAATAAATTGGTGATTTTGAAATTGTTAATCCAAAATCTTTTAGGGTCTGTTGCATATAAATGACTTGAGAGCAAGCCAAAGCAGCAGAGATATATTCTACTTCAGTTGTTGATAAAGAAACAGTGTTTTGCTTTTTACTAAACCATGAAACAAGAGAATGCCCCAAAAAGTGACAAGTTCTGCTTGTACTTTTTCGGTCAGATTTGCAACCAGCATAGTCAGCATCACAATAAGAGATTAAATCGAATGAATCATTTTTAGGGTAAAATAAACCATAGTCAAAAGTATGTTTAACATATCTTATGATATGTTTCACAGCTTTTAAGTGAGTCTCTTTGGGTTGAGATTGGTATCTTGCCCAGAGACAAACACTATGCATGATATCAGGTTTACTCGCAGTGATATAGAGTAGTGATCCAATCATTCCCCTATATAGTTTTTGATTTACATCTTTTGAAAGATCTTCTTTATTTAAAGCTTCATTGGTTGTCATAGGAGTGGGTTTTCCACTCGCAGTAGTCATACCAAATTTACTAACTATCCCTAGCATATTTTTCTTGACTAATAAAAATACCATTATCTAATTGTTTTATTTGTAAACCTAAGAAGAAAGTAAGTTCACCCATATGACTCATCTCAAACTCTTTTGTCATTATTTCAGAAAATTCTTTATTCATTTCATGATTAGTTGAACCAAAAATAATATCATCTACATAAATTTGTACTAGTTGGATATCATTTTTATTTCTTTTAATGAAAAGAGTATTATCTACTTTACCAATTTCAAAATTTGATTGTAATAAAAAAGATCTTAGTCTGTCATACCATGCTCTAGGAGCTTGTTTCAGACCATATAGAGCTTTTTAAGTTTGAAAACATGGTTTGAAAATTTTTCATCTTCAAAGAGTGGAGGTTGTTCAACATAAACTTCCTCTTTAACAAATCCATTTAGAAAAGCATTTTTAACATCCATTTGAAATTATTTGAAATTATTATAGTTTGCGAAAGCAAGTAGAATTCTAATGGCTTCTAATCTTCCTACGGGTGCAAAGGTTTCATCAAAATCTATTCCTTCTTCTTGACAATATCCTTGTGCGACTAATCGAGCTTTATTTCTAACGACCTCACCTAGTTCATTCACTTTATTTTTATAAATCCATTTAGTTCTTATTATAGTTTTATCCTCAGGTCTAGGAACAAGTTCCCAAACATCATTTCTGGTAAATTGATTCAGTTCTTCTTACATAGCCAGAATCCATGAATCATCAGATGATGCTTCCTTTGGATTTTTAGGTTCAATAGATGATATAAAAGCTACATTACTCATGTTATTTAGTTGATTTCTAGTTCTAACAATAGATTCAATATTTCCTAGTATATTTTCTATAGGATGATCTTTTAAAAGCTTAACCTTTTTATTTGGATGAATAAGATCATTATTTGTTTCAATTGATTCATTATTTAGGGTAGCAATTTCTTCTTCATCATTAATTTGTTCAACATTTTTGAAATTTTCATCAAACGAAACATGCATTGTTTCTTCAATGGTATTAGTTCTTAAGTTGAAAACTCTGTTGCTTTACTTCTATTAGAATATCTGATAAAGATTCCTTTATTAGATTTAGGATCAAATTTATCCAAATTGTCTTTTGTATTTAGAATAAAACATTTACTTCCAAAGATTCTAAAATAAGATACCTTTGGTTTCTTCTTGTAAAGAAGTTCATAAGGTGTTTTATCAGTTAACGGTCTAATTAATATTCTATTCAAAATGTAGCAAGCTGTAGCGACTACTTCAGCCCAAAAATGTTTTGGTAAATTACTATCTGAAAGCATTGTTCTAGCACACTCTTAAATCGTCCTATTTTTACGTTCTACCACTCTGTTTTGTTGTGGAGTTCTTGGAAAAGAGAAATTATGAGTTATTCCCTTTTTATTGTAGAATCTCTCAAAATTTTCTATTTCAAATTCCCCACCGTGATCACTACGAACAATTATAATTTTTAAAGAAAGTTGGTTTTGGAGTCTTTTTGTAAAAAATTTAAATGAATCAAAAGTATCACTTTTATGTTTCATAAAAATTGTCCATGTAAACCTAGAATAATCATCTACAATTACAAAGACATACTTATTGTGATTTATTGATTGAATTTGAGATGGACCAAACAAATCTAGATAAAGTAACTCAAGAGGTTTTGAAGTTGAAATCATATTGTCACGCTCCGAAATCCAGCCTTTGAAAATCGGCACCCGTACTTCACTTGTACTCATGTGCCGCAGATTCAAACGTTGAAATTCGACTCGTGGGAGCTTATAACACAGTAAGTATAACAACACAGCGGAAGAAAGAAATTAATGATATCATATACATCACAAATGATACAATATCCAGAATATGATATACAACAATGATGTCTATATGATACAAGAATATCAGAGACAAATAATAATGTTACAGCGGAAACAACAGAGCTGATAACTCCAAATGATCTAAAAAAGAGAATGAATCCAACAACTCCAACATCCAGCTCGAACCACCATCACGTTTCACCAAGATAAGCAACGTCAGTCGGGAACTCCAAAAACTGAACTAGTTCCAGAAACTCTACTAAACCTGACTATCTGAATAACCCAACTCTAGACTGCCCGTGTGGAAAATTATGGGCACCCAGAGTTTAGGAAGGGAACAATAAACTCCGGGTCAGTCATGGGACTGGCATGAGTAAACAAAAATAGTTTTTCTTTAAAACAAACAACAAAAGAATTTTAAACATTGAAATCCGCAATGCTTTTTGGAAAATGAAACTACCATAAGGCCTCCCACCACACACACAATGCAATCGCAGACTTGGAGGAGATTTCTCCTTATGATAGTCAAACATGCTTGATACAGAATTTTTTTTAATATTATCATTTGTGCCTACTGTGGAAAACATTTTGAAATTATAATATTAATCTTAGCCAGCATACAACCATTATTGTATGCCTATTATAGCTACTATGTTCAATAGCAGGTTACCGCCACATTCCATAGCAGGTTATACAACTAAACCCGTACAAGGTTCGTATTGTTTCTTTGGATTTTCCAACAAATGGTCAGGCTAAGGAACTTCCTATGCCACATGGGAACGCCTCTGGAGGGACGCCCCGAGAGACAACTGCTCTCTGCCAACACAAGGCCGGTTACCCCCTTCCCAGGTAGTAAACCTAAGATATGCCACCCCCGGTCGTTTGCGACCTTTATCCGAGGCCTCGATCACACAGCAACAATCACATAGTAAGTGAGATTGGAGCAACCACACAGGTAAATATCTGGGCTCCATAACATGATACCACCTTTTTCCAGAAGGAATGGACATACCCTAGGGGAGCTACCCCTGAAACCTTGCCGCATCTTTCCTGTTTCGACCATTTCCGAGGTGTGAGGTCCGATGAGGTCTCGTCCATAAAGCTATGCTTCTTCACAAAGCCATGCTTTGATCAACAAATGATCAGCAAGACACAGCAACACTTAGCATGCCACACTACCAAATTGGGAGTATATCACTGATAACCTTCAACTACATAACCTCGGAGCTCGTACGTCTCAGAGAAGGGTGTTAAGCTAAGAGAATAAATTCTCCGCCACCAAACAGAAATGTATTTGAAAGAAATCAGCTTTATATCTCAAAGTGTAGTGTCAGACATACGTCCATACAAGTCTGTTCCGGGTTCGAACAAAACCGAAGGCACTTCCAAAGAAGCCCTTGCAATACGGGTATTCACAATCCCGATCGGACTTCCCATCACTTAGGAAATCTCTATACCGTAGCTACTCAGTGCAGAGACAATCGATAGGTTATCCTATCGTTCTCGCAAACACCCGGTCTTCAACACCGGTCTTCAAATGCTATCCATTTACGTCATATCACTATTCGGAATGGGTTATATGACACAAAGTCCTCTCCCGGCTAAACCGAATAATGAGCGCAATATTTTAAAACATATGGATATTTATATACTTTCTATTATTTGCTTCATATTTTATATAACTATAAATCTATTTGAAATATTTTATTTAACATCACATCAAAAATCCAAATACAAATTTATTTTCTAAGATATTTAAATTTAAATCCCAATTTCAAATTCTAATTTAAATACATTTTTCCAGTAATTCATAATTTAACTGATATTTTATATCAATTACCAATTACTTTCACAATTTTTTATTCAAAATTTAGATTTATTAACAAATTTAAACTTGATAAAATTCGGGATCGTTACACATATCTTTTAATTTGAAAGAACTCTTCCTAAGTTTTCCTAATTGACAAGCATCACATATATTTAAAATTCATTCTTGGGAGTTCTCTTACTAGATCAAGTTTAGAAAGTCTAGATAAGAGTTTAAAATTCAAATGCCCAAATCTTTTATGCCAAATCCAAGGGTCACTTGTATTAACCAAAAGACATAGATTATCATTTGAGATTTTCATACTAAGAATATAAATATTTTTCTTCCTAATTCCTTCAAATATAATATTTGAATTATTAACTTCGATGTGACACTTATCTTTTTCAAATTTAATTTTGTATCCTTTATCGCAAAGTTGACTAATGCTAAGTAGATTGTGTTTCAGATTTTTAACTAATAAAACATTAGAAATAGTAGGGGTTTTAGAGTTACCGACATTGCCGATGCCAATCACATATCCTTTTGAGTTGTCTCCAAAATTAACCGATCCTCCATCTTTATAGATAATATCATTTAGCATATCTGGATTACCAGTCATGTGTCTTGAACATCCACTATCAAGTATCCACTTATTCTTCTTGATTTGCACCATTTGTCCATTGAGTGTTGATTTTTCAAAGGCCATATAACATTTTTCTTTCTGCACAGAATACAAACTCGGTAGATAACTTGATTTTCTATAATAACTATATGCAGACTTATGAGACAATGATGATTTGAACAGTTTTAAACTAGTGTTAACAAAATTCCCAAAAATAGCCATTTTAAAAACTTTTTCAAAATTCAGATTATGAAAACTTTGAAAACCTTGCTCTGATACCAAATGTGAGAAATGCGGATTACGGATCTTAAGGCTGAAATAACACTAGAGGGGGGGTGAATAGTGTTTTATGTATTTTTAAATCTTTTTGAATTTTGTTCAATTTAAACACCAACAAATGCAATTCACAAACACAGATAATTACAGAATCAGACACAGATGCAAATACTAAATAAAAGCAGTAAAGGAAAGAACACACCAGGATTTTATACTGGTTCGGAGTTACCCTACATCCAGTCCCATACAATCGTACAGATTTCTTTTCAAAAATAATCTCCCAGATTACACCCTCGGTTTCAAGGCTACGAGGTACACCCTCTTGTATTCGAGTTCAGGGCAACTCTCTTGATTTAACCAGGCTACAAGATCACCTAATTGATTTCCGGGGCTACAATCACACCCAATTGATTTCAAGGTTCAACCGCACCTTTTACTCAACAGTTTGATTTACAAAAGATCCTATAACTCTGAATAGCACTGAGATCTTATGGAGAGAGTGACAGAGAATCAAACAAGAGATAATCAAGTTTGATTCACTTGGTATTTTGGCAGAGTATAGTTTAGGATTCTTTAGAATAAATGTGGAAGATGAAGAGGAGAGAAAATAAATGAAAATCTAGTTAAAATTCGTTTAGAACTTACTGGTATTTATAGTAGAGCAACAGCCATATCTATTCGTGAAAGGATATGACGAATAGACACTTCTTTTGAAAATTGAAATTTGAAAATAACGGACACCATGTCGACATGGGGGTTGAGGTATGTCGACATGCTCAAGGCAAAATTGATGTTTTGATTTTCTTATTAAAATTGGTTTCTATAATTTGTCAAAATAATTTCTAAACTTTGTAAATATATTTGAATATAGTTTAAACATATAAAAGTGTTTAGAAAATAATTTTTAATATATATAATCTTAATCTATAAAGTGATTTAAAATCTGAGTATATAAATATTTTAAAGCTAAATATTTAAAACAAGAGATGATTTAAAAACAAGGACAATTTTGAAATCAAAATATTAAAAATGATAAAAATAGCTTTGAGGATAAAATATTTCAAACAAGAGAGATGTCTTTTTTGAAAAGAAAGTTTTGAAAAAAAAAACAAGAGATAAATTTTTGAAAAACATTTTTATAAAATTAGTGGATATCAAAATAGGACACTATATGTTCCACTAGATATTGTCGTGGGTTCCATCCCACTAGGGTTCCATCCCTTTAACAGGCTCGAAGTGGATTCCATTCCACGAATAAATTTCGAATAAAGATGTAAGTGCTTTCAAGAAGTTTTAACATAATTCTAGACTGACTACATTATCTTGTACTGTTTGAAATCGTGAACTCTTGATAACTTGATTTCTTGATACTCGTGAGTCTTCAATCTTGATATCTTCAATCTTTAAATTCATCGGTCTTGTATCTCTATACTGTACAGTCTTCATTCTTGGTACCTTGCATGTTTATATTCTGCATATACATATATATCTAAACCATAACGTTAGTATTTATATTTTATAATAAGTCCTAAGGTTGTTGTCATCAAAACCATCATCTCAAGGACTAACAAGACAAGTTAGCAAAGGATATTTGAGATGCGCTGCAAAAGAAATATTATACCGAGGAAGCTGAAGCGAATAAATATGTTGTTAGTCTCTATTTGAAGTTTCAAAGGACGGATGACAAATATATGGAGGCACAGTCGCACGAGCTTCAAAAAATTGCACATGAGATCATCTTTGAAGGTATGGCTTTAGATAAACAGTTTCAAGTTGCTGTGTTAATTGATAAATTACCCCCTAGTTGGAAATTTTTAAAAATTAACCTTAGGCGTAAGACTAAGCAGTTTTCCTTAAAGAGTTTGATTACTTGTCTTCGTATTGAAGGGGAGGCTAGAAAACAGGATCAAAAAGAAGAGGTGTGTTTTGTATCTACCAACAACACTAAGAAATCCAAGTGCGAAAAATTTTAAAAATCAAAACCGCAAACTGATTCAGAACCACAACAATTAGCATCAGAAAAATCAACATAATAGCCACCTAAAGTGTAACGATACGGATTTTTCGCGTTCGAAAATCGACATCCATACTTTACATCGTACTCGAATGCCGTAGATTCGACCGTTCAAATCCGAGTCGCCGGAGCTTATAACACCATTAAGTACAATAACACAGCAGAAGAAAAAGAAATAAATGATATCATATACAACTCCAACGAATACAATATCCAGTATGATATACAACAATGATATCAATATGATACAACAAGATCAGAGATAAAAAAATGATACAGCGGAAGTAACAACAAATGGAAGAGATCTCCAAATGATCAATCGGAGAATGACTCCAATAACTCCAACATCAGCTCGAACCACAAAGAGAAGCAAGTGCAGTCCTGAACTCCAAGAACTGAACCAGCTCCAGATAATCTACTAAACCTGAATATCTGAAAAACCCAACTCTAGACTGCCCGTGTGGAAAATAGTGGGCACCCAGAGTTTAGGAAGGGAACAATAAACTCCGGGTCAGTCATGGGACTGGTGTGAGCAACAAAAACAGTTTATCTTTAAACAAACACAAAAGGCTTTTAAACATTGAAACCCGCAATGCTTTTGGAAAATGAAACTACCATAAGACCTCCCACCACACACACAATGCAATCGCAGAATTGGAGGAGATTTCTTCTTATGATAGTAAAAAATGCTTACTACGCAAAATCATTCGATATTATTATCATTAGTGCATAGTGTCGAAAACATTTCGAAAATATAATATCAATCTTAGCCAGCATACAACCATTGTTGTATGTCTACTATAACTACTACGTTCAATAGCAGGTTACCGCCACATTCCATAGCAGGTAATACAACTAAAACCGTACAGGGTTCGTATTGTTTCTTTGGAATTCCAACAAATGATCAGGCTAAGGAACTTCCTTACCGAAATAGAAACGCCCCTGGAAAGACGCCCCGGATCCTAACCGGATCTCTGCAAACAAAAGGCCAACGCTACCTCACGCTGTACAGCTGTAACTAGGTAACTAACACACTGACGCTACCTCACGCTGTACAGCTGTAACTAGGTAACTAACACACGAGTCATGTCATCCCCCGGTCGTTACCGACCTTTATCCGAGGATCCTCAATCATAAAGCAACAGCCACAAAGTATAATCAACATAGGTAAAATATCTGGGCTCCATACCATGATATCACCTTTTATCCAGAAGGAAATGACATACCCTAGGGGCGCTACCCCTACAAACCTTTGTCACAACATTCCTGTTTCGACCATTACCGGGTTGTGAGGCTCGACGAAGTCTCGTTCACAAAGCAACGTTTTTTCACAAAGCCACGCTTTTTCACAAAGCCACGCTTTGATCAACAAATGATCATCAGCACTTCGTATTCCACATTACCAAATTGGGAATGTATCACTAGTAACCATCAACTACATAACCTCTGAGCTCGTACGTCTCAGAGAAGGGTGTTAAGCTAAGAGAATAAATTCTCCGCCACCAACAGAAATGTATTTGATAGAAACCAACTTTACATCTCAAAGTGTAACGTCAGACACACATCCATACAAGTTTGTTCCGGGTTCGAACAGAACCGAAGGCACTTCCGAAGAAGCCCTTGCAATCCGGGTATTCACAATCCTGATCGGACTTCCCATCACTTAGGGAATCTCTATACCGTAGCTACTCAGTGCAGAGACAATCGATAGGTCCTCCTATCGCTCTCACAAATACCCGGTCTTCACCACCGGTCTTCAAATGCTATCCATATCGTCGTATCACTATTCGGAATGGGATATATGACACAAAGGTCCTCTCCCGGCTAAACCGAATAACGAGCGCAATTAAAAATCATATGGATACTGGGGTCTCAGTTAAATCACAGCTTAAAGCCCAAAACTTTTCATTCGAATGGTAAAACAAATTACCATTTCCAATCTTTTAAATAAAAAGATTCATTTCAAAAACCTTCAATGGTTTAAACAATTTCCACACTTTTAATCTTTTAAACAAAAAGATTCAATTCACAAAGTTCACCCCATTCACAAAGATTCATTCATAGATTTTCAAATCGATTTCCATTTCAATTGAATTAACTCGTTAAATCTTTAAGTCAAGATTTAACTTATAGCTTTCAAAACTCATTTCCAAAGATTCATTCATAGTCTTTCAAAACATTTCAATTCTATTTCAAACTGGAGTAACTCATCCGGTCTTTGAAATCAAAGACTCATTTCATAGTTTTCAATTTCAAACTTGAATTCAAATTTAAATCAAATTATTTAAATTTTCAAAACTCGATTAAGTTATTCAAAATAACTTTTATCTTTGAAATTTCATTTCAAAAGCTTTTCACTTTAAACCCAAATTTCCAATTTCAAAATCAATTGAAATTAAATTTCAATTTCAAAAATATTAAATTTAAATCATCTGTGATTTAACCGATTTCCACGTGAAATCCATATTTGTGTGTGTAAAAGTGTGGTCCAGGGGTTTCACACAATAGTGCAACATCAATCATCACAGATATATCGATAAGCGGTATAATCCACAACGCTTATCTTCATTTACAGATTCATAGATAAAATAAATTTATCAGTCATAACGATTCATCATTACAATTCGATGTGGGTTTCGGATAACCAACTGGAATCCGACTCCCTGTCGCATCGAAATTCAAATTCCGTTTACGGGTCAAGGGTTTTCATATTCACATAGTAATATATCACAAAAACATAAATCACAGATATATATATATCGTAGATAATCAATTACATTCATTACAGATCTCAACACAAATCAGGGTGTATCACAAAGCATCACGAATCAGGGATATCAAACAATCAAGTCATCCAATAAAATCCAAATATTCATAAGTAAGATCAGTTAATTATCTGATTTATTCAAATTAGATTAATACTTATGAATTTCTAATCCGGGTTAATTAATCATTAATTAATTACAAACCAATATAATTAATTATCCTTTAAATCGTTTATTAACTAACTATTAATAATTAATAGATTATTCTTAAATTAATTATCCTTAATTAATCACATTGATTAATTAGCCCTTAATTTATTATCTTTCCTTAATCACCTTCATTAATTTATAATTCCTTAATTAACTAACTTAATTAATTAATCCTTAATGACCCATTAATTAACCATTAATTAATTAATTAACATTCAACCATTAATTCAAAATCCAACCTTATCAAATTAATGATTCTTAACTTCAAATTAATTATTCCTAATTAATTTACTTAAGACTTAATTAATGAGTTTAAAACTCATAATTACTTAATTAATCCAGTTATTAATTAAATTTATCAATCCATTTCAATTAACTTATTAATTTACATGCATTCAAATCATTAAATTCAAACTTAAGGATTTTTAACAAAATTCCTTTTTAAATTTCAAATCATTAAAGTATATTTTAACTTTAACTTATTTACCTCATTTTAAAGTTATAAACTTTAGTCTATTTCAAAACCTAAGATTCAAATTCAATTTGAATTTAGATTTAAAATTCTAATTTAAACTTGGTTTTAATTTCGTTCAGATTTTATATTAATTCAAAGGGATCTGAAACTGCTAGGCTATACTTTACAAAAGCCTGGAACAACTTTACTCGAATCAAACTAAAACTGCTTCGAGTCGCCTACTCATCCACGCGAGAACAAGCCCGAGACCATCCTTCTTCCCCAAAATACAACCTCACAGCAATAACAACCCAAACCCAAACGTGTATGTGCACGTGCACATCCACTCCGGCCATCGCTGATCGTCGCCGAGTCCCCCAACGAGTCGCCTACTCATCCAGCAGCTACTCCGACCAACCTTATCGCCTTAACGAGGTCGAACTCGAAATCGAACAACTCCACATCCACCTGGAATAAAACTCCTCGCCTCAAATCACCTCGCTTCGGCGCCTCAGACCACCAGAGGCCACCAAACTTCGACCATAGCCTCGTCCATTTCCCCTCTACCTTCTCGCAAAGCCATGTGGCACTCGATCGCCTATCGACGTCGCGTGAGTGGAAATCATTATCCACCCCAAAACTAGGTCACCAGAATTTGATCACCTACCACCGCCACCCCAAACCTTCGTTCAACCTCTGAGCATTTTTTTGCCAACACCCCGTAGCCTCCTCCATCTCCAGCCACGAACACGACCTCCACGAGTCGACCCATCACCAGAGATTGGCCAAAAACCAAATTTCTAACGAATTCAAACTGCCCTCGAAGCCTAACTCTAAAAATTTTGGTTTATGCTTTAAAAATCATGTCTTCCCATGAGAATTCAGTTTGGATACCTGAATTCAAAAATTAAAATGTTTGAATTTGGATTAAGTTAAAGTTTTACTCAGGTTTCTTGAGTTTCAGAGGTATTTACAAGTTGTTTTTGATATATATAAATTTTTAAACTTGGTTCACAATCAAACAATCAACTTTTGTTTATGTTCCCAGTGCTAACAGTGGTTAGAACAAAAGATACGAATTTGTTTATAAATCTGGTCTGGGAAAACAAAACAGAGATACCCAAGTTTGTACAGGCATGAATACATTCATACTCATAGATATATATATATACACATAAACATACTTATCACAGATGATGTTTACTCACAGGTAAATAAGAAGAGTTGCTCACCTTTAAAATAGAAGACAGAGCACATTTTTTTTTTGAAAACAGCCTGGTCTTTTACAACTGGAAAATGCTTGGCTTGATCTTCCTGTATCATCTAGCTTGCCTTTGATGTTGATGATGTTTAAGTGGTAAAAATGGAAAGCTTGCTATGACTCTGGGTTTTGAACATGATTTACAGATCTAGTTTTTGAAACTTTTAAAAACTAGAAGGCTAAGTTTTTCTTTTGAAAACGAAAAGAAATAGGGAGAGATTGATATATAGAATATGTTTACAGATTATATTATTAGATGGGTACAAGCTTTGTTCAGAGATTTTTTTTCCATAGGGGGCTGATATGATCTAATTTGTGTACTAGAGATGTTTAACATTAAATGCTTGCCTCCTTATGTCTACACTTATACTTTATTTTAAATCTCGAATGTACTTATATCTTTGTACATGTATTTTTCCAAGTGTACATCCTGTACAAACATGCATATCTATTTTCTTTGTCTTGCAGCCTTATCTACAAACAAGCATATCTAGTTTATTTACTGTACAAGCATTTATGAAGATACCTTTCCTTTTATACTTTGTTTTACACTTTCCTTTTTACAATTACTTACAGCCGTGCAACATGCACATATATTTTAACTTTTATACTTTTCTTTACAACCTTGTTTTAGTGTTATCTTTGTAATATAGACAAGTCCTTATAGTTAACTAGTTATTGTTTGTTTCTACTTACCTATTCATGCTTTATGAATAAATATGTTACTAGTTTTATATTTTTGAAATACAAGTAACTTCTATTTGAATTTTATTTTACTTCTATCATTATTTTTGTTCCATTTATTCCATTTGTTATAATTTAACTCTAATAAAAATTATCTTATTTTCATTAATGTTATTTAAATTCAAATTATCATCATTTCTAAATTTTAAACTCTTTTATTTATCTGGTATCCAAAGTATATATATATACACACATTATTTAAATTTAAATGATTTAATATATTTTCTATTTGTATCGGGGAAACTCGCTCCATTTATAATTAATTTTACAAATTTTTTTAAAAAAATTCATTTAATTATCAATTTAAATAAATTAAAAATCTGGGGTCGTTACATAAAGAATGATACTGGACAATTATTCTTATGTTACAACTGTGGCAAACCAGGCTATATGGTACGAAACTGTCAAAATAGGCCAAATCCTGCACCGCAGGCTAACCTAACTGAAGAAGCCTTTGTGGCTATGCTTACCGAGATTAACCTAGTCGGTGGATCAGAAGGGTGGTAGGTAGACACTAGTGCCTCTCGCCATGTATGTTATGATCGTGAAATGTTTAAAACATATAATGTTGCTAATGACATGAAAGTGATGTTGGGAGATTCTTATACTACTACTGTTGCTGCAATTGGGACTGTGGAGTTAAACTTTACCTCTGCAAAGAATTATCGCTGAAATATGTGATGCATACTCCAAAGATAAGGAAAATTTTAATATTTGGTTTCTTGTTAAATAAAGATGGTTTTACTCAAACTATTAGATCTGACTTGTACACCATTACTAAAAATGGTGTTTTTGTGGTAAAGGATATGTTGTAGATGAGATGTTTAAGTTGAATATTGAAGTTAATGGTTCTATTTATATGTTGTGTGATTTCAATATTTTGCATGCTAGACTTTGTCATGTTAATAAGCAACTAATTTATAGCATGAGTAACTTAAGCCTAATCCCTAAAGTTTCCATAAATGATTAAGAAAAACGTGAATATTGCAGCCATGCTAAAATTACTAAGACCCCACATAAATCTGTGTTTAGAAAGTCAGAACCTTTAAATTTAATACACTCTTATATATGTGAACTTGATGGTACTCTAACTAGGGATGACAAATGCTACTTTTTTTACTTTTATTGATGATTGCTTTGATTTTACTTATGTTTATCTCATAAAGAATAAAAGTGATGCGCTAGATATGTTTAAATTATTTGTCACTGAAATTGAAATTCAATCAATAAGAAAATTAAAAGATTTCGAAGTGATAGAGGAATAGAGTATGAATCTAACTTATTCATTGAATTTTATAAACAATAAGGCATAATTCATGAGAGAACTGCACCTTATTCGCCTAAAATGAATAGTAAAGCTAAAAGAAAAAACATGACTCTTATCGAATTAGGAGTAACTGTTTTATTAAATTCGGGTGCAACATCTCACTAGTGGGGGGAAGTTTTATTAATGGTTTATTATGTCTTAAACGGAATTTCTAAATCTAATGGAAAAATTTCACCTTTTGAGATTTCTAAAAATCATAAACCCAACTTGTCTTATTTTAAAACTTGAGGTTGCTTAGCGTATGTTTGTATCCCTGACCCTAAAAGAATTAAATTAGCAAGTTGAGCATATGAATGTGTTTTCATCGGCTATTCCCTTAACAGTAAAGCATATAGATTTTTTGATTTGAATGCTGGAGTTATTATTGAGTCAAATGATGTTGATTTCTTTGAAAATAAATTTCTGTTTAAACTTAGGAATAGCGGGGGAACTTCTACCACTAATAATCCAATAATCAGAAATAATGAACATAATACGGAAAGTGAATATGAACTTAGAAGAAGCAAAAGAGATAGGATAGCTAAATATTTTGGTCCAGAATATTATGCTTAAGCACCAGAAGATGGCCCTGCTAATCTAAAAGAAGCGATGTCTTCTTTGGATTAAGATCTCTGCAAAGAAGCTATAAAAGATGAAATGGAATCTCTTGAATCTTATAAAACTTGGCATCTAGTTGATTTACCTCTAGGTTGTAAAACTATAGGTTATAAATGAGTACTTAAAAAGAAGTTGAAACCTGAAGGTATAATTGATAAATATAAGGGTCGTCTTGTAGCTAAAGGATTTAGACAAAAAGTAAACATTGATTTCTTTGATACTTTTTCACCTATTACAAGAATAACATCAATTCGAGTATTAATTTCTCTTGCTTCACTATATGATCTACTAATTCATCAAATGGATGTAAAAATTGCTTTTCTGAATGGTGAATTAGAAGAAGAGATTTATATGGACCAACCCGAAGGTTTTGTTATACCTGGTCAAGAGCATAAAGTTTGCAAATTAGATAAATCTCAATATGGTCTTAAACAGGCAGTGAAACAATGACATGAAAATTTTGACAATCTATTTATTTCACATGGTTTAAAAGTACATGAAAGTGACAAGTGTATTTATTATAAATCCAAGAATAATATTTGCACTATCATATGCTTATATGTTGATGATTTACTTATATTTGGTTCAAATATTCTTGCTGTAAATCATGTTAAGTCCATACTATATGCCAATTTTGATATGAAAGATCTTGGTGAAGCAACTGTGATTCTTGGTATTAAGATTACTAAGTATGAAAAGGGAATTTCTTGAGATCAATCTCATTATATTGAGAAGATGTTAAAGAAATATAATTACTTTGAATGTAAACATGCTAGTACACCATATGATCCAAGTGTAAAACTATTTAAGAACACCAGTGAACATGTAAGACAGTTTGAATATGCGAGCATCGTTGGTAATCTTTGGTATGCTACTGATTGTACTAGACCCGACATTGCATATGTTGTGGGATTATTGTGTAGGTTTACTAGCAAACCTAGTATAGAGCATTAGCATGATATTGAAACGGTCATGATGTACCTTAAATGAACTATGAACCTTGGATTACACTATCAGAAGTTTTCTACTATCCTTGAAGGATACGGTGATGCAAATTGGAATACTTTATTAGATGATTTCAAAGCTACTAATGGATATATTTTCAATATTGCAGGAGGAGCCATTTCTCGAAAATCTAAGAAACAGGCTATCTTGGCTCAATCCACTATGGGGTCGGAAAAGCGAGCACTAGCTAATGCTAGTAAAGAAGCAGATTACTTAAAAAAATTGCTAATTCAACTCCCTTTATGGGAAAAACCGATACCAGCTGTGTTGATCCATTGTGATAGTACCGTGGCTATTGCAAAAGTTGTGAACCGTCATTACAACGTTAAGAGACGACAAATTCATCGTAAGCATAGTACTATAAGAGGGTATATCTCTTCAAGATCTGTAAGAATGGATCATGTACGCATCGATGAGAATCTAGCGGATCCTTTTACGAAAGGACTGGACATAAAGAAAGTCCTTTCTACATCTAAAGAATATGACTGTTGCCTTTAGATTTTTGAGTCACGCACAATGGTAACCCAACCTAATGACTAGAGATCCTAAGAACTAGGTTTAATGGATAATAACAAGTTGTAAAGTGATATGAGTTGAACATGCTATTTTTATATACTTAGAAGCATGTATTCCTGAAGTGATTAGAGAATGAGTTAATAGAAACTCTTAATGAGATCTATACTCTAAATGGAGTGGAGTACCTACCTTCAGGAGTACTCTTGATAGACTCACCTGTGTGGATGTGGAAAATTGGCCGTTTTCTATGCAATTGTGGGCAAGATTCCTACAACATTCACTAAACTGGGATAGACGTGCATTGCCATAAATGCACGGGCTTAGTTGATGGCACTTTAGAAAAGTGGAATGTGGTTTGATGTCGGGAATAGAGTTCAAGACTATGAGCCACTCTAATAAACTGAATCTTACTCACTATGCAAAGGTTCAAATTGAAAGATACCTTTTTATTTATGCACAATCCAGTATTTTTTAAAATTGCTTGGAATTTTTTTTAAAATAATTCAAGTGGGGGATTGTTGGAACTTTAAGTGAATTAATTAAAAATAAAAATATAAACAGGTTAATGGTTATTTATTTATGAGCCATTATTCTAATTGAACTATTGCAAATGTAGAACGGTCATATATTTATGAGTCATTATTATAATTGAGTCATTGCAAATATATTACGGTAATATATATTCATGATCCATTATCATTGAACCGTTGCAAGAGTTAACAGTATTAAAAATTCGTTTTAAATGACAATAAATTCAAACCATTAACGTTCCCTCACTTCAGGAACACATACAATTTCCATTCTGCATATTTAAATGATAGATAGGTAGAAGAGTAAATGTGAATAACAGACAATTTTTCTGTTTTCTTCTTTGTCATCTGCAATTTTCTCTCTTTAAGATACTTTACAAGCAATTAAATTAGAAAATGTTATATTCAGAATAATTTGTTGTGGTGCAAACAACAAATTGACCAAATTTCAGAGGCTGTTTTTTCTGAGGACGGAGCGGTTGATAGATAGTTTTGCACCTTGATGCTAAACTTGGAATCGTCTTAAAAAAAGCGACCTAGTCCGCGACTCAGCCAAGAAAAAAAACACTGCAGATTCAGATTGAGGTACAACTGTCCCTTAATTCTGTTTTGTCTCCTTAGGATCTATGTTTGGATTTTGGATTTTGGATGCTTAGGATTTGATTGCTTCGTGATTGATTTATATTAGTATAGACTTACTTTTTGATTCATGATATGATGTGGACTATTGCATTCGTATAGATTTTATATATGCCATATACTAGGATTGTATTGCATCATGCTTATATGTCATATATATTGCATACATTCGAGAGGTCGACTAGTTTAGGAAGCCGACTACCAGATTGTATACTTGCATTTAGTTAAGCATTATATGAGATGATCATGCATTCATATCTATTCATCTATGTGTTATATATGTATTGACGTGACTAGCTAAGATCGTGTTATTTGTCCGCTTATTTTGGATTTTGTTCTAAAATGCTGTCGAATTAGGCAAAACTCAAACCTGTACCTGCCGGTTCCTTCTACACACACATTTTGCCTAACTTACTCTTCATATTTACCAAAGAGGTAATTAGTTTAAAGGAAAACCTTTAAACTAATTTTTAAATCTAGGACCCAACTTTTCAAATTTAGGCAGAAGGACGGTAGCCCGTTTTTTCAATTTCCCGATTTCGACTTTTTCCTCCGCAACCATCATCTAGCTTCAGCCACTGCTTTCCCGAGCCGCCGCCGCCTAAGCAATTATTGTCTAAAGCCACCATTTTCCAAGTCGCCGTCGTCATCCAAGCACCGCCGCGGTCCATGCCCCTCTCTTGCCGTTTCCAGATCTCACTTCCCTTGTCGTTCCCACTCCGCCGCCCAAGCAATCGTCATCTGAAGCCACCGTCGTCCAAGCCACCGTCCAACGTTTCCTGTAATCGTTATCACCCTGAATCTCACTAAAATGATAGTTAAAAATAACATTTGTCTTTTTAAAATGCATTAGAATGAATGGAATTTGCCGAATGATAGTTGAAAATAGCTTTTGTATTTTTGAAGTGCATTAGATTGAATGAAATGTGCCGAATAATAATTAAAAATATCATTTGTATTTTTAAAATGCATTAAAATGAATGAAATAGGCCGAATGATACTTAAAAATATCATTTGTATTTTAAAATGCATTAGAATTAGGCCGAATGATACTTAAAAATATCATTTGTATTTTTAAAATGCGTTAGAATGAATGAAATGTGTGAAATAACTGAATGGAAGTTAAAAATAGCATTTTTATTTTTAAAATACATTAGAATGAATCGAACGTGTCAAATGATAGTTAAAAATAGCATTTTTATTTTTAAAATAGAAATTGTATTTTTAAAGTACTTTAGAATGTATCGAATGTGCTGAATAATAGTTAAAACAACATTTGTAATGTTAAAGTGCACTACAATAAATCGAATGTGCCGAATGGTTGTTGAAAATAACATTTGTAATTTATTGTGCATTAGAATGAATTAAATGTGTTGAATGATAGTTTAAAATAACATTTGTATTTTTTAAAGTGCATTAAAATGAATCAAATGTACGTAATGATAGTTAAAAATAGCATTTGTATTTTTAAAAGCATTTGTATTTTTAAAGCACGTCTGATTGAATGGAATGTGCTGAATACTAGTTAAAAGTAACATTTGTATTTTTAAAATGCATTAGAATGAATGAAAAATATCATTTGTATTTTCAAGATGTATTAGAACGAATGGAATGTGCCGAATAAATTGAATGATAGTTAAAATTAGCATTTTTACTTTTAAAATACATTAGGATGAATCGAATATGCCAATTGGTAGTTAAAAATAGCATTTTTATTTTTAAAATACATTAGAACGAATCGAATGTGTTGAATGATAGTTGAAATTAGCATTTGTATTTTTAAAGTGCATTAGAATGAATCAAATGTGTTGAATGATAGTTAAAAATAGCATTTATATTTTTAAAAACATCAAGTTGAATGAAATGTGCCGACGATAGTTAAAAATAGCATTTGTATTTTTAAATGAATCTGGTTACATGGAATGTGTCGAATGATAGTTAAAAATAGCATTTATATTTTCAAAAACATCAAGTTGAATGAAATGTGCCAATAATAGTTAAAAATAGCATTTGTATTTTTAAATGAATCAGGTTACATGGAATGTGTCGAATGATAGTTAAAAATATCATTTATATTTTTAAAGTGCATTACAATTTTTAAAGGGTTCGGTCATTGGCTTGGTCATGGACTCAGTCAAGGGCTCGGTCACGGGCTCGGTCAAGGTCTCGGTCATGGGCTCGGTCATCGAGATATATTGTTTAACCGAGCGTACCATCAAATGAAAACGCTAACCGGATGCCAAACATAATAGGGTACGTATGGATGCAAAATCCAACCTGAAGCCAAACCTAATTGGGTACGTATGGATGCAAAAGCAAACCGGATGTCAAACCTAATCGAGTATATATGGATGCAAAAGATAACCGGATGCCAAGCCTAATCGGGTACGTACGGATGCATGTTAAGCCTAATCGGGTACGTATGGATGTAAAAGCTAATCGGATGCCAAGCCTACTTAGATACGTATGGATGCAAAAGCTAACCAGATGCCAAGCCTAATCAAGTATATATGGAACCGATCTATACCCAGGATATATTGTTTAATCGAGTGTACCATCGAGTGCAAAAGCAAACCGGATGCCAAGCTTAATCGGGTACGTATGGATGCAAAAGCAAACCGGATTCCAAGCCTAATTGGGTACGTATGGATGCAAGGGCTAACTGGATGCCAAGTCTAATCGGGTATGTATTGATGCAAAAACTAACCGGATGCCAAGCCTAATCGGGTACATATGAAACCAATCTATACCCAAGATATATTGTTTAACTGAGCATACGTACGGATGCAAAAGCTAACCGGATGCCATGCATAATCGGGTATTTATGGAACCAATCTATACCCGAGATATATTGTTTAACCGAGCGTACCATCGAATGCAAAAGCTAACCGGATGCCAAGCCTAATCGGGTACGTATGGATGCAAAAGCTAACCGGATGCCAAGCCTAACCGGGTACATATGAAACCTTTAACCGAGCGTACCATCGAATGTAAATGCTAACCGGATGCAAAGCCTAATCGGGTACATATGAATGTAAAAGCTAACCGGATGCCAAGCCTAATCGGGTATGTATGAAACAAATCTATACTCGAGATATATTGTTTTACTAAGTGCACCATCGAGTTCAAAAGTTGATAGGATACCAAGCCTAATCGAGTACGTATGGATACAAAAGCTAACATGGTATCAATCCTAATCGGGTACGTATGGATGCAAAAGCTTATCGGATGTCAAACCTAATCGGGTACGTATGGATGCAAAAGCTAACCGGATGTCAATCCTAATCGGGTACATATGGAACCAATCTATCATTTGTATTTTTAAATTAGTGCATTACAATGTATCAAATTGAATGGAATGTGTCAAATGATAGTTAAAATTATCATTTGTATTTTTAAAGTGCGGCACAATGTATCGAATGCGCCGAATGATAAGTTAAAATATCGTTTTTATTTTTGAAGCGCATTAGAACGTATTGAATGTGGCGAATGATAGTTAAATAGTTTAATGTAGCATTTTAGTTATGAAGTTCACTATCATATTTAAAATATTTAAAATGATATTTTAATATAGCATTTTAATTAAGTTCATGAGCATGTTTATAATATGCAAAACTATAGTTTAATGTAACATTTTAATTATGAAGTCCACTATCATGTTTATGATATGAAAAAAATAGTTTAATGTAGCATTTTAATTACAAAGTCCACTAGCATGTTTAGAATATTCAAAACGATAGTTTAATATAGCATTTTAGTTATGAAGTGCACATATAATGATAAGTTCATATAACAGTTTTTTTCTTAGTTCATTTCAACGTACTTAATTGCCATCGTTACCTTCGCCGCCACCAGCAACCTTAACCTCCACTCCACTGCCGCTCATCTAAACTCGACCATCGAAGTGATCGCCCAAGTCACCGCAGACCTTCAAAGTAGTCGCCACCACATACAGTCCATCGATGCCACCACCTACAGTCCATCGATGCCACCACCAACAGTCCATCGCCTTAGCCTGAACGAGCTCCGCCTTCGCCTGTGCTTGCACCGCTGCCGTCTGTTCTTATGATGCTGCGTCGTCTGTTCTTGTGATGCCGCCGCCCGTACTAAAGATTTGAGAACGAGATGAGAACGATCTAATTTTTTTTGTAAAGAATTTACTTCAAACGAAAGTATAAAGCACGCATCCTCAAAACGTAAAACTAATTGCCGCGTCATTCATTCCAAAAACAATCAATGTTATGTTTTTTCTTCAGCTGATTTTCTTATCAAAATTATAAATAACTAATACAAAACATAACTATCAAAAGCTGTTCTATTTATTGTGTTATTTTACCTTTTGAGAGCATATCAACAAGGAAAATGCTAGAGCATCTAAATATCTAATTACATTCGGAAATATGAAACGGTTAAAAAGTAGAATTAGAACCTGTAAGCCAGTAGAAACGTAAACAGTAGACTTTATCGTTTTCCCAAAACAAAAAGGCCCAAGCGACCACACAAAAATTAACGTCAACGGATACTTTTGGATACCGATGGTATCATATCCGCATCTACATCCAAAATCATTTTCAGATATCGAATATCCGCATCCGCGAATACGAACGAATATTGAATAATTATCTTACACGCTAACGATCGATAAATTGAGAAATATAAATAAAAAAAGTTTGGTTTAGCATAATCTTTTTCAATTCCATTGATCATAGAAGTGTGAAAAATAAAAATATATAATGATAATAAATAGCTTTTAGCAATTAATATGCATCAAATGCATATAATACAACTACTAACTTAGTAAAAACAATAAATATATATCTTTCATTATACTAAAATACACAAAATATAAACTATAATCTTGATAAAACTAAACGGATAATTTTTCGAATGCAGCACCTTGCATCTGCATCCGTATCTGTTTTTTTAAATATTGAATATTTATCCGTTTTTCGAATACGAATGCGGACGGTTTTCATATTTTTTGACTATCCCTTGACTTGTCTAAATTTACACGTTAGAAATAGCAAATGAACCACAAATATACACTTCCATCAGCACAAAAAATCTTATCAAAGACCTAGGCTTACGTCGACAACAAAAACAATTGCGATTATGTATCATGTTTTCCTACCATTTGGATCAACCATAGTATTCGAGTTAACTACATAACCATACATAGATTTGAATCACAAAATTGAATTTAATTTCTTAGCTTGCTCTATCATTACAATTATACAATATAAACGATGGTAAAAAAAAAAACAAATGTATACATTTAATAGTTGGACACAATCGTGTTTACAACCCGTCGTTTATCCTTGAATTACCCTCACTGCCACTTTTCCTATTTGAAAACATATGCACATTTTGATTTATAATATAAAATGAGTCTATTTTATTTTCTATGTCACAACTTTAAACTTCCGATTTTGGCGACATTTGCGTCTTGTATGTTTATATAATCAAGTTACTTTTAAAAAAAAATTACTTTTTACTAAAATAATTTGCATTATGCAATTAAAATGATATGTTGAATGAAGACAAATGGTATAAATTATTAAATGTCAACGTGTCTTTTGCACAATGTGGTTTATTTTTATTGTATCTTCCATTTCTAAAAAAGGGTACTTTTGGCACAGGTCCTTATTAAGTTTCAAAATTCACGAAAAGTCCTTCACTAAATTTCAGTGTAAATTAGATCCCTGTTTTTTATTCACGATTATTGCAGAGCATGATGCAACATTTCATAAAAGTTGCTGACATTTCCGCAACATTTATGTACACTGTGAACATAGTGTATGAAAGTTGCTGAAATATCAACACTTATTTATAAAAGTTGCTGATATTTCAGCAACATTTATGTACACTGTGAACACAGTTTATGAAAGTTGCTGAAATATCATCACTTATTTATAAAAGTTGCTGACATTTCAGCAATAATTTTTCTTTGTTTTTACAATAAAACTTTGACACAAATAGTTGCTGAAATATCAGGACTTATTTATAAAAGTTGCTGACATTTCAGCAATAATTTTTCTTCATTTCCAAAAAACAAAGACCCGCTTTACAATGAAACTTTGACAGAGACCCGCTTTACAATATGAAAGTATGATAGGGATGCCTCCCTAATTTCCACTAAAAATAAAATGACAACCAATAGGTACATAACATTATCAAAAGTCAAATTCCAAATTTCAACATCACCCACCATATTTTTTCATGGTTTTGCAAACATAGCAACCTTTCATCTCCGACAAACTAAAAAAAACTAATTGTTTAAAAACCATTATAACAAGTAACTAACAATACGTTAGGGCATCTCCAGTCGGTTCAAGGTTGAATATTCAGTCCGCTGAATATTCAGCCCTGAATCGGAAATGGACACCCAATGACCAGGCGCCCATTAAATGGGCGCCTGGGCTCAGACGCCCATTTTATGGGCGCCTGATGCCAGGCTCCCATAAAATGGGAGCCTGGAGTTTGGGCGCCCATTTTATGGGCGCCAGAAGCCTGGCGCCCATAAAATGGGCGCCTGGGCTTGGGCGCCCATACCCAGTTCAGGATCCTGAATTGGATCCTGAACTTTCAGCTGAAGATTCAACCTGAATCAAACGATTGAAGAAATTTTTTTCGTGAATTCAGTGAATAATCCAACCATTGGAGATGCCCTTATAATACATGTTCTCACTTACAACATATCATATGGATGAATTACTTTATATTGCACATCTCCCAACGTAAACACTTATGAACCTATGGGCCCGTGCAACATCCGAGCTTTGCACAAGTATTAGAAATTGAAACATTAAAAAATAGTGATCAAAGATGTCAATTTTAATGTCGATTAGTGCTGCTTGATGGGAGAAGTTGATTGGTGCGCAACTCCAACCAAAATTCCTGCAGTTGCTAAGATTCAAACATTTGATCAATTGCACTAATATTTGGACTTCTGGTTGAGATGCTATTAGGAAGCAGAGCTGATACCATTAGATGCAGATTTAGAAGTAGAATCTATACCAGGCGAAGATGGTGATTACGGTTGTAGCAGTGGTAAACTCCAATCAAAGCAAAGTTGCGAGGAAAGCACGATTACTTGTAGTGCAAAATCTTTTGTAGAAATTTTAGTATTTTTTTGCCCAGTACTTACCTATCTTACAACGCAAGTTTACACGGTAGAATCATTAACAATACTTATATTTGGAGTACAACTACTAATGTGACACTGCAACTACTTTGCACTACAATTAATTGCACTTGAAAAGGTAATAGCCCTAAACATGTATACGAATGTTGTAAGTTCATATGATATTAGACATTCATAATACGCTAAAATAATCCAATAGTAATTAAGGAAAAATTCACATAATCAAATTTAAAATAATCTAATGTGGTTAACATGATTGTAAAAACAGAAATGACGTATAAAAGTTGGAAGACTTAAAAAATGCTTTAACTGACCATAAGAAGAGTAACATCTATTAAAAATCGCTTGTTGCTGTGTTTAGACAAAAGCAAAATGTTGATGAATTTCCCGATTAACGTGCAAGGAAGAGAAAAGGAAAGAAAAAAAAAAGGAAAATGCCTAGGACGTAAGCTTCAAGGCAATTGTCCTTTGCCTCGTCTAGATGTGATCTCTAATGCCCAGGCTTTTCCAACTTCTGTCTGAAATTTCCCTACAATGATATTAATAATACCTTTCATGTTAGAAGTATAAACATGGTTTTACACATCAAAGACAACTTATACGCATTAACCTACAAAAGAAAGCTAAACTTTCAATTAGAAAATCTAATTTCAGCCTACTTTTGTTAATAAAGATTCAACCAACATACTTTCTTCTGCCAAGACATCCACATTTGCATTAGAATGACAAGCTGTTAAAGATTGTTATGTTCAGCAAGTAAAGAAGTGTTTTGTTTAACTGATCAATTATTAGGGATGCTTGGCATAGTCATATTGCAGGCTTTTCAAAGTTAAGGGTTTACTGTCATTATACACGAGAGCGTGCACACGTGTTGAACTTTTGCAATACATACAGTTGTTACTTTAAAAAGCTTTATATTTCCGTAAGCTCTCATTATCACTGTTGTAAAAACCCTTCTAGACGTCCACTTTGGCGCTAGGTGAGACGTACCACCTTAGGTGTTTGCCTGTTCCAATTGGACATTAGGAGTGTCTTACCTCGGTCTTCAAAATACATAATCATGAATGTATAGCTATGGAAAATGTATGCTAAATAATATGAAATAGATGTATGCTAAATAATATGAAATTTTCAACTGAAAAAATAAATATCTCAAACGTTTCTGCCTTTGTTGAAAATTGAATTTCAACTATTAGATATAGGTGTGTTTTATACACTGGCAAAGAAAATTTGCATAAAGTAACTAATAATTTATGAATACATGGGTTAATAAAAAAACATCTAGTTCCGATTAACTTTAAATTAATCTCTGCCAAGATGATAATCCAGACCGACCATCTAGGATCTACCTAGCGTAGCATTTTTACAACTTGGCTCATTATTTTCACAAGTCCTCAAGCCTAAGAAGATAAATTAAATCAGAAAGGATTTAATCCTAGAGTTTCATTGTTTTTCAAAATTGAGTTTCCTCTTGCTATAAACTTACTGTTATATTATACGTTTTGTAAATGTTGTAAATTGATTTGATCTCTGATAATCTTTCATTATTGGAGAGCAATAAAGAGTTGTATGATCAAAGGACTTAAATCAGACTTTGATCAAATTTCATTAAAATGATTATTATTGTTCTGATGTTTGTGGTTGATTTGGATGTATTGCTTAGAGTTGGAATTGAGTTCTTTGTTTGGAATATTTTTATAGTAAAAGTGATACTTTATTCAAGCAGAGCACTCATTTTGATGTCTCCGGAGTTTGAACCCACGACCTCTGGAACTTATGTATAGAGCATCATATCTCACTAAGAGCGGGTGGTTCTTTGTTTAGACTTGGTTTTCAATTTGTGGATTTGAAGAAGATCTCACGGGTCTTTTAAAGCTTAAAAAAAAATTGTTTGGTCCATAATTGTGGGTTCTTCAAAGGTCAACCATAGCAATCACCAAGTCATGAGATTTAAAGGAATAAGTGATTTTGGGATATGGAAATTGAAGATAAAGTTGATTTTGAATGCCTTTAAGGTAGTTTTTGCATCTCAAAATATAAACTATAGACAACGGATGAATTTAAAAAATTGAAAAAGGATGCTAGTATGTTACTTGTGTTTTACTGATAAAATATTGAGTAAATTTGCTCACATGAAGATGGCTAAAGAACCATGAGGTGCACTACAGAGCGTTCATGGACATGTTAATTAAAAATTCATTATTCTTCAACAACCATGCACTTTCAAGGTGAATCAAATATAACACCGTGAGAGCACTTGTACAGCATTCATTACAAATTTAAAGGCTACTTAGATTATATAGATGAAGTCCAAACGGTCATATTACTACGTTCTCTACCTAGAAATTATACAACGATCTACAATTCAATGATTTGTGGTCAAAGCAGCAATAGCTTAACAGAAGACAAGACAGTTTTACATAATGGAAGTTAGCATATAATAGTGTTGACACTGATGCGAAAAGTTTGTTTATGCAAAGAGAAACAAACAAAAGCAAGCAGCATCATGGGGGAGGAATATACTAGTCTAGGTCCGAGACATTAGGTCAAAAAAAGGATGTGTGCTACGTTTGCAAGGAGGAATGTCATGGCAATCCGACTGTTCTAGTTATAGAACGAGAAAGGTGAAGAAAGTTTCAGTTTTTAGAACAATTTCAGTAAAATCTGAGTTGAACGGTGACAGTGAACAGCATGATGTTTTCACCGAGTCCAATACAGTATTTTATGGAGTTGATTCGAGAGCTTTATACATTATGATGTCAGATATACATTTATGGAGCCGTTCTTATGGCGCAATAACATCTTACAGAATTGTTAGTGCTAGAAGGGTGAGAATCAAAATGTTTAATGGTGTTGTCAAGACTATTGCAAAGTCGGACGTGTTGCAGAATTGCATAAGAGTTTGCGCTTTAAGTAGGCTTGGTTTGAAAAATGCAACAGATGATGAGAAACTGTAGATGATAAATGTTTTTTTTATTGTGATGAAAGAAGTGAGCCAAAAATCTATATTTACTTAAGGAACAATAATTGTGGACGAATTCGCTTAAACGGTGGATTCAAGTGTTTCAGAGTTCACTCCTTTATATAGCATCTTCACATTGACTATATTAACGATAGAAATCTTGAGGTATTATAGAAACGGAAATCGTTCATCGGTGTTTGTTATTAAAGACAGACTTTTGTGAAGACTGTTTTTCGAAGCAGAAAAAAGTTTACTTTGGCATTGGCATAGTTATTAATGGCGCACGGCGTAAAAAACGACCCAAAACCTCGTCGAAGTCTTGGTGCATAGAGCGGCAAATGACGCACACCTTTTTAATATACTGCACATGTTTAGAATTTTTTTTATAAATTTAATACATATAATAATTAATTTAAAAAGTTTAATATAATCTATATTTTTGTACTAAAACATGTAATAAATAAAATTTTGACATTTTGCAAAAAATAACAATCTAAATGTAATATCATAAGCATAGGATTTCAAGCATAAAAGTTTTCAAAAACCAAAATCCAAGATAATAGTACATATTGCTGATAAACTAGAAATCTGAATTTGATTTAGCAATCATATTTTCTAAATCAATATCTGCATTATCAGATTCATAAGCTTCACCATCTTCCGCGTTTGCCTCATGCTGATTACCAATTTGTTCGATGCAACCATAATAGGAACAGACAATTTGAAGTTCATTGAAGATTAATTTGAAAAAACATATATTTGCGATTGTTTGTTTGGTTCAATAATTAAAACGGATAGTTCGAAGTTCGTTCGAGATTACGTTGGAGAATGCGACTATTAGAGATTATCTGTTCGGTGCAAGGGTGGTAATTAGACCCGTTGGGTCGGATCTAAACCGATCCAACGGGTCCCGATTCTAGTCGGGTTGAGTTTTATCAAGTCTAACTTGTTTATTTTAAAACATTGACCCGCCAGAGGTCCGATTCGGATCGAGTCGATTCGGGTTCGATTCGGGTTCGATTGGGTAATAACATTAAAAATATGAATTTTTTCTCGCTTTTGTTTAATCTTTGGGGTCAAATCGGTTTTTATATTATTTTTCATCAACTAGACACAACCCGGGACCCATTGGGTTCAAGTTGGGTTCGGATCGGTTTGATTTGGAATTTCGGATCTTGTTTCTAATTGTCCATCGTAGTTCGATGCGGTATTAATACAAATAGTTCAAAGTTTGTTGGAAAATAGTTTGAAGTGTAATCGTATCATTGTATAAAAATAGATAATACATTCAATCGTTGTATGAGATTAGTTTGGATTGTGAAAAATGAAAGATAAATAAAAATAAATAAAAAACAATAAAGTTACGAAAAGGCATGACATATTTGCGCCCCGTGCCATTTGCGTCATTCGTCACGCATTTCTATGTGCGCCACGTCATACGGAAGAAAGACGAAAACGCCACATCGCATTGCGTCTTATGACACGGCGCACGACGTAGCACGCCTTTCATAACTATGGGCATTGGTATACATAAAGCTAAAGATGTGCTTGAATATGTACACAAAAATGTATGTCTGGCTTTCCTTGGTAGATGGAGATGGATTCTTTCTTTTATTCACTAATGATTTTTCGCATCAATTTTGGATGACGTTCTGAGAATAAAGGACAAGACTTTGGCTTGGAAACAATAGTGGAGTCTAGTCCATAATGTCTAGAGATAATTTTAACACACATAACATTAACTGCTTTTTTCAAAATAAAATAGTAGTTTCCTTTGATTTTCAAATGCACGAAATTAACACACACATCTTTAGTCATGTCGCAAGTTATTGTTGCAAAACAGCGGGTATGTTATGATTTTTAACTTTGATTTAAATCATTTATTAAACACTTGTACAACAAGTTTATTTAATATGTTAGTTACACAATATTAATCTGGACACTTTATCTCCATTTACTTTCACCTTTGATTTTTATGCTTCGTTTGTTTTTTTTCTAACGTCCAAGTTTCTAAATCATAGACAAATATGAATGGATAAAAGAATTAGAGGGGTAAAAGAATTGATAATGTGCAATAATTAGCAATTATGAGTTTTTAAAAGAAAGAATTTTGGATCAAGAAAGAAGCAATTTAAAAATAAAACAAATTTAGTTGGAATGTCGCAGTACGGACAAGGGAGTTTCAATATAAACAGGACCAACAAACATTTGTGTGAGCTTATAAACAATTTATATGGGCTAAAGAATTAGAAAAATTGAAGTTAGACCACCATCCCTTTTTGTTATAGATATGGCTGAAACCCTATTCCACATATGAGACAAAGAATTGACAATTAATAAGGGTAAGAATAAATCCAGATGCAACCATTACTATATAGTTGAGTGAAACCTACCTCTACCCTTGTTTAGAAGCAGTAGGACAAGTCTTTGAAAGATCATAGATTAGATGATGGTGATGAAATCGTATCCACAAAAACTTACCATTTGTTAATTTTTGTGCATCTGAAGGCATAATTAGACATTATACTGCTCTAGATGATCTACAATTTAGTGGAAAGCTCAACAAAAGAATAAAACTTTACAAGAAAGAACTTGGTGTCTGAAATTGACTGCTTAATAAAAGAAGAGATTTAGGACGAGACATTATTTATGGCAGTGTTTCTAATCAACCGTTCACCTTCTATAGCCATAGAGATAACGACCCTTGAAACTATATAAAAATGCGAGCATGTTAATTAACTGTTTTTTAAAGTATTTAGTTGTCCAACTTATGTGCATGAAAGTAAAGATAACGACCCTTGAAACTTATGTGCATGAGAGTAAAGATAACGACCCTTGAAACTATTTAGTTGTCCAACTTATGTGCATTATTTATGGCAGTGTTTCTAATCAACCGTTCACCTTCTATAGCCATAGAGATAACGACCCTTGAAACTATATAAAAATGCGAGCATGTTAATTAACTGTTTTTAAAGTATTTAGTTGTCCAACTTATGTGCATGAGAGTAAAGATGAGTTGGATCCCATAACAAGTACAAGTACCTTTTTCTACGCCCTACAGTACTACGAACGGATGAAAGGAATAGAATCCTTCAATGAAGGTGTAACCTTCGTCATTTGATGACAAGTTAAGGACATAAAATGATTGCCGGTGTACTGGAGATGCAACAAATGTTTTCCATGCACAGAAAGATAAAGGTATTTTTTATCATGATTGATGAGAGGGGTATAAAGGTTCAGACTCATAACGCAGCCCATTCTCAATCAAGGTCGGTTAAGAAGGAAAGGAAGCTTACGTGACCAGATGACTTCGTCAACTTTAGCATTTAGGGCATTGATTTTGATGAGATGACAACATAACTCTCTTTATGTCGTATGTAAGGAACCAAAGGATTTCAAAGAAGCAACATCTTTGCAGATTACTCAAGTTTAATATTAACTAAGGTGGAGGAGATGTAGTTATTGCACAAGAATCATACATGGAATCTGATGCCTTCTATGTGGAAATGAACAATCCCTGCAAGTTCTTTAAAAAACCAAAGACAACTGTATTGATGGCAAATTGATGAGGATTCTAGTGACATATTTTGCGCGATTGCAAGACATACTTCTGTTAAAATATTGTTAGCATTGGTTGCATATCATGATATGGAATTGAAGCAACTATATGTAAAAACAACTTTCATGCATAGTGATCCCAAAAAGAAATTTTATATACATCAGCAAGAAGCATGTCACATCATGTTTGCAAACTTAATAAATCCTTTTAGGGACTAAAGCAATCCCCAGAACTCTGATATAAGACACTTGAAAAGTTTATGTTTTCGGAAGATTTCTCTCCAACCATTAAGAATCAGTGTATTCACTATAATAGATGTGACGACTAGATTATCCCTTTGTTGTTATATGTTGATGATATGTTACTACTTCGAAGAGTATAATCAAAGGGAATAAGTTGACAGTGAAACTCATTATAGAATTTGACGTGAACCACAAGGAAGATATAGACAGTTCTTAATATGGAAATTATTAGAGACAGGCAGTGGAAGGAAGTTAAACTCGCTCAAAAGCAATATATCAAGAAAACCTTCGGTCGTTATGGTAAGGGAAGAACAAAGTCAAATAGCCCTCCTTTGAACCCTCAAGTTTAGGTCTCTAAAGACATCTTCTGCATTATGAAAGTACCGGTGGTAGTACAACGTGTACGAGCATGCCTACCATGATAGATTTGTCTTACGCAGTTTGCTTCATGCACAGAGATGTCAAATTTGAGCAAGGAACATTGACAAGTAGGGAAGTTGATACTTATATGTTTGCGAGGAGCATTTGATGTTAACTTGTTATATGGTGGAGTTGGTGATGGTGATATTATACTTATAGGCTATTATGATTCAAATCATACGGACGAAAGTGGCTAGTTGTATTTTACACTTGGTATAGGGACAACCTCAACCAATCATGTTGATATTATTTTCACCCTCTTAAAATGGGTGGACAAAATTGTATGGTGAATGACAATAATTATCAGACGTAGTCATTTAGATACTAGGTCAAGCAAGCATACCTGCAGTTGATTGAAAAAACTCATCCAAATCTTTTCCTTGATCTACACAGAAATAACGGTAAATATTTTATACATACGCCTATAAATGATCTCATTGCATTCAAATGGGATATATTAATGACTATATCCTATAGCCTGCCTAATCAAACATCAGCTTGAGCTACTCTTAGATTATACTAGGCTGTGATAAATAATACACAACAGATACATACTAACGATAAGATCTTAAATCTGAATTATAATCCAGCGATAAAGTTGCATGATGTTTTGCAGAAAACTACCTTTTTCATATTCCAGAGCTTGAAGTATCATTTCAACCTGTATAAATTAGACGAGTAAAACATATTATCAGTACAGATCCACGTAATTCTTCAAATTGACAGTAACAACAGTTTTCATTTAAACATGCTGTTTTTAAATTCCTCTTCACGGAAGCGAAAAAAGAGTGTACGAAAATAACTATGTTGTTGTTATGTACAATGTTAGTTTACTACTACGCTAACTTTACGTGCCTATGTAGCCAAAAACGTATAAAGTAAAAAAAACTAACAACAGTCTCTTAGGCATAACCATTTGACTGCGAAAGAATGATGGTAAATGAAACTTAAAGTTTTTGTGTAAATGAAATTACAAACATTTGAAATATTAAATTGACTTCCAAAAGAAAAGGAAGTTGTTCCTTAACATATTTATATTAATTTGGCACGGAATGAAAAAATAGGATTAAAAAACAGAAATTGCTTCAGAATAACACTATGGTACTGGAGTAAGTTCTAACTGCTGACAGACTGCAAATTCAGAATTTAATGCAATAAAATGAGATAGGAATTTTACCTTGTCAAAATCCTTAACAAATTTTGCTTCCACGGAAGAATTTTCTTCATATTCCATCCACAATTCTTCGATCTCCTTTGCTGTTACATAAAGAAAATTACGTTGTCACTGAACATGCCTTAGGATGTTCCATGGAGGTCTCAATCAAAAGGATATTAGTTAACAATATATTGAGCATGAAATGAGTCGGATTTGTGCTAATTGAATATTGTTACAAATCCTCTATTATTTTTTTAGTGGGCCTTGATCGCATTCAGTTTGCACCATTTTCAGGGTTTTGAGATTTGGGACTACGTATCGAGCTCCATATGTGTGTGTGCGCGCGCGTACGTGTCCATGCGCACGCTTGCGCGTCTGTAATATACATACACTTGAGTATGTATAGGGAGGAATGATCCATGACACTCCACTTTTTTTAGCACACCTTCCGTATTTTGAAGTATATTGAAAATGGTAACATTTTGAAGATATCCAATCCATATTATGAATTTAACCTACAAAACATGATACCGTTTTAAAATATTTATACTTTTCAAATTTATAAGTCATTATTAACCATTAAAACAATAATTTTAACGGTTATTTGAACTATCAAGTGTTGTAAAAAAATTACTAACTTCACAACTATCGTAAAAGCGATCCCAAAGATCTAGCTTGTCGATCAGAAATCACAACCAATTCAACCAATAATAATTTTTCACATGCAATGACATGAACAACAAACGCCAAAAGAAATAAAATAGGAACCAAAAAAATTTAAGCATGGTGAATTGTCCACCTTCATGAACCAAACAACCATACATTTGTTCTTCCAATCAAATATTATAGAGAGATTACAAGAAAATTGGCCTTAGATCTGATTTCACTTGAAAACCCTAATTCAATATGAATCTAGAAATTAGGGTTTGTTCGCGGATAATTGTGGGTTCACTCTCTTACTAGAAGGAGGTTATAGACATGTATTTATAAAGTCTTTAACTTGCTGGAACCATATGACAAGCCCTGGGAAATTTGCATCATAGATTGGATGAAACCCAAGCCCAAAACACAACTCAAAACGCACCATAAAGATGCTTTCAAAAAAGTGACCGGTTGACCGATCAAGGGGGCCGGTTGTGTGAGAGTGCTAATTTGACGTCTCAGCAATGTGATCGAATAACCGATTAGGGCTACCGATCGAGGGATTGGTGCTTTGTTTGCCCCCTTTGAATTTCTACCCATGAACTGAATTTTCCTTCAATCTTCAAACGCTAGTAGCTTTCACTCTATAGCATCCTAAATCACCTCTGATTTCTTCCATCGTGAAGCACTCAAACTCCTCTCCAATTCAACATACAATTTGCACAATCAAATAATCGTTAAATTCAACACTCTAATTTGATTTAAATGTCTTATCTCTTTAAATCACCGCATCTCAATAAATTGTTTAGTTTGCATTCAATGGCATCTAAGCTCTATGCAAGTAACTACAAGTTTGGGCATTGTTGTCCAACGAAACTTCTACTTTATGTTTCTTTCCAAACAAAAGAAAAAAATCAAATCCAAATGTCTAGATTCTTCAACATATCTGATGTAGAAGATGAACCTGTAGATATCAAACTCTAAGAGACCATGCTTCACATTCTTTATTCCATATTAAAAAAGAACATTCTTAATATTATCTATTTTAGTCTTCATTCCAAGAATTTCACTAGATTTCTCAGTCTACGCTATCAAATTCCCCAACAAGTTCTACACCACTACATGCATAAGTAGTTGAACCGTCAATACTACCATGCTCACTGATAAGGCCAAAATAATTAACCGACCTTGTCTGCATAAGTATTGAACCGTCAATACTACAATGCTCACTGATAAGGCCAAAATAATTAACCGACCTTGTCTGCGATTAAACTCCACCTAAATTTTGAATCTCCGGAATCTTCTCATTTAACATGGTACCATCGGAATACCACTAACTCTCTTCATATAGAAACAATCCGATGCCTCAAATGTGCATAGCAATTTCCTATCCTTTTAATATCATCACTAGGTAGAGGCTCCGCTTTTAATAAAAACTTCTTATCTATCATTGCTAATCATAAATCACAATTCTTCTAACCATGGTATATTACAATCTACACATTTTCATTTCTTCTCCATAGCCTAACAAATTTGTTTGCTTCTTCTAGGATTCAGCTTACCATGTCTATCATCACAGATGTAAGTTGCACAACAAAACAATACAAGTAATGAAATATTGAAATACCTACAAGCTTACCTTTTCATATCTCCTCGGTAATCTTCATATCTACGACAATGAAAAGTGTGTAGTTGATGAAAAATACTGCTACAAATGTCGCGTTTGCCCAAAATCTATCTTTCAAACCAACAAGTCAATTTCAAACTAATAGCTCTTTCCTACAAAATTTGACTCACTCTCAACCACTTCATCGTACTAAGATTCCACCAAAATGACAAAATATATGACTACACCATCGAACATAAATAACTAGTGAATTCTTGTGATGCAAATCAATTACTATTGTCAACTCGGAGGACTCGCATATTTTTTCCCTATTGTTTTGCTACGATCTATCACTTACGAAATTAGACAAGTGTTTTACTTGAGATCGTCAAGACATACATTCGGATCTTTCGTGAGAAATCATCCACAAATAAACCAAAGGAACAAGCTCTACCAAAAGATGCAACTGGAGCGGGTACTCAAGCATAAGAATGAACATACTCTAGAAACATTATAGTTTTATATCACCGAAGATCAAATGTGACATGTCCTCGCTTCTGTCAAATATCAAAACTCCACTCATCAATATGACCTAAATGAAATTGTCATAACTTAGTAGAATCTGAAACACCAAAATCAATAAAAACTGTTGACTCTTTGAAGTCCGCCTCTCCATGAAGCCATTAATATCATCAACTCGCACCGTTTTCATCACTATCAAAGAACCCTTCACCACTCTCAAACCCTCGTCATCCATTACTATCTTCATTCCAACTTTATTCAAACCTCCTACAAACATCAAACTTCTACGTAATATCGGAACATGTTTAACATCTATGATGGTCCTAACAACACTACCAAACATCTTAAACCTCACACTCTCAACGTTTACAGCATGATAGATGCGTAATTCCTTGTATGAATTGTCATGTCATCAATTTACTTATAACTAATAATAAAACAACTCTTATTTTGCATCATGTGGTAAGAAACAACAAAAATATGTACTCCCCAACGATGAAATACTAGCTGAAAACATTGATGTATCACTTTTAATACTATCATCATCCAAACTAGCTGCTACAAAAACTGAAGCTTTCGCATTGTTCTTTCTTTCCTTCCTAACATGTCTAACCTTTGTGATAGTTCTAACAACGCTAACAAACATTCTAAACCTCACTCTCAACGTTCACAACATGACAAATGTGTTATTTCTTGTATTAACTGACATACCATTAATCTTCTTATAACTAATAAAAGAGCTATTATCTGGCATCATGTAGTAAGAGACTCTAGAAATATGTACTTTCTAAAAATGACATACTTGTTGAAAACACTTATGTATCACTTTTACTACTATCAGCATCCAAAGTAACCATTGGAGAAACTGAAGCTTCCCACTTCTTCTCTCTTTCCTTCCTAAAATTCAAACAGTCCCATATAAAATGTCTTTCATGTTTACAATGGTAACAAGCACCCTTTCAAGGATCTCTAAATTGAGACATATATATATATGTATATGTATCTGTAAATGTGTGTGTGTATCCCACTTCTAAGGTTCTTTCGATTCTTAGCTCTACCCTGAATAACCAAGCCCTTTATATCACTATCAATATTTATGTCACTAGCCAACCTACAACTTCACATTATCATGCAAGTCGGCCTTCACATCAAACAGACTAATGTAACTCCTCTCATAAATCATGAAGTTCACAGACGTTGTATACTTCAAAGGTAATGAACATAATGAAATGACTGTATATGCATCATCACTAACATCAACGTCCACTGCTTTCAAATCCATAATCAAGGTAATAAGGGTATCGATATGCTTTGAAAGGGTAACTTCGGCTTCATCCTAAAGAAATATAGTTGTTGTTGAATGTTGAAGAATAGTGTGTTTGGTCGATGACTTATCCTGATAAGTTGTCTGCAATGCATATCATAATTCCTTGGTTCAGCTTATGATAAAATTCTCTAAGAACATCATTGATAGGCTTAGCTAATGGATGTAAGAGCACCTTCCTTCATCTTTTCCAATTCATTAACTTTCATATCTTCAATTCATCTGGAGTTGAAATTATCTGAAAGTCTTCTCTTTTTTCAGCATTGTCTTTATCTTCAACTTCCATGTTTAAATCTCATTTCCCATCAAATTTGGTGATTACATGATTATTCTTACCACTCCTAGAAGAACTAGTCATTGATAACTAACCTTGAACAATACAACTAGCTCGTATACCAATCGACTGTGAAAAATTACTAACTTCACAACCATCGTAAAAGCTATCCCAAAGATCTAACTTATCAACTAGAAACCAACGACCGATTCAATCATCCAACTAAGAATAATTTCTACCACTCGATGATATGAACAAAAAGCATCAACATAAATAAAATAAAGAACGCAAAGATTTAATGGGATTCAACGAATTGACTACGTTTACGAATCCAACAACTACGTCTTTATTATTCCAATCAAATATTACTATAGAGAGATTGCAAGCGAATGGTCTCTAGACTTGATTTCACTCAGCACCTCTATTTCAGTTCGATTCTTATTTATAAAACAATAATTATATTCACTCTTTTAGTAGAAGAAGAATGCTATAAAGATTTATTTATAAAGTCTCTAACTTGCTAGAACCTTTGGATACGCCCTAGGAAATCCGCATCAACGTGGATGAAACCCAAACCCAAACACAACTCAAAACGCACCAGAATGGACAGTGATTGTTTAAGGGCAGCGATCGACTAGTCGTGCGAGAATGCTAATTTAACTCCTTAGCGCTATGACCGGTCGCCCGGTTAGGGGTCATCAGCCAACCGGCCGATGCTTTGTTTGCTTCCCTTCGAATTTCTACACAAGAACCGATTTTTCCTTCAATCTTAAAACACTTATAACTTTCACATTGTCGCTCCAAATCACCTCTGATTTATTTCATTGCGGAGCTCTTGAACACTTCTTCAATTTAATACAATTTGCACATATTGATCGCAAAATTCAACATCAAGTTCATTGTGTTAAGATTAGCTCTTGAACTCTTCTTCAATTTAATACAATTTGCACATATTGATCGCAAAATTCAACATCAAGTTCATCGTGTTAAGATTATTCAACTGGATCAATTTTTTGAAGAATGATATCAATTATAAAGAAAACATGTTTTTAAAAATTTGTTGCATTTGAAATTGTACAATTTAAAATATATGAGAAAGGGTACTTCATAGGTGCTAAAAAACGTGTCATGAATTATATCCATGGTTGTAAAAGGAGCATCGTTGCACGTATGGTATGGCACCCCATTTTTGCCTTTTGTTCCAATGGCGCAATGTACATGAAAAACTGCACCAAATAGCGCATAAGGTGCACGACACATAATAGACTTGCTTTTTTCGTTTTCAACTATATTTTTAAAATTTTATTTTTTGTTCTTTTTCCATGATATAAATAACATACAAGTTAGTGTTTTTTATATGATTGTGTAATCGAATTGCTTTCCAATATTTTTTGCACAATGTAGGGAATATAAAATGGATTACCAAATTTCATACACTTGAGGCTAATGAATGTAGTAATTGATTTTGAAAACTAAATTATTTCTTATGTATATGGAAAACAAGTTTATGTACGTTATTGGTTTATCGTGTAATATATTATCTTATCCAAAGAGACTCATTATTATTCACACTTATGAAGCATACAAGAAAGTTAGAAGCAATAACCACATTATATATGTTATGATACAAGGAGTTTTTTCCCTTTCATTTTACCTCTAGATCCTCCACCAAGTAAATTGCACATATGCTCGATAGCTTCTCTTTCTCTTCTACTCTTCTCTTCCTTGGGTACACCGTCAGCTGGTGTAATATCCCCCACAATAGCTGTTTGTTCATTATCATAATTATCAGCCACTTTACAATGATCGTTTACTTTAGCTCACTCACACATACTAAGAGCTTGTCTGGCAACAACTTTAAGACTATTTAAACGTAGTTTCAAGTTATAATTGTAGAAAGTAGAATTGATTGATAGATAAGTTGAATTTGATTAGACTTAGTTGCAGAATATTAAGTCATATAGAAGTTTAGTTATTTACTACTATTAAGTTGATAAACTAAGTTCAAGTCAGAGAAGTAACAAGCATGCTCCAAGTCACCAACATATGAAAATGCAGTTTTAGTACCTTCAGCTATATCATGAACAATCGCCATTTTAACCAACCTAATAAAATAGCACAACTTGAATTGACAGAAACAAAATGAAAAAAAAAACGTCAAAATACGTCCGAAGTTCCAAACCAAACCTATCGCGATCGACTCCTGACAAATCGGGTGCAATGAGAGCCATGACGCTCATCCGATACATGTGATCCGCAATCGATTCTGGATCCGACACACCACGCCGCAACCATCCTGCTCTCTTCGTCGTCTGTAAGAAAAGATTGAATACATAAAAAGGGAGAGAGAAAGTAAGAACTAGGGTTTGTAGTAGCACTGTAGCAGGGAGCAGTTTGTACCTTAAGGCGGTGGCAGAGAGTGAGGAAGTCGATGGCGGAGGAGGGATTAGGACCGTCGGATGATGATGAAGACATTCTGACCGTAAGTTTCGAGATTGGACGGATGGGAATGGACGATAGGTTAGGCAGTGATGATGAAGTTGAGGTTAGCGAAGGTTTAAAGAGATTTGGTGCTATTACTCTGGTGCTGCCGCTCATTTTTAATTTGTTCCACTTAAGTGATTGGGTTTCCGAATTTTATGGAAAATAATTTATTATCTTTTCTTCCGGCATGGCATATCAAAACTTCAGTCGTATTACTCTACTTAACCCAAATAAAAATAGTTAGAGTTTTAATTAACGTCACATATTCATTATAACAAAATATTGCAATGTTAACTATTCATTTGACAAGTCCTCCTAAGTTTAACGTGAGTGTGTGTGTATGGAATGAAGTTTAAGGTGAGTATATAGTTACCGTAAATAGAATAAAAGTTCAGCATTTGGATGGAATATTCTTTGGGCTTTTGGTTTAGATTGAAGGGGTGATTCTTTTGTTAATGCTCGAATTAAAGCTGGACATGTGTATAAATTTTATCACGGTGGATATTAGGACAGATTCTTGAAATCGTTAGTTGAATAAATTCAGCTGAGAATTAGCGATCTGTAATTAATTTAAAGGATAAAAATTTGTATATTTTTAGCCTCAAGGACACGACCTCAATATTTTAACCACAACTCAATATTTTAACCACAAGGACATTCTCCTAAAAATTATTCATAAGGACAAACATTCTTTCAAAATTATTCATAAGGACAAACATTTTTCCAAAACTGCTACCGAACTAAAAACCGATATCTAAAAACTGTTACCGATAACTACAAATTGATACCTAAAAACTTAAAAACTGATACATAAAGAAAGTTGTCATTCACGCTAAAATACTGAAGGTCTGTCCTTGAGGCAAAAATGCTGAGAAATTTTGTCCTTGACAATAATTTTTTGAATTAATTAGCAAATATGATTTTTCCTATTCTACTTAGTCAAAAGTTCTATTAATGTTAACTCAAATAGAAAAAATATTATCTCTCATTTTGAGCATCCTACACAAAGTTTCTTTTCCCATGGTATATTTCACTTATATGCACTTTTAAATAAAGAAAGCAAATTCTTGAACTTTCAATCTAAATGCTTGCAGTTTGAAAGAAAATGTAACTATTTGTATTTATCCATAGTTTCAAATAGACAATACAAATATTTGTATTTGCATGCATTTGAAATAGATTATACGAAACATTAGTGATTTAGTGAAATATTTGCACATCGTCGTAAGCTATATTCATTTGGTATAATTATTTGTGTTTTTTTTTTCAACTGTAACATTATATTATATTTTAAGTGAAAATACCTGCAATTTTACGTAAGGATGTAAAGTATTTGCACTTCAATTAAAAAAAGGTGAAATATATATCGTTATCATATAGGTTGGAATCAAATTTAGTTTTAACTACATGGATTAAAAAAGCGACTATAAGACTGTGAGCAAGGTAGTTTGAATGTTGAAGAGGAAAAAAAAAAAGAAACAAGTTCAGCACAAGTATTAAAAGACAAGTTAGAATTTTAAGGAGATTCAGAGATAGAGTTGTCCTACATCTATTATGCAAATATCTTATTATTGTGGATCTGATTACAAGATTACAAAAGAGTTTCTCTCCAAATTACCATTAAAATATTTTATGAAGCTTTTGAAATACCTCAAAGTACAAAATGAGCAACGAGGAGGAAGAAGTCCGAAATAGTTCTCTCTCGTGGTGTAGAGGCTCCTCGTCTTTTAATATTTTGATTTCTTTCGATGATTGAAGTATGTACAAATCTGATGATCCCTAAGGACCTTCGGATGGGCTAATGATATGGCATGATATATTTTCATTTATTTGTTTTGGATGCTTGACGCATAACAGTTTAAATGATTAGAATTTCACTCTTTAACTTTACATGGTGAAAAATCAACATTTACTCTAAGATAACATGGATGATCGAGTGAATTGCCTTATGTCACAACTTCCTTGGTTGTTGAAAGCTAAGGTGTGGTATTATTGAACATAAGTTATTTGCTAATAATACCTTTAGCTTCCGTGCGAAATATTTTGGTGCCAACTTCCTAAACTGGCGAAAGCAAATGGTTCCTAACGTCTTTATGTGTTACAGTTGAATTTGTATGGGTTCTCGCTTACAAAATTTGCATAGACCCCATTGGATCAAGTGCACTGACATCGAGGTTAAAATGGTGAATTTCAAATAAAAACTTTTATTAAATTACACAAGATCTTTATTTTGTGGTTGTGTAAATAAATATTTGTATATACAATATAAAATTTAGTATTTTGATTAATGAAAAAGATTTGATATATTTATTTTAATTATTTTTATTAAAGTACTTATTTAATGTTAATGCTTAAATTAATTTGTTATTTTTTTATGCATATTTAATATGTTATGATATTCATAATTTATACTGGGTTCATAGGAGAATTGATTGTTTTATCCTACAGTTAATAAGATGTCTAAGTGTTATATATATATATATATATAAGTGTTATATATATAGTAACGTGCCACCCTTATGCTCATATTACCCAAGAATATTATAGGTAATATTGTTGGCTAATACAGAGAATAAGGCTGATTAGGAGCGACCATATGTAATATTGCTTTGGGCGAGTATCGATAAGTCAAATTATGTGACTATATTTTTTTTCCTTTTCCTTACAAGAAGAGATTCGATGTATGCAATACGAGCACAAAATAATAATACAACGGCTTAATATAATTCAGAACAATATCTCACATAATATACAACACAGAATCATAAATCACAACGGGAATATAATACATCAATTATCTCCTTAAAGTGTAAGTCTACAAATATATATTCATGCATAAACTATGACGGTCCAAAAGTATACTTAACAACTTAAGTTAACACTAGATCAAAATATACAACAAATATACATATACAACTAGCACCCCATAGTGAAACTCTATCATATAGGCAACACTGCATATGTCTACTCTAGCCAGCCCTCGTCCAAAGTCACCGAGTCCCTACACCTGTTAAGTCTCGGTCTGACTCGAGTATTATAAGAATAATAAATGGGTCGGGCTATCTCTAAATATCCAAAAGGTGAGATCATACTAATAAGCATGCATAACATCAAAGATATAGATATCTGAATGGTATAAGAAACTAAACAGTTCAAATACCATAATAGTAACTCATAGCAAGTGATACCAAAATCCAAAGATAGCTATAAGGAAGTAAATAGCCTCACATCTCATATTTCACCAAATTATGAAACACAAATATAGCCCTTCATAGGAAAAATAGAATTATAGTGAAATCCCAAATCAAGTCTTAAATCTCAAAGATTAGCCATAAGGAAGTACCCCAAATATCACCAATAATATCTCATAAGAAAGTGCCCAAATATCTGAAAATAACCATAAATATAGCAAGTAGCACTTTCAAATCAAATATCACCAAATCACAAAACTCGAGTATTGGCCCATCATAGGCTAAGTATAAATATGGTGAAATCCCAAATTGGTGAACATAACTCAAAGTCGAAATCAATAACAAAATGTCACCACAAAAAAGGCAAGCACAAGGCTATACCTAACGATCGATTGTATCCCCAAAGACAAGCGCAAAGGTTACGTCCGACGACCATGAAAGATCACCTCCCTAAAAACGAGCTTGAAAACTACGCCTGACGACCACGAAGGATCGCCCTCCAAAGATGAGCTAGAAAGCTACGTCTGACGACCACGGAGGATCACTTTCCCAAAGACGAGCACAAAAGCTACGCCATCCCAAAAAGTGTCGCCTGCTCTCAATTAATAACCAGTGGATTTCGCTAAGGCGTCCCATACCACCCGGCGAAATTCAATGTTTACTAATAGATTGTAAACTCCACTGGATATGTGTAATGTACTCTCAATTAGTAATTAAATGAGTATCGTCCAATGTCTCATAACCACTTTGCGATACTTAAATATTTACTAAAGATTGTAAATCCCATTTGACTAAAATATTCAATCGAACGAGTCAATAATCAATCGATAAAGTAATACATATGTTTCATACCACATGTATTGCTAAATCGTTTAATTAGATTCCTCATTCAAATGAAAGCAAAAATTGCAAGAAAGCAATAATCTCAAAAGTCACACAAGAAATGCCAAAACTGCATATAAATAGCCAAAGGCTGAGCACAATAAAAACCAATAGAGTTTATAGTTTTGAAAGTAAATAATATACTTTTTATCATATAGAAAATGATTTGCAAATACTTTCTCTATATACATACTTTCTCCTTTTAAAATCCCTAAACTCATGTGTTATTCAAATATATATACTTATTTATTGCTTGAGTACATAAACTATATATCTGAATGGATAACAAAATGTATTTATATATATAGTTGTTCCAAAATCTCCTTAAAAAGGTATATAGTTCTACAACTATATTCCAAAAGCCATATAAATGAGAACATATTTATTTATGGAAACATAAATACTCGTATTTAAAAACCATACTGATATACATACATTGGCTAACGATATAGGTTTATACTTCAAAACCATACTTTTAATTATAAACTATTTATACTAATTGTATTTAATATATAATTACTTATAAAATCATCCATAAAGGAAATAGATTAATTTGGAAACAAATTTGAGATTGGTAAATTATAATAAACTTTCTATTGTAAATTATTTTGATTCAAACCACATAAATGTTAAAAAAAAATATAACTTCAAAATCATTGGATCGAGGAATCACCAAATCGGAGAATCAAAGTTCAGAAAATCAAAAGGCAAGGCACTCGGAAAGTTATCAAAACAATATATGGTTATACAAAAATCCATAAAAGAGTTTACACTTACTTTCGATTGAAATTAGACAAAACTAATTTTATAATTCTATATTTCAACTATAGCTTGTTTTAAAACTATATATATATATGAAATACGCAACATTGAAACGTGATTATTGAATCTCAGAAATCGATATTGAAAACCCCAAGAAACCAATATCAAAACAACATAAGAGATATAAATTAAGGAGAAGAACCAAATTCCAGAAACTTGGAGTTATTGGAAGCATTAAAATGATTGGAGTATTGCAAATAATCAAAACAACAATAAGCAAGCAAATCTAGAACTTGTAGAATGGAGTAGCACCTCGAGCATATAATGCTCCAGGAAGCTCGACCAGTCGACTGAACCTAGGGTTAGTCGACTAGACGCAAGACCTGGAGCTATATGCTCTAGGAATGACTCGACCAGTCAATTGAAACCTTAGTTTCAGTCGACTGGACGCGAGTAGCTAGAGCTGTAATTCCAGGTCTCATTCCCAATCAATGCAGGTATACTTTATGGCGATTTAACTCAATTTCGGTAATAATATATGACATATAATGACCATATACTTGCATGAAATAACCAATAGCATCATATAAAAGCAATTCAAAGCAACTAAAGATGATTTCGTTCATGAACAGTAAGTATCTCAATTGGTTTTAAGCGGTAGTTTACATTCATTGCAATTTCAAGCATAAAACCATCAAAATATTAGCAAGCATCGAGCATCTGAAACTAAACTTAGAGATCTTATGAGGTTTAACTCACATTTTCTCCTCGATTCAACAGCCAATAAACTACAGTAGTTCCAATTTCTCAAAAGTAAGCCCTAAAACTCAATTTATACAAAGAAGAATACAATAGTTCAAATCTTAACCCAAAACCGAAATTAATTGCTCAAAAGAGTATAATAGGGTTACATAATCATTACCTTAATTTTTCTGGATTTTCTAACAATTTATTCCTATTTTAATTTATTGCTTTGCTTCTAGGTTAAGAGGAAATTTGGTTCTTCTTTCTATTAGTTTTCTCTTTTGTATAATGAACGTATAGTATACTGAAGAGGATGATTTTCTCCTTAGTTAATACTAAAATGGACTTGGGTTTGAAATTAAATCCATTAAGAGAAATAAGAAATTTTCTACTTCTTTTATATATTTAACAAAGCCCTTTTCTTATTATTTATAAAGCTATGATTATTACTCAAGTGCTTAAAACCAAAGCTCAACTTTTAGATAAGAAAATTTCTTAAGTAATTAATAAAACGAACACTATTTTGGGCTTTAGTTTTAACTTGCAACCCAAAAAGATAACTACTTTTATTTAATTAGTTACTAATAACTCCATAAACCAAAGCTTAACTATCTAAACCATAGTCAAATGAATAAAATGACTTCTTAAATTATTTTAACAATGAACAATGTTTTTATAAAGAAGTCTTATTAATATCAAATTCTTCTTTTATTTAAAAAGACTCAAACTGGATAAATATTCTAATCCAAACTCTAGTTCCAATTATCTTTAAATAAAACTCTAAATTTCTAATTTTTTTCAATATTCTAGAATTTTAGAATTCACCATAATTAAATAAAATATCAATAATGTTTTCAATTGATTTCAATCCTTTGAAAATACTAATATTTCTCAATTCCGCAATGATTTAGAATTAATCATTCTAAAACAATTTATTCTTTACAAACGAATACAAAATTCTAGATTAATGATTTATATTCCCCAATTTAAATCACTATTTATTTTATTTTATTAACTCAAAAATCCGGATTGTTACATGTGTGTGTATTACTCTATCCCAAGTGTACGTGAAACAAGTAATAAATTTTTTAATTTGGAATTTTATAAAACATTTATATATAAAAAAATAATATAAATGTATAGTTGAAATATACACACACAACCGCATATATGTATATATATCTAAAAAAACTTATACACACATACATAATCTAAGCCAAAAATCAAAATTTATGGATTTTTTTTATATATGTGTGCGCGCTTGTGTGTATATTGAAAATAGGTTCTTTATTAACGACGTAAAGAACACAGTAAGGACTCACCTCCTTAAAAAACTTTACTAGTATAGTAAGGAAAAAGAGAATGACGATCTTTATTTTACAAAGTACACTGTATGTATACACATTTACAACATAAAAGAAAAATAAGAATAACACACATCCGACTTCACCGCATTTTCATCTATCCGGTCCAGCCCACATAACAAGATAAGAATGAAACCCTTCTCTTCATTTTAGCTCCATCGGCAAAGAAAACCCTAGCCTGAATCATTTAGCTTTATTCCCCATATCCTTGGCATTTCTCGTTCTTCCCTCTTCAAACCTCCGAAATTATCTCCTTTATGAATTTGTAAACGAGCATCAATGTCGATCAACTTTTCTTTTCGAACCACTGCAACAACAGACTTTGCATCAGAAACCCTTCTACTTCCTTCATTCCTACTTGCACCAAAAATTGGCACAAACACCCAATAGAGATTTTGTAGAGAAATAAATGAAGAAAATTCAAAGAAAACAGAGAAAACAAGCAATTAAATAACAGAAATTAGTAATAACAAGAACACAACGATTTATAGTAGTTCGGCGTTGGAAGCCTACGTCCACTTTAGAGAAATAACTTTACTAATCACTTGAATTGCTGAGTACAAAGGGATGGATCGGGTACGATCCGTAGTTACAATGGAGTACAAAGGAAACAGCATCGTAAAGATTCCCAAAATGAACAATCAAGTCTGTATTTATAGGGGAAGATGACAAAATATCTTCCTGAAATTTCGACTACGGAGTCTCCAGATCCAGACAAGGTCACCCTATCGATCGTAGACCCTACTTCACTACAACAAAAATACCCTATTACAATGCGCTTTTACTTTTTACAACGGGCATTGACTGCCCGTTGTAATAAAATGCTATTACAATGGCCCTTTCAGGACCGTTGTAATAGATGCCCTATACAACGCCCTTTTTACAACGGGCAATGTCTGCCCGTTGTAATAGATGCCAATTTTACAACGTTCACAAAATACCCATTGTAATATATTCCAATTTTACAACGATCACAAAATACCCGTTGTAAGAGATGCCAATTTTACAACGGTCATAACGCCCGTTGTAATAGGTGTCAATTTTACAACGTTAAAAAATGCCCGTTGTAATAGGTGCCGATTTCACAACGGTCGTAAAATGCCCGTTGTAAACGCTGCCAATTTTACAACGATTATAAAATGCTTACAATAAATGTCCATTGCCAATTTTCGATAATCAATAATTAATAATTACAATGCTTTCTTAAAATTAATATTTATTATTTATTAATATTTAATAATTAATCATTAATAAAATTATATTAATCATAGGTTACTAATTACTAATTATAATATTATATTACTAATTACTAATTACTAATCATTGATAATATTATATTATTTATTAATATTTAATAATTAATCATTAATAATATTATATTAAACTTATAATAATTAATGATTATTAATAAATAATCACTAATCACTAATTATTAACCTTTTTAGTTTACCAGCTGCAATAGATGCTAATTTTCGATAACTCTTAACTGATCATTGTTTTCTTCGATTATCTAATATCTTAGACGTCGTAGGAGGATAATAATCATTCAATAATTAATTAGAAATGTTAATTAATTATTATTATTACTGACTAATATTAATAATTATTATTCAATAACTAATAATTAATATAATAATTAATAATTAATAAATAAAAGTTAATTTTTAATAATTAATTAAACAATAATTAATCAAAAAATATTATATAATGAATATATATATATATGTATATAATTATCTTATATCTAATCTCTACTATTAATAAAGAGTATTCAATGAGTAGATTTGCAGTGTCCTTTTGAAATTTCAAAAATACCCTCATCTATCAGCGGAACCTTACCATCAATTTACAATAGAGCATCCACTTTTCGAACATCTATCAACGAAATTTTGCTAACGATTTGCCACCAACACAATCAATAAAATTGCTTGAAATAAAAGTGTTGGGACTACCAAATGTTTTACACTTATAGCACATATCCATCCATTGATTTTTTAATTAAATAAAAATTAAATATTTATAATTATTAGATGTACGTACGTGCGTTTTATACTAGTTAGGATAAATAAAATAATTATTTTATTTAGTGAATGTAGAAATAAAATATAGATGAAATATTTTACAAAGTAGAAATTATTGTAATTAATTTAGATATTAATTTGTAAATTTTAAGTTGGATGGCCCATCAGCATATTTTTGTATATGGACGTTTCCAGGCTCCAACGAGGAGTAAATTGTCATTGAGTAAACGGTTTTATAAAAGAATTAAATAAACCTTTTTATTACTAAATAAAACTATTACCACCATCCAGCCCGTAGCCCATTATTCGTTTATTTAACCCAGCCCGACCCTTTCCTTACTTTCGTTCTTCAGCCAAAATCAACTAAAACCCTAATTCCCTTTTTGCTCAAAATCATAGATCGAGCGAGCTAGAGTCGAGCAGGGCTGCGAGTGGAGGCTAGGGATAAACTGCTTTCACCTTTCGCAATTCTTGATTTCGCTTTCGCGTTAGTTGATTCAAGATGCTATCGCTGCTGTTGGATTTAGGGCTTTAGAATAAGTTTATTCGAGTCATCAATTTTGAGGTGTTGTAGTAGTCAACTTAAGGTTCCGCGGTAGTCACCTTAAGGTGCTGCAGTAGTTAACTTAAGGTTCCACGGTAGTCACCTTAAGGTGCCGCAGCGGTTTATTTAGGGTGCTGTAGAAGTTCATTTTGAGATTCGATGACGAAAGGCTAGGTGCCGTAATGGTCGAATAGGGTGTCGCAAGTGTCCAATGAAATGGCTTCTGCACCTACTAATCGAGGCTTCCGGATCAGTTGAGATAAGATCTCCGCGTTTGCTGATTGGTTGTTTGAAGGGATAGCCTTCCGTAGTTGTTTGAGGGGGGCAACTGACTATCACCGTCTACCGAAAACCATTCAGGTCAGGACCACCATCACCATTTATAGATCAACTTTCTTGCATTAGAAACAGGTAATTTGAGGTATGGGACTTTATTTGAAATTAGTTTTTTCATTTTTCACGATACAAAAACTTAGGCCCCGTTTGGTTTGCTATTTTTAGTTTTGTGTTTTCGTCTAAAGAAAAATTCACATTTATTATGTATTGTTGAAAAACATACAATTTTGAAAAATGAAACTAACATAGAAAATAGAAAACAAGTTTATTTGATTTTTCGTGTTTTGAGACATAACAAAAGGATGGAAAACAGTTCATCTCCTCCGTTTCCCGTCCATCGTCGCGATGGCTAAGAATTGTAAAAAAATTCCCAGATTTTCTTGTATTTTGTAGTGTATGTTGAAAACATAAAACTCAAAACGAAACCAAACGGGGCCTTAGTTTTTTTAATTATTTTTTTATTTTGGTCTTGAAAATTATGATTTATAAGTTCCAAAATCAAGAGATTCCAAGTCGACTTGCATATATGGACTTATAAATCAATTTTAGGAATAAGAGATCTCAAACAAAACTTGATCCCATAAATCACCTTCCTTTCATCATAGATTTCGATTCGAAAATCATGAATATTTGAACAATTAAGAAGTAGATAAGGTTTCAATTTTGAGGTGATGGCAGGCCTGTTTCTGTTATTTCATTTGTAACGTCTTATTGTCTTTGCATAGATTGTCCAGCAACCTATTTCTGTTTATACTTTCTTTCTTCTTCTACTATTTGGTTTTTCTGTTAACCAAGTCCCAAGTATGCAGTATGTAATATGAACGGTTATTTTAGGGGGTCAAGCTACAATCTCCGAGCCGTAAAAAAATAAAGCGCTTGAATTATTCTTGTAAAATCTATGACAGTATTAAGTTTGCATATTTATCATTCTAACACACACACATATGTATGTATGTGGGTTTTGATTCGACATATCCCAATCAATTTTTTCGTACTCCCCTTTAGGAAACCCCTCTCATAACAAGATACCTCCCTTTAAATGCTCCCTTGTTTTATAGAAATATCAATTTTAATACGATTCAATCATTTAATTTGATAATTTTCAATCTTATTTTTTAGAACCTTCGCATAATTTCTTTTTTTTTAGTTTATTCAGCTCAAAAATATAAAGAGCAATGATATAAATTTATGGAATTCATCTTTTCATTATAATATTCAACTTACTAATCAACAACCAATTTATGGTCTTCAAATCACACTTAAGCAACCAACACTATTTTCATTAATATAAATTATGTTACTATATTAAATGTAAACCATTCACAAAACACGAGTCACACTTTAGTTTGCCAGGTTTGTGGCTAGAGAATACCTCGTCAAGTATGTTTGTATTGAATGTCATGTATTATTTAATGAAAGCTTTGAAGTAAAAAGAAAAAACCAATAGTATAATGCATATGAACCATTTTTTTCTCTCATAACTCTAATATTAATAAATATTATTATTTCCAAAATAATTATAAATTTGTAATACTTTTTTTTTGGATTTTTAACAACATTTATTTGATTATTTGGCTTCTAAGCTTGTGATCCGCAGCAATTGGTGCAGCCTACTTGATGATGTTGCACAAATTATCTTAATTTGTTTTGCTTTTCTTTGATATGTGATTTGATGATGTAATAAAGTAAAATAAACTTTTGTCTGATTTTTGTGTTAATTTTGTAAAATGGATCTGGGAAAAAGATGAATATTGATATTCTTGAGAGGTAATAATAAGTTGTTGATGTAAATGCATTCCAAAGTGCAAACTTATTTGTGTTGTATTTCTGAAACTACAAACCATTTCCAACATGTTTACGGTATTTGAAGTCAAAATTTCTTAGTTGACACTAAGGCCGATACATAATAATAATTTAAGGATATACAAGCAAGGATGAGATAAATCAGAGAGTAAAAATAAGTTTGTGCTTTTCAAAAGCTAATTCTCTTTAAACATTATAATAACCTTCAAACTTCTTGCAATACTTTTGTAACAACTATTTCTGTAACACAATCATGTCATATTGTATAAGAAAGTGCAAACAAGTTTTTCATTCACCTTTTGAATTTGTTTTCTTCTCCTCTCTTCTCTTTCTTCTTCTTCTTCTTCTTATTTTTTGAAATTTTAATTATATTTTTTTTTGAACTGGTACTTTATATACAACAAATCATGGGGACAACATATCCCATGTCAAATAAACGTTCGAAAGCAAGTTTCGAACTTGTGACATCCTGCACCAAAGCCGAATCAACTAACCACTTGGACAAAGGTGCTTGTCTTTAATTATATTTTTATTATATCAATTTTCTGTTTTTATTATTTTGTATTGTTGTGGATTATACTTATTCTTTTGTGAAGAAAGCGATAAATTGTTTGCTTTTCTCATCTATACGTTGTATCTCTAAGTAAAACCTGCTTCATGTCTTGTGGAGTTTTGGTTGTTAATTAATTCAGACTGAGGTGGTTAACTTCATGTCTCATTTTGTATACCGAGGTGGTTAGTTCATTAATATTTCTCTACAATTGCTACTGTACTCACTTTAGGCATGCAACGTATATAAATAATGAAAAATAATTAACTTTTGTTGAGTAGTGCTCTATATTGGTAAAGGTTGAAGTGTAGCATGCAAAGAGAATCTGTGGAACATTTGAGGAACTTGGGTTAGACTTGATGCCATATATGATCTGAAACATGAGCAGTTTTGCATTGAAGCTGGGAACTTTTTCAACAATAGGCTGGATAATACACTAAACTGGTAATGAAACCGGACATTTGCAACTGAAACAATGGCACTGTTTCAATTGCAATTTTTTACTGAAATAGAGTGGAGATGCTTTACCTGATCCTAGGTAGAGCAGAATAGAAGGCTGAAGCTGAAACCAAATCATTGCATCTGAAATGAAGCTGTACCATACAAAAAATGGTTGTGCGAATCAGTTGTGCCAATTAGATTATAGTCTGACATTTTGTGATTGGAGGTCGTTGCATCTGAACATACCTGCCGGAACTGCAAATGGAGGCGTGAAGATGAAGTTTGGGCATATTTGAGTATTATGTGGGCTTTGATTAACTAAAATATTATAGTTCAAGGTTTGCTTCAATGTCGTTCGGTCTAAATTTTTAAATCTTGTGTTATTATTTGTATGTACTACGTGTTATGTTAGTTTAGGGTTGTATTCGATGTTTTGTAACTATGTCAAATTTTATGAATGATGTGAATAGATAAATCTTTTTGTTATTTTGAAATGTGAATTTATTTTGCTACTTTTAGTAAATATGAATAAATATGGTTGTCATTAGTATAATAATTTTGTTTCAATTCAAAATAGTTTAAAATTTACACGTGCATTGTAGTAGTTTTATTTTTTTTCTCATTTGAATTTTTTTAACAACGAGCAAAAACAGTTGTAAAAGGATTAATTGCAACGGGCAAAAATAGTTGTAAAAGACCCTTATTGCAATGAGCAATAACCATTGTAAAATTCATCCACTCTATTACAACATCGCATAATACAACAGGTCTAGGCCCATTGCGAAACCCCTATTACAACGGGCATTGCCCGTTGTAAAAGGGGTATTTTGTTGTAGTGCTTCCATCAAAATAACAATCAGTGCAGATTGTTTTTCTTTCTCCTTTTGGCATGCAATCGATATGGTAAGCTCCACTCTTCAATATATTGATGTTCCAAAAGTTTCATATGTAGTTAACTTATAGATTTTGAGATATCGATTGTTTTTCGTTGAGTTTAACCGTAATATCGATACGGTACGATCCATAATTGGTGAATATGGATCGTAACCAATCCATTTTCAGTAAAGAGTGTATTTTCATATTTTTATCATTCTATTGAGTCCTTCTTCTGCTTTTGTTTTGCCACTGCTTCATATTATCATATGTGCATGATTTTTGGGCTTTGTGATTGTTAATCTGACTTGTCGGTCCCGATGGAAGTCGAGTCTAACTTGTCTAGTCAGTTCGAATATAGTCGGGCCAAAAGGCTGGATAACACTTGCCCCCAAAGTACGTCTTGTTTCAACATGACATGCTCTGAATTGATGCAAGTTAGTGTCGTCGAAAAGGAATCCATCCATTTTTTTGAACAGTGGTTATCCTGTAACATACCTAATTTTAATAAAATTATTCAGGAGATTTAATTAGATAAATTAAATAGATTAATGTAAAGGTTAGAGAGATAAGGAGATTGAGATTTGAAAATGAATTAGAGGCCGAGCTTAACTAAATATAAACTAAAAGAATGAGTTTATGTAAATGGTATTATATGATGACTAATAAGAGAATAAGGCTAAGGGCATTATGGGGAATAGCCATCCACCATATTCTTAACCCCTAAACCCTTATTCCAATTCTCATTTCACGCGTTCAAAATCATAAAACATAAACAAAGAGGAGCTCAAGCCGGCCATTATCTAGGAGAAGAAAATTTCAAGTAAAAGCTAAGGAATCAAGCTAGAAGAATTAGTCAAGTTCAAATCTCAAGTCCTTATCCAAATCAAGGTGAATAATAATCTAAACCATCTCTATTTTTGGTTTTATAGATCATTTGATTTCGGGTTTAAGTTTAAATCCACTATGATGAATTTTTGATGATGATTTGCTTGGATTTCATGATATGTAATATTCAAACAAGTTTGTTTGATAAATGTTTATTTGATTTTAAGGCTAAAATCGTTTATATTGGGTTTCAAATGCCATGAGGATTTAATATATTACGTAAAACATTATTTTGGAGATGGGTTAAATTTTTCGTAATTATCCAAGCTATGGGTAATTTATTATGAATTTTCAAAGGAGAATATAAATAATTTGGTTTATAAATTAATTTTGGTAATTATATAAAGGAATTTGGGTCCGAAATTTATATATGTTAGATAACATATTGAAAGTGAATTTCTATGATTTTTGGGGATTTTTCCTAAGAAATTTACTATGGAAATTAAATTAATTTAGCTGGAGAATTATATGTTTTAATTGTTTTGATTAAGGGAAGGGCTTCTTTGCTAATTGTTTTAATTATATCTAAAATAAATTCGGTAGTATTTTAGGAAAAGATTTAAAAAAAAGTTTATGGCAACCAATTAAAGTTTTACAAATAGGCAAGTTAGTTGAAAAGCATTTACCTAAAAAGGCAATAATATAATTTTTGTTCAGAAGCACGGTTTCGCAACTTCCAGTAGTGACTTTTTGACCATGTACCTTCGCCTCCATCTAAGTCGAAACCAATACACATGGTATCAATGCTTTGATACGTAGTGGATTGGAGAAAGGCGGAAGGTATGGAGTCAAAACCATGCTTTCGAAGGGGACGGGACCAATTTCAATAGCTTTCGAAGGTCTTTTGTTTTACTATCCAAAGAAATGCCACTTACCTTATTTTCAAAAGAATGCTTTCGAGAGGGTTTAATATAGCTTTCGAAGAAGTTGCCTTCCTTTTGTTTTGAAAGGGTAGCTTTTGAATGAGTTGCCTTGTTTTTAAATCAATGCTTTCGAAAGGGTAGTTTGAACCCAGTCGAAACCTTGCTACCGTCTCTATGCCTTTCGAAGGGATTGAAGTCATCAACGAGTTCGAAAGGTAGCTTTTGTTTTATAAATGTAATAAGCCAAATCCCAAAGCTTTCGAAAGAGCTTCAGTAGCCATATAATGGTTTTGAAGGCAATGGCTTCGAAAATGGTTTCGAAGTTATCCTTCCAAATGTTTTACTTAAATGATTAAAGCTTTCGAAAGGATGGTTCCGAAGCCATCTATTTTTCCCCAAACTCTTTTTAATGGTTTCGAAAGGGGTACTTTTGTTTATATTCACTTTGACCCATAAGATATGTTTAAGATTAAACCCAATGGTTTCGAAAGGGGTACTTTCAATTGGTTTCGAAGCTATGCATTTATAAATAAGCAAGTGATGCTTTCATACTTTCAAAAGGTATGTTTTGATGGTTTCGAAAGATATGTTTTAAAGTGTTTCGAAAGGCATATGCTTAGTGTTTTGAAAAGAAGATTTGAATACTTTCAAAAGAGGTTATTCAATGGTTTCGAAAGTAAAGGTCTAAGGTTTCATAAGCCTTAGTTTTCAAAACAAAGAACCCAATCTCTGTTTTTAAAGGTAAAATCAATGGCACTATAAAAGAGCTTTTAAATGGCTTTTAAATTTGGAGTTTTTGAAGAAGCTTTCCTTGATAAAATAATAGGTTAAAGGGATTAACCATGTTTCAGGTGGAAAAAAATGATTTCAGGGATATTAAACCATAAATGTTGGTATTATTTTTGTGTATATGCTTCTTCTATAAATATATTCACTAAGTAATGGACCATAACTGTATTTTGGGGAGTAAGGGCAGAATTACCCGGTAGGTTGACCTAGTAGTGAATATGAGTTAAGTAACTCATGATTCCTGAATGAATAGAGTTGCATCTAAGAGGTCAGATAGACTAGAATATAGGATGCCCAAAGACCAATTAATAAGTTGTCAGTTTAGAAAGGTTCATAGTGAATCCATGAAAACTATGTTTAAAGAGAGTTATTGGCAGGGGCCAACAGGTTCGTAGTGAACCCATGAAACTATATCCAGATTAAGTTATTGACAGAAGTCAATAGGTTCACAGTCAACCCATAAAAACTATGATATGAGGGAAGTTATTGGAGATAACAATAGGTTTTGGGAGAACCCATGGAATAATTAAAGGAAGTTATTGGTAGGGGCCAATAGGTTCTTAGTGATCCCATGGAAATTATGAGACCGGATAGATAGTCCATAAACTTTAGTTAGGTTTTTAGTGAGCCCATGAAAACTAATATGTTAATAGTAACCCTAGAAAATATAAGTGTGACAGATAGTCAAATGAATGGGGATGAGAAATCCAGAATGATTTACTTGTTTGCATATCATCATAATATTTTAAATTGCTATGTTTTAACCATTATGGATGTAGGAGCATAATATATAGTTGTATAAGTTTTGATAAGATAATAGCGAGGGGAAAACACGTTCAGCTAAGCAACATGGTCTCACTAGATATCTAAATGGTTTGAGATGGTAGGTTATTATTTACACCAGACTTTATGTCTGACTCGAAGTTTATGTTTTCCCCTTAAACTCTCGGGTACTCAATTAATTTTGAGTAGTTTGAGAGTTGAGGCTTTTGAGGTATTTCTTAGACGAATAAGCTTCCGGAGACGTGCAAGAGGAAAGCTGGCTAGTAGGATTTCTTTTCTTTTATTCCACTGTGTTTTGATGTAAAGGCAAAGTTTATTACTTGCATATGTTTAGACTCTGATCGTCCAAGGGGGCATCTTCATATGTCGCTCTTGGCGTATGTTGTAATAATTATATTTTCTCTAAATATGGTTTTCGAACGGGATTATGTAATGAATTTGAAATGATTTGAAATGGAATGTGAAAGTTGTTTAATGATTTTAAAAATATATTCATATCCATGTGTTTCTGTTATATCAATGTATCTAGCATTACCGAATTTGGTCGCCGATGATTAATAACTATGGATGACTGCAGCATCCGTAGCCGTTAGTTTTGGACCTCTAAGTGGGGGGTGGTATAAGTTGGTATAAGAGCATAGGTTTATGAAAACTTAAAAGAAATTTAAGCCTAAAAGATTTTTTAAAACATAATCCAATGAATCAGAAAATAAGATCGGGGTTTGGGTTAACGCTATAGTAACGTACTTGTATTTGATATATATATATATATATATATATATATATATATATATAAGTATGTATTCCCCTCTCTCTTAGACCATTTTTTTGTATCCTACTAAGATTCGTATGCAGATTTACGAGAAAGAAGATATGGAGGCAGGAAACGGAAGAGGTAATCTCAGTGGAGGAAGCACCACAACAATCAGAAATGTTCGACCCACCAGTAGGAACCCGAGTCGACAGGCAAATGCTAATCAAAATGCAGTTGCCAATGTAGGTGCTGGAAATCCGCCAGTAGATATGTGAATGATGTATTAGTTCTTCGTCAATCTGATGCAAGTAGGAGCAGCTGCTGGAGTAGCTGGGAATGTTGGAGGAGCTAATCCCGTGGCTCCAATTGGAAACAACTATACAAAGTTGAGCAGAGATTATGCCAGTCTTGGTGGAAAGCCATTTATGGGAACGTCAGATGCCATAGAAATTGAGAATTAGCTATTGCATTGTGAGAGAATCTTTGCGGACTTGGGATTGAATGATGAGCAGAAGAGGAGACTAGCCTCTAGGCAGTTGCAGGAAGCAACACTTTAGTGGTGGAATAGTGTTACTGCTGGAGTTCCTGAGGAAGAGTTGATTTGGGCAGAATTTCGAGGGAGATTTAAGCAGAGGTTTTTGTTTGAAGTTGCTAAGTCGCATTGTTGAGAAAGTTCATGGATTTGGTGTAGGGAGAGATGTCGGTAGTTGAGTACGTTATTAAGTTTGATGAGCTGTCCAGATATGGGTATGCTACTATTGACACCGTCATCAAGAGGAATGAGAAGTTTATTCGGGGATTGAGACCCGAGATTGCTAGGGCGACCCTGCCACATCTCCATGATCCTTGTAATTTTATTGTAGAGATGGAAATCCGACATGAGGAAATGCTTGCTATTTATGGGAAGGAGAAGCCGGTTGAAACCCAGGGCTCTCAGGGTAAGAAAAGGAAGTTCTTTAAGAAGAAAGGAACCAAGAAGGGAAAAGCTGCCAAGAAGGCAAAGGCTAATTTGGTTTGTTTTAAGTGGGATAAGAAGGGTCATTATGCTCTTGAATGCAGAACTGGCAAGGGGAAGAAGGTCGCAGACAAGAAGAGGGTGAAATGCTTTAACTGTGACCAGGTTGGGCATTATAAGGATCAGTGTCCAGAACCAGTCAGGGTGGACAAGGGAAAAGTCTTTGCTATTGGACCATCGACTGCTAGGCCAACTGTTGCTGAAAAAGGAAAGACTGTGATGGAAGGTACGCTTTTTGTAACGTCCCGAATTTTTCGCGTTCGAAAATCGACATCCATACTTTACATCGTACTCGAATGCCATAGATTCGACCGTTCAAATCCGATTCGCCGGAGTTTATAACACAATAAGTATAACAACACAACGGAAGAAAGAAAAAGAATATAGATATACAACATCTGATACAATATCCAGATACAATGATGATACAATGAATATCTATATACATCAGAGATATGATACAAGAAATAACAGCGGAAAGAATGTCTCCAATAGAATGCTCCAAGATAAGCAACGTCAATCCATGAACTCCAAGAACTAAACTAGCTCTAGATAATCTACTGAACCTGAATATCTGAAAAACCCAACTCTAGACTGCCCGTGTGGAAAATAGTGGGCACCCAGAGTTTAGGAAGGGAACAATAAACTACGGATCAGTCATGGGACTGGTGTGAGCAACAAAAACAGTTTATCTTTAAAAACAAACAGCAGAGAATTTTAAAGTCAATTCGCAATGCTTTTGGAAAATGAGACTACCATAAGGCCTCCTGCCACACACACAATGCAAACGCAGAATTGGAGAAGATTTCTCCTTATGATAGTCAAAGATGCTTACTACGCAAAATCAAATCATTATTATCATTAGTGCATAGTGTCGAAAACCATTTCGAAAATATAATATTAATCTTAGCCAGCATACAACCATTTTTGTATGCCTGCTATAGCTACTACGTTCAATAGCAGGTTACCGCTACATTCCATAGCAGGTAATACAACTAAAAACCGTACAGGGTTCGTATTGTTTCTTTGGATTTCCAACAAATGATCAGGCTAAGGAACTTCCTTACTGAAATAGAAACGCCTCTGGAAAGACGCCCCAGATCCTAACCGGATCTCTGCAAACAAAAGGTCGACGCTACCTCACGCTGTAACCAAGCTGTAACTAGGTAACTAACACACGAGTCATGTCATCCCCCGGTCGTCACCGACCTTTATCCGAGGTACCTCGATCATAAAGCAACAGCCACAAAGTATAATCAACATAGGTAAAATATCTGGGCTCCATACCATGATATCACCTTTTATCCAGAAGGAAATGACATACCCTAGGGGCGCTACCCCTACAAACCTTTGCCGCAACATTCCTGTTTCGACCATTACCGGGTTGTGAGGCTCGACGAAGTCTCGTCCACAAAGCTACGCTTTTTCACAAAGCCACGCTTTTTCACAAAGCCACGCTTTTTCACAAAGCCACGCTTTTTCACAAAGCCACGCTTTTTCACAAAGCCACGCTTTTCCACAAAGCCACGCTTTTTCACAAAGCCACGCTTTTTCACAAAGCAACGCTTTTCCACAAAGCCACGCTTTTTCACAAAGCCACGCTTTGTTCAACAAATGATCATCAGCACTTCGTATGCCACATTACCAAATTGGGAATGTATCACTAGTAACCATCAACTACATAACCTCTGAGCTCGTACGTCTCAGAGAAGGGTGTTAAGCTAAGAGAATAAATTCTCCGCCACCAACAGAAATGTATTTGATAGAAACCAGCTTTACATCTCAAAGTGTAACGTCAGACACACATCCATACAAGTCCGTTCCGGGATCGAACGGAACCGAAGGCACTTCCAAAGAAGCCCTTGCAAATCCGGATAATTTCTAATCACGTCCGGACTTCCCATCACAAAGGGTGATAAAATCTCTATACCGGGGATCAGTCGGTGCAGAGACATTCGACAAGTTGTCCTTTCGTTTTCGAAAATATCCGGTCTTCACCACCGGTCTTCAAATGCTATCCATATACGTCGTATCACTATTCGGAATGGGTTATATGACACAAAGGTCCTCTCTCGGCTAAACCGAATAACGAGCGCAATAAAAAAAATCATATGGATATTGGGGTCTCAGTTAAATCACAGCTTAAAGCCCAAAACTTTTCATTCGAATGGTTAAAACAATTTACCATTTCCAATCTTTTAAACAAAAAAAGATTCATTTCAAAAAACCTTCAACGGTTTAAACAAATTTCCACACTTTTAATCTTTTAAACAAAAAGATTCAATTCACAAAGTTAACCCCATTCACAAAGATTCATTCATAGATTTCCAAATCGATTTCCATTTCAATTGGATTAACTCGTTAAATCTTTAAATCAAGATTTAACTTATAGCTTTCAAAACTCGTTTCCAAAGATTCATTCATAGCTTTTCAAAAACAATTCCATTTCAAGTTGGATTGACTCATCCGGTCTTTGAATCAAAGACTCATTTCATAAATTTCAAAACATTTCAATTGTATCTCAAACTTGAAATTCTTTCAACACAAATTGGAATTTCATTACTTATGTGAAAGCTTTTACTATTTGAAAACAAATAGTTTCATTTCAGAAAAATCCAGTTATATTTACACGAGTTAAAAACCCTTGAATTAAATTCAAATTCCCAAATCAATACTTTTAAAATGGTTTAACCCATATATAACTTGTTCAACATCTATAATCCCTAGTTTCAAATCATAGAATTCAATTTCAAACTTGAATTCAAATTTAAATCAAATTATTTAAATTTCAAAACTAAATCAAGTTATTCAAAATAACTTTTATCTTTGAAATTCCATTTCAAAAGCTTTTCACTTTAAACCCAAATTCCCAATTTCAAAATCAATTGAAATTAAAAATTTCAATTTCAAAACATCAAATTTAAATATCTGTGACTTAACCGATTTCCACGTGAAATCCATATTTGTGTGTGTATGGTGTAGTCCAGGGGTTTCACACAATAGTGCACAACATCAATCATCATAGAAAAATCGATAAGCGGTATAACCCATAACGCTTATCTTCATTCATGGTTTCACAGATAAAATAAATTTATCAATCACAAAGATTCATCATTACAATTCGATGTGGGTTTCGGATAACCAACTGGAATCCGACTCCCTGTCGCATCGAAATTCAAGTGTCGTTTACGGGTCAAGGGTTTTCATATTCACATAGTAATATATCACAGAAACAGAAATCACAGCTCAACACAAAGTAATCTATATCACAAAGCATCACAATCACATAACATAGTTATCAATCCAATACACAGCATTCAATAGAATATAGTCATCTATAAATAACCTTAATTAATTATCTGATTTATTTAAAACAGATGGGTCATCAATCATAGTTAATTAACATTAATCGATTCCAAATCATTTGATTAAAGGTCCTTTAATCATTTTCATTAGTTAATTAACCTTTTAACTTGAATTCATTATCTCAAATTAATCACCTTAATTAATTGATCACATTATCTTTGAATTAACTATTGATTAACCACTTGATTAATCCACTTTAATCATTAATTAATATTTAATTCATAATCCTTAATTAATCAATTAATTAATCTTTAAATCCTTCATTAATTACTTCAGCCCTTTAATAACTTATTTAATTAATCCAAATCGTTAATTAATTAAATTAATAAATTATCCATTTTAACTAACTTAACCATTTAAATTTCATTTTAAAGTCAAATTTCTTTTCCATACTTAAACATTTTAAATTTAAAACTTTATTTGTTTCCAAACTAACTTGAACTTAAATTTAAAACTCAGATTACTTAAATTTGGAAACCAGACAGGCTGAAAGCCTGTAATAATTCCTACCCGAGCCTTCCACGAGCCAAAATCCCATCTGCTTCGAGTTCTCCCCCAGATCAACCCGAGACACTTTAAATTTTGTTTTAAAATTTGTTTAAGTTATTTTTACCCGGTATTCCATCGTTCTACTCGAGTTCGACTTCGAGTCGAACGCCTGCTCGCTCGTGCTTGAACCCGAGCCGTCTTCTTCTTCCACCATCTTTTGGAAACAGCTGATACGAGTGATCCCACGTGCACGTGCACTGGTCACCGGCGATGCTCCGGTGAACATCGCGACCACCAGCAAATCACGATTGGTCACGTTATCTTCCTCAGACCAACCACCATCTCGATCACGTCACTGATAAAAATCGAGCAAGGCTCGAGCTACTCAGACAAACCTCCGATCACAAAATCAACACGCCGCCACAACGTCGACCATCAGAACGCGCCGCACCACCGCCCAAACCTTCGTCTACGCCCCAGCTTCCATCACCCCGAGTTCCAGCGAACTCGATCAACTGTTGGGGAAGAACGAGTCAAAACAAAAACAGTGGCCAAAACTAGGTTTCCCAACTTCGTTAGCTTCCCATCGCCGCCACGACCAACTTCAAACCCCCGCACTATTTTTCCCCAACACTTCGTAGGCTCCACCATCTCCAGCCACGCACACGACCACCACGAGTCGATCGATCACCAGAAATTGGCCAAAAACCAATTTTCGAACAAAAACAAACTGCTCCCAAACCACACCATTAAAAATTATAAATTTTGCATTAAAAATCATGTTGAAGTATGATAACTCCATTTATGTACCTGAATTCATAAATCATGAAGTTCGAATCTTTGGCTTATTTAAAGTTAACTCTGATTTCTTGATTTCCAGGGAAGATTAAAAGTTATTTTTAACTTATCTAAAATTTAAAACTTAGCTTATATTTTAACAAACAAAGTTTGTTTAAACACTTAAGCCTAACAGAGATCAGAGAGAGAGAGAAGTTGAAATTTTTAAACTAAGTTTTAAGATCTGGAATGAATGAACAAAAGCAAGCTTGGTTCTGTTTCCAGACATGCAGAGGAATATATTCATTTTTGTATAAATGCAGCAATATTTCACAGCTTCACTTCAACATAAATCACTACATCCATTTTATAGATCAGATCAAAGAAGTTTTCTCACCTTGAAAAGTTTTGAAACAGAGAAGATCCTGTTTTGCTTTGAAACTTAAAACTGAAGCTTTTAAAAACTTGAGACTTCAAACTGAAAACATTTGCATTGCTAGATTTCTTTTTAACTGAAGAAGCTTTGAACTGGAACTTGAAAAACTCTGATTTTCTTTTAAAAACTGAAATGTCTTGCTTTGGCTTTTGAAAAAAAAGATAACAGGGCTTGTTGTTTTTTTTCTTTGCAAATGTGTGAATGAATTCGAAGTGAAAAAGAACTTGATATTAAAGAAGACAAAGGCATGCTAAAAGTTGTATTAGTACAAAATTTGATCAGGGATCTTTTCTTCTACATGGCTGATATGGAGACATGGGTACAACAACATTTATTAAGTTGTCATACTTATCTTCTTTCTAGTTCAATTCGTATGTACTTGTGTTTTATTTATTCTTTTTCAAGTGTACAAAATAGTTTTATACTTCCTGTACAAGTATGAACATGTTTTTCCCTTCTTCCTTATCTCTTGTCTGGTTACATACTTTTGCTTTACTTTATCTTTGTTAGCTTGTTTCCTTTTCCAGGTCTTTGTTTTGTTTTATATATTGTTATGTTGTCTTCTTTTGTTTTTTGGTTTGCAATATACTTGGGATTCTATATTTACTATCTTCTTGTTTATACATGCCTTTACTTTATGTACATAGATGTAAAGTTGTTATTGTTATTTGTTATCATTATTATTATTATTATTAAACCATTTATTTACAATTCAAATCAAACGTATATACATATATATTATTTATAATCTCAAATTTTCTCATAAAGGCTCAAATACACATATATTCACATACATACAATATTTACAATATTTTTAAATTTAAATGATTTATATCAATTTTATTTAAATTCGAGGAAACTCGCTTCCATTTATAATAAAATATACAAATTTAATTCAAAAATTCAATAAATTATTAATTTAAATTAAATAAAAATCTAGGGTCGTTACACTTTTGATTCAAAGTATATCAGTTAGGGTACTATTTGATATCAGTGCATCACATTCATTCATATCTCAGAATCTAGTTGATAGGTTATGTTTAGAACCCACTTACCTTGTTACCTCCTTAAGGGTTGTGAATCCGATAGGAGGGTATGCAACTCTAGGGATAAGATATGACCAGTTAGAACTTGATTTGTTAGGTCATAAGTTTGCATGCAGTCTGTACGTTTTTGATTTCGTAGATTCAGAATCATTTTAGGTATGGATTGGTTGGGTAAATATGATGCTAGGATATTTTGCCAGGATAGGGAAATATCACTGAGACACCCTGATAGTCATAACTGAATTATATTCTCAATGGAGGATTCTGACCGGAATGCTTATACTCTATTGAGTGCTATGGAAGTAGAAGAAGAGTTAAGTCGGGTTCAAGTAGAAAGAGAATTTGCAGATGTTTTTGAGTCGGTTATAGGACTACCACCAAAACGAGCCGTTGAGTTTCGGATAGATCTTGTGCCAGGAGACGAACCTATAAGTAGACCACCTAGCAGGATGACACCGATCGAGATGAAAGAATAGAAGGTGAAGCTAGTGGATCTAGAAGGGAGAAATTTTATTAGCCCAAGCAGTTTGCCTTAGGGAGCGATCGCGGTGTTCGTGAAGAAACCGGATGGGTTGTTAAGGATGTGTATCGACTATCGTAGGTTGAACAAGAAGATGATTAAGAATAAGTATCCTTTGCCGAGAATTGATGAACTATTTGATCAGCTGTGTGGAGCCAGAGTATTTTCCCAATTGGATTTGGCAATAGGTTTCCATCAGTTAAGAGTGGCAGAGGACAGTATTCCGTTGACCGCGTTTCGAACTAGGTATAGTTCGTACCAAGGTTTTAAATCTCGGATATCGGTCACGTTTCGTCTCGGAGATTTTAGTGACTCGGTATCGTATCGGGTGAGATCTCGGACGAGACTGGTGCATCTCGGTGCCAATATCGGATTTACATCTCGGAGCTTAAAGTTCATATCGGGACCATCTCGAAGTATATTTTATGTTTAAAATTAATTTGATTACACAATAATATTTACATATACTAAAATAAATAAAAATTAAGCTTACTGGATTTGTAAAATCACACCATATACCATTGTCATTGATAGCTCAAAAGAACATCTATGTCATTTCTATCTTGGATAAAAAGTAAATTAATAGAGTGAGTAATGTGTATATAAATATTGATTATTGTAATGTGTATAAAATAGTACAGGCGAGTGAATAACTACTTATTATTTGCACGTTGTAATGTGAATGAAAAACCAATGTGTATAAAAAGAAAGCACCGTGTATAAAATGATACATGCAATGTGTATAAAATGTACATGCAATGTGAATGTGCAGGCATTGTAATGTGTATAAAAATGTTCTATTTTATTTGCAAGTTGTAATGTGAATGTACATGACAAATATTCATGTGAATAAAAAATGGTACAAGCGGGCATGCATTCACTCACAAAGATAACATATAACGCTCAAGCATTCCAATATTAGTGTGTAAAAATGTGTGCATGCATTCTAATTTACTAGGAAAAAGTGCAGGCATAAAAAACTGTGTGCAGGCATTCTAAAAAATGTGAATGTACATGCGTTCACTCGCAAATAATGCTCATGCCATTCACTTGCAAAATGCGTAGGCCATTCACTTGCAAAATGTACTTGCAAGATGGGTTTAATTTTTTTGTCTGAAAAAAACAATAAATCGGCTGATATCTTGGAATATCGTCTCGGTCTAAATATCAGCCGATATATGTAAATATCAGCCGATATATTAGAAACGAGAAATCAACCGATATCTTATGTTTCGTTTCGTGGAAGCCTTCAATCGAGATCTCGGCTGAGATATCCGAGATTTGAAACACTGGTTCGTACGAATGGTTAGTAATGCCATTTGGGTTCACGAATGCACCAGCTTTCTTCATAGATTTGATGAACCGAGTTTTCTGAGAGTTTTAGGATAGGTTCATATTGGTGTTTATAGATGACATTTTAGTATACCCTAAGGACGAAAGAGAGCATGAAGATCATCTTAAAGTAGTGCTTGAGATGTTGAGACAGCATCAACTGAAAGTGAAGTTTTCCAAGTGTCATTTTTGAAAGAAAGAGGTTAATTTTCTTAGTCACGTGGTTTCAGAGAAGGGTTTGTCAGTCGATCCAGATAAGATCGAAGCTGTTAATAACTGGAAGAGACCAGAGACGGTGACTGAGATTAGAATTTTTCTTGGACTTGCTGGCTATTACCGGAGATTCATTAAGGATTTCTTGCGGAGAGCAGCGCCTTTGACTAAATTGACCAGGAAGGACGTGAAGTTTATTTGGTCTAACAAATGTGAGGAAGCATTCCTTAAGTTAAAGCATTTGTTGACCAACACGCCTGTGTTAGTAGTTCCAAACGGAAACCAAAGGCTGGTGGTGTATACCGATGCATGTGGAACTGGATTAGGAGCTGTGTTGATGCAGAAGGGTAAAGTCATTGCCTACGCTTCATGACAGCTTAGACCACATGAAGTAAGATATCTTACTCATGATTTGGAGTTGGCTGTGGTGATCTTCGCATTTAAGACATGGAGACATTGTCTCTTAGTGGAGAGATTTGAGCTGTATAGAGATCATAAGTCCTTAAGGTATTTATTCTCTCAGAAGGAGTTGAATATGAGACAGTAGAGGTGGCTGGAGTTTTCGGCAGCATATGATTCTGGTATAGAATATACACCTGGGAAAGGAAATAAAGTAGCGGAGCTCTTAGCAAGAGACATCAGAATGTGGTGTTGGCTATGTTGGCAGAATGGAAAGATTTAGAAGCTTTGACCACTTGTAATGTGCAGTTAAGATCGACCGCTAGTTTTAGCCAAAGTACCACCATGTTGTCCTGTTTAGAAGTTCGACCAGTGCTGATCGAAAGAATTGCTTCTAAGTGGAAGGAGGATCCATTATTAGCGAGAGAATTAGAAGGCTTGAGGTGGGAACTGAGATCGATGATCTAAAGGATTTTAGTCTTAAGCAGAGGGGATGGTTGAGAAAGAAGGGACGGTTGTGTGTTCCGAATGTAAAGGACTTAAGGAAAGAAGTTCTTAAGGAATGTCATCGACCCAAATTTACAATTCATTCTGGAGGAAACAAGATGTATCAAGACATGAGGAGGAGCTTCTATTAGGAAGATATGAAGAGAGATGGTGGCTTGTGGGTTAGGCAGTGTGCAAACTGTCAACAAGTGAAGGCCGAACATTAGAACCCGAGTGGGTTGCTCCAACCTTTAGGGATACCAGTTTGGAAATGGGATTCGATATCCATGGATTTATAGACGGGTTGCCAAGATCGAATAGAGGAAATGAAAGTATATGAGTCATGGTGGATAGGTTGACCAAGAGTGCCCATTTCATTCCAGTTAAGTCAACCGGAACGTCACCTGTTTTAGCTAAGTTGTGTTAGTCCTTGAGATGATGGTTTTGATGACAACAACCTTAGAATAAGATTATAAAATATAAATACTAACATTATAGTTTAGATATATATGTATATGCATGATTTAACCATGCAGGTATCAAGAATGAAGACTGTACAGTATAGAGATTCAAGATATCAAGATTGAAGACTCATGAGTATCAAGAATATCAAGAATAGCAAGATTATCAAATAATACAAGATAAGTATTGAGTCTAGAATTATGTTAAAACTTCATAATAGCACTGAAATCTTCACTCCATATTTCATTTGGGATGGAACTCATTTCTACCTTTTTAGTGGCTTACAAACCCACAACAAGTAGCTTACAAACCTATGACAAGTGGCTTACAAACCCACGAACATCCTGGTTTTGTACAAGTTCTCGAGTCCTGATGTGATGAGATATTCTGCAGGAAGAAGCTTGCAAAACTACTTCAAAATGATTTTCAAAACTGCTTTTCAAAATGTTTTAGCCTTAAAAATTATCTTTTCAAATGATTTTCAAAAAGATGTTTTAGCCTTAAAATATTCTTTGATTTTGTTTTTAAATAAACTCTTGTTTTAAACTATCTTTTAATTATAATATATTTATACTTAGATTTAAATATAAAATTATAGTAAAATTATATATATATTATTCTCTATATTTACTTATGTATTTTAACTATAATTAAGTATATTTATAAAGTTTAAAATAGTTTTAATATAAGATAGAAGTAATTTTCAAAGAAAAAACAAATCACCAAAATTCCTTTGGGATGTCGACATACCCAAGATACCCATGTCGACATAGTGACAGTTGGTTTCAAAAATTTGAATTTCAAAAGAAGTGTCTATTCGCCATAACCTTTCACGAATAGACATGGCTGTTGTTCTTCTATAAATAAGGGATGTTTTCAACGAATTTTTAACAATATTTTTCTGGTTTTCACTCCTCTTCTTCTTCCACATTTCTTTATATATATTCTTACCATTACTCTGCTGAAATCACCATTGAATTTAACTAGATCATTTCTGGTTTGATTCTCTATCACTATCTCAACAAGATCCTAGTGCTATTCAGGGTTATAGGCTTCTTTATAATCAATCAAGTGAGAAAAGGTGTGATTGTAGCCATGGAAATCAATCAAGTGAGAAAAGGTGTGATTGTAGCCATGGAAATCAATCAAGCGAGAAAAGGTGTGATTGTAGCCTAGGAAATCAATTGGGTGAACTTGTTGCCCGGGAAATCAAGTATCTCTACCCAAAGGATTGTGAATCTGGAGTGGTGTACCTCGTGGCCTTGAAATCGAGGGTTGTAATTGTAAAGATTGTTTTTGAAAGGAAATCCAAAAGAAGCATCAACTGTTGAACCCAAAAATCCAACAGCTTTTATATCAACTATTGAACCCAAAAATCCAAAAGAAGCATCAACTGATGATTCATGGATTTTGGCTATGCAAGAAGAATTAAATCAATTCACTAGAAATGATGTTTGGGAACTTGTTCCTAGACCTGAAAATAAAACTATAATTGGAACAAAATGGGTTTATAAAAATAAAATGAATGAACAAAGTGAGGTTGTTAGAAATAAAGCCCAGTTAGTCGCTCAAGGTTATTGTCAAGAAGAAGGAATAGATTTTGATGAAACCTTTGCTCTCGTAGCAAGATTAGAAGCCATTAGGATTCTACTTGCTTTTGCAAATTATAATAATTTTAAATGGATGTTAAAAGTGCCTTTTTAAATGGATTTGTAAAAGAAGAAGTATATGTTGAACAACCACCGCTTTTTGAAAATGAAAAATTTCCAAATCATGTTTACAAACTTAAGAAAGCTCTATATGGTCCAAAACAAGCTCCTAGAGCCTGGTATGATAGACTAAGATCTTACTTATTTGCGCCAAAATTGGTCACAAACCCCGAATGTCATGAAAGCACCAGTTCGCAATCACAGATCACAAATATCAAATATGTAGAGAAATAAAAATGAAGAACTCTCCGAAAAATTAGATGAAAGCAGTAAATGACACAGGATTTATAGTGGTTCGGCGATCTTGCCTACGTCCACTCTGAAGTTGATGATTTTATTGATGTTCACTTGATGATTACAATTTCTTCTGATGTAGTACAACTGATTTTTATGATTATAATCTGAATCTAAGGAAGCAGTGGTGATTCTGAATAAATCTGGTAGAGTCTGGGCGCTCTTTAGCTCCTAAAATTGTCTGACCCCTTTTCTGAATGACCAAGGGCTCTATTTATAGGTGTAGGAGGCTGATATTTTGCCTAAATCTCGGGAGACCAGTTCTGGCACGTGAGGGGCCCACATGCCCGCTCTCAGGAAATCCGGGCCCACTTTGGGATCGATTCGAAGTCCATTCGAATCGATCAAGAAATCATCCAATCGAGTTGAAATTTGGTGTGGACATTCTTCAACATGTGTTCAAGCTTCTGTGAAAATTTCATAGCATTTGGATTTGTGGATCTCGAGTTATGATCGATTCAAGATCGTATTTCTGGTTGATATGCTCCGTTCGAATCGATCCCCTTCGAATCGATAGGGTCGAATCGATGGCCTGGTGAGCGAAGGCGTTGACGTGGCGCGCGCTACCCGGGTTGATTCAGTTTTTTCTCCGAGTTTTACTGGGTCGACTCCGTGTTTTTCGCCGTTTTGACTTGGTGGGTTCGAGGGAATTTCTCCACACATCGAGTCGAATGGAAGTCTGCTCGTATCGATCATAGTGAGCCTCGGTCGATCGATACGAAGCTATTATGATAGGATGGATTTGAAGTAGAGCAACTTCGTGGATTCAAAGCACTCCATCCTGAGGGATATGAACCAGGTAAGCGCGAGGCTAATTTGCTTCTTGGTCGATGCGAACGCAAATGGACACGAAGCAACCTGATGGATTCGAACATATCATCGTACGTGGACTCGAAGCGGAGTGCCTTCATGGATTCGAACTTTAGCATCACTGGTGGATTCAAACTTGGGGTAACTTGGTGGATACGAAGCAGTGACTGTTCGTATCGATACGGAGTTGATGGAGTCGAACTGAGGTGTAATGATGGATACGAAATGAGGCTATTTTCTCCAACTTGCCTCGATCATATCTTGGGCATACAGATTCGGATTGACTTGAAATTTGGAATGTTGACTCTTATGGCTTCGCTTGTCATGTCTTGCTAATTGTAGCCAGATCCGGACTCGGACAAAATTCATTGATATCCACAGTGTTCTTATGATGTAACTAATTTTCAGGATGGATTGTCATTGATTTCTAGTCAGTTTCTTGGTGTCACGGCCTTGCCAAAAGGCGGGATAACATTTGCCCCCCAAAACATGCCTTGCGATTGGAAGGTGTGTTTTGTAATGCCATAAGCTGGATGTTCATATCCTGTTGATGACCTGCAAAGAAATTGATAGTTTTATCTGATTAAAATGACGATCGTTCGGGATCGTATGTCATTTGAGGTGATATGTGACCGTTCGCGGTCGAATGTCGTTCATGGCGAATACCGAAATGGGACCGTTCGTGGTCGGATACCATTCGTGGCAAATAAAGAAATGGGACCATTCGCGGTCGGATGTCGTTCTAGACGAGTTGTGACCGTTCGCGGTCGGGTGTGATTCTAGACAGATTACGACTGTTCGAAGTCGGATGTCATTCTAGACGGATTGTGATCGTTCGCGATCGAGTGTCATACGAGGGAAAATTTGATCGTTCGTGATCGGGTGCCGCACGAGGAAATATGTCATCGTTCGCGATCGAATGTTATATTAGATGAAGTGTGACCGTTCGTAGTCGGGTGCCGTTCGAGGCAAATGGTGACCGTTCGAGGTCGGGTGCCGTTCGAGGCTAATGGTGACCGTTCGAGGTCGGGTGAGTGTGCCCGGGGGGGACTTAGTATTATCGATGTCAGGTTCACGTTCGGGTGAACTTCTGAATCAACGATCGTGGCGGTTCGTCGCCATACAAGGTGTGCTTGTGGACCGTTCGCGATCCAAAGCATACGCAAGTAACTTCTTCTACAGAATTGAAAATATCAAATTAAGGTTCACAGAAATATTCAAACAAACAAAGTCTAAATGTTCAAATTAACATGAAACAAAAGCAAAGCAAGGATGTCAAAGTGTAAATTCTCACTACGAGACGATCAACAATCATTCAGAGCATGCCTGTGGATCGTTCGCGATCTCATACATGTGTAAATGGTTTGATGTTGTTATTGAGAAGTTTACGACTTGTTCATCGTTATTCAAATCAATTGATAACCAAACGGTGTCCTGGTTCAGGATCACCCCTAACTGATGTAGACGGTGGTCGCTCTGGTTCCACCGTTGGAGCTCGCCTCCTCACATACCGAAGTAGCCTACCGTTCCTGATATGCCCTTCTACCTCATCCTTCAGGTGTCTACAATCATTTGTGCTATGTCCATTCATCTCGTGGAATAAGCAATATTTGTTTGATTTTCTCTCGTCGGTAGTTGGATCCCGTCATATTGGTCTACGATAGGCAACTTGCTCTCGGGTGTCTTGGTAGATTCGCTCCAAACCCTCGTTGAGTTCTGAATAGGTGGTAAATCGCGGCTCCCTCCGTTGCCGCTTTGACCTGTCATCATTTTCTTCAGCTTTTCGCTTCCCTTTACCAGTCTCTGCACCCTTTCCAGGTGAATTACCGCCTCTAACTGTGTATACATCGATTTCTTCTTCTCTCTCTGTACGAGCATCCTCTAATCGCAAAAACTTTTCGGCTTCATGATAAAACTCTCCCAGGTCCGTAGGTGGATCCTTAGTTAGTGAATTCTTGAACTCCGTGCCATCAGATATTCCAGATACAGCTGCCATCATGACCATAGATGGATCTAGTCGATCCACTGATGCTGCTACCGCATTAAATCGCGTTAGAAAACTCCTCAAAGATTCCCCAGCTTTCTGCTTTAGAGTCGCCAAACTCATCACGTTCTTAGGTCTCGAAATATGAACTCTGAATTGTCTCATAAACCTTTCTATCAAATCTGTCCAAGTCCCAATGGAGCCACTCTCCAGTTGTCTGAACCATAGCGCTGCAATGTCCGTCAAATACAATGGAAAGCATCGGGCCATGACTTCCTGTGATACCCCCAGCACTTCCATGTGCCTCATATACTTCGTTAGATGGACCGCTGGATCCGTCCGTCCATCATACATTTCCACCGATGGTAGCTTGAAGTCCGGTGGATTCCTGGCCTGCCTGATCGTAGGAGTAAATGGACTCCTATGTACATCCTCCAGATCTCTATTGACTAGTCCGCCTCTCATGGCCCGTCTGACCATCTTTGCCAACCTGTCGTTGTTGTCAGGCTGTGATCTTTGAGTGTCACCTTCATTCTGCCCCCCTGGCTGAGCGTTCATCCCTCTATTGCCACCAGGTTGCTCGGATGTCCCTGAATCTCTTCCTGGGATTGGATCAACATGCTCTAAGTGTATGCCCCTAACTCCGGCGCTGTGCCAGATGGTCCTGCTCCGTTCTGGATTCCGGTTGTTCCTTGATTTTGCGCTCCAAGTTGTCCAATCTGTTGAAGCAAATTCTGGATCATTTCTTCTTGTTTTCTCATCATTGCCTCCATCTCATCCCTGGTGATGAAGGCTGAAGCTTGGTTTGCTCCTGAGGAAGCCTCTTGACTTCCTTCGTGCTGACTTCTCTCAGCTCTTTGCCTTCTACTAGTTTGTCGGGTCATTATCTTTCAAATCTTCAAGCTTTCAGATCTGAACTTCAAATCTTGTGTAGCGGATTTCCTAAGTTCAATTCTCAGTGAAAGCACCAAAGTGTTTGCACCAAAATTGGTCACAAACCCCGAATGTCGTGAAAGCACCAGTTCGCAATCACAGATAACAAATATCAAATATGTAGAGAAATAAAAATGAAGAACTCTCCGAAAAATTAGATGAAAGTAGTAAATGACACAGGATTTATAGTGGTTCGGCGATCTTGCCTACGTCCACTCTGAAGTTGATGATTTTATTGATGTTCACTTGATGATTACAATTTCTTCTGATGTAGTACAACTGATTTTTATGATTATAATCTGAATCTAAGGAAGCAGTGGTGATTCTGAATAAATCTGGTAGAGTCTGGGCGCTCTTTAGCTCCTAAAATTGTCTGACCCCTTTTCTGAATGACCAAGGGCTCTATTTATAGGTGTAGGAGGCTGATATTTTGCCTAAATCTCGGGAGACCAGTTCTGGCACGTGAGGGGGCCCACATGCCCGCTCTCAGGAAATCCGGGCCCACTTTGGGATCGATTCGAAGTCCATTCGAATCGATCAAGAAATCATCCAATCGAGCTGAAATTTGGTGTGGACATTCTTCAACATGTGTTCAAGCTTCTGTGAAAATTTCATAGCATTTGGATTTGTGGATCTCGAGTTATGATCGATTCAAGATCGTATTTCTGGTTGATATGCTCCATTCGAATCGATCCCCTTCGAATCGATAGGGTCGAATCGATGGCCTGGTGAGCGAAGGCGTTGACGTGGCGCGCGCTACCCGGGTTGATCCAGTTTTTTCTCCGAGTTTTACTGGGTCGACTCCGTGTTTTTCGCCGTTTTGACTTGGTGGGTTCGAGGGAATTTCTCCACACATCGATTCGAATGGAAGTCTGCTCGTATCGATCATAGTGAGCCTCGGTCGATTGATACGAAGCTGTTGTGATAGGATGGATTTGAAGTAGAGCAACTTCGTGGATTCGAAGCACTCCATCCTGAGGGATACGAACCAGGTAAGCGCGAGGCTTGCTTCTTGGTCGATGCGAACGCAAATGGACACGAAGCAACCTAATGGATTCGAACATATCATCGTACGTGGACTCGAAGCGGAGTGCCTTCATGGATTCGAACTTTAGCATCACTGGTGGATTCGAACTTGGGGTAACTTGGTGGATACGAAGCAGTGACTGTTCGTATCGATACGGAGTTGATGGAGTCGAACTGAGGTGTAATGATGGATACGAAATGAGGCTATTTTCTCCAACTTGCCTCGATTATATCTTGAGCATACGGATTCGGATTGACTTGAAATTTGGAATGTTGACTCTTATGGCTTCGCTTGTCATGTCTTGCTAATTGTAGCCAGATCCAGACTCGGACAAAATTCATTGATATCCACAGTGTTCTTGTGATGTAACTAATTTTCAGGACGGATTGTCATTGATTTCTAGTCAGTTTCTTGGTGTCACGGCCTTGCCAAAAGGCGGGATAACATTATTTACTTCAATCAAACTTTGAAATTGGTAAAGTAGATAATACTCTTTTTATTAAAAGAAATAAAAATGATATTCAACTAGTACAAGTTTACGTAGATGATATCATTTTCGGATCAACTAATTTTGAAATGAATAAAGAATTTTCTGAAATAATGACAAAAGAGTTTGAGATGAGTCATATGGGTGAATTAAACTTCTTTCTAGGATTACAAATAAAACAATTAGATAATGGTATCTTTATTAGTCAAGAAAAATATGCTAAAGACCTAGTTAGTAAATTTGGTTTGACTACTGCAAGTGGAAAACCCACTCCCATGGCAACCAATGAGTACCTAAGTAAAGAAGATCTCTCGAAAGATGTAGATCAAAAATTATATAAAGGAATGATTGGATCACTACTCTATATCACTGCTAGTAGACCTGATATCATGCATAGCGTTTTCCTCTGTGCAAGATATCAATCCCAACCTAAAGAGACCCACTTAAAAGCTGTAAAACGTATCATAAGATATATTAAACACACCATTGACTATGGCTTATTTTATCCTAAAAATGATTCTTTTGAATTAATATCTTACTGTGATGCTGACTATGCTGGTTGTAAGTCAGACCGAAAAAGTACAAGTGGAACTTGTCACTTTATGGGGCATTCTCTGATTTCCTGGTTTAGTAAAAAGCAAAACACAGTTTCTTTATCAACAACTGAAGCAGAGTATATTTCTGCTGCTTTAGCTTGTTCTTAAGTAATATATATGCAACAAACTTTAAAAGATTTTGGTTTAAATATCTCAAGATCACCAATTTATTGTGATAATACTAGTGCAATAAATTTATCAAAAAATACTACTCATCATGCTCGAACTAAACATATTGATATCAGACATCATTTTCTCAGAGATAATATAAGTAAGGAAGTAATTACTCTCGATTATATCAATTATGAGAATCAAATTGCTGATATATTAACAAAACCCTTAAATGAATCTATATTTACTAAAATAAGAAGAGAATTAGGTATTTGTTCAATAACTGAAATATAAAATATAAATAACAAAGTATAATTAAAAATTAAATTAAAAATAAATCAAATAGTAAAAATATCAAGCACCATGTCGACATCCCCCTCCTAACCATGTCGACATATAACGATTTTTTATTTTTGAATTTTTCCCACCAAAATTCAAATAAGTGGTTATATATTCTTCTTATTCCGAAAATTGGATCATTTTTTCTGTTCTTTCACTGTTCTATCTTCTGAAAACATTTAAACAATGGCCTCCTCTTCCAAATCAAACAAAAATTCAATCTTTTCATTCCCTTGTCCTACTTTTGGACCGTTTCAACAAACTACACTTGCACGACTGACGAAAATGGAGGATTCTACAAAGCCGTTTGCGTTGGCCAAGTGTGCTTTGACAAAGATGGAAATCTTGTCGAACAACGTGGAAATTTCTGTTTCCACTATCCAAATTGTTGGGTTCATAGATCTCCCATTTTTAAGGACACGCATTAGTTTCTCTTTCCTCTTTCCTATTGTTGTATGTTTTTACTTACGTTCTCTACGCTCATGTAAATATAACAATATAAATGATTTGTGTTCTTATATTACAAATATTATCATATATAGATTCTTAGTTAGGAGAGTTTGTAATTTAGGACTAAAGTTTTAGTTTTAGATTTAAGTGTTGATTATTTATGATAACACTATCATTATAATCATTTAATATTAGACTAAGGGGGAGTTATATAGTTTGGAGTTAGTTTTTGTTGATAAAAAAGGGGGAGAAGTATAAAATATAGGATAGTTAGGCATAGATTAAGGGGGAGTTATTAGTTTTAGGGGGAGTCATTAGGATAGAAATAATATTTTATAAACAAAGGTTGTCATCATCAAAAAGGGGGAGATTGTTAGTCCTTGAGATGATGGTTTTGATGACAATAACCTTAGAATAAGATTATAAAATATAAATACTAACATTATAGTTTAGATATATATGTATATGCAGGATTTAACCATGCAGGTATCAAGAATGAAGACTGTACAGTATAGAGATTCAAGATATCAAGATTGAAGACTCATGAGTATCAAGAATATCAAGAATAGCAAGATTATCAAATAATACAAGATAAGTATTGAGTCTAGAATTATGTTAAAACTTCATAATAGCACTGAAATCTTCACTCCATATTTCATTTGGGATGGAACCCATTTCTACCTTTTTAGTGGCTTACAAACCCACGACAAGTAGCTTACAAACGACAAGTGGCTTACAAACCCACAAACATCCTGGTTTTGTACAAGTTCTCGAGTCCTGATGTGATGAGATATTCTGCAGGAAGAAGCGGCAAAACTACTTCAAAATGATTTTCAAAACAGCTTTTCAAAATGTTTTAGCCTTAAAAATTATCTTTTCAAATGATTTTCAAAACGATGTTTTAGCCTTAAAATATTCTTTGATTTTGTTTTTAAATAAACTCTTGTTTTAAACTTCGTTTGTTTTAAACTATCTTTTAATTATTATTTATTTATACTTAGATTTAAATATAAAATTATAGTAAAATTATATATATATATATTATTCTCTATATTTACTTATGTATTCTAACTATAGTTAAGTATATTTATAAATTTTAAAATAGTTTTAATATAAGATAGAAGTAATTTTCAAAGAAAAAACAAATCACCAAAATTTCCTTTGGGATGTCGACATACCCAAGATACCCAAGTCGACATAGTGGCAGTTGGTTTCAAAAATTTGAATTTCAAAAGAAGTGTCTATTCGCCATAACCTTTCACGAATAGACATGGTTGTTGTTCTTCTATAAATAGGGGATGTTTTCAACGAATTTTTAACAATATTTTTCTGGTTTTCACTCCTCTTCTTCTTCCACATTTCTTTATATATATTCTTACCATTACTCTGCCGAAATCACCATTGAATTTAACTAGATCATTTCTGGTTTGATTCTCTATCACTATCTCAACAAGATCCTAGTGCTATTCAGAGTTATAGGCTTCTTTGTAATCAATCAAGTGAGAAAAGGTGTGATTGTAGCCTTAGAAATCAATCAAGTGAGAAAAGGTGTGATTGTAGCATAGGAAATCAATTGGGTGAACTTGTTGCCCGGGAAATCAAGTATCTCTACCCAGAGGATTGTGAATCTGGAGTGGTGTACCTCATGGCCTTGAAATCGAGGGTTGTAATTGTAAAGATTGTTTTTGAAAGGAAATCCGTACTTGTGTGCGGGACTGGATGTAGGGTAACTCTGAACCAGTATAAAATCCGGTGTGTTCTTTCCTTTACTGCTTTTACTTTATATTTGCATCTGTGTTTGAATCTGTGATCATATCTGTGTCTGAATATTGCATACATTTGTGTTCAAATTAATATAAACTTAAAAAGAATTAGTAATTCCTTAAAACACTATTCACCCCCCTCTAGTGTTTATACTAGCCTTAAGATCCGTAATCCGCATTTCTCACAAGTTGTTCATGAAGAACATAGTTAGACTACGTGGAATTCCTAGTAATATAGTCAGTGACCGAGATGCTTTGTTTACTAGTGAATTCTGGAAGAGTCTACAGGATGTATTAGGTACCAAGCTTAAGATGAGTACTGCGTATCACCCTCAGACGGATGGGCAGACAGAGAGAGTCAATAAAGTACTTGAGGATTTATTGAGAGCTTGTGTATTGGATTTTGATGGATCTTGGAAGATCACCTACACTTAGTGGAGTTTTCCTATAATAACAGTTATCAGACTAGCATAGGAATGGCGCCTTTTGAAGCTTTTTATGGAAGGCCATGCAAATCACCAGAATGTTGGTTGGAGACTAGAGACAGATTAGTCTTGGGTCTAGATCTGGTTAGAGAGGCGACAGAGAAAATTGAGTTGATCCAGAAAGGATAAAGGAAGCTCAGTCTAGACATAAGAGTTACACAGACAAGAGGCGTAAAGACCTAGAGTTCTCAATGGGATAAGGTATCACTGATGAAGGGTGTGGTATGATTCGGAAAGTCGAGTATACTGGCACCGAGATATGTTGGTCCAGTCCCAATTTTAGAGAGGATCGGGAAGCTTGCATATAGAGTAGAGTTGCCGAGCAGTATGGCAGGTGTCCGTAATGTATTTCATGTATCTCATCTTCGCAAGTATGTGCACGATCCAGAGACTACTATTCCTCCGACAGAGTTGGAATGTTTAATAGTAGAACCGAATTTGACTTTTGTTAGACAACCAGTTCGAGTTGTGGCGAGAGATGAGAAAAGGTTGAGGAACAAGACAGTCAAGTTGGTGAAAATTTAGTGGAGCGACAACAAGAAGGACTATACTTGGGAGACAGAAGACGGGATTAGAGATACTTATCCTGATCTGTTGTGAGGGTATGTTCTATATTTGCTTTATATAGACTATTGCTAGTCAGGTAGGCTAGTATGATTGTTAGGAGTTGTTACAGATGATTGCTATGATTAGTATTTAGCCCTTACTGAATTTCGAGGACGAAATTCTTTAAGGAGGGGATCCTGTAACACCCCTAATTTTAATAACATTATTCAGGAGATTAATTAGATAAATTAAATAGAATAATGTAAAAATTAGAGAGACAATGAGATTGTGATTTGAAAATGAATTAGAGGCCGAGCTTAACTAAATATATAAACTAAAAGAATAGGTTTATGAAATGGTTTTATATGATGATTAATAAGAGAATAAGACTAAGGGCATTATGGGGAATAGCCGTCCACCATATCCTTACCCCTAAACCCTTATTCCAATTCTCATTTCACACGTTTAAAATCATAAAACATGAACAAAGAGGAGCTCAAGCCGGCCATTATCTAGGTGAAGAAAAATTCAAGTAAAAGCTAAGGAATCAAGCTAGAAGAATTAATCAAGTTCAAATCTCAAGTCCTTATCCAAATCAAGGTGAATAATAATCTAAACCATCTCTATTTTTGGTTTTATAGATCATTTGATTTTGGGTTTAAGTTTAAATCCACTACGATGAGTTTTTGATGATGATATGCTTGGATTTCATGATATGTAATATTCAAACAAGTTTGTTTGATAAATGTTTTATTCGATTTTAAGGCTAAAATTGTTTATATTGGGTTTCAAATGCCATGAGGATTTAATATATTATGACATTATTTTGGAGATGGGTTAAATTTTTCTTAATTATCCAAGCTATGGATAATTTATTATGAATTTTCAAAGGAGAATATAAATAATTGGGTTTAGAAATTAATTTCGGTAATTATATAAAGGAATTTGGGTATGAAATTTATATATGTTAGATAACATATTGAAAGTGAATTTCTATGGTTTTTGGGGATTTTTCCTCGGAAATTTACTATGGAAATTAAATTAATTTAGTTGGAGGACTTATATGTTTTAATTGTTTTGACTAAGGGAAGGGCTTCTTTACAATTGTTTTAGTTATATCTGAAATAAATTCAGTAGTATTTTAGGAAATAATTTTAAACAAAAGTTTATGGCAACCAATTAAAGTTTTACAAATAGGCAAGTTAGTTGAAAAGTGTTTACCTAAAAAGGCAATAATACAATTTTTGTTCAAAAGCATGGTTCCGCCACTTCCAATAGTGACCTTTTGGCCACATATCTTCGCCCTCATCTAAGTCGAAACCAATACACCTAGTATCAATGTTTTTATATGTAATGGATTTAAGAAAGGCAGAAGGTATGGAGTCGAAACTATGCTTTCGAAGGGGTCGAGACCAAATTTAAGAGCTTTCGAAGGTCTTTTGTTTTAATATCCAAAGAAATGCCACTTGCCTTATTTTCAAAAGAATGCTTTCGAAAGGGTTTAATATAGCTTTCGAAGAAGTTGCCAGCTTTTTGTTTCAAAAGGATATCTTTCGAATGAGTTGCCTTGTTTTTAAATCAATGCTTTCGAAAGGGCAGTTTGAACCCAGTCGAAACCTTGCTATCGTCTCTATGCCCTTCAATGGGATTGAAGTCATCAACGAGTTTGAAAGGTAGCTTTTTTTTATAAATGTAATAAGCCACTTCCCAAAGCTTTCGAAAGGGCTCCAGTAGCCACATATAGGCTCAAAGGCAATGGCTTCGAAAGGGGTTTCAAAGCTATCCTTCCAAATGTTTTACTTAGATGATTAAAGCTTTTGAAAGGATGGTTCCGAAGCCATCTGTTTTTTCCCAAACTCTTTTTAATGGTTTTAAAAGGGGTACTTTCGTTTATATTCACTTTGACCTAAAAGATATGTTTAAGATTAAACCCAATGGTTTCAGAAGGGGTACTTTCAATTGGTTTTGAAGCTATGCATTTATAAATAAGCAAGTGATGCTTTAATACTTTCGAAATGTATGTTTTGATGGTTTCGAAAGATATGTTTTAAAGTATTTCGAAAGGCATATGCTTAGTGTTTTGAAAAGAAGATTTCAATATTTTCGAAAGAGGTTTTTCAATAGTTTCAAAAGTAAAGGTCTAAGGTCTCGTAAGCCTTAGTTATCGAAACAAAGAACCCAATCTCAATTTTTAAAAGTAAAATCCATGTCACTATAAAAGAGATTTTAAATGGCTTTTAAATTTGGAGTTTTTGAAGAAGCTTTCCATGATAAAATAATATGTTAAAGGGATTAACCATTCAAGTGGGAAAAAAATGATTTCAAGGATATTAAACCATAAATGTTGGTATTAATTTTGTGTATATGCTTCTTCTATAAATATATTCACTAAGTAATGGACCATAACTGTATTTTGGGGAGTAAGGGCAGAATAACCCGGTAGGTTGACCTAGTAGTGAATATGAGTTAAGTAACTCTTGATTCCTGAATGAATAATGTTGCATCCAGGAGGTTAGGTAGACCAGAATATAGGATGCCCAAAGACCAATTAATAAGTTGTCAGTTTATACAGGTTCATAGTGAACCCATGAACACTATGTTCAAAGAGAGTTATTGGCAGGAGGGGCCAACAGATTCGTAGTGAACCCATGAAAACTATATCCAGATTAAGTTATTGATAGAAGTCAATAGGTTCATAGTCAACCCATGAAAACTATGATATGAGGGAAGTTATTGGAGATAATAATAGGTTCAGGGAGAACCCATGGAATAATTAAAGGAAGTTATTGGTAGGGGCCAATAGGTTCTTAGTGATCCCATGGAAATTATGAGACCGGACAGATAGTCCATAAACTTTAGTTAGGTTTTTAGTGAGCCCATGAAAACTAACATGTTAATAGTAACCCTAGAAACTATAAGTGTGACAGATAGTCAAATGAATGGGGATGAGAAATCCAGAATGATTTACTTGTTTGCATATCATCATAATATTTTAAATTGTTGTGTTTTAACCATTATGGATGTAGGAGCATAGTATATAGTTGTATAAGTTTTGATAAGATACTAGCGAGGGGAAAACACATTCCGCTAAGAAACGTGGTCTCACTAGGTATCTAAATGGTTTGAGATGGTAGGTTATTATTCATACCAGACTTTATGTCCGACTCGAAGTTTATGTTTTCCCCTTAAACATTCGGGTACTCAATTAATTTTGAGTAGTTCGAGAGTTGAGGCTTTTTAAGTACTTCTTACATGAATAAGCTTCCGGAGACATGCAGGAGGCAAGCTGGCTAGTAGGAGTTCTTTTCTTTTATTCCGCTGTGTTTTGATGTAAAGGCAAAGTTTATTACTTGCATATGTTTAGACTCTGATCGTCCAAGGGGGCATCTTCATATGTCGCTCTTGGCGTATGTTGTAATAATTATATTTTCTCTAAATGTGGTTTTTGAGCGGGATTATGTAATGAATTTAAAATGATTTGAAATGGAATGTGAAAGTTGTTTAATGATTTTAAAAATATATTCATATCCATGTGTTTCTGTTATATCAATGTATCTAACATTACCGCATTTGGTTACGGAGAATTAATAAATATGGATGATTGCAGCATCCATAGTCGTTAATTTTGGGCCTCTAAGTGGGGATGTTACATATCCCTTCGATGAATTGTTTTCCTTGAAGAGTCGCATCTCTTTATGTTTGACATGATGATTGATTGATTTCAATAGCATAAATTTTCGGTCACATCTTGATGGTGATCATTTAAGTCTTCGTTTCAGTGAATCTATGAGCCTTGGTTAACTGGTTCAGATTTTCGTCTGATTAATCCAGGTGAGAAATCAAATTCCGTCGATTTCAAAAAATTGAATTTTTTTGGACGTACACTTGCACGTATACGTATTCATCCCTGACTTCCGATCACGATTGCACGTTCACGAGTCGTTGTCAACTTTTCGCATATGTTTTAGATGGATCGGCATGAGTCCATCAATAGTGGATCATATTTTATCCATTTCTAATATGGATCGGGTCAAATCCGTTGATATAGGGTCATGTCCGATCGTTATTTTTAAGAAAATAATGGATCGTTCCAAAGCCATTAGTCTTGGATCATACATGATCAAATTATATGTTGAACGAACCAATTGCACTGCGTACTAAAGAGAAGGATCAGTATACATCCACCATAGACTGATCACATCCAATCGTTTCTCAGTTTGGCCAATTAATTGAATCATGGGTTAAGAAAGATGGATCGGTGCAAGATCATCATAAAATGACCGTATTCGATCGTTTATCGGTAGGATTCTCCATTGAACCGCAAACTTTGATGGTTCGTATTGCTTCCTTCATATACATACTTAGACTATTTTTCCCACTTTACTTCATTAGCAGGAATATACTAACGGAACCAAAAAGAAAGCAAACTACATTTTCATTTTCGCCTTCACCGTCGATCTACTGAGCTCCCCGATCCAACTCCACACTTTTCATGTAACCATCTTCATAAGTCGGTCTGACTCCTTGCCACATCAACCATTACCACTGCCATCTCCTACAGATCTCATCCTTAGATCCATCGATTCGCTTTGCAACCGAAACCAAATCGCCTCCGTCTTTCACTTTTATGCATAGGTAGGTTCGATTCTTTTCGTATGTTTTGATTTCAGTGATGAGGCATTTGAGGTCGACTTGAGTTGGTCGATTGAGTCATGGCATTGTGGTGGTGTTTTCGTCTTGAAATGGAAGATGACGACAAGTTTTTGGAGATAGTGATGGAGCAATTGAACGATCGTGGTTGTACCGATCGTTTGCTTTAGTGGTTGAGGGTGGAAGATCGATTTTATTTGATCGTTCCTGGAGCTACAAAAGGTGGAATGTTACCGATCGCTTCTAACAAAATTGATGTAGTAAAGTGTAAAACGATCGATCCACATTGATCTAAAAAATATAGTATAAGGGAATGAAACAGAGTTCGACCGATCATTTTGATGGATTGGTACTGTAACAACCCTAATTTTGAGTAACATTATTTAGGACATTTAATTAGTTAAATTAAATGAAATAATGTAAGTTTGTTGAGGGATTGAGATTTTTATAATATAAAAGGTGGCCGTGCCTAGTTGAACTAATGAACTAAATGGAATTTAAAATGAAATAGGTTAGGAAATTAGATAAGGGGCAAAATAGGAATAAATCTTATTCTTATACCCTGAACCCTTACTCTCATTTTACATGTTCATTTCCACAAACTAAAACCGAACAAGAGGCCGACCACCATTAAAGAGAAATAAGGGGAAGATAAGCAAGAATTAAGAGGAAAATCTTAATCAAATTCAATCCAAGATCAAATCTCAACTCCTTAACAACAAAGCTAAGGTGAATAATACTCACATCTCATATTTTTGATGTTTCGGTTTCTAGAATTAGATTCGAATGTTTTTGCAAGTATATTGCCATGTTTTGAATGATGTTTATATATATATGCTTGTTGATGATTTATGCTAATTCATAAAGATTTTAAGATAAGTTTTAGATGGAAAAACCAATTAAATGACATCCAAATGCCTTGCGATTTTGAGATAAGGTTAGAAATAATATTTTGGAAGTGGGTATAAAATTTCATAATTTTCTAAATTAATGTGGATTTATTATAAATTTTCTAGTGAAGAAAATGGTTATTTTGGTTTGAATTAATTACGGCTAATTTATGTTGATTTTGGGTCATAAATTTATGTATGTTGGAAAACATATTAAAAGTGATTTATGGAAATTTTTATAGAATTTCACTAAGTGTTTTAATAGATATATAAAATTATTTAAGTATGAGACTTAAATGTTTTATATATTTATAAAGGGAGAAGGAGTATTTTGTAAATGTTTTAAATTATTACTTCTGAAATTCCGGCAGCACTTTTAAAAAAGAATTTGGAAAAGAAATTAGCAACCAATCATTTGTTGACAAATAAGGCAGGTTAGTTGAAAAGAATTACTTTTTAAACTAAAAATGCAGTTTTACCTTACTTTACATGTTTCGCCACTTTCGGTACCCAGCTTTCGACTAAGTACTTCCGCTTCCATCACCATCGAAACCAATGTGCATGGTATCAAAGACTTAGTACGCAGCGAATTGGACATAGGCGAAGGGTATGTAGTCGAAACATAGGGTTTCGAAGGGGTCGAAGCTTTGTTTGTTTTAAAAGAAAATGCGTCTACTTTGCTTTTGAAAGGAATGCTTTCGACTTAATTAGCTTTCGACTTGGTTAAATGGTTTTAAGGAATGGTTCCAAAAGAGGTCATGCCTTTTGTTTTATAAAGAAGCTTTTGACGGGGTCAAAACCCCTTGCTGCCGCTTTCCACCTTTCGAAGCAAATGGTTTCGAAAGGGTTACTTTGTTTTAAAACTTAGCTACTTCTCCATTGCTTTCGAAGGGATTGGTTTTGACACCATCCACTACTTTACTTAGGAAATTGCTTTTGAAAGAGTTGCTTTCGACTAAATTGTTTTAAGACCCTTTTTGATATTTTGAAAGTTAAACCCAAAGGTTTTGAAAGAAATGGTTTCGAAAGGTTGTTCCACATATTTTGACTTGAAAATGCTTTAAAACGGTTTGTTTTAAGCAGTATACTTTAATGCTTTCGAAAGGTAACAAGAAAAGGTTTCGAAGGGGAGGTCCCCCAGTATTTTTGAAAGCGGGGGGTGTGTGTGTGTATAAGGTTTCAAGGGGGTGATTCCCCAGTGTTTTCGAAAGGTTTACCTTAGTGTTTAAATGGAAGGATTCCAATGGTTTCGAAAGGCATATTTAAAGTGTTTAAAAAAAGGATGTCTAAGGTTTATAAAGCTTTCGAAGAAGATGTTTCCAATTTTTTCGAAAGGACTATTGTCAATGGTTTCGAAAGATATGTTTTGGCCTTTAAGCCAAAGGTTATAAAGTAAAGTAGTTTACTTGTGTCGAAAAGGGGTACTTTCAATGGTTTCGAAAGAGATTGTTTAAAATTTTAAACAAAGGCTTCGAGTGTTTTCATCAACAATACTTTGTGTAAAGCATATATCATGGCCAAGATATTTGAGTAAAGCATAAAGTATATTTTCCTTGTTTTAAAGTATGATTTAAAGGTTTAAATCAGTTTGAAAAAAAATGTTTTCAAGGAAAATTTTATGGGTAGATGACCCTAAGTAAAATGACTCGGATATTAGAATACCAGATGGAAATGGTATAGGGTCGCGCCCTATACATTAGCTATTAGCCCCTAGCTAATTTAATCCAAAATTCCAATGTGTAGGGTTTTGTCATAGGTAAGACTAAAATGATGTTACACACATAAAGGAATTTATAGAGGAGAGATAGGTTATTGGAGAGCCCACAAAACCATTATGATCAATGACCCTCGAAGATGTAAGTTAGGGACAGACGTCCAGAAGATGAGTATCTAACAGAAGTTAGATTATTTGTTTATTTTGTCTGGTAGGCCCGAGTCAGCCAAAGGTTAGTAGTTAGCCAAACAAAACTATAGTGTTCGGACAGATAGTTCATTGATTACTTGATTTATATGCTTACATGATATTGCTTTATTGTTTTAACCAGTTTTGGTTGGAGGATTAAGATTTGCAAAAGATATGTTTTAAAAGGATATTAGTGAGGGGAAACCCGTTCCGCTAAGCGGCATTGTCTCGCTTAATATCATATAACTGAGATATATAGTATTATTCACACCATGATTTATGTATGACTCGAAGTTTATGTTTTCCCCTTAAATACTCGGGTGCTCAAAATTAATTTGAGCAGATTGAGAGTTTGGGATTATGGGTTTAGTAGGATGACGAATAAAGCTTCCGAAGACGAGCAGGAGGCTGATGCTAGCTATATTTAGGAGTTGTTTTGTTTTATTTCCGCTGCGTTGCATTAAGTCTGTTATGACTATTTAGTACTCTGGTCATCCAAGGGGGCATCTTCATATGTCGCTCTTGGCGTATTTATGTAATAATTATAATTGATCTGAACCTGGGAAACGTTTGGGATTATGTAACTTGGAATATGAAATATTGTTTTGAAAAGTAATCAGAAAATGTTTTAATCTATGATGATTTTATTTCATATTCAAGTGCTTCTGATATTATGGATACCATTAACATTACCGTATTTGATCACCGGAAGTTAATACTATGGATGATTGCAGCATCTGTAGCGCTTAGCTTCGGGTTTCCAGATAGGGATGTTACAGGTACTTGAAAAAATAAAGAGAAATTGGACCGATCGTTTTCTGGTAGGATTTTGGATGATTATTTTTTGGATCGGTGGTTGGGGATGGGAGATTTGAATTAAAGTGAAGTATGGAATCGGACCTGGAGGTTGGATCGATCGCAACGATCAATACAGATAACGATCGGTTGGAGTAGCTAGAATGATTGGTTGTAAAATGATCGTGCAGAAACGATCGATTATGTGCATTGGGATAGACCGGTCGTGACATCATTTTGGATCGGTTGTCGGTTTAACTTTGATGAACATACTTAAAATCGTTAAATCTCAATTAGAACTTTGTGATGAGCTTCGGCCTTTAACACTTTAATGGTCGTACATGACTTGCATATGAAATGGACTGCATATTCATACATATATGACAATCGAACTGTAGAACGAACTTGACTAATCTTCTGCATATTTATATTTGTTGCCTATGACTTGGACAAAATTTTGAAGCTCATCCACTTCTAAATGCATAATTCAAACTTCAACGTGCCAACAACTATTCCTCAAGCTTAGACTGAATCCTTAGCTAGTGACGTAGAGAATCGGTTGAGATGGTCAGCAATGACAGTCACTCTGATCGAACCTCGGAGTCTCGCCATAGTTATATTCTTTAATTCTGAACTATTTTTCACTGCACTGCATGATACTGCACCACTCTGCACTAGCACACACTTTGCATGGGGGAAATGGGTTATTTTTTCTAATGATGATTATCTACCGAGTTTATTAGTTATGGGTTCCAGATGCTCAGAGCATTTAGCTGCTATGAGTTTTGGATATTCTTCATAGCATAACAATACAAGTGTCTAATCGAGCTTCGCAACTGCTTCTGATAGACTCTCCCTTTGACATCAAGCTGAACAACCAAAAAATTCCTATCCATTACTCGACCTTTTCTCTGTTGTTCCTGTCCTTCCAGTAGAAGTGATAGACCCTGCTCTCGACACTCTAGAGGACACGATATTTTTGGAAGATCTGAAGGATTCTATAGCTTCGAAAATTAATGAAGCCTCTCTCCGTAGAATATGCGCCAGACACTGGATCCCTTTTGATGATGTGCGAGTCCTGACTCGGAATGACAGAGCTTATATGCTCCCTGAGGGGTTCACTGCATGCAACAAGTTTATGTGTTGAACAACGCGTCCTTCCCTTCAATTCATTTATCTGAGAGATGCTATATCATATGAGGTTAGCACTGGCACAACTGCATCCAAATGGTTATGCCTTGCTTAATTGTATCTACATGGCATTCATGGAGTTTTTATTTCATCCTCCAACTCCTGAAGACATTCGATTTCTTTTCACTTTAAAGCAACGAAAGGGAAGCCTTTCATTCACATTTCTCGAGTCGGCCAAGAAGTGCCAGATCTTGGCTGGTACTTGGAATAAGTTGAGCGCTTTCAAAAGCGAGTGGTTCTATATTCATTGCCCACCCGGCTTCGCTAGACGGTGGTTGGAAGGACGTAAGTATTACTCTTTGCTTAATTTCTTAAGTGCTTGTATCTAGGTCGTACCCTGAATTAATCAACTTTTCTGGTTTGTGCAGGTTCTTACCCACGACCCAATGGAAAACAATACGTAGAAGCGGTCTTGGCGCTCAAAAGAGTTCCATCAGAAGATAGAGACATTGAGAATCTCCTTACTGATGAATGCCTCATTACCTACTGCCTGATGGAAAAAGGTCGTAGCATAGGGCTATCGATCACTGCTGGAGTTATAGTGACTGAGCAGCGGGATGCAGATGATGATGAAGGCCATCAAGCTGATCCTGTCGTGCCCTTAGTTGATAGTTTCGGGGCTGGGGTTGGATCCTTGCAAACCTCACAACCCCCCGCTCTCAAAAAATGAAAAAGAAAGAAGCTCGTTTGTAGATTCCTTAAGAGCCACCACTTCAAACAGCCCAAGCTATCCGCACCCCTCACGTTATTCCAGATCGGTCCACTTCTTAACCTTCAGAGCACTTAGACGAAACATTTGAGGCATTACCTGATCTTCCGATATCGGATGATGTTGATGCCTTCCATTCTACTGACATGAGCATCGACGGATCAAAATCTCCTTCCAGAGCTGGGGTTGGAATCCCTTCTATCACCAATGGAGAGGTTACTCCTGCCAGTAAAGCTTCAATAACTGGTCCACTGGAGGGACACAAGGACACACATATTCGCACGCACTTTACAATATTGCACTGCACTTATTTCATGTCCTTCAATACTTAGAGCTAATTCAGTCTTGGTTTTTCTTTGCAGAAACAATGGTGAGGAAAAAGCACATGTTTCAGTCTCTACAAGAAATATCACACCAAAATCCTGGTTCTCATTTGGGCCCATAGCGCCAAGGTAGTGGTCATGAATACGACCCTAACTATCGCTCTAGCTGGGATTGGGATTAGCAGAATAGAGGTGACAGAGACAGGTCTTCCTATGATAAACATCGATCCAAATCCAGATCTCCACCTCCTAAAAGTTCTAAAAGGCAACAAGATTGCCATGACGACGTTCCTTCTATTGACACCTCTCGTGGTCCTCTTCCCACTTCAGTTTCTTCACAGTCCGTTGTTCCATCTCATCCTCAGCGAACCAGGGATCGTCGGCGTCATAATGAGCATGATGTTCACCAACAAAGGCCGAGCAAAGAAAGCGCTGACACATAAGTTGTCGCTGAAGCTCAATAAGTCGATGTTGTCGCTCGTATGGCCCAACTTAAGTCAGATTTTCCAAATGTCTCGATGGATTTTTCTTTGTACCTAATCTTCAAAAATTCCTAAAAAGGTCCAGCAAATGACTATGGATTGTATGAATGATATCCACAAGCAGTATAATGAGTGGATGAGAGCAGCGGAGAGGATTTTTAAAGTATCTTAGGAGAGAGCGGCAGAGATTGAGAAATTGAAAGGCCAAGAGGCCCAGGACAGATGGATCATCGAAACTCTAACCACCGAATTAGAATCTTCAAGGAGCTCACAGGCAAAAGCCGAGAAAAAAAGAAATAACAACCATCAAGGCACTTGAGGATGAGAAAGCTAGGAACTTGGTCGAGATTGAAGCACTTCATCATCAGAACCATAAACTGGTGTTAGAAAGGGATGCGGCCCAAAGAAGCGCAGCCAAATACAAAACTAACTTTGAGCGCGAATCCAAAGATAAAGAGGAAGCGCTGAAAATAGGCCAGGATGCCTGTGATGAATTGGTTACCATCAGGCTTGAAAGAGACGTGGCTATTAAAAAAGCTAAAGACATTGATGTCCTCATTAAACGAGAAGTGGAGGCCGCGAAAGAAAAGGCCAGTGAGGAGGTTATGGAAGAACTAGATCCACTGCTTATTTTTTATAATGCCAATGTCCTGAAGCACAGAAACTTGGAGTGGCTTTGGGGTGACTACCCTTACCATTTTGTACGTGCTTGGGAGTATCTTGTTCAGGAGGAGAAAAAGGCTTTTGGCATCGAAAAAATCGATCTGGTGAGGCTGGAAGGTGAAATTCTATTAGGTGACGAACCCAAGGTTCTATATGAAACCCAGCTTATACTAAAAAAGAGCACGCCGCAACCTCTCAACATGATGCTGGTGAATGTTCCGAATCCATGCCATAGAATGTCGCGGATGACCAGAATTTAGTAACCTAAGCAATTCTCAGCACCACCATGGATTCTTCTATCGAGCCTGGTTACAATCCAGAGAAGCCATATATTGCTACATCTAGTTGCCTCTCCCCAATTATGGAAGGAGGTTCTGGTGGCACTCCGACTCACGTGGGGGACCAATCTGGAGTAAGTATTTCATTAAACTCACATATCCTTCAAAAAGCCGGAGTGTCCTCGGTCAATATATGTAATCTCTTTAGTTATGTTTCCTCAGCTTTAAATCTACTGATTGCAGTTCCGCCTCTTCCTCAAGAATCTCAACCAAGACCTCAACCGCCTGCGATGAAGTTCGTTACTTTCATGGCTTTTGCAACAACCCAAGATGTCTGGAAGAGGAAGCTTTTGTGATCGACGAGCACTTAATGGGCACTTTGTAGAGGGAAGAAAGTGATCCGCGTCAAGAGATTCCTGCTGATAATGATGTTGTGATTATTGGAGCTTCCCAATCTTTGTCAAGCCCCTCTATGCAAGAAATGGCACAAAAACTTAGGGCAGACATTGCACTTGAGACGGAAGTCAAGCAGGAGAAAATGGAGCTCGTTCTCCCTCCCATCTCCATCGTTTTTCTTGGAGAAACTATGGATGTTTCCACTCTCAGCCAAGACGTACTCAAGTTGCACCTATTGGTTCAACCTAGACTACTCTGATGAAAGGTTAAGGAAGCAGGAAGAGAGGAGAGAAGAGGAACGGGGAAAGTTCGAGCGAAATCTCTCCCGATTCCAAAAAGAAGAAGAGGAAGCTGAGGAGGAAGTGATTCTTTGCATGCACTCATGCTTACAAGCCATTTGGGTTTTGTTGGTTGAATTTGTACGGGATTGGCCCCCGTTTTTTGATTCTTTTGCTACGAGTACTTGTACTTGACTTTCCAAGCTTATGTAAATAAAGTTCTTTTACTTTTGTTGAACTTTTGTGTGAATTTGCTTAAGTAGTTAAGCTATTATATTTTCCATTCAGTGTACATGTAATTCGTCGCTCATTGATTCCGATGATAATCCATTTACTTTATCCCAAGGCCTCCATATGGTCGCGGCCTCAAGTCATACTAGACACTGGGCTCAAGCCCTGGTGTTACATTGTCGGATTCAACAGTTTAAGTGATTATACTCCAGCCCCTAGTTCTCGGGTTAAAGGAGTTAGATAGTGGATGGTCGAATTCCATCTTTAGCAAATTTATACTCCTCTTGTCGATTTCAGGTCGGAGTTAATGGAATAGTGAGTGGTCGAATCACACTCATCTATTTGTTTATACTCACATCCGCACTCTGGGGATAAGAGTTCGTTGGTGTACAGTCGGATCGCACCCAATTTGTGTTTATACTCCGGTCTACGCTCTAGAGACTTAGAGTTGTTTCAGAAAATAGTTGAACTGTATTTTCCTTGATTGATCAACTTGCCCCTATGCCTGGGGTTTAGCTTGGAGAGCGATCGGTCGTGTTACGATCGTTTTTTGATTTACGTCTATCTCATTTCTTAGTGGGATTAATTTGATTATCGAATGGTCAAGTCACATCCATTTCTCGTTAGGTACTGCGCCCATCGGGTTGTGAGCAAGAATCGTCAAATGAACAGTTAGACCACGTTCATATTGATTAGTCCGATCTTGAACTTGTGTAATCGGTTGGCTCCAAACTCTGGGAAGCTGCTAAGACATCTCAGTATTAGTTAGTCGGGTATCATAACTAATATGTAATGCTACATCAATCACAGATATTGAGGAAATTTCAAATTTTATTTGCCAAATGAAAAGAAATGACATAATCCATCTTATTACATATTTGAAAAATCAAATGCTAAAGCAAATTCGAAAATTAAATACAATCGAATAAAAAAGAATAAACTAAGTGAAATAGCTTAATAAATGCTCGTTATTCCACGCCCTTGGGAGTGTGAGGCCATCAACAGTCACTGGCTTGAAAGTTCTTTCTCCAAGCCTTTGTTCAATGACGTATGGTCCCTCCCAAATAGGATTCATATGTGACGGGATAGGAAAAAACCCGTTTTAAGATGAGATCGCTGATTTTGAAGGTCCTAGGTTGGACTTTAGTGTTGTAGTATCGGGCGACCCGATATCGATGTGCAGCTTCCCTCAAATCAGCCTCTTCACCCTTCTCATCTACCAAGTCTAGAGATTCCAAGAGGAGATCTCTATTCGCTCTGGGGTCGTATTAGATCACTCAATGAGAAGGGACTTCGAGTTCAACAGGAATTTGTGTAACGACCAGGTCTATGCCCCATGTGGCAAATGGCCATGGACTAGTCATTTGTGTAATTTCCGTTGGTGGAGCTCTCGGAACGTTTGCATACATATGGCATTTATCGCATCGCTTAGCATAATCATTAGCATCTCGATTGACAGTTGGCCGTAATAACCATAACAAAGTACTTTCTTTGCTAGGGTTTGACCCTAGTGTGATCACCACATTTCCCTTCATGAACTTCTCTTAGGACTCGATTTATTTCATTATGAGTGATACATCGGAGCAGAAGAATGGGAAACCCTTTCTATACATGACTCCTTCCATTTGCCTTTATCACAAGTACATGATTGGATACCCATTTAGGGTAGAGGGCATCGTGGATAAACCTGTTGCTTTTGAGTCTATTCACCTCCTCTTTAAGGGTGGCATATCTCTCCAGATCCATACCATGCCTTTTATGTTTCATCAGGACATGCCTCGGGTCGATATTTAATGCATGGCTCGCAATGGCAGGCGAGATCCCACATATATCACTCGCTCGGAGAAAACTAACAAGTTCCTTCATCATTGGGGGGCTATGTTGTGATCCGATCTTTAGGACCCACGACGGGTCATCATGGTTGACCGTGATGTCAATCACCAGCTCAACCAGTGCAACCTTGTTTTCTTTGGGCTCCTCCTCATCATCCCTCGAATCTATGTCTTTATAGAACCGACTGTGGCGCCCGAGCAAAGGCCCAGGCACTGGTTGTTAATTTTCGGTGGCTTGGATGCAGAGAGACTTGTCCACACCCTTACTTTTCTCCTTCCGCTGAGCATCCCTCACCTCAGCCACATAGCAGGCACATTCGGTTGCCTGATCTCCATGCACAACTCCCACGCCATTGTTAGTTGGGAATTTTAAGGTAAGACACCAGGGGCGATGGCTGCCCAGAATTCAGCAAGGGCCGGTCGACCTAGAAACATTATATGGAGAGTTCACATCCAGCACTACAAATGGCAACATTCGCACTTTCGTGCGATCGCCTTCTCTCGACTCCATGGGCAATTCAACATAACCGACAGCTTCGGTCGTGGTAGTGTTAAAGCCATGGATGTGGGCTTTAGACGGTTTCAAGTCCTTGGCTGCCATCCTCATATGATCATAAGCCTTTTTGAAAATAATATTCATAGAACTACAATAGTCAATCAAGATCTCCCTCACCAAGGCAGCGCCAATCATGGCTAAAATGATCATTGGGTCGATCATCGGTGCCTCCACCTTATTTGCATCTCTGATACTAAATATAATGTCGTCTTCCATTGTACGCTATTTTTTGGTCGGTGCCCCATCTTCTATATTTAAAAACCACTCAACATTCATATGCTTGATTGCGCTAGCATAGCGCTCCATCTTGTGCCAGCTCTTATCAGCTGGATATGGTCCTTCGACTATTGTATTGATAACTAATCTTCCACCAGTCCTCGCAGGCTCCTCAGCCTTGTACGGCGCTTGTCCTCGGTTAGGGTCGGATGTCCCCTGCCCGCCATCTAGCGGGGCTTTAACAAACTACTGTAGTTTTCTTTCCTGAATTAGTTTCTCGATAACATCCTGAAGATGTCTACATTTATTTGTGTTATGACCATAACATTCATGGAATCAACAATATTTTTCGATCTGCTTTTGTTTCTCCGTAGATTCTTTTGAAGGTGGCTTCCTATTCTACATGGTATTGCATGTAGACAACTAGACATTCTCTATGTATGTATTCAGTGGTGTGTAGGTATCATACATTGGAATCCTTGACTTTCCTATTCCAGAATCCCTCTTTTGTTCACGCTTCCTATCGCCGCCTTTAGTTTGCTGATTTCGTTTATTTTGGACATTTACTTGAACTTTTTCGAAACTCTCCCTGGACTGTTTCACTGCAATGTTACTCAGCACTCCCTCTCCACTCGGTTCGACAACATTATTCTTCCTAGAGCATCTAGCTTCCTGTAACACCCTATATTTTTATAACATTATTTAGAATAATTAATTGGGTAAATTAAATAAATAATGTGAAGATTAAAAGGTTGAGATTTGATTAATAAAGGGTAGTCGTGCCATGTTAGTGTGTTAATTAAAATGAAATAACCTAAGTTAATGTGTTAGGATATGAGAATGGAAATATGGGAAATAGGTAAGGTTTAAACCCTTAACCCATAGGAATGGATCTCACGTTCATTTTCATTTCATTCAAACTAAAATTTCGTAAGGCTGGCCACCATTATCATTCTCAAGAAAAGACTAAAGCTAGGATTCAAGAGAAGGAGGATAATCAACTAAATCAACATCAAATCTCACATCTATAATCTCAAAGCTAAGGTGAATAATTACTACATCCCAATTTCTTTTAGTTTTCGGTTTTAAGATTAGACCCAAAATTATTTTGCAAGTATATGCCATGTTTTGATGATTAAAGTTATACATTTATATATATATATATATATATATGTTGTTGATGGATTATATATGTTCATGTTAGTTTTTATGATATGTTTGACATGAAAACTCTATTTAATGACATCCAAATGCCTTGAAAATATAAATTTTGATCAGAAATAATATTTTAGACATGGGTTTCAATTTTCATAATTTTCTGAATTAATATGGATTTTATATTAATTTTCTAGTGAAATAAATTGTTTATTGGGTTATAAATTATTTTCGGATAAAATAATAATTATTTGGAGTTGAAATTTTTATATGTTAGGCAACATATTAAAATAGATTTTTTGGGATTTTTCCAGATTTTTCCAAAGTTATTTGATGAATATATTAAATTATTTAAGGTATGGGACTTAAATGTTTTATATATTTGATTAAGGAGAAGGGGCATTTTATAAAAGGAAATTATTATTTAATTTTGAAAATAGTGGCAGCATATTTTTGAAAAGAATTTGTTAAGCAATGAAAATTTGACAAACAAAGGCAGGTTAGTTGAAAAGTTATCTTTTTTAAGTTAAAAACAAAGAAAACATATTTTTAGCCTTTACGGCAACAAACCTTCCGACCCAGACCTTCCGACAAGGTCGAGAGGTTCTAAGCTTTCGACAAGGTCAAACCAATGCATATGGTATCATGCTACTTGGTACGTAATGAATTGGACAGAGTCGAAGGGTTCTAAGTCGAAAGGTTGATGGCCAAAGAGGTTGGGGTATGTTTGTTTATAAACCAAAAGCTTTCACCTGCTTTGCTTTCGAATAAGAGCTTTCGACTTGGTTGTTTTCGACCAGGTAAAGTATTCAAAAGAAAGGTTTTAAACCCTTCGACACAGTCGTAAGGTTACTGCTGCTTTATTACTACTTTGTTTTGAAACCTTCCGACACAGTCGAAAGATTACTACCACTTTGTAAACGTTTTGTTTTGAACCTTTCGACAAAGACGAAAGGCTTACTTGTTTTAAAAACTAGCTCCTTCTCCATGCTTTCAAAAGGAAGCTTTTGACTTAGGTGATTCACCCTTGTTTTATAAATTGAAGTAAAACCCTGAGCTTTCGAAAGAGTTGTTTTAAAGGATATGTTTAAAGGTTTCGAAGCAGAACTTTCGACAAAGTCAAAAGGTTGCTTCTAATGGTTTTGAAAGGTTTTAGTTGAATGATTTCGAAAGGTTTTAGCTGAATGATTTTGAAAGGTATAGTTCAGTGGTTTCGAAAGGTTTATCGAATGGTTTCGAAAGATTTTAGTTGAATGATTTCGAAAGGTTTAATTCAATGGATTCGAAAGGTTTAAATGGAAGGTTTTCCAAGGTTTTCTAAGGAAATGTTTTAAAGTGATTTTAAAGAAGGATGTCCAAAGTTTTATAGCTTTCGATAGGTTTGCTTTTCAATGGGTTCGAAAGGTTTGGAGAATGGTTTCGAAAGGTTTGATGTATGATTTCAAAAGGTTTGAGGAATGATTTCGAAAGGTTTGATATTGGTTTTGAAAGAGATGATTTCAAAGGTCTAGAAAGAGGTTCTTTCAAATGGTTAAATGTTTTCATCAACTAAATTTTGAGTGAAGTATATATATATGACATAGTGATATGATTTTGAGTAAAGTATAAAATTGTATACTTTTCCTTGTTTAAGTTTGATTTAAAGGTTTTAAATCATTTTGAAAATGTTTTCAAGGAAAATTATGGAAGGGGATCCTTAAGTGAAAATGACTCAGATATTAGAATACCAGATGGGACTAGTATGGGGTCGCGCCCTATACATCAGCTAATAGCCCCAGCTAATTGTTTGTCGAAAATTCCAGTATGTAGGGCTTTGTCACAGGTAGACTAAAATTATGATTACATACCGAAAGGAATATATGTTTATATATGGATAGGTTATTGGTGAACTCGAAAAACCATTAGGATCAGGAAGACCTAGGTGATGATTAAGTTAGGGACAGATCATCCAGAAGTGAAGTATTTAACAAATAGTTAAGGGCAGACCGTCCAGATGGGAAATGTTTAACAGATAGTTAAGGATAGATAATCCAGAAGAAGAATATCTAACAGGTGTTAGGTTAATTTTGATTGTATTGTCTGGTAGGCCCGAGTCAGCCAAAGGTTAAAAGTTATCCAAACAAAACTCGTGTGTTTGAACAGATAGTTCATTATTACCTGATATTTATGTATGTTTACATAATGATTGCTTTACAGTATTTAACCATTGGGGATGCAGGAGCACAATATATGGTTTTATGAAAGGTTTTGCAAAGATATGTTTTAAAAGGATGTTAGTGAGAGGAAACTCGTTCCGCTAAGCGGCTTGGTCTCACTTAACATAATTATTCTGGGATGTATAATATTATTCACACCAGGCTTTATGTCTAACTCGAAGTTTATGTTTTTCCCTTAAACTCTCGGGTGCTCAAAATTAATTTGAGTAGGCTGAGGGATTAAGGTATTTTTCAGGCTTTAGTAGGATGATGAATATGCCACCGGAGGCATGCAAGAGGCAAACAGATAGCTATTTAGGAGTTACAGTTCTTGTTATGTTTTGTTGGATTTTCTGTTGTGTTGTTTTGTATTAGGTATATTGTGACCATATGACTCTGATCAACCAAGGGGGTATCTTCTATACCACTCTTGGCGTATTTTGTAATAATTATATTTGATCTGTGCCTGGGAACGATTTTGGATTATGTGTTGTGAATGTGAAACAATTGGTTTTGAAATGTAATGAAGTAAAAGTTATTTTTGAAATCTGTGTTTTGTTTCATATTCAAGTGCTACTGATATTATTGATACCATTAACATAGCCATATTTAGTTGCTGGAAGCTAATACTATTGATGACTGCAGCATCTATAGCGCTTAGTTTTGGGCCTCTAGATAGGGGATGTTACAGCTTGGTATCAGAGCATGGTTTATGAAATACTTTAATTAAAAATGATTTTTGAAAACATAATCCTTAGAAATTATTGTTAAGATTAGGGTATGGGATAACGCTATAGTAACGTACTTGTATTTTCTATATATATATAAGTATACTCTATCTCTCTAGACTCTTATCTTAGTTAGGCTATTCATCTGTATCTCACGAGGTTCGAATACAGATATGGAAGGAAGAAGAGACAGAGTAAATCTTGGAGGAGATAACACCACCATGAATGGAAATGCCCGACCAAACACTAGGAGAGGTCCCGGTCAGGCTCAAGCTGAAACTGTTGGTGCAGGAGTTTCCCAGATGGACATGGGAGCAATGTATCAGTTCTTTGTAAACATGATGCAAGCTGGAATAGCAGCTGGAGTTGTCGGAGGAAATGCTGCTGGAGCTCAGGAAGTTCCGATGGTCAATCAGTATGCTAACTTGAGTAGGGATTACATCAGGCTTGGAGGGAAGTCGTTTATTGGTACTGAAGATGCGATCGAGGTGGAAAATTGGCTACTGCATTGCGAGAGAATTTTTACTGACTTAGGATTGAATGATGCTCAGAAGAGGAGATTGGCTTCGAGGCAGCTCCAGAAGCTGCTCCATTTTGGTGGAATACTGTTACTGCTGGAGTTGATGAGGAAACTATAACTTGGTAGGAGTTTAGGAAAAGGTTTTCAGAAAGATTCATGTATGTTATGGCACAGTCGGCGTTGGTGAGGAAGTTTGCAGAGTTGGAACAAGGAGATATGTCCGTCTTGGAGTATGCGAGGAAGTTTGAGGAGTTAGCCCAATACAGGTATGCTTTGGTGGATACCGTGATCAGGAGGAATGAAAAGTTTATAAAGGGTTTGAGGCCAGAGTTGATAAGTGCCACTTTACCACATTTGAGAGATCCCAGTGATGTAGTGGTTGAAATGGCATTAAAGACAAGAAGAGGCGTTGGCTTGCTTGAGGAAGAAGATGAAGGAGGCCCAGATGGGACAGGGCCAGAAAATGAAGTTTTTCTAGAAAAAGAATGCTCAGAAGGGAGGAGCACAAAAGAAAGGAAAGGCTGAAGTGGTTTGCTACAAATGCAATAAGAAGGGACACTATGCTAATGAGTGTCGTACCGGGAATGGAAAAGGAAAAGGGAAAGAAGCTGTTGGAAAGAATAATGCCATATGTTTTAATTGTGATCAGGTCAGCCATTATAAGAACAAATACCCTGAGCCTGCTAGAGATGGAAAGGGATAGATGTATTCACTAGAGCCCGCAATTCAAAGGCCAGTTGTGCAGGAAAAAGAAAAGACTATTTTAGGAGGCTCGCTGCAGATTCATAGTATGTCTGTTGGCGTTCTATTTTATATTGGAGCATCTCATTCTTTTATTTCTCGATGTTTGGTAGATAGGGTTAACCTAGAACCCTCATACTTAGTTACTTCCTTGAGGGTTGCAAATCCGATAGGAGGGTATGCAACGCTTTGGATGAGGTGTGACCATTTAGAATTTGATTTGCTAGGCCATACTTTTGATTGCTGTTTGCATGTGTTTGACTTTGTGGGATTTGGGATTATCCTTGGGATGGATTGGTTAAGTAAATATGATGCTAGGATATTTTGTCATGATAGGAAAATATCACTTAGTCACCTGGATTGTAGTGATCGGATGGTTTATATCGTAAAGAACCCTAGTTGTGAAGTGAATGCTTTATTGGGTATTATGGAGTTGGAGGATGAGTTGCATTGAGTCTTTGTAGTTAGAGAATTTGCTGATGTATTTGAGCCGGTAGTTAGACTACCACCGAAACGAGCCATAGAGTTTTGGGTTGATTTGGTGCTTGGAGCAGAGCCGGTGAATAGGCTGCCGAGCAGGATGACACCCACTGAGATGAGAGAGTTAAAGGTGCAGTTGGTGGATTTGGAAGGCAAGAGTTTTATCCGACCAAGTAGTTCACCATGGGGGAGGGGGCTGCCGTAGTATTTGCGAAAAAGCCAGATGGATTGTTGAGGCTGTGTATCGATTATCGTAAGTTGAATGAGAAGACGATAAAGAACCGATATCCATTGCCGAGAATTAACGATTTGTTCGATCAGTTAAGTGGGGCTAAGGAATTCTCTCAACTGGATTTGGCGACGGGATTTCATCAGCTTAGAGTGGCAGAGGATAGCATTCCTTTGACGGCATTTAGGACAAGATATGGATCGTACGAATGGTTAGTTATGCCATTCGGACTAACTAATGCGCCGACATTCTTTGTGGATCTGATGAATAGAATTTTCCGAGAGCACTTGGATAGATTTGTGTTGGTCTTCATAGATGACATTTTGATACTCTAAGGATGAGGAGTATGAAGTTCATCTTAGAGTTGTGCTCGAAACGTTGAGGGAGCATCAGTTGAAGGCTAAGTTTTCGAAGTGTCATTTTTGGAAGAAGGAAGTGAAGTTCCTTGGTCATGTCGTCTTAGAGAAAGGGTTGTCTATAGATCCGATTAAGATTAAGGCAGTGAATAATTGGAAGAGACCCGAGACGGTGACCAAGATTAAGAGCTTTCTTGGATTGGCTGGATATTATCGAAGGTTTATAAAGGATTTTTCACAGATAGCTGCACCGATGACTAAGTTTACACGAAAGGATGTGAAGTTCGTATGGACTAATAAGTGTAAAGAAGCATTTCAGAACTTGAAACACTTATTGACCCATGCACTGGTGTTAGTGGTTCCGGAGGGGAATCAAGATTTAGCTGTTTATACTGATGCATGTGGAACTGGATTGGGAGCTGTGTCGATGCAAAGAGGTAAAGTGATTGCTTATGCTTCTAGACAGCTCAGACCACATGAAGTTAGATATCCTACGCATGATTTGGAGTTAGCTGTCATTATATTTGCTTTGAAGGTGTGGAGGCATTATCTTTTGGGAGAGCGATTTGAGCTTTATGCTAATCATAAGTCATTGAAGTACTTGTTCTCTCAAAAGGAGTTGAACATGAGACAGCAGAGGTGGTTGGAATTTATCACTGCTTATGATTTTGGAATTGAGTACACACCCGGAAAAGGAAACAAGGTGGTGGGTGCACTCAGCCGGAAACATCAGAATGCAGTATTGGCTATGATTACTGAGTGGAAAGATTTGGAAGCATTTTCACCTTGTAGTGTGCAGCTTAGATCCGAGGTAGGTTCAAGTGCAGGAAGTGCTATGTTGTCTTGTTTAGAAGTTCGACCAGTAATGATTGAGAAGATAGCTTCTAAACAGAAGGAGGATCCATTTTTGGCTGAACGGATCAGAAGGTTGAGGGAAGGAGCGGAGAGCGATGACATAAAGGATTTCAGCCTTGACCAAAATGGGTGGTTGAGGAAGAAAGGAAGGTTGTGTGTTTCGAATGTAGGAGACATAAGGAAGAAAGTTTGGATGAGTGTCATCGTTCAAAGTTCACTATCCATCCAGGAGGAATGAAGATGTATCAGGATATAAAGAGAAGTTTCTTCTGGGAAGGTATGAAATGGGACATTGGTTTGCGTGTTAAGCAGTGTTTGAATTTCCAACAGGCAAAGGCTGAACACCAGAAGCCTAGTGGATTGCTTCAACCATTAGAAGTTCCGTTGTGGAAATGGGATTCCATCTCTATGGATTTTATTGATGGGTTACCAAGGTCTAGTAGAGGAATGAAAGCATATGGGTCATAGTAGATAGATTGACTAAGAGTGCCCATTTCATTCCGGTAAAGTCAACTAGGACGGCACCTATTTTGGCGAAGTTATTTATGAAGAATGTAGTTAGACTGCACGAGATTCCTAGTAGTATTGTCAGTGATAGAGATTCTTTGTTTACTAGTGAGTTCTGGAAAAGTCTACGGGAAGCATTAGGAACCAAGCTCAACTTGAGTATCGCTTACCATCCACAGACTGATGGGCAAATAGAAAGAATTAACAAAATCTTGGAGGATTTGTTAAGAGCTTGTGTATTGGATTTCGGGGGATCATGGGAGGACCATCTTCATCTAGTTGAGTTCACGTATAACAATAGTTATCATACTCGTATTGGGATGGCACCATTTGAAGCTTTGTATGGAAGACCATGCAAGTTTCCCATATGTTGGTTAGAGACCGGGGATAGATTTATTCTTTGTAGGATCGTTTTCACCCTAGAGGGGGGGGGGTGAATAGGGTGATACTAATAATAATAAAAATTAATGCGGAAATAAAATAATAACATAAAATAATGCAGTAGAGATCACACACAGATTTACCCAGCTTCGGCAATAACCTGCCTACATGCTACCCCCAAGGTCTACTAGAAATTAAGTAGTCAGACGCTACAAACACACGTAAACTTGCGACACCCGCTAACTTGACTAACCTAACTCTAAGCTTAAAACCCTGCCACAACTCAGCCACTGAGTTGCAAATCTCGAACTACAAAACTGTAGTTCGTAAACCTAGTTAAACTAGAGTCTGATTTAAATAAGAATTAAAAAACAAACAAAAACAACTAAAATAAATAAAATCCTATTTTATATAAGCTAAGCCCAATACAAAATAAGAGCCGACCCAACAAAAAAATAATAGTGTGGTAAGGAGTCTGTTCCCCTTTGTTATTTTGCGGCCGTCTCTTTTTCTCTTCGATTTGTAATTAGGGTTTCTCTAAATTGAAGTAGCCGTTTTAAAATTAATCGATTGAAGAGAAGATACTGAAGTGATTTGCTTTGTCAGTCGACTTGTGGCTTTGTTCGCTTACGGCTGCTCCAATTGTGTCGAGCTCGAATGATGTTGTGAATTGGTACGTGATTTTCCTTTTTCGATTATTGATTATGCTCGACTTCGATTCGAGTTTTGTGATTTATTTCAATGCTTGCTCTTTAATTTGCTTGAGCTCAAATGGGAATTTTCCGATGATGAGATTGGGTTAAATAGGGATAAAAAAACCTATATTTTCGTTCGTATTTTTTGTTTGAATTCTTCAAGTGATTTCTCGGCCATTAGATTTTTGCTTGAATGATGAGATGATTTTTGACTTGTTCATTTGTTAGGTGTTACTCCATGAATTTGAATTTTACTCCGTTTATTTCTCCTACGACCAGTTCATCATTCGTTTCCATCTTGCATTTGAATTTGACTTCAACTTGTTACCCTCTTGACATTGTTCCAATTTTTGTTGGCTTTGACTTGTTCATCGTTTCCTTATGACTTTTGATTTGGTTCAAAAACTTGACTCACGGCTTTACAGATTTTACTATATATTTATGTGTCACTTTCACTTATATACATACATATATGTATGTATATGTGTGTGTGATGCCTCGGCTTCAATTCTGGTTGTATTGTTGTTTTGCTTGTACACATCCACACCGGTCAGTTTGTTTCAAGTTAATTTTCCAGTTGCTTCATGTCCAGTTGCAATTAAGTCTGAATGCGTGAACCATGCCTTTGAATTGTGACTTTGTCACTACATATTTGTAAAAGTCTACACATGCATGCTCCATTGTCATATGTTCATGGATTCATGTTCTCATGTTGGTTGAGGCTTCATGTTGATCTGTTTCTTTGTTGTTTTCCACACCGGTTTTTGTTATTTGAGTCTTGTTTGCACATGTGATTGAGGCAGTTGTTATTTTGGTCTTGTTATAGTCTTACTCCAGTTTGATTGAGACTGTTGTCATATGTACATGTCTGTTCATGCTTGGGTCTGTTGGTCCTCATGTCTTTGCTTTGAGTTGAATCTGGAGTCTTGTTTGTATGTTGGTTGTGTTGCATTGTATTCTGGTTGCTTCGAGTACATGTCCAGTTGCTTGCATTTTACTTGTGCACTAGTAACTGAAACTGGTTCATATTTTCATGTTGGTTCGTAAGTGTGTGTTCATGAGTCTGTTCCTGTAGTCTTGGTTGAGGCTTCACTTGCATGCTCTGACCTGTTGTTGAGGCTTCATGTATTCTCTTAACCCTGAATTCTGATTTTTCATTCTCCATTGCATATATATATATATATATATATATAAGTGCATGCACTCTTGTATTTTCGGACCATGCACACTTGTCTGAATTCTTGTTGTTTTGCATTTATATTTGTGTAACCTCCAAAGTCTGAGCATGTTTGAAGCTCTTTTTTTCCTCTATTTCATGTGCACCTGTTATACTTGAGTCTGTCTTGTGTGGTTCCTTTATGTAGTCTTGCATTTGCTTCGAGCCCCTGTGCATTGAACTTGTACATGTCTTGTGTACATTGATCTGTGTACTTTCGCATCATTGTGAAATCGGGTTCAATTTTGCTTTGTTATTTTGTATTGCACCTGAGTTGAATCCAACTTTTGCTTAGGTTTGACCTTGTGCTCACCTGTCCCTACGATTTTAACAAGCAAGTGTATATCGGTGTGCACGATCTTGTGGCATGTACAGTGATACACTATGCATGTCATAAGTTGTTCGTGTAAGATGAATTAACAAAAATGACGACGAACAACCCAAATAACTGAGGCAAATAATATTTTCAAAACACACTTCATTGTACACTGCAAAATATTTCTTTTTCAATTTTACCGCGTCAATGTTTATTTTGCAGATGGTTCAGATGCTGGATACAGGCTGGAACAAAGTTAAAGATCAAAATACGAGTGTTTAGTGAATATGTAATGAGGTGTAATATGTATGAAAAAACTGTAAATTGAAAATGTGTTGTAATCGAAGTTGTATTGCAATTGAAAATGTATAAATGTAGCGAAAGCTCAAATTTGTACTATTTGAATTTGTAATAAAATATTTGTTTGAATATGAATTCTGAGTTATTTATTTTATTCAACAAATATTTATTTAATTATGTGAAAAATAAAATAGTACAATAACAAATACATTTAAACGAATATATATATATATATATATATATGTGTTTATTATCATCAAACAAAAATCATAGGCTATTGTATTCTACATTCTTGGTCCAAATTTGGTGAAGGAAGCTACGGGGAAGATTGAGTTGATCTGAGTTAGGATGAAGGAAGCTCAATCTAGGCAGAAAAGTTATGCTGATAGAAGGAGGAAATATTTGGAATTTTCTGTCGGAGACTATGTGTTCATTAAGGTTTCACCGATGAAGGGTGTGATTAGATTTGGAAAGTCAGGAAATTTAGCACCTAGATTCGTTGGAACTTTCCGTATTGTTTAAAGGATCGGAAAACTCGCTTATAGAGTAGAGTTACCGAGTAGTTTGGATGGAGTCCATGATGTTTTCCATGTTTCTTATATTAGAAAATGTGTTAGAGACCCGGAGACTACCATAGCACCTATAGTGCTAGAGGATTTAGTAGTAGAACCAGATTTGACCATAATTAGAAAGCCGATTCAGATTATGGCTAGAGATGAGAAGAAGTTGAGGAAAAGACAGTCAAGTTAGTAAAGGTTCAGTGGAGTGAAGATGCTAGAGACTATATTTGGGAAACAGAGAGCAGGATTAGAGACACTTACCCTGATTTGTTTGATGGTATGTTTTACCTTTGGTTGTTTTGATTGTGTACCTTATTGTAATTTCAAGGACGAAATTCTTTAAGGTGGGGAGTATGTAACACCCCATAATTTTATAGCATTATTTAGAATAATTAATTGGGTAAATTAAATAAATAGTGTGAAGATTAAAAGGTTGAGATTTGATTAACAAAGGATAGCCGTGCCATGTTAGTGTGTTAATTAAAATGAAATAACCTAAGTTAATGTGTTAGGATATGAGAAGGGCAATATGGGAAATAGGTAAGGTTTATACCCTAAACCTTTTGGAATGGAACTTACATTCATTTTCATTTCATTCAAACTAAAATTTCCTAAGGTCGGCCACCATTATCATTCTCAAGAAAAGACTAAAGCTAGAATTCAAGAGAAGGAGGATAATTAACTAAACCAACATCAAATCTCACATCTATAATCTCAAAGCGAAGGTGAATAATTACTACATCCCAATTTCTTTTAGTTTTCGGTTTTAAGATTAGACCCGAAATGATTTTGCAAGTATATGCCATGTTTTGATGATTAAAGTTATATATATATATATGTTATTGATGGATTATATACGTTCATGTTAGTTTTTATGATATGTTTGACATGAAAACTCTATTTAATGACATCCAAATGCCTTGAAAATTTAAATATAGGTCAGAAATGATATTTTAGAGATGGATTTCAATTTTCATAACTTTTTGAATTAATATTAATTTTATATTAATTTTCTAGTGAAGGAAATTTTTTATTGGGTTATAAATTATTTTCGGCTAAAATAATAATTATTTGGAGTTGAAATTTTTATATGTTAGGCAACATATTAAAATAGATTTTCTAGGATTTTTCCTGATTTTTCCAAAGTTATTTGATGAATATATAAAACTATTTAAGGTACGAGACTTAAATGTTTTATATATTTGATTAAGGAGAAGGGGCATTTTATAAAAGGAAATTATTATTTAATTTTGAAAATAGTGGCAGCATATTTCTGAAAAGAATTTCTTAACCAATGAAAATTTGGCAAATAAAGGCAGGTTAGTTGACAATTTATCCTTTTTAAGTTAAAAACAAAGAAAACATACTTTTAGCATGTTTCAGCCTTTACGGCAACAAACCTTCCGACAAGATCGAGAGGATCTAAGCTTTCGACAAGGTCAAACCAATACATATGGTATCAAGCTACTTGGTACGTAATGAATTGGACAGAGTTGAAGGGTTCTAAGTCGAAAGGTTGATGGCCAAAGAGGTTGGGGTATGTTTGTTTTATAAACCAAAAGCTTTCACCTTCTTTGCTTTCGAATAAGAGCTTTCGACTTGGTTGTTTTCGACCAGGTCAAGATATTTAAAAGAAAGGTTTTAAATCCTTTGACACAGTCGAAAGGTTACTGCTGCTTTATTACTACTTTGTTTTGAAACCTTCTGACATAGTCAAAAGGTTGTTGCCGCTTTATAAATGTTTTATTTTGAACCTTTCGACAAAGACGAAAGGTTTACTTGTTTTAAAAACTAGCCGCTTCTCCATGCTTTCGAAAGGAAGCTTTTGACTTAGGTGATTCACCCTTGTTTTATAAATTGAAGTAAAACCCAGAGCTTTCGAAAAAGTTGTTTTAAAGAATATGTTTAAAGCTTTCGAAGCAGAACTTTCGACAAAGTCAAAAGGTTGCTTTTAATGGTTTCGAAAGGTTTTAGTTGAATGATTTCAAAAGGTTTTAGCTGAATGATTTCGAAAGGTTTAGTTCAGTGGTTTTGAAAGGTTTATTGAATGGTTTCGAAAGGTTTTAGTTGAATGATTTCAAAAGGTTTAATTCAATGGATTCGAAAGGTTCAAACGGAAGGTTTTCCAAGGTTTTCTAAGGCAATGTTTTAAAGTGAATTTAAAGAAGGATGTCCAAAGTTTTATAGCTTTCAAAAGGTTTTCTTTTCAATGGGTTCGAAAGGTTTGGAGAATGGTTTCGAAAAGTTTGATGTATGATTTCGAAAGGTTTGAGGAATGATTTTGAAATTTTTGATATTGGTTTTGAAAGAGATGATTTCAAAGGTTTAGAAGGAGGTTCTTTCAAATGGTTAAATGTTTTCACCAACTAAATTTTAAGTAAAGTGTGTGTGTATATATATATATATGACATGGTGATATGATTTTGAGTAAAGTATAAAGATTATATACTTTTCTTTGTTTTTGTTTGATTTAAAGGTTTTAAACCATTTTGAAAATGTTTTCAAGGAAAATTATGTGAGGGGATCCTTAAGTGAAAATGACTAAGATATTGGAATACCAAATGGGACTAGTATGGGGTCGCGCCCTGTACATTAGCTAATAGCCCCAGCTAATTGTTTGTCCAAAATTCCAGTGTGTAAGGCTTTGGCACAGGTAGACTAAAATTATGATTACATACTGAAAGGAATATATATTTGTATACAAATAGGTTATTGGTGAGCCCGAAAAACCATTAGGATCGGGAAGACCTGGGAGATGATTAAGTTAGGGACAGACCGTCCAGAAGTGAAGTATTTAACAGATAGTTAAGGACAGACCGTCCAGATGGGAAATGTTTAATAGATAGTTAAGGATAGATAATCCATAAGAAGAATATCTAATATGTGTTAGGTTAATTTTGATTGTATTGTCTGGTAGGCCCAAGTCAGCCAAAGGTAAAAAGTTATCCAAACAAAACTCGCGTGTTTGAACAAATAGTTCATTATTACCTGATATTTATGTATGTTTACATAATGATTGCTTTACAGTATTTAACCATTGTGGATGCAGGAGTACAATATATGGTTTTATGAAAGGTTTTGCAAAGATATGTTTTAAAAGGATGTTAGTGAGGGAAACCCATTCCACTAGTGGTCTCACTTAACATAATTATTCCTAGACGTATAATATTATTCACACTAGGCTTTATGTCTGACTCGAAGTTTATGTTTTCCCCTTAAACTCTCGGGTGCTCAAAATTAATTTGAGTAGGCTGAGGGATTAAGGTCATTTTCAGGTTTTAGTAGGATGACAAATAAGCTATCGGAGGCATGCAGGAGGCAAATGAATAGCTATTTAGGAGTTACATTTCTTATTATGTTTTGTTGGATTTTCCGCTGTATTGTTTTGTATTAGGTCTATTATGACCATATGACTCTGATCAAACAAGAGGGTATCTTCATATACCGCTCTTGGCGTATTTTGTAATAATTATATTTGATCTGTGCTTGGGAATGATTTGGGATTATGTGTTGTGAATGTGAAACAATTGGTTTTGAAATGTAATGAAGTAAAAGTTGTTTTTGAAATCTGTGTTTTGTTTCATATTCAAATGCTTCTGATATTATTGATACCATTAACATAGCCGTATTTAGTCCCCGGAAGCTAATACTATAGATGATTGCAGCATCTATAGCGCTTAGTTTTGGCCCTCTAGATAGGGGATGTTACACTTCCTCTTTCCTTAAATACTGAGATGCTTTTGTATAGAAACGCTCCAACGTCGCGGGTGGTTTGCCAACTGACCAATCGTCAAAGTCAGATTCTGGATCAATCCCTCTTGTCACCACCATCAATAGTGAATGGTCATTCGGATTATTGACTTCCATGACCGCTGTATGAAATCTCTCTAGATAGTCTTTCAGCGATTCTCCCGGAACCTGGATCATGCTTGATAGGGACATTACATTTTTGGGGTGAGTTGCATGCATACGGAACTACTCCACAAATTTTGTTGCTAAATCTTCAGATCTAGAGATTGACCTTGGGGGCAATCTCATGAACCACATCGTTGCTATGCCAGAAAGAGCAATGGGAAAACATCTGCATTTTATGGCATCATCTACTCGTCGAAATCCATCAGCTATTCATACCTCATGATGTGCTGCCTGGGGTCAGTTTTTCCCTCGTAGGCAGGCATCGATGGCATACTAAATATCTTCGGATATTCCGCATGTAAAATATCATTTATGAACGAGGTATGGCTTCTTGAGATCCCCCAATCATCATTGGTCAAGCCTTGGCTCTCCCTTACCAGTTGCTTGATCATAGCCATCAAGTCCGGCGTTTGGATAGTTGGAGCCAAGTGGTGGTCATTCTCCACCTCACGTGAATGGTCCGGTCGATGTCTACGGGTGGTTCCAAACCTTCTTAGCCCAACATCTCATGATGTTCATTCACATCCTCGTCATACCAAAGAGGTAACTAATCTGCATTAACTTGAACCCCAACATTTAGATCAACCGCATCAGCTCAAGTTTGAGTTCCAATAGAAAAAGGTAAGGCTCCTCCCTTAAAGGAGGGATCGGCTCCGATTCCTATAGATGGATCGGGTGCGATCGATCCTGATAGTCCGGGATTGGTTGTGTGTTGATGTCCCAACGCTTCTACATGAACTTTGTTGGTTCTGTGACGTCTGCACCTATGATAGTCATCTGATGAAGTTGAGCTCTCCAATGCAGAATAGGGAGTTGGCTCCCTTCTAGTTTTCCTGCATTGTTAATCCCTGAGTTGATTTATTAGATCGATATTGGTTTGAATCTACTGGTTCAACTATCGACGGCTATCCATGAAATCTTTCATCAAATTCTGGAAATCAGCTCTTGCAATGGAATTAGTTGGATTATGGACATCAACTGGGTTGGAAGCATTAACATCTACTGGTAGATTGCTCTGGCCTTCTTGCTGTATGCTGGCGTTCTCGTTTCCCTCTACGTTTTGAGCGGTAGATCTAGTGTTCCTAACCATTGTTGGTAGTTTTCCTTATAGATTTCTTCTTCAAATTTGAGTTGAAATAGAAGCTTGTCGGTAGAAAGCTGAATCTATCTCGCGAATATAGGAATCCACAAGTAGATAATGAGATCCAATCAAGCTGAGAATTTGTCTTCTCGGTGAAAGCACCAAAATGTTTGCACCAAAACTTGGCACAAACACCCAATAGATATTTTGTAGGGAAATAATTGAAGAAAATCCAATAAAAATAGAGGAAACAAGAAATTAAATAATAGAAAATAAGCAATAACAAGAACATAATGATTTATAGTTGTTCGGCATTGGAAACTTACGTCCACTTTGGAGAAATAACTTTATTAATCACTTGAATTGCTTAGTACAGAAGGTTGGATCGGGTATGATCCGTAGTTACAATGGAGTATAAAGGAAATAGTAGTGTAAAGATCCACAAAATGAACAAACAAGTCTATATTTATAGGGCAAAATGGCGAAATATCTTCCTGAAATTTCGGCTGCGGAGTCTCCAGATCCAGATGAGGTCACCATATCGATCGCCGACCCCACTTCCATTAAAATAACGATCAATGCCAATTGTTTTTCTTGCTCCATTTGGCATAGGATCAATATAGTGAGCTCCACTCTTCAATATATCGATGTTTCCAAAGTTTCATGTGTAGTTGACTTGTAGATTTTGAGATATCGATCGTTTTCCACTGAGTTGAACTGTAATATCGATACGGTATGATCCATAATTGGTGAATATGGATCGTACCCGATCCATTTTCAGTAAATAGTATATTTTCATATTTTTATCATTCTATCGAATCCATCTTTTGCTTTAGCTTCGCCACTGCTTCATACTATCATCTGTGTCTGATCATTAGGATTCGTGATTGTTAATCTGACTTGTCAGTCCCGATGACAGTCATGTCTAACTTGTCTAGTCAGTTCGAATATAGCTGGGCCAAAAGGCTGGAGAACACTTCCAAATTCATAAAATGGTGGTAGCGAGTGCTGTAAACGCCACGTCTTGGATAATGCCTTTTGCTGGGAATAATCTAACAATAGTCCATAATTCTCCATCGAACTCTCCCACTGCGGTTGAGGTATGATTGAGCTTGTCACGAATTATCGGCCAAAGATAAGTGCTAAAATCGCATTTTAGAAATAGATGATCATGACTCTCTCATTCTTTGTTGCATGAAATACGCATCTCATGTAGTGCTAATCCCCAATTTGCTAGTCTATCTTTTGTCGGCAATATCCGCATACATGCTTTATAAGTAATAAATGAAATTTTCGTTGCATTTGTTTTATGCCAAATTAGTTTTGCCCAATCCATCCTTTCATTATGAGTTCGGATGTTATTCCAAACCGTCGAAAAGTGGAATTTGTCAGTGCCTAAATTTCTTATGTATTAGTGTTGTAATTTGAAGATATATGAACTTGGTTAATATAATCTGGAGTCTCCCTCGTTTATGTTAACATTTGAGGAATTAATGTATTGTTTTGAATAATCTTACTTATAGTAAATTGCACTACTAGCATTGATATTCTATTTTGCCCCAATAAATCTACTAATGACTTGTGATTGATCCAAGGATCGAACCACAATGACGTGTCTTCATTTATGATAATTCTGTTAAAAAGTCCGCATGTTATAATCCTTTCTCTCAAGATATACTCATAGTACCTGACATATTATTATCTATTAGAGTTGCCTATATATTTTTGTTGTAAAGATATTTTCTTGTCATCCAGTTAGACCATATACAATTTTTGGTTAGAAGTGACCAAAATAACTTAAAGACTGTTGTTCTTCTCAGATCTAAAAATTATCTCAATCCAACACCTCCTTTGATTTTAGGCCTACATTGTAGTTCCCAAGCTATTTTATGCCTTTTTCCACACCAAAAAGTTAGCATAGAGAGCTTCTATTTTTTAGTAATGACTTTGGTATTTTATAGATCATCAACCAGTATGGCACAAATGGATATTATTGTGTTATGGGTGAGTTATGCTCTACATACTATAGATAGTAAATTATTGTCCCATCCTTCTAATTTCTTTATAATCTTATCTAACAGTGTCACACGTAGAGAAGAATGTATGTAATCAGAAGATATGGGTACTCTAAGATACTTAACAGGTAATGGCTCCATATTCATCTCTAAAATATTCAGAATCTCTACATTGTTCGAAGTATTTTTGCAAAAACTACCTTTTGTTTAACATGATTAATGTTTAGCCCTACAATGTCCTTTAAATGGCTGCAAATATTATCATTGGTAATAACATTTAGTGTAGTAGAAGACATGAAACCCATCACAACGTCTACATCAAATAAATAAGATATTATAGGATGTAACTTATTTTTAGGTTCTAAAACTTCCAATGACATAGCATATTCCATCATTAAGGAGAATTTTCCATAGTTATTCAAAATAATATAAAGACAAAGGATCCTATTGCCCCAACCCCTATTAGGGTGAATAAAACCATTTGGAACGCAATTAACCATATTTGAAAAGGTAAGAGTGCTAATACACACATAAATAAGCTTAATTGTTGAATCTAGAAACCCATATAGAACAACGTATGGCAAACAAACTCCCAATCACCATGTTGTAGGCCTTTTGCAAATCGATTTAATACACATTTTTCCTTTGTGTTTCCTCTTAAAGTCCATTACTAGTTCATGAGCCAACGGAATATTTTCTCCAATGTTTCATGAAGGAATAAAAGTCAACTGATTTTCTGCAATCAAAGAAGGAAGCATAAATATTATTCTATTGCACAAAATATTTGCTATTGTTTTATATAAAACATTTGTACAAGAGATTGGTCCACAATCACAAATAGATCATGGCTTATTTATTTTTTGGATTAAAGTGACGAAGTTGTGATTCAAACCCTTTGTTGGCTTTCGACTCTAAAATATCTTTATTACTGTATTGAATAGATCGTCACTAATCAAGTACCAATGTATATAACACTCCATATTTTGAAGTACCACAATATAGAGAATTAATTAAATAAATGGTTAATCAAATTAAATTATGAAATACAAATAAGTTATTTAATGAGAAATGAATTTAGTATGAGAAGTTAGGGGAATTACTAGGAATATGCTAGAACGAAGTTTTAGCCCAAAGCCCGAATTACTAAATCTCTAACCTTCTCACTCTTCATTCTTCACTTACTCAAAAACAAAACAAAAGGAAGAAAAACTCAAGACCTAAGTCGACCATAATTTCAAGAGGAAAACAAATAAAATCTAAGGGAAAAAAGAACTATTCTTAGGCAAACCAAGGTTTTAATCAAGTTTAATCAAACCAAACGTGAGTAATTCTTTTTCTAAAACCTTCCAAACCTGCATAGGTAAGGAATGTATATGTTTGTGTAGTTTTGAAGGATAATGAACTAATGTAACTAAGTTAAATAATTTTTGTTCATGTTTGAGAATTTAAAGATAATGATTTTTGATGTGCAAGGGCAATGAAATAAATCAAACCTTCTTTAAATCACTTGAAGTTTTTAAAGGATGTGTAAAGTAATAATTTGGAGATGGGTTTTCATTTCATAATTTTCTAAAATTATTTGGAACTTATATGAATTTTTTCAGTGGGAAAAGACCTAATTTTGAAAATTAATTATTTAAATTACTAAAAATAATTATTTTGGCCTGAAAATTTAATATTAGGCAAAATATGATAATTCAAATTTTTGATGAATTATTGGGATTTTTCCCATGCATTTTCGAATTTATATGAATTATTTAACAAAAGGAAGGGTTAGTTGCTAATGGAAAATTGATTTACTAATTAGGAAAATAATTAACATTTTCTGAATAGAACACTGCAATGGACCAGACTAACCAATGGTAGTTCGACATATAATCGGATTTGATGAAAAGCAATTTCTTTTAGTGGTAAGTGAAAAGTTTTTAAGTTAATTACTAAACTGCCGCGATTAACATGCGACATCTAATATGAACATCAACACGTGACAGCTAATATGAGCACCAACTTGTGATAACTAGGTAAAGGTTCAATATGTGATAGATAATATGAACATTAACATGCAATGGCTAATATGAGCACCAACTTGTGATAACTTGTTAAAGGTTTAATATGCGACGGCTAATATGAACATCAACATGTGACAGTTAATATGAGCGCCCACTCAACTTGTGATAGCTAGTTAAAGGTTCAACATGCGATAGCTAGTATGAACATTAATTTAAAACAGATAGGTTAGTGTTAACTTGTGATAACTAAGTGGAATCAACTTGCGATAGCTCTGAAAGTATATTAATATGCGATAACCAAGCCATACTCAACTTGCGATGACTTTAGAGTGCCAACCAACAATGCCATAAAGATGTCTACCTGCAATAATTATAGAGTGCATCAACCAACGATAGCTAAAATGTACTCAATATGTGACAGCACCTAAGTATCAGTGTGTGATGGCTAGAAGTTGTCAGTTTGAGACAACTCATAAGTTCAACTTGCGATGGTTAAGAAATATCCTTATGTGATAACTAATAATGCTAAAAAATCCTAAACAAATGAAGTAAATTTTTGTAGCACTTTGGAAGCCATCTTCCAAAGTGATGAATGAGAATTTTATAAAGGTAAAATGATCATAGAGAACGATAAATTAGAGAGGAGTAACTTATTGAAAAATGAAAATTTTGGTTAAGTTATAGTAATCCACACAATGATAAGTTGAATTATTAGAAGTAATAAAAATTTAAAATAAGGCCTTAATGGCAATAAAATTGTCTATTCATGGTAAATATATGAGAATGATGGAGTAAGGCTTGTGTAGGATCCCTTTTGTCTATTTATGACAAATATACAAGAATAAGGGAGTAAAGTTTGTGTAGCATCCTATTTTGTTATCATGACAATATTCAAGAACGAGGGAGTAAGGCTTGTGTAGCATCCAAATTTCCAATTGTCTATTCACGATAATATACGAGTAAGGCTTGTGTGGCATCCAATTGTCTATTCACCGCAATATATGAGACTGTTGAGTAAGTGTAACACCCCACTTCTATACCCATACTATCTAAGAGTATTGTTGGGTAATACTGTCGGATAATATGGAGAATAACATGATATTAGGCTTACACACGTGAATATTCCCTTAGGCTAACACTGGTAAATTTCAAAAATCATAAACAACTCATATATACGTACATGATATCAGCATAGAGCAATAAATATGTGTGACTCCAAGATAGAACAATATATAATATAAAATATGATATAAAATAGGTCAGTCTCCCACCATCACAAATTTATTTACATACAAGATAGAACCAGTACATATAACCCAATAAGCTATACATCACGAGTCCATATATGATGGTATATAATACAGCCAATAACCTAATCTTTAACTAAGCCCAATAAGCCAATATGGTCATATCGTCCCTGAACCTGGAATGTCTCGAACTGACCCGAGTATTATCTAAATAACACACGGGTCGGATTATATCTAAATCAAAGGATCAATATACGTATGGAACTCGGTATAGACGGAATATAATAATAATGTGGTAACACCATCAAAATAATTCAAAACCATAATCGCAAAGTCGATCACAAACCATACAAAAGAAAATTTCATCACCTATATAAATTAAGTCAAATAATAAATTAAGGAAATAATATCAAATGGGTAAAATAATCCATGCATCAAAATATCATTAATATAAATAATCGCAACATGGGACATGCTCTCAGCAATGCCCCGATTATCTCTCAGATAATCATAATGTAGACATACCCGAAATCTGTCATAATCATCACAAATAAAACAAACATGCAAGAAATTCAAATATGGGATACCCTTGGTAGCTAGGGTCATCTCTCAGATAACCACAAAAGATAGGAAAAGGGTCTAACTCGATGCTCTCGGCACCTCTTGTTATCTTCAATAGAAATATATACAATGTGTATAGGGTTATTCAACTACAAGGACTCTCAGTCCAAATAATGAACAGGAGATCGATGACATAATAATTATCTAGACATTAGCCTCATAGTAATCGTCTTGGCTCTCAACTAAAGAAATAATCATATGGTCTTTCAGACCTCTAATAATCTACTCGACTCTTAGTATCATAGATAATCACCTTGGAATCTCAGTCCAAATGGGCTCTCAGCACCATATATAACTATATTGGCATCAGCCTCGATAAATGACCTATATGGCTCTTAACCACATTTATAACGATCTCATAAAGGTAAATAAGTAGTGTATATATCAATAATTACCAGATGGGTGATTGACAGCTCTTAGCCTGCTCCAGGAGCCTTCCTCACATGCTCTCAATACTACTCCTATGGTCATCGGTTATCTCGACAGCCATCATGACCCAATATCCATCTAGTGAAAGGCAAAGCTATACAATGGTCACGACTCTACAAGTGCCCCAATGGTAACTGACTACTGGCCTATGTGATAAGGGACAATGGCTCTCAACCATATACACAAAAATATATGCCACAAATTCGGGGATCGACCCCACAACCAGGCCGCTAGGATGGATACTAGCCAATCTGGTTCACTCCCCGCCGTATAATAGGAGCATACCCATAAGATAGACACACTTATAGCTCTCAACCTACTCACTCTCAGCTCGCATCACCATAACTAATACCACATAGAGATGACCTTGCCGAGTGACATCCACTTACAAAGAGTGACCGAACAAATATCAGCTCGAGCATCCTATACCACCCAGTGTTACTCGAACATTTACTCAATGTTCATAAACTACACGCACTTATTATTCTACATAATAAGTCTAAAGAACAACCGGAGAAATCTTATCGAAATTCCCATACCAGACGGTATTATAAATCCGTTTATTCTAATTCCTCGTTACACAGAAATAAAAATCAATCAAAATACACAAATTTATTATCTATTGATTCAAAAGGGGTTTTAAAATACACTTTTACCAAAATCGTCAAAATAATTTCAAATATTAATATTCGATCTAAAGGAAAGAAATTTATAAAATTCTCATTTTTCCTCAAAATCCATTTTTTATTACAAAATAAATAGTTGCAAATCTCTTAATCAATTATAAGGAAATCTATAAATTAAACTTCACTCAATTTCCAAATCCTTATAATAATTTTTAAAAACAATTTATATGTTTTTAAAATCCTTCTCAAATAATTCAAAATAATAATATCAAATAAGTTTTATAATGCAAAATTTCCTTTTTATTAAGAATAATGATAATCAAATGCTAGGCATACTACTTGCAAATATTATTTACTACCTTTCAAATTAATTAAATTCAAATGGAATTAACAAATCACTTTTAAAAATATGAATTTTAAATAATATTTTATATATAAAAAATTCATTTAGATATTTTTATATTAATAAATGAATAAAAATATAAATTTACGAAAATTCATTTATTCGATCAAATTCTGCAAATCATGACTTTCAAAACAAATTTTTTTCATAGAGTGCTAAAAAACGATTCACTTAAATAGTTTTCTCTTACTAATAATATTTCCAATTATAAATGAAAATCATTCAAAAATCCATTATTCATTTCCAAAATATTTCATTTATTTCAACACCTTTCATTTCTGTTTATTCCCCTTTCGGTCAATTACTAATGTGATCTCATCATAATAACCGTTGATCGAAAATATGTGATTTCATCACAATTACAATCGATCAAAATTATTTAATTTAATTCTATATCAACAACCAACATATCACCAAACAATCAACAAATTATAGAAAATAAGGTCTAGATCATATTAGTGATTTATTAAAATATAACTCACCTAAGCAATGTGAATAATCTCCAACAATTTAATAGCATAACACAATCATTTAATTGCAATCAAGCACAAGAGGCAACGTAATAGGCGATAGTTATGAATAAAAGAATTTACTCACTGAACTGAAGTGTTCCAACCTAGCATTAACATCGTCGTGCAGCTCCTTCATGTTGCATGCCAACTACAACCAAGCTCGCCACTATAGTATCCACCACTACGATTGCCAACAACCACAGCTCCTCTTCATCCACCTACAACCGTCATTGCCACGAAAATCCTCACAAATGCACCCTCAACAATTCAATCACTTGAAGCCAACCACTAACAAAGAGCAACCCATTCTCCACACAACTGCCTGCTCATAACTCCAACATCGATCCTGTCACCTCCAACACGAACGCACCATCAACAAAACTTGCTCGTGTCACACAAACTTAACAACTATCGTACCTCCAAAATAAACAACACCAAGTCAATCACCTGGTTGCGACCTCCCTCCAGATCGTCAACGACAACATTGCCCAAGCCAGGCTGTGCCTCCATGCTCCTTTCCTTCGACGTTCGCTCTAGTCGCGATGCCTCTAAGGTCACAATGCTCGTTTTTAATTTTTTAACATTATTAAGTCGTGATTTTGAGATTGAGGAATTAGGGTTGAAGTTTAAACATGTTTGGCAATAATTTGGTAAAGGCAAAATAGTGGAGTGTTCTAGAATATGATAGAAAAGATTAAGTTTAAATTGGCTTGGGTCTTAATTGCTTTGGACGTGATTTCAATTCAATTTAGTTTTTCATTTCTTTTCTTCACACAACTCCTTTTAATTTACTTGTAAATAATTTCAATTTGATTTAAATTAGTACACTTCAGTATACTGAATATATTTTGATAACAACCCAATTTAATTCAATTTGATGCCTACTATCAATTTTTTGCAATTTCAATCATACACAATTATTTACAGTTTAAAATATTTTATATACAATTAAAAAAATTTATTCAATTTTAATTTATTATTCGAAAAGAATTTATAAATTTAATTCAGTTTATTAAATCAAACTTTTTCGTTAAATAGAATATAATTAACTAAAAAATTATTTTTAAAATATTAATTACCAAATTCCAAATTAAAACAATTTTATTTTAATTAAATTCATTTATTTATATGACGTAGAAAACAGGGTTGTTCCAATAATGGTTTCGTAACATCCAATTGTCTATTCACAACAACATACAAGAACGATGGTATAAGGATTTGGTAGCATCCAGATGTCTAAACAAGATACTTTATTATTAAGGGTGTAAGGCCTGTGCGGCAACCAAATTATGTATGTGTGAAAAAATAGAGAAAGAGTATGATAAATACCTAAGTGCTGGCATTAAGTGTCTAATACCATTATTAAACGGACAAGACCGTGTGTGTGTTTAACGGCAAATTTTCTATCGATTAGAAAAATGCCGATAAATTTTGAAATAAAATAACCGCAAGCGCACAACGTACTATCATAGTACGTGGCGAGTACGGGTCGATCCGTAGGGAATTTTTAAGATTTTAAAATTTTCAATTCAACCAGATTAGACCAAAGTGAGAAGAAATTGTTAACTACAAAAAGAAGAAGCTAAAGCTAGAATTGAAATGTGATTTAAAAACTATTAGACTAGAGAACAATTTAGAGGCAAATCCACTCTCATATTTTTGTAAATCAACAAACAAATAATTTATGATCTCTAACTTTGATATTAAGTGAAATAATCATTGCATTTATCATAAGTATGGTTTGTTTATGTTATTAATTAACATAACTCAAACCATCAAACTATAATACAACAATTATACCACTTATAATTCTCATGAAAATGAAGCCAAAGCAAAAGCTATTTTAAGTATGATCTATTTACTATTGTAACTAATAATATAGATCATCAAATTTCATTTTTACTTTCATTTCAAAATCAAAAATTAATTAGCAAATGATGATGTAAATTGTGTTTATGTTGAATAAGAATAGCTCATTTGCATAAGCAATATAAGCTATCAAACGCACTTGTATAAACTTACATTAATATTCACTTTCATGAAGCACAAACAAAGAGATCATAAATCATAAAAATGTTGAAATTACATAAAGTTAGAGAGCTTCATTACCCCTAAATTGAAGGGGTTTATCTACTCATTTGTGTTATCAAATCAACACTTGTAAATTTCAACATTAAAAAGCAAAGAAATGAAAACTAAGCAAAGAAAGAAAGAGAGATTAACTACTAACTATTTGCATAAAAATTAAAGCTACACTACTTGCATGAATGTAAATCTAAGCTATGAATATTAAAAGAAAGAGAGCATAGAAATAAACATTAACATAAAAGCAAAGAAAAGCATGTAGAAAAGAAAAGAGGAAGAGGCTTGGAAGCCATTTTTATTTCCTGAAACATTGCCATTACAACTTGCTCTTTTAATTTCCTAACTAATGTGAAAGAGTAGAAGATGTTTACATGTACATAAGAGGGCTATTTAAACATGCATAAAACCCTAATTCTATTTTTAGGGAGCTTCCCAAAATGCCCTTTAGGAAGTGTGGCGTCCAAGTAACCATTAGCCACTAATTAATCCCTCATTAAAAGTGCATGAAGCTTTAACCTCCACTTAGTTGTCCATTAGCTTCTAATTGTAGATTTAGGCAAGTGGGTGTGGTCCTCCATGATCTTGGACTTTAATTATTTCCTCTTCATTCCTTTGTATTCATTTGTGCACGAATACCATAATTGGAATAATCTCTCCATTACTCAGAAGAAATCTATTTATGTTTTTTCGAAAGAAAATAAAAGATTCTTTTGGTTCCTATATAATTCTTATGTATTTGAGTGCGAAATTTTATTAGTGCTTATTCGTAAACAATCCTCTTATTTACGATTAACTTCTTTTAGAACTTTTATTGAGCGAATACATTCTATGGAAAAATAGAATGCATATATCTTCATTAATCCCTCTTCCATATGCATCAAAATTTCCTATAAAAATCATAAAAATGTCCAAGTAAAAATTCTCAAGTTGACACATGCACAAAAATGACCATTTTGCCACTGAATTAAGATGAATATATGATGTTTTGAAAACAATTGAATTTTTATTTTAAACATGTTAAAATGCCCAAATATGATATTTATTTAAATAAAAAGAGATAAAATATGGATGTATATATATATATATATGCATATTTACGTGCACATCAGTGTGGCAATTTTAACTAACTGACTATAGAAACTAGTCGAAAATGTGTGAGGGAAATCTCACACTTATGATGAATTGATGATTTATGTTTGACCTTGCCATGATGATGTTATATAGTAAAATGTAATTGACGATGATCGGAATAGCGAGGGTAAAATCCGTTTCGTGTTTTGGTGGCATGGTATTACTACATGTTTGTTTGGCTAGGATAAAGTATTACTAATACCAGGCTTTATGTATGACTCATTTTTTTTCCCATAAACTCACGGATACTCATTCGAGTAGGTCGAGTTTATGGCTTAGTTAGGTAATTTTTAGAATGACAAATAAAGAAGTCAAAGATGAAGCAGGAGGCTTATTTTACAAGTAAAAGTTGTTTTGAAAATTATGCTAGGTAAAACCAGAGTTTATAACTGGTTAAGTATCGTGTCGGCATCTTCATATATTGGGCATGACACTATATTTATTTCTTATTATATTTACCATTGTGTAGGAATGTGAAGGGTTAAAGACGTTGTAATGAATTATGTAAAAACCAATTGATGTAATGGAAATTTATTAGTTGCTCTGTTTACTTAATGTTATGCAAAATGAATACTGAATTCACTTCATTGCTTGAAACTTATTCTGGCGATTATTACAGCATCATTTGCGTTTATTTTTTGGTTTCAAAGTGGTGGATTTTACAACTTGGTATCAGAGCTTAGGTTAGGGGAACACTTAACTGAAACAAATCTAAGCAGAAATTAAGTAGTAAAAAATGAACTCCTTTGAGAGGGTATACACTATGTATAATATACTTGTAGTTTGATACAGATATATAGTATGATATATCTACCCATCTATTATTGCTCTCACTCTCTATACCTCCATTTCTTATGAACCTTTGCTCATGTAGAAAGAAAGAAAGGACTTACAAAATTGACATTTGACTATAGGAAGTGCATGAGCAAATGTTAGTAGAGGAGCTGATAGTATGCTAATTAACGACCAAGGAGAGGAGGCAACTTCAAAAGTTCATGTTGAAGCCAACAATGAAATGCATCCCTCGGCTGTAAGGAACTTGGATATGAATGCACTTTTCTAATAGTTCTCGGCGAACTTAGTGCAGTAGCAAACACCACTATAGGCCCCAAATGTACTTGGAGCCTTCAGCAGCCAGTTAAGGAAGTCTTTGCTAAGATGAACAAGGATTTCATTAATCTGGGAAAAGAGATGTTTGATGGTACAAAGTAGGCGTTGGAGGCTAATGATTAGCTACTGATGTCTAAAATGATTTATGAGGACAGGGAACTAATAGATGCTCATAAAGTGAAGTTGGTGTCCAGGCAGTTCAAGGGACTGGTGGGTGTCTGGTAGGGAAATATAAGAGCAGAGATGGTTAAGCAAGAAATCACTAAGGATAAGTTTAAGGAGATGTTTGAAGAACGGTACATTACTATATCGGAGCTGTCAGCGCTGTTCCAGGAGTTTATAGAGTTACAGTAAGGAAGTTTGACTATGCCGGAGTATGTGCAAAGGTTCAATGCATCATCCAAGTATGGAACTGATTTGATTAGGACTCCGAGAAAGAAGGTGGAGATATTTATCCTGGGTTTTAAGACAGGGATTGAGTGATAAAACGATGGCAAATCTAGCACTTCCATTCAACAAAGTGGTAGATACAGCGAGGAGGTATGAATTGATGTATACAGAAAGGTGGAGTATGGGGTAGAAGGCTCAAATTGAGACAAAAAAGAAGTTTTCCCCATACCGGAAAGGCAAGAAAGGCTGACAACCAAAGGGAAAGGCTCGGGGTAGTAGAGAGCGGAAAGATGTTGCTAACGTGAGCTGTAATTATAATGTAACATCTCTTTCGAAAAGTTAACACAAAAAACTTTTAGCACAATGGTTAGTATGTGGTGTTGCTTCCAGGACGGTACAGGTTCGAATCCCATGGTCATCATATTTGGTAGTGTGCAGTTAAAGCGCTTTGAAGTTCTATAGTGGTAAGGGCACAAAAAATTACAGCAAGGATATAACGGAAAACAGCGGAGATGCAAAAATCTTCATTAGATATAAAACCAAATATTTAAAGTTAATTTATTCTCATTCTCATATAATTTGTGTAAGAAAAAGAAATATATTTTAATATTATATAAGAAAACCGAAGAACATCGTGATTTATGCGAACTAGATTTAGTGAATGCTTTTTACCCTAACCTTATTGATTTGGTTTAAAAAAGAACTAGTCAAATCAACCTCTGTATACTAATGTTGCTAAAGCGGGTGTTAAAAACCCTTGATTTAGCGAATGTAGAGAAAAATAGCGGAGCTTAAAGCAGATCTACTATTTAATAGCGCTAAATTATTAAATTGAAATAGCGTAGCAGTCAAAGAGCACTACGGGCTATAACGAGGAATTTATGGGGCTTTAGCGAGGTTTTAACTGCATAGATTTGGTATCAGAGCATATACCCAGCTGGAATTGCATGTTGAAATGCCGTGGAAGTTAGTCAGTGTGGTACTGATGTGGGTTCAGCGCAAAACGCCTGGATGGTGTGTGATGATGAGCAAACTAGGAAGTTGGGCACTTTAAGAGAGGTAGTCTGTAACATCCCTTCCGAAAAGGTAACACAAGGATCTTTTATCACAGTGGTTGGTGCGTGGTTTTGCTTTAAGGATGAGAGGGGTTTGAATCCCACGATTAGGAGGTATAATATTTATCTCTAGTACTCCAATTAAAGTTCTATTTAATACGGGTGCTACTCATTCTTTTATTTTGAAACATGAAGTGGATATGTTGGAACTAGAGACTATATATTTAATTACTTCTCTATGTGTGGTTAATTCGGTCGGTGGGTATGCTACTCTAGGATTAAGAAGCACTGACCTTGTGTTTGATTTGTATGGTCTTTTGTTTGTTTATGACCTACGTGTGTTTGACTTTGGGGAGTATGGATTATTTTCGGAATGGACTAGTTAGTGCATAATGATGCTAGTATCTTTTGTGCTGATCGAGTTATCACTTTATGAAATCCAAGGGATGGGGAAAGGATCACGATGGCGTTAGATGAAGAGTCGAGATTGACGTAGTGTGCAATAGAGGAATAAGAGGATGAGATAAGAAGAGTTCGGGTAGTTCGAGAGTTTGTGGATATTTTTGAACTAGTAACGAGATTACTATCGAGAACAGCGATTGAATTTTGAATATTGTTTTTCGGTATTTTGATCCGGCTATATTCGAACTGATTGGACAAGTTAGACTCGACTATCATCAAGGCCAGTAAGTCCAAAGCAATGATTGTAGGGTCCAAAAATCAAGTACAGATGATAATATGAAGCCGTGATCGAACGAAATTAAGAGATATGCAATGCAGAATATTCAAAGTATGGAATATAGTTTAACATAGAAAAGGGATCGGCTATAATCCCTCTTAATCATAGGGATTGGTCTAATTTAGCCAAACAAGTGCAATTCAATGGAAAACAATCGATATCTCAAGATCCAAAAGTCCAATGCATATGAAATTTGGGAGCAAGATGTGGGGACCCTAGGGAGCCTACCTTAGGGATCGCACCTCAAAAGGATTAGGAAAGTGGGATCGACCCTCTTCCCTCTATAGGGATCGGCCAAAATCAGGATGCATAACATGTTGCAATAATGATCGAGCAATAACTCAAGTCTACTAATCCAATTGGCATGAAACTTGGAAGCTAAGCATATTACAGCATGGAGAAGCTCCTACAAGGATCATACCCTCAAATTCCTCCAAAATAGGGATCAACACTGATCCTTATTTCTTGGGAATTGGGCCATGCAACCCCTCTTGCAGGCCTATATGGTTTTGGAGATCCCTCTGCCGAATTTTCAGGGAGATATTTCGCCATCTTCCTTTATAAATATAGGCTTGATTGTTCATTTTTAGGGACTTTTACACTGCAGGTTGCTTTGTAATCTATTATAACTAAGGATTTTCATCTGATACCCATTGTACTCAGTTTACAAGGTGATTGATAAAGCTATCTATTCAAAGTGGACGTAAGCAAACAACGCCGAACCACTATAAATTGTTATGTTCTTGTTATTGCTTTGATTTTTTGCTATTTAATTGCTTGTTTCCTCTCTTTTCATTTTATATTCTTCGTTTATTTCTCTACAAAATCTCTACTGGGTGTTTGTGTCAATTTTTGGTGCAAACATTTTGTTGCTTTCACTGAGAGGGAAGATTCACAGCTCTATTTGGATCCCTTTGCCGCTACTGGATAGCGTAAATCCCCGAAAGAGATCCATAATTATCTTCAAGTAGTTCATCCGTTCTACCTAGATTTGCAAAAGTCTAAGGAAAACTATAAACAATGGTTAGGAACACCAGATCTACCTCTCAAAACATAGAAGGAAACAAGAACACTAGCATTTAGCAAGGAGGCCCGAGCAATCTTCCAGTACATGTGAATGCTGCAATCTAGTTGATGTCCAGAATCCGGTTGCTGATTTCCAGAATTAGATGAGAGAGCTAGTGGATAACTACCGACGGTTGAACCAGTAGGTTCAAGCCAATGTCAATCTAATGAATCAACTTAGAGATCAACAACGTGGGAAAGCTAGGAGGGAGCCTACCCCTCACTCTACGTCGGAGAGTTCTAGTTCATCAAATGATTATCACAGATGAAGATGTCGCAGAATTGATGGATATCACGCAGAAGCTTCTAGACATCAACAAGCAAACCAACCTGGATTGCGGAGACCGATCGGTGCCAATCCCTCTATAGGGATCGGGGCTGATCCCTCCTCCAGAGGAGGAAGCTTGCCTTTTATGTTGGAGCACAAGTTGGAGCCGCTGCGATTTATTCAGATGCCGGAGTTTAGGTAGATGTAGACCAGTTACCTTCCTAGAATGACAATGAAGTGTGATATGCATCATGAGGATGTTGAGCCAATAAGGCATGGAACGGCCTGTGGACATCGACCAGACCATTCACATGAGGTGGAGCACGACTACCACTTAGCTCCCGCTATCCAAATGCTGGACTTGTCGGCTATGGTTAGACAGCTAGTGAGGGAAAGCCAAGCCTTGACTAATGATGATTGGGGGATCTCGAGAAGCCATACCCCATTCACTGACAATATCCTACATGCGGAGTATCCAAGGAGGTTCAATATGTCATCGATGCCTGCCTATGAGGGAAAAACCGACCGCAAGCAGCACATCATGAGATATGAATGGCTGATGGATTCCGCATGAGCTGATGATGCCACAAAATGCAAATGTTTTCCTATTACTCTCTCTGGCATAGCAACGATGAGTTTTACGAGATTACCCCCACGGTTAATCTCTAGATTTGACGATTTAGCAACAAAGTTTGTAGAGCAATTCTGTATGCACACAACTCACCCCAAAGATGTAATATCCCTATCCAGCAGGATCCAGGCTCCGGGAGAATCGTTGAAAGATTATTTAGAGAGATTTCATATGGTCGTCACAGAAGTCAGTAATCCAGACGACCATTCAATATTGATGGCGATAACAAGATGGATTGACCCAAAAGCTGATTTTGGTGATTGGTTAGCTGGCAAACCATCCACAACATTGGAGCATTTCTATGCAAAACCAACTCAATATTTGAGGAAATAGGAAGCAAGATTCTCTAGGAAGAAAAATGTTATGGGACCAAGTGGAGAGGGAGTGCATAGTAATATTGCAGTGAAACAGTCTAGGGATAGTTCCAGAAAAGTTCAAGTAAATGTCCAAAATAAACCAAATCAGCAAAAGAAAGGCGGTGATCGGAACCATGAACGAAAGAGGGATTCCAGGAGAGGAAAGCCTAGGATTCTAATGCATTATATCTACACACCACTGAATACATCTCTAGAGAACATCTACTTGTCTACATGCAATACCACGCAGTATAGGAAGCCACCTCCAAAAGAATCGACGAAGAAGCAGACTGGAAGATATTGTCGGTTCCACGAATGCTATGGTCATAACACGAATGAATGTAGGCATCTCCAGGATGTTATCGATAAACTGATTCGGGAAAGAAAATTACAGCAGTTTGTTAAATCCCCCCAGGATGGCGGACATGGGACATCCGACCCCAACCGAGGACAAGTGCCCACAGGGCTGAGGAGCCTACGTGGATTGGTAGAAGATCAGCGATCAATACAATAGTCGGTGGACCGCATCCAGATGATAAGAGCGGCACAAGATGGAGTGCTATGCTAGCGCAATCAGGCATATGAGCTTTGAGTGTTGTTCGAATACAGAAGATGGGGCTCTGGTAAAATAGCGGTATACAATGGCAGACGACATTGTATTCAAGAACAGAGATGCAGACAAGGTGGAGGCACCGACGATCGACCCAATTGTCATTTCGGCCATGATCGGCCCCACCTTAGTGAGGAGGATCTTGGTTGATTATGGAAGTTCTGTAAATATAATTTTCAAAAAGGCTTACAATCAGATGAGGATGGAAACTAAGGACATGAAACCATCTAAAGCCCGCATTTATGGCTTTAACGGTGCTGCGAACGAAGTTGTCGGTTGTGTCGAATTACCCATGGAGTTGGAAGATGGCGACCACAAGAGAGTACGGATGTTGCCATTTGTTCTTTTGGATGTTGATTCACCATACAATGATTTTCTGGGCCGGCCAGTCCTAGTTGAATTTCGAGTAGCTCTTGTCCCGTAGTGTTTGACTTTGAAATTCCCAACTGATAACGGTGTTGGAGTTATGCATGTGATCAGGCGACCGGACGTGCCTGCTATGTGCTGAATTGGGAGACGCTCAACAGAAGGAGAAAGACAAGGGTGTGGAAAAGTCTCTCCATATCCAAGCCACCGAAGATTGACAACCAGTGCCTGGGCCTTGGCTCAGGCGCCACAATCGATTCTATAAAGACATAGATCCAAGGGATGACAAGGAGGAGCCCAAAGTAACCAAGGCTGCACCGGTTGAGCTAACGATTGACATCACGGTCAGCCACGATGACCCATCATGGGTCCTAAAGATTGGATCACGGCTTAGCTCCCCGATGATGTAGGAACTTGCTGGTTTTCTCCGAGCGAATATTGATATGTTCGCTTGGACCCACTTTGACATGTGTGGGATCTCGCTTGCCATTGCGAGCCATGCATTAAATATCGGCACGAGGCATGTCCGATGAAACCAAAAAGGCATGGCATAGATCCGGAGAGATCTGCTGCCCTTAAAGAGGAGGTGGATAGGCTCAAATGCAATGGGTTTATTCATGATGCCCTCTACCCTAAATGGTTATCTAATCCTGTACTTGTGAGAAAGATGAATGGAAAGTGGCGGACATGCATTGACTACTCAGACTTAAATAAGGCATATCTAAAACACAGTTTTCCCCTTCTAAGGAGCGACCATTTGGTAGATTCAACCGTAGGACATGAGTTGCTATCTTTCATGGATGCATACTCTGGATATAACCAAATTCTGATGCACATCCCCGACCAGGAGCACACCAGCTTCATTACCGACGTTGGATTGTATTGCTAGGTGGTAATGCCATTCGAGTTGAAAAATGCTGGAGCAACTTAGCAATGCCTAGTCAACAGAATGTTTAAAGATCAGATTGGAAAGACGATGGAGGTATACGTGGATGATATGCTCGTAAAGTCACGACGATCAAGCGACCATATTAGAGACTTAGCAGAAATGTTCGATATCCTCTAATATTACAAATTGAAGATCAATCCTCTAAAATGTTCTTTTGTTCTTGCATCAGGAAAGTGCTTGGGTTTCATCGTCAATGTTTATGGAATCGAAGCTAATCCCAAGAAGATCCAAGCAATTTGCAACATTCAGGCGCCAAAGACCATTAAACAGGTATAGAGTCTAAATGGGAAGGTTGCCTTTTTAACTTGGTTTGTTTCCAGAGCCATCGATAAATGCATTCCTTTCTTCAATTTTATTAGGAGAGGGAAAAGGAACTTTGAATGGACGTAGGATTATGAAGACGCATTCCAAGCTTTGGTGAACCGCCTAGAGAGGCCTTCCATCTTGTCAAAGTCAATGGATCACAAGACTTGTATATCTACTCTACCGTGTCGATACACGCTATAAGTGTCGCACTGCTTCGTGAGGAGAATCGAGTCCAAAGACTGGTCTATTATATTAGCAAGCGATTAACAAGAGTTGAAAGGAATTATCCGAAGATAGAGAAATTGGCATACTGCTTGTTGATTGCTTCATGAAAGCTCCACCCTTATTTTCAGTCTTATCCCATCAATGTTTACACCGATTAGTCTTTACGATAGGTCTTACAGTGATCGAGACATCTGGAAGGTTGCTCAAGTGGAACATCGAAATTCAACATCACTCATCTCCCTTATAGAGCCATTCGGACACAGGCATTGATAGACTTTATAGCAGAATTCACTATACAAGATGATCTCCCAAAGAACCTTGGAGCCCCTACCATTCGATGGAAATGTATATGGATAGGGCATCCAATGATCGTTGTTCTAGAGCCGAAATTGTGCTAGTAACCTAGAAGATCGATCGATTTGCTATGATTTGAAGCTTGACTTTCTTGCAATGAACAATGAAGCTGAGTACAAAGCTCTGATTGCTGGACTCAAACTTGCCAGAGAACCAGGGATAAAATCTCTTGAAATCTTTTGCGATTCCTAGTTGGTGGTATACCAAGTCAGGGGAGATTACCAGGCTAAAGGACAACAACTTGCCCTGTACCTTATCCAAGTCCAAGAGCTATTAACTAGCTTTGAGTATTATGACATCACACACATTCTCCAGGATCAAAACAAAAAGACCGACTCATTGGCAAAGTTTGCTAGCATCGGGGATGCACAACAAATGGACTTGGTTCTAGTTGAAATACTAGACCCTCCAAGCATAAACCTGATGGAAATCGACTGGGTACTAGAGACAGAGCCTAGAAAGAAGTCGTGGATGACTCTGGTTAAAGCCTATTTGCTACAGGGAGTCCTTCCCGAATGGAGGAATGAAAGGTGACAAGTCCTTCGCAAATCGTCATCGTATATCATTCAGGAAAGAGTCATGTATAGAAAGGGTTTTTCCGTTCCCTTGCTTCGGTGTATCATTCATGATGAAATAAAATGAGTCCTAAAGGAGGTTCATGAAGGGAATGTGGCGATCACACTGGGGGAAAACCCTCGTAAAGAAAATACTATGTTATGGGTATTATTGGCCAACTGTCAACTGAGATGCTGCTGATTACGCTAAGCGATGTGATAAGTGCCAAATGTATACAAAAGTTCCGAGAGCTCCATCAATAGAAATCACACAAATGGTCAGTCCATGGCCGTTTGCCATATGGGGCATAGATATTGTCTGTTCCTTACCAATCTCAAAGGGTAGTGCGAAGTACGCCATCGTAGCAGTTGATTACTTTACCAAATGGGCCGAAGCGGAACCTTCAGCCACGATCACGACAAAAGAAGTAATCAACTTCATGTCCAGAACATCATCTGTCGTTTTGGCCTTCCACGAACCATTATAACTGATAATGGAACCTAATTTGATAGCACAAAATTCAAAGACTTCTGCCGTCGGTGTCATATTGAAAAGAGATTTGCGGCAGTTGCTCACCCTCATGCAAATGGACAAATTGAAGTTGTGAATAAAATCATAAAGTCCATTCTAAAGAGGCATTTGGAAAAGGCTAGAGGTAAGTAGGTGGATAAACTCCCAATAGCATTATGGACTTACAGAACCACCCACAAGTCCGCGACTGGACATACTCCATTTGCCCTAACTTATGGCTCCGAAGCCGTCGTTCCTGTTAAACTCGAAGTCCCTTCTCATCAAGTGACCTACTACGATCCAAGAACGAATAGAAATCTCCTCTTAGAATCTCTAGATTTTGTAGATGAGAAGAACGAAGAAACTAATTTGAAGGCAGCTATATATCGACACTGAGTCGCCCGATACTAAAAAACTAGAGTCCGACCTAAAACCTTTGAAATTGGCGATCTCGTCTTGAAACAGGTTTTTCCTACCCCATCACACCTGAATCCTACTAGGGAAGGACCATATGTTATTGAACAAAGGCTTGTAGACGGAACTTTCAAGCTAGTGACTGTTGATGGTGTCACATTCCTAAGGGTGTGGAATAGCGAGCATTTATGACGCTATTTCATTTAGTTTATTCTTTTTCATTCAGTTGTATTCAATTTCCAAATTTTCTTTAGCATTTGACTTTCCAGATACTAATAAGATAAATTATGCCATTTCTTTCCCTTTGGCAAATAAAGTTTGAAATTTCCTTCATATCTGTGATTGCTGTAGCATTGCATGTTAGTTACAATACCCGACTAACTAATATTGACATGTTCGAGCAGGTTGCCAGAGTTTGGAGCTAGCCGATTACATAAGTTCATGATTGAACTAAACAAAATGAGTGTGGTCCGACCATTCTTCTGAAGATTCTAGCTCACAAGCTGATGGACGGAGTACCTAACGAGGAATGGATGCGACTTGATCATCCAATAACCAAATTAATCCCATCAAGCAATGGAACAGACATGAACCAAAAGCGATCGTGATACAACCGATCGCTCGCTAAGTTAACCCCGGACTTACGAGAAAATCAATCAATTAAGGAAAGTACGACCCGAATACTTTTCGAAATAACTCTAAGTCCCTAGAGTGTGGACTGGAGTATAAACACGAATTAGGTGCAACCCGATCGCCCGCCAACTAACTCTTATCCCCAGAGTGTGGATATGAGTATAAACAAATAGACGAGTACGGTTCAACCACCCACTACTCTATAAACTCCAACCTGAAACCGACAGGAGGAGTATAAACTCGCTAAGGATGGAGTTTAACCATCCATTATCTAACTCCATTAACCCAAGACTTGGGTAGGAGTATAATTACTCAAACTGTTGAATCCGATGGTGTAACATTAGGGCTCTAACACAGTGTTTGATACAACTTGAGGCCATGACCACACGAAGGCCTTGGGTGAAAATTAACAGACGATTATCCATATTAACGAGCAATGAATTACAAGTACATCGAATGGAAAAGTAATAGCTCGACTACTTAAACAAAATTCACATAAGAATTCAACAGAAAATAAAGAACTTATATTTGCACATTAAACTTGAAAATCATGGTACAAATTTATCCAAAACCAGGGGCCATACCCGCACAATTACGGCCAACAAAATAGAAACAGCTATACAAGCTATAAACAAACTAAGCCAAAGTGGCGACTGCTTCTTTTGCCCTTTCTCTCTTCTGGATTTATAGGAAGTGGCAGCACCCAAGCTTTCGCTTGTTCTTCTCTTCGATACTTTACCACCCTTGGCAAGAGAGCTTTCTGAGGTTGGAGGGAATTCTTTGGGAACCGACCCGCCATATGGAATGACTTGCAGTGGGACGAGATTTGGATCGTTGATGTACACATCCGCGGGTTTAGCTTTAGCTTTTTTCTTCAATAACTCCTCTCTCTTAATGTGCTCCTTCAAGCTAAGCTCATCGGTATGTTCGGAGGCACCAGTGATCACAACATCATCTAATTCGTCTGGCAGCGGCTGGTTGTCAGCTTTTTCATCATCAAGTGCTCCGATAACTTGAGCATCGGGCCCTGGAATGTTGGTAGCCACCGGATTTCAAAAAATGTCAGTTGTTGTTCCATGGCGGCACCACTTCCTGGAGTTTGACCAGCACCCGGAAGACCTACAGATTCACGAGAACAAGAAAATAAGCCCATAACTATTGTGCACGAGGAACTAAATCTCTTGAATAATAGAGAGTTGTTAACCCAAAAAAGGATTAACACCCTGAATTGAGTGTGAAAGCAGTAGCCCTATTCTTACAGAGCAATAATATAGAAAATAAATGTAAAAGACCAGAAATAGTAAAAAGACAAGAACATTGTTATAGTGGTTCAGTTGTTAATAAAACCTACGTCCATTTTATAACTTTCTATTAAATGATTGCTGTTACAAGTGGAATTAGATTACAATATGATTGAATGTCCTAAGTTAGATCAAGTCATAAGTGCAATAGTTCACTGGAGAATCACAGTGAACCCCTAGATGACTATTGTGTGGAAGGAGAAGAGTGAAGAATAATTTCTGCAGAATTCAAACAGCCAATCCAGAAGATCCCCTTCATGTTGCAAGTAGGACTGTATTTATAGAGGTTGGAGAGCTATTGGGTTAGGCTGCTTTGCTAGAAGCCTGCACTAGACGATACGAAGACACTTCAAAATTTTTATTGCGATCCAAATTAATGTGATGGATCACTAGCAATCCATAGGGCATGAATCGCTAGCGATCCATGTACTTAGGGGATCTTTGGATCATATCTTTTGTGTTGCATTCCTTGCCTCATGTAGAAGCTCTCTATGTAATTTGGTAATTAGCTGCCTTGTTTTGATGGTGATTCATATACAGGTTGCATTGAACTATGACTGGAATCAGATAAATGTTTACTTCTCGAACTATTTTGCTTGGAATACCATGAAACTCGGCAGACATCCTTAGAAAAGATATTAGATCATGATGCAAGAAGTTTGGAGGGTCCATGAGCAAGCCTTATGGATTGCTAGCAATCCATAGGTGATGGATCACTAGCAATCCATCACCTTAGCTTATTTTGGCATCTTTCCTCTTGGGTCTTTCTCTTCTTTTTCTTCTAGTCCTTTTGGTTGATTCTTGGGATGTTTCGACTTGTCATGGATGTTCTAGCTTCCTTTGAATTCTATTGGGTTAAAAACACCATTAACATTTGCTCTCCAGAATATGCCTTCATTGGAGACAAGATGTGCTCTGGAAGTAACTGCTTTTGAGTTCCCATTTCGTGAAGTTTAATTGATCGTGTTGAGGCTATCATGCGAATTTGACTTTAGCTACTCAGCCGCCTATTGAGTTCCAATGTGAATCGTTGTTGCTCGTAATGATAACTCAATTTTAGTTCCATAACTTTTCCAAATGCTTGCAAACAACACTTAGATCATACTTGGCGAGTTTGGAGAAAATTGATTGCAACTTGATGGATCGCTAGCGATCCGTAGTCATGGATCACTAGCGATCCAAGGACTTAGCAGAATTTTTTTCATGCAATCTCCTACTTAACTTCGTTCTACCAAACCTTCCATCATTCCACATTTCCGTTTGCAAACCGAGCCATTTGCCTTGCAACCCGATCCAAATGCCTCTAAACCCTAAACTTGCTCCCACCATCGCCATCGTAGATATCCACCACCGAAGCTTCTTGCCACCGACCCCACTTGACTTTGCCGTCATCTCGAGCCAGTCCTTAGTGCCTGAAACATCACCTACCTGGATCGCCACCGACCTTGCCCACCTTGGATCGCCAACAACTTGAGATTGACCGTATTCGCCTTCTAACTTGAGGTTGGTGATGTGGATTTTAGCGTGTATTTAGCGATTTGGTGATGAAGTTGTGTTGGTGACGGATGCAATAGAGAATTCGAGTTGATTGCAACTTTGTGGAAGAAGATAGTAAATCGAGTCTTGAATTCTTTATGGAACGAAGCCCGAGTTTGCCCCGATGCTTGACATGTTTTGCTATCTTCATCCACAGAATCAGAATTAACTTGCATTGAGTTACACCGTTAATTTGGCATGGCATCTTGCAGATTGATTTTGGTTTTTCTAGGAGGTGATAATAGCTTAGGGTAGTGTCTTGTATGCAGCCGATGCTGTTATCACTTTCCAAAGAACCAAGATCGACTTATGCTAAAAATTCTCTTTCATTGCACAGTCAATGTACCTGAAATAGGAAGAGCTTTCCATGTCGCTTTAGATAGCGGATGCGTTATCGATCGTTGATCGGTAACTGGTAAGTGTAGGTGAAATAACTTTAATGAATGATATGAAAAGCCTTTTCCTTTCTTCGCTGCGAGTGAACTATCTACATAGGATAGAGCTTTTGTAGTGTTCAGGACACCGAGCCCATCCCACATAGATAACACACTGCACTTGCCCCAGTCAATGCTTGAAATCTGATGAGTCGGCATAAATCGATATTTATTCGGAATTCGAGCGTTAAGCATAGAGGGACTTTTAGTTATAAATAGAATTACCTGACCGCGTTAGATACATGTTCTGTTGTATAGAATGAAGCACCCGTCATCCCGTCGTACATCTAGCGGAGGATGTCCGACACTCTCAGAAGCCGAATCGACATTAATTATGCCTTCAAAACGGTTTAGCAGAGCCTACTTCTTTGGCACCACCAGTTGAATATGGTCAATTGGTTCCAATTGGTCTAGTTGTAGATCGAACTCCTCCAAACTTTAGAGTTTTAATCAACCCTCTGAGAGAGCTTCTTCCTTAATATATGCTAAATTTCTACATAACATTTGTTTACAGCATGGGATTCCAGATGATGACGTACGCCTTCCATTAAAAACGAGTTTACACATATGCCACCTTCGGGGTACACCGCTTGCCATCGGTACATGTGATTGAATGGAGCAGTGCCCCCCTTAAATCACTTCTTAAGAGAGACTCCTCTAAACTTAGAGATTGCTCCATTTTGGATTCACCCTAACGGACATGCAATTTTGACTTGTCTTCACGTTTTATTTATGCGGACATTCAATCGTGCCCCAAGCTTTGATGAATTGAGATATTTCCTCTCATTCAAGAAGAGAGATGAATGTTCATCCCTTATGATCACTGAGGCTCAAAGAAACCATAAAATCATGCTGCAACTTCAAAGTAACCATTCCCAATTCAAGACCAATATATTTTCGTTAGATGTCCTGAGGGATTTAACTGTCTTTGCACGATAGAGGGTAAGTCTTCTCTTTTACCTGTTGAGATTTAATATGATGATGCAGGATATTTAATAGACCGAATACTCCTTGCAGTTATTCCGAGGCCAAACAAAGATCCATCACTTGATCCCATCTTCCATACTCTGAAGGCTGTAGACGCTAAAGAGAGATTGATCAAGTTTTTACTAACGGATGAGAATTTGCTTTGGTACGGGTTGTTGCATCCCGGGAGACCTGCCGTAGCCGTTGAAGTTTCATCTTCTTCCCGTTCTAGGATCTGAACATGCTCCACTTCTTCATCGCACGACTCCGAAAAGGGTGATCTATTAGAAGGAGAATGTCCATCCAGCGGATCAACTAAAGAAATTCATGAATGAAAAGGTGTTACAACCAGATCCTGTTGGCCGATTAGGATGCCTTTGATCCTGGAGGAGGGGGAAGAGGAGTTCAAGCAGCGTGAGGGCAAGGCTGCGGTGATCACGGGAAAGGAGGAGGGTGAAATTGAGAACAGTAATAGCTATGATTCCTCCTCTAATGATGAGGAATTTCAAGTGAAGGAAATTTCGAACCATGCGACGAAAATCCGGGAATGAGTCCTATTCTCCCGGATTCGCGTCCCCAAGGGATTGCTGCTAAAGATGCTCCCTTGACAGCCGAACGACTTCATTGTTCTCCTCCTAAGGAAACCGATATTAACTTTGAGGACTTTAGTAACGTTTATGTAGACATCAATGAACTCATGGCAGATGATTTCGAGTTCGAAGGATTGTCTTCTCGCCCCGGTCATGCTGTGTCTAGAGTTAGCCTGACTCCTACTATAGTCGCTTCCCGATCCAGTTTGTGAAGTCCTTTTAGGCCGCCTATGACACGTTACACATTTCACTAGGGTCATGTACACTTACATATGCATTATTTGAGTTCATTTTCCGCTAAAGCTCTTTATTCATTCTTTTATCATGTACTATGGGAGGTCCTGGACTTTATAAGGACCATGAACAATTTACTAACGCACAACACTGATCAAGACGGACTTCAAGCCACCATTAGCCTCGAGAAACTGAGGAAGAGTGGAGAAGGAGGAAAGATTTGGAAGCCGAAGTTCGTCATCGGGACGACATGGATCGAGGTAGAGTTTACAGAAGTGGTTATGAAAAGAGGAAAACTCCCGACGACCGGGAAGAGCCATCCAAGAAATCAAAGGTAGATCATGATTTTCATCCTTTCGAGCACCAAGAATTTGCCCCGGCTCCAGTCTTAGTTGGAATTGAAATTCCGACTTCTATCGTTCAAGTATTTCCATCAACCAAGACTCAGTCAACTCACGTAGTACCCGCTTATGGTTCTTCACGCCCCCGCAGGAGGCCGGCTTATATTCTCTCATCCGGTCCTCCAAAGCTTGAAGCCGCACTTGCGGATGGTTTCTGAAGGGAGTTAAATTTTATTGTAACCTGTGCTCGATACGTATAGATTCTTGTATGCCCCATCTCCAAGCGATTCAAAGCGATTTGAATCAAGCTGAAAGATGGGAGAAGCTATGTAAGCAACTGGCGGACACAAACCGTAACAACTACCAAGAGATCCTTTCCTTCGAGTCGGAAAATGATGATTATGAGAGGATGTTAACAAAACATGATGCCAAAATTGAGCAATTGACAAAGGAGAGGGATGCTGCACTTCGAGAGAGTAAGAGCAACGCTAGCTTGCTGAAGGAATTGGGAGAGGCCTACACAAAAATTGAGACCATGTTCAGAGACGAAATCAAGAAGGTCCACACTGATGAGGTTAAGCTGAAAAAGGAGCTTGAAATTCGAGACGAGATCATCGAAGCTTAGAAGAAAACTATTGCTAGTCATGACGAAGCCGTCGAAGCTCATAAAAAGACAATTGCTGATTATGCAGGAATGGTGGAATCCTGTGACAAGGCCATTTCTGACCAGGCTCAAATGATAGATGTGCTTCAGGAAAGAGTCGGCAGCTCAACGCTGAAAAGACCCAAGTTGAATTTGAGAAGGCCGCCATGACGGTGGACTACTTGGAGCTGCAGGATACCTTCGAAAGGAAGATGGAGAAGATTGATGACACCATCTTGAATTTCTATGTTAACTCCTTGCTGCATCAGAGCAGCCTCAGCTATATAGGCCCCAAATTCCTGCGTGGTCTTGCTGTGGTTTGGGAAGAAGTTCTGGCCCGTTTTCGAGAAAACAGGGATGTATACATCGAGCAAGAGCTGGAGGACGCCTATCTCAATGAAGAGTCAAAGAAGGCTATGGAAAAAGGCTAAGAGATTATTCTGATTGAGAGGAAGCGAGAGGCCACCGATGCTATTGCAACTGCAACTGCAACTGCAACTGCAACTGCAACTGCTAAAGCGCTATCAGTGCCCTTCAGTTTTAGGCCTAGCGAATCATCAAAGCACCCTCATGATTAGTCAGGAACTATTCCAGGTTCAATCAGTACTGCTTTGTTGTCCGCCCCTTTAGCGGCTATTTCGAAAGCCTTAGGTGGTCCAGGAACTTCACCAAAGATCGTGCGGCCATCCAAAGAAGGAGACAATAGGGAGTACGAGATTGAAATTCTCGATCACACTTTTGATGCAGGTAACCTTCTTGTTTATCCCAAGTTTAAGGATTTTCATCTCACGCCGCAAGAACAAGACGAATTGAATGCTTTCAATTTTGATCTTATAGGTCTTCTTTTCCCATTGAACTGCCAATTTCTACGGTCATGTGGCCTGTTGCTATTTCGACTGCCTCAATGCTTGTTTCTATAGCACTTTCGATCACTATGCCCGTGTCTAGCTCACAACAAGGGCCAGAATCCGAGAAGTTTGTTGCATTGCATGGCCTAGATGACCATTCTATATCTTTAGAAGGCGATTGAACAGCAGCTGACACTCGAGAGTAGGCAGACCAAGCTAGCCAGCTAAGTAGAACTGAACAGTAGATGGTGGCGGTTAAGAGGGAGAAGATTGAGGAGAGAAAGTCTTTAAGGAGCTCCCGGAAGTGCAAGACCAAGGGATAGTCCTCCGAGGGGGTCGAAGAACATGGAAGAGAAGTGGGCACGGAGGCGATAATTGATATTTCAAACAGCGACACAACTCATGGCAGGGATTTTGAGAAGAAAAAGAAACATCCGACCAAAGGCGAGAAGGGAAGTGGTGGAAAGAAACATTGACAGGCTCAAGTGACAGTGGAGTCGGATATTGGGACATTCTGATTTGTTTGATATGTATTTTGTATAAGTGCAGAGTTTGCACTTATTACTTTTGTTGTTGTAGCGTTTGTACTTTTCTTTTTGTTGGCCGATATTATGTAGGTACGACCCCCACATTTTGACTTTGTATAGAAAATGTTATAAAGAATGAAAAGGTTAACGTTTCAACTGTCATCTCTTTTGTATTCTTCCTTATTTGTCATGTACTTAACTTGCTTTTATACTACTTATGTTGCATATGGAACGATTGCTTATTCTGCAATTTCTATACTTCCCATTACCGTGCCGTGTTTTTGCAATCTATAACTAAATGTTTGGAGAAACAGGCATGTGGAGTAGTTTTCCTTTCAACTAAATGTTGGTATGTGTGCGCCTCCTACTTCAGTGGGTTGTTTTCTCCGAACACTTGACAAACGACCGGTTGATCCGAGCGATTTCTTGGATATCTATAGCCGAATCTATCTTGCAGTTCCTATCTTCGAGAACTTGTGGCTCGAGCGTCTCGACTCTAAAGATTTTGTCGGCCAACGATCGAAATTCTTTGCTGATTTCTAGTTATGAGACATTGCTGGATTCATGTCAATTCCTTTTGATAGTAGGAGTGGATTCTTGTTAGTCCTACAATAGGCGAGTTTCTCGGTGTTGCCACGACAATACCGGTACTTACAAGATCTTAATGGTTTACTGATGGTGTTGGAGCAACATCAAGTAGTGCTTGCACGGAATGTGCAACTTTTAAGAGTGCACAGCTTACCAAATGCACGACTTTTGAGAATACGCGGCTTATGAAATGTGTGGCTTACGAGATCGATATGACCCGTCGATCCGGAACGGTTTGGAATTTCTCGACGTTACCAATCTTCAGGTAACGCGAGGAGTTTGTACTTCGAGATCATGGTTCCATCGCTCAAGTAGTGATGCACGGCTTATGGGAGTGTTCCGCTTAAGTAATCATATTTGCTTGGGCGTGATTCCACAACCCAAAAAGTGGTGCGCGGCTTATGAAATGTGCGGCATTTGGGCCTTTACGGTGTTGCCGAAGAAACACAGGTTCTTTGAAGGCAGGAATCAAGTTCAGTCAAGGTTTTAAATATCGGATTTCGGTCACGTTTCGTCTCGGAATTTTTACAAAAGCTATCTCGTATCGGGGGAGATCTCGGACGAGATGAGTACATATCGGGTGTACATCTCGGATTGACATCTCGGGTCTTATAATGCATCTCGGGAATATCTCGGATGTACTTATGTGTCTAAAATCGATGTGTCAAAAATTTATTTAACAGTTATAGCTTTCTTAGTAAAAATAAAAATGGTAACATACTTGATTTACATGGAAGAAGGAATATTTTTAGAAGAGTGGTAGCTTGATTTGGTAATGATTGAATAATATCCTTTTATTTGAACATAATAAAGAAGTGAAACCTTTCGCTATGACTCATTAAGATAAAAAGTAAAGAATATGTTTAAGAAGTTGGTAAATTATAATTGAATTGAGTGGTTTCTTTTGAATCAATATGAAAATAAAAAATATTATGGAAAATAAGAAAAATGTATAATTTCGGATGAGATCTCGGATTGAGATTTTGATCCATATATCGGGTGAGATTTGAATATCTCGGACGAGATGAGTGTCGAGAGAGATATGGAGGAGATTTGATGTCTCGTCTCGTTTAAATGTGAAAAGGAGATCTCGGAGGAGATCTCGGGCGATATATAGGAGATTTAAAACCATGAGTTCAGTCGATCCAACAGTTTAAGTCGATTTGCTTCCGTCGACTCGGCGGGTAGATGGGGCGTACTTGAGCATGATTCCACTATCTCAAGCTGCGATTGAATGGTTTTGAGTCGATTTGACCCCGTCGACTCAGCATGTTACTTTTGTGAATACAGTTTTATTGGTTCAGAAAGCAAAGAAATTTTATTAATAAAATCTGGGCAAGTTTTGCTTATTTACAATGCCTCCGGTATTCTGGGATGGCTTATTTGTGGGAAATAAGAAATACATAAGATAGTCTTAGATAAAGTAACGACACAATGATTCAACGTTCCAAACTAGGAGAATTTGGGTTCCATCAACGGTTGTTAGCTTGAATGTGTCATCCCCTAGCTTCTGGCCGATCACATATGGTCCTTCCCAGTTTGGTCTGAATGTCCCTGGTACAGGGTAGACGCGTTTGAGGACAAGGTCTCCCAATTTGAAAGTATGGTTACAGGCTTTGGAATTGAAATATCATGCGATCCTTTTCTAGAGAGCAGCAGTCCTTAACTCGGCTTCTTCCCTCTTCTCATCGACCATATCGAGCGACTCGAGTAGGAGCTGCTCGTTTTTCCTTTGATTGACGTTTTTCCTTCGATGAGAGTGGACTTCTAGCTCAACTGGGATCATTGCTTCTGAACCATATGCCAGGGTGAACGGGGAGTGCCCGGTTGCAGATTTGTGCGTTGTCATAAGCCCATAGCATGAGTGGAAGTTCATTAGCCCAATTTCTTTTAGCTTTAGTTAGCCGCTTTTTGATGGTAGACTTGTAATTTTATTCACTACTTCCACTTACCCGTTTGCCTGTGGATATGCAACAATGGAAAAGCTTTTCTCGATTCGAAAGCGTTTTCAAATGTCTTTGAACTAAGCGCTTTTGAATTGAGTCCCGTTATCCGTGATGATTTTTTATGGCACTCCAAACCTGCAAATAATGTTTTTAGTGACAAAATTAATAACTTTCTTTTTGGTAATAGTGGCCAGCAGCACCGCTTCGGTCCATTTGGTTAAATAGTCAACAATAACTATGGCATATTTGGCTCCTCCTTTGGCCATTGGTAATATACCAATCAGATTGATTCCCCAGATTGCAAATGGCCATGGGCTGACCATCTGTGTCAGCTCTGTCGTAGGAGTTCTTTTGATCTTGCCGAATAGTTGGCATTGGTCGCATCGTCCGGTATAATCTGTTGCATCGCGGTTTACTGTTAGCCAAAAATACCCATATCGAAGAACTTTCTTTGCGAGGGTTTGCCTCCCAGTGTGATCTCCGCAGTTGCCTTTATGAACTTCCCTGAGGATTCTTCGGGATTCGTCGTTGGTCACACACCTGAGCAAGGGGGCATAGAATCCCCATTGGTATAGCATCACATCCTGTACTACAAACCGCGGTGCCTTCTGAAGGAGTTTTTTCTATTGATTCTTGTATGTAGGGAGTGTTCCTCAGAGCAGGTAGTCCTTGATCAGTGTCATCCATGTTTCGATTCTTTGGTTTTTTCAAAAATCCAGTTGATGTCCATCTCGCTTATGCTTAGAGCAGTCAGAGTTTCGACTAGGACGAGCCTCAAGGACCGAGCTTCTCCGGAATTGGCCAGTTTGGCTAGATAGTCTGCCTTCGTGTTTTGTTCCCTTTGGATTTGAGTTATAGTGTAATGTTCGATGTTATTTAGCAGTTCCTGCACCTTAGATATATACAAGGCGAGGTCCTCTCCTCGAGCTTGGTATTCACCTTTCACCTGGAGGACGACTAGTTGAGAGTCGCTATAGAGGTGTACAGACTTTATTCCAAGTTACTTCACAACTTTCAGCCTTGCTATCAATGCTTCGTATTCCGCTTCGTAATTCATTGTAGGGAATTCCAAGCGTAACGCATAGCAAATGGATCGTCCTTGGGGAGTTTCGAGCACTACTCCTGCCCCCGAGTAGAAGTTGTAAGATGCACCATCGACGAACAACTTCCAACGTGTCTCCACTTCCAAAGTAATTTCTTCTTCGTCATCTCGTATCATGAACTTGGCAATGAAGTCTATCAGTGCCTGTCCGTTGATCGCCCTTCAAGGATGGTAAGTAATTTCATATTGACCCAATTCGATGTTCCATTTAATAAGCCGTCCGGAGGTCTTCGGGCATTACAACACTTGCTTCAAGCGTTGATCTTTTAGCACTTTGATCAGGTGTGCCTGGAAGTACGATCGTAACTTTTTGGATGTGATCAAGAGGCAATATGCTAGTATTTCAAATTTCGAATAGTTCTTCTTGGCTCTAGTGAATCGTTTACTGATGTAATATACGAGTCGCAGGATCTTAGCTTCTTCTCGTACGAGCATGGCACTTAATGCATGGGGCGAGACTCCTAAGTAGATAAACAAGTCTTCTCCGTCTACAGGCTTGGATAGGATTGGCAGGTTTTCCGTATGTCGCAATAGCTCTTCGAACGCAGTTTGATAAGCTTGATTCCATTCGAAGTTCTTCTTTCCCTTCTTTAACGCATCAAAGAATGGTATACATTTGTCGGTTGCTTTTGAGATTAACCGACTTAGTGCTGCAACTTTTCCATTCAAGCTTTGTAACTCGTTCTTGTTCCTCGGGGCCTTGACTTCCTATAAGCGGTAATTTGTTCGGGATTTGCCTCGATTCCTCTAGCGCTTACAATGCATCCCAAGAACTTTCTAGAGGCTACCTCGAAGTGACATTTAAGTGGATTGAGTTTTATTCCATATTTGCGGAGTATTTCAAACATTTCGGAGAGGTTGTCCAAGTGATTTGCAGCTATGCACGACTTAACCAACATATCGTCTACATAAACTTCCACAGTCTTCCTGATCTACCATTTGATCATGGCATTCGCCAGCCATTTGTAGGTTGCCTAACATTTTTTAAGCCGAGTGCATTACTTTGTAGCAGTATAATCACATATCAATAATAAAACCGGTATTTTCCTGGTCAGGTTCATGCATCATGATCTGGTTCTACCGCAAGTAAGCATCCATAAATGATAGAAGTTCATGTCCAGTTGTCCCATCCAAAAGTTGGTCGATTCTAGGCAGAGGAAAGCTGTCTTTTGGGAAAGCTTTGTTTAGGTCCAATTAGTCAATACAGGTTTTCCATTTTCCATTGGACTTCTTGACTAAGACCCGGTTAGATACCCATTTGGGGTATGTTGCATCTCAGATAAAACCATTCGCCATCAGCTTATCCACTTCCTCTCTCAGCGCTTTGGACCATTTGGGTCCTAGGCTGCATCTTTTATGCTTCACTGGTGTATACTTGGGATCAATATTAAGTGCATGACATGCAATCTCCGGCGAAATCCCACACATATCGAAATGTGTCCAAGCGAATACGTCCAGGTTAGCACGAAGAAATTTGATGAGTTCCAGTCGCATCTTGTTTCCAAGATGTGATCCAACTTTTAGGACCCGTGTTCGGTCATCCATATTGACTGGGACAGACACCATCAATTCTCCCGGTGCTTCCCGTTCCTCCCCTAAACTCTTCTTTCTATTGTCCAAAATGTTTTTGAATCGGCGATGGTTCCCAAGCCAGGGGTGAGTCTGTAGTTTCTTTTCGGTAGGTTCATGAATGTGGAGAGTTCTCCCCACATTCTTTCCCTTTTCTTTTCTTCTAGACTAGCATAGTTCTGCGATGTAGCATTCTCCAGCGGCACTTTGGTCTGCTTTGATCACCCCAACTCGATTCTCTGTCGGAAATTTCATGGTTCAACACCACTGAGCTAAAGCAATCCCGAAATCTACCAAAGTGGGCCGACCCAAGAAAGCATTTTAGGTGGATGTTTCATTTACAATCACAAAAGGTTTGGATGGGGACAACTCTTTAGTCACCTTCTCTGAGTTCTACGGGTAAATCGATTGTTCCGACGGGTTGCTTAGGTTCACCGTTGAATCCCTAGATCTTCGTTCGGCAAGCTGATACATCTTTCATACCAATCTTCATCTGATCAAATGTGTGTTTGAAAAGGATATTCATAGAACTTCCACTGTGCACCAATGCCCGTCGAACCACGGCTGGTCCAGTTCCTACTGTCACGACCATGGGGTCAAGGGTCGAACCTTCTATTCCTTCAGTGTCTCTATTCCAGAACATTATGTCATCGTTCAGGGTCCTCTACTGCTTGGTAGGAGTTCTGTCTTCGATCCCCAAGCATGAATCTTTCGGAGCGTGTCTTAGTTAGCTCGCATATCGCTCCATTTCTCCCCAACACTTCTATGTAGGATGAGGTCCTCCAGGTATTGTTTCGATAATAAGTCTCTAGTCGGTCCGTCTGGAACCCTCTTCGCTGGTTCCAGCTTGGTTTCCCCGATCTCTGAGGGCTTGGAGTGCTGCAGGCTGGTCAGGATTTTGAGGCTTCCTCACATACTACTGAAGCTTGTTTTCTTGAATCTGTTCTTCAATCAGGTTCTTCAAGTGACAGCACTCATTCGTGTTGTGACCATGTGTTTCATGGAAGTGGTGGTACTTTCCGGAATGCTTTTGCTATTCAATCGCTTCCTTTTTAGGCGGCTTCTTGTACTCCTTTGTCCCTTGTGTCGCAAGGTAGATATTCTCTGGAGTATCATTGAGCGGGGTGTAATCTTCGGGCTTCAAGCATTTAAGTCGCTTGCTACTTCCATATTGCTAGTTGGAATTCTGATTCTTTCTTTTCTGATTCCCGTCCTTTCTCGCATTTCCTGTAGCGGCCCTGGAGCTATTGGCGTCTTGGTTCACCACCATACCATTCTGCCCAATGTTGGTTGGTTGTAGGTTAGCAAGTTTTCCTTCTAGCTCCTCTGCCTCTTCCAATCTCAAGTATTGGCTCGCCTTTCGATTAAAGTCCTTCCTGGTGGTAGGTTGTTTCATTTTGATCCATTTTTCGAATTCAGTGTCAGGATGGATGGCGCGGACCAGGGCCATAAAGACCAAATCTTAGTTTGGGTTACTTACTTCAGTGACCGCGATGTTAAACCAACTCATAAAGGATTTCAAGATTCATTTCGTCCCTGTAATAGGTTCGATAAGGACATTATGTCTTTTGGTTGAGTCGTGTGAAGCCTAAACTGATCAAGGAACCTTGTTGCTAAATCACCGAAAGTGGAGATGGATTTAGGTGGGAGCCTGATGAACCACATGGAAGCGATTCCCTCCAGAAAGATTGGAAAATATCTACATCGAACAGAATTTGAAGCATTCGCTCCGTCCATGTACCAATTGTACTTATACAAGTGTGGTTTCGGGTCCCTAGTTCCATCATAGGACATAATAGTTGGCATAGTGAACTTTTTAAGATATCGTTCATTTAGGATGTCATAAGTAAAGGGAGTACGGCTTGGAGCGGATCACCATTCATCATCTCTCCTATTCTTACTTTCATCCATTAGGCGCTTGATCATGTCCGTGATATACGCCTCTGATGTTTGGTAATCCGTGGGTTGGCTGTCAGTGGCTATACCAAGTGTTTGATTTTGCAAACGGTCTTAGTAAGTGGGCTGAAGCCTAGGCTTTCTTGTCTTCGGGAGAGCCACTCCCTTGGAGTTTTGTTAGCTTGCGGTTGGTTGTGTAGGGGCATTTTGGACCTCTCTACCGGTATTGAGTGCATTAGTGTTTTCTTCTAACTCGTCGTCATCAAGTTGTTCTCCCTCTTCAGAGTCGGAGGGATCCATTGCTATATCTTCCCGTAGGATTTTCATCCCCAGATTCAAGTTCATGGTGGCCTGCTTTGCAGCTGGTGGAGTGCTTTCATTTCCTTCTATGGTGATTCTTGCAGCTCCACCTACCACTCCTTTTTGCTGCTGCTTTCCGCTTCTCCTGTTTAAGCCAGAAACAGAAGAGTTTTCCTGCTCTGTGGCAACCGCAGGCTATGGCATGGCTCTCGGAGCAGCAAGTGATTGCAAGGTCAGGAGGATATTTAATTTTTCCATAAGAGGTTTTTGGTTGTTCTCCATCTTTTGATTGATTTTATCAACCATCTTGTTTAACTTGCCTCTAGTGACAACTTCATGATGGATAGAAGATCCTGACACCTGATCTCCTACATTGGCAACCGTTGACTTCAACTTACCGAGGATTGGTTTCCTCTCTAACTATTACAGCTCATATGGATATTCCAGAAGCAATTCTCTTTCTTCCTGGTGCCATTGATTCTCAATAGCTAATTTTCTAAGCAATGATTGAGAATCTAACTTCTGAATCTGTCGGATCCAAAGTAGATAGCTAGATCTGGTTCTGAATTCAACTCTCAATGAAAGCACCAAAATGTTAAACCAAAAAATGGATCAACACCCTGGATTAAGTGTGAAATCACCAGCCCTATTCTTACAGAGTAATAACATAGAAAATAAATGTAAAAGAGCAGAAATAGTAAAAAGACAAGAAGATTTTTATAGTGGTTCGACTGTTAATGAAGCATACGTCCACTTTATAACTTTCTATTAACTGACTGTAGTTACAAGTGGAATCGGATTACAATATGATTAAATCTCCTAAGTTAGATCACGTCATAAGTGTAAGAGTTTATTGGAGAATCACAGTGAACCCCTCGATGACTGTTGTGTGGGAGGAGAAGAGTGAAGATTAATTTCTGCAGAATTCCAACAGCCAGTCCAAAAGACCCCCTTCATGTTGCAAGTAGGACTATATTTATAGGGGTTGGAGAGCTATTGGGCTAGGCCGCTTTGCTAGAAGCCTACACTTGACGATACGAAGACACTCTAAAAATTTCATTGCGATCCAAATTAATGTGATGGATCGCTAGCGAACCATAGGGCATGGATCGCTAGCGATCCACGTAATTAGGGGATTTTTGGATCGTTTCATTTGGGTTGCATTCCTTTCCTCATGTAGACGCTCTCTATGTAATTTGGTAACTAGTTGCCTTGTTTTGATGGTGATTCATATACAGGTTGCATTGAATTATGGCTGGAATCTGATGAATGCTTACTTCTCGAACTAGTTTGCTTGGAATACCATAAAGCTTGGTAGACATCCTTAGAAAAGATATTGGATCATGATGCAAGAAGTTTGGAGGTCTATGAGCAAGCCTTATGGATCGCTAGCGATCCATAGGTGATGGATCGCAAGCGATCCATCACCTTAGCTTATTTTGGCATCTTTCCTCTTGGATCTTTCTCTTCTTTTTCTTCTAGTCCTTTTGGTTGATTCTTGGGATGTTTTGACTTGTCATGGAAGTTCTAACTTCCTTTGAATTCTATTAGGTTAAAAACCGGTTAACTAGAATAAAGAAGGATACCTGTGTCCGGCTGACTTTGTATTGTCGCCGGAGTGCTCCCCTCTTGAATGGGAGTCAGTACATTTGATTGATAACTAGGTCTGTCTGGATCGTAGCTTAGATCCTGTCCTGGGCCAAGTGAAATTGATGCTCCGGTTGTTTGAAGTAAAGGGGGACCTTTGGGATCGGACTCCGAAGCTTCGGAGATGTTTTTCCCTTTGCTGGAGGGTGCTAAAATATTAAAGTATCGGACCCTTTCCGTGGCAAGATTTAAAGGTTCGTTCCCACGAAGAATTTCCCATACCAATTTCTCCTCATCTAAATTGGCTTCACCAAGGGCTTTCTACTTCATTTCAATAATATATTCCCAAGCCTCGGCGAGCGATTCGAGGTAGCACTCTCCAAGGAAACTCAAATCACGATGGATTAGGACTTTAGCATAATATTCATCAAGTAAAGGATCGAACATGTCCTTAATCTCATTCCGTCCAACTTTTTAGGCATCCTCCAACTGGGCCTTAATTTGTTCTCTTACTTCATTATGGCCAGCTTCCTTTGGTTCTTCTTTAAGGACTTCAATTTGAGCGAGGTGCTTGTCAAGTTTAATTTTATGTTTTCGGGCTTCGACGGCCTCTTCACGATATCTTTGAGACTCCTCCTGAGCTTTGAGTTTTTCTTGCTTCTCTTTCTTAAGGAGTTCTTTGAGTTCCTCAATGCGGCAGGCAAGAATGTTTTACTCTTTTTGCAGCATGTCCTTTTCTAATGCAAGCACACCGCTGTGGTTGAGGGCAGCATCCAGCTCCTTTTTATGAGCCGTTTACAAGCGAATAACCACTTCAAATGTTTCTTTGGCACTCTTCTCTACTGCGGCTAGCTTCGCTGTCAACTCTGTAATCTCATCATCTTGGTATTTAATCATGTCCTTATCATGGATCGCCTTCAACTTAAGATGTTCGATTTTATGTTGTCTCTCGATAGACACCTCAGAGATTTTCTCGGCTATATGCTGGAATGCTTTGTGCTGCACAGAAACATCATTGACACATGCATGTGAACTCGCTTTACCACTCACTAGAATTGTATGGATAGAAAGAAGAAACTTTAGCCCATTAAAGTAGATTTTTGGAAAATTGACCTTATGTTTGGCCAATCTTTCCGCCGTAGATGTCTCAAGAGCCGCAATAGCCAAAGTTGGATTAGAAGTAGCAATTAGGCATTTGCTTAACCTACGATCACGAGGCTATCAAGAAACCAATGAACTAGAGTAATGCTTGGGCATCACAACAATTTGGAGAGCATGGGAAGAGGTCCGATCACTGCTATGTACAAGAAGATTGGGCTGAACTTATTGATGAGATGATTGAGATTAGGACTTGTATTTAGAACATGAAGGCTACCTTGAGCGAGCTTTTTTCCTTTTCTTGTTGGCACATGAGATTGCACGTCTTGTGATGTTTTGAACACGGGCGCATTGCCCGGACATGCATCAGCATCGCTAGGTTTGTTGGCTTCATTGCCTATAATTTCACCCTCTTCGGCATTGTCCTGTGTCCTCTTGACTAGGGGCATGACAGGTAGTGCCACTTTCTTGTCCCATAGCATTCCTTGGTAGTGCCATGCTTCCTGGAAGCCCAATGCTGTGTCCTTCTTCCAACAGCTAAAAAAGAGATAACCATTCATCGGTTACAAGGGATCTAATGTCCTTGTCCTCAACTAGGGTGGCACAGATTGTAGAAACCACTCTTGAAAACTATCGCCTTTTGGACGTGGATGGACACTTGTAAATTTTCAAAGTATTAGTTAGTTTAGGATTCGACTTGGGCTGAATAATTTGAGAATAAAGTCAAGGCAACACTTATGTCCTTCCAACCATCGTCTCGCCAAGCCAGGCAGACAATAAACACCGAATCATTCGTGTTTAAAGATACCGAGCTTGTTCCAAGCACCAGTTAGAACTTGACAGTTGCGCGAGAGCTCAAGGAAAGTGTAAGAAAGGCTTCCTGTCCATCGTTTGAAATTGTAGATAAACCTGATGTTCTCAAGAGATGGCGGGCGGAACAGAACATCCATAAATAGCAAGAAAGTGCCATGAAGAAAATTATAGCTGTTTGAATGCAGTTGAGGAGGAGCTATTCCTAGATAATTTAGCATCTCTTGAATAAAAGAATTAAAAGGTGGCACACATCCGGCCCAGCATAAATTTATTGCACGCCTTATACCCCTCTGGGGGAAAATGAGCCCTGTCATTCACTGAAGGGACTAGTGCATCTCCAAATTGAATCCCATGTTTAGAGCATAGTCTATGGAGAGCGGCCTCGCTAATTTTGGAGGCTTAGGAATCCGTTGGGTTATCCAGGAATACAACACCTTCTATAGTGTCAGGGGCATGACTTATCTCTTCCACTAGAATGATAGGAACATTAGAGAAAAGGTCGACCAATGGGCCGAAAACCTCCGGTCGCTTAGTTTGATGGTCAGGGGAAAGTCTGCCAGATACAGTTGTAGAACTTGACTCGGCTCCGGGATTATTGTGTTGTGAAGGTTTTCCAGAAGGCATTGCGGCTAAACATTATGAATGTCTGAAGCCCATATCAACTAAACTCAATAGATAATCGAGATTAGAAAATTTTACATGTCCTCCATGTTAAGTGTAAACTAGTGCAGTGTTGTGTTGTGCAGTGCAAAGGTAAACAGTTCAAAATTAAAAGCAAAAGTAAGAGACGAGACTTTAGATTCCAACCAAAGTGACCATCATTGCTGGCCGTCCCAACTGGCGTTTAGATTGACCTATTGTGTAAGCTTTAGGACCGGCCATTGACATATCGAAGTGTGAAGTCCATATGTTAAGTTTTAGTTCATATTCTAAGTCCTAGGAGTTTAGTTGTTCAATTTCAAATTCAAAGTTGGATAAGTAAGTCCAATTGTTCGTTATCATCATATGTTCAAGTTCATTAAGACGAGATTGGTTTTGATTGTTTGTGTAATATGGATTGGTTTTCAAGTTCAATTCAAAGGTTGAGAGTTGGCTAAGTCCCCATAACTGATCCCTCTATCTGAAAATTCTGTTCCTTCTCACGAAGCCTACAACCGATCCCTCTTATAAAGAAAATAACCAATCCCTATTTAACATTGATCCCTCTAGAATCCACAAACAACCGATCCCTCATCCACCAATACAACCGATTCCCATGCCAAACCCAACACAACTGATCTCTTAGCAAGTACTCCATCAAAGATCCCTCTTCGAACTTCAAATACCGATCCTTTTCAAAGCCGGTACACCGATCTATATACTCAGCCTTTCTCATCCTCCACCTCAACCTTCCACACTGATTCTTTTACTTCCTCCATGCTTCGGTCCTCTCCTTTCTCCTCCTTTACCATCTCGTTGAACCCTACATCGCCACCATCCATCTCATCTTCTCCAAACTTAACCCACGCTTATGTTAATTAACGCAAACAAAACCCATTATCTCATCACAAATCGAAGTCGTATGCAAACTAAAAACCTACCTACCTATAAATAAATAAATAAATATATATATATCTATGTATGTGTGTGTTGGCAGTGATATATGGAGAAGACATCGGCGATGTTGAATGGTTTGGAGATGATCGAGATTAAAGGGAAGAGGGATAAATTTATAGAAGTATGTTGGGTTGCGATGGATTTTGGTTTGAAATTGAGGAAGGAAGAGAGAGGGAAGGGTTTTACTCTAAGGCAAGATAAGAAGGGTTCGATATTGAAGAGAATAAAAGCAAGTTGAAGTAAAGTAAATAAGTGAAGAATAGAGAAGAAAGGTGTTAGCTTATATATGAAGGTTGAGGGTTCGGCCCGCCTTTCCATTCTCCACAAAGCCAAAAGGTTTGAGATCCCAACATGAGGAGGGATCAGGTACGATCCCTTGACTTGGGGATCCATCCGATCCCTATCAACACTAAAAAAAGAAAGAGGAAAAGTAGTTGGTTATGAAAATTTTGATCCATATTATAGCAAAATAAAAGGAGAAAGAGGGGATCAGCTAGAGGAATGTTGATCCCTATAAACATAGAAGAAAGAGAGAGAAAGGGGATCGGTTACGAACCCTACGTGCATGCAAACATGTACATAAGAAACTATATAAAGTAAGTAAATATAAAGTGCAATGTAATTGCATATAATTCAATGAAAATTGGCGACGACCTGTGAGCGTGCAAATGTGTCTAGGAGCCAACGACAAGAAAGTGTACCAGAACATGCGCATGTATATTCTAGTTCAATTTTTAAAATCGATAGAAATTGAACTCAAATCTGAAGCTTTCAAGGTCCAGACTAGATCAGATAGCCAAAGCTTACTAGTCTTGTAGAACCAGACACAGATATCAATTGACGGAATATAATTCTTAATTTATACTACTGGAAATCGACCAAGTATCATGAGGGTTAAAGAAAGATACGACACTTTAGGAAAATAATTCGACGGAAGGATAACGACTATTTAGAAAACTGGATGGATTTCTTATCGACGGCTCTAACATGCTTCGGTTTAAAGCACGTCATGTTCAACATAAGATGTGCTTTGGGGGGCAAGTGTTATCTGACATTTTAACCTAGCTATACTCGAATTGATTGGATAAGTCAGACTCGACCGTCATCAAGGCCAGTAAGTCCAGAGCAATGATTGTGGGGTCCAAAAATCAAGTATAGATGATAATATGAAGCCATGATCGAACAAAATTGAGTGATATGCAATGCAGAATATTCAAAGTATGGAATATAGTTCAACATAGAAAAGAGACCGACTATAATCCCTCTCAATCATAGGGATTAGTCTAATTCGGCCAAACAAGTGCAATTCAATGGAAAACAATCGATGTCTCAAGATCCAGAAGTTTAATGCATATGCAACTTTGGGAAAAAGAAGTGGGGACCCTAGGGAGCCTAGCCTAGGGATCGCACCTCAAAAGGATTAGGAAAGAGGGATCGGCCCTCTTTCCTCCATAGGGATCGACCATAATCTGGATGCATAACATGTTGCAACAATGATTGACCAATAACGACTCAAGTTCTACTAATCCAATTAGCATGAAACTCGTAGGCTAAGCATATTATAGCATGGAGAAGCTCCCATATGGATCGCACCACCAAATTCCTCCAAAATAGAGATCGACACCGATCTTTATTTCTTGGGATTTGGGCCATGCAACCCCTCTTGTGAGTCCATATGTTTTCGGAAATCCCACTACCAAATTTTCAAGGAGATATTTTGCCATCTTCCTCTATAATTATAGGCTTGATTGTTCATTTTTGGGGACTATTATGCTACTGGTTGTTTTGTACTCTATTGTAACTAAGGATTTTCATCTGATCCCTATTGTACTCATTTTACAAAGTGATTAATAAAGCTATCTATTCAAAGTGGACGTAGGCAAATAATGTTGAACCATTATAAATTATTGTGTTCCTGTTATTGCTTTGATTTTCTGTTATTTAATTGCTTTTTTCTTTTTTTAGTAAAGCTAAGCGGGGAAACTGGCCCCTACCAGTTTATTGCGTGAACAATAAAAAAATTGCACCATAACAAACCTATGGTACAAGAGGAAGAAGAAAATAAAACACAAAGAAAAAACAGGAGGCATGTCATGCCAACTTGATCACAGCATGTTCCAATTGCCAGTGTTGATGTTTCCAAAATCATACATGTTGTGTCTAATACCATCTTTGATTGAGATGATGAGCTGATTCCAAATTTCTATTTCGCTTTTGTTCTTGCCGTTGAAAATTCTTTCATTTCTTTCCCTCCATATAACACGAATGAATTTTTTGAGAGTTAACAACAATAACATACCATTATCATTCTTCCATCTGGTTGCTCTGTATAAATAGCACCACTCAACATCGTTGTTTCTGGATCTGTTCCCATGTCCTATCCGAGCTAAGATCTTCTCCCATATTCTACCAACATAATCGCAGTTGAAGAATAAATGCATGTTTGTCTCATTACCATTAGCACAGAAACAACAAGAAGCATCAGTGATCAAACCAATGCGTTGTAGTTTGTCTTTAAAGTTCAAAGCATTTCTTAGAACTTTCCAAAGAAGAAAGTTATCATTCTCTTTGCAGTGATGATTCCAAACTCTTTTTTCCCAGGCAAACCAGGGCATCGATGATTCATGGGAAATGCAGTCATATATTTTGGGAATAGAGTGTTCAACGAGATCAGTAGACCACAGCACTCTATCATAGGGAGCTATAGGGTACTGCTGCATGCTGATCTCATGCCAAAGCTGACGAATGATTTGATTGCTGGAGTACGGAAAGGAGATATTACCATCACATATATAATCTTTAGCCATGGCATCTGAGGGTATTCCTGTTTGAAGTTTTTGATTGTATGTCATTGTTTTGCTTAGGATGAGGCCATTCCAAGCCCAAGGATCATTCCAGAAACTCACAGTGCCAGTTGGATAAGCAATATGCTTAATGTAAGGAAGTAACAGAGGTCTCAGATTTAGGATGGATCTCCAAGTCCAACTGCAGCTATGCGGGATGTCCATGCACCAGAAATTTTTGTTTCGCAGATGATGTTTTCTTGTCCAAGTCACCCAAATATTGTTTTTAGAGTTTAGAAGATTATCCAGATGCACACTAAAGGCAGCAATATTCCAGTTTCGAATGTTTATAACACCTAGGCCTCCCATGCTCTTTTTAGTTTCAACTTTGCAGAAACTTAATGGTTTTAGACTTTTCGAGTGTATGCTACCAACCCAGACCAGAGGAAGTTACACATCGCCCTCTTGATCATATGGATTAGTTTTTTGGGAAGAATGAAAGTTCTAGACCAGTAGGTGGAATATGAAAAGACGACAGATTTAATCAGGGTGAGTCTTCCTGCTTGTGTTAGAAACCTGTTTGCCCAAGCTTTCATGGAGAGTGTGATCTTATCATAGAGTTTCATACACTGAGATGTTGAGACTTTGGAGGAGGTCATAGGGATCCCAAGGTAAGTTAGATTTTCAGGTGCCAAGGGAAGGCTACATAAATTAATAAGGGATTGGGATGCTGGAGCAGCAACCCCAGCAATTTTAATTATGGATTTGTCATAGTTTATTACAAGCCCACTAAATTTGTGAAATGCAGTAAGAACTTCCATTAGGTTGCTAATAGATTGTGGAGTTGGTTTGGTGAAGACAATGAGATCATCTGCAAACATGAGCGTTGAGATAAGGGGATCTTTGCACTTAGGAAGAATAAGAATTCTTTTGCAGGAGATTTCATGGTTAATCATTGTAGTTAGTACTTCCATGACTAGTATAAAAAGGTATGAGGATATGGGGCAACCTTGTCTGATGCCTTGCCTACTCTTGAAATACCCCACAGATTTGCCATTGAAGATCAAGGAAAAGTTTACTGAAGAGATGCAAGTGTAAATCCAGGAAGCAAAGTGAGGGCACAAAATCTATTTTCATCTATTTTCATTTTATATTCTTTATTTATTTCTCTACAAAATCTCCATTGGGTGTTTGTGTCAATTTTTGGTGCAAACAAATATATTTGATGCCGAGGGCACAACCTGTTAGTAGACCACCTAACAGAATGTCATCCAAAGAGATGGAGGAATTAAAGAAGCAATCAGTGGAACTTAAGCATAAAAGTTTCATTAGACTGAGTAGCTCACTACGGTTGCATCCATGGTACTCATAAAGAAATCAGATGGATCTTTATGGATGTGTATTAATTATTTTTAGCAAAATAAATCAACAGTAAAGAATCGTTATCCATTGCCCATGATATATGACTTGTTTTATCAATTGAGTGGAGCTTGAGTGTTCTCGCAACTAGATTTGGCCATCAACTGAGTACAGTGGAAGATAGTGTTCCATTGACCGCGTTCTAAACAAGGTAAGGTTCATATGAGTAGTTAGTGATGCCGTTTGGACGGACCAATGCCCTTGCGTTCTTCGTTGATCTTATGAACCGAATCTTTTGCGATCGTTGGATAGATCTGTGTTGGTTTTCAAGGATGAAATCTTAGTATATTCTAAGAATGAAGGAAACCATGAAGTCCATCTTAGATTAGTGTTGGATACATTGAGACAACTCACGTTGAAGGCAAAGATTTCAAAATGGCATTTTCAGAAATGAGAATTTAAGTTTCTTGGCCACATCGTTTCAGAGAATGGATTCACGATGGATCCATCGAAGGATGAAACCATTAATGGTTGGAAGAGACCAAAGACAATCCTAGAGATTGAGAATGGAAATGAGATTTATCGCATATAACTGCACCCTTGACTAAGTTAACTAGAAAGAAGAAGAAGTTTGGGTGGACTGAAAAGTGTAAAGGGTCACTTTTGGAGTTGGAGAAGCTATTGACGAATACTCCTTTCTTGATCATGTCTGAAGGGAATTAGGAGTTAGTAATTTATACCGATGCATGTGGAACATGTTTAGGAGCAGTGCTGACGTAAAGAGAGTAAGTCATAGCCTATGCTTTAGGGAAATTAAGACTGCATTAAGTCATGTACTTGACTCATGACTTAGAGTTAGCAGTGGTAGAGTTTGCATTGAAGATTTGGAGGTATTATTTTTTGGCAGAGTGATTCGAATTGTATACGGACCGTAAGTCTCTTAAGTATTTATTCTCTTAGGAAGAGGTGAATATGAGGCAAAAAAGATGGCTAAATTTCTTGATGGCATACGACTTCGCTATAGAGTATACGCTAGGAAAAGCGAACAAGGTTGCGGATGCTTTAAGTAGAAAACATCAGAATGAATTTTTAGCTATGATTGAGGAATGGAAGATGTTAGAGACACTGGTATCTTGTAGAGTGCATTATAGAGCAAATGTAAGATCGAGTCAAGGTCCAGGGAAGATAGAAAGTTTGGAAGTATATCTAACAGTGTGGATAGAATTGCTACAAGGAAAAGGGAGGACCCATTGATAACTGAAAGGACTAGGTGATTAGAGATGGGAGTGGATGTTGAGGATCCAAAAGGATTCAAGATAGACTCGAAGGGATGGCTTAGGAAGAAAAGGAGACTTTGTGTTTCAAATGTAGAAAACCTATGAAAGGAGGTCTTGGAAGAAAGCCATCGATTAAAGTTTACAATTCATCCTCGGGGCACAAAGATGTCTTATGAAATGAAGAGAGTATTCTTTTAGGAAGGGATGGAGAGGAATATAGAGGGATGTCGACGAATGCGAGAGAGATATTTCACCAATCATTAGGTAAAGGTTGAGCACCAAAAGTCGAGATGATTACTTCAACCTTTTGAAGTACCAACTTGGAAGTAGGATTCAATGTCCACAGATTTTTATAACACTCCTAATTTTGATAACATTATTCAGAATATTTAATTAGATAAACTAAATAGAATAATGTAAATGTTAAGTGAAAAGGGGATTGGGATTTGAATAAATATAAATAAGGCTGTGCTCAATTAACTAATTAAATGGGCTAAAGAATGGGTTTTTGGTTAATTAATTTAAATAAGGGTATAATGGGAATTAGCCGCACATAACCACTTACCCTTATATATTCTCGTTCCTTACCATTTCATTTCCCATTCACGTCATTTTGAAAACAAATACAAAATCGTAAAAGAAGAGGAGCCGACCATAATCAAAGAGAAAAGAGAAGAGAATTCAAATCAAGCTAAGAATTAAAGTAAGGGGAATAAAGCTCAATCTCAATCCAATCTCCTTAATCAAGGTGAATAATAATTTTTACCATATCTATTTTGTTTTATAATCATATGTTTTTCGAATTTAAGAGTAAATTTGTTTCTATGATGATTTGGATGATGATATGCTTGAATTACAATTTGTTTGATTTAAACAAGAATGTTTAAATAAGATTATATGTGGCTTTAGGGCAAAACCGATTGATATTGATGTTTAAATGCAATGGAAAAAATTTATGTTATGTAAAATATGATTTTGGAGTTGGGTTTTCATTTTGATGATTTTCCAAGCCATGGAAAGATTATTATGAATTTTCAAAGGAAAATATGGTTAATTGGGTTTATAAATTTATGTCGGAAAATATATTGAGAAATTAGGTCTGAAATTTTGATATGTTAGATAACATGATGAAAGTGAATTTATGTAATTTTTGGGGATTTTTCCTAAGTAATTTGTTATTCAAATTAAATTATTTTAGAAGGACTTATTTGCAATATTGGTTTTGCTTAATGGAAGGGTTTATTTGCTAACTTAACCGTGGTTTAAATCTAAAATTAAGCGGTAGTTATTTTGGTAAATTTTTTTGAAAAGTTGAGGCAACCAATTACAGGTTTACACATGGCAGGTTAGTTAGATAAAATTTTCTTAAAAGTGCCATTAATCAGCTTTTACTTAGAAAACCAGGTTCCGCCTCTAATAGAAGTACCTTTCGATTCAGAGCTTCCTCCTTCAATCAAATTGAAACCTACTAAGCCGTAACTAATATACAAGGTATCACTTAGATAGTACGTAGTGGATTGGAGAAAGGCGGAAGGCATGGTGTCGAAAGCATTGGTTCCGATGGGGTCGATACCTTTGTTTTAAAAAGTGAAGCACCTGCCTTTTTTTATTAAAGCCTTCGAAGAAGTCGAAGCATATGTTTTCCAAAGAGGTTTTCTAAAGGCTTTCGAAGGGGTTGCCATCTTATGTTTTAAGGAATAAGCTTTCGAATGGATTTCTTTACTTATAAAATAATGCTTTCGAAAGAAGGGGTTCCGACCTAGTCGAAGCTCCGCTGCTTCTCTTTTGCCTTTCGAGTATATTGAAGTCATCAATACCCTCGAAGGGTAGTTTTGTTTTAAAGATGTTTTAAGCCACTTCCTAAATGCTTTCGAAAGGGTCCAAGGGTTTCGAAGGTAATGGTTTCAAAAGGGGGTTTCGACGCTATACTTCAATGTTTTGTTTAAATGATTTGAAGCTTTCGAAAGGGATGGTGCCGACGCCATCAAGTTTTCTACAATACTTTTATATGATAAAGAATGGTTTCGAAAGAGAAACTTTCGTTTAGATTCACTTTGACCCAAATGATATTTTATATAAACTCAAAGGTTTCGAAAAGGGGACTTTCAATAATTTCAGAAGGGATACTTCCAAAGGTTTCGAAAGGGGTACTTTCAGTGGTTTCGAGGCCATGCTTCTAAAAGATAATAAGTAATACTTTATTACATTCGAAAGGTTTCGAAAGAGAAGTTTTAAAGTGTTTCGAAAGGCAGGGGCCTGATGTTTTGAATGACATTTATATGCTTTTGAAGGAGGTCATCTAGTGAGGTCGAAAGCAAGGTTTTGAAGGTTTCCAAAGCCTTAATTTTCAAAGCAAATAACCCAATCTCATTATAGAAGAAAACCATGGCATAATTAAATAAAGTGTTTTAAAAAGGAGTTTTTAAAGAAGTTTTCTTTGATTAAAGGGTTAAAGGGATTAACCAAGTTATCGTGTTTGCTTCTTCATATATGTATATATTCACATTATAATGGACCCATAACTGTATTTTGGGAAAGGGCAGAATAACCAGCTAGGTTGATCCAGTAGTGAATATAAGTTAAGTTAACTCATAAATGAATAGAATTGCATCTAGAAGGTTAGAAAGACCAAAATATAGGATGCTAAAATATTAAAGGAAAAGATATTGGCAGGGGCCAATAGGTTCTCAGTAAGCCCATGAAAATTATGTATAGGAAAAGATATTGGCATGGGCCAATAGGTTCATAGGAAGCCCATGAAAACTATGTATAGTTGAAGATGTTAGAAAGACAGGTTCATAGTTAGCCCATGAAAACTATGATTTGATATTGGCAAGGGCCAATAGGTTTATAGTAAGCCCATGAAAACTATATCCGAAATAAGATATTGACAGATGTCAATAGGTTCCTAGTCAGCCCATGAAAACTATGATAAGGAGAGAAGATAATTGAGTTACCAATAGGTTTCTAGTCAACCCATGAAAACTAGGATAAGAGTAAAGATATTTAAGTTACCAATAGGTTCTTAGTGATCCCATGAAAACTATGTAACTGGTCAGGGAATTCAGAATCATTTTACCGGTTATTAGTCAGCATGTGAAAACTAATAGGTTAAAATTAACCCTAGAAACTATAATTGTGACAGATAGTCAAAATGAATGGGGATGGGTAATCCAGAATTGATTCACTTGTTTTGCATATCATCATATCATATTGTTTTGAATTGTTTTAACCATTATGGATGCAGGAGCATAATATATGGTTTTATAAAGGTTTTAAGATACCAATGAGGAGAAAACCCATTCCACTAAGCGGCGTGGTCTCACTAGATATCTAAATGGTTTGAGACGGTAGATTATTATTCATACCAAGCTTTATGTCTGGCTCGAAGTTTATGTTTTCCCCTTAAACTCTCGGGTGCTCGATTAATTTTGAGTATTTTGAGAGTTGACGTTTTCAGGTACCTCATTAGATGAATAAAGCTTTTGGAGACGTGCAGGAGGAATGATAGATATTTAGAGTTCTCTTTTATTTGATTCTGTTGTGCTGTTTGTAATGGAAAAGTTGTTATATTGCCTGTATATACTTTGATCATCCAAGATGGAATCTTCATATGTCGCTCTTGGCATATGTTGTAATAAATATATTTTCTCTGAACGTGATTGACGATTGTGGTATTATGTAATGAATTGGAAATGTTTTGAAATGGAATGTGATCTTGTTTGATGTTTTAAAATTTTCCATATTCATGTGTTTCTGTGTATCAATGAATTTAACACCGCCATATTTAGTCGTCGAGGATTAACAACTATGGATGACTGCAGCATCCGTAGCCGTTAATTTTAGGCATCCAAGTAAGGGGATGTTACAAGTTGGTATCAGAGCATAGATTTATGAAAATTTAAAAGAAATCAAACCTAAAAGCTTTTTGAAACATAATCCAATGAATCAGAAATATGATCGGGGTTTGGGATAACGCTATAGTAACGTACTTGTTTTTGATATATATATATATAAGTATGTATTCCCCTCTCTCTTACACCGTTCTTTTATATCTTACTAAGGCTCGTATGCAGATTTACGAGAAAGAAGATATGGAAGCAGGAAATGGAAGAGAAAATCTCGGTGGAGGAAGCACCACAACCAACAGAAATGCTCGACCTAATACCAGGAGGAACCAAGGTCGACAGGCTAATGCTAACCAAAATGCCGATGCTAATGTAGGTGCTGGAAATCAACCAGTAGATATAGGGCGATGTATTAGTTCTTCATCAATGTGATGCAAGCAGGAGTTGTTGGTAATGTTGGAGGAGCTAATCCTATGGCTCTAGTTGGGAATAAGTATGCTAAGTTGAGCAGAGACTACACTAGTCTTGGTGAGAAGCCGTTTATGGGAAATGAGGATGCTATAGAGGTAGAGAATTGGCCATTGCATTGTGAGCGTATATTTGCCGATCTGGATTTAAATGATGAGCAGAAAAGAAGGTTGGCTTCTAGACAGTTGCATGAGTCAGCACTTCATTAGTGGAATAGTGTTACTGCTAGGGTTCCGGAGGAGGAGTTGACTTGGGCTGAATTCAAGAGGAGATTTGAATAGAGGTTTCTATCTGAGGTTGCTAAGTTAGCGTTGATGAGAAAGTTTATGGATCTAGTTCAGGGAGAGATGTTGGTTATTGAGTATGCCACTAAGTTTGATGAGCTGTCTCGATATGGGTATGCTACTATAGACACAGACATCAGAAAGAATGAGAGGTTTATTCGGGGACTGAGGCCTGAGCTTGCTAGGGCAACCCTGACACATATTCGTGATCCTTGTAACGTGGTTGTGGAGATGGCAATTATCCATGAGGAGATGCTTGTTGTTTGTGCTAGAGAGAAGCCAGTGGAAACCCAGGGTTCTTAGGGAAAGAAAAGAAAGTTCTTTAAGAAAAAGGGAGCCTAGAAAGGAGATGTTTCCAAGAAGGCAAAGGTTGATTTAGTTTGCTACAAATGTGACAAGAAGGGTCATTATGCAAATGAGTGCCGGTTAGGAAAGGGAAAGAAGGCAGCAGACAAGAAGAACGTGAAGTGCTTCAACCGTGACTAGGTTGGGCATTATAAGAAGCAGTGTCCAGAGTCAGCCAGGGAGGACAAGGGAAAGGTTTTTGCTATTGGACCATCATCTACTAAGCTAACTGCAGTTGAAAAAGGAAAGACTGTGATGGAAGGTACGTTTTTGATTCAGAGTATACCAGTTAGGATAATATTTGATACCGGTGCATCACGTTCATTTATATCCCAGTGTTTGGTTGATAGGTTATGCTTAGAACCCACATACCTTGTTACTTCCTTAAGGGTTGCGAATTCAATAGGAGGGTATGCAGCTCTGGGGATGAGATGTTACCAGTTAGAACTTAATTTGTTAGGTAATAAGTTTGCATGCAATCTGTATGTTTTCGATTTCGTAGGTTTCAGAATAATTTTGGGTATGGATTGGTTGAGATGGTATGAGGCCAGGATATTTTGCCAGGATGGGGAGATATCACCAAGACACCTTGATAGACATAACGAATTATATTCTCGGTGGAGAATTCTGATCGGAGTAGTTGTGCTTTATTAAGTGCAATGGAAGTGGGAGAAGAGCTAAGTCAGGTTCGAGTAGCAAAAGAGTTTGCAGATGTCTTTGAGCCAGTCAGAGGACTACCACCGAAATGAGCTGTTGAGTTTCGGATAGATCTTGTGCCAGGAGCTGAACCTATGAGTAGAACACCTAGTAGGATGACACCGACTGAGATGAAGGAATTGAAGGTGCAGCTAGTGGATCTAGAAGGAAGAAATTTTATTAGACCAAGCAGTTCGCCTTAGGGAGCGGCCACGGTATTCGTGAAGAAACCGATGGGTCGTTAAGGATGTGAATCGATTATCATAAGTTGAACGAGAGGATGATAAAGAATAAGTATCCTTTGCCGAGAATTGACGATCTATTTGATCTGCTGAGTGGAGCCAGAGTGTTTTCCCAGTTGGATTTGGTGACAGGCTTTCATCAGTTAAGAGTGGATGAGGACAATATTCCTTTGATGGCATTTCAGACTAGGTATGATTCATAGAGTGGTTAGTAATGCCATTCGGGTTAAGGAATGCACCTGCTTTCTTCGTAGATTTGATGAACCGAGTCTTCCGAGAGTATTTGGACAGATTCGTGTTGGTGTTTATAGATGAAATTTTGGTATACTCTAAGGATGAGAGAGAGCATGAAGATCATCTTAGAGTTGTACTTGAGACGCTGAGGCAGCATCAGCTGAAGATGAAGTTTTCCAAGTGTCATTTTTGGAAGAAAGAGGTTAAGTTTCTTGGTCACGTGATTTCAAGGAAGGGTTTGTCGGTCGATCCAGAAAAGATCGAAGCTGTTAATAATTGGAAGAGACCGAAGATGGTGACTGAGATTAGAAGTTTTCTTGGACTTGCTGGCTATTACCGAAGATTCATTAAGGATTTCTTGTGAATAGCAGCGCCTTTGACCAAGCTAACCAGAAAGGAGGTGAAGTTTGTTTGGTCCGACAAATGTGAGGAAGCATTCTTTAAGTTAAAGCATTTGTTGACCAATGCACCAGTGTTAGTAGTTCCGGATGGAAACCAAGGGTTGGTGGTGTATACTGATACATGATTAGGAGCTATGTTGATGCAGAAGGGTAAAGTGATTGCCTACGCTTCACGACAACTTAGACCGCATGAAGTGAGATATCCTACTCATGATTTGGAGTTGGCTGCGGTGATCTTCGCATTGAAGATTTGGAGCCATTATCTCTTAGGGGAGAGATTTGAGTTATACACAGATCATAAGTCTTTAAGATACTTATTCTTAAAGAAGGAGTTGAAAATGAGACAACAGAGGTGGCTGGAAGTTTTGGCTGCTTATGATTTTTGTATAGAGTATACACCAGGGAAAGGTAATAAAGTAGCGGATGCTCTTAGCAGAATACATTAGAATGTGGTATTAGCTATATTGTCAGAATGGAAGGATTTAGAAGCTTTGACTACCTGTAGTGTGCAGTTAAGATTGACTACTAGTTCTAGTCATAGTACTGCCATGTTGTCCTGTTTAGAAGTTCGACAAGTGTTGATCAAGAGAATTACTTCTAAGCAAAAGGAGGATCCATTGTTAGCCGAGAAGATCATAAGGCTTGAGGTTGGAACTGAGATCGATGATCTGAAAGATTTTAGCCTTGACCAGAGTGGATGGTTGAGAAAGACGGAACGGTTGTGTGTTCCAAATGTTGAGAACTTGAGGAAAGAAGTTCTTGGAGAATGTCATCGATCCAAGTTTACGATTCATCCTGGAGGGACCAATATGTATCAAGATATTAAGAGGAGCTTCTATTGGGAAGGTATAAAGAGGGATGTTAGCTTGTGGGTTAGGCAGTGTGCAAACTATCAACAAGTGAAAGCTGAACATCAGAAGTAGAGTGGGTTGCTTCAGCCTCTAGAGATTCCAGGTTGGAAATGGGATTCGATATCCACGGATTTTATAGATAGGTTGCAAAGGTCAAATAGAGGCAACGAAAGTATATGGGTTATAGTGGACAAGTTGACCAAGAGTGCCCATTTAATTCCTGTAAAGTCTACCAGGACGGCACCTGTTTTAGCTAAGTTGTTCATGAAGAACATAGTTATACTACATGGAGTTCCTAGTAGCATAGTCAGTGATAGAGATGCTTTGTTCACTAGTGAATTCTGGAAGAGTCTACAGGAGGTATTAGGCACTAAGCTCAAGATGAGTACTGCATATCACCCTTAGACGGATGGGCAGACAGAGAGAGTCAATAAGCTACTCGAGGATTTGTTGAGAGCTTGTGTATTGGACTTTGGTGGATCTTGGGAGGATTACCTACATTTGGTTGAGTTTTCCTATAATAATAGTTATCAGACTAGTATAGGAATGACGCCTTTTGAAGCTTTGTATGGAAGGTCATGCAAATCACCAGCATGTTGGTTGGAGACTGGAGACAGATTGGTCTTAGGTACAGATTTGGTTAGGGAGGCGTCAGAGAAGATTGAGTTGATCCGAGAAAGGATGAAGGAAGCTCAATCCAGACAAAAGAGTTACGCAGATAAGAGGCGTAAAGACCTAGAGTTCTCAGTTGGAGACAGGGTTTTCATTAAGGTATCACCGATGAAGGGTGTGGTACAATTGGGGAAGTCGGGGAAACTAGCACCGAGATATGTTGGTCCATTCCAGATTATAGAGAGGATTGGAAAGCTCGCATACAGAGTAGAGTTGCCGAGCAGTATGATAGGTGTCCATAATGTATTTCATGTGTCTCATCTTCACAAGTATGTGCATGATCTAGAGACTACTATTCCTCCGACAGGGTTGGAAGATTTAGTAGTAGAGCCTAATTTGACTTTTGTTAGACAACCAGTTCGGATTGTAGTGAGAAATGAGAAAAGATTAAGGAACAAGACGGTCAAGTAGGTGAAAGTTCAGTGGAGTGACAACGAGAAGGACTGTACTTGGGAGACAGAGGACAGGATTCGAGATACTTATCCCGATCTGCTTTGAGGGTATGTCTATATTAGATTTATATAGATATTAGCTAGTTAGGTAGACTAGTATGGTTGTTAGGAGTCATTACAGATGATTGCTATGTTTAGTATTTAGTCCTTACTGAATTTCGAGGACGAAATTCTTTAAGGAGGGGAACTTGTAACACCCCTAATTTTTGATAACATTATTCAGGAGATTTACTTAGATAAATTAAATAGAATAATGTAAATGTTAAGTGAAAAGGGGATTGGGATTTAAATAAACATAATTAAGGTCGTGCTCAATTAACTAATTAAATGGGCTAAAGAATGGTTTTTAGGTTGATTAATTTACATAAGGGTATAATGGGAATTAGCCACACATAACCCCTTACCCTTATATATTCTCGTTCCTTACCATTTCATTTCCCATTCACGTCATTTTGAAAACAAAAACAAAAATGTAAAAGAAGAGGAGCCAGCCATAATCAAAGAGAAAAGAGAAGAGAATTCAAATCAAGCTAAGAATTAATGCAAGGGGAATAAATCTCAATCTCAATCTCAATCCAATCTCCTTAATCAAGGTGAATAATAATTTATACCATCTCTATTTTGTTTTATAATCATATGTTTTTCGGATTTAAGATTAAATTTGTTTATATGATGATTTGGATGATGATATGCTTGAATTACAATTTGTTTGATTTAAACAAGAATGTTTAAATAAGATTATATGCGGTTTTAGGGAAAAACCGATTGATATTGATGTTTAATTACCATGGAAATTTTTTATGTTATGTAAAACATGATTTTGGAGTTGGGTTTTAATTTTGAGAATTTTCCAAGCTATGGAAAGATTATTATGAATTTTCAAAGGAAAATATGGTTAATTGGGTTTATAAATTTATTTTGAAAAATATATTGAGAATTTGGGTCTGAAATTTTGATATGTTAGATAACATGATGAAAGTGAATTTTTGTAATTTTATGGGATTTTTCCTAAGTAATTTGTTATGCAAATTAAATTATTTTATAAGGACTTATTTGCAATATTGGTTTTGCTTAATGGAAGGGCTTATTTGCTAACTTAACCATAGTTTAGGTCTGAAATTAAGCGGCAGTTATTTCGGTAAAAAAAATTGAAAATTTTAGGCAACCAATTATAGGTTTACACGTGGCAGGTTAGTTAGATAAAATTTGCTTAAAGTGGCATTAATCAGCTTTTATTCAGAAAAGCAGGTTCCGCCTCTAATAGAAGTACCTTTCGACTCAGAGCTTCCGCCTTCAATCAGGTCGAAACCCACTAAGCCGAAACCAATACACAAGGTATCACTTAGATGGTATGTAGTAGATTGGAGAAAGGCGGAAGGCATGGTGTCAAAAGCATTGCTTCCGATGGGGTCGATACCTTTGTTTTTTTTAAAAAGTGAAGCACCTGCCTTTGTTTTATTAAAGCCTTCAAAGGAGTCGAAGCATATGTTTTTGAAAGGGGTTTTCTAAAGCTTTCAAAGGGGTTTCCATCTTATGTTTTAAGTAATAAGCTTTCGAATGGGTTTCTTTACTTATAAAATAATGATTTCGAAAGAAGGGGTTCCAACCTAGTCGAAGCTCTATTGCCGCTCTTTTGCCTTTTGAGTATATTGAAGTCATCAATACCTTCGAAGGGTAGTTTTGTTTTAAAGATGTTTTAAGCCACTGCCTAAATGCTTTTGAAAGGCTCCAAGGGTTTTGAAGGCAATGACTTCGAAAGGGGGTTTCGACGCTATCCTTCAATGTTTTGTTTAAATGATTTGAAGCTTTCGAAAGGGATGGTGCCGACGCCATCAAGTTTTCCCCAATACTTTTATATGATAAAGAATGGTTTCAAAAGAGATACTTTTTTTAGATTCACTTTGACCCAAATGATATTTTATATAAATTCAAAGGTTTCAAAAGGGGGACTTTCAATGATTTCAGAAGGGATACTTCCAAAGGTTTCGAAAGGGGTACTTTCAGTGGTTTCGAAGCCATACTTCTAAAAGATAACAAGTAATACTTTATTACATTAGAAAGGTTTCGAAGAGAAGTTTTAAAGTGTTTTGAAAGGCAGAGGCCTAATGTTTTGAAAGAGATTTATATGCTTTCGAAGGAGGTCATCCAGTGAGGTCGAAAGCAAAGTTGAAGGTTTCCAAAGCCTTGGTTTTCAAAGCAAATAACCCAATCTTATTTTAAAAGAAAACCGTGGCATAATTAAATAAAGTATTTTAAAAAGGAGCTTTTGAAGAAGTTTTCTTTGATTAAAGGGTTAAAGCGATTAACCAAGTTATTGTGTTTGCATCTTCATATATGTATATAATTGTAATGGACCCATAACTGTATTTTTGGGAAGGACAGAATAACCAGCTAGGTTGACCCAGTAGTGAATATAAATTAAGTTAACTCCTGAATGAATAGAATTGCATCCAGGAGGTCAAGAAGACCAGAATATAGGATGCTAAAATATTAAAGGAAAAGATATTGGCAATGGCCAATAGGTTCTCAGTAAGCCCATGAAAACTGTATATAGGAAAAGATATTGGCATGAGCCAATAGGTTCATAGTAAGCCCATGAAAACTATGTATAGTTGAAGATGTCAGAAAGACAGGTTCATAGGTAGCCCATGAAAACTATGATTTGATATTGGGAGGGGCCAATAGGTTTATAGTAAGATCATGAAAACTATATCTGAAATAAGATATTGCTAGATGTCAATAGGTTCCTATTCAGCCCACGAAAACTAGGATAAGAAGATAAGATATTGGAGTTACCAATAGGTTCCTAGTCAACCCATGAAAACTAGGATAAGAGTAAAGATATTGGAGTTACCAATAGGTTCTTAGTGATCCCATGAAAACTATGTAACTGGACATGGAGTCCAGAATCATTTTACTGGTTATTAGTCATCCCATGAAAACTAATAGGTTAATAGTAACTCTAGAAACTATAACTATGACAGATAGTCAAAATGAATGAGGATGGGTAATCTAGAATTGATTCACTTGTTTTGCATATCATCATATCATATTGTTTTGAATTTTTTAACCATTGTAGATGCAGGAGCATAGTATATGGTTTTATAATGGTTTTAAGATACCAGTGAAGGGAAAACCTGTTCTGCTAAACGGCGTGGTCTCACTAGATATCTAAATGGTTTGAGATGATAGATTATTATTTGTACCAGGCTTTATGTCTGACTCGAAGTTTATGTTTTCCCCTTAAACTCTCAGGTGCTCAATTGATTTTGAGTAGTTTGAGAGTTGAGGTTTTCTGGCACCTCATTAGACGAATAAAGCTTCCGGAGACGTGTAGGAGGCATGATAGATATCTACAGTTCTCTTTTATTTTATTCCGCTATGTTGTTTGTAATGACAAAGTTGTTATATTGCCTGTATATACTCTGATCATCCAAAGGGACATCTTCTTATGTCGCTCTTAGCGTATTTTGTAATAAATATATTTTCTCTGAACGTGGTTGACGAATGTGGGATTATGTAATGAATTGGAAATGTTTTGAATTGGAATATGATCTTGTTTGATGTTTTAAATTTTTTCCATATTCATTTGTTTCTATGTATCAATGAATCTAATACCGCCGTATTTGGTCGTTGAGGATTAATAACTATAGATGGCAGCAGCATCCGTAGCTGTTAGTTTTGGGCCTCCAATTAGGAGGATGTTACAATTTTATTGATGGGTTACCTAGGTCGAGAATGAGAAATGAAAGCATTTAGGTGATAGTCGATGGACTAAATTAGAGTACTTACTTTATCTCGGCGAGGTTGATAAGAATGGTAGGTAGTTTGGCAAGACTATACATGAAGAATATAGTGAGACTGCATGGTATTCCGAGCAGTATCGTAAGTGATAGAGACCATTTGTTCACCATTGCGTTCTAGAGAAGGTTGCAAAATGCATTAGGTACAAATTTGAGTATGAGTACGGCTTACCACCCATAAACTGATGGACAAATAGAGAGGATGAACCGAATGCTTAAGGATTTGCTGAGGGCATGCGTATTAGATTTTGGAGGATCTTCTTAAGATCATTTGCATCTGGTAGAGTTTGCATATAACAATAGTTACTAGTAAATTATGGGGATGGTCTAGTTTGAGGCGATTTACGGTAGATCGTGTAAGTCGCTTATTTGTTGGTTTGACACAGGGGATAGACTTGTGTTAGACCCGATTTGGTAAGAGATGTTGCTGATAAGGTTGAAATGATCCATGCTAGGATGAAGGCAGCATAGTCAGGGCAGAAGATTTATGCCGACAAGAGGAGAAAAGATCTTGAATTCACGGTAGGCGACTATGTGTTTGTGAAGGTTTCCCTAATACGAGGAGTTATGTGCTTCAGGAAGGTGAGGAAACTTCCACCTTGATATGTAGGACTGTTTCCAGTGGTTGAGAGGATTGGAAAACTAGCATATCGAGTTGAGTCACCAAGTAGTTTTGCAGATGTGCATAATGTTTTTCACATATCACATTTGAAGAAATGTATGCACGACCCAAATTCAGTAGTGGAACTGAGGGCTATCGAATATTTATCTATAGAACCAAATCTGACATATGTTAGACGACCAGAGGCAGTAATAGGTCGTAATATGAAAGAGTTAAGGAACAAAGTTATTAAGCTTATTCGTGTCCGATGGAGTGATGATGTTGATGATTGTACATAGGAAGTAGAGGATAGGATTAGAAATATCTATCCCGGTTTCTTTTAACATGTATGATTAGATTTGTATGTTCTGATGTATAGACTAGTAGTGACACTAGTATGATTATATGATATGATATTTGAATGTGTTAGTAGTGAAACTAACACATTATATGTGATGACTGATGGTCTACAATAGTGGGAAACTAGTGTAATTATTGTACTGTGTGTACATTGCTTTGATAACGATGGTCTTCATCCTGCATTGTCTGAATTTCAAGGACGAAATTCATACAAGGAGAAAAGACTATAACATCCCATATTTTAAAGTACCATAATATAGGAAGTTAATTAAATAAATGGTTAACCAAATTAAATTAGGAGATAACAATAAGATAAATTATTTAACGAGAAATGAATTTAGGATGAGAAGTTAAGGGAATTAATAAGAACATGCTAGAATGGGGTTTTACCCAAAGCCCAAATTATCGAACCACTAACTTCCCACACTTCATTTATTCTTCTCTTATTCAAAAACAAAATAAAAAGGAGAAAAACTCTAGATCTAGGTTAGCTATAATTTCAAGAGGAAAAAGAAGAAAATCTGGAAGGATTCTAAAGCACATCAATGCTTTAATCAAGTTTAATCAAATCAAAGGTGACCAATTCTTTCTTTAAAACCTTCCAAACCCGTATGGATAAGGATTATATGTGTTTTTGTTGTTTTGAAGGATAACGAATTGATGTAACCAAGTTAAATAACTTTTGTTTGTGTTTGGGAATTTAAAGATAATGATTTTTAATGTGTAAGGGCAAAAACATGAATCAAACTTCTCCAGATCACTTGAAATTTTCAAAGGATGTGTAAAATGATAATATGGAGATGGATTTTTAATTTCATAATTTTCTAAAATTATATGGAATTTATATGGATTTTTTAAGTTCCAAAGGCCTAATTTCAAAATTTAATTATTTAAATTAATAAAAATAATTACTTAGCTAAATTTTTTTACATGTGGAAAAATACGATAATTCGGATTTTTGACGAATTATTGAGATTTTTCCCTTGCTTTTTTGAATTTATATGAATTATTTAAAAAGGGAAGGATTAATTGCTAATGGATAATTTATTAACTAAGTGGGATCGTAATTAATATTTTCTGAAATGAAAACTGCAATAGTTCAGACTAGCCAATGATAATTCGATATATAATCAGATTTGTGATAAGATTGCTTTTAGTGGTAAGTAAATAGTTTCCAGGTTAATTACTAAACTACCACGATCTACATGCAGCAGCTAATTTGAACATCAACATGCGACATTTGATATGAGCACCAACTTGCGATAGCTAGTTAAAGGTTAAATGTGCGACACCAAAAATGAACATCAACAAGCAGAAGCTAATATGAGCACCAACTTATGAAGCTAGCTAAAGGTTCAATATGTGATAACTAATATGAACATCAACATGCAACAGTTAACATGAGCACCAACTTGCGATAGCTATACAAAGGTTCAATATGCGACAACTAATAAGAACATCAACTTGCAACATATAGGTTAGTGTTAACTTGTGATAACTAAGTGGGATCAACTTGCGATAGCTCTAAAGGTATATTAATATGCGATAACCAAGCCATACTCAACTTGCGATGACTTTAGAGTGTCAACCAACGATTGCATAAAGATGTCAACCTACAATAGTTCTAGAGTGCATCAACCTACGATAGCTAAAATGTACTCAATATGCGATATCACCCAAGTACCAATGTGTGATGGCTAGAAGTTGTCAGTTTGAGATAACTCATAAGTTCAAATTGCGATGGCTAAGAAATATACTTATGTGATAACTATAATGCTAAGAAATCCTAAGCAAATAAAGTAACTTTCTGTAGCACTTTGGAAGCCATCTTCCAAACGGATGAATAATAATTTTATAAAGGTAAAATGATCATAGAGAACGATAAATTAAAGAGGAGTAACTTATTTGAAGAATGAAAGTTTTGAGTGAGCTATAATAATCCACGCAATGATAGGTTGAATCATTAGAAGTAGTAAATTTTAAAGTGAGGCCTTCGCGGTAATAAAATTGTCTATTTATGAAAAATATACAAGAACGAGGGAGTAAAGCTTGCATAGCATCCCTTTTGTATATTCACAAAAAATATACAAGAACGAGGGTGTAAGACTTGTGTAGCATCCTATTTGTTTATTCATGACAATATGCGAGATTGTTGGAGTAAGGCTTTCGTAGCATCTAATTATCTATTCCTAACAACATACAAGAACGATGGTATAAGGCTTTCCAGATGTCCAAACATGGCATTTTATTTGACGTTTGAGGGTTTAAGGTCTGTATGGCAATCAAATTATCTATTCATAGAAAGATAGAGAAAGAGTAAGATAAAACACCTCAGTGTTGACCTTAAGTGTCTAAGACATTACTAAATTGATAAGAGTAAGGTGTGTGGCAATTTGTAATGAACTAACTATATAAACTAGTCTAAAATGTGTGAAGAAATTCTCACACTTATAATGAATTGATGATTAATGTTTGACCCTAATACGACGATGTTACACAGTATAATGTAATTGATGATGATTGGAATAATGAAGGGAAAACCTGTTCCGTGTTTTAGCGGCATGTTCTCACTATATGTTTGTTTGTGTAGGGTAAAGCATTACTCATGCCCGGCTTTGTGTCTGATCCGTGTTTTGATTATTCCCCATAAACTCATGGATACTCATTTGAGTATGATCAGTTTATGGCTTAGACATGTAACTTTTGGAAATGACGAATAAAGAAGCCGAAGATGAAGTAGGAGGTTTAATTTGCAAATAAAAGTTGTTTTGAAAATTTATTTGGGTAAAACTAGAGTTTATAACTAGTTAATGTCGTGTAGACATCTTCCTATGTTGGGCATGACACTGTATATGTTTCTAATTATATTTACTCGTGCGTGGGGACGAGAAGGGTTAAAGATGTTGTAATGGATTATGTGAAAACCAGTTGATGTAATGGAAATTTATTTAGCTACTCTATTTACTTAATTTTTTTCAAAATAAATATTGAACTCACTTCGTTTTTAAATGATTCTAGCGATGACTGTAGCACCATCGACGTTTATTTTTAGGTTTCAAAGTGAGGGATGTTACAATGTGTTATTTTTTAAAGTAACCATTTGGTCCTGGGCTTTATAAGTCATAAATTGAGAAGAGTGTTGCCTTTATTTTAGCAGTGGTAACTAGGGAAGATAAGTATCTCTTTCCTTCTTCATTTATTATCATTTTTGCTTCAATGGATGGGAAATTTACCATCAGTTCATCACTAAAGAGAGTAACATAATATGATACTGCATCTTCAGCAATTTTGGACGCATCATAAATGTATTCTCCATTGGTATCAAGTAAAGCTTGAATTTTATTTCTATGCTTCCTCATTGACATTTTAGCATAAAAAACCTTGGGGTTAGTATCGCCATGCTGCAACCATTGTACCTTAGTTTGCTATTTCTGGAACTCATGATTTAACTGCATTTGTTCCTTTAATTGTGAATTAAGATGAAGCATTCTTTTATAAGAAGCATCATTTTCAGGGTCATGATTAGTTTACAAGAATGCCACATTAAACTCCTATTGCAATTTCTAAACTAGAACATGCTTTACTCTTATTTTATTTTAGGCTTTTAAATTCTGTTTGATTGACTGCGGTTTTTGTATGAAATTATGTGTTACATCTCCCCATGTAGTTTCATTGAACCCGTCCAAAATACATTGTTGGTAACCATCATATTGGGCACCGTTGTTGACATATCTGAATGGCCTTCCTATTGTTTTTTGGACTTGTTTAGAAAGTTTCACAAGTATAAGTTTATGGTCATTGAAATTTATAGGCAACGCCAAAATGGCTAATTGGGGGAACATGGATATAACATTGCAATTAACTAGGACTTTGCTTATACTTATTACTATGCCTCTTCTCCTCCAATTATATCTGCACCTCTACAAACAAAGATTCAACAAGTCTGCATTGTAATAAGTAATTTTTAAAGCTATTTAAATAAGAAAAAGGGATCTCCAAACCTCCCTTTTTATCCTTTGGGTTCAAATCATTATTAGAATCCCCTATTGCTATCCAAGGCAAATCTGTAGAAGAAGCATTAAGTTGTAAGTAGACCCAAAGTCTTTCTCTTTGCATAAAAGATTGCTAGCATGGATAAAAGAAATTGCAAGTTGCAGGCCTTCCTTGTTTGTAATATGCAGTGTATGTTAAGTCGCTATGCTCTGAATAGTGGATCCTAATATGCTTATGTGGAATGGATCTTAAGGCTATTAATACACTAGTGGTGAATAATGTATTTCAAAAAGTTAACTTGTGAATTGAAAGTTTATCTACTTAAATAAGTAATCAAATCATAAAAAAGGTAGATAATCATAAAGTAAATATAAAGTAAAGAAAAAGTAAGCGATAAATGATACTAGTAATTTTTATACTGGTTGGGATTCCCAATCATACATCCAGTAATGTACTCCCCGTACAGAATTTCCACTATCCCTTACTTGCTTTCCACTCGTGGCAAGAACACCTTCATGATCTTGCAATTCCACGTTTGGCACAATACAGCCGACCTCTTGACTTTCCTCGGGTGGGACGAACATGTTTCCCTTTACAATCAATGGTAAACTATGTCAAGTACTTGTATCTTCAATAAGATTCTTATAGATTCAGTACAATCATCCTATATACCTCCTTAGCAATATACCTTTGAAACCTTTGAGGAATAGGATGGGACTAAAGAGAGGATGATTGAGAATTCAAGTAAATCTCTGATATTGTATGGTTTGCAAATCCTTAAAAGAATTATAGTGAAAGAGTATGGATTTGCAAAGAGAATAAAAGAATATTTAATGGATCTTTTTGAAAAAGTGCATAAATGAAAGAGTAAGAAAAAAAGAGATAATTATATACAAAAATTCATTTTCTAGAGTCTTTAGATAGAGAACAAAGAGACATGTCTTTTGACGAAATGATGAAGATAAGTGTCAATTCATTTAAATTTGAAAATCTGTTCAACAGCTAACATGTAGACATACTCTTTTGGATATGTCGACATATCCTAGTGTAAATTGACAATGTTTTTATAAAAATTGTTTTGACTCTTTTAACTTGTGAAACCAATGTTGAATTTTGTAACAATATTAAAATTTTATAAAAAGATTGTGAAGAATAACATAAATGGATTTTAGAAGAGAAAAATCAAATAACTGCAGTGCGTTCTTTAAAAAGAGTTATAAGACTCAGACAGACTTATTAAACACTTCAAATATCTCTATGGATAAAGCACTTGTGTTCCATTTGTCCTAAGCCAGTTTTTCTCTTCCATTCTCTCTGGTTCATCATCACATATATAACTTAGTTACTTCCACCGGTTGTTTGTTTATCTCTATAAAATGTATTTACAATATACCTAAAAATACCGTACAATTTGGAGAAACATTAACAGTAATATTTATATGGTTTTGTCATCAAAATCAATACTTGGGGTATTAAAATCTCCACCTTTATGATGATGAAAACCATATAAATATTATAGAGGTAAATATATTATGTTTATATTTGACTCCACCTAATTCTATGCATTCCCCTTATCATTTTTCCCGATATATCTATATAGTTTCCTCCACTTTTTCATTCATACAAATGGGCAAAAATGTATCGTTTAAGAATGATTAGACAATATGTATAGAGATTGTCTATAAAGCTTTATATGAATATGTATAACTAACAAGTACTTGGGGAATCAAAATCAATATATATAAAAAGAAACACATAAGAGCAGTTTTAGAGTTACGAACGTTGTAAATGCCAATAATAAATCATTTTTAATCTATAATATTCACGGCTCTGCCATCTTTGTATATATTGTTTCCCAGTAACTATTGATTTTCCCATCATATGCATTTGAAAATCCATTGTCTAGTATCCATTTTCTCCTCCTTATACATTATTAGGTACCTAAAAAAGATTAAGAAAAAATGTGAACTGGTACTCTATTTTATCTTGGGGTTCGCAGGGTTAAGTTTTGGGTAACAAAACCCATTAAAAATTTGAATACCCAAATAAATGAATTTTATCAATAAAATTGTCATTATATTTCTTCTTAATACCATTAGCTAATCATTCAGGAACCCATATATTAATGAATCTATTTAGAGGTTTTAATTTTAATTTTCTAGGCTTTGATTTGACTTGGAAACCTTAACAAATTTAGTACTTTGAGTGCTATTTTTCTTTGATTTGGGCTTAGGGGAGTATCCACGTCCTTGTTTATTGTTTGGGGGTTTAAAAGAAGATAATAAAATTTATAAATTATCTTTCCCTTTGTTAAACTTATCGATATCAGATTTTATTTCATCAATATCCTTATTGCATTTAAGAGTAACATTACCTAAAGATGTTTTTGTTATTCAAATTAGCGATCTCTGATTTCGTCGAAAGATTTTCCGATTTTCATTTTCATTTTTTTTCAAAACTTTCCAGTATGAATCCTTTTAATCATTATATCCATTAAGTCGTTCAATTCCGTTTTCTAGATTTTGTTTTCTTCTGTTAACATTTCATTAAACATCTTGAATCTATCATTCTTTACCTAACTTTTCTTGTATTGGCTTCTAAGTAATTTATATCCCTTATATGCATCATTTAAAACTTTCATTATTTCTTTGCTAGAATTCCATATCGGTTATCATTTTCCATGAAGCACATGTTGGCATTTTCTATTTCTAGCTCATATTCACTTTATGATGTGTTTGAATCATCTTATATCGCAGTGTAAGCTCACTTCCTCTTCCTGTTGAATGTGTCAATATTCACAGAGTACTTTGATTTCTTTAGTCTAGAAAAAACTCTTTTTAAATGTCCGATTTTATCACATTTAAAACATTTGACAACATTTCTGTGTCTAGTATAATTGTTAGCCTTCTGATATTCTTTTGTTCTCCTATATTTCAATAACTTTCTGAAATTCTTGGTAATAAACATCATCATCATTATTAGATTCTTGGTTTTCATTTTAATGGTAAATGCCAGTGATTTCTTATCATTTGCTTGACTTCCATTTCTATCCTGCAATTGTACTTCATAATACATTAGATTTCCTACTAATTCCTCTACTTTTATGATACTAATATCATTGAATTCTTCGATGGAATTTCACTAGTGAGTGAAATTAAGATCTTTTTGACTTGGTCCTTTTCATAAACAGTCTTTCATAATGATACTAGTGCATCCAAAATATCCTAAAATCTAAAATACATGTCAGATGTGGATTCATTTTGTTTCATTCTAAAAAATTGAAACTAATTAGTCAATATGGATATCTTAGTTTGTTTAACTTTACTAGGGCCTTCATGTGTAACTCGTAAAGTCCTCCAAATTTTATATGCACTTTTGTAAGTAGACACTCTATTGAACTTATTTTTATCTAAGGCATAGAATAGAATATCCATAGCCTTTGAATTATTGAGTGCTTGTGTCTTCTATTCATTAGTCCACTATGCATAAATCGTTTAGGGATTAGTGTACTTAGTTTGTGTGGATGTTCAAAATATTTAAACCATTTGATTTAAATAAAATTTCATTCTACATGACTAATATGCATAATTACTATCATTAAATAGTGGTAGTCTAGTAGTGGATTGTCCTTTAAAAATGTTAAATAGTGTGTTACTAGTGTTATTAGCCATTTATCAAAAAATAATAATGAATTTTTGAAATTTGTGCACACGGATACTAAATTCGAAGTCGCTATGCTCTGATACTGAATGAGGGATCCTAATATACTTATAAAGAATAAATCTTAAGGCTATTGATACACTAGTGGTGAATAGTGTGTTTCAAAAAGTTGACTTGTGAATTCAAAGTTTATTTACTCAGGTCAATAATAAAATCATAAACAAGGCAGATAATCATAGGGAAAATATAAAGTAAAGTAAAAGTAAGAGCAATAAAGTAAATGACACCCAGGATTTTTACACTAGTTCGGATTCCCAATCCTATATCCAATCATGTACTCCCCATATAGAATTTCCATTATTCCATCCTTGCTTTCCATAATTGGCAAGAACACCGTTACAATCATGCAATTCCATGGGTGGTAAAATACAGTTGACCTCTTGAATTTTCTCAAGTGGAAAGAACACCTTTCCCTTTACAATCAACAGTAGACCATGGCAAGTACTTGTATCTTCAATATAGTTTCTTGCAGATTCAGAAAATGATCCCATAGACCTCTAATAGCAATATAACTTTGAAATCTTTGCGTAACTTTTTTATATTGTGCGGTATCCAAATCCTTGAAGAATTGGAGTGAAAGAGCACGGATGTAACACCTCATAAAAATTAATAAGAAATTAATTAATTAATAATATGGTTAAAAATATTTTTTCTTGTAAATGTTATAATTTGGTGACAAAAGTTACACCATTGCGTTCATGGCAATTTTCTGATCAACTTTCATATATAAAGTTTTGTAATTGGAGCTCAAATAGAAAAGTTATTGATGTTTAAAGTTTTAAAATTTAAAATAATTCAAATGAATTCAAAATTTGAATTTAAATAACATTACTGTAAATATAATTAATTAGGGTAATAAATATTTTTAACGTTAAGGGTACTTAACATTTGAGAAAACGTTAACAGTAGTCTTAAAATAGGTATAAAATAAAAGAAGAACCCACAATAGTTAATATTGTCCAAATATAAGGGGGACCGATCGACCTCCTCACCAAGACCGATCAACTGCTTGGTGGTGAGTGGTCGACCAGTATAGTTGAGGCAGCTAGGATTTTTAAGGCACAAACAACATAGAGTTTATTATTTTAAGCCGACTTAAATCCAATAGCTTTGGCACCTTCTAATCACTATAAATAAGGGGCTAGCCCTCTTACATTTATCCATAAATTATTTGGAATACTAACAGAACTTTTTCAGTCTTCTTCTCTACGATTTAGAATCACTTAGGATTTCCAGGTAAGGGATTTTAGATATTTAAATATTCAATTTCTAATTCTATTTTCCCTAATCCCTAATTCTGAATCTAATTTATATGCAATCCATTTGTTGTATATGCCAAAAAGAAGAGATCTGAAAGAGAAATTAGGAGCGGACGTTAATCAAATCCAAAAGGGAGCAAGCAGATTCTTTGTGAGTGGAAATCTTAGTTTTTCTCATTTTAGTATTTGTATAGTAGAAGTCTGGATTTGTTTTATGCCTTGGGGAATTTTGTTCATGAAAACCCTAAAACTAAATCCCCTAAATTCCTCCAAACAAAATGTCAATTCTTATGTTTATTGGAATCTTGATTATTTTATATTAAAATAGTAGAATTTTTTTTGCTATTGCAATTTGAATATTTCATATTCCATTCCACTTTCAACTCTTCACTAACGTTGTGTTAAAGGGTTCTAAAAAGAAAAATAAGTTAGGAAATAGTGTGTAAAGTACGAATTCCCCTATTCGTAGTTTGCACTGCTTATTTACGTAATTTAGACAAAAAGGAATCCCTTTTTCACTTCAGGTTCATATATGGAAAGTTGAATAGAACATAAAGGATTTAAATTGCAGGTTTCGTTTCTTTGAAATAGAGGCATTGGTTCTACTATATTATTATAGAATAAATTAGGTTATGATTCTATTTTATTTATGCAAGTCTATTCTATTGGCTAAGGATATTAGCTATTTTGGAAGATATTGTGTAGAGTTAGGCTTGTAAATAGAAGTTTTGACATTTAGCGGTTAGTATAGGATGCAAAATCTTCACACGCTTAGGAATATTTAGTAAGCCTAATTTATGTATGTGTGTGTAGCGTATAAGTATATTAATAGCGTAAAATTAATAACGTATTAATCTCGTAATATAATTAGGTTATTAATTAGCATTAGACCCCTTAGGAAGGAAGTCAAAGATAATTATGGAAATCGGTCTATAAATAAAGGCAAAATAAGGGGTTTTCCTTATATGGCTTAGTATGTAAACGTGGGTGAGATATATATGGTAGTATATTAAGAGAGTGGAATTATGACTAAATCAAAGAGATGCAAGGTTAGTCAAAAGCACATAGAAGTCTGTCTAGCAAATCTAGCTACTAGCAGTGTGCCTTTGACACTGATGTGAAACATCGCCTATAATAAGTATCCATGACGGACGCGAAGTTAGTCCCAATTCTATAGGATAAGTTTGACCGGCTAATCTTGCTACCAACGCCTATGAATAGTTGGACTAATGTGAGACGTCACAGTTTGGGTTACAGGTTATAATACGTAGGATCTGTTTCTGGATTGGGGTTTAAGTGGCTGTTGTAGGGTCTGTCTCGTTCCCACTTAAGAAGTATTACATGGTCAAGATAACCGTTTAGGTGCGGTAGTAAGGAATCTCAGGAGGGGTCCGCTTCGGGTGTAATGACCCGAAATTTTATTGCTTTGATTTACAAATATTTAATTAATTTTCATTATACAATTATTGGTTTTTAATCGTCAAATAACCTCTTTCAATTAATAAATAATAACGGTGAACTCATTTTTAAAATGGTTTACAAAAGTACACATTTTGAAGTAAAAGTGAAAACCAAAAACGTTTTATCAAAAATCAACTTTTTATTCATTAAAAGTTGTTCGAACATTTTGGAACTTGTATAGTAGTAATTATATATAATAACAATTCAAATTTGTTTAAAATGGATTAATTAAAGTAGGAAGTCATTAGTAACTTCTAGAACATAATTATTAAGTGATAAAGAAAAAGAAGACTTTTTTCTTTATTAAAAAAATGTTAAAAATCACATGATTTGATGTGCACATGAATTAAGGCAAGCACATGGTACCTTTCACATCTTTCTTTCCAATTGATTATTTCATTTTTGTTTTTCAAATATTTTCAAAAGCTTCCGAAGATTAAAAAGATCAAAAATGGCTTCTTTTGTTCTTCCTTTTTCTTCACCTTTTTTTCCTAAAACTCACTCAAATCTTCTCTACCTCTCTTCAAACTCAAGTATGTTTATTTGCACACCATTGCAATACCATATAGCATGTCAAAGTGATGAGAAATGGAGGAAGGAGGGGGGGGGGGGGTTCTTGGTGGTACGTGTGCCAAGGGAGGTTGGGGAGGCATTGGTTTTATCATTTTATGGTGAAATGTGATGGCTTTGGAATTTTGGTGATGGTAGGAAGTTGTTTCATGTTTCTACAGCTTTTTGGTGGTTGTTAGCTTAGTTTTAAAGTGAGATTTCTAACTTTAAAAAAACTACCCTTTTAATATATATATATATTGAATAAAAATGGTAAATTATGATGATTAAACTATATTTTGATGTAAACGTTGACTATTACTTTGGAAAACCATATTGTCGTGTCTGTTGTAGTGCTTTGGAAAGCACTTTAATTTGTCTGTTTAAATATCATATGTAATGGAGTTGAAAATACAGACTTACATTTTAAAAACATATATAGATCTGATGGAATATGACTTTGATTTAAACTTGGACTTGTATTTGAACATATGCAATGGCACATAAGGATTAGTAGGGGACTTGGACTTGAATGGAAGTATCCGTGTAGTAATAGTTGCTATAAAAACACTTTGATGACATATATTTTATTCGTGTTTCAATATTTTGTTTCCATGTATATAATGTTGTAGATATGATTTCTGCACTTTTTTGATGTGAGGTAAAGTAAAGAATTATTATATGACTTGAAAGTTGAATTCTTTTGAAATTAACTATAAATAGTGGACTTGTTTATAGGCATAATAGTCGCTAAACCTCTTTTCGAATTTTAAAAGTTATATCTTGGATTTTACTTGACTTCAACTTTTATTTTAAAGTGAAAGGTTTTCTATACTTATTGTAGTATAAAATATAGAAAGTGGTTGTGTTTTATAAAGGTTATATAAGATTTTTAAAAGAGATTTGAGATTTAAAAGATTTATATTGAGATATTTAAACAAGTGTTTATTTAAAGTAAATTGGTTTACTTTTCAAAGTCGAATTCTTTTTAAAAGGTGATGGTTTTAAGTCATGATTTGAATGGAGTTTTAAACTTTGTTTGAAAGTATTTTAAAAAGGTTTGAAACTTATACGTTTGATTTAAAGAAATTATTTGATAATAAAGTAATTGTTTTCTTGTATATAAAGGAAAGATCTATCCTTTTTAAATCAAAAGTGGTTTTTAAACAAGGATTTCCAAGGGAGTTTTGATATGGAAAATTTAAGGAGTATTTTAAGGATTTTTAAGTGGAATTTTAAAAAGATTATAATATTCTAATTATAGTAAAAGATTTGGAAACTGAAAAGAAAGTTGGTTTATAATACCTTGTTTTAAATGAATAAAATAAGAAATTAAGGAGTTTTATACTTGGTATTAAACTTCGAGGTAGGTAGACTTCTACCTATCCTAAAGATAATAATGTTGTCTAGTCAAGGTTTGAGAAATAATAGTACCCTAACTTGAACAACTTCATTGTTATCTTAAGTATAGTTTTAAGTTTGAAATCAAAGATTGATGTTCGATATATGGAGTATTATTTCCGTATACAAATTGGATTATTTATGGAAATTTAGTAGTCCAGTACTTGGTACTAATAGCTGATGAGTAGGCCGATTCTCTATTTGTGAGATCAAGAACCAAAGTTTCTGGGCGAGGGATAAGATAAGTCAAAATATCAGAAACATGTCAAGTGAAGGAGATTTATAAAAAAAGTTTTATAAATAGATATTTAAAGGAGATTTATAAAAGAAGTTTTATAAATAGATTTTTAAAGAAGTTTCATAAAAGGAAAGAGATTTGATTTCCATAAATGATCTTTATAAATTATGGTGGTATGGAAAGTATTCTTTTCATTCTTAACACTAAATTCCGAGGTATGGAAACTCGTCTCTATCTTGAGAAGTAAGAATGCACGTTGAGGCAAGGATGGCATGTTAAGTTGTCTGACTACATTGTTAATCAATGGGTAGTACCATTTGAAATTGGAAAGTGGTGGTAAGTGTATTTGGTCTAAATTTCATAGGATCCGTTTACGTACACCAAAAAGAAAGTGGTTTGGGTTTATGGTAACAATGTTCTGTGATAAATGCGGATTACGGATCTTAAGGCTAGAATAAACACTAGAGGGGGGGTGAATAGTGTTTTAAGAATTTACTAATTCTTTTCAAGTTTATATTAATTTGAACACAAATGTATGCAATATTCAGACACATATATAATCACAAAATCAAACACAGATGCAAATATAAAGTAAAAGCAGTAAAGGAAAGAACACACCGGATTTTATACTGTTTCGGAGTTACCCTACATCCAGTCCCGCAACACAAGTACGGATTTCCTTTCAAAATCAATTCTTACAATTATACCCTCGATTTCAAGGCCACGAGGTACACCACTCCAGATTCACAATCCTCTGGGTAGAGATACTTGATTTTACGGGCAACAAGTTCACCCAATTGATTTCCTAGGCTACAATCACACCTTCTCTCACTTGATTGATTTTCCAGGCTACAATCACACCTTTTCTCGCTCGATTGATTACAAAGAAGCCTATAACTCTTAATAGCACTGGGATCTTGTTGAGATAGTGATAAAGAATCAAACCAGAGATGATCTAGTTAGATTCAATGGTGATTTCGGCAGAGTAATAGTAAAAATGTATATAAAGAAATGTGGAAGAAGAAGAGGAGTGAAATCAGAAAAATTATGAATATAAATTCGTTTAAAACATCCCCTATTTATAGTAGAACAACAGCCATGTCCATTCGGGAAAGGATATGACGAATAGACACTTCCTTTGAAATTCAAACTTTTGGAATTAACTGCCATCATGTCGACATGGGTACCTAAGGGTTGTCGACATGCCTAAGGTATTTTTGATAATTTGTTTTTCTTTTGAAAATAACTTCTATCTTATATTAAAACTATTTTAAAATTTATACTATAGTTAAAATACATAAATAAATATAGAGAATAATATTTCGGTATATATAAAATTTTACTATAATTTCATATTTAAATCTTAAATATAAATATTAAAAGTTAAGTACATTATAATTAAAGATAGTTTAAAACCAAGGATAATTTTGATATTGAAAATAAAGATTATTTTGAGGCTAAAAGTATTTAAAACCAGGATAGATGTTTTTTGATTTAAAAAAGAAGTTTTTGAAATTATTTTGAAAACAAGGTATAATTTTGTAAAACATTTGAATAAAAGTTAGTGGATACAAAATGATGTTCCACTAGATTTTTCGTAGGTTCCATCGTACGTAGGGTTCCATCCCTTTAACAGGCTTGAAGTGGATTCCATTCCACGAATAAAATGGATTTTAAGATGTTAGTGCTTTTCTAGGAGTTTTAACATAATTCTAGACTCGATACTTGTCTTGTACTATTGAAATCTTGAACTCTTGATATCTTGATACTCATGAGTCTTGAATCTTGATGTCTTCGATCTTGAGTCTCTATACTATATAGTCTTCATTCTCAGTACCTGCATGTTTATATCCTGCATATACATATATATCTAAACTATAATGTTAGTATTTATATTTTATAACAAGTCCTAAGGTTGTTGTCATCGAAACCATTCTTTTCAAGGACTAACAATCTCCCCCTTTTTGATGATGACAACCTTTGTTTATAAAATATTACTTCTATCCTAATAACTCCCCCTTAATCTATGCCTAACTATCCTATTTTATACTTCTCCCCCTTTGTCATCAACAAAAACAAACTAACTCCAAACTATATAACTCCCTCTTATTCTAATACTATATGACATGTGATTATAATGATAGTGTTACCATAAATAATCATCACTTAATTCTGAAACTAAAACTTAGCCCTTAATAACTAACTCTCCTAACTAAGAATATATATGATAATGTGATAATCACAAATCATTTATTAATTATATAATGTTATATTTACATTTGTGTAGAAAACATAAGTAAGATTATATACAAATAACAATAAGAAAGAACGAAAATAAACTAATGTGTATTCTTGACAATGGGAGATTTATGAATCGAGCAATTTAGGTAATGGAAACAGAAATTTCCATTTTGTTCGACTAGATTTCCATCCTTGTCAAAACACACTTCGCCAACGCAAATAACTTTGTCGTCATCTTCAGCATGCTCTTCTTCCATGGGGATTTCTTCTTCTTCCTCACTGTCCTCTTGCACTTGAACATCTGAAGATTCTTCATTGATCAAGATGGGATTGGCGTGATTGTCCATTAGAAACTTTTGCAGGTTTCTAAGGATTTTGCCTTGCCTTTCTTGTTCTTTGGCCATTCTGATTTGCACCACTTGAATTTCAGTCATAAGTTGCAGTACATCCTTCAAGGAATCTTCCATTTTCATCACCCGTGCAAGCGTAGTACGTTGAAATGGTCCGGTAGAAGGAGAAGGGAACAAAAAGGTTGAATTTTTGTTTGATTTGGAGGAGGAGGCCATTGTTTTAATTTTTCAGAAGTTAGAATCAGAGAAAGAACATAAGAAATGAACAAAATTTCAAAATAGGAAGAATATATAACCATTCATTTTGAATTTTGGTGGGAAAAAGTTTAAATTAAAAAAAAACGTTGTATGTCGACAGGGGTGTAGGGGGATGTCAACAGGGTACTTGTAGTTTTGCTTATTTGATTTATTTTAATTTAATTTTAATTATTCTTGTTATATATATATTTTATATTTTATATTTCAGTTATTGAACAAATACCTAATTCTCTTCTTAATTTAGTAAATATAGATTCATTTAAGGGTTTTGTTAAGATATCAGCAATTTGATTCTCGAAATTAATATAATCGAGAGAAATTACTTCTTTACTTATATTACCTCTGAGAAAATGATGTATGATATCAATATGTTTAGTTCGAGCATGATGAGTAGGATTTTTGGATAAATTTATTGCACTAGTATTATCACAATAAATTGGTGATTTTGAGATATTTAAACCAAAATCTTTTAAAGTTTGTTGCATATATATTACTTGAGAACAAGCCAAAGCATCAGAAATATACTCTGCTTCGGTTGTTGATAAAGAAACTGTGTTTTGCTTTTTACTAAACCAGGAAATCAAAGAATGCCCCAAAAAGTGACAAGTTCCACTTGTACTTTTTCGGTCTGATTTACAACCAGCATAGTCAGCATCACAGTAAGATATTAATTCAAAAGAATCATTTTTTGGATAAAATAAGCCATAATCATTGGTGTGTTTAATGTATCTTATGATACGTTTTACAGCTTTTAAGTTGGTCTCTTTAGGTTGGGATTGATATCTTGCACAGAGGCAAACGCTATGCATGATATCAGGTCTACTAGCAGTGATATAGAGTAGTGATCCAATCATTCCTCTATATAATTTTTGATCTACATCTTTCGAGAGATCTTCTTTACTTAGGTACTCATTGGTTGCTATGGGAGTGGGTTTTCCACTTGCAGTAGTCAAACCAAATTTACTAACTAGGTCTTTAGCATATTTTTCTTGACTGATAAAGATACCATTATCTAATTGTTTTATTTGTAATCCAAGAAAGAAGTTTAATTCACCCATATGACTCATCTCAAACTCTTTTGTCATTATTTCGGAAAATTCTTTATTCATTAAAATTAGTTGATCCGAAAATGATATCATCTACGTAAACTTGTACTGGTTGAATATCATTTTTATTTCTTTTAATAAAGAGAGTATTATCTACTTTACCCATATCAAAATTTGATTGTAATAAGTAAGATCTTAGTTTATGATACCAGGCTCTAGGAGCTTGTTTTAGACCATACAGAGCTTTCTTAAGTTTGTAAACATGATTTGGTAATTTTTCATTTTCAAAAAGTGGTGGTTGTTCAACATATACTTCCTCTTTTACAAATCCATTTAAAAAGGCACTTTTAACATCCATTTGAAATAATTTGAAATTATTATGATTTGCGAAAGCAAGCAGAATCCTAATTGCTTCTAATCTTGCTACGGGAGCAAAGGTTTCATCACAATCTATTCCTTCTTCTTGATAATAACCTTGAGCGACTAACTAGGCTTTATTTCTAACGACCTCACCTTGTTCATTCATTTTATTTTTATAAACCCATTTTGTTCCAATTATAGTTTTATTTCCAGGTCTAGGAACAAGTTCCCAAACATCATTTCTAGTGAATTGATTTAGTTCTTCTCGCATAGCCAAAATTCATGAATCATCAATTGATGCTTCTTTTGGATCTTTGGGTTCAATAGTTGATATAAAGGCTACATCGCTCATTTTACTTAGTTGATTTCTAGTTGTAACAACAAATTGCATATCTCCTAGTATATTTTCTATGGGATGATCTTTTAAAAGTTTAATCCTTTTATTAGGATGATTAAATGCATTATTAGTTTCAGTTGACTCTTGATTTTGAGTAATTAAATCCTCTTCATCATTTGTCTCTTCAAAATTTTTGAGATTTTCATCAAATGAAACATGCATTGTTTCTTCAATGGTGTTAGTTCTTAAATTAAACACTCTTTATGCTTTGCTTCTATTAGAATATCCGATAAAGATACCTTTGTCGGATTTAGGATCAAATTTATCCAAGTCATCTTTTGTATTTAAAATAAAACATTTACTTCCAAAAATTCTAAAATAAGATACCTTAGGTTTCTTTCCGTGAAGAAGTTCATAAGATGTCTTATCAGTTAAAGGTCTAATTAAAATTCTATTTAAAATATAACAGGCGGTAGCAACTGCTTCTGCCCAAAAATATTTTGGTAAATTACTATCTGAAAGCATAGTTCTCGCACACTCTTGAATCGTCCTATTTTTACGTTTTACTAGTCCGTTTTGTTGTGGAGTTCTTGGAAATGAAAATTTGTGAGTTATCCCCTTTTTATTGCAAAATACCTCAAACTTTTCATTTTCAAATTCACCACCGTGATCACTACAAATGGTTATAATTTTTACAGAAAGTTGATTTTGAATCCTTTTTGTAAAGTTCTTAAAACATTCAAAAGTATCACTTTTATGTTTTAAAAATATTGTCCATGTAAATCTAGAATAATCATCTACAATTACAAAAACATATTTACTGTGATTTATTGACTGAATTTGAGATGGACCAAATAAACCAAGATGAAGTAATTCAAGAGGTTTTGAAGTTGAAATCATATCTTTTAATTTAAAGGAACTTTTTCTAAGTTTTCCTAATTGACACGCATCACATAAACTATCTACTTTAAAATTCATTTTAGGGAGATCTCTTACTAGATCATGTTTTGACAGTCTAGATAAGAGTTTGAAATTCAAATGCCCAAATCTCTTATGCCAAATTCAAGGGTCACTTGTATTTGCTAAAAGACACAGGTTATCATTTGAAACTTTCATACTAAGAATATAAATATTCTTTTTCCTAATTCCCTCAAATATTATGGTTGAATTATTATCTTCAATGTGACACTTATCTTTTTCAAATTTAATTTTATATCCTTTATCGCAAAGTTGACTAATACTTAGTAAATTATGTTTCAGATTCTTAACTAGAATAACATTAGTAATAATAGGAGTTTTAGAGTTACCGACATTGTCGATGCCAATCACATATCCTTTTGAATTGTCTCCAAAGTTAACCAGTCCTCCGTCTTTGTATATTACATCATTCAGCATATCCGAATTACCAGTCATGTGTCTAGAACATCCACTATCGAGTATCCATTTATTCTTTTTGATCTGCACAATTTGTCCATTGTGGATTGATTCCTCAACACCAATAAAACATGTTTCCTGCACATCATAAAGATTTTGTAGACAACTTGAATTTGTATATAGATTATATGCAGACTCATGATGCAATGATGATTTGAATATTTCTAAACTAGTATTAACAAGTTTTTCAAACATAGCCATTTTAATTTTTTTTTTCAAAATTCATATTATGAAACTTTGAAAACCTTGCTCTGATACCAAATGTGAGAAATGCGGATTACAGATCTTAAGGCTAGAATAAACACTAGAAGGGGGGGGGGTAAATAGTGTTTTAAGAATTTACTAATTCTTTTCAAGTTTATATTAATTTGAACACAAATGTATGCAATATTCAGACATAGATATAATCACAAAATCAAACACAGATGCAAATATAAAGTAAAAGCAGTAAAGGAAAGAACACACCGGATTTTATACTGGTTCGGAGTTACCCTACATCCAGTCCCGCAACACAAGTACAGATTTCCTTTCAAATCAGTTCTTACAATTACACCCTCGATTTCAAGGCCATGAGGTACACCACTCCAGATTCACAATCCTTTGGGTAGAGATACTTGATTTTACGGGCAGCAAGTTCACCCAATTGATTTCGTAGGCTATAATCACACCTTCTCTCACTTGATTGATTTTCCAGGCTACAATCACACCTTTTCTCGCTCGATTGATTACAAAGAAGCCTATAACTCTTAATAGCACTGGGATCTTGTTGAGATAGTGATAGAGAATCAAACCAGAGATGATCTAGTTAGATTCAATGGTGATTTCGGCAGAGTAATAGTAAAAATGTATATAAAGAAATGTGGAAGAAGAAGAGGAGTGAAATCAGAAAATTTATGAATATAAATTCGTTTAAAACATCCCCTATTTATAGTAGAACAACAGCCATGTCCATTCGGGAAAGGATATGACGAATAGACACTTCCTTTGAAATTCAAACTTTTGGAATTAACTGCCATCATGTCGACATGGGTACCTAAGGGTTGTCGACATGCCTAAGGTATTTTTGATAATTTGTTTTTCTTTTGAAAATAACTTCTATCTTATATTAAAAATATTTTAAAATTTATACTATAGTTAAAATACATAAATAAATATAGAGAATAATATTTTGGTATATATAAAATTTTACTATAATTTCATATTTAAATCTTAAATATAAATATTAAAAGTTAAGTACATTATAATTAAAGATAGTTTAAAACCAAGGATAATTTTGATATTGAAAATAAGATTATTTTGAGGCTAAAAGTATTTAAAACCAGGATAGATGTTTTTTGATTTAAAAAAGAAGTTTTTGAAATTATTTTGAAAACAAGATATAATTTTGTAAAACATTTTACTATAATTTCTATATAATTTTGTAAAACTTTTACGGATGAATGCTGGCATTGCATTGTGCCTAGAAGGCAGTGTTAGCATTCCAAGTGGGATTTTCTAAGAGTGGAAAAAGGTAATCGTGACCTCACATGCCTTACAAACCGGTAATGGCTAAACGGTGGATATGCTTCAGGGCTATGTGGCTTGCTATCATTTGGAGCTGCATTCCTCGATCTAGATCGATATATACGGATTTTGGTATGCGTGCGCATGGGAAGAGTGAGGCCATGGCTTGGTGCATCTATTTGTAGCCTTGGTGCCCGAGGGATGATGCAATCCAGCTTGTTATGTTTGAGGGGCATGCTGTCTCTGATTTGTAGGGGTCGATAGGTTCAACCTCGGTTCATTTTCTAGTGGTGTATTGTGATAGCCAGTACCCCAGTAGCCTTGTCATTGATGGAATCAAATTTCCAATACGTACCTTACGGACTTAGTTGAGCCCAAATACTGAAATGAGATGCAAGCATTTCAGCTATGTTATATATTTTTTAAACCCTATACATTATTATAATATCACTGAGATTTCTTATAGAAATGATTTGTTATCGTAAGGTAAAAACCCCTCTGTGTTTATGTGTGGCATAGTCTTATGAGATACCTTTATTTTGAAAGGTTTTAATAACATTGAAAGTCCATAAGATGTGTGTTTCTCACGCTGTTTACCAGACTGATCAGGGCGTTATTTTCTTATAATGCTCAGGTCCACCCAAGCATATTTCAATATTTAATTATGGATGCTTTGGAGCTTTAGGAGATGAGCTGGATGCCTCCAAGACGTACTCATGTATTTTTATTCCCGTTGTATTTCTTGTTTGTATTTATCAACAATTGTAGGGACAGGTTGTTATAATTGTCCAGGATGATGATAGATTAGTTACTCTGATTTATATATGTATATCACAGTTTTCTTTTGTAAAGATCATTAGTATATTATATATTACTCATCACGTTGTGCGATTCTATTCTGTCTTTTCTTTTCTTTCACCTTAAAAATCTGTCTTTCCTGCACTTGGAAGCTCAGCACGTGAATACTGTAGATGTATTAGTGTCGACTTCTAAGGACCGAAAAGGCAGGTAGTTACAGTTCTTATTAGAGCCAAAGGTTAAGTGAGAACTATGGCCTTGGTGGGGGAAAACTCATTAGAGATAGGGTAAGTGATACCTAGGAATGAGTTTGAGTGTGTGTGCGTGCGCGTATTCACATGAGAGTGTGTTTGTTTGTACTATAAAAATATTTTATATTGTATTGATTGGTATGTTGAGTGGCTTATGGATTCTGGTCAATACGACTAGCTAACGGATTGACAGGGATCTCTAAACACTTGAACAAGGCAAACTGACATGGTATTATTTTTGAAATTGGTAAATGAAATAATTTTACCTAGGATTATATTTTATATATGAAAGAATAATTTTCAAAAACTGATAGTTATTATGATGTGTTTGTTTGTTAGGAAATGATAATATCCAATTATTATCATTTATTATTTGACTAGTCATGCTCATCCAGTTTAAGGCATTGCCTATTGTTTGTTGGTAGATTATTTATGCTCGGCCAGTTTCTAAGCATTTATTATTTTATTTAGATTGAATACGAACACCTTGTGAATTCAGTTTCATGATTTGACTATAAGTCGTTCGTTAATGATGTAGGCTTAACAAGTTTACTTTGTTAAAATGATTTCTATAAAGAAGGAATGATTTTATATAAGATTGAATTTCTAAATTTGGTTTATAAGTTGTGATTTGTAAATAAGGAGGATTTTTGAGAATTTAAATTCCGGTGTTTCTGAAAACGGATTTCAAATGATTTTTGGAGAAAAGTAGTAACAGTTTTACTTGAAAGTTTTTTTAAGTATAAACATTTTGGAAATATATATTGTATTTTTCAAAATGGGATTCGAAAAGTGCATGAGGCATTTTTATGTTAACTAGTTTGGGTGGCTCGAAAATGACTAAAAATGGACAAGTGATGTGTTCTGATGGTAAGCACTTCTCTTAAGTATTACCTTTCTTGGTAAGGAGATGTATGATACTAGTTGTAAGACCCAGTTCCTTGGTGTCATTTTGTTATTCCTCGATCTATATGTATATTTTCTATGGAATGAAATATATAGTATTATTTCAGAAAAATTTGAAAATAAAAACTTGGTATTTAGTTCTTAGGTTTCCTTAGGGAAAATGGATTCAACATAGAAAAAGGTATTTTGATAAAAGAATATATTGATAAATGAAATGTTTTCATAAATAATTTTGCGAAAATAAAAGGAGAATGGTATAAGTAAGAGCCAAAAAGAAAAAGTATGTAAGCTGTATGTAGATCATTTCTTTGCACGGTTATTGATCCAAGATTCGAGTACATGACTTTGAGGTGATTCACACCCGCTTGAATCATAATTTATCACTCGATTCTTAATGGCGAATACATGGTTAGGGTTCTTGATATGGAACTGAAGTTTTCTAACATAGTATATGGCTTTGTAAGGAGAATGGAGATTTCTAATCAAGAAGCCAGATCAGAGTCCACACTTGGGAACGAGTGAGCGATACTAGTTCGAAAGAGAAGTTATGTATTTGAGTAAACGATCGAATCAGATATTGCGTATGGATGATCTGTATACATCATGCGGGCTTTTGAATAATGTAAGTATTCATGTGTTGGCTTTTCTTCTTCTTTGTTTTGGTTGGGATGAAATTTCGGGGATGAAATTCTTTTAAGGGGGAAAGAATGTAACGACCCGGAATTTTATCGCTTTGATTTTGAATATTTAATTAATTCTAAATATTCAATTATTGGTTTTTAATGGTCAAATAACCTTCTTTCAATTAATATATAGTAGTGGTGAACTCATTTTGAAAATTGATTTACAAAAATACATATTTTGAAGTAAAAGTGAAATTGTGATCAAAAAACGTTTTGTCAAAAATTAACTTTTTATTCACTAAAAGTTGTTTAAACATTTTGAAACTTGTATAGTAGCAAATGACATATAATAACAATTCAGATTTGTATAAAATGGATTAAGTAAAGTAAGAAGTCAACATCTAGAATATAATTGGTAAGTGAAAGAGAAAGAAGACTTTTCTTCTTTATTAAAAAAATGTTAAACGTCACATGATTTGATGTGCCCATGAATTAAGGGAAGCACATGGTTTCTTATGTTCTTTCACATCTCTCTTTCCACTTGATTATTTCATTTTTGTTTTTCAAATATTTTCAAAAGCTTCCAAAGTTAAAAAGACCAAAAATGGCTTCTTTTGTTCTTTCTTTTTCTTCTCAAAACTCACTCAAATCTTCCCTAACTCTCTTCAAACTCAAGTATGTTTATTTGCACACCATAGCAATACCATATAGCATGTCAAAGTCATGAGAAATGGAGAAAGGAGGGCAGTGTTAGCATTCCAAGTGGGATTTGCTAAGAATAGAAAAATGTAATTATGACCTCACATGCCTCATAGCCTGGTAATTAATAAAACAGTGGATATGCTTCAGGGCTATGTGGTTTGCTACCATTAGGAGCATTATTCCTCGATCTAGATCGATATTTATGGATTTTGGTATGCATGCACGCGAGGGAGAGTGGGGCCATGGCCTGGTGCATCTATTTACAGCCTTGGTGCCGAGGGATGACGTAATCATGCTTGTTATGTTCGAGAGGCAGGTCGTCTCTGATTTGCAAGAGTCGATAGGTTCGACCTCGGTTCATTTTCTAATGGTGTATTGTGGTAGGCGGTATCCCAGTAGTCTTGTCATTGATGGAATCCAATTTTCAATACGTACCTTATAGACTTAGTTGTGCCCAAATACTGAAATGTGATATGCAAGAATTTCAGCTATGTTATATATTTATTTTAAACCCTAGACATTATTATAATATCATTGAGATTATATAGAAATGGTTTGGTTATCGTAAAGTAAAAAACCGTCCATGTTTATGTGCGGTGTGGTCTTAGGAGATACCTTTATTTTGAAAGTTTTTATAGCATTAAAAATCCATATTATATGTGTTTCTCACATTGGTTTACCAGACTGATCCGGACGTTATTTTCTTATAATGCTCTTGTCAGCCCGAGCATATTTCCAGATTTAGTTATGAATACTTTGGAGCTTCAGGAGATGAGCTAAATGCCTCCAAGACATACTCATGTATTTTTATTTCCACCGCATTTCTTGTTTGTATTTATTAGCAATTGTAGGGACATGCTGTTATAACTGTCCAGGCTGATGATAGGTTAGTTACTTTGATTTATGTATGTATATCACAGTTTTCTTTTGTAAATTTCATTGGTAAATTATGTATTACTCATCATATTGTGAGATTATATTTTGTTTTTTCTTTCTTTTACCCCAACAATCCGTCCTTCCGACGCTCAGATGCTCGGCATGTGAATACCATGGATGTATTAGTGTCGACTTCTAAAGGTAAAAAAGGAGGGTCGTTACATCGAACTTGAGGTATCAAGTGGCTATTGTAGGGTCGACCTCTTCCCATAAAGAAGTATTAAATGGCCTGATGAGATTCCATGCGATGTCAATTAGGAAGTACCAAAGAGGGGTCTGCCTTGGGTTCGGTATTAAATGATGGGGACATGCCTAGCATATAGATATTAAATGGTTAGAGTCTACCTAATTCCCATTAAAAAGATACTAAGTGACTTGGGTGCTTTCTCTCACAATGTTAAGTCTCGAATGATGGTAATTAGGATTGGAAAGGGCCTTTGTCCTACAGGTGAAAGTGAAATCCGATATTGCTAACTTTGTTAAGCGTTGCATGACTTGCCAACTTGTAAAGGCCGAGCATCAAAGGCCCGGTGGGTTATTGCAACCTTTAGAAATTCCAATATGGAAGTGGGATCAAATTTCCATGAACTTTATTGACGGTCTTCCCCGTTCTCATTCAGGCCATGATAGCCTATGGGTGATAGTAGATAGACTTACAAAGTCCGCCCATTTTATTCCCGTTCGGTCCAATCGGACCGTACCTATTTTGGCTAAACTTTTTGTCAAGGAAATTGTTAAATTGCATGGAGTTCCTACATCTATTGTTAGCGATCGTGATCCATTGTTTACTAGTGGATTATGGAACGGTCTTCAAAAAGCTTTGGGAACAAAGCTTAATTTTAGCACCGCTTATCATCCTCAGTCCGATGGATAAACCGAGCGTGTGAATCAAACTCTTGAAGATCTTCTTCGTGCATGTGTTCTTGATTTTGGAGGAAGTTGGGAAGATCATATTTCTCTTGTTGAATTTTCCTATAATAATAGCTTCCAATCTAGTATTGGTATGGCACCTTTCGAGGCACTATACGAAAGGTCATGCCGATCTCCTTCATGTTGGCTTGAAGCCGGTGAGAAGTTGGTTTTAGGTCCAGATTTTATCCGTAATGCCACAGAAAAGATTGACCTTATTCGTCATAGGATGAAAGAAGCTCAAAGTAGACAAAAATCCTATGTCGATAATCGAAGAAGGAAATTAGAATTTTCTGTGGGAGATTTTGTGTTTATTCGTGTTTCACCTATGAAGGGTGTTGTGCGTTTCAGTCGATCGGGAAAATTAGCACCTCGATATATTGGCCCATTTCCCATCACCGAATGCATTGGTTCCGTGGCTTATCGCCTTTTATTACTGGCTCAATTTTCTACTATTCATGATGTATTCCACGTCTCTCAACTACGAAAATGCCTTCGAGATTCCGATTCTATTCTTGAGCCCGGTGTTATTGAAGAAATTGAAGTTTCGCCTAATTTGACTTATGAGCAACATCCTATTTGTATCATTGCTTCGGAGGTTAAATGCCTACGAAATAAAGATGTTCCTCTTGTGAAAGTTCAATGGTCCTCAAATCCTAAGGATTGCTCTTGGGAGTCCAGAGAATTCATCGAGCGAACACATCCGGACTTGCTCTCTCGTGCTCCTTAAGGTGAACTTCTTATTTTAAATTTTTTCTTTTTGTGTTGATATGCTTTTATAGTTGTTACTTCTTATTTATTTCTTAAAGATTGCAAGGATGCAATTTCTTTAAGGAGGGGAGTCTGTAACAACCCGCATATTTTATGATTGAATATTTAAATGTTTTATTTAAATATAGAATCGTTAATCGGATTAAAGTCTGAAAAGCTACTTTTTGTAAACAGTCGAATTGGGACTCGAGACCACCTCCATTGAGTCCAAAATGGCGTTTACAACTTTTTTGAGTATAAACTTCGATATTTTTGGAGTCGAGTAAAAATTATGACTTTTTCACTTTGGGTTTGGGTTTGGGTTTCAGCCCACTAACCCATCTAAATACCCTAACTCAGCCCCTCCCCCCTTCATTCATCCTCATTTCCTAATACATTCAAGCTTAAGTAAAAATGGGGAGAGGAATGGGAAATTAGAAATTCCTAAGCCCTAGTTTCTTTTACAAATCCAAGTGTTAGCTCCAAAATCAAAGAGAAGCTTAGGTAAGCCTCCTCTTCATCTTCTCCAACTCATTCTCTCTTTAATTTTAGAAATTTCCTAAACCTAACTTAGGAAATGTTCTTCTTTTGAGCTTAGATTCAAGCTTCTAGAGTTGATGTTGAAGAGTAGTTGATCTTCCTTTGCTTTCAAGCTTCTCCTTCATCGTTTTTGGGTTTAAATGTGAGATTTTATCTCACATCTATATCTATAACTATCCTTGATTGTTTGGTATGAATTCCTAACATCTTTACATGTTCATTTGATTTTGATTTTGATTGATTTGGTGAACATTTCAATTTTTGGTGTTTTGAAGTCTAAAACTCTAAAAATCTTAGCTTTGAGTTTGTATCGGTATGTCGGATTTCCTCTTGAAATGAAATGCATGTTATACTATCTGACATATCGGTACTCGCACAAATCAATTACATGGATGGTCATTCCTCAACAGCCTTATTCTTCGCGCTACTCGACGGCATCACCCAGTAGTGTTCTTGGCTAGCATGAGCATAGAGGTGGGGCGTCACAGCTTGGTATCAGAGCCAAACTTCGGAACAATGTAGAATAATCTAGCAAGGATCATTGTCTTAAGTCTCTCTTAAGAGTCATGCTATAGGATTTAATTCGAGTTTTCGTACCGTTCTATCCTATTTCTTTTTATGATACCTTGTTTTACCCATCAACTTTGTTTGATATTCATTTTGTGAATTACCTTTTTCTTCTTTTCTTTCTTTCTTAAAGAAGAGAAATGGTTAGACCAGGCCATCCCAGCGCTGGTCAATCTAGTGCTACTCCTCAGGATGGAGTATTTATGTCTACTCAGCAACTTCTAGACCTTGTGAGAAATGCTCAAGCTGCTGGACCTATTCCTGAGCCCACACATCCTAAATCTGAGTTTGCACGCTTGTGCAGTGATTACACCAATTTGGGTGGAAAGCCATTCAAAGGTTCTGAGAGCGTTATAGAAGTCCAGGCTTGGCTTCGAACATGCGACCGCATCTTTTCTCGCATGAATCTTATTGGTCTCCATCGAGTCCAAGTGGCTTCTAGCATGCTCCAAGAAAGAGCATTAGACTGGTATGAGCTTTTGGTCTCTGAAATTAGTGAAGCGGATCTTACTTGGGAGCAATTCCGCGAAAGATTCGAATTGAAATTTGTGCCGGAGGCTGAAAAAGTAACTTTAGCTCGGCGCTTTATCGACCTTGTTCAAGGTGAATCTTCCGTGACCGACTACGTCGCATATTTTGAATCTCTCTCTAAATATGGGGTTGAATACATTAATACCCCATTGAAGAAAAATCAGAGATTTGTGTATGGCTTGAACAAGAGCCTCAAAAAGCCATTACTTCTGAAATTAGAAGTTTCTTTTGACCAACTTGTTGATATTGCTCTTCGACTCGAAGAGGCCGATAAAGATAGAGATGCTGAGGTCAAACAAAACATCAATAGGAAGAGACCTTTTAAATTCAAGCCTAATCCCAACAAGAAGGGAAAGCAAGCAACACCGGTAGCAAATACTCCTAACTCTCGTCGTGGAGAATGTTACAATTATGGTTCTAAGGACCACTATGCAAACAAGTGCCCGAAGTCTCTTTCTTGCCGCTATTGCAAGAGTCCGGGTCATACTATATCTTTGTCCCAAACTTCAAGGCAAGAAGGAGGGCTAGCTAAATGTTGTACAAGTCCCTGCTAACACTTCTCGTGGTCAAGGTATTTCTCATTCTATCCTTGATGGCATTATTATATTTCGTGATCTTCCTATTCGAGTTCCTTTTGATACGGGTGCATCTCACTCTTTCATATCAAAAGAACTTGTTGATGCTTTGTCTTTGAATGTTATTGGCTTGATGACTTCATTAAGAATTGCGAATCTGTTCGGTGGATCTGCAACACTCAGTTTACTGTGCAAAGATGTCGAAATTATTTTATGTGATTATGCTTTCCGAGCCAATTTGCATGTTATGTGTTACCTTGGTTTCAGAATGATTTTGGGAATGGATTGGCTTAACCATTATGAAGCCCATATTATATGTCCTGAACGGACTATATATCTACGGCATCCTCAATCTGTTAAGCAGATTTCTCTTATTCTAAAAGATTCAGATTCCAATTCGAAAGCATCCTTGTATTCTCTAAATCCTCATGATGACGATAATGATGATGAGGAAGATGTTATTTCTCTCATTCACATTGTTCGTGAATTTCCCGACATATTTGAGCCCGTTCTAGGATTACCACCTAAGCGAGCAATTGAGTTCAGAATTAATCTAATCCCTGGAGCTCTACCTATTACTCGTCCTCCTTATCGTATGTCCAATAAAGAAAATGAGGAGATGCGCAAACAATTATCCGAATTGGAAGCGAAGCAATTTATTCAATCTAGTTCCTCTCCATGGGGAGCTTCGGCTATTTTTGTGAAGAAATGTGATGGTACACTTAGGCTTGCGTTGACTACCGCAAGCTTAACGATCTCACCATCAAGAATAAATATCCCTTGCCTTGGATTGATGATTTATTCGATCAACTTAGTGGTGCTAAAGTCTTTTCATAGTTAGACTTAGCAACCGGTTTTCATCAGCTCCGTATTGCAGAGGATAGCATTCCTTTGACATCGTTCCGTACACGTTATGGATCTTATGAATGGCTTGTTATGCCATTTGGTTTGACGAATGCTCCAGCTTATTTCGTTGACCTTATGAATCGAGTTTTCAAAGACTTCCTCGATCGATTTGTTCTCATCTTTATCGATGATATTCTTATTTATTCTAAAACCGAGGAAGAGCATGAAAATCATCTTCGGATTATGTTGGAAACTCTTAGGAGTAACCAATTGAAAGCAAAATTTTCTAAATGCCACTTTTGGAAATCTCGTGTGAAATTTTTAGGGCATATCATTTCTGAATCCGGAATATCCGTGGATCCTTCAAAGATTGAAGCGATTCAAAATTGGAAGAGACCGGAGAGTGTGACGAAAATTCGTAGCTTTCTCAAATTGGCGGGCTATTACCGTCGGTTCATAAAAGACTTTTCTAAAATTTCCATACCTCTTACTAATTTGACAAAGAAGGGAGTTAAATACATTTGGTCTAACAAATATGAAGCTGCTTTTCAGAAACTAAAAGAACTCCTTTCCGATGCTCCTATTCTTGTGATTCCCGATGGGAACCAAGATTTTATTGTTTATACCGTGGCTAGTCGTGTTGGTTTGGGTGCTGTTCTCATGCAGAGGGAACGTGTTATTGCTTATGCTTCTAAGCAATTAAAGCCTGCCGAGACTAGATATGCCACTCATGATTTAGAGCTCGCGGCTATTGTATTCGCCCTTAGAATTTGGCGTCATTATCTTTTGGGAGAGAAATTTGTTCTCCACACCGATCATAAATCTTTGAAGTATTTGTTTTCTCAAAAGGAACTTAATTTGCGTCAACAACATTGGCTCTAGTTCCTTGCATCTTATGATCTTGATATTCTTTACACTCCCGGAAAAGGAAATCGTGTTGTCGATGCCCTTAGTCGTAAGCAACAAGCGGTTGTTTCCATGATAATATCCGAATGGAATGATCTTGCGAATTTATCCATTTGTGAGATTCGAGATCATGAATCCAATTTATGTTCATCTATTGTTTTGTGTAGCCTTGAGGCTCATCCGTCTCTTTTAGACCGCATTCTTGAAGCTCAAAAGCATGATCCCGAATTGGTTTTTCTTAGCCAAAGTTGTAGGGATAAAATTGATATTGAAGGTTTGAAAGACTTTGATATTGATGTTCGTGGCAGTATTCGAAAATTTGGTAGACTTATGGTGCCAAATATTATTGATCTTCGTAAAGACATTTTAGAAGATTCTCATCGTTCTAAATTTACCATTCATCCCGGTAGTAGTAAAATGTATGCGGATATGAAGCGACTTTATTATTGGGACGGAATGAAATCCGATATTGCTAACTTTGTTAAGCATTGCATGACTTGCCAACTTGTAAAGGCCGAGCATCAAAGGCCCGGTGGGTTATTGCAACCTTTCGAAATTCCAATATGGAAGTGGGATCAAATTTCCATGGACTTTATTGATGGTCTTCCCCGTTCTTGTTCGGGCCATGATAACCTATGGGTGATAGTAGATAGACTTACAAAGTCTGCCCATTTTATTCCCGTTCGGTCCAATCGGACCGTACCTATTTTGGCTAAACTTTTTGTCAAGGAAATTGTTAAATTGCATGGAGTTCCTACATCTATTGTTAGCGATCGTGATCCATTGTTTACTAGTGGATTATGGAACGGTCTTCAAAAAGCTTTAGGAACAAAGCTTAATTTTAGCACCGCTTATCATCCTCAGTCCGATGGACAAACCGAGCGTGTGAATCAAACTCTTGAAGATCTTCTTCGTGCATGTGTTCTTGATTTTGGAGGAAGTTGGGAAGATCATATTTCTCTTGTTGAATTTTCCTATAATAATAGCTTCCAATCTAGTATTGGTATGGCACCTTTCAAGGCACTATACGGAAGGCCATGCCGATCTCCTTCGTGTTGGCTTGAAGCCGGTGAGAAGCTGGTTTTAGGTCCATATTTTATCCGTGATGCCACAGAAAAGATTGACCTTATTCGTCATAGGATGAAAGAAGTTCAAAGTAGACAAAAATCCTATGCCGATAATCGAAGAAGGAAATTAGAATTTTCTGTGGGAGATTTTGTGTTTATTCGTATTTCACCTATGAAGGGTGTTGTGTGTTTCAATCAATCGGGAAAATTAGCACCTCGATATATTGGCCCATTTCCCATCACCGAACGCATTGGTTCCGTGGCTTATCGCCTTTTATTACCGGCTCAATTTTCTACTATTCATGATGTATTCCACGTCTCTCAACTACGGAAATGCCTTCGAGATTCCGATTCTATTCTTGAGCCCAGTGTTATTGAAGAAATTGAAGTTTCGCCTAATTTGACTTATGAGCAACATCTTATTCGTATCATTGCTTCGGAGGTTAAACGCCTTCGAAATAAAGATGTTCCTCTTGTGAAAGTTCAATGGTCCTCAAATCCTAAGGATTGCTCTTGGGAGTCCAAAGAATTCATCGAGCGAACACATCCGGACTTGCTCTCTCATGCTCCTTAAAGTGAACTTCTTATTTTAAATTTCTTCTTTTTGTGTTGATATGCTTTTATAGTTGTTACTTCTTATTTATTTCTTAAAGATTGCGAGGATGAAATTTCTTTAAGGAGGGGAGTCTGTAACAACCCGCATATTTTACGATTGAATATTTAAATGTTTTATTTAAATATAGAATCGTTAATCGGATTAAAGTCCAAAAAGATAATTTTTGTAAACAGTCGAATTGGGACTCGAGACCACCTCCATTGAGTCCAAAATGGTGTTTACAACTTTTTTGAGTATAAACTTTGATATGTTTAGAGTCGAGTAAAAATTATGACTTTTTCACTTTTGGTTTGGGTTTGGGTTTCAGCCCACTAACCCATCTAAATACCCTAACTCAGCCCCTCCCCCCTTCATTCATCCTCATTTCCTAATACATTCAAGCTTAAGTAAAAATGGGGAGAGGAATGGGAAATTAGAAATTCCTAAGCCCTAGTTTCTTTTACAAATCCAAGTGTTAGCTCCAAAATCAAAGAGAAGCTTAGGTAAGCCTCCTCTTCATCTTCTCCAACTCATTCTCTCTTTAATTTCAGAAATTTCCTAAACCTAACTTAGGAAATGTTCTTCTTTTGAGCTTAGATTCAAGCTTCTAGAGTTGAAATTGAAGAGTAGTTGATCTTCCTTTGCTTTCAAGCTTCTCCTTCATCGTTTTTGGGTTTAAAGGTGAGATTTTTATCTCACATCTATGTCTATAACTATCCTTGATTGTTTGGTATGAATTCCTAACATCTTTACATGTTCATTTGATTTTGATTGATTTGGTGAACATTTCAATTTTTGGTGTTTTGAAGTCTAAAACTCTAAAAATCTTAGATTTGATCATGCTTTTGGTGGTGTATCGAAGAGCCTATAGGGCTGGGTTGTCGATTGGCATAAACCCCTAGCGCCCATTGCTCGTCCGATCGAAATTTGGAAGAGTTTGCTCTTCATTTAGATAGGCTGAAAAACATTCTATGTGCCAGTCAGTCGACTGACCTCTGAAGTCAGTTGACTGGCTGTAGAATCCGAGCGTATCTAGGACTGTCTGCAGAAACAGAGAGTCTCTGTTTTCTGCAGTCAGTCGACTGGCCCCCTACAGTCAGTCGACTGACTGTAGAAAATGAAACTTTCAGGTTTCTGGTTCAGTCGACTGACTTTAGTGGCCAGTCGACTGACCTGCTTGTTTTTGCCTATTTTGCCTATTTTGCTTGAGATTCCAATTTTTATCGATCCGTGATTATTCGATTTATTGTTATCATTTATTATTGACTTTGATGACTTCTTTTTCGGGATTTTTGAGAATATCCATTTTGATGGATTCGGTATCGATTTCTTTGGATTTGATTCACGTCTTCGAATGTGGATTTTGGTGATTGATTGTTTCTACAATCATTTCTGTGATTTGTCACTTTAAAATATAAAGGTTTTCTACACTAGTAGTAAATATTCAAACTCTTTTTCAAAGATGATTTCAACTCTATTTTTAAATCTAAAGCTTGTTTTCAAAACCGTTTTCCAATCTATTAGTATATACAAACCTTTACCTCATTCGTATGAGAAAATATAATTAAACGGCTTAGCACAACAAGTGGTATGAAACACTTGCGTTTACTTCGTCGGTTAATTTTTGGACTTGTTCGATTGAAATTCTTATGACAATTTTCGAGTGGGAGTCTACAATTTGTTCGTAAATATTTAAGTTAAGCTAGTGGTTATGGGACATGAAGCTAAACTCATATATTTACTAGCTTAGTGTAATCGACACTTTTATTGATCAATTATGATCATTTTGGGATTTAGACTAGCGATGTGCGATGTCTATTTGTTTGTTTGGGGACTACAATCCCCGTTTGTGGAACTTCGGTTCAATTTGGCAGGGTAGCGACCCGTGGTCTTCGGGCCGTTTGTGGAGCTTCGACTCAAAATTTATGGTTAGCGACCATGGAATAGCGTTCCATTTATGATACACGTGTTGGTGAGTTTTCATGCTCCCGTTTGTGATAGGCCTCCCCCCTTTGTGATTTCTGGATTTCTAATTGATGATTTCTAGAATTTGTGTTTCACCAACTTTTGCGATTGGCATTGATATGTTTGTCAATATTTGTGGTTTGGTGAATAAAATAAAGAATATGACATTCTTTTTGGTGCTTTGAGATTCTTGAGATATTGTATGATTTCTTTGTTATTTAAAGTATACTTGTCACTGTTTGACATTATTGTTATCATACGTTTTAGTTATATCTCTACTCTTATCTCATTTTATCTGATATTTATAGTAAGACTGATCCGTTTATTATTTTCTTATTAAATAATACTCGGGTCAGACCGAGATGTTACGGGTGCTTCTGCTTGACTGCTTATTTGGGATCATCTTTTGACTTTTGTCTAACTACACTAGATTGGTAGTTTTTGTTGTTATTTGATGTATACATATTCTTTTGTCTAGCACTTGTATCTATTCTTTTGTGATATTGTGGATCTTGTTTGACCACTACTCTGATGTACACTTTTATGTGTTATATTCATATCTGTTTCTGCCTTTGAGATATGAACATCTGTGACCGATTTATGTTATGCTTATTTCTATATTTGTTTCCGAGGTCCACTTAGCCACCATGTGGTAGCTTTGAGTTTGTATCGGTATGTCGGATTTCCTCTTGAAATGAAATGCATGTTATACTATCTGACATATCGGTACTCGCACAAAGCAATTACACGGATGGTCGCTCCTCAACAGCCTTATTCTTCGCGCTAGTCGATGGCATTACCCAATAGTGTTCTTGGCTAGCGTGAGCATAGAGGTGGGGCGTCACATTGGTTTTGAGGGTTATGGACTTATCCTAGGGAAGGATTGGTTGTCTTACTATGGGGCCATCTTAGATTGTGATAGGACGATTGTATGGTTATGGAGTTGTAAGGGATGTGATATAGATGTTTGTTGTACACCCCAAAACTCAGTCGAGCTAGGCTATTATATTCTTTTAGTCTATCACAAGATGATCTCTCATCTGTGCCCGTAGTTTGAGAACTTCCTGATGTTTTTGAAATTTTTTTGGATCTCCTGCCCCAAAAGATGATCAAATTTAGGATCAATTTGGAGAAGGACGCTAAACCTGTTGCTCTGCCATTAAGGCGTATGGTCCCCAAAGAAAAGCAAGAGTTAGATAAGCAAGTTTCGGAGCTACTGTAGAAAGGATTTATTCACCAAGGTACTTATGAATTGGGAGCACCAGCTGTCTTTGCCACTATGGCGGATGGCTCTTTAAGAATTTGCATTGACCATAGGGTAATCAACAAGTTGACCATGAAGAATAGGTATCTATTACTTATAATAGATGATTTGTTCAATCGGCTTATTGGAGCCAATTTTTTTCCCAATTAGACTTAGCCACGATATTCCACCAATTGAGGATAGCTGAGGATAGCAAACAAAAGACCGAATTTCACATCTGGATGGACTATATGAATGAGAGGTAATGCCTTTGGGGTTGACGAATTCCCTTACATATTTTGTAGATTTGATGAGTAGAATCTTTAGGGGACAACTAAATAAATTCGTTGTAGTATTTGTAGATGATACTCTAATATTCTCTAAAAGTGAAGGCGAGCATGGAAATCATTTAAGGAAGGTACTAGAGACTTTGAGAAGGCACCAACTTAAAGCCAAATTCTCAAAGTGTCACTTTTGAAAAAATGAGGTGAGATTTCTAGATCCTATTATTTCCGAGGAGGGTTTTTCGTAGACCCCACGAAGGTGGAAGCTATTCAAGACTGAAAGATTTCGAAGAACACCATGAAGGTTAGGAGTTTTCTTTGGTTGGCGAATTACTATAGGAATTCATCAAGGGCTTTGCCAAGATACCAGTCCCGCTAACTTGCTTACCAAGAAAAATCTAGTTTTTGCATTGGATGAGAAATGCACAGAAGCATTTGTGAAGCTGAAGGGGTTGTTGACTAGTGCACTGGTACTCACCATTCCCGATGGGATAAAGCCTGTTACTATTTACACCGACACTCATGGTACATGATTAGGAGTTGTTCTTATGCAAGATAGTAGAGTGAGAGCCTATGCAAGTGGGCTGTTGAAGGACACATGAGAAGAGATACCCAACTCATGACTTAGAATTAGCGGCTATCTTCTTTGCTTTAAAGATGTGGAGGCACTATCTTTTGAGAGAAAGGTTTGAGTTGTTCATCAATCGCAAATCCCTTTAATACCTATTCTCCCAAAAAGATTTGAATCTTAGGTAGTAGAGGTGGATGAAGTTTATAGGATCATATGACTTTGAGATACAGTATACCCTCGGAAAAGCGAATGTTGTCGACGATGCCCTTAGCCGGAGGCATGCTACTCTTAGTACTATTTACGAGTAGGGGAAGTTGGAGTTCCTCTCGAATTTCAATTCCCAACTACTACTAGAACCCACTCTAGGTATTTGGTAGCGATGGAAGTGAGGCCAACATTAATAGACCACGTGTCGCAAGAGCAAAAAAAAGATGCGACGATAGTAGATATTTTGGAAAAGCTAAGCAGAGGAGAGCACATTTTCCATGTTAGTAAATATGCAGTTGACAAAAGAGGAAGTTTGACAAGAGGCAAACATCTACGTGTCCCCATGGTGAAAGATATTTTGGAGGAAGTGCTAGCAAAGTGTCACCATTCTAGGATGACCATTTACCCCGATGGAGATAAAATGTATAGGGATATGAAGCGAATTTTCTATTGACTAGGGATGAAGAAGAGGGTAGCAGAGTTTGTTTCTAGGTGTTTGACTTGCCAAAAGATAAAGCCGGAACAAGGTAAACATAGAGGGATTGAAGGGTAATTTTTTGTGATAAAAATTGTTTGGAGTTGTAAAGATTGTTATATTAAACAAGATATGTAATAGAGGGCTTCTTTTGGTAAGAAATATAGTTTTAATTTTCAAGGGTAAATTTTTGTACATGTGTTTGTGGCCCTCTATGGTAATTATACTTGGAAAATTTTAATAAGAAGTTAAAATTTTAAACATATTGAAGTTTTGAATTTTAACTTGAAAAAAGGTGTATGTATAAATTGGTTTTCAAATGGTAAATAGATGGTGTTAGAAGGAAGAGAAAATTTTGTAAAGTTGTACTATGAAGTTGAAGACTATTTTACAGTAATGATGAAGATTAACAAAGTTTATTTGAAAAGCGGAAAATAGATGAGATTTTTTTAAGTTAAAATATTGGAAGAATTATTTTGAGATATGTTTATATCATTGTAAAGAGAGAATTCTTGAGAAAAGTATTTGGAAAGAGGTTTTAGTTAAGATAAAGTGTTTTAATATATAAAAGCATTTTGAAATTTTCGGTTAAATTATGGGTAAAGAAATTCCTATAGTTTTACAATTGACTTTTCATTGAAGAGATTGAATTGTATAAATTATAATTTTTCGGAAGTGAATTTGAAATTTACTATTTTGAAATGAGTTGAGATTTACTGAATTTTTAAGATTTTAAAGTGAGATGTTGATTTTGAAGAATAAATTATAAGATGATTTTTTATATTGTGCTTTGAATGTTGTGATTTTCGGGATACACTTCGTGCCATTAGGATTACCCCGAAATTTCTCAAAAATTTCTATATATGAAAAATATTCGATCAATTTGCCTAAGCATTAGAATCTTCCAAATAAGTTCATTCGAACTCATGGTTCGTCTGAGTCTTATGCATGCCACCGATAAAAAGGTCTAATCATTCGTTTTGTATTGCTCTATTTATACACTTGTCGGGTCGATGCAAATCACTATATGTGCTAACCCGTTATAATGAAGGTAGAGCAATATGAATATGTTTTGATTATTGGTTATTTGCATTAAGTGTATATTACTAGTGGTGTAGTTAAGGTATATTAGCTTAGTTATAGATTTTCCCTATGAAGAAATTGCGAGGACACAATTTTCTAAGGGGGAGTTTGTAACAACCCAGTGTTGAATGGTAATTGACTGAAAATTATTGATGTTAATTAACTAATTAAAGTGGATTTTAAAGATTAAATAAGTCTAGTTTTGGAATATTTGGAAATATTGGAATTTGGGGATTAAATAGTTATTAATTAAATCTAATTGTGTTGGAAAGAATTGTTTGATAAAGAATTACAGAATGAATTATTTTGGAAGTAAATATTTTGAAATTATAATTATTAATAAAAAATGAATTAAATTATCTTTTGGTAATAATGGTATTTTAATTTAGAAATGATTTTAAATTATGTCAAAATTGATTTAGTAAATTTATAAATTTTGATAATAAGGGTAAATGAGATTAGAAATATATTTCAAAAGGAAAAGGAATTCCATTTTATTTAAATAAGGAGTTTTGGAATTTATTTAATAAATGGGTTTAAAATGTAATTAAAGAATAGTTAAATTAAAATAAGTTAAAATATATGGAAATAATATCTTATAAAATTATATATCAATTGACTAATATTGATCTGAGTAAGAAATAATTCTAAAATGAAACTGGAGTTATTTTGGTTAATACATGAATTTTTGTTATAATGGCTAAATGTATCAAGCTTGAAATAAATAATTAAAATAAAAAGAATTCATGGAAAATAAATTTTATAAAATTTCCGAATGTTATATAATCACTTAAGTAATGAATATATAATTTTTATTTGGGTGTTGATATTGGTTTGTGTTAAGTAAAAATTAGTAGAAGTGTGAAATAAGAGAAGAAAGAAATGCAAATGGGTTAGAATTTTCATTTGGCCCAAATCCATTTCTCTATTTCTAGACCTTTCTTGGCTCTAGAATTATCTCCCTTACTCATGAAACCACTCACGTTCAAGCCCTTATTCATTTTTCATTCTCTTCTTCCCGAACAAAATTTATTTCAAACCCTTTTTTCCTCTTCTTTCAAAAATCAAAATAAATAAAAATAGGATTCCAAAATTTCAAAATTAAAATACGTTTCTCCCAACACCAAGCTTTACCATTACGTATGAAGAAGATTGCTTTTTGATCATGATTTGGAGCATAGCTAGGAATTTTACAATAAGTGAGAAAGAGGGGAAGATTGAAGCAAAAGAAGAAGCAAAATCTTCTTGAGGCTAAGGTGAGTGTTTATTCACTCGCTACTATGTCTAAATTCATGGACTTTGTTTTGTATGTTGAATGTAACGATTGAAGTTACTTGATAGTAAGGAAATCATCTATGAGAAATGTTTACTCACCGTATAAATACTAAACTCATTCACCGTCAAATATTTATCTCGATTGTGCTATGATCTTATGTTGATTAATGTGTATATTTGAGTGCTTAAATTGATTTTTGAAAGTGTGCAAGAAGTTGGGTTCGAATAAAGGAATAAGTGGCATGGAACAACAATGAGAGGGGAAAGTAACCCAGAGCTACAAGATCCAAGAATGCCACAATCAGTCGATCTCTCTCCATGGGCAGTCGGACCCTCTCCATACGCAGTCGACTGCCCATAGGTTAATGGTCGACGGTTGGCGGTCGACCACTGGAGCTTGTAGCTCCTAGTTAGTTCATAGCTTTAAAAAAAAAATTCTCTTTGAAAATATTTATTTATTCAAATTAAATAGGAACTGGTTTTAGAGTTTCAAAATTCATTTAAAAATTCAAATAAATTCTACAAAATTATGAAATGGTTTATAATTATTGTTACTTGATGTTCAAAGTATTTCTCATGAATTTTGAATATAATCTAAAGTCTTGAAATTTATATTTATGGATTTGGAGTACAAGAAATCGATTTAGAGATTAGAAATTTATTTATGAATCATAATTGATCGTGGAAATTTATAAATAATTTTTAGAGGTAATATTTAGTTTTAAGAGATATTTTTAAGATTTGGAATATGGAACCGAGTTTTCAAAAAGTAATTTATAAATATTAAAATGCTATTTTGATTTATAAATTAATTATTTTATCTATGTAAAATTATAAATGCTTTTATTGGTTATAGATATGTTATACAACATCAAATTTATTTATATCTCTTTCTAAATAAAATGCGTGCTTGTGTGTTTGGAATGATTTATACTTCTCTGCAACAACGAATTAGAATAAATGGGGTTATAATACCATTTGGGACGGGGCATTCTTTAATATTTCTTCGGTTATTCTTTGGACTTGTTATATAGAGTAATATTGTATGCAGTGAGTGTAGTTTACGAGCATTGAGTAAACATTCGAGTAACACTAAGTGGTATGGGATGCCTATGTCGATACATATTCGATTACTTTTCTGTAAATATATGTCACTCGATAGGGTCAAGTCTATGGGGTATTGTTATGGTGATGCGAACTAAGAGTGGGCAGGCTGAGAGCTATAAGTGTGTTAATCTTTTATTTTTATGCTCCTATTATACATTGGCCAGATTAGCTAGTACCAACCTAGCAACCTGGTTGTGGGGTCGCACCTCGAATCTATGTCACCCTTTTTGTAATGACCCGTAAGTTTCGCTACTTCGAAAATTAGAGATTTTGCTTATTTTAAATTTAAAAGAATTTAAAACTTAAATAAATATGTTATATATAATAAATAATAAATAATAATGGAGAAATTATTTATTCTTATAGTTAATAATTAAAAAGTATAAATTTGGATTTTATCACAAATCAACAAAAGATAAGTTTTGTTAAAAATAAATAAATGCTTAAATAAATATGTTCAAATATTTATTTGAAAAGATAAATCTTATTAAAAACACTTAATAAAGATAATAAAATATGTTAAAGGATTTAAAAGTATATTAATAATCGTTTTACAAAAATAACCAAATTTTGTCGCATTTTGTCAGTTTTACATACACTGTAAAATTAGAGATTTTGATATTGTTTAAATATGATTTTATAATATGAATAGACATGTTTTAATTTATTTAAAAGAAGTAAAAAGCTCATTTTTAAGTTTGGTTTACATCAATATATAGCTTAACAAAAACGTCAAATTTTGACTTTAAATTTATCAACAAAAACAACGTTTTCAACCGTAACAAGTTATCGCAACGTTGAATAAATGTGTTCACTTTATAACCTATATAATAACAACTTTACAAACTTTAAATCAAATTACATTTAGCACTAAAAGACAAAAGGTTTATATTAGGAAAGCTTGAATAAATATATAAAAAAGTAAAAAGGTGTGATTTGACTAATTTTATTTTATTTTAAAATCTTTATAAACAACATCATTACTTATATCTTATCTCATTAATGAGATGTTATGCATATACATAGGAAAAGAGCTAAATTATATGTTTAAATATTTACAAACCATAAGAAGATGACACCTCTTTATCTCTTAACACACTCTTTCATAAACATCATTCCATACATTAAATGCAACTCAAATCAAAGGCTAATCAAGTCCAAAAGTAAACAAGGGTATTAATGTCATTTGCCACTAAATTCTCCACTTATAAATACAAGCTCAAATCCCTTCATTTTCCATTACATTTCATTCTAAAAAATTTCTAAACTCCTTCTCTTCCTCCATTCTTCCTTCTACCCTCAAGCCATCACCTCCACATCACCAAAACTTAGCCACACCACCAAAAATTAGCCACACCACCACCTACACCACCACAACTCATGGCCAAATACCCTACCCACCTCCTAGAAGCACACCACATATGCACCCAAAGCCACTTACCCGCATACCCAAAGCAAACACACCCCACACAAAGGCCATACCCTCCCGTTAGCCCACGGCCACACTAAAAAAAAGAAAGAAAAAGAAAAGGAGAAAGAGAGGAAAAGGCAAATTCGAGACGTTCGGAAAAAAAATATGAAGCACGCTCGTTCAAATAGAATATTGACGGAGTGGATATGAAGGTGAGAAATTCTCACCGCTATATAATTTATATTGATTTTTGAGTTGATTTTCTATGATAGATAATCATCGTTTTATGATATGAATGTTTGAATAATTGTTTGAATGTTGGATAATCCATAGTAATGTTATGACATTTATCGTACTATACCTGTATTAAATATGTTAATGTCATATGATTGTTTGTATGGTTGTGATGTTAATATGGACATCAAAGTTTCTATCATTATTGATTAAGCGATCTCATTGTTAAGTAAGATCCAAATTTTGGTTATATGAGATACTATGGAAAAATAAGTCTCTTTTCAATTGGAATTGAAACTAAAGTAGAAATAAAAGAAAATTTGAAATTTGAAGTGAAACGGGATTAAAAAGGATAGTGAAATTGAAATTTAAATCAAGATGAATAGTGAAATTGAATTTGAAATCGATTTTGAAAATTGAAAGTGAAATTAAGGTTGAAATTTAAATTAGAATTGAAATTAGATTTGAAATCTAAGTTTTAATTGAGTTTAATTTGAAGTTAGAATTGAAATTGAATTGAAATTGGAATTTAAAATTTAATGTTAAAATAATAGGAATAGAATAATATTATAATATGGAAATATAGAAAATACAATTTAAATAATTTAAAATATGGAAATATTGATATAAACTGATTTGTAATGATTTTATAAGTATATAAATTCAATTTGAATAGATTATTTCAAATGTTGGAAAATGAGTTAAAAATAGGCGCGTCGCGCAACGGTTGTTCGCGATTCCACGCCGAAAAGTTCTAATGAGTGTATAGAGTGAAATATAGCTCGGAGTTCTTCGAGATAAGAAAATTCCGGACTATTATATCCGTATCTTCTAAAAGAAGAAAAAAAATCAAAATTTCGTTGAGTAGACACTGAAATATATCCAAATCAATTTTTTAGAAAAATCGCGCTAGTGCAGTTAAGTGACCATAATGGAAAATCCATTTAAATGAACATTTTTAATCATGGAAAAATATGGAATAAATTTGATAAATTCATTTAAATAATTTAGAAGAGATTTGGATTAGAAATATGAATTATCGAATGTTTAAAAGTTGTTTAAATCAAATAAGCTTAAATAGCACTTTCCGTAGCACTTTTATGCTGCGAATTCTATAACTTTTTGAATATAAGTTTAAACGTGACGATTTTTCCTAGAACCAATTGTGAATGTTTAAAAAAAAGGAAAACTAAGTATTTAAAAGATAATTTGGAATTTTTATAATCAATTCCAAAATAAATTTGATAACTGAGTATGCGGAAACGATTAGTACATTTGTCCTGCCTGTGAGATCTGAGAAGATAAAACAAGGTGTTTAACTAAGGTTAGGGATGGAGCAACTAGTGCCTTGAACTTACCCGGCCTCTGTTTTCTTTTCTTAGGCGAGGGGTGGAACAGATCGAAAGGAAAGCCCGAATGCTCTAAAAAGATTATATTAAGTTTTTCCAAAATAAAAGAGAATTACTATATCCAAAAGTTAAGCAATTTAAGTATAAAAGATTAATCTCCAAAATGAATAAAGTACGACTAGGATTGCATAGAGATAATCTTCTTATATTTGGTATTAAATTCCAAAGAGGGAACTTGTCCCATTCGTGGAATTTAAAAGGTGATCTCACCGTTATTCCGCCCATAACACTTGTTGAATACGGAAATTAATGTTGAGTAAAATTAAGAATGATTTCTATGATCCTATTTACTCAAAAATGTTTGTTATGATTGATTTAGGGTTTATCGTAAACGATGTCTTAAATAACATTAGTTTTGACCCGCCTAAAAGTTATGAAATTTGGATCGAGAGTTAAGTGAGGGAAATTGAGATATTATCCAAAGCAAAAGAATGAATTACTAAGAATTTTTCTAAGACAAAAGAAAGAGATTTCGAAATTATCCGAATTGAAATTTAAGTGAAAAAGAGACTTAAATAAATCCTGTATACTCATATTCAATTTTTATCGACAATTGGATTTCGAAGGAACCGGGGTCGGATTTGGGTGATTCCTATCCGAAAACCACTTCGAACTAGTTTACGTGTTCAAAGAATGAAGATATTTGAAGACGGAGATATTGAGACGAATAATAATGAGGGACTACTTGTTGATTAATTGGTGATAAAATCCCCATTCACTATTTATAGCAGTGGTCTCTTTGTTATGAAAAATCTCGAAACCACAAGAACTTCTTGCCTAGTAATGGCCGAGGAAAGTACCTTCAGTTTCGTTCAATCCCAGAATGAACTTGTATGGATGAATGTCTGACCTTGCATTCTAAATCACAATGAGTGATCTCTATAAATGTATATCTGTTTGGTGGCGGAGAAGACACCTTCTCTTAGCTTAACACCCTTCTCTGAGACATACGAGCTCAGAGGTTATATGTTTGTAGAAATAAGTTATATGAATGTGGAAAGGCAATGTGGCATTCAAAAGTGAAAGAAGATGTGCTATGTTAAAAGGTCATCGTAGCCGCAAGCCTCATCAACCGGAAATGACCGAAACAGGGTTGATGCGGCAAGGCTAAGTGGGTCATTCCCAATTAGGGTATGATCATCCCCTTCTAGATATATTTCTTCCTGCTATGACGTTCAGGATGTAAATTAATGTGGTGTATGGAAAATTAGCGCTCGGTTAAAGGTCGGTAACGACCGGGGGATGACATATTCGGTACTATCTAGTTATAGGTAGGCCGGTCTTGTGTTGGTAGAGGAGCTTTGTGATGGTTCCTTGGGACATCCATCTAAAGGTGTACCCATCGAAGGGTAGTCCCTTCACCTGGTCATTTGTATGGAAATCCATTCTACAATAAGAACCTTCGGACTTGATTGTAAATCTATTATGCTGGAATTTAATCAATGTAACAATTTCCGCTAAGATTAATAAGTTATTTGCAAATGTTTTCAAAGAGATGCCATTAGAAATAATATCAAATGTTTTGATATAAAAGTGTTTTAGTTATCATAAGGTAAAAACCCATCCGTGTTTATGTCTGGACGTGGTCTTATGAGACACTCTTTATTTTCAAAGGAATTTATTTAAAGGCTAATATATGACAATATCCTTTATTATTGAGTTTTTCTCACGCTAGTTTATCAAGCCTGATCCGGGTATTTTCAATACTTGGGTCAGATCCGAGTAGTTTCAGGTTTAGTCGAAGACGGTTGAAGTTTCCAGAGGAGAGCAGGAGGTATTCATCTACGTATGGACATATTTTATTATCCTCTGTGGTTTGTTTGTGTTTGATGTTTATCAGCAATTGTAAGGACAGATGTTTATAACTGCCTAAGCTGGAATTAGGTTAGACTCTGATATATGTAATGTAAAGGTTTTTCCACTGTAAAAAAAAATATTGTTCAATATTATATGTTATTCCATCCGTGTGAGATTCTGTTCTGTCTATTTTTCTTTATTACCTTTCATGTTCTGTTTTTTCATGCAATTTGAGTCGGACATGTGTGGTTTATTGTCGATTCAAAGGATATGGAAAAACGGGTCGTGAATCTGGTATCAGAGCTTTTGGTTAAGCGAACATCGAAGCCTGATAGGGGTAAGACTCATTAGAGATAGGACTAGTAATATCCTAGGATGAGTAACTCATTAGAGATAGGGTTAGTAAAACCCTAGAATGATTTATGAGAGTATTATATATATAAGCGCGTATTTGTTAATTTTATAAAAAATGGTTTTGTTTTAAAGAAGTTGGTAAATGAAATAATTTTACCTTGGGTTTATATTTTAAATATCAAAAAGGGATATTATTATTTTTGGGTTAGAAATTAAGGATTGTTTGTAATTTAGCTTAGTAAAACAAAAATATGAATACCTTGTGATTAGAATTGCACAATTGAACTATAAGATATTCCATAGAGAATAAATTAGTTGAAAACTAGAATTTAGAACTTTTCGTCATATACCCCTAGACATTTAGCCTTAAGAAGTAATAACGATTTGGTAAATATAGAATGAGTTAATTTAAAAAGGCTAAGAACAAATACCTTGTGAATTAAGTTTCACAATTTGACTATAAGTTATTTGATGATAATGTGTAGAAAAATAATATTCTTTTTAGGAAGGATCAAACCCACTAAACTCGCTTCACTTTGTAAGGAATTTGAGACCCTAAGTCAAAGAAAGTTTTTGGGATCAGAAAAGATCATGGAAGTTAAGGATTGGTTAAGCAAGTGTGATGAGCTCCAACATAGCATGGTAAGCTTCATCCATGGATCATTTAGGGAGATGATAAGCAATGCCCTGAAATTTGAAAACGCTGTTCCACAGCCAACCATTGAAGTACTAGCCAAGAAGAAAAGGCATAAGGAGAAAAAAGTTTGTTGTTTCAAATATGGACAAAGAGGTCACCTTGCAAAAGAATGTAGATCAGGAATAAAAACCAAGACCTTTGAGAAAGTTGCCTCAAGGAGTTTTTATTTCTGCCATATGGTAGGACACATCGCCAAAGACTGTCCAATGCTCAAGATGGGAGAACAGCCGATGCCTTTTGATACCCTTACTCGTCCACCTACTGCTGTAGAAAAAGGAAAAGGAATTGTGGAAGCATAAGTAGTTAAGCATGTATTAGTAAACACCATCTAAGTATTTTAACCATATGACTTTTGTAAAACTTTTTGAGTGTACTTCTTAGAAGTCGCTTAATATGAATGTATGTTGGGAATCAATATATATAGACTATCATTTTGCTCCTTTGTCAATACCAAATTCTATTAGAACTTATTAAAAAAGCTAAAGATTCAATCCAATTTAAAAAAGAATGAATAAAAAAACAATAATAATTAAGTTAGAAGCACTTAATAAAATGAGATGGAACAAATAAAGCTGAGATAAAAATTTTGATAAGAAATGATAACTAATTTTATGTTCTTTTATAAAATTGTAGAAAGTAACCAAGGCTGAGTGACTAGCAATTAGACAGAGATTTAGGGAAGCCTTGTCTAAATACGAAGACTTAGAAGTTTTGGATACACCGATTTCGAGTGATGAGGAGGATATGCAAGTAGGGGATCCCTCAGGAATAATACCAGGATCATTCGACCATCCAATATATATCTCAGAGAATGAGGATTTGATAGTTATTTCAGATGAGGAGGATGTGTTGCCCGTAGGCACAGATATTGATGCAAGGGCAGAGGCCGACGATGAGGCAGATGATTGGATGTTGGATCCATTAATTGAGGATGAGGAGCCTGAGGAAGAAGAGCCTATAGAGGAACCCATAGAAGAATCAGAGGAGATCGAGCTGCTGTTAGAGGAACCCATGGCAATAGAGACAGAAGACTCGGGGATTTACGATGCATGGTTATATGAGGATGATGATTCGGAGGGTGATGAGCATATCATTTGGGAGATGGGTACGCCTATTCAGGAGGTAGGATCTCCCATTCTAGAGATGGCCGAGGATCTCGGTTTGGAGGATATTGATATGGAGGAGCATGTGCCATGGATTTCGGGAGGCCCGCAGTGGCAACCACTTGGTTGGGACGTAGCTGTAGAGATGATAGATGATGAGGAGCCAGTAAAGGACGGGGAGGAAGTGGAGCAGCCAGTAGAGATCGACCTGGAGGCACCATCAGAGGGTTCATCCGATGAGTAGTGTTTCGCACTTAGGGGTATTTTGGGATATTTTGGGTTTGTGTTATAGCAATTGTTATTGTCTTAAGCACGTAGTACGTGCTAAGATATGGGGTTTAGTCCTTTAGTATGATATTTTGGTTGACTGATGTAGATAGTTGACTTATGACTATGTATTTACCACAAGTGTGTGGTACGCACTCAAGTTGGGATTAGGATCGATGATTGTATTTTATGATCGGTATTTAGTAGTAGTATTTCCTTTGCATATTGTTGACCGTTATAGTTCTATATCTTTGATTTCATTTCGAGAACGAAATGCTTTTAAGTAGGGGAGAATGTAACGACCCGTAATTTTCGCTACTTCGAAAATGAGAGATTTTGCTTATTTTAAATTTAAAAGAATTTAAAACTTAAATAAATATGTTATATATAATAAATAATAATAGAGAAATTATTTATTCTTATGGTTAATAATTAAAAAGTATAAATTTGGATTTTATCACAAATCAACAAAAGATAAGTTTTGTTAAAAATAAATAAATACTTAAATAAATATGTTTAAATATTTATTTGAAAATATAAATCTTATTAAAAACACTTAATAAAGATAATAAAAGTATGTTAAAGGATTTAAAAGTATATTAATAATCTTTTTATAAAAATAACCAAATTTTGTCGCATTTTGTTAGTTTTACATATACTGTAAAATTAGAGAATTTGATATTGTTTAAATATGATTTTATAATATAAATAGAAATGTTTTAATTTATTTAAAAGAAGTAAAAAGCTCATTTTTAAGTTTGGTTTACATCAATATATAGCTTAACAAAAACGTCAAATTTTGACTGTAAAATTTGTCAACAAAAACACCGTTTTCAACCGTAACAAGTTATCGCAACGTTGAATAAATGTGTTCACTTTATAACCTATATAATAACAACTTTACAAACTTTAGATCAAATTACATTTAGCACTAAAAGACAAAAGGTTTATATTAGGAAAGTTTGAATAAATATATAAAAATGTAAAAAGGTGTGATTTGACTAATTTTATTTTATTTTTAAATCTTTATAAACAACATCATTACTTATATCTTATCTCATTAATGTGATGTTATGCATATACATAGGAAAGGAGCTAAATTATATGTTTAAATATTTACAAACCATAAGAAGATGACACCTCTTTATCTCTTAACACACTCTTTCATAAACATCATTCCATACATTAAATGCAACTCAAATCAAAGGCTAATCAAGTCCAAAAGTAAACAAGGGTATTAATGTCATTTGCCACTAAATTCTCCACTTATAAATACAAGCTCAAATTCCATCATTTTCCATTACATTTCATTTAAAAAAAAATTCTAAACTCCTTCTCTTCCTCCATTCTTCCTTCTACCCTCAAGCCATCACCTCCACATCACCAAAACTTAGCCACACCACCACCTACACCACCACAACTCATGGCCAAACACCCTACCCACCTCCTAGAAGCACACCCACCCCTCCTCTCCACATACCCGAGCTAAATACCCCACACACCCACCTCAAGGACCCCACGGTCGAGCCCTACCTACCATACCCGAGCCCCTAAACCACCTACCCAAGCCCCTACACACCACACACGCACCCAAAGCCACCTACCCGAGCCTAAAACCCCACCTACCCAAAGCAAACACACCCCACACAAAGGCCATACCCTCCCGTTATCCCATGGCCACTCTAAAAAAAAGAAGAAAAAATGAAAAGAAAGAAAAAGAAAAGGAGAAAGAGAGGAAAAGGCAAACTCGAGACGTTTGAAAAAAAATACGAAGCACGCTAGTTCAGATAAAAGATTGATGGAGTGGATATGAAGGTGAGAAAATTCTCACCGCTATATAATTTATATTGATTTTTGAGTTGATTTGCTATGATAGATAATCATCGTTTTATGATATGGATGTTTGAATAATTGTTTGAATGTTGGATAATCTATAGTGATGTTATGACATTTATCGTATATACCCGTATTAAATATGTTAATGTTATATGATTGTTTATATGGTTGTGATGTTAATATGAATATCAAAATTTCTATCATTATTGATTAAGTGATCTCTTTGTTAAGTAAGACCCAAATTTTGGTGATATGAGATACTATGGAAAAATAAGTCTCTTTTTAATCGGAATTGAAATTAAAGTAGAAATAAAAGAGAATTTGAATTTTGAAGTGAAACGGGATTAAAAAGGATAGTGAAATCGAAATCGAGATGAATAGTGAAATTGAATTTGAAATCGATTTTGAAAATTGAAAGTGAAATTAAGGTTGAAATTTAAATTAGAATTGAAATTAGATTTGAAATCTAAGTTTTAATTGAGTTTAATTTGAAGTTAGAATTGAAATTGAATTGAAATTGGTATTTAAAATTTAATGTTAAAACAATAGGAATAAAATAATGTGAAAATTAGGGTCACATCCCTAAAACCAAACGTAATTTACAAAAACTCCTTCCGTTCGAAACTTTATAAATCCGGTCCCTATTTTTGTTTCGGCTTAATTCTTTTCCATAAATACCCTCGTTTATACCGTGCTCCATTTTTTCTATCTGTGATTATTTGGTTTATATTGAACGATAAAATTATCTTTTCTTAATGATTTATCTGTTTGCAATAAAAGATTTTTATTGAAATACCGTGTAAGTTCGTTTTCTGCAACTATTTGCAATTGTTGCAGAAATGTCTGCAACTATATGCAATAGTTGCAGACATTTTTGCAACTATATGCAATAGTTGCAGACATTTCTGCAACTATTTGCAATAGTTGCATCTGCAACTATTTGCATTTCTGCAACTATATCATATAGTTGCAGAAATGTCTGCAACTATATGCAATAGTTGCAGACATTTCTACAACTATTTGCAATAGTTGCATCTGCAACTATTTGCATTTCTGCAACTATATGCAATAGTTGCAGAAATGTCTGCAACTATATGAAATAGTTGCAGACATTTCTGCAACTATTTGCAATAGTTGCATCTGCAACTATTTGCAATAGTTGCATTTCTGCAACTATATGCAATAGTTGCAGAAATATCTGCAACTATATGAAATAGTTGCAGACATTTCAGCAACTATACCATATAGTTGCAGAAATATCTGCAACTATATGTAATAGTTGCAGACATTTCTGCAACTATATCATATAGTTGCAGAAATATCTGCAATTTTTTGCAATTTTTATACATTTGAAAAAAATCGAAAATGTTCAATATTTGCTGAATTGTCTGCAAATATTTGAAATAATTGCAGATTTAATACAAATTTAAATTTTTGGTATCAACAATGGATCTCATTTTAAAGATCATAAAATTTGCGATTTTTTGGTGAAAACGTTATGTTGATCCGGTTTTTGTAAATAAAGTTATACACGTTTGAAAAGTTAAAAACATAAAGGGTATTTCGGTCTTTTTGCATGCGTGAATTTGAAAATAGGGAGCGGAAACGTAAATGTTAATTGGGAAGGATGTTTTCTCTATTTTAAAACTTGTTAGGGATGTGAGCCAAACTTACCCTAAAATAATATTATAATATGGAAATATAGAAAATACAATTTAAATACTTTAAAATGTGGAAATATTGATATAAAATGATTTGTAATGATTTTATAAGTAAATAAATTCAATTTGAATAGATTATTTCAAATGTTGGAAAATGAGTTAAAATAGGCGCGTCGCGCAAAGGTAGTTCGCGATTTCACGTCGAAAAGTTTAAATGAGTGTATAGAGTGGAATATAGCTCGGAATTCTTCGAGATAAGAAAATTCCGGACTATTATATCCATATCTTCTAAAAAAAGAAAGAAAATCAAAATTTCATTGAGTAGATACTAAAATATATCCAAATCAATTTTCTAGAAAAATCGCGCTAGTGCAGTTAAGTGACCATAACGGGAAATCCGTTTAACTGAACGTTTTTAATCATGAAAAAATGGAATAAATTTGATAAATCCATTTAAATAATTTAGAAGAGATTTGGATTGAAAAATATGAATTATTGAATGTTTAAAAGTTGTTTAAATTAAATAAGCTTATATAGCACTTTCCGCAGCACTTTTATGATGCGAATTCTATAACTTTTTGAATATAAGTTTAAACGTGATGATTTTTCCTGGAACCAATTGTGAATATTTTTAGAAAAGGAAAACTAAGTATTTAAAAGATAATTTGGAATTTTTATAATCAATTCCAAAATAAAATTGATAACTGAGTATGCGGAAACGACTAGTGCATTTGTCCCGCTTGTGAGATCTGGAAAGATAAAACAAGTTGTTTAACTAAGGTTAGGGATGGAGCAACCAGTGCCCTGAACTTACCTGGCCTCTGTTTTCTTTTCTTAGGCGAGGGGTGGAATAGATCTAAAGGAAAGCCTGAATGCTGTAAGAAGATTATATTAAGTTTTTCCAAAATAAAAGAGAATTACTGTTTACTAGCAGTTAAGCAATTTAAGTATAAAAGATTAATCTCCAAAATGAATAAAGTACGACTAGGATTGCATAGAGATAATCTTCTTATATTTGGTATTAAATTTCGAAGAGGGAACTTGTCCTATTCGTGGAATTTAAAAGGTGATCTCACCGTTATTCCGCCCATAGCACTTGTTGAATACGGAAATTAATGTTGAGTAAAATTAAGAATGATTTCTGTGATCCTATTTACTCAAAAATGTTTTCTAAGATTGATTTAGGGTTTATCGTAAACGATGTCTTAAATAACATTGTTTTTGACCCGCCTAAAAGTTAAGAAATTTGGATCGAGAGTTAAGTGAGGGAAATTGAGATATTATCCAAATCAAAAGAATGAATTACTTAGAATTTTTCTAAGACAAAAGAAAGAGATTTCAAAATTATCCAAAATGAAATTTAAGCGAAAAAGAGACTTAAACTGTATACTCATATTCACTTTTTATCGACAATTGGATTTCGAAGGAACCGGGGTCGGATTTGGGTGATTCCTATCCGAAAACCACTTCAAACCAATCAGAGGGTAGTCCATCTAGAGGTTGGTAAAGGAGCTTTGTGATGGTTCCTTGGGATGTCCATCTAGAGGTGTACCCATCAGAGGGTAGTCCCTTCACCTGGTCATTTGTATGGAAATCCATTCTCCAATAAGATCCTTCGGACTTGATTGTAAATCTATTATGCTGGAATTTAATCAATGTAACTATTTCGGCTAAGATTAATAAGTTATTTGCAAATGTTTTCAAAGAAATGTCATTAGAAATAATATTAAATGTTTTGATATAAAGTTTTTTTGTCATCATAAGGTAAAACCCGTCCGTGTTTATGTGTGGACGTGGTCTTATGAGATACTCTTTATATTCAAAGGAATTTATTTAAAGGCTGATATATGACACTGTCATTTATTATTGAGTTTTTCTCACGCTGGTTTATCAAGCCTGATCCGGGTATTTTCAATACTTGGGTCAGATCCGAGTTGTTTCAGGTTTAGTCGAAGACGATTGATGTTTCCAAAGGAGAGCTGGAGATATTCATCTACGTATGGACATATTTTATTATCCGCTGTGGTTTGTTCATGTTTATTAGCAATTGTAAGAACATATGTTTATAAATGTGCAAGCTGGAATTAGGTTAGACTCTGATATATGTAATGTAAAGGTTTTTCCGCTGTAAAAAAAATATATTGTTCAATATTATATGTTATTCCATCCGTGTGAGATTCTGTTCAGTCTATTTTTCTTTATTACCTTTCATGTTATGTTTTTTCATGCAATTTGAGTCGGATATGTGTGGTTTATTGTCGATTCAAAGGATACGGAAAAACGGATCGTGACACTTTTTGTGTATATTGGTGAGAGCCACTTCCTCCATCTCACATAGGTCAGCTATCAGTTATCATTGGGGCACTTGCAGAGTTGTGACCATTGCATACCATTGTCTTAGATTTGATGGATATTGGGTCAGGATGGCTGTCGAGGTAACCGATGACTATAGAGGTAGCACTAATAGCGTGTGAGGAAGGCTCCTGGAGCAGGTTGAGAGCTGCCAGTCTCCCGTTTGGTTATTATTGATATAGAGACATACTTATTCACCTATATGAGATCATTGTGTATACGGTTGAGAGTCGGTCGGACCATTTGTTAAGACCGATGCTGAAATTGTTGTTTATGACGCTGAGAGCACATAGGACCGAGAGTCCAGATGACTATCTATAATACTAAGAGTTGTGTAGACTATTAGAGGTCTGAGAGACCATAAGATTATTTCATTGGATGAGAGCCAAGTCGATTACTATGAGGCTAAAAGTCCAGATAATCATTACGTGATTGTAGATCTCTTTGATTATTCATTGGACCATATGTCTATGTAGTTGAGTAACTCTATAAACATTGGTTATTCCACTATCGAGGATAGTTAGAAAATGCTGAGAGCATGGAGTTGGACCCTGTACATAACTTTTATATGGTTATCTGAGAGATGACCTTGGCTATTGAAGGTTTGTCATATTTGCATTACCTATATGTTTGATTTGGATGATTGTTATGTGTATATATATATATATATATATATATATATATGTTGAGTATGACGGACCTCGGTCCGGGTATATCTACTATATGATTATCTAAGACATAATCTTGGGCATTGCTTAGAGCATGTTCTATGTTATTAATGACTACTTATATTTGATGATAGTTAGGTATATATTGATGCTTCACTCACTTGACATACACACTTAGTAGTTAGTTTGACTTGACTTTCTTTATGGGTGATGTTGTTTATATATGGTATTGAGATGTGTTGCTGCATTGAGGTATCCTTATACCATTTTATGATACCACCAATACACTTCGCTATTATCATGGTATATTGAAACCTACATTTTAGACATAGTCTGACCCGTATGTTATTTATATAATACTCGGGTCAGTCTGAGACATTACAGGTTCAGGGATGAAGTGACCAGCTTTTGACTATTGGGCATATATAAAGGCTAAATTATTAGTTTATTAGTATGTCATTATATATAGTCATAGCCTTATGTGTACATGAATTGTTGCGATATGTTATTGGACTTGTGTTGTATTTATATTATTAGGAGAGTGGGTATTGACTCTTTTATATTGACCCATTTGGACTGATGTATATTTTCTATTATATATTTAAAGCTACATTTGATGACTCTGTATTCTCTATTATTCATTACATATTATGCATTGCCCTGTCTTGGAGACGCACATGTTTATTGCTTTGTACTAACACTGGGTATGTAAGTATGTTTTATATATAATGTTTAAATACGTACCAGTGTTAGCCCAAGAGAATATTCACATGTGTAAACCCAATATCACTTCATTCTTCGTATTACCAGATAGTATTACCTAGTGATACCCTTTGGTAATATGGGTATAGAGGTGAGGTGTTACAGATGGTATCAAATCAACTTAAAAATAATACATGATATATATGAGACATGAGTTAAGACCTTAGATGAGACTTAGAGTCTCTGTCCTCTTACGAGTGTTGGGTAGTACCCTATAGTAAGGGATAGTAAGAGTATATATTTATTTTACCATGATTACTAGGGTAATCATCGAGGGATGTATTTGTAATTTCTTACTATATAATATTTATCTCTTCTATCATCCAAGAGTCAAATTTTGTATGAGATACAGAGCAGCCAATATGGGTAGTGAAGATATAAGATTGACTGAGCAGTAGGGTTGGGCTTTGTTGATGAATATTAGACGTATGGTGGCTTGGTATTGATTTATTGTATCCTAATCCCTTAGTGATCAGTATGCACATTCGAAACTGATGATTGTTTAGTTATAATGAATTTGAAATAATTTTTTAAGAAAATATTTAGTAAAATCTCACTGTGTCTTCAGTAGTGAAGTTACCGCTAGGAATTCTGGACATTGTATTTATGTAAAATAACATACTATTTTATGTATATACAACTAATTAAAATTGGAATATGGATATAAATTTTAATGCTTACTTAATGATGTTCGTTGGTTTGAATTGTTGAAGGTGATTTATTATTTTAATATGTTTGGAAAAGGGTTTTGATAACTATTTTGTAACGACCCACTATTTTGGACCATTCAAATCGACAATAATCCACACATGTCTAACTTGAATAATTTAAAATAACAGATTGTAATAAAATTTGGAGCAAATAAAATCAAATACAGAATCACAGACATAGAATATCAGAATAACTCGCAGTGGAAATTAAAATAGCATAGTAGTTCATGAAGCTACTATAACAAAATCTCAAACAAAATACATAATATCAGTCTGAAAAAAACATATACAATAGAAATCCAAAATACATAGAAGTTTATAAATACCAGAGCTGAAATAGAACAACTGAAACTGAAAGGGAATAGATAACTAAACAAGCAGAATCTCCAGCGATTCCTAGCTCCAGAAAAGAAATCCAAAGCTAAGCTGTAAATACTCAGGCTGACCCGAGCGTAAAGTAAAACACAAAACACTCGAGTCAGGACATACATACTTATATAATGTAAACCAACTCAAGTGAACTGTAGTAGTAATGCACAATAACTTAAAGGATGCTTGGGATCGTCCATCCTCTAAGGATCAGTTAAACCATAGATTAAATTACATTCCGTGGTTAAAATTCAAAAATGGTATTTTATACTTCGAAATCAAATATCATTTCAAAATATCAAAATATTTCAAATCAAAATATTCCATTTAAATCATTTAAAAATGAAGTTATTATATTTAATAGTCACCACTCAATTCTCAAAATTTTACCATTTCAGAATTCATTTATTCACTTAAATTTATTAAAACAGTGAAATTTCAACTTTTGCAGCATTTAGAAAATGCTACGGAAAGTTATGTTTAAAAACAGTTCAATTAGCAAAAGACGGCATTTAAATGCTGTAATAGGTTTAGATTTCAAATAAAACTTTAGTTAAATTCAGCAACTACATCACTTAGTTCATTTTAGCCATTTAGTTCATTTATATCAATTACAACATTTACAAAATGCTGTAATATCTTTAACTTTAGAAAGGATAGCATTTCAGGAATGCTGTCAATTTAAATTCCAAACTTTCACTACAATTTCATAAATGTTTCCTAGGGATTTGACCAGGCAACTAGTACTCGGTAATAAGTGCTCCGCATCAGAGAGCGACCGGCATCAAGGAGTGTTCGGCGAAGCACTGGCCATCCAGGAGTGTTCGGCGAAGCAACTGACATCCATGAGTACTCGGCATAGTACTCGGCATCCATTAGTGTCCGGCATCGAGACTGTTCGGCGTACCAGAGTACTCGGCGTCAAGGCTGCTCGGCATACAGGAGTACTCGGCATCCCATGGTGTTCGGCGAAGCACTGGCCATCCAGGAGTGTTCGGCGAAGCAACTGACATCCATGAGTACTCGGCGTAGTACCCGGTGGGATTAGGAGTACTCGGCGTAAGGGCACTCGGCGTCAAGAAGGGCGTTCGGCTTCAACTGACTAACACCCTACACTTCCCAAACATCAACCACCTCGTTCGGCATAGAAGGGATGGTTCGGCGCAGAGCGTTCGGCCTCAACAGACAACCATCCTACACTTCCCACGACACCGACATACCGTTCGGCATAGAAGGGATGGTTCGGCGCAGAGCGTTCGGCGAACCTTGCTCGGCATACGGCGACCACTGTACTCGGGCTGGAGCGTTCGGCAATCAGCCCACTTGGGAAGTCCAGCCCATCTTTGCCTATAAATAGAGGGGCAGGGTCACAGTGAAATGGATCCTTTTTTTGGAGAGAAGACACCGGGGAGACTCTGCCATTTTCAAAACTCATCTTCTCTACTTAACAACTTCATTCAAGCATTTGATTCACGAATTGTATTTGTAATCAACTATAAAGAAGATCAATAAAGTTTAACCTCAAAGTGGACGTAGGCAATTACGCTGAACCACTATAAATTTGGTGTTCTTACTTTCTGTATTTAGATTAGCACTGTCTTCTCTGTTTAATTTGATTTCATCACTTATATCTCTTCAAAATCTTCTTCTACGAGGTTAGTGACCAATTTTGGTGCTAACACTTTGGTGCTTTCACTGAGAATCGAATTCTCAGACCTCAAGGATCTGCTTTGAAGCTACTGGATTGAACAAATCCCCCAAAGAAGATCCGACTTACTGATAGGACATCCGTTGATTCTACTCAGAGTGCATACCAATAACTCTACAATGGAAAGACCACGTACCAGGTCAGCTTCTCTTAATGCGGATGCCCGAGAGACTGCTAGCGTGCAACAAGCAGGACCTAGCAATCAACCAGCGATCCCGAGTGCAGGGATTGCCGCTCAAGAACAGACTCCAGTTGTCACCAGAGTGGAGTTCAATGACTTGATGAGAGAACTTAGGGAAAGCAGGAGACAACTGGGAGAACAGATGCAAGCTAATGCCAACCTGATGGCACAACTCACTCAACAGCAGCAACAGAATGCTGGGGGCAATCCAGCTGCTTATTCCTCTTCAGACAGCTCTACTTCTTCTGATGAACCACCCAGGCGTAGACGCCGTAAGACTGAAGCTGCAAGAGCGGATGCTGCTGTTCGAACAGCTGGAGACCGCGACCAAGCCAGAACTGGAAGCTTCCGAACCGGAGTACAGATGGAGGATGGAGCTCCAGATCATCAAAATGCTAACAATGTTGAACCTCACGACGCACGATTGGCAGATCGCCAGGAAAGGAGGCATCAGCATGGACAGGCGCGTAGAATTGACTCCAACCTCCCAGCTTCCATACAGACACCCGATCTGACAGCCATGATCAGGCAACTGATGAAAGAAAATCAGGGCTTATCAAATGACGACTGGGGAGTGTCAAGAAGTCATACTCCGTTCACGGATGTTGTGCTGCAAGCGGCGTACCCCAAGAAGTTTAGCATGCCAACCATTCCTGCATACGAAGGAAAGACTGACCCCAGACAACATGTAATGAGGTATGAATGGATGATGGATTCAGCCAGAGCAAATGATGCCACCAAGTGTAGGTGCTTTCCGATTACTCTATATGGGATCGCTACTATGTGGTTCACCCGACTTCCTCCGCGATCCGTATCAAGCTTCGAGGAGTTGGCAAAGAAGTTTATTGAGCAGTTCAGGATACACACTACACGCCCGAAGGACGTGATGTCTCTGTCAAGTGTAATCCAAAATCCCGGAGAGTCGCTGAAGGAATACTTACAAAGATTCCACGTTGCGGCAACTGAAGTCAGTAATCCCAATGACCATGCAATTCTAATGGCTGTAATGAGAGGTGTAGATCCAGATTCTGAGTTTGGAGACTGGCTGGCAGGAAAACCTCTAGCTACGCTAGAGCGTTTCTACTCCAAGGCACACCAGTTCATAAGAAGAGAGGAAGCTAGGTGGGTACGACGAGATAAGGCACCGGGACCTGCCCAAGAGTCAATCAAGAGCAACATTGTTGTGAAGCAATCTGGAGACAATTCGGGAAAGGTCCAAGTCAATGTCCAGAGTAAGCCTGTGCAGCCCAAAGAGTCCGGAGGAAGAAATCAAGGAAAGAGGAAAGAAGCGGGAAAGTGGAAGTCGAGAATTCCAAGCTACAGCGAGTACACTCCGCTAAACGCCCCACTTGAGAACATTTACCTATCCACATGCAATACTTTTCAGTACAGAAAACCACGTCCAAAAGAATCAACTGAAGAACAGAAGCAGACTGGGAAATATTGCCGCTTCCATGAAACTTATGGACACAACACGGAAGAATGCAGACACCTGCATGACGCTATCAAGAAATTGATCAGACAAAAGAAGTTGCAAGAATTTGTAAAGGATCCACAGGAAGGAGGACAGGGAACGTCCAACCCAGGTCGTGCACCAGCTCCACGTCATCCTGAGGAGCCTGCCCGGACTGTTGGAAGACTGGTCATAAATACAATTATCGGCGGACCTCATCCCGCAGATAAGAACTGGCAAGAGATGGAACGATATGCAAGCTCCTTGAAGCATGCAGATTTTGAGTGCTGTTCGAACGTAGAGGACGGGGCCCCTGCTAAGCAGCAGCGCGTGATGACAGACGATATTGTGTTCAGGAACAGAGACGCTGATCAGGTAGAGGCTCCGACCATCGATCCCATGGTCATATCTGCAATGATTGGACCAGCATATGTAAAAAGAATTTTGATTGATTGTGGAAGTTCAGTCAACATCATCTTCAAGAAGGCCTACGATCAGATGAAGCTAGAGACAAAAGACTTGAAACCATCCAAAGCTCGTATCCACGGCTTTAACGGCGCTGCGACTGATGCAGTAGGATATGTCGAGTTACCAGTTGAACTGGGACAAGGCGAGCGTTGGAGGGTACGAATTCTACCCTTTGTAGTTTTGGATGTGGACTCTCCGTATAATGTTTTCTTGGGTCGGCCGGCCCTGGCTGAATTTAGGGCGGCACTAGCCCCGTGGTGTTTGACTTTGAAGTTTCCGACTGACAAAGGAGTAGGCATTGTTCACGGTGACCAAGCAGCTGGTCGTTCTTGTTATATGGCCGAGCTCCGAGAGGCCCACCGGAGGGAGAAGGGAAAGGTTGCGGACAACCCCGTCCGCATCCTCAATGCGGATAATTGACAAGTAGCGCCCGAGCCCTGGCTCGGGCATAGTTCATGGATCTACGGAGATATAGATCCGAGAGACGACGATGAGAAACCCAGGGAAGAGAAGGCGGCACCGGCTGAATTAACAATTGACATTTCAGTTAGCCGTGACGACCCTTCGCGAATACTGAAGATCGGATCACAGTTAGGCCCCGCAATGACTGAAGACCTTAGCGACTTCCTCCAGGCAAACCTTGATGTTTTTGCCTGGACGCATTCTGATATGTGTGGGATTTCTCCCGCCATCATGAGTCATATGTTGAACATAGACCCGAAGTACGTTCCAGTTAAACAAAAAAGGAGAGGAATGGATCCGGAGAGGTCCGCCGCTCTCGGAGAGGAGGTGGACAAACTCAAAGAAAATGGGTTCGTCCGCGACGCCCTCTACCCGGAGTGGGTCTCCAACCCCGTGCTAGTAAAGAAGGCGAATGGGAAATGGAGGACTTGCGTAGATTATTCCGACTTGAACAAAGCATGCCCTAAGGACAGTTTCCCGTTGCCTAGGATCGATCAGTTGGTCGATTCCACAGCGGGACACGAATTATTGTCATTCATGGATGCGTACTCAGGATACAACCAAATCCCAATGCATATTCCGGACCAAGAACACACCAGCTTCGTTACAAATGTCGGGCTGTATTGCTATGTAGTGATGCCCTTTGGATTGAAGAATGCTGGAGCAACTTACCAACGTCTGGTGAATCGAATGTTCAAGGACCAGCTGGGCAAAACCATGGAAGTCTATGTGGATGACATGCTCGTGAAGTCACGATGGTCAGACGACCACATTCAAGACTTAGCTGAAATGTTTAACATACTCAGGTTTTATGGAATGAAGATCAACCCGCTGAAGTGTTCTTTCGGCGTTGCATCAGGGAAGTTTTTAGGATTCATCGTCAACGCTAGGGGAATCGAAGCCAACCCAGAAAAGATCCAAGCCATTCGAGATGTACAAGCGCCCAGGACTATAAAGAAGGTACAGAGCTTGAACGGAAAAGTAGCTGCGCTGAGTCGATTTATATCCAAGGCAACTGACAAGTGCATCCCGTTCTTTGACATAATAAAGAAAGGAAAGAGAAATTTTGAATGGACGTCTAGCTGCGAGGAAGCATTCCGGAATCTGGTAAGGCATCTGGAGAGCCCACCAATGCTATCTAAACCAGTTGACCATGAGATGCTGTACGTTTACTTGGCTATATCCCCTCATGCGATAAGCGCAGCTTTGGTTCGTGAGGAGGATCGAGTCCAGAAGCCGGTATATTATGTTAGCAAGCGTTTAACGGGGGCAGAGAAGAATTACCCTAAAATCGAGAAATTGGCTTATTGCTTGGTGATTGCATCACGCAAGCTGTGCCCATACTTTCAAGCGCATTCAATCGGTGTTTACACCGATCAACCCCTGAGGCAGGTACTTCAACGAGCGGAAACTTCTGGAAGATTGCTAAAATGTAACATCGAGTTGAGCCAATTCGATATCGCGTACTTACCACGGAGAGCCATCCGAGGGCAAGCGTTAGCAGACTTCATCGCTGAATTTACCATACCCATCAAACCGGACGATCATGACATCATTCCCCCCATCCGATGGAAATTATACACTGACGGTGCATCAAACGACCGTTGCTCCGACGCGGGCATAGTTCTTATAACCCCGGAAAACCAATCAATCTGTTATGCCCTGAAGCTCGATTTCCCGGCTACGAACAACGAAGCTGAATATGAAGCACTGATCGCTGGCTTGAAGCTCATCAAAGAACTCGGGATCGAATCAGTCGAAATCTTTTGTGACTCGCAGTTGGTGGTTTACCAAGTACGAGGAGACTACCAAGCAAAAGGACGAAAGCTTGCTCCGTACCTCGTTCAGGTCCAAGAACTACTATCAAATCTTGAGCGTTATGACATTTCACATATCCCGCGAGAACAGAACAAAGAAGCCGACTTGTTGGCTAAGTTCGCAAGTACCGACGATGCTCAACAAATGGGATTGTATCCCGTTGAAGTCTTGCATGCCCCGAGCGTGGACGAGATGAAAATCGATCGAGTGTTGGAAACAGAAATCGAGAAGGACTCGAGGATAACCCCATTCAAACTGTACTTGACAACCGGGGCTTTACCAGAAAAAAGAAGCGAAAGACGACAGGTCCTTCGGAAGGCTGCGCGGTACGTAATGCAGGGTGGATCCATGTACCAAAAAGGATTCTCAGTCCCATTATTACGGTGCATCGCTCATGATGAAACAAAGCGAGTCTTGAGGGAAGTTCACGAAGGGGAATGTGGCGACCATACTGGGGGGCAAACGCTAGCAAAGAAGATCCTCCGCTATGGATATTACTGGCCCACCGTAAACCGGTATGCCGCGGACTACGCAAGAAAATGCGACAAGTGTCAAAGATATGCAAAAATCCCGAGGGCTCCATCAACGGAACTCACACAAATGATCAGTCCTTGGCCATTTGCGATCTGGGGAATCGACATAATCGGCTCTTTTCCTCTATCCAAAGGTGGTGCGAAATACGCAATAGTTGCAGTCGACTATTTCACGAAATGGGCTGAGGCAGAACCTTTGGCCACTATCACCTCTAAGAAGGTCATTAACTTCGTTGTACGAAAATTATATGCCGCTTTGGCCTTCCACGCACCATCATTACAGACAACGGAACGCAATTCGAAAGTAGAGAGTTCAAAGAGTTCTGTTTAAAGTATGGCATCGAGAAAAAGTTCACCGCCGTTGCACACCCAAAAGCTAACGGACAAGTCGAGGCCGTTAACAAAATAATCAAGTCCATACTAAAGAAGCGTCTGGAGAAGGTTGGAGGCAAATGGGTAGATGAACTCCCGACAGCATTATGGGCGTATAGAACTACCCACAAGTCCGCGACCGGCCACACTCCGTTCGCCTTGGCATACGGCTCTGAAGCCGTTATACCCGTGGAACTTGAAGTTCCATCGCACCGAGTGACATACTACGATCCCAAGACGAACCAAAACCTCTTGCTGGAATCACTGGACTGCATTGATGAAAAGCGGGAAGAAGCTGAATTAAGGGCGGCGGCGCACAGACATCGAGTCAAGCGCTACTATGACGGCAGAGTCCGCCCGAGAATCTTTGATGTGGTAGATCTCGTTCTGAAACGAGTCTTCCCGGTACCATCACGCATGAATCCCAGCTGGGAAGGTCCATACGCCATTGAACGGAAGCTTGGAGAAGGAACATTCAAGCTAGCGACCGTTAATGGCGCGACACTCCCCCGAGCATGGAACAGTGAACATTTGCGGCACTATTACATTTAGCATGTTTCCCTTTCTTGTTATAGGCACTATTGTTTCCTGCATGTTTCCATTCAATAATGACTTAGTTTCCTTTTAAAGTTGTAATCGAGCGATTTAGTTGACTTTCATTAATAAAGGCTTGAAGCCACATTTTCTATGAAGTTTCTATATCTCTTAATTGGATGATAAATTACATTATTCTGCGCGACATACAGACTCGTACGAACGATTTCCAATCTCTGAATCCCCAGAGTGCGGAGCGGAGTACTCTAAGTCCCCAGAGCGCGGACTAGAGTATAAACGATTTCCAATCTCCGAATCCCCAGAGTGCGGAGCGGAGTACTCTAAGTCCCCGGAGCGCGGACTTGAGTATAAACGATTTCCAATCTCCGAATCCCCAGAGTGCGGAGCGGAGTACTCTAAGTCCCCGTAGCGCGGACTAGAGTATAAACGATTTCCAATCTCCGAATCCCAGAGTGCGGAGCGGAGTACTCTAAGTCCCCGGAGCGCGGACTAGAGTATAAATGATTTCCAATCTCCGAATCCCCAGAGTGCGGAGCGGAGTACTCTAAGTCCCCAGAGCGTGGACTAGAGTATAAACGATTTCCAATCTCCGAATCCCCAGAGTGCGGAGCGGAGTACTCTAAGTCCCCGGAGCGCGGACTAGAGTATAAACGATTTCCAATCTCTGAATCCCCAGAGTGCGGAGCGGAGTACTCTAAGTCCACAGAGCACGGACTAGAGTATAAACGATTTCCAATCTCCGAATCCCCAGAGTGCGGAGCGGAGTACTCTAAGTCCCCAAGCGCGGACTAGAGTATAAACGATTTCCAATCTCCGAATCCCCAGAGTGCGGAGCGGAGTACTCTAAGTCCCCGGAGCGCGGACTAGAGTATAAACGATTTCCAATCTCCGAATCCCCAGAGTGCGGAGCGGAGTACTCTAAGTCCCCAGAGCGCGGACTAGAGTATAAACAATTTCCAATCTCTGAATCCCCAGAGTGCGGAGCGGAGTACTCTAAGTCCCCGGAGCGCGGACTAGAGTATAAACGATTTCCAATCTCCGAATCCCCAGAGTGCGGAGCGGAGTACTCTAAGTCCCCAGAGCGTGGACTAGAGTATAAACGATTTCCAATCTCCGAATCCCCAGAGTGCGGAGTGGAGTACTCTAAGTCCCCAGAGCGCGGACTAGAGTATAAACAATTTCCAATCTCCGAATCCCCAGAGTGCGGAGCGGAGTACTCTAAGTCCCCAGAGCGCAGACTAGAGTATAAACGATTTCCAATCTCCGAATCCCCAGAGTGCGGAGCGGAGTACTCTAAGTCCCCGGAGCGCGGACTAGAGTATAAACGATTTTCAAATCTCCGAATCCCCACGGAGTACTCTAAGTCCCTAGAGCGCAGACTAGAGTATAAACGATTTCCAATCTCCGAATCCCCAGAGTGCGGAGCGGAGTACTCTAAGTCCCCAGAACGCGGACTAGAGTATGAACAGTCTCAAGTCTCCAAGTCCTCGGAGCACAGTGTCAGCAGACCAAATAAAGACAAGAGAATCATTCAAACAAAAAGAAACTAAAATTTTATTCGATAAGTCCAAAATGGGGATACAAGATCACTCCTACAAAATTCGGGCCTATACAAACTACAAGTTGTGGAAGATAAAAAACGATTACAAAGCTTAGTCAGGAAACTTGTTGAACAAGTGCATCGATTATTTCTTCGACTTTTTCTTCTTGTCTGCCTTTGGTGTTTCCGACGACTCCTCTCCCTCACGTTTTTTCTTGGACTTTTTGCTTGCTAGAGAGACGGAGTCAGGAGTAGGAGACGGAACATCTAGTGGTTTGGACCTGCCCGGGAGAATGATTTTCAGAGGTCTGTTCCGTGGGTCAGTGAGTTCCAGGACTTCAGATTCAACTTTGACTTTGACCTTTCTCTTCTCCTCGTCGGCGAGACGGTCCTTCATGCTCATCTCTGAAGTATGTTCAGAGGCGCCAGTGATTTTAACTTCGTCGCTTCCTTCGGCAGGAGACGAAGTATCAAGTTTGTCATCATCAAGCGCCCCGATCACTTGAGCGTCTGGACCGGGAGTTACCCCTGCGTGAGCAACGTCGCTTGTTTTCCCTGCTTCCTCCTTGGCGTCATCGCTCCTCGGAGTTAGCTCGGCGTCAGAACGACCTGCACGAAAATATAAGAAGTGGGCATTAGAACGAATAACCATTGCTGAAAAATAACGGGATCTCTTCGACTTCTAGAGAAAGAAGAATTTCCTACCAGGATCCGGTTGGCTATCGGTGGCGCGCGGGGTTTCACCCTCCAGGATAGGTGACAGCGCATGAACGTCGAGCCCGGGATCTTCGGGATCATAACTGGCATGCTGCTCGAATGGATCAAGCGTCGACCGACCGGCCGATTGAGCAGCATAAGGAGCGGCGATGTGAGGAGTAGTAGCGTCGGCCTCTGACGGGCCAGCCTCGTCGTTCTTCTCTTTCGAAGGGGAAGAGCCTTTGCCATAAAGAGCCAATGCTGCGGATAAATCCGATGGTTCATTCCCCCTCAGGAACTCCTTCACCAATGCATCCTCGTCGATTTCTTCGGAGCCTGACTCGACTTTCTTGATCTTTATCAGAGTTTCCCATGCCTCATCTAGGGATTCATGGTAGCCGTCGCCCAAGAATGTTAGGTCGCGGTGCATAAGGACGCGGGCTCCGTACTCGGCGATCAACGGGTCAAACATACTTTTGACCTCTTCCCTGCCGGCCTCTGCGGCCGCCTCAAGGCGAGAATCAAGCTCCTCCACAGCCATTCTTTTGCCCTCCTCACGGGCCTCATCCTTCATTTTCTCGACCCCGGCAAGTTCACCGTCGAGCTTTGTCTTCAGGAGTCGGGTAGCAACAATCTCATCACAATACCGCTGTGATTCTTCCTGAGCAGCTATTTTGTCTTCTTTCTCCTTGGAGAGTTGTTCTCTCAGCTCTTTGACTTGAGTAGCGAGCGCGTCCCTTTCTTTTTGGACAGAGTCTTTTTCTAGGGCAAGGGCGCCGCTGCGCTGAACTGCTTCGTCAAGCTCCTTTTTGTGAGCCACCTCTAAGCGAGTAACTGCCTCAGCAGTATCTTTTGCGCCTTGTTCAGCGGCTTCTAGCTTTGACTTATAAGAGGCGAGCTCTTCGTCTTGGAGTTTGATGATTTTCTTATCGCTGTCAGCCTCCAGATTCAGACGGTCAATCTTGTGTTGACGCTCGACAGATACTTCCGAGATCTTCTCCACCAAGTGCACGAATGCGTCATGTTGAACATAGACGTCATTGTTGCAGGCAATGGCACTTTGCTTCACGTGCCCAGGAATGTGATGGATGGCCGGGAGGAATTTCAAGCCGTCAAAACAGATTTTCGGAAACTTGGCCTTAAGGTCGACCATCTTTTCCGCAACAATTGGGTCCACGGCAGGAGTAGGAGGAGGAGGCTTAGAGAATTCCGTTCTTTTACGCTGCTCTCGAACTTGCCTCGTACTCGATGAACTGGAATGTTGTTCTCGAGCAGCGTCAGACTGATAGCCCTTCTGCAAAGACTTCTCTTTATCCGGCTCAGTTGGAGGAGGAAGATCGCGGGACTGGGAAGATTGAGAGTGTGCTTTCTTGCGGTGAGACGACTCGCGCGGACGATTGTCCCTATCTTCGTAATCACCTCGGTCCCGGCGTCTGCCTGAACCGGAATCCCGTCCGGAGTGATGGAATATAGAAGACCCTTGAAGGCGATCAAGTCCGTGTGAGCGGCCCATATCACCTGCAAAAAAGGGAGATAACAACGAGTTAAGGAGAATTCACGAATTAAAAAGACTTGAAGTCTATTATGGAATGCGCATGTGCGTGTGTGTCCTAAGTGTTCCCCCCGACGGACCCGTTCGTTTATCTTTGCTAATCGGAGTATTGTCTCTTTGAGCCAGGAGTTGAACTCCTACATTGCCTCTAGCGGGCGAAGAGAATTTGAGAGCTTCAGGATCATCGAACTCGTAATTAAGTATGTCTTCGGGAATAGAAAGGTTCGATAGACCTCTCAAGGAACTTTCCAGATGCTGTGAAGAAGCCTCTTTCTCAGGAGGGGTAGGCGTAACTTTTGAGGTGCCACCAACTTTCTCCTTTTGAACCGTGTATTTCAACTTCTTCTTTCCCTTCGAAGGGGAGGATGATGTCTCAATATCCTAAACTTCGATTGCCGGATTCCAAGCGGGACCCACGTTCTCGCCCTGAGTTTCGGGGGCATCATCCTCTTTGCGCTCGCCTTCTTCATGCGTGTCGGGAGCGCGACGCGACGACGGTCCGGCAAGTTTTTTCCCTTTACCAGATGAAGGTTTGGGAATTGTAACACCTTCTGGAAGGCTGATCCGACGACCAGGGGCTAGCAAGCCGAACCCCGACAGCGATTCATTTGAAATGATAGCTCGGATATCTCGATCCTCGGCCGGAAGAGCTCTAATCGCATCGACAGCATCAGAATATCCTCGACCTTCCGGGCGTGGGCTGATACCTGAAAAGATGAAACGGAAAGTCAGGAAAGACATGCTCGGGTAAAATACGAATAGTAACTCGGCAGAGAGACTTACTGCCTTCAACCCATCTCCTAGCGAAACCGGAAGGGCAGCGCACATAGAACCATTCCTGTTTGTACATGGCGAATTTGCTACAGGCCCCTGTCAAGATCTGGCACTTGTGGTATGGCTCGAGGAACATGAAGGAAGGGCTATCTTTCCGTCTCTTGAACATATAAATATATCGGATATCACCGGGGGTTGGAGGTCTGGAGAAGACGGCCATGAAATGTAAATAAGTCCCATATAGAAACGCATGGCCATTCGGGTGCAGCTGCGACGGAGCTATGTCTATATACTGCAGCACATCCCGGAGAAATAAATTGAACGGAGGCACGCTGCCCATCCAACACATGAACTTGTTGCAGGCTGTGTACCCGACTGGGGGCAGATGAGGGCGGTCGTGTCTCGAAGGAACTAACACGTCAGCAAAGGGAATCCCGTGAATGGAACATATCCGTCGCAGAGCGGCCTCGTTGATCTTCGAGGCTTGAGAATCGATCGGATTGTCCAGTAAGATGGTTGACTCCAGAGCATCGGGCGCCAAGTTATGAGCGGGAGAGATTGACGGGTTGGAAGCATCTGCGGCTCCTTGCCTTGCTGACGGCCCAGGCCTGTCAGATATGGTGGCAGAACTAGATTTTCTCGACATCCCGAATAAATAATGAACCTGGCTAAATGCTTGAGAGAGCTATACTTAAAAAACGTTGAACGTTAGAATTAGCAACACGATTTCCCCCCCCCATGTGATGTGTGAACTAGTGCAAGCAATTGTGTGCAGGCAATAAGAATCTAAAGGTTCTAAAGACATAATATTTAGCTTCGAATCATCGCCTTCGAAGACCGTCATCCCTGACCGTCTCAGAAAGCTCGCCTTGAGGAGATTACAGTCCCAGATTCAAATGACATATGATTTCTAAAGTAACCGGCTTAAGTGTAGTTAGACACTTATTCTGTTCGGCATTTTTAATATTGTTCGGCATGTCATTTATACTGTTCGGCTAAAGTCATCGCTCAGCATGTCAGTTATATTGTTCGGCATGTCAGTTATACTGTTCGGCTAAAGTCATCGTTCGGCATGTCAGTTATATTGTTCGGCATGTCAGTTATACTGTTCGGCTAAAGTCATCGTTCGGCATGTCAGTTATATTGTTCGGCATGTCAGTTATACTATTCGGCTAAAGTCATCGTTTGGCATGTCAGTTATATTGTTCGGCGTATCAATCGTATTGGTCGGCTAATGTCATCGTTCGGCTAAAAGTGGTGCTCCACCACGATTTCAACTCCACCCTACACCTTCCCCATCCACGCCGAACGACAGAGACGGATCGCCCGGCAAAGACTACGCCGTTCAACACCCCATCTACCTTTCTATCGTTCGGCACGGAGGAGCTATCCCCAATTAGACAACTCGAAACGAGCAAACCGCTCCTACCAGCCACGCGTTTACAACTAAAGTCCATAAGATGAACCTAAAAGTTAGAGGAAGGATACCTAATTCGACGATCGAAGTTGAGAATGGATTATATAGGCTTTATATCTGGTAGGATAGGAAGAGTTGAAAGTCTCTAAGGAATGGCTGAAAAGAAGGCGTAAAGGGAAAAGAGACGGTGAGGACCTGGTTATATAGAGGGAAGTAGAAGTTGAAGAGGCTATACCCGGTAGAACCGATCAACACCGAAGGGTTCGGCATCGTAGCAGTGTGACGTTCGGCACACGAGGTACGTTCGGCTCCGAGCGTATCGTTCGGCATCTAAATCTCGTTCGTCTTGCACCTCCTTCGCTAGCATTCTCGAGAAGGTACCTCCGAGGTAGATTGTACCAGATTCAAAGCGCATCACGTTCGGCCACGCAATACACTTTGGGGGGCAAGTGTTTCCTAGGGATTTGACTAGGCAACTAGTACTCGGTAATAAGTGCTCGGCATCAGAGAGCGACCGGCATCAAGGAGTGTTCGGCGAAGCACTGGCCATCCAGGAGTGTTCGGCGAAGCAACTGACATCCATGAGTACTCGGCATCCATTAGTGTCCGGCATCGAGACTGTTCGGCGTACCAGAGTACTCGGCGTCAAGGCTGCTCGGCATACAGGAGTACTCGGCATCCCATGGTGTTCGGCGAAGCACTGGCCATCCAGGAGTGTTCGGCGAAGCAACTGACATCCATGAGTACTCGGCGTAGTACCCGGTGGGATTAGGAGTACTCGGCGTAAGGGCACTCGGCGTCAAGAAGAGCGTTCGGCTTCAACTGACTAACACCCTACACTTCCCAAACATCAACCACCTCGTTCGGCTTAGAAGGGATGGTTCGGCGCAGAGCGTTCGGCCTCAACAGACAACCATCCTACACTTCCCACGACACCGACATACCGTTCGGCATAGAAGGGATGGTTCGGCGCAGAGCGTTCGGCGAACCTTGCTCGGCATACGGCGACCACTGTACTCGGGCTGGAGCGTTCGGCAATCAGCCCACTTGGGAAATCCAGCCCATCTTTGCCTATAAATAGAGGGGCAGGGTCACAGTGAAATGGATCCTTTTTTTGGAGAGAAGACACCGGGGAGACTCTACCATTTTCAAAACTCATCTTCTCTACTTAACAACTTCATTCAAGCATTTGATTCACGAATTGTATTTGTAATCAACTATCAAGAAGATCAATAAAGTTTAACCTCAAAGTGGACGAGGCAATTACGCTGAACCACTATAAATTTGGTGTTCTTACTTTCTGTATTTAGATTAGCACTGTCTTCTCTGTTTAATTTGATTTCATCACTTATATCTCTTCACAATCTTCTTCTACGAGGTTAGTGACCAATTTTGGTGCTAACAATAAATAATTAAAATTTATTTAAATCCATTTTAAGTTATAAAAATCATATTTTCTTACTTTAAAAACAAACATTTAAATAACCGTTAATTTATGATTTTACAAAGTGAAAGTTTCACAAACAATTATCAAATCTTTAATAATTCACTTATAAAATAAATGTAAAATTTATAACATTTCATTCACTTAACATTTTAATTAAGTTTACCATTTCATAATTTTATTTAAATTCCATTTTATTTCTTAACTTAACTTTTATTTTAAAACACTTTCACATTTTCCAAGTTAAGTTATACTTCAAATTTCAACTTTTAAACATTTATTTATTTAACTATTTTAATTTATAGAAAAAATCAATAACACTTTATAAAATCATTTTAAATTAAAATAAAAAAACAAATTATCATAATATTTACATTTTTAACATATTTTATAATTTCAAGAAAATATATATATTAACCACGGGTCTGTATATAAATTTTTCTAACCTAAGTCAAATGATACGGATAATATATCATTTCAATCCGTAATTTACAAAGGAAAAATCCAGGTTTTATCATTTCAAACCAGCAATCCCAAGTTAAATGAAATAAGTAAAAATCGTTCAGGCCTATCATTTCAGCCCATAATGATTTTTCCCTATTCTAAAGTCCGTTCGGGTATGTATCATTTCAACCCATAGTGATTCTAATCTACAGGGAACTTGCAGTGTGATAAACTGATATAAATAAACAGAACAGCATCATATAACAGTAACTGATGATATAACATGTGTATAAACAGGGTGAGCACCGTATGATCATAGCATAGGCAATTATAACATGGTGATATAGTTTACAGATTCAAATGGTGTCAGTTTACTAGTTATATAAGTATATATTGTCTGGTGAGAATTACTCACCTGTATAAAAGCTGGAGATGACAACCAAAACACACAACACAGAATCCACAAAGGCACGAGAGCACGACTATGATATGAGTGTGGGAGAGCCAAAGCTAATTGCCTTGTCACATTCAAACAAAACAAATATAAACAACATGAGTTTTCAACCCAAAAATTCAATAAAACAATGTTAGAAATGAATGCATAAAACAAATCCAAAGCTATTGCACTTGCTTTCAACCACCTATGGTTCAGCTACAGGTCAGTAATGTATGGCTAAGGGGTGGGTTTGGATCAGATCTTGGGTCCATAGGTCGACCTAGCATGGATTAGATGATGGTACAAAAGATAGGTGCATGGAACTACAACTACAAGGCACTACAATGGATTCTAAGCAACTACAAGGCAACAACAAGCCACGGCCAGAGGTAAGTGGGGTCATGTGATGACGTGGTAGTGGGTGTCAGGTCAGAAAATGCTGGTGGTGGTGGTGGATAGGTCGGCCAAGGTGGAGGTTTGGGTGGTGGAACAACGTGAGCTTGGCTATGGTACATATGGGTGAAGTTTTGTGCATTTTTGTGTGGATTTTCTTCAAGGGAGGCCACGGCTATGGCATGGGGATGGGCTAGAGATGGTGTTGACCAGATGTGGTGGTGGTGGAGGCGGCCAAGCGGTTGGAGGAGAGAGGCCTAGCCAAATAGAGATGAAGAAAGCAAGTGCAAAACTATGAAAACAAGAAAGAAACATGGAAACAAAATGTTGGAACCATTACCAAACTTTTGCAAGATGGAGGCCACACTTTTTAGAGATGAGAAATAATATATTTTTGCGTGAAAAATGAATGGTATACGTCTGAAAGAAAGATGGAGTCGGCCTCAATCTTGAATGCAAGAGTTAGGAAATGAAAAGGTGGGAAAACAAAGAGACTTAAGCAACTAAAGAGTCACAAAACCTTTCAAATTTCCATTATTTCTTTTGAAATTTTAAAATACATAAAAAGCCGATAAATAGAGATAAAACTCAGAAATGAAAATAAATATATAAAATAAATTATTAAATTTTAATTAAATAGAATTAAATTAAGAAAATAGCTTAAAAATGCAAACTAGGCTTTAAAAATTTGAAATAAATTCTATAAGCTTTGGAAAAAATTTATAATCACTTTAAAATATTTAAAAGGCAAAATAAATATGATATAACATAAATATACAGACTAGAATAAGATATATCAAATAAAATATAATTTATATAAATTAAAATAAATAATATTGTTAAATAACTCAATATACACACAATATTGAAAACAGTATAACTTTCACAATTTAAATCCAATTTCAACGAAACGAAAAGCAGTATTCATGATATTAAATCTATTTTCATAATAAAAGATAAAATTCAAGAATTCAAATATTTAAATTTAAATTTAAAAGTCAAAGTTTGACCATATTGACCAAAATTCACAGTTCTGGAAAATACTCTATTTTTTTATGTTTGGAATTATAATTCACATACAAATCAAAATTTATATTTAAAATAACAAAAATTATCCATTTTAATAAAAAAGAATAAAGTTTCTAAATCAGGAAATTCAATTTAAAATAATTAAAATACACAATTAAAATAATCACAAATACAAGGTTGTTACACTCTCCCCCACTCAAATCTTTTCGTCTTCAAAAAGGAATGAGGTACGGAAAACACAGAAAAAAAATAGAATGGAATAGGATTAAGACAAGATGACAAGAAGATTAAAATTATACCTGATAACTGTTGTTATAGGTAAGTTTAACAAGGTGGAGAATAGGAATAGCTAGAAGGGAAAATAGGACGAAAGACAAGGATGAGCCATTAATTTAAAACCATATAAATTTCAATTGGAATTCTTTAATACTTAATAATTTGGTTAAATCCATTTTATTGGATCCATAAAAGTCCTTTAATTCAAATTGTTAGTTAAAGAGGTAAACAATATTTAAAACACTTTAAAATCCTTTAGAAAGGAAATAACTGATCAAAGTATCCTTTATATAATATTTTATCAAAATACTTTTATAACTCGATGTCTTAACAAGTTTATCCTCGTTCCTGCAGACTCTGGCAGTGCGTTGATCAACGCAAAGCTAGAATTCTCTAGGTACTTAGTAGACTTGTTTCAACACCCAGTGAAAATACTGGAAAACTTTTAAAACAGATATGGAAAGTACAATCCAAAAAAAAACAAAACATGTCCATCATGGATCGCGGATACACAATGGTTACGCCTGGATCCCCCAGGAAACATCTGTACCCATAGGCCGCCCCCCAACCTTGCGATTACGCCATGAAGTCTGGTAGTACTGCAGATACACAATGGTTACGCCTGGATCTCCCAGGAAACATCCGTACCCTAGGCTCTCGCAGCCCCTGCTGATTACTCTACCAAGCAACCCAATAGATCGCAGATACACAATGGTTACGCCTTGATCTTCTAGGAAACATACGTACCCGTAGGCCACCCCCTAACCCTGCGATTACGCCATGGAGTCGCGCTCGTTAGACCATGAAGATTGCCATGGAATTCGATGGAAACTCGAGTATCATATCTGGAAAACCAAAAATCAGAGAAATATCGATAGAATGAATCCACAATGTGGCCACAAAGCGAATATCAAGCAGAAGGCACTTTCCATATCTTTACTTCGAAAATATGTATCATATAGTACCTTTTCAAATCACTTTCAAATATCATACTTATATAAAGTCCATTATATATAAGATTTCATTTTCAAATCAAATAATTTCCAAAATCAATAGTATATCAAATCACACTTATATATACTTCAATTATATAAGATTTCACTTTTCAAATTGAGTACCTTTTCAAATCCATAGTTTTCGAATCAACATCATACTTATACAAACCAAATTTTATATAAGTTCGATAACTCCCAAATCAAGTATTTAAAATAAGGTTCTCAATTTCAATTCGTTTCAATATCATTTCAGTTTCAAAATCATATACAATTCCACTAAATTATTTCTTCTCAAATTAAATATCTTCAGTTCCAAAGTTTCCAAAATAATAAATTTAGAAAATAAATCCAAATTTCCAAATCAATATAATTTAAGTCAAACAATTTATTTCCAACATCAATGGTTTTCAACATCATCTTATATTTACATAAAGTCCATCTTATATAAGGATCAAAATTTTCAAAAATAAATTTTGCTGTACGAAGAGATATATTGGATTGAACATCTTTGCTTTATAAAAGTTTTTTAATTTAGAATAGTTTTGTATATAAAATAGTTTGTAAAATAGTGTGCATATAAAATAGTTTTGAAAAAAAAATAGTTTTGTATAAAAAATAGTTTTTTGGAAAATGGTTTTAAATAAAATAGTTTTGTATGTAAAATAGAATAAAATAGTTTGTTTAAGAAGAATAAAAGGAAAAATAGTTTTGAAAAATGGTTTTAAATTGATAGTAGTTTTGCATAAAAGAAAAATTCCAATTAAATTACCAAGATATCCAACCCAACAACTTCCAATTTCAGCGTCAAGTATATCAATGATATTAGAATATAAGATGTACATATGTCATCATTTCGCAAAATCACATTCGATCGCTCGCTCAATCACACAAGTTCGCTTTCGAACAAGTATTGTCCATTCGACTTCCCTAATGCGGATTTCGATATGGTTCTCGACTAGAAACCATCAGTCTCCTTGCATAGCCATATACTATGATAGATAATTCTAGAATCAAGCCTAAAATCCATATCAAATATTCGCCATTAAGAATCAAATGAAAAATCCTAACATGAATGGTGTAATTCACCTCGAACTTGTGTACTCAAACTTGGATCAATTTAATTATGCGAATAAAACAGCATACGTTCAACTTATGTATCTATTCCAACTTTTTAAATATATAGTTTCATAAAGATGTTACTAAGTTAAACATTTAAACTAAATTTTATTCAAAATATTTTGAAGACCAAATTCTTTCAAAACATTTCAAGTCTAAATTTCATATTAGAAAAATTCAAAATAGCCTTATTCATTTACTTAACAAAACAGTTTCAACTTATTTAAATCATATTACTACATACTTTAAACATACATACCAAACTTATATACTTTATACTTTTCAAAATTACTTAGCTTTGAATAGTTAACCTTGATTTGGAAGTGCTCGAACCTTCAAAATAGTCGAAGAAATCATATTTCAATCCAAGAGTTGGAAATCACCAACAAATCAGTAAATCAATTCCAAAAGTAGGGTTATATCAAATCAAATCCAAAACTCAAGAACTGAACACTGGCTCATTTCAAATTGTTCAAATATATACACATATATCTTTCAAATATCACATCACACTTCGGAATTTGAAATCAAAATTAGTTTCACAAGTCACCACATAACAAAGCTACCGAAGTGGCCTCTCCCCCACTCTGAAACTCGAAAATCAATGTCGATGATGCATGCATTCATCACCGAAATTATCTTCCAGCGACATAAGTGGATTCTGGACTTCTAATTTCTCAACTTCTTTTGAAATTTCTTCGAAATCATTTGAAGCTCATTAAAATCGTTTGAAACATTTCATATTCGGAAAATACTTTCAAATCATATTATTAATTATTTCAAAATCTTAAAACCAGTTCCAAAATGCCGGAATTCAATCACTCAAATTCAGATTCAAAACCTTCAGTTATAAATCATTCTATATGAAACCATTTCTTATATAAATTTCAAAATTTCAAATCCATTCAAAACTTTAAATTCTCAATTTTAAAATGGTATATAATCCTTATCGAAAACATTTCACTTTTATATATAAATATGGTCATCCTTATCAAAACAACAACTTCGATGAATACACAGTTTTCAAAAGACAATCAACCACCAATTTTCCAAGGAATGATTCAAGGATGGATTTCAAAACAAAACAGAGATTCAAATTTAGAGGAACTCTAATTAAATAGAATTCTGATTCGAAGATAAGCTCGAACGAAGATGAGATAAATTAAATTACCAAATAGAAGATGGATAAGCCTATATAAATCGCGGGCGACCTTAATAGGGTCAACCGTGACTTCAGGAATATAATCGATGCGAAAATCTAAGGCAAATCGACCTTCGATCGCCGGCGATAGAATCTAAATATAGCAAAAGATAGAAAACATCGTAAACCGAGGATACAGAAATGTCCGGTGAATCAATGCCAATTGTAAAGGAGTTTCACCCCTTTACAAATCATTCAAAGATTGGCGGAATCGCCACCTTTATAAAGGTCATTCAAAGTGGGGTTACGGAATGCTCCAAAAATCAAAAGAGTACAATTAAGGGAGACAGGAATGGATTTCAGAACAAGTAGGAGCATTCCAAAATTCAAAGGAATCTTATTCGATAAGAATCCAAACCAAGATTAGAGATATATAACCTATATCGATACAAAAGAATTCCCATTCAAAATTTGGAAAGACTCGAATTCATAACATACGAAAACAGAAGCATAAATATCTTTAGTTGGACAACTTCAGCTAAGAAAAAGATACAACAGAGTTTACTCAAAGCAACCTAACAAACTACTGATTTTGCCAAACCCAAAATAGATTCCTATCAACAATGGATCTAGATCAATCAAGAGAGAAGTTCAAAATTTTAGAGGATCCTAATCAAAGAAATTACTAACAAGTTGGATACGAAAGGAATGAAGCTTAAGAAATATTTTACTTTCAAAGCAAGAAAATTTATATCAAATAATCTTTGAAAATTCTTTAAAAATCATTTGAAAATCATTTTATACTTCGAAAATACGTTCTCTCATAAAGAAATGATTCTGAGATTGATTTCACTCATTCTAGGGTATTTCTACCCTATCTCTAATGAGTTTTTTGCTCCGTAGGATAAGGTTTGCCTAAAACCTGGCTCTGATACCAAATGTAACGACCCATTATTTTGGAGCATTCAAATCGACAATAATCCACACATGTCTAACTTGAATAATTCAAAATAACAGATTGTAATAAAATTTGGAGCAAATAAAATCAAATATAGAATCACAGACACAGAATATCAGAATAACTCGCAGCGGAAATTAAAATACCATAGTAGCTCATGAAGCTACTATAACAAAATCTCAAACAAAATACATAATATCAGTCTGAAAAAAAACATATACAATAGAAATCCAAAATACATAGAAGTTTATAAATACCAGAGCTGAAATAGAACAACTGAAACTGAAAGGGAATAGATAACTAGACAAGCAGAATCTCCAGCGATTCCTAGCTCCAGTAAAGAAATCCAAAGCTAAGCTGTAAATACTCAGGCTGACCCGAGCGTAAAGTAAAACACAAAACACTCGAGTCAGGACATACATACTTATATAATGTAAACCAACTCAAGTGAATTGTAGTAGTAATGCACAATAACTTAAAGGATGCTTGGGATCGCCCATCCTCTAAGGATCAGTTAAACCATAGATTAAATTACATCCCGTGGTTAAAATTCAAAAATGGTATTTTATACTTCGAAACCAAATATCATTTCAAATCCATTTCAAAATATCAAAATATTTCAAATCAAAATATTCCATTTAAATCATTTAAAAATGAAGTTATTATATTTAATAGTCACCTCTCAATTCTCAAAATTTTACCATTTCAGAATTCATTTATTCACTTAAATTTATGAAAACAATGAAATTTCAACTTTTGCAGCATTTAGAAAATGCTACGGAAAGTTATGTTTAAAAACAGTTCAATTAGCAAAAGACAGCATTTAAATGCTGTAATAGGTTTAGATTTCAAATAAAACTTTAGTTAAATTCAGCAACTACAACACTTAGTTCATTTTAGCCATTTAGTTCATTTATATCAATTACATCATTTACAAAATGCTGTAATATCTTTAACTTTAGAAAGGATAGCAATTCAGGAATGCTGTCAATTTAAATTCCAAACTTTCACTACAATTTCATAAACAATTAAAATTTATTTAAATCCATTTTAACTTATAAAAATCATATTTTCTTACTTTAAAAACAATCATTTAAATAACCATTAATTTATGATTTTACAAAGTGAAAGTTTCACAAACAATTATCAAATCTTTAATAATTCACTTATAAAATAAATGTAAAATTTATAACATTTCATTCACTTAACATTTTAATTAAGTTTACCATTTCATAATTTTATTTAAATTCCATTTTATTTCTTAACTTAACTTTTATTTTAAAACACTTTCACATTTTCCAAGTTAAGTTATACTTCAAATTTCAACTTTTAAACATTTATTTATTTAACTATTTTAATTTATAGAAAAAATCAATAACACTTTATAAAAATCATTTTAAATTAAAATAAAAAAACAAATTATCATAATATTTACATTTTTAACATATTTTATAATTTCAAGAAAATATAAATATTAACCACGGGTCTGTATATAAATTTTTCTAACCTAAGTCAAATGATACGGATAATATATCATTTCAATCCGTAATTTACAAAGGAAAAATCTGGGTTTTATCATTTCAAACCCGCAATCCCAAGTTAAATGAAATAAGTAAAAATCGTTCAGGCCTATCATTTCAGCCCATAACGATTTTTCCCTATTCTAAAGTCCGTTCGGGTATGTATCATTTCAACCCATAGTGATTCTAATCTACAGGGAACTTGCAGTGTGATAAACTGATATAAATAAACAGAACAACATCATATAATAGTAACTGATGATATAACATGTGTATAAACAGGGTGAGCACCGTATGATCATAGCATAGGCAATTATAACATGGTGATATAGGTTACAGATTCAAATGGTGTCAGTTTACTAGTTATATAAGTATATATTGTTTGGTGAGAATTACTCACCTGTATAAAAGCTGGAGATGACAACCAAAACACACAACACAGAATCCACAAAGGCATGAGAGCACGACTATGATTTGAGTGTGGGACAGCCAAAGCTAATTGCCTTGTCACATTCAAACAAAACAAATATAAACAACATGAGTTTTCAACCCAAAAATTCAATAAAACAATGTTAGAAATGAATGCATAAAACAAATCCAAAGCTATTGCACTTGCTTTCAACCACCTATGGTTCAGCTACAGGTCAGTAATGTATGGCTAAGGGGTGGGTTTGGATCAGATCTTGGGTCCATAGGTCGGCCTAGCATGGATTAGATGATGGTACAAAAGATAGGTGCATGGAACTACAACTACAAGGAACTACAATGGATTCTAGGCAACTACAAGGCAACTACAAGCCATGGCCAAAGGCAAGTGGTCACGGCCAGAGGCAAGTGGGGTCATGTGATGACGTGGCAATGGGTGTCAGGTCAAAAAATGCTGCTGGTGGTGGTGGATAGGTCGGCCAAGGTGGAGGTTTGGGTGGTGGAACAACATGAGCTTGGCTATGGTACATATGGGTGAAATTTTGTGCATTTTGTGTGGATTTTATTCAAGGGAGACCACGGCTATGGCATGGGGATGTGCTGGAGATGGTGTTGACCAGATGTGGTAGTGGTGGAGGCGGCCAAGGGGTTGGAGGAGAGAGGCCTAGCCAAATAGAGATGAAGAAAGCAAGTGCAAAACTATGAAAACAAGAAAGAAACATGGAAAAAATAATTTGGAACCATTACCAAAATTTTGCAAGATGGAGGCCACACTTTTTAGAGATGAGAAATAATATATTTTTGCATGAAAAATGAATGGTATACGTCTAAAAGAAAGATGGAGTCGGCCTCAATCTTGAATGCAAGAGTTAGGAAAAGGTGGGAAAACAAAGAGACTTAAGCAACTAAAGAGTCACAAAACCTTTCAAATTTCCATTATTTCTTTTGAAATTTTAAAATACATAAAAAACAGATAAATAAAGATAAAACTCAGAAATGAAAATAAATATATAAAATAAATTATTAAATTTTAATTAAATAGAATTAAATTAAGAAAATAGCTTAAAAATGCAAACTAGGCTTTAAAAATTTGAAATAAATTCTATAAGCTTTGGAAATTTTTTATAATCACTTTAAAATATTTAGAAGGCAAAATAAAAATGATATAACATAAATATACAGATTAGACTAAGATATATCAAATAAAATATCATTTATATAAATTAAAATAAATAATATTGTTAAATAACTCAATATACACACAATATTGAAAACAGTATTACTTTCACAATTTAAATCCAATTTCAACGAAACGAAAAGCAGTATTCATGATATTAAATCTATTTTCATAATAAAAGATAAAATTCAAGAATTCAAATATTTAAATTTAAAAGTCAAAGTTTGACCATATTGACCAAAATTCACAGTTTTGGAAAATACTCTATTTTTTTATGTTTGGAATTATAATTCACATACAAATCAAAATTTATATTTAAAATAACAAAAATTATCCATTTTAATAAAAAAGAATAAAGTTTCTAAATCAGGAAATTCAATTTAAAATAATTAAAATACACAATTAAAATAATCACAAATACAAGGTTGTTACATATTTTAACACAAGCAAGCTTATGGTTTTAAAAATCTTTTGATTCACATAAACGTAGTATTAGAAAATGTTTTAATTAAAAAATCTTTAATAAAATACATGTTTATAAAAATGGTATTTAATTAAGTTTTATTATATATAAATAAGTATTTTATAAAACAATAATTTATAAAAGTACATTTACAAAATGTTTGAAGAAGTTTGAAATGAATTAGTGTGAAATTGTCTGTTAAGTGCTGTAAGGATTGTGGTCGATGCGTTTGGCGAACGTTATCGATAAAGTTCCTAAACAGTAGGATGAGATATTTAAACACATTGTTTTGGCAAGATTTCAATGTTTTGTAAAGACTACAATGTGTTATTTTAGTTTCAAATTGTTTTGAGGAAAGTTAAAATGTTTTGAAGGGATCAATTATTTTGAACAATATTAAAATTAATATTTGAGGAAAATGAATTATTTTCCAAAGTGGACGTTTTAAGGAAATTAGTTGCAATGATTTTGGAAAAGTATGTTTGAAAATAAAGTAGAATTTTTAAAAAAGAATTATGGAATATATATTAGACAAGAAAAATTATATAATATTTTGATAAATCATATAAAGTAGTTTGATATGAAAATGTGTATTTTTTGGAAAAGCAAGTTATTATTTAGAAGATAGTTGTTTAATGTTTTGAGATGAGGAACTGCAAATTGTTTTGATATAGTAATGTGCTATTTTGAAAAAAATAAAGATATTTTATTATTATCAAAATTTAAGCGACGTTTGCAGCCATAGAATATTAGTGGACAGTTGAAGCCAATGGCAAGGCATTGTTGATCATATGTCAACATTGCAGACAATTGATGAAGTAGGTCATTAGAATAAATGGCAAGGTTACATTGACAAATTTATTTTGCAGTATTTGTAGATTTGACATATATATATATATATATATGTGTGTGTGTGTGTGTGTGTGTTGAGATAAATTGTGTGAATGATGCTTTTGAATGATTGCGTGTGATTGGAGTGGCTTGTATGAATGTTATATTATGATTGTAACGATGTAAAGTGAGAAATAAAACTTATATATGTGTATATACATGTGTGTGTGCACGCGCGTGCGTGCGCGTGTTTTCTAATTGAAAAGAAACTTAGAATAAAATTATGATTCATTTACATTGAAATAATTATTGATCCTTGAATACTTTAAGTTTTATAAATAAGAAATATTCCAGTAAGCAAATTTTAAGAATTTAATGCTTTGGTATTAGAAAGAATTTTCAAAGAAAGTGTGTATTATAATTAGTGGCAAGTATTAGAAAATATTTTTCATTAAAGAGATTCATAATTATGATTCATGAGAAAATAGTTTTAGAAAATGATTATTTTAGAAAAAATAAATTATGAATTAGGCATGAAGTTTTGAATGACGAAATATTTTATTTTAAAGAAAGGAGAAATTTCTTTTTGTTGTACATGCATAGCTAATTACTAGAAAATTTGATTTCTGCAAATTTTGATTTTCAAATAAGAAATGTAATTTGAATGGAAATTGAAGTTGATTGGTGAATGAATTTTAATGATTTTCTTTTGAATAAGAAAAAGAAATTCTTAAAGGATAAATTTTTATGATAAAAATTGTTTGGAGTTGTAAAGATTGTTAAATTCAATAAGATATCCAATAGAGGGCTTGTTTTGGTAAGAAATATAGTTTTAATTTTCAAGTGTAAATTTTTGTAAATGTGTTTGTGGCCTTCTATGGTAATTATATTTGGAAAATTTTAATAAGAACTTTAAATTTTAAACATATTGAAGTATTGAATTTTTATATGAAAAAAGGTGTATGTATAAATTGGTTTTCAAATTGTAAATAGATGATGTTGGAAGGAAGAGAAATTTTTGTAAAGTTGTACTATTAAGTTGAAGAATATTTTACAATAATGATGTATATCAACAAAGTTTATTTTAAAATTGGTAAATAGATTAGATTTTTTAAAATAAATTCTTGGAAGAGTTATATTGAGAAATGTTTATATCATTGGAAAGAGAGAATTCTTGAGAAAAGTATTTGGAAAGAGGTTTTAGTTACGATAAATGTTTAATAATAATAAAAGAATTTTGAAATTTGTGGTTAAATTAAGGGTTAAGAAATTCCTATAGTTTTTTCAATTGACTTTTCATTAAAGAGATTGAATTGTATAAATTATTAATTTTTTGGAAGTGAATTTAGAATTTAATATTTTGAAATGAGTTGAGCTTTGCTAAATTTTAAAGATCTTAAAGTGAGATGTTGATTTTGAAGAGTAAACTATAAGATGATGTTTTATATTGTTCTTTGAGTGTTGTGATTACATCTTGTGCCACTGAGATTACCCCGAAATTTCCTGGACATTTCTAAATATGAAAAATATTCGATTGATTTCCCTAAGCATTAGAATCTTCCAAATAAGTTCATTCGAACTCATGGTTCATTTGAGTCTGATGCATGCCACCGATAAAAAGGTTTAATTATTAGTTTTTTATTGCTCTATTTATACACTTGTCAGGTCGATGCAGATCGCTATATGCGCTAACCCGTAATAATGAAGGTAGAGCAATATGAATATGTTTTGATGGTTGGTTGTTTGCATTGAGTATATATTATTAGTAGTGTAGTTAAGGTATATTAGCTTAGTTACAGATTTTCTGTAACGTCCCGTAATTTTACCACTTTGAAAATGAAAGATTTAATGTATTTAAATATTCAAATATATAATTTTCAAACTTAAATAATCATGTTTTATATAATGAATAAGAATGGTGAACTTATTTTTAGAATTGAATAAAGATTTTGGACTTTTACCATAACATTAACAAAATTGACAAAAGCCAGTTTTCGATAAAATTGGATATACGGTCAAATAATAGTTTTAAAAGATGAATAACTTCTTTTAAAATCATTTTTAACCTAAATTTACCTGGCCTAAATTTACCTGGCCTTCGTTTTATCTTTTAGACGATAATTTGGAATGGTGCAACAAATCGATAAAATTGGATATATGGTAAAACAAGATGTGTAACTAAGGTTAGGAATGGTGCAACTAGTGCCCTAAATTTACCTGGCCTTCGTTTTATCTTTTAGACGAAGGGTGGAACAAATCGAAAGGAAAGCCCGGATGCTCTAAAAAGGTTTTCCCTAAGTAAAAAGTGAAGAGTTTTCCAAGAGTTAAACAAGGATTTGAATAAAATGGTTTTGGGTTTATTGTAACGATGTTTTACATAACATCATTTTTAACCCATTTAAATGAGGATTTGGAAATAGAAAATCTTTATTAAAGGTTTAAACGTGATTTTAAATAAGATGACTTGGTATTTCCCAAGATTAAAGAGAAGTTTCAAGTAAAAGATTTAAAGAAATAATGTTGAAATGTTTTCCTAAGTTGAAGAGAAAATAATTTGGAATTATTCCAAGATTTAAGAAAGGTTTAAATAAATCAAATGATTTGATAAATGAGGCTTAATGATTCCTTATACTCTTGAAAAGAAAATGGAATAAATTGAAAAGAATATATCTAAGAAAGATATTTGATTTAAATAAAAGATGAAGTAATTGATTGATGATTGATATCCATATATGAACTAAACATCGTTTTATCGATAATTGGTTTCGAAGGAACCAGGATCAGATTTGGGTAACTATCCGAAAACAATTTCGAACCAATGTATACGTTTGAAAGTGAAGACATGTTGAAGATAATGATTATTAAAGACCAGAGATCTTCATTAGCGGAAGGACTGCTTGTTGACATTCTCTGGGTAGTTCCCAATATAGAGATATTTATTGTAGCAGTGGTCCTATCGTGTTTTAGAATCTTTGGATTGCAAGGACTACTCATTACTAATGGTAGTAGGAGGAGTGCCTTCGGTTTCGTTCAGTCCCAGAACGAAATTGTATAGATGAGTGTCTGATAGGGCATTTCTGATCACATAAATTGATCTCTACCAACGTATTATCTGCTATGTTAAGGAATGGAAATGTGGCAAGAGTTATACGTTGGTAGAAATCAGTTGTGTGATTAAGGAATGGAAATGTGGCATTCAAAGTGGAACCTATTATGATCAAAGCGTGGTTTTATATGAAAAGTGCGGCTTTGTCTAAGTTGAGCGTAACCTCACTCCCAAGCCTCACATCTCGAAAATGATATGGGAACTATTTTACATATTTCAGGCTTAGTATGACGAGGGTGGCGTATGATCCCTCAAGGTGACCGGCGGCGTATAATCTAGGTCACCAAGGTGTCCAGACGGGACCCTTATTGTATGGTATAGTGGCATCTGAATCCTTGCATGAGAAGCCACCGGATATCGAGAAGTGTGGCAATATGAGGAATAGTGGTGTGTGAGTCCTTGCACGAAAAACCGGGTTTCGGTTGTTATACGTGGTTATCGAGGTTCCCTATCATGTTGGAAAATCCAATTCCAATACGAGCTTTATGGATTTGATTGTAGTCCCAAAGCTGTAATGACTTGCAAACATTTCACGTACCCCTTTTGGTATCATATATTCCGTCCGGTATATTCCGTTTGACCTAGTCCGGATATATCCATTAAACTTTGTCCGGGTATTGATACCTTATTTTAATAAGTTCATTTGAAAGATGTTTTCCAAGAGAACGTCATTAAAGATACTATCGAATTATTTTGGTAATAAAAGTGTTATGGTTATCATAAGGTAAAAACCCGTCTGTATTTATGTGTGGGCGTGGTCTTATAAGATACCCTTCTTTTTAAAGTTTTTGATAACATTGTCATGAGCTATATATTTAAAATTTCGAGTATCTCACGCTGGTTTATCAAGCTTGATCCGGGTATTTTTAATACTCGGGTCAAATCCGAGTAGTTTCAGGATTAGCTGAAGACGCTTGGAGTTTCCAAAGGAGAGTTGGAGATCTTCATCATCGTATAGACGTATTCTATTATCTGTTGCATTTACTGCATTTGTTTTGTTGTTTTTCAGCATTTGTAAGGGCAGGTGTTATAACTGTCTAGGCCGAATCTAGGTTAGACTCTGATATATGTTTTATAATTTTCCACTGTAAAGATTATTGTCGAAATAATATATGTTATTCCATTCATGTGAGATTTTGTTTTTCTATTCCGTTCTATCTTTATTTTTCTTTTTACCCTTAATGATCCGCTTGTTTGTGCAGTTTGAGTTGGACATGTCCAGTTTATTATCGATTCAAAGGGTACGGAAAAATGGGTCGTTACATTTTCCCTATGAAGAAATTGCGAGGACGCAATTTTCTAAGAGGGGAATCCATAACCACCCGGTGTTGAATCGTAATGAACTAAAAATTATTAATGGTGATTTAACTAATTAAAATGGATTTTAAAGATTAAATAAGTCTAATTTTTGAATATTTAGAAATATTGGAATTTGAGGATTAAATAATTATTAATTAAATCTAATTATTTTGGAAAGAATTATTTGATAAAAGAATCACGAAATAATTTTTTTAGATGTAAATATTTTGAAATTATAATTATCGATAAATGATGAATTAAATTATTTTATGGTAATAATGATATTTTAGTTTAGAAATGATTTTAAATTATATTAAAATTGATTTAGTAAATTTTTAATTTTTTTTAATAAGGGTAAATGAGATTAGAAATATATTTCAAAAGGAAAAGGAATTCCATTTTATTTAAATAAGGAGTTTTGGAATTTATTTAATAAATGAGTTTAAAATGTAATTAATGAATAGTTAAAAAAAATAAGTTAAAATATACGAAAATAATATATTATAAAATTATATCGAATGAATAATATTTATAGAGCAATATATAATTTTAAAATGAAAATTTGAGTTGATTTGGGTTAATACATGAATTTTTATTATAATAGGCTAAATATATCTAGGTTGGAATAAATAATTATAATAAAAAGAATTTGTGGAAAATAAATATTATAAGATTCCATAATGTTATATAATCACTTAAGTAATTAAAATATAATTTTTATTTAGGTGTTGATATTAGTTTGCGTTAACTAAAAATTAGTAGAAGTGTGAAATAAGAGAAGGAAAGAAATGGAAATGGGTTAGAATTTGCATAAGGCCCAAATCCATTTCTCTATTTCTAGACCTTCCTTGGCTCTAGAATTATCTCTCTTGCTCATGATACAACTCATGTTCAAGCCCTTCTTCATTTTTCATTCTCTTTTTCCTGAAGAAAATTTATTTCAAACCATTTTTTCTTCTTCTTTCAAAAATCAAAATAAATAAAAATAAAATTCCAAAATCCCAGAATTAAAATATGTTTCTCTTAACACCATGCTACACCATTACATATGAAGAAGATTGCTTTTTGATCAAGATTTGGAGCATAGCTAGGAATTTTACAATAAGTGAGAAAGAGGGGAAGGTTGAAGCAAAAGAAGAAGCGAAAGCTTCTTGAGGCTAAGGTGAGTGTTTCTCCATTCACTTCCATGTCTAAATTCATGGACATCGTTTTGTATGTTGAATGTAATGGTTGAAGTAGCTTGATAGTAAAGAAATCATCTCTGTGAAATGTTTACTCACCGTATAAATACTGAACCCATTCACTGTCAAATATTTATCTCGATTGTGCTATGATCTTATGTTGGTTAATGTGTGTATTTGAGCGCTTAATTGATTCTTGAAATTGTGTAAGAAGTTAGGTTCGAACAAAGGCATAAGTGGCGCGAAACGACGATGAGAGGGGGAAGTAACCTAAAGCTACACGCTCCAAGAATCCCACAAGCGGTTGATCCCTCTCCCTTGGCGGTCGACCGCCCATGGGTTGATGGTCGACCCCTGTAGCTTGTAACTCCAAATTAGTTCATAGCTTTAAAAAAATATAATTCCCTTTGAAAAAATAAAATATAAATTATTTTAGAAAGTAAACAAAAAGTCCTTTTCCTAAAATGAGGTTATTTTGTGTAAACATGGTTATTTTCATCAAAATTAAATTAGGAAAATATCTATTTATTCAAATTAAATAGGAATTGGTTTTCGAGTTTAAAAATTCATTTAAAAGTCCAAATAAATCCTAGAAAAATGTGAAATGGTTTATAATTATTATTACTTAATTGTCAAAATATTTTTCATGAATTTTGAATATAATCTAAAGTCTTGAGAATTATATTTTATGGCTTTGGAGTAAAAGAAATCGATTTAGAGATTATAAATTTATTTATAAATCATAATTGATCGTAGAAATTTATAAATAATTTTTAGACGTAATATTCAATTTTAAGAGATATTTCCAAGATTTTGGAATATGGAAATGAGTTTTCAAACAGTAATTTATAAATATTAAAATGTTATTTTGATTTATAAATTAATTATTTTATCTATGTAAAATTTATAAATGCTTTTATTAGTTACAGATATGTTTTATAAATAAATATATTTATATCTCTGTATAAATAAAATGAACGATTGTGTGTTTGGAATGATTTATACTTCTACACAATGAGGAATTAGAATAAACAAGGTTATAATACCGTTTGGGATGGGGCATTCAGTAATATTTTTTAGTTATTCTTTGGACTTGTTATATAAAATAATATTTTATGTAGTGAGTGTAGTTTACGAGCATCGAGCAAACATTCGAGTGATAACATGTGGTATGGGACGCTTGTGTTGATACTTGTTTGATTACTTTATGTAAGTAGATTCCACTCGATAGGGTCAAGTCTATGAGGTATTATTATGGTGATGCGAACTGAGAGTGAGCAGGCTGAGAGCCATAAGTGTGCCTATCTATTGTGTGTATACTCCTATTATACGTTAGGGAGTAAACCAAATTGGCTAGTATCCATCATAGCAGCCTGATTGCAGGGTTCGCACCCCGAATCTGCGATACCCTTTTCATGTATATGGTTGAGAGCCACTGCCCCCGTGTCACATAGGCCAACGTCAATTACCATTGGGGCACTTGTAGGGTCATGACCATTGTATGGAGTTGTCTTGCATTTGATGGATATTTGGTCACAATGGTCATCGAGATAACCGATGACTATAGGAAGAAAGCATGTGAAAAAGGCTCCCACAGCAGGCTGAGAGATGTCAGTCTCCCATCTAGTTATTTTGATACAGAGATTTACTTATTCTTCTATGTTAGAACATTATGTATAAGGCTGAGAGCTGGTCGGATCATTTCTTAAGACCGATACAGAAATAGTTTTTTATGATGCTAAGAGCACACAGGACCGAGAGTCTGGATGACAACATACAATACTGGGAGTTGTGTAGACTATTAGAGGTCTTAGAGACCGTATGATTATTCCATTGGATAAGAGCCGAGTTGACTACTATGAGGCGGAAAGTCTAGATGATTATTACATGATTATAGATCTCTTTGATTGTTCATTGGACTACATGTCCGTGTAGTTGAGTAACTCTATACACATTGATTATTGCACTACTGAGAATAGCTAGAAAATGCTGAGAGCATGGAGTTGGATCCTATACTTATCTTTTATATGGTTATCTGAGAGATGACCTTAGCTACTAAGGGTATGCCATATTTGTATTACATATATGTTTGATATGGATGATTATTATGCATTTATATATATATATATGTTGAGTATGACTAAGAATGGCAATGGGTCAGGTTAGGCTGGTTTTTTTACCCCAGACCTGCCATGGATGTTTTTGTCCAGACATTCCTTGGATTTTTTAAACCATGCCCTCTGGCCCGTCCCATAGACTCGGTGTAGGTTTGGACTTTCGCCGTGTACCCCGAACCTATATGGGTCAGGGTAGACCCGCCCCACCCTAAGATCCGATGATGCTTTAATATTCATTCAAAATTATGTGTTAATGTACATACATGCATATATATATATATATAATTTACAAGAGGGATTGTCACTAACGAATACTGTAAATATAAATATTATTGTGTTTACAATGATAAGTAAGGTAATAAAAATGAGGTGTGTGATAACGGTTCAAGAAAAACATGCGTATGTTATTATATAATTATTAGTGATGCAACTTAATATCATAAAAATCATATAACTTATTGAGTGGAACATTAGAATATCCATGTTATAACCGCTTACATATAAAACGGTTAACAAATAATCGTTATTGCAATAAAACGATTTTATAAGATTTCAGCAGTGTAGGTCAGGTTGGGTGGGTCGGCTAAGCTCTTAAAACGGGTTATAGGTCTACCCGCTCCGATACCTCATTGGGGTGGGTCTTGGTAGGTCATAATAGGGACGGGTCTACCAAGTTTAGACTCTAGACCTGCCCTATTTCCATCCCTAAGTATGACGGACACCAGGTATGTCTACTTTATGATTATATAAGAGATAATCTTAGGCATTGCTTAGGGCATGTCCTATGTTACTGATGACTACTTATGTTTAATGATAGCTAGGTAAATATTGATGCTTCCCTCACTTGACGTTACACACTTAGTAGGTAGTTTGACTTGAATTTCTTTATGGGTATTATTGCTTATATATGGTTTTGAGATGTGTTGCTACATTGAGGTATCCTTATACCATTTTATGATATCATTGATATACTTTGCTATTATCATGATATATTGACACCTACATTTTAGACATAGTCTGGCTCGTGTGTTATTTATATACTACTTAGATCAATTCGAGACATTACAAGTTCAGGGACGAAGTGACTAGCTTTTGGTTGTTGGGCATAAATGGAGGTCGGATTATTAGTCGATTAGGGTGTCATTATATATAGTTATAGCCTCATGTGTACATGATTGTTATGACATGTTATTGGACTTATATTGTTTTTATATTATTGGGAGAGTGGGTATTGACTCTTTTATATTGACCATACTTGGATAGATGTATATTTTGTATTATATATTTACCGCTGCGTTTGATGACTCTGTGTTCTCTATTGTTTATTTTATATTATGTATTGTTCTTTCCAAGATTTGCATATGTTTATTGCTTTGTGCCAATATTGGGTACATATAGGCTAGTTTTATATATGATGTTTAAATAGTACCAGTGCTTAATAGATTTAGGGGTATGCCTTAGGAGAAATTATGTAATTTGTTACATATATCTAACTCGGTAACCAATCTTGTTCAAAATAAATGTGTTTTATTTCTATTATATACTTGATATAATGTGTTATGTTAATTAATTTAATTAAAAGTATATTTAAATAAAAAAATCCATAAATGATATGTTTTATGATAATAGTTACAAAGTGTTGTAATCGTGAGTAATTTACCACAGAGAAAACAAATATACCATTTTAAATGTTCCTAGTCAAGATTCATTGAAACTGGATACCGATGTATCCATTGAGACCAGAGTACGTAATGCTCTCCCAATATTGGGCTGTGTATAACTCATGATTGTTGGGAGAACCTAGGGGTTATGTTCTGATAGTTATTGGATAGCTATGGAACAACCCACTCGATAGTTTTCTATTGGTTAATATAGCTAAGGTCAAATAGAGAATATCAATATGACAGATTTACACAATTCTCTCGACTTGAGAATACCGTCGATCTTCAATATGAAAGCTCTGCTTTGATTATAGTTTAATTATGGCACGGTGTCCATTGATTAACTATAGTTGGGTCGAGTGGAAGTATGGGACGTGAAGCACTATTCAAGAGAGGATTCATCTCCTTAGTCATATGGGGTTAGTATCATGGTCAACTCAAAGTTAAAGTCTTTGGCCAGTGCAATTCAGTTAATAATGATTGGTATTATTGAACCAAGGACTTTGTGTTTGGATATAGAGTTTAATATGGACGATATTAGAATTTTGACCATTACCAATTCCATAAGTCCAAAGTGATATAGTTTTGACGAAGAGAATTGGTATAAAATAAAGGTTACAATAAGTTAACACTTAACAAAGTGAAATTAGATTTTATCGAAAATTGTAAGAGATTAATTTAACCAAAATATAAAACTGCCTGCTAAGTGATGTGTGAACATTAACAATCGATAGTTTGATGTTAATCGCTGACCAAATTTACACCTGACGAGTCACACAACCAAAACGATGAATTCTTCTTTGACTACACAATTTAATTAGTTTATAATTTTATTAGTTAAGTTAAATTATATAATATTTATGAAATATTATTTAAAAATTTGATATTGATTTAATGTATGAATATTAAATGTATTCATAAAATTTGTAAATACATTAATCTATATACGATATCAATAAGCATTTTAAATTAGATTCAAAATGTGAACTATTCTTCAGGCTTTAAATGGGTTTATAGCCCAACATAGGATAGATAGGATTGGCTGGAATAAAAGTGTTAGAGTCAGATATTTGATGGACTAAAGAGGAGTGAAAATGAGTGGTTGAGATGGAAGGAGATAAAGTAAAAGATATAATCCTAAACTCTCTCCTTTCCTTCCTCTATTTAAACATCTTTTCCTCCATTTGATAAGGATCTTTTCGGAGCCTCCATCTACATTCCCTTGTTGGCCCACCTTCCTTCTTCCATCTCTTTAATATCCTAAGCTAAAAAAATCAATATAGTTGCTATTTGATGGCTGAAGGTCAACCATTGAAGGACTAGCAATCTGCCAAATCGAAAAAGGTTTCAAAAGGGAGAGTTCATCCTTTCAAGGTGTGCTTTAAGGCTTTGATTCTTAGGTATAATTTCCATTAAATTGTAGTTTATAATCGTTTGAATAATATTTCATTATGTATATGTTATTATTATATTGTTAGTTAGGTGACCTCTGATATATATATTAATGTTGTCATAAGTTAGTTTGGTTATATGTATGTGTTATCCTGCCTTTTGACCAGGCAGAGTCAGGACAAACTAGATAGATAAAACTTGGAGTTATCAAGGCGGAAAGCCTGGAGAGATAGCCCAGGAGTCCAAAAACCAAGAACAGACATAGCCACAAAGTCAAAGCCAAAACCATAAAAGACAACAAGGTAATGGGATCCCTCGATTTGGGGATCGGTACCAACTCCTACTTGAGGATCGGTACTGACTCCCAAAAACAACTTGGGTGGACCACATCTTCTGCATACATGCTTGTCTTAGTGCCATTAGTTTATTTTTGACGTTGGTTTTCTTAATCAATGCAATTCTTTATCAATCTCCACGACACTTGAAACTGCAACCGTGTTTTCCCGCAACTCTATCATTTGGGTCAGAAACAAGCTAAAACAAATACAAACAACCGTGGAATCGAGAAGCTAACTACGAGACGATTCGAGGTGAGGGATTAAAGTGTTGAAATATGGGCATCTTGGGGATCAGCACTGATTCCCACCTAGGGATCGGTGATAAGTCCCAACTTCTGCTGAGGTGTCACCGATAATTTTGGAAGAATTGTTCAAGTTCGTGCACAATGGTTTGGAGATATATTAAATGAGATTTTAGGCTCCTTACCTTTGTAAATAGGGGTGTAGGGCTCATTTTTAGGAATCTTTTGGCTCTACTTCCATTACTTCTCAGAATCTTTTAATTTTGAAATTCTAAAGGTTGGAGTTGTATCGACCCCCAAGAACTTCTGCCTCCAAATAAAAAATAAGCAATAAAACTTCATAGTGGACGTAGGCCTTGCTTTGCCAAAACACTATAAACGACCATGTCTTGTTTATTCCCTCATTTTATTTACTTTTCTTCATTTATTCTATACTACAAAAACTTTTGGGTGTTTATGCCATTTTTGGTTCAAACATTTTGGTGCTTTTACTGAGAACATATATTCTTAGGCCATTTGGATCCATCATATACTATTGGATATCCTATATCCAAGAGATAGATCTAATCTCTTTATCTCTGAATTCTATAACTCAGATTTTCAAAGGTCTACAAAAAAGCTTTCTGTCATGGCCCAATCAAGAAGAGATCGTTCCACCAATTCAGAGCAACTACTGAAATCGAGAATCAGAATCCTCAGCAAGGAGATGGAGTTGTCCAGCTAACCCAACCCGAGGTCCAGGCTCCAACTAACATTGTTACCAAAGTGGAGATGGATAGGATGATGAAGAAGATGGAAGACAAGCTCCAAGCTAGCCAACAGGAGATGAACATCATGATGCAATGGAGCTTGAGGCTACTAAATGAGTTTACTCAAAATAGCCACAGACGGAGTATAAGGGATTCCAACTCAGATTCAGAGAGTTCTTCCTCCGAGCGAAGACGGAGGGAAAGAAGACAAAAGCTCAATATGCTGTTGGAACTTCCGCACAAGGAAGAGGACGAGCCCCAGACTCGAGTTCAAGGATCGGTACCGACCACTACTTAGGACTCTTTACCGACCCCCAAAATGGTGGGCCTAAGGCCCATCCTTTGGAAGGCAGCGTGGATGTCGTCTCTGGATGGTAAGGAGGTTGGTTAGTGAAAATAGGTCTAGAACTAATGATGATTGGGAAACTTATGCTAGTCGAAACCCGTTCATAGAGGATATCCTTCACGTGAAATACCCCTAGAGATTCAACATGCCAATGGTGCCATTGTATGGAGGAACGACGGATCCTAGGCAACACTTATTAAGATATGAATGGCACATGGATTCAACCAGGGCTTCAGATGCTGTAAAGTGCCGCTGTTTTCCAATCTTCTTAGAAGTAGTGGCTATAATGTGGTTCACTCAGCTTCAGCCAAGGTCCATATCATCTTTTGCTGAATTGTCATGGAAATTCATGAAGCAATTATGTTTGCATACCTTACGTCTGAAGCACGTGATGTCGTTGTCTAATGTATATCAAGTTGAAGGAGAATCGCTATGGGATTATTTAAATCGGTTCCATATGGCTGTAATGGAAATAATGGATCCAAAGGAAGATATGGTGTTGATGGCACTTTGTAGAGGAGTTCATCCCGACTCGGATTTTAGGGATTGGATAGAAAGAAAGCGACCATCAGCAATGGAAGCTTTCTAGAGGAAAGCTAATGAGCATCTGCATTGGGAGGATGTGCGTAAGCATCTACGGAGAACTGATGCTGGAAGTTCAAATGAGCCAATTCAGAGAAAGATTGTTGTAATGGAATTTGGAGGAAGCTTTGGAAATGTTGATTGTAACGACCCACCTTTTTGGACAATTTAAATCGACAAGTAGACACACATGCCGATTCCAAAGCATTCAAAAGGGAGGATTGTTAATGGGGTAAATAAGAAAAGAAGAGAAAAGGAACAAGAAACAACCACAAAATCTCGCAGCGGGAAGATAAAATATAATAATCAAATAAACAGTTCATGAAGTTGTTTAATATACCTTTGATTATCATTTATACATCATTTATCAGAGTTATACATATACAACAGAACAAATAAAACAATGCAGCAAACAGCATGATGCAAGGATAATAATAGTAATAGTATACCAAATCTTCGTCTTCGTCCTCCAGAATAAATCTTCAATAAGCTGAAAAACTCAGGACTGACCCGAGCGTAATGAAAAGACAAAACACTCGAGTCAGGACTAAAATATCCTTATGTAAGTTAAATCAATCGTAAATAAAGATGAGTGTAACGGCGTCAGAGATGTTTACGGGGTTTGACATCTCCTATCCAGTGTCGATGTGCGTGCAATAACTCAAGAGATGTTACGGGATTTTCCATCTCTTAAGGATCCGTTAAACTATCTACTATGTAGTACAATACGCTATTATAATATGTCTATAGTAAAATAAACTATTAAAATAGCGTTAAGGCGTTACCCATATCCCCCTTAACACATTTTTTTATATATTCCCATAGTCTATACAGTACCGTAATTCCTCCGTAAACTGGAGGGCTATTAGAGGGCACTCCATAGGTATGGTACAAAACAAACTCGTAGAAGGCGCTCTAGGGCATGTGAACACGGCACACGAGGAGATGCCAGGGTAGATATACCAATTGCACTCCCGGACTGGTGGTGACGCATAGCAGCTACTACCGCCCACCTCGGACACACTCCCAAACAATCGAGGGGTGGCCACCAAAACAATCACAAAAGCAATAGAATGGTATCGAAGAAATATGCCCGATAAGAGGAATGACCTCACATTGGCCCGGTATAGCTCCTGATTTTAGTCACATCTAAGCTGACTCATGGGAGTCAAGGTCACGTCATACCATATAGAATCGTCGCCAAACCATCCTACTTCATTTCTGGAATCTCCACCACGTACACAGTTGTTAAAGTGGTTTTCGGTATCGACAGAGAGTATGCCCATATCCGATCCCGGTCTCTTTAACAACCGAACGCTTATTACACACCGGATGGTTCTTTTACATTTTCAAAAATCAATTCATAATTGATATCAAAATATCAAGTTCGCTTCAAAAATCAAATCCATTTCAAAATCATCGTATTTACGCAAAATACACGATTTCATTCAAAAATCATTTCGCCCCAATATCTCATTTCAATTTAAAAATTATTTCACATTTCAATTTAGGTTGTAACTTCATTTAGCCCAATTCGTATTTAAATCCAAGATTTAAATATAAACATTTCACCTTATTGACCAGTTGGAAATTTTGGAAAATAGTTTTGAATAGTTTAAAGTAGCTTAAATAATTGAAAATAGTTAAAATACTCTAAATATTAAAGATAGATTTCAAAATAGTTTTAAATTGATTTAATATAGTTAATAGATTTAAAATAGATTTAATATAATTAAATAGGTTAAATAGCTTTAAAAAAATAGATTAAATATAATTAAAAATAAATTAAATAGGTTAATTATTTTAAAATAAATTAAATCAAATTAAGTAGATTTAAAATAGATTAAAATAAGTTAATATGTTTAAATAAGTTAAAATAACTTAATATAATTAATATAGGTTAAAATAGTTTAGTATAAAATAGTTTAAGTATTTAAAATAGTTTATATAGCAGAATAACTTCAGAAAACCAAATTTGAAATAGCTTCAAAGTCAACCATTTTAATTTCCAACTTACCAATTCTGAATCAAATTCAAATTCCATTCAGTCGATTCAAATCTCAATTTCAGTTCAATCAATTTCGATTTCAAATTAATTCAATTCTATCCCAAATCCAATTTCCTCAAATTTCAAAATGTTGTCTTTATCACACTTTTACTTAATAATATTCAAAATCCGAATAAAAGTTGAATCCTTAAAAAAAATCAAATCAATTTACAAAATTCAATCATATCACTATTTTAATTTCAAAGTCTTAACTTCAATTATTAACCAATTTGTTTAACAAAAATTTATTTCAACATCTCAACCTCAAATTCGCGATAAATTCAATTCTATAAAATTTGATTTCTAAATTCCTTTAAATCAAACCATTTAAAATAATTCCAAATCGAAGATTTTACAAATTATTTAATTTAACCAATCCGGTGCCCATATATAATTTTCTATCCTATGGCCAAGTGATCAGTTATTTCAATTAAATTTCAGGAATAGAGATATATCATTTCAATTCGAATTATAGTGTCATAGGTATATATCATTTCAACCTATTTCTCAATTTATTCAAAATGATTTAATTTACAACTGTAAATAATACACAGGGTGATGACAGGATATATACAACAAATAAACATCCAATCATTCAAACATCAATCAATAGCATCTATCGCAACCAATCATCCAAACAGACAATATAAATCACGGAAATTCATAGTTATAAATGTTCGGTAATTTAATTGCGATTAAATTTCAATTCTAATTTGACTGTCGATTTTAATTCTAATTTGACTGTCGATTTCAATTCTAATTTGACTGTCGATTTCAATTACTAACATTAAATTCGATGACAATCTAGATGACAGTTAAACTTTATCAACAACGACAAATAAAAATTATATCACTTCACAATATTAAATTTAACTAGCATCAGAATATTCTAGTACGTTGTGAGCGTTATAAAACACTCACCTTGAGTTTTACGATTTTTAATCAAATCGAACGATGTTCGATTTAACCAAAAAAATTTAACAAGCTCAAAACAGTCCCGGATCTGCACTGCAGCGAAGCACTCGTCGCTGCGATTCCAACGTCGCCAGTTTCGTCCGATTTTGATAACGAATGAAGGAGTTACACCATTTTCAAGTTTGAATACAATTTATATAAATAATTTTCCTTTTTTTTTAAACCTTAATCGAATCTGGCCATTCATCCCTCAAAAATCAAATCTGGGCCGTGACAAGTCTTCTTCCTCAACGCAACTACTCCAGGTAACAAACGTATGCAAGGCAACCCATCACGTCCACGTTCAACCTAAAACCGCGACCACCACGTTCAACTTGAGATCGATCAACTAGTGCCAACCCAAAGCCCACGCTATGCCTCACCCACGGCCGGAACAGCATCGAACTCGATGCCACGATGGCTGAGAAAACTGCTTCTAAACGCGAGACGAACGCGACCAAATTCTGGCTCCAAACTATGACAATAAATTAAATCTACCGTTGGATGCGTAGATGTCGCTATGCTCTACAAGATTGTAGTTAAAAGATTTTCAAAATAGTTTGTGGATTGAGAGCAAAATGAGGGAGAACGAGGAGAAGTTTCGGCCATTAATACGAAAGTGGCGGCCACGAATGATAGCTAGGGTTTCGGCTGAGGATACGTGAATATATACGCGTATAGAATATTATTTTATATTATTATCCACAAATAACCTGATTTTCGGACGAACTCCAAATTAGACGTGCCGACAGGCGTTCCTAAGGTTTTACCCGCATTCCGAACACAATGGAATGTGTTTCGAAAGCCAATTTGATCGTATGTGGAAGATAGCTTTTTGAATCGAATTAAAATATTAAATTTTCGATATTTATTTCAGCGCGTTACCAACCCGTACGACCAAACGATAACTCCAAACGCTACGAAATTTGAAATCCGATAATAATACACTATTACGGATCCAATGAAACTAGTTTCATCGAATTCCGAGACTGTGCCTCGGAAGGCTATTTTTTTACTCGTCGATTAAATCGACGACTTTTCAAAATTACAGAATTTCTTACAAATCCAATTTTAAATGTTAACAATTTCATTGTTGTTTAAATAAAATTTTATATCAATCTTCGATATCATTTTCAATCATATTATATTCAAAATTCAATTATTCAAATATTTGCAAATTTAAATTGTAAACAATTTAGATTATCCGAAATTCATTATCTTGAAATATTTGAAAATGAACTTTTAAAATTTAACTTTAAAACGAATTCAAATTATGGAACAATTATTTCCGTTATACAGTTATTCAATTCCCATTATTCAATCTATTCAATTATTCAATTTATTTCCAATATTAAATTTAAACAATTTAATTGATCCATATTCAACAAATTTCAATATTAGATTTTACATGAATCCTTATTACTAATCAATTACTTTATTTACATCTAATGAATTCAACATTTATTTAACCAACTATTGATCGTAAACTCATTCAATAAGTAGCATTTATATTTCAGTATTGGATTTTTAAATAAATTTCCGTTATTAGTCAATTACCTTATTCACATCTAGTGCATCCAACATTTGTTATTCAACTTCAGTTATTGATTGTAAACCCAGTTAATATATAAAATTTCATTTCATTTACAATTGGTTTCTAAATTCAATTCGACTGACAAATAAACAAGTAACTTATAATAATTATCACCATTTTCCTTTAATCACACTTATAAGTTTATTATTTACTAACAACTGTCACAAATTTCCTATATAAGACAAATTAGATTCCATTACCATTGACTACATCTTATTTCATTAGTTAACGTAATATTTACATTTGTTTTTCTTATATTCCCTTATAACCAAGTTATAATATTTAAGTCATTTCAATTGATTGGAATAACATTTAATTCATTAATAATTAACTTAGATAAATATTGTGATAATTCATTCTAGTTATTATTATCATAAATAAATTACAAAATTTTAATCCTTCCAACATTAAACCATGAAATCTTATTAAATTAACTATTTTAATTATCGAAAATCTACGGGTTGTTACATTGATGTAAAAGTTGGTAATCAAAACAGAGGAGGAAAACAAAATAATGATGGGGCAAAGATGGGAAAGCCAGATAACAGGAGTCGTTTCAAAGGTCCTAAGAATGAACTTACAGTGAATTGAACAACTCGATAGAGAACTTCTATCTAGCTACTCAAAATACTGAACCATATAGGAAACTGGCTCCAAGGGAGTTGACTGAGAAGGAGAGTAAGTCAGCCAAGTTCTGCAGATTCCATGAGATCTACAGTCATAATACTAATGAGTGCAGGCACTTGTGCGACATGATTGAAGAACTAATAAGAAAAAATAAATTGCAACAATATGTGAAAACCTCGCATGATGGTGGGCAAGGAAATTCTAGCGCCCTTGGGCCGTCTTCCCAGCAGGGGCAAGCTGAGCCTGGTGCTGATGCATTCAGGCGGCTAGAAAAACAATTAATGATAAACACAATCATCGACGAGGCTTATCCTGTCAATAAGAGTTTTGTGGAAATGGATAGATATAATGGAGCTCTGAAGTATGATGAGAGCGAAAGTTTTTATGCTATCGATGATGGGGCTCCGGCAAAACAATCTCGAACTATGACAGACAGCATTGTTTTTCGAAATAGGGATGCTGATGGAGTCGAGGCTCGAACCATTGACCCACTCGTGATCTTAGCTGCGATTGGTCCTGCATTTGTATGAAAGGTGCTTGCTGATTGTGGGAGTTCAGTCAATATTTTGTTCAAAAAAGCTTACGATCAAATGATGTTAGAGGAGAGAGATTTGAAGCCTTATATGTCTCGTATATAGGCGTTCAATGGGATGGCTACTGAAGCCATAGGATTTATCGAATTATCGATGGAACTTGGTAAAGGCGATCGCAGGTGAGTGTGGTCGTGCCATTTTTATTGTTGGATATCTATTCTACTTATAATGCATTCTTGGGACAACTGGCCCTAGCAGAATTCAGAGCAGCCATCGCTCCTTGATGTTTAACAATAATATTCCCCATAGACAATGGAGTAGGGATCGTGCACGGAGATCAAGTGGCTAGCCGCAAGTGCTATGTCGCTGAACTGAAGGAAGCAAGTCATAAGGAGAAAGGAAAGAGTGTAGAGAAGGTCATTTGCATAAAGGCTTTGGATGCATATCAACTACCGCCCGAGCTCCGGCTCGGGCAAACTAGTCAGCTCTACGATGACCATGACCGACAAAAAGAGCCGGAGGGTGGACGAGCAGCTCCCATCAAGTTGGCAATTGTTGTTCCAGTCAGTAGGGATGACCCAAATAAAGTCCTGAAGGTCGGATCTTAGGTCGGTACTTGTGTGATGAGGGAGTTGGTTGGTTTTTCCAGGCAAACCTGGATGTGTTTACCTGGACACACTCCATGGGGATCACGCCCGGGATAGCGAGCCATGCATTAAACATAAATCCTAAATGTGTTCATGTGAAATAGAAATGTCGTAGCCTGGGTCCGGAGAAATCTGATGCGCTCAAAGAAGAAGTGGATAAGCTAAAGGATATCAGCTTTATTCATGTGCCCTATATCCGGATTGGGTATTAAACCTTGTTTTGGTGAAGAAAGCAAATGGGAAGTGGAGGACATGCATCAATTATTCCGACTTGAATAAAGCATGCCCGAAGGACAGCTTCCCGCTTCTAAGAATAGATTAGTTGGTGGACTCAACTGCTGGACATGATTTACTTTCATTTATGGACGCATACTCCGGATATAATCAAATCCTGATACACATCCCAGATTATGAATAGATTATGGTCATGCCCTTTGGACTAAAGAATGCAGGAGCAACTTACTCGAGACTCGTGAACCTAATGTTTAAAGTCCAAATTGGACAATTGATGGAGGTTTACGTCGACGACATGCTTGTGAAGTCATGATGCTCGAGAAACCACATTGATGAACTAGTAGAAATGTTTGTTATCCTCCGATGACATGGGATGAAATTCAACCCTTTGAAATGCTCTTTCGGTGTTGCGTTAGAGAAATTCTTGGGTTTCATCATTAACTCTAATGGAATTGAAGCTAATCCAGAAAAAAATCAAGGCTTTGAGAGAGATTGAAGCCCCAAAGACGATCAAAGAGGTCCAAAGCTTAAATGGGATGGCTGCCGCCCTGAGTCGATTCATCTCCAGAGCAACTGATAAATGCATCCCTTTCTTTGAGGTGATCAAGGAGGGAAAGAGAAATTTTGAGTGGAATCAAGACTGCAAAGACACATTCCGAGCTTTGGCAAATTACTTAGAGAGACCTCCCATTCTCTCAAAACCAGTGGATGATGAAGATTTGTTCTTATATCTGATGGTGTCGGTGCATGCTCTGGGCGTCGTACTTGTATGTGAAGAATCTCGCATCCAGCGATCGGTCCACTACATTAGCACGCGGCTAACATGAGTAGAAAGAAGCTACCCAAGACTGGAAAAGCTCGCATATTGTCTATAGATTGCTTCGAGAAAGCTCTACCCCTATTTCCAGGCTCATCCAATACTGTCCTTACCGACCAACCTTTACGACAAGTCTTGCAATGACTTAAGACTTTTGGAAGGCCTGTTAAAATGGAACATTGACTTGAGATAGTATGATATCACCTATCACCCTTGGAGAGCAATCCAGGGTCAGGATTTGTCGGATTTCACAGTTGATTTCAGTGCACGAGATGATCCTTCGAAAGCAGTGAAGAAAAGGAAGTTGGATGGAAGATGTACATGAATGGTGCATCTAACAATTGGTGTTCCAGTGCTGGAGTTGTGCTCGTCACTCCCTAAGAACACCTGATCAGCTACGCCTTGAAACTCTATTTTTTGGCAACAAACAATGAAGCTAAGTACGAAGCCTTGATTGTAGGACTCAACATTGTGAAGTAGCTAGGAACAAAGACTCTACACATTATTTGTGACTCCCAACCGGTGGTATGCCTGGTCCGGAAAGAGTATCAGGCAAAAGGAGCAAGGCTATCTCCTTACTGCTTGATGACTTTGAATATTATACGACAACTCATAATCCCAAAGAGGAAAATGAGAAAGCTGACTCGCTTGCTAAGTTGGCTAGTTTGGGAGATGCACAGCTCATGGGCTTGGTTCCAATGGAAGTACTTTCAGCTTCGAGCATTGACCAGATGGATGTCAATTGGATCTTGGAGACTGAGCCTAAAAGGGAGTCATGGATGACTCCGATTTGGAATTATTTAATAAGAGGGATCCTTCCAAAGAGAAGGAATGAATAACGCAAAATCCTTCGCCAAGCTTCTAGATACATCATGCAAGAAGGGTTACTGTACAAGAAGGGTTTCTTTGTCCCATGCTTCAGTGTGTCTCTCACGATGAGGTCAAACGAGTTCTGAGAGAAGTTTATGAAGACGCTCGTGGCGACCATACCGGCGGGTAGACCCGGGCGAAGAAAATCCTTCGTTATGGATATTTCTAGCCAACTGTCAATCAAGACACAGCTGATTATACCCGAAAGCATGACAAGTGTTAGAGATTTGCTAAAATTCCAAGGGCCCCACTGACCTGTGCAGTTAAAGCGCCCTACCGCTCCATAGCATTTGAGGTGCGAAAAGTTTAGCGGAGATATATCGGGGATATAGCAGCATATAGCGGACGACTTTAAAAAGAGGAATGATGAAAATTCTACATTAAAAGAGGAACAAGTATTACTTATTATTTCCCACTAAGCAAAACAAGTTATAACAAAGTAAAGATAAACAAAGTTGACACTTAAAAAGTTAGAACTAGTTATAATAACCAACAGCATATATCATTGTTACATCAACTTTGAAGTTACCATTAAACTTAAAAGCAAGACATCAAGCAAAATGCTTATTTATAGGAAAAGGGGATATAGCGCGGCAACAAAATCGGGGATATAGTGGATTATTGTCGCAATATCGGGGATAATAGCGGATCCACTATATTGGGCCGCTATATAGGAATATCGTTGCCTCAAAAGTCCGCTACGGGATATATCGGGGCAATATCGGAGAATTGACTGCACAGCCACCGACAGTAATTACCCAAATGACTAGTCCTTAGCCATTTGTAGTTTAGGGGATTGATATTGTCGGTGCATTGTCGATATCCAAAGGTGGTGCAAAGTACGCCATCATGACGGTTGATTACTTTACTAATGGGCTGAGGCGGAGCCTTTGGCCACGATTACCATGAAAAAACATAATCAACTTTTTTGTTCGGAATATCATATGTCACTTTGGAGTTCCACAAGCAATCATTATCGATAACGGGACCCAATTTGATAGCATGAAATTTAAGGATTTCTGACGCCGACACCACATAGAGAAGAGATTTGCAGCGGTAGCATACCCTCAGGCAAATGAGCGGGTTGAAGCTGTAAACAAGATTATCAAGTCCATTCTTAGGAAACAATTTGAGAAAGCCAAAGGCAAGTGGGTCGATGAACTCCCGTTAACACTCTGGGCTTATCGAACCACTCACAAGATAGCGACTATCTCATTCGCCATGCCATACGGATCGGAGGCTATGATCCCGATCGAACTGGAAGTACCTTCCCATTGAGTTTCCCACTACAATCAACGGGCGAACTAGCAACTCTTTCTGGAGTCTCTTGATATGATCGATGAGAAGCAGAACGAAGCTGAGTTGAGAGCAGTTGGGCATAGACACCAAATCGCATGATATGGCAACACCAAAGTTAGGAGCCGAATCTTGAAATCGGTGATTTGGTCCTTAAACGAATCTTACCTAGCTTTAAGAACTTAAGCCCGATTTGGAAGGTCCATACACAATTAAGGAAAAGCTTGGAGACTGCACTTTCAAGCTGGCAACTGTGGACGAGATTTCGCTTTCGTGGGCGTGGAATAGCGAGAATCTATGACGCTATTTCACTTAGAGAATAAATTTGCAAATAACTGGCTAGAGCCATGTAATAAGACAGGATTTTGTCACTTTTCATCTTTAATAAAAGAAAACGGCCTTTCAAGCCAGGAATTTTGAATCTCCCTTTCTTAAGAGTTGTGACTTGATCAACACAAATAAATCTTCAAATGATTAATGCAGGTGCATAGGTACCCGGAAATAGGTACCAGTCAAACTTCTACGGTTCATGATCGAGCCCGTGAAGTCCTTTTTTGATGTCCGGAGATTAACATCAGCTAACTCTTGCCTTTGGATTGGGAGCTGGAGTATAAACATAAGCCGGACATGACATAACTGTTCGCATTCTAACTCTCACTCCCGGAGTAGAAGCCAGAGTGTAAACATAAGCCGGACATGACATAATTGTCTACATCCTAACTCTTGCTCCCGGAGTAGGATCCAGAGTATAAACATAAGCCGAACATGATATGACTGTCCACATCCTAACTCTTGCCTTTGGATAGAGGGCAGGGATATAATTGCAAATCAGATGCAATATGAGCCTTCGTACTCTCATTCTTGTTCCCAGAGTAGGAACCAGAGTATAAACTCAAGTCGGATGAAACACATTCATCCACAAACTGGCTCTTGCCTTCGGATTAGGGATAAGAGCACAAACTTAGAATCGGACATGACACATTGTTCGTATGCCAACTCTTACCCTCAGATGGAGTATAGGAGTATAAATCAACAAGAGCATGATATGACCAATCGCTCATTCAATTCTCATCCTCAGACTGTGGGCAGAAGTATAAACAGAAACAGGCGTGACAAGTCTGTCTGATCCGTAGCATCTTGCCCAGAGTAGGCAGAATGGTAGGTCCACGCTCGGAGTAAAGCGGGATCAAATTTGTTGAAATTCTATATGAGTGGATCGTATAGAATATATATATATATATATATGCAAGTATAAACAGCTAACTATATAATATAACTTGATAAATGATAGTAGCAAAGTAAATGAAAATGATCACACCAGGATTTTATACTGGTTCGGACCTCCCATTGTAACGACCCTGGATTTTGGTCCTATTATTTTAATAAATATTTAATCTAATTAAATAAAAAATGAACTTATCATTTTAAAATGAATATGACTTTTGAAATATGGCCATTTATTGGTATGGATTTGTATTTTTGAGAGAAAAATTTGATTTGGGAATTTGAAATAAAATCTCTTGATAATATTTATAATAAAATTTGTCTTGTATAATTAAATTAAAATGCTTACCTTGTTAACATCTAATGTTCGAAATAAAATCAAATTCTATCAATATAAAATATCAGTATTAAATATAAGTAAGTAAACTTATGAATATAATTTAAATATCAATAGTTAAAATACAAATAGAAATAAATATGAAAATAAGTATAAATGTAAGTAAAACTTATGAATCTAATTTAAACATTGATAGTTAACATACAAATAGAATTAAAATGAATAAGCAAGCATACTTCATAAGCTGTAAATTTGAAAGCATAAAATAAGACAAACATTTGTATATTAAGCAAGAAAATGATGAAACAAATTATCTTCATATACACACAAGACTAAATATCTACCTGCAAAGTGATAGTTAACAAAACAAATGATTTTATGCAAGATATCTTCACATACAATCCATGCCTACCTGCAAAGTCTACATTACATACAAAATATCTTTGTACAAACTATACATATCAGCCAGTATTAATTATGTGTAAACTAATATGAGGACATGCATTAAATTAGCACAACATTTTGTCAATTCAATTGTAAGAAAATCCTTTCAGCCGAAATAAGCAAAGATCATTTCAATTTACAGTAATTTAAATAAAAATCTTGTCTGAACATAACAAGTAAACCTTGTACCAGTTAAACCTATACTGTTCAAAGTCTTGTCTATTTATACAACATATTATTTTGTTCGTTTACAAACTTAAGAAGCAAAAACTGAGACAAGGAAGAAAAGAAAATAAATATCTTTACTTTACAAACTCAAATAAATTCAACAACAAAGCCGAGGGATCTTCAGGAATTCAAACTACAGTTTTCTTCATCAATCTTTGCTTTCTGTTTACAATTTTTCAGGTGAGTAAACAATTATTTAAGATTTAAGTATAATCTGTGTGTATGATTTATGAAGAATATTGTGTTTTGCTTGAGTACCCTCTTTTCAGTTTTAACTCTGTATATATACAAATATGTTTGTGCTGTGTATTCCTTTTGTTTTTTTTCTGTTTTCTGGGTTACAGGGTGGGAAACAAACAAGTAAATTCAATTTCTTTTCATTTAATCATTACCAAGCTTAAGATTTAAAACAAATAAGTATGTTTAAGCATAGGTTATGATCTAAAAATGGTTTTAAACTCGATAGTGGTGAATTGACTCTGAAGGCTTAGTTTTACAGAATTTTTTTTTACTTTATGATAAACTCGAATGTCATGAAATACAAATTCAGTTATATAACTTGAATTGTTATCAGAAAATAGGATTTCTAAAAAAAATGGTAATTTTTCTTTGAGTATGCTAAGAGAAATTGCTAAATAAACTATAAATGGGTTTTGAGCAATTCTAGATGGTCGAAGGATCTTGGGATGTTAGGGGGTTGACCGGGGATGGAGGAGCGTCTCCTGATATCGGGAAAAATGTTCATTAATTTTTCTATTGTAGGAAATGATGGATCGAGGCAAAAGTAGGGTTTAACTCGCAATTTTGAACAAGTTTGGAAACGAGGTGATTTCGCCACCTCGGGTTGATCGAGTGGCACGGTATGCGAGGGGATGATAGCGTGGAAGTTAGGGGTGTCACGGCCGGAGTTTTGAAACTCCTGAAGGTTGGCATCACCGGCGTTGAGATTCTTTTCGTTCGAAAGCTGGCTCCAGTATTGGCTTTTGTGTTCATATTTCGATTTCGAAATCTTGTTATGGTTCTGGGTGATGCGATGCTTGGTGAAGAGCTTCGGTGATGTGTGGGTGGACTCGGTGACGACCAGAGGTGATGGAGGTGGTCGTGCAGGTGCACGTGTACGGCGGTGGGATTTGGTGTCAGTGACGTTGAGGTCGTGCGTCTCGAGCCGTGCTCGAGTAGATGTGGTGGTAGCCTCGGAGTTTATAACGTGTACGAGTGAGAGTTACCTGATGCTTTAATTTTATACTTAAGTTTAACATTTAAACTAAAAAAAATATAGGGAAGAAGAAGATGGACACGAGAGAATGGGAGAGATGACTCGGGTGATATAGGTGGGTAACTCGAAGTGCTACTCGAGTTTTAACCGAGGAAGTCTCGGGTTAATTAACTGGTAATTAAAAATAGAGATTGGTTAATTGAGAGGAATAATTAATATTAATTAATTATTTAGAAAGAAATTAAAAATAATTACTTTATAATAGCAAATAGAGATTGGTTAATAAATACTTAATAAGATTAATAAGTATAATTCCTTAGTGAAGTAATTAATAATTACAGGATGTAATTAATTAGAAGGAATTACTTAATGGGAAGTAATTAAAGGGTAATTAATTAGTCGAAGTAATTAAGGATAAATTACTTGGTGTAATTAATCAAAAAGGAGTAATCATTAAGTAAGGGATTAATTACTTAAGTAAGTAATTGCCAAGAGGTAATTACTGTTTATGAATAATTGGAGTAGATAATGGATACGATTAATTACGGATAATCATTCATGGAGTGGTTAAGTATAATTACTTAATAAAGGCAAATAGATAATGATGATAATCTTAAAAATAATTAATCACGGAGGATTAACTAAGATGAATGATTATGGAATGGTGAATCAATTAGGTCGTGATTAATTAATAAGCAGGATTTAAAGGCAATTGATTTAATTCAATTATGGCTAATTAGATTCATTCGAGATGGTGTGATTGATTTATCTTGCTTATGTATGATTAAATGATGGTTTAAATGCCCTGGATTGATTGATACCCCTGATACGAAATGGTTCGTGATATGATGTGTTTGGGTGGGCAATGATAATGTGATTATCTGTTAATGATGAATTACTGAGTAAAAAGGGTGACATCTTTTATTTAAAGTTTAATTGCATTTCCCTGAATAACAGGTGTTGAGACGAACTGAATTCGAAGAGACCGAAATCGGGTATTGGTTAATACCCGAAACCACTTCAATTCTTTATAAATTGATACGTGGAATCAATAGGTTGTAATGGCATGTTATAAGTGAATTGGACAGATAATTTAAGTTATGGCCCTTAGAAATTGATGTGTGAAATAGGTGATGTCTATAGCAACTTGTGAAGTTGTAAATTTATATAAGTACCTTGGTTATTTGAGTTGTATACTTTTGTGTTCTATGTTAAATGGGTTTACTCACGCTGGTTTCCAGCCTGACCCGGGTGTTACTTTGATGTAATGCTCGGGTCAGACCGAGTGTTACAGATTTCCAGGTAAGGACGTTGTGGAGCTCAGAAGGCGAGCGGGATGGCAGAACGTATGGAGTGTTCCGCTGTGACTATTATTTCTGTTTGTCAGAGACATATTTGATTTGTATATGTCCATTGTTAGTGTATATGATTATAACTATGATGTATTATAATTGTAAATTGACATATACAGTATTCTTTGTAAACTGTTATTATTTGATATTATATTTTGATCCGCTGCGAATGTGAGAATCTGTGTTGTGATTTCTGTTTCTTTCTTCTATCTCTTTCTTCTATCTCTTTCTTCTTCACTAACTATCTGGAATTTTCGAGATCGAAAATTCCGGGTCGTTACACCCGTCCTACGTCCAGTCCCGAAGCTCCTCTTCGGAATTTCCTTTCAACTAACCCTCACTTGACCCGGAGGAACAGGTTTACAATAGCAGAGTTTCTTTGTCAAGAATGTGTTCTATAACACGGATGTTGACTATTGAGTACAAATGCTTCCAATATATATATCTATCTAGAGAATATTTGAATGAGGAGTTCTGTATATATGGAAGAGTTAAATACAGGTAGTTGATTGCTTAGAGATCAGGTATAAATCAGAGTATAAGAGATAAGAGCGTAAGTGAGTAAGGTGAATCTTTCTCTTGAATTCCTGATGCTATTTATAGTGGTGAAGAGTTTCTATGTGTAGTTGCCTTCATTAACAATCGTTGTATAGTTGCTCCTGTTGGCGATGAAGAGTTGCAGTGAAGAGGAGCGGATGTGTCTTTTCGGATGTGACAATTGGAGTTTGAAAATACACAGTCGAGCCAATAATCAGACGTCTAGAAAGTGACCTCAGACGTCTGGCCTTCATATATTTTTTGTGTCCGGTAGCATTTCAGACGTCTGTGTTTATAAACCAGACGTCTGGTCTTTATTTCTGTTTTATGTCTGGATGTATTTCAGACGTCTGAGTTCAGGATCAGACGTCTAGTTTCTTCTGAGTTTGTGAACCAGAGAACTTAACCAAACGTCTGGTCAGTGCACTCAGACGTCTGGATTAGTGCATGTTGCTTTTCTTTTGCCTTTATCATTTCTTTTCCGATTCTCTCGATTTGTAGCCTCTTGATACTTCTTTTGAGTCTTGTTCTTGTCTCTTTGGTGATGTTACTATATCAACTTCCTGTATATGTACATTTGTTTTCCATTGCATAGTTGTGATCATCGAAACCAAGGAATTGATTTCCTAACAATCTCCCCCTTTTTGATGATGACAACTATTCAATGTACTTATATATATATTCTAAATCTCCGCCTGAATATGTGCTTAGTTTTGTTTTAAGTTTATTTCTATATTTCTCCCCCTTTGACATTATCAAAAAGAATATATAAAAGTTCAAGCCAAAAAAGAAATTTGCATTAATAATACGAAGGAGTTACATTCATAGATCAAAAAGACAACATAACCTAAATTCTAGAGTTGCTTAGGAGAAGCTTGTTTTGGATCATCTTCCTTTGGCTCTATTTTGTCAGAAGTGCTAGTCTATGAAGGAGATGTCAAAGCTTCTTTGGATGGTTCATCGTCAAACAGTTTGGAATTTTTTGCAGAAGGAGAAGGCACAGGAGTTGTCCAATCTTCTGAGGGTGGAGATGGACCACGTACTTTTTGAAGTACCTCCTTGAGAACTGATAAAACAGTCGAAAGAGATTCTTCGACTGTGGCTAGTCTTGTAGCAAAAGACATCTCGAAGCTGTTGATTCGTTTTGCTAGAATTTTTTGATTCTGAGACGGAGATAGATATATAGGAACTCCCAGAAGACATTGTTTTTCTAAATTTAAAGAATTTGATATTTTGTATATATTTGTGATGTAAACATGTGTATATATATATGATGAAAACGTTATTTATTGAAAAAACTAATTTTCTAAATTTTTAATGGTTCAGAAATTCATCAATTTGTGGTAATGAAGAGGTGAACTAAATTTAGTCTTTAATTCAATTTTAGTTAAGATCTTGAAGTGAACAAATTCCCAAACTTCGTCTGAGTTTAATGAAAGTTTGTTCATTTAATGGTTTTGTAAATATGTCGGCTACTTGATTTTCGGTACTTACGTATTCTAAAGAGATAGTTCCTTTTTCAACATTGTCTTGCAAAAAATGATGTCGTATATCTATATGTTTGGTTCGTGAGTGATTAACAGGATTTTTTAATAAATTTATAGCACTTGTGTTATCACAATATATTGGAGATTTTTTGATAATTTTTCCAAAGTCCATTAGTGTTTGTTGCATGTATATTACTTGCGCACATGCTAGAGCTGCGGAGATGTATTCGGCTTCACAAGTAGATAAAGAAACACAATTTTGTTTTTTGCTAAACCATGAAACTAAAGATTGTCCGATAAAATGACATGTTCCACTAGTACTCTTACGGACTGTTCTACAACCACCAATATCCGCATCGCTATATGAGACAAGTTCAAAAGATGATCCTTTAGGATAGAACAAACCATAATCTGTAGTACTAGATAAATAACGTAAAATGCGCTTAACAGCTCGTAGATGTGATTCTTTTGGTTTTGCTTGAAATCGAGCACAAAGACACACACTCATCATAATATCCGGTCAACTAGCTGTTAAATATAGTAAAGAACCAATCATGCTTCAATATAACTTTTCATCAAAATCTTTCCCATTTTCATCTTTTTCTAAGTGAATAGTGGTACTCATTGGTGTTGGTTTGCTTGAAGTTTTATCCATTTTAAATAGATGTAATAAATCGTTACAATATTTTTGTTGGTGAATAAAAATTCCATTTTCTAGTTGTTTTATTTGTAATCCTAAGAAGAAATTTAATTCTCCCTTGTGTGACATTTCAAATTCATTTTTCATAATATTTGAAAAATTATTACATAGATTTTCGTTGGTTGAACCAAAGATGATATCATCTACATAAATTTGTACAACCAAAATATCGTTATTTTCTCTTTTAATAAATAAAGTTGTATCTATTTTTCCTATATGAAAACCCAATGTTATTAGGTGATTTTTAAGGCGTTCGTACCATGCACTAGGTGCTTGTTTTAATCCATATAGTGCTGTATGTAACTTAAAAACATGATTGGGATATTTTTCATGAACAAAAAGTGGTGGTTGATCGACGTATACATTTTCTTTAATAAAACCATTCAAAAAGGCACTTTTGACATCCATTTGAAATAGTTTGAAATTGTTATGAGTTGCAAAGGAGAGTAAAGTACGAATGGCTTCTAATCTTGCTACCGGAGCAAAAGTTTCATCGTAATCTATGCCTTCTTCTTGATTGTAGCCCTGAGCAACTAATCGTGCTTTATTTCTAACAATATTTCCATTTTCGTCCGCCTTGTTTTTAAATACCCATTTTGTTCCTATTACCGATTGATCTTCAGGTCTTGGTACTAATTCCCATACGTTATTACGTTCAAATTGATGTAATTCTTCTTGCATAGCTATTATCCAAAAATTATCATTTGAGGCTTCTTTATAATTTTTTGGTTCAAAGTTTGATACAAACGCTATATGACTTATTTGATTGAGTTGATTTCTAGTAACTCTTGAATTAAGATCTCCAATAATATTATATATTGGATGATTCTTAAGAATTCTAGGAGATGATACAATAGTGTTATTTTGTATATTGGCTTCATTATTAATAGAATTTGTTGAATTTGTTAGTGGAATAATTTCTTCTTCATCATTAGTCTGATGTTTGAAAAGATTTTCGTCGAATGAGACATGTAAGCTCTCTTCTATAGTATTATTTCTTTTATTAAAAATTCTATATGCCTTGCTACGGTCCGAATACCCAACAAAGATACCTTCATCGGCTTTTGGATCAAATTTTCCTAATTTATCTTTTGTATTTAATATAAAACATTTTGAACCAAAAGTTTTAAAGTATGACACTTTAGGTTTTTTACCAAAAAATATTTCAAAACAAGTTTATTTAGTCATTGGGCGAATAGTTACTCGATTTAATACATAACAAGATGTAGCAATAGCTTCGGCCCAAAAGTGTTTTGGTAATCCGCTACTATTTAATAATGTTCGTGCGCATTCTTGTAATGTACGATTTTTTCTTTCTACAACGCCATTTTGTTGGGTGTACGAGGAAAAGAAAAATTATGAGTTATTCCTTTTTTATTGCAAAAATTTGAAAAAAGATCATTTTCGAATTCTCCTCCATGATCACTTCTAATATTTTTAATTTTCAAATTCATTTGAGTTTTAATTCGTTTTGCAAATATTTTAAACATACCAAAAGTATCGCTTTTATGTTTTAGAAATAAAGTCCATGTATATCTCGAAAAATCATCGACTATTACAAAAACATATTTGTTGTGATTAATAGATCTTATTTGTGTTGGACCAAATAAATCTAAATGTAATAATTCTAAAGGTTGTTTTGTAGAAATATTATTTTTAGATTTAAACGAGCTTTTCTTTAGTTTACCAATTTGGCAATCGTCACATAAATTTTCTACTTTGTAACTTATTTTAGGTAACCCTCTTACTAACTCATATTTAGCTAACTTATTAATATTCTTAAAATTAATATGACAAAATCGTTTATGCCATAACCATGGATCATCATGTTTGGCGGTTAAGCATAAGTTTGAATTTTTATTAATATTCATGTTTAATACATAAATATTTTTGTTTCTAAAACCTTCAAAAATGAGTTGTTTGTTATTATCTAAAATATTACATCTATCTTTTTCAAAATTTGATTGAAAACCTTTATCACATAATTGACTAATGCTTAACAAGTTGTGTTTTAAATTTTCTACTAATAAAACATTTGTAATAATAGGAGAGTTAGATATACCAGAGTTGATGACTTCTCCAATGCCTATGACAAATCCCTTTGAATTGTCTCCAAATGTTACCGTTCCACCATCGATGTATGTTATATTTGATAACATTTTTGAATTTCCAGTCATATGTTTAGGAGCAACCGCTATCTAGTATCTATTTCTCCTTATTTTTTATTTTGGGTACCTGCAAGATAAAAAATGTTTTAATTGGTACCCATATATTTGATTAGGGTCCTAATTGTTAGAAGAAGGTAGCCACACCCAAGATGGTTTGGTACCTTTATAAATATAGTTTTTATTATAGACTACATTTTCTAAGTAATTACTGATATGCTTTTGTCTAATCAAATTATTATTTGTTTTAGGAACCCAAATTTTCATATTTTTGGTATTCAATTTTTGTTTAGATAAACTTCTAGTTTTTATATAACTAATATTTTTAGCATTATTTTCTTTTTGTTTATAACATTTTTTAAATCCTATTCCATTTCTATTTCCTGATGGTTTTGATGTTTTGATAAGATTTTCCAAATCTTGTTTTCCTTTGTTGAATTTTGAGACATTATTGGTAATTTTATCTAATTTTTCTTTTAATTCTCTATTTTCTGTTTTCAATAATTCAATACTATTTTTAAAATCAAAATTTTCTTTTAGCAAATTTTCTTTTTCTAGAGTAATGTTCTCACTTTCTATCACATTATTTCTTAATTTTTCTTGAGATATTTCAAGTTCTTCTTCTAAAATAGTTTTTTCATCTTTCAACATTCCTACTTCAAGTTCTAATCTATTTATTTTTACTATATATTCTTTGTTCAATTTTTTAATTTGTCTAAATTTATCATCTAATTCCATGTTAAGTTCAAATAATTCTTCATAGCTAAGTTCCGGACATACCTCATCTTTTTGTGCCATAAAACATACATTAGCTTGTTCTCCGTCACTATCGCTATCACTTTCTGAAGATAAAGAATCGGTGTCATCCCATGTTACTTTGAAAGCTTTCTTCTTTTTGAATTTTTCAAATTTGCTCTTCTTTTTATCATTGTTAAGTTTTGGGCAATCCTTTTTCATGTGTCCGTATTGATCACATTCATAACACTTAATTTGAGATAGATTTGTTGAGTTGGTCTTTCCTTCTTTTTGAAACTTGGTCATCTTTCTAAATTTCTTGAATCTATTATAGTTTTTGGCAATAAATACTATCTCATCTTCATCTAAATTTAAGTCATCATTCTTTATTGATGGAAATGCTATGTTCTTCTTCTCCGAATTTAATTCTTTACGTGCCTACAAATTAGCTTCATAGGACATCAAATTTCCTATCAACTCTTCAACTTTGAGAGTAGAGATATCATTAGCTTCTTCAATAGCTAATACCTTTCTTTCCCAATCAGGTGTTAAAGAGTTGAGTATTCGAGAAACTAAATCAAAATCAGTAAACTTAACTCCTAATGCCATAAGATCATGTTGAATAGTTTGAAATCTAGAATACATGTCTACTATAGTTTCATTTTGTTTCATTTTAAATGATGAAAATTGGTTTTGCAAAATTGAAATTTTAGTTTGTTTGACCTTTGTTGTACCTTCATGTGTAATTTGTAAGGTACGCCAAATATCAAATGCAGTTGTACATAACATGACACGTGAAAATTCATTTTTGTCTAGTGAGCAAAACAAAACATTCATAGCTTTAGCATTATTTGATGCTAAGGTCTTTTGTGCATCGGTCCATGTGTTCATACAGTAGTTGGAGCTTCATATTTATCTTGAGTGGCTGACCAAATTTCTAAACCATTAGCTTCCATAAAAATTCTCATACGTGTTGACCAATATGAATAAGTAGAGCCATTAAAAAGTGGGGGTCGTGCTGTGGATTATCCTTCTTGAAAAATACTTGCCATATTAGAATGATTAAAAAACGTGTTACTGTTCTTTTAAACAAACCTCGCTCTGATACCAATTGAAATTCTAGATGAGTGGATCGTATAAGATATATATATGCAAGTATAAACAGCTAACTATATAATATAACTTGATAAATGATAGTAGCAAAGTAAATGAAAATGATCACACCAGGATTTTATACCGGGTCGTTACACCCGTCCTACGTCCAGTCCCGAAGCTCCTCTTCGGAATTTCCTTTCAACTAACCCTCACTTGACCTGGAGGAACAGGTTTACAATAGTAGAGTTTCTTTGTCAAGAATGTGTTCTATAACACGGATGTTGACTATTGAGTACAAATGCTTCCAATATATATATATATATATCTATCTAGAGAATATTTGAATGAGGAGTTCTGTATATATGGAAGAGTTAAATACAGGTAGTTGATTGCTTAGAGATCAGGTATAAATCAGAGTATAAGAGATAAGAGCGTAAGTGAGTAAGGTGAATCTTTCTCTTGAATTCCTGATGTTATTTATAGTGGTGAAGAGTTTCTATGTGTAGTTGCCTTCATTAACAATCGTTGTATAGTTGCTCCTGTTGGTGATGAAGAGTTGCAGTGAAGAGGAGCGGATGTGTCTTTTCGGATGTGATATTTGGAGTTTGAAAATACACAGTCGAGCCAATAATCAGACGTCTGGAAAGTGACCTCAGACGTCTGGCCTTCATATATTTTTTGTGTCTGGTAGCATTTCAGATGTCTGTGTTTATAAACCAGACGTCTGGTCTTTATTTCTATTTTATGTCTGGATGTATTTCAAACGTCTGGTTTCTTCTGAGTTTGTGAACCATAGAACTTAACCAGACGTCTGGTCAGTGCACTCAGACGTTTGGATTAGTGCATGTTGCTTTTCTTTTGCCTTTATCATTTCTTTTCTGATTCTCTCGACTTGTAGCCTCTTGATACTTCTTTTGAGTCTTGTTCTTGTCTCTTTGGTGATGTTACTATATCAACTTCGTGTATATGTACATTTGTTTTCCATTGCATAGTTGTGATCATCGAAACCAAGGAATTGATTTCCTAACATTTGTAAGCTTTCGGTTAATGCCCAGAATTAGGCATGATCGAATACTGACATCCTGGATAAGGATGTGCGGACTAGGATTTTAAGTAGTTAACTTAAACCCACGCTCGGAGTTCGGTGCGGTTCGGACTTATTATCCTGGAAAGGGATATTTAAGCCACTATCTTAAGTGGCTTACCCTAAGGATTGCTTTACATTCACTAGAACGATGCGAGTCATCAAATTACAAAATGAATCAAGGACCTGATCCGAAAATGATTACTAAAAGAGACAAATCGCAAATACATTGAAATGGAAAGCATATTTCTTAAGTACTTAGACTAATTTGAGCAAAGATTTTTACAAAACAAAAAGTCATTGTTATTGATGTCAAACCAGGAAAGCTAAGTATAAGTGGTTCACACCAAAAGCAAAAAAGTAGTAATGGGGGCCAAACCTATACAAGGACAGCCAACAAACAAAAGGAATTTATGTATGGAAATACAAACAAGCAACTATTCCGTTTTGGACTTCTTTCTCTTCTTAGAACCAGGGGAGGATTTACTCACGCTTTCTCCTTGCCTCTTTCCACCTCCTCCTCTACCACCTTGGCCTTTGGAGGGAGCACTTTATGAAAATCTAGCAGGCGCAATCTGGTCGCTTTCGGGTGGAGAAACAGAGGCTGAAATGCTTTGTAAAAACACTGTCAACGTACTTTGAGCACCCCCGGGTGGAGGAATTTAAACTGGAGTGAAAATGATTTGCCCAGGCAAAGCGATTGACAATGGATGAGGGAAAACTTCTATTTGCTCTTGCTTGATTTGACTAGCAAAGAGGATATCTACCCCAAGATTTTGCTCAAGCTCATGCATGGAAGAACACGACAGGGACTGGGAGACCCAGTGATAATAACATCCTCATCAACTTGAGTCCCCTGATTCTCATCGTTTCCTTCTTTCAACAAAGCGTCTATCATGCACTTGTTATGGCTCGGGGTCTCCTCAATTGGGAAACTTGGAATTGTTGTGGAAATCATGATGGTTACAAACACCGTCGTTGATATTTGTGGCCCTAATTGAGAATCCTTGGGAGGAAGCGGAGCAATTGCAGGCTGACCTGTAGCTAAATAAATACAAAGAGGGAGGTTAGTGATGTTGACCGATGACATGTCAACTCTCTAGAAAATAAGGGAAGTCAACGAGATGCCTTCTTCAGTTGAACTTCCGCATGAGCTGGAGTGCTGTCGGGATTTCCCTCAGGAATAGGGAGAGAATGGTGGATTTCTAGAGCTGTGGCTTCTCTGGGTCATAACCAGCATTGGTAGAGGAATCAACGGTGGAACTGGAAGCAGCTTGAGTCCTAGGAGTTTGACCAGCTGTAACATCATGATGCACGGAGATGGAACCTTTGCCTAGCTCCTTTTGAGTAGTTGCATCAAGTACCAGATAAATAAGATGTTGATTGTCATGGAGGATTTTGGGCTCATCTCCCTTCTAAATCTCTATTTCCAGCTGCTCCATATCAATATTATCACGGTTAAGAAATTCTTTCTCTTCCTCGACAACTCATTCATAAGAACGGTCAAGCATCGAAGGGTAATCCTCCTTAAACGACTCCAGATTCTGAAATTTGAGCACATTAGCGTTGTACCGAGTGATCCGTGGCTCAAACTTCTTCATCATCTGCTTTTCTACCTACTCCTCAGCGTATTTCACTACAGCTTTAACTTCTCTCTTGACCAGAGCATCAACGTCCCTAACCTTTTCAAACGCATTGTCCCTCTCTATCCTGACGGCGACCAGCTCGTTGCATGCATCCTGAGCAATTTTCTGCGTTATCATCTTTCTCCTTCGTCTGACGCTCGAGCTTGGTTTTCAATTTAGCTATATTCCACTTTGCAGCATCCCTTTCCATTACAAGCTCGTGGTTACGATGATGCGCTTGCAAGATTTCATTCAAATGGTTGGATCTCTCTGCTTCGAGTGCTTTAATGGCTTCCTCGACCTTCTTCTCCACATCGGCTAGAGATTTTCTTGAACTCTCGATTTCGTTCTCGACTTCAATGGGTTTCTAGTTCTCTATCTCTTGTAGCCTGTCTCTTGAGACGTTCGAAATATTTTCAGCCAGCTTCACCAATTTATTGTGTTGATTATGGACATCGATCGTTCAGTCGATGGTCCTCTGTTGGACTTTAGTAGGAATTCTTTTTAAGTTTGGCAAGAACTTAACTCCATCAAAGAAAATGTTGGAGAATTCGATCTTTAGCTCAGCCATCCGCCCCGTAGTGTCTACCTGCTGCTCCTGTGTAATATCTAGAGCAATAGCGCTTACTTTGCTTGGCCTTTAATGGAAAGTGTCGGAGCCACTCTTATGATATTTATGCTCAGAAGATCGACTAGAGTGGGATAATGTCATGGATTGTAAAGGGACAGAGGCAGGTAATGGAGCTCAAGAAGAATCGACCGGTGGAATATCATCGCTGCGGTCAGGCTGCCTATCCAGGCCTCTAGAAGGAGGTGATCTGGATCTAGATCAGCCTTAGAAGTGAAGTCATGAGAAGAAGGGTCCCTGTCATAACTACTCCTGTCCCGGTTGTCTCTATCGCAGCAGGAGCGGTATCTTGAATCATAGTCTCAACCAGTCCCTTGATGTTATGAGCTTGACCGGGGGCGTTGAACATGATACGCTTTCTCTTCTAGGGATCAATATGAATGCTTTCTTTTATCTATCGAACCTATATTGAAAATAAGGATGATTTAGATCAAAAGGACAAGGGCACGGGTCAAGTGCGAGTGCCGTATAGTGCATGTGTGTGTGTGTGTCCGAGAATCCCCCCAATGGACCATGTACTGGAGCATTGCTCATGGGAGTAACCTCTCCTACATCGGTCGAAATGATGTCCTTCTCAAAGTGGATTGAAGAACCAATGTCATCGATGCTAATGTTACCAACATCGAAAGAGCTGAACTCCATGGGGGTGGGCCCTAGGCAGGCAAACGTGCCAGTTGAAGGAATAGATGGAGTCTTCTCTGCACTTGTGACTGGTGGAGACTGAGTGGAAGTCCGCATCTTTGAAATTCTCACAATCTATAATGACCGAGAATTTTTGACCCTCGAAAATCGACAATAATACGTCCATTGTATTGTGTGCCGAGCAATCGAATGCCGGAAAACTCAATTGTTAGGGTAAAAAGAAAGAAGAAAGAAGATAAGAAGAAAACTAAACAACATAGAATCTCACAGTAGAATGATAATATAAAAAATACATCAAATCTTTATACAAAAAAACAGTAATATGTATATATATACAGACATAAATCAGAGTTTACTAACTTATTTCAGCCTGGACAATTATAACAGCCTGTCCTTACAATTGCCGATAAATACAACAACGAATACAGCTGAAAAATAACCATCTACGTGGATACGTCTCTGGGCCTCCAGCTCTTCTTCTGAAGCTCCAAAGCATCCAAACTAATCTGAAATATGCTCGGTCTGACCCGAGCATTATAATAAAATAACACCCGAGTTAGTCTGGAAAACAAGCATGAGAAAACACACCCAACTGATTTTAAAGTTAAAATCATTGAAATTAAAGGTATCTCGTAAGAACATGCCGCACATAAACACGGACGGGTTTTTTAACCTTACGATAACCAAACCATTTCTAATAGAAAGTCCAATTATATTATTATAATGTCTAGGTTGTTCAATATAAATATAAATCACAACTGAAATGGTTATGTTGGTTACATTTAACAACATATTTAGGTATATAAACAAAACCGCAAAGGCACGTTCACATATGGATTTTCCATTGGAGGGTCCTTAGTACCTCGAGGCAAGTCTCCTGGCAAGGGTCAAAAAGTACCTTCCGAGCGCTGTATATCTCTAGATAAAATATACTAATTAAGGAAGTCATAGTTGGTTCATGCAGAAAACGTGTCCCGAATACGATCAACTCCCGCTAGAAAAATCGATGAGCATACTTTAGATAATAAAGTTGATCAGTACCCTCATAGGTTAGCTAAATCCTATTGGCTATGGGCCTACACTATTTTTAGCTATCCCGATGTCGACTCACGTCCGACATCTTCATAAGAATTTTCCACAAAACTCAATCACATAATGAATCTCACATGGATTCCATCATCTTGATAGATTTTGAAACCACACATGGATTCCATCATTCCACTTCCAAAAGATAGAACCTGTATCTTAGCCTTGAAGTTGTTTTCGATAAGTAAAAAACTTACCAGTCCCGATCTGTCGAGTCAATGAATTTGGTCTTATTCAACAATAATGAGAATGATCTCATAAGGGAACTAAGTCCCGAATACTTTCTCATAAGCAAGTAAATATACCTACACTATCATTTCATGCAAGGCATGGTCAAGTCACATAAACGAATTTTGATCCCTTTTTAATTAATTTATCTTCTATTAATTAAAACCCTTTTTGTTAGTAAAACATCTTTTTATCTAATAAAACTTCTTTATAAACGAATACTTCCTTTATTAATTAATACTCTTTTATTAATTAAAACTTCCTTTATATACTTGTATAAATATATTGGATTTCTCTTTCTAAATGATATATACTTGTCTTTTACTATTCATTTATGCCTTTATAAAACTTTAAAAGCATTCATATACTTATTTTGATAGTATAAGTATATTCACAGATCACTAAACAAGTTTACTTATTTTAAAAAACAAGGCCAAAGAGGTTAAAACCACTGCTATTTATGTTAGAGATAAGAATAACCCCAAACAATATCCCTTCGGTGTTAAGCATGGAACGAAAGTTCCGCACCACCATAATCAAGAAGGCCAGTTAAGGAAAATTCAAATCTCAAATCCTTTTATAAATTATCTTATAACATTTCCTATATTTTATAAAAGATCTTAATACTTGTTATTATCTTTAAAAATTTCCTTATTAAAAACTTTAGTTATGTTTATAACACTTTTCCATTTTTAAAATATAATTCAAGGGTTTAAAAACAAATGTCACTAAAAATACTGTTTACAACAACCCAAAGCACTCCACATTAATCATTATCTTTAAAACTCTATTTTAAAGTTCAATTTCATTTAAGGGTTAAAGACAAATGTTGTTTAAAACAATTGTCATGACAAACCCAAAACCATTTACTTGTATCTATTTACCAAATATTCATTTGTGAATATCTAATTATATTTTCAAGTATAATTAGTAATAAGGGTTAAAAACAAGTGTTGCTCAAACTCTGTTTACAACAACCCAAAACCCTTACTTATTCTTATCGTAAATCTTTAAACATTTATTTAAAGCTCAAGAATATCTACAATTTTATAAATTTAGAGAATACCCCTTTAGTTAAATTTTCCTTTTTTATTATATTGATGGAATATTTAATTTGATACTTAAAAACTTGTATATATATAAAAATACTTTAAAATACTTACTAATATGTTAAAACTACTTAAAATAATATTTTGATATATATACATTGATTTATTTATAAGGTAAATAATTAAGATTAAGAAAGATTTAAAAGATAATATAATATAAAACTTTAATTTACTTTAAATAAATATTTATCTTATTAACTAAAAAAACTATATATACACTAAAATATACTTTAAAAACTATTATACTATTGGAATTGCTTTAAAAACTATTATATTAAATACCTCTTAAAAATGCTTATTTAAAATCCATAAAACATGTTTAAAATGCAAATCCTTTACGTTTGAAATTTAGAAATAATTATAAAACAATTTTAACTTCAAAACTACTTTTATTTATTAACTTTAAATAAATATTTGCAAAGTTACTTTCAGAAAGATTTGGAAGTATATTTAAAATAAAAATCATTTTTACTTTAACAAATCAAGTGTTTCCATCACCATTTGTTATCTAATGGTAATAACTTCCTAAGTTATCCATTTATGTCCAACATGCTAAAATGTGTGTAGACAATCCAATATATATATATATATATATCCCAATTTATCCAATTTAAACACATGTTTAATTTCAGGAATTTCAAAGCATGTTTATAACGACCATATCGCTTCAACCAATCATAATATAATTTCCAACAGATCATATAACATAATATATTAAAAGTAAAATCAACAGTGATGAGGAATTCTATTGGATCCCTCCAACCTATCCCCATGCGTCACATACAGTATATAATTATAAAATATAAATCAACAGCTTCGAGGCAGGATTCGTATACAAAGGGTCATCCGCTCATACACGGGAACGTATAATGTCTCATCAGCTCCAATAGGCGGGAATATATATCCAAACCAACCAAATAATATAGTAATTCATCCAAACAATCATTTAACAATTTTTATCAACTATATATCATACTAGTTAACCAAAAAGGTTAGTTTAACTCACCGAAGTTTTCTTTGTCGCCGAGGCGTTCCAACTTGGAACTAAAATCGAACGACGTCCGATTTTAGCCCAAATTTCAATAGTCTCCAAATTCATCCAAACTTCTTCCATTGCGAAGCTTACATCATTACGAGTGCAACGCAAAAAGCTTCGTTTCGAACGGACCTCGCATGAAGAAGTTATCGTAATTTAAGTTATGATATTTAAATTAATAATTAAACAAACTAATTACATCGCTAATTTCAATTATCCACCTCTAATCTCGTCTCCCTCCATCACAAAATACCTAGGCCACATGAATGAAAACACGAGACTTCCCTCCAATCTCATCGCCCCCGCCGACACTCAGGCACCACCGCACCACCACTGTTTCACATAAGACCTCGTCTCCTTCCTTCGCCCCACGTCCAGTTCCCCAAATCGCAGCCTCCCCTTCGCAAAACTTGAAAAACACGAACCCATTCAACTCGAGATTGCGGCCACCCCAGTTCACCAGAGTCCACCAAACTCCGGTCGCACGTAGCTCTGACCAACCCCGACACTGGTATGACCTTGTACAGTTAAAGAGCATAATCTAGGAATGGCTGATAATATATATATATATATATATATATTTAAATTATCGAGCTATAAAACATCCGAAAATCTCAAACTCCAAACAAGACATGCCACCTGACATTCTATATGTTATACCCCTATTTCGAACGCAACGGAACTAGTTTCAAGCCCTAAATCGATCCTATGCGGAAGATAGCTTTTCAACCCCAATTATTATATTAATTTATGAAATTAATTTATAAGCGTTTCAATCTTGTACGACCAAACGATACCTCCGATTGCCCTAAAATCGTCAGTATACAATAACTCACTATTACGGATCCAATGCCACTAGTTTCATCGAACTCCGAGACAGTGCCCTGGAGGCTATTTTTTCACATCAATTAAAATGAATTATTTTAAAAACCAAATTAATCACTTTCATATTTATATTAAAAGTTTTACTATCTTCATTCTTATTAAATAAATTTTAAATAAGCTTTAAAATCATCTTTATCCAACTTAAAAGCCAAGATTCAATTATTTAAACGATTTCAATTATTAAATTCAATAAATTAATTATCAAATAAATCGCTATATTTTGAAACTCAAGTCACTTAACTTATAAAATTATCTTTCCAATATTTAAAAGCAATTAAATATTCCAAATTCGAATGGCTAAAATTATAGGTCGTTACATAATCAATTTCTTTTTAGGAGCAAGTGGTGGGTCATCTCTAGGATGTTCGGTCCGTGGCCCACTTCAATATTACTTTGGCTAGCTTAACCACCTTCTCCAATAATTTTGCCTTCCTCAGAGCTTTCGTGTTCTAGTTCCATGTTTTTTACAGCTTTGGCCCTAGGACTTGGGGCTGGGAGCAACTCAGGAGTGACTTCCTCACATGCAGGCGGATTACTGTCATCATTATCATCATCATCGTCCTCAATGTCGACAACTGGAACTATGCCGATGCTGCGGACTTCCTCTAATAAGCCATAAGCGAGAAGATTCTTGTCCATCAATAGAGTTCTTATATACCTATCCTCGGCTGGGATTATCGAGTACTAGCGGTATCCAAAAGTGATCCCCCGTTGGGTCTTGCCGGAACATCTGTACAACGGTAAAAGATAAATTAAGCATGCAGATTATAAGGCAAATGCACGGATGGCGTTTGATCCAAGGACTCTCTGCTATAAACTAGTTGCAATATATGAAATAAATAATCTATATTAAGTGAATGATGGACCTCCAAATTTAGTACACTATTATAATAATGACGGAAATAGTGGAAGCATGTCAAGTAGCACTTATTGATTGCATCAAATTATGAAAATTGTTTTCGTAAAACATACCAAACATTATTTATGAATAATGACTATTTTTTAATGTCGATTGAAAAATAGACATAGTTACATTTCAATGTGAATATTGTGAATATTCGTTATAAAATAAAACTATAATGTGGTATTTGTTTTAACAACAGAAGTGACGTAATTGAAAATATTGAAGTATCTAAAATTATTTACAATTATTTTGAAATTATAGACTAAACCATAGTTTCGAAAAATAATTTTTATTATATGATTATTTATCATATAATACTAGTTAATTATATCTCAAAGAATTAAGGGCTATGCAACCATTTAGTGGGAGCGTCATAAGAATTAATGAACTTTTCAAATTGATACAGATAGATGTATGCAATCATAATTCTATTAAAACCAAAACAGTTCTATAAACTTCGTCATACTCACCAATGAGTTATCATAGACGTGGACATATGTAGTTGATATTCATGTATAGTCTATGATAAGATCATAGAATATAAAATAAAGTAAATATAATAACATGCAATAGAAATGATTCTATTTGATCGAATGGGTGCGTATATTGGATAAGACTTCTATATGTACCTAATATAAATAAAGATTTTGTCTCAAAGGTCACTTCTCCCTATAATACATAATGATGTATTGATAAGGAGTAACAAATTTTGTTGGACAAAGTACAATTAGAGATGAGTGGAGGTTAGTTAACTCTTTTTATAAGGGTGTACTTAAGAGTAGTACACAAGGTTAAAATTAATATAATCCAAAGAATATGTTACAAAACCTTATAAGATAAGGATTTATAAGAAACCCTTATATATCCTAGGCCAAGGAGTTGGCAAGTTGTGTGAGTTGAAAGACTGTATATAATAATTATATGTCTTGTATGAATTGACCCAAGAGAATTTTGGAAACGATCATCATTAGATGACCGATTTATGTTGTGAACATAAATAGATTGTGAACTAATGTAAAATCAGTTTTGTATAAGGCAATTCATAAAAGGTTTATATATGCCCGTTCATTGCATTGAGAAACAACTATTGTTTCAAGAAATATCAACTTCATAGTGAAAGAAATTTCTTTAAAAAAAAATTGGTTTAAAATGAATTTAGATACGGTTCAAGGATAAAACTGATTACAAGGGTTGAAATGAAATTAACTAAAACTAAATGAACACAACATTAGAATGTCTGATGAGTATTCTTGCGTGTTACACTACTACAAAACAGGCCATCTGCATCGGTTGTTTACCCCCTTTTTGCATCAGTTCAACAACCGATGCATATGCAACCGATGCAACAGGCTTAACACTTTCGCATCAGTTCTGAAACCGATGCAAAATGGTCCTTTTTGCATCGGTTGTTAGTAACAACTGATGCAAAATATCATGGTTGGTAGCTTGGACACAGCTCCCATGTTGCATCGGTTGTAATGAAAACCGATGCAACAAAGGAACTTGTTGCATAGGTTGTTGTTGAAAACCGATGCAAACTAATCCCTCTATTGCATCAGCTATTTAGACCTGATGCAAAAAGGCCATTCTCAGAAACCATTATTACAATCCTCAAATAGACAATATATATATATAATTGATTATAACAAACAATTATTGCATGCAATATTACAATCATTCAAAATTAAATTTGATGGCAAATACAAACTGAATAACATAATACCAAAATAAACATATATCAATTAAAGTGTTAATAATCTATACAAAATAATGGTTCATACATTCATTTTTGTAGCATAATTCAGATCTTTAGTACAATCATTTAGTGGTATAGTCTTAATTCAGATCTTTAATTAGTACAACCATTAAGAAATAGTATAGTAAAAACCTTAAAAACTTCATGGAATCTTGAAAACCCAAATTTTTAGGCTTCAGCTCAAAACCATATGCTGCATTTCTTTTTTGCAATGTCAACTTGAACCTGGGAAAATAAGAAATAAACATGTGAATTAGTCATGCACTGCCTGCGTGTCAAAATAAAATTCTACTGAATAGAAGAAGCAAGGCAAGTGTGTACTTACTTGAGCTGAAAAAGCATTCAAAGCTGAAGGAAGTTAACGATGAATAGAAGGAAGTCAACCAAAGACATGTTCGTCACTTACTGATATTAAATTCAAAACCAACTTACTCAATGCAGCAAACTTAACATGATATTTCAAAACACCAAAAAGTCATAGCTATAATAAAATTCAACCATCTGTGTCTAATATTTTATCTCAAAGCAGCTATTTACTCATGCATAAAGCAATACTGCATTACTGGAAATTGCGACGCACTGGCTTACCTACTAGTATCTAATAATGATATCTAATTAAAAGAAGCCGGTCTTTAATAATAATAAAACACATATATCAGGCATAAGGAGGAAAATGAGTTGATGGGAAAATAATAGCTAAAACATGTGTTTCATGTGATCTGGAGCACTTTATAGTCTGATCTGAAGCAAAGCTTAATTGGACATCTAATTGACTACATATCAAGAATAGTCCCCACAATCACAAAAAGTGCAAACCATATAGCTACTCTCTGTACGAACCATATCTCATAACTAAGGGGTAATGACGAATGCAAAATTCAAGGCTGGTCTTGAGTTTAGGGTGCTCTAAGTGATACAAACAGAGCTTGTGATCACTTGATAATAGAGCTTCAAATAATTAATAAAAATAGCTATGGTACCAATAAAAAGAAGAAAAACATCTATACAGGGCTTAGATTCAAAGAATGATAACTTTGAAAGAAAAAAGTAAAGATCAAGTGAGAGACTGGTTAAAAAGAAAATGCAAAAAGAATATTTTTGAATGATAAAGAATGAATTAGGTGATCAAAGTTAGCAAATTAATAACTGTATTAAAAATACATAAAAACCAATGAAGAATAAACTATATGAAGTACATAATTAGGAGATCAATTATATGTTGCTGATAAAAATGAGCCTCATGAAGGGCCTGAAGAGAATGCTTGCCTTGCATATTGCAAGGGCCAGGTTGTGCAAACATAGATGCGATGACCAGATTTAAGTTCGTACATACTTAAATATATTATAATGGATATGGAGGAGAAAACTGCAATATGAACAACCTTCAAAGGGACTAGCATTTTCTGATGTTCAAAATGCTGCTACTAATTCAGCAACAGGAAAGGGAAAAGAAGAAGAAAAAAAACTTCAGATACAAAATCAATGTGCAAATTTCTCTCAGCCGAAATGGAAGCGTGTATAAAAAAACCTGGAATATCTTCCTTGCAGTGTCAAAATACAATCCTTCTTTGGCCCATCCACCAGTAAATAAGACTCCGTTCACCAAATTTAGTTTCTGCACAAAATCAATTATAACTAGTCTCAATCCAATTCACTGCTATTTAAAAAAGCCTAGCTATTTCTTAAAAGGTTAATAATTTAACATGGACCAAAGAGATTATAAACACAAAATCAATGTTTTAGGGTTGATTATTCAGAGTGCTTTACTTAAAAAAAATTCTGGACATGTACTATTTTCTACTGAAGCTTGATTTGGTTAAGAAGATATGTTCTCTGTTGATACTATAACAATTTTGTAGGAGACCATAAATAAATAAAAAAGACAATATCATTGAATGAAGGTTCTAGAAGCAGTTCACATTGCAGCTAATAAAAACACAGTACCTGGTGATGTCTCTGCAATGGTTCCTGGTGGGATTAGAATAAAATAATGGTTACTTATAGTTATTTGTCCTGTAGCCACATTGTGAGTTTTTTGTCAAATTAAATTTTATGAACTCTATGACCTTTTCAGAGTGTGAACGCTATAAAAACCAAATGGTAAACGACAATAATGAAACGCTTAGTCCAAAAGAATCTTAAATCTAATCTTTAATTAAATCATAATTATAGAGTTCTATTTATCGACCTATAAGCATAAATGTATAACATAAAGGACAAATGCAAATCTATATACACTGTTTCAACAAACAGGCAAACCTTGAGTCAACAATAACCATGTATATAAGTTAAATTTTGCCCTTAATATATACAATCAATGATATAATATGGTTGAGTAGTTCAAAATATTGAGCTACTGTGGAGAGTTCGCTATAGACGGCTAACATTTCCAAAATACACTAGAATTCAACAGACATTAGATATATAATCGGATGGTTCAAATGAATTTAGTGTATCCTTGCAGTGAAAAACTCAGAGATTTGTTTATAAAGTTATAAACACGCTAGATTGATAATTTCAAGACGCAAAAACTATATCTTGGTAAAAGAAATTGGATTAGTTACACAAAATTATTCTTAGCATTTTATTTTTCCTTGGTAGGTTGCCAAATTTTCTAAAATCCTAAAAAAATTTCACATAAAAATGGATAATACTTAAAGGTAACAAGATAAACAAATATACTTTTAAAGGTAACAAGATAATACATAAACAAGATAATACTGTTTCGATAAATAAATAAGAAAGCAAAACATACATGGGAGTAGAGTTAACTATGATTAATAACAAGTATTTGACCTATTTCAACAAATCTATATAGATAGCAGCACAATAAAAAAATTGATGGCGAGTGATTTGGCAAGGAGCATTATTTGAAATGAAACCAAAGCTTCCAGCATTTTTATCTCATCTTAAAGGTAACAAGATAAACAAATATCAAACAACAGAGAAAACTGTGTGTTTTCCCCAAATTATATTCATAAACTGCAATTAAATACCCTCTTGGTTTCGTACAATAACAAATTTCACAGATAAAACTGCATATATAGAATTACCTTGTCAGAATGTGGTGTCACCAAAATTACATGTTCGCTTTTCTTTCCCACCTTTCCTTTGAATCAAGACTGTGAAAAACAGACAATTAGCATCACATGATGCATGGCATCTTGCTCATACAGTATATTGCCAATGTATTAAAGGGTGTTCAAACTGAAACAATTCATACCGAAATAACTCATATAACATATATACATATACACATATACATATACATATACATATACATACATACATATACAAGATTAAAGTCTAAGAAAGAAACCATACCCCCAATGTAACTTGCGTCTCTTCAACTGGGTAAAAGTGGTTGGTGCATCATCCTAATGTAGTGGGAAAAAAAGATGTCACATAAAAAATATACAAGTACAAACAACAAAGTATACTTTGCATTATAATGTATTATTGCATCATGATAACATATCATACTATTGTACAAAGATTTACAGTGTGTGGGGGCACTGAGTTATATTTGGCATAATAATGAGATTAAGAAAACCATTCACAAACCAAGTGCTGCAAGATTCCTTGCATGCCACCTTAGCAAATACCTTAATCAAATATTTTGAAATTGTCACTTGGAAAATGAATGCTTTTTCATTGCTATCAAATTTGTGCACGCTGCTATCATACATCAACAAGATATTTGATTTTGCCCTTAATATATAAGTTAAATTTTGCCCTTAATATATACAATCAATGATATAATATGGTTGAGTAGTTCATACAAACCTTTTGTGACTCAATAACCTTTTGTGACTCAATAATGTCGTAGTTAAGTTGAAGTTAAAAGAAGTGGGGATGATGGAAGGTCATAGTGTGTAAATCCAAACATCAAACACATCAAGTGAGTCAACCTTTCCCTTACAAACTACATATTATCATCAGACTTAAACTAAAATATAGCATTTAGACTTAATGTTGTACTACATATAGAACATGTATTATTTTTTCCAAAATATACAGTTTAGTATTGAATCAAAATTTGTAGGTAACATCTTTGTATTTATAATGATACTTACCTTCATAACATTCCACTATTAATATGCTTCAGTAACTACAACTTAGTTATGTACTTAATCCCAAAGTATTAAATGTTGGTAAAAGAAATTAAATTCTCTCTTGAAATTATCCACGTAGACACAACTAAATATAACATGAAGAGCTTATTCTTATATATACCAAATAAGCCTAGGATAGAGTACAAATAATATAAAGATAATCAACCTTTATTTCATAATATACAAGGAAAAAGTAAGCAAGCACAAACATTCATGCTAAAGAGATTCAAATATAAAATAAACTAAAAGCTCTAATTTGAATCAGGATTTAAATTATGCATCACAAAGTCAGGGTATTTATATTAAGAAGTGTGTACTAGTATACTAGATTTTGCTTAGTTATAAAATGACACATAAATAAGTGAAATTGTTGATTTTTCTTTCCACTGTGTTTTTAGCACTATAATAAGATGTTTATTCCTGAATTATATCATATTTCCAACTAAAACATCAAGGTTTGGTAAAAAAGATATCAACCGTAACTATAATTTGTTCTAATAAACCAAAATATCAGAAATACATACCTTGCTAGATGAGAATTAAGTAGTTTCTTCCACAACTTTCGGCTCGTCTGAATAGTTGGTGGATCTACAATATACTGTTAATCCACATCAAACACCTTCTTATAATAACCGGGTTTATGTTTTAACACAAATTGAGTTACCTGGCATGTCGTGGATTAGAGTGGACTGTAGAGGGTGAAGATGGTATTAAACTGAATTGGATCGTGGATTAGAGAAGACTTTGGGGTCAAGGATTCCTGATTAATGTTGGATCAGAGAATAAAAGTGATATTTGAATGGATTGAAAGGGAAAGATGAAAAGGGGGAGAGGGATTTAGGGTTTTCAAGTGAAGGACGAAAAGAAGAGGTTCGCGGTGAAAATGAGAGGGAGACGAGATCGTTTACCGCTAACTTTTCATCACGGTTTTCAATGTGGGAATAGCATTTTTGCACCGGTTGTAAATAAAACTGATGCAACTAACACTATTTGCATCGGTATATTTTCTTCGGTTGTCGATCATAACCGATGCAAATTGTATTTTTTTACTATCTACTGCTTTCCACATACCAAATGCATCAGTTGTTAAAAGGTAATCGATGCAAATACTTCTATTTGCATCGGTTGTGGTAACAACCGATGCAAATGAGGCGAAGCAACATGCATATTTTGTACTAGTGTTAAAAGGAAACTATGAGTTTCTTATTAATGTCAAGAATAAATAATCCTCGGTTGTTTAATAAAACCATTAAGTGTATTGACTCTATAATATGGTACGATGTGCAAATCCGAAATAGATTCTAAGTACATTATCAAAATATGATTTTGATAACTATATATAAAGGGATATGATCTATTGGTCGCAAATGCGTCTTTAAGAAAAAGACAAGTGTATTTGGAATATAGTGAACTGCATTGATAAAAATAACATCGTGAATTTCAATTGTTGAAATTAACGTAATAGATTCACCATTCGATTTTCTCAAGCAGGTTCGAATTTTACTCATAAAATTATCGCATATTATGACTTTATATTTTGGTATGTATGTGTTGAAACAAAAAATTGTAAATAATGATTTAGAGCAAACTGTTTACACATAATAACCAAAGTGACTCGAAGTCAGTGGGAGCGATATTGAGTTTGTGAGATTTTGGATATGATCCAAGAACAGATATGAAAGTGTCGTTCGACAAGCATCAAAATTGAACAAATGTTTTGATAAGAGTCTCAAATAGTTTGACTGTCAATCAAAATGCAGAGGAAGCATGTGCTCATAAGAAAGAAAGTTAAAAGGTACATAGATATTTCCAAACCATAAATAAACAACACATTGCTGACTGTCAACGATGTAGTTGTGTTAAAATCAGCCTTATTATTTTAATACTTGACATTGGATTTGTAAATGATGTCTTTTACAGTAAGTATAAAAGATACTAGGAATGTCCCAAATCGATATGCAAGGACATCTTATTAAAATGTTTAATACGGAACATGGAAGATGGGTTCCTTATGCAGTAACAATAGGAATTATCTATAAGCTATGGTGTCTACGATATCGTGATTTGTTTACGTATTTGACACATGAAGCAAATATCAAATCCAAATTGATATCACTAAATAGTTGTTTGAGGCGTTCTCGTTATTTATGAAATACTAGAGAATTGTTTGCAAAAACAATGAACTCCTTATAAAGGAGTGTTCAGACTCAAACTTTCATAAATGATATTGAGTATAATATGTCAATAACAAATTCAAGTTAAAAATTTTAAATTGGAAATGTTCCAAATGAATGATGGTGGCTACTTCAATGAAAAGGCTAAGTACATTGCCTTGGATAGCGCTGCAATAAAACAATGTATACAAATATAAATGCGCAAATTTATAACTGAGCTGAGGGTAATTCCAGATGTTGAAAATCCCTTAATATTATTATATGATAACAATGTCACAATACGTTCACAGCAGAAGTTAGATCTTACTGGAAGTCGAGAGGCATACTCCGAATTATTCCATATGATAAAGATAATTTATCAACGTTGGAGAGAGTTGATTGATAGAGGAAATAATTGAAAAATAATAGCATAACCGTTCACTAAGGGATTGACCAAAGTGTTGTAACTATGAGTAATTTATCACAAAGAAAAAAAACCATTTTAGATTTTCCTAGCCAAGATGGATCGAGACTGGGTATCGGTGTATCCGTTGAGACTAGAGTACATAACGCTTCCCAAATGTTGAGTAGTGTATTAGTATTACTCATGACTACTGAGGGACCCAAGGAATTACGTACTGATAGTTATAGAATAACTATGGAATGACTCACTTGATAATTTTCTATTGGTTAATATAACTAAGGTCAAACAGAAAATATCAATGTGATTGATCTACACAGTTCTTTCGACTTGAGAATACAGTCGATCTTCAATATGAAAGCTACGCTTTGATTATAGTCAAATCATGGCACGGTGTTTATCGAGTGACTATAGTTGGGTCGATTGGAAGTATTGGAAGTGAAGCACTATTCAAGAGAGGATTCGTCTCCTCGGTTATATGGGGTTAGTATCACGGTCAGCTCAAAGTCAAAGTCTCTGGTCAGAGCAATTCGATCAATAATAATTGTTATTATTGAACTAAGGACTTTGTGTTTAGACTGTAGAGTTAAATGAGATGATATTGGAATTTTGACCATTACCAAATTCCATAGGTTCAAAGTGATATAGTTTGACGAAGAAAATTGGTGTAAAATAAAAATCACAATAGGGTAAAGCTTAACAAAGTGAAATTGGATTTTACCAAAACCAAGCAAGCAATAAATTCAACCAAAATGTCACACCACCTGCTAAGTGACGTGTGAACATTAACATTCGAAAAGTTCGATGTTAATGCTGACCAAATTTACACTTGACGAGTCACATGACCGAAAAGATGAATTCTCCTTTGACCAAATGATTTAATTAGTTTTTAATATTTATTAATTAATTAAATTAAATAATATTTATGAAATATTATTTAAAAATTTGATTTTGATTTGATAGATGAATATTAAATGTATTTGTAAAGTTATAAATACATTAATTGATGTACGGTATCGATATGCATTTTAGATTAGATTTAAAATGAAAAATATTCATTCCGACTCTAAATGGGTTTATAGCCCAACCTAGGGATGATAGGATCGGCTGGAATAAAGAGGTTAGAGGTGGCTATTTGATGGGTTAAAGAGGAGTGAAAATGAGTGGCTGAGGTGGAAGGAGATTGAATAAAAGATATGATCCTAACCCCTCTTTTCCTTCCTCTATTTAAACATCTTTTCCTTCATTTGATAAGAATCTTTTTGGAGCCTCCATCTATATTCCTTTGCTGGCCAACCTACTCTCTCCTATCTCTTTAATATCCTAAGCTCAAATCAAATCAATTTAGTTGATATCCGATAACTAAAGGTCAACGGTTCAAGGACTAGCAATCTACCGAATCAAAAAATGTTTCAAAGGGACAGTTCATCCTTTCTAGGTGTGCTTTAAGGCTTTGGTTCTTAGGTAAGATTTTCATTGAACTAAGTTTATAATCTTCTGAATAATATTTTATTATGTATTAATTTTTTTATATTGTTAGTTGGGTGACGATTCTGATATGTATTAATGTGGTCACAAGTTAGTTTGGTTATATGTATGTATATAATTATAAATTAAAAAAATCATATATATATATATATCATATATGTACAACCGCCTATTATATATATTAATTATTATTTTACTAATTTATATACATACATACATACATACATACATACATACATATATATAATTTAATTATGCATGTATGGTTTATATTTAATTACAATATGATTCTGTGGTTAAAATTGATCATATATTTTTATACATATAACTATATAGCAGTAGTAATTTTCGATAGCAAAAAAATTATTTTTATAATTATTTATTATTATTTAATCAATATACTACATAAATAAATCATATAAAATAAAACATATTACAAAAATTAATTTTCAATTTTAAAAAATTAACATATTGTAAGATAAGCTCTAACCCAAAAAATAAAAATGCAAAAAAATCATTTTTGCTATTTTTAAAAATTTATTATTATAATAGGTCAAGAATTAATAAAAAATAAAATTTGATCAAAAAAATGTGAAATTTTTTTTCAAACTTTAAAATATCGTATATGATTTACTAATTTGAAAAAATGTTTCAAAAATAATATTTTATAAATATTTTATTAAATTTCGTACGATTATTCAATTAAAAATACATTTTAAAATAATAAAATTAATAATAATTTTTTTGTGCCACGCGCAAGATCTAGAATTTATTAAAAATAATAATTTTGTCAATTACTATATATATTTATATATTATAACTATATTTATGTGTATATATTATTTTAAATAATAAAAAAATTATTTTATCATTATATATTGGTACATACATTATTCGGTTTAATAAAAAATATTATATATATATATGGGGATTTTCACTTCAAGGGCTTATTTGTGCAGGTAATAAGTTTTAAGGACACTATTTCTAAAAAATTAGTTTTAAGGACATTTTACAGGAAAAAGATAAAAGAATTTATCATTTTCAGTTATACAGAAATAATGATAAAAAGATTTATCATTTTTATGTATAACTTAAAAAGATAAATGAATTTATCATTATCCTGTAAATTGTTCTTAAAACTAATTATTTAGAAGTGTTCTCCTTAAAACTTATTACCCTGAAAATAGAAGCCCTTCAACATAATTTCCACTATATATATATTGTTTTAATGTTTAAATAAATTATTTATATTTAAATAAATATCTTATAATAACATGTTTATGTATTATTAATATTTTATTTATTAAATTTATACATACATACATAAACATATATATATATATTTAAATATTTTATGTCTATATAAAATTATTCAAACAAACTTAACACTTGCATATATATATATATATAATAGTTATATATAAGTAATAGTTTATATACGTGCATATATTTGAACAACATACATTACATATCAGATGATCTAACGTATCCATTGCGGTGTAAATCCCAACATCTATAAATGGGCATGTCATACCTTGCATGAGTTATCATGTTACACGTGCACACACATACATAGATATATATGATACATATGTGTATATTTATATGCATTAATGTATAAATTAAATTGAACTATATAATTTACAAATTTAAATAAAATGAGATATTTTATTAAAATAAAATTAGAATTTTTTAAATAAATTAGACTTCATAGGCCCAACAAAGATCCAATAAGAGAATTTTTTGAAACTCACGTATAACTCCTGTTGTGGACTGACCCAGTTTCAACAATGTTAGCCCAAGTGAAAATTCATGTGTGTAAACCCAATATCGCATCATTCTCCGTATTAGCAGACAGTATTACCTAGTGATACTCTTTGGTAATATGGATATAGAGGTGGGGTGTCACAGGAATTGATAGTCTAAGGAGTTCGTGATCGATGCACACTCACGAGACTCTGATCTTGTAAGTTTCAAACTTGAATTTTCTTTCTTTCTTTACTAAATTTCTTCTAACACTGATGATTTTTTTACAGGCCACCCACCATAAAGTTTGCATCTAGGACAATGTTTTGGAGCTTGAGGATAAGACCTAGAAAAATATGCAAGCTCGAAAGGTAGCTGAGGATGAGATGGCCGTAGCCAAGGAGGCGGCGGCGGCCGAGAAGGTAGTGATGGAGGCGACCAAGGATCATTGAGGTAAGCTAGAGACGATCGAGAAGGAGGTCGAAAGCCTTTGGAACGAACTGGCCCAACATACAACTAGTTGCCAGTTTGTCGCTGATATGAAGGTAGCTCGGTCGGTAAAGGAGAAACCGTGGAAGAACCGGCTAATGAACATGGTGAAGGCCCTGTTGTATGTTCGGGGAACTTATCACCGATCTCCATCAGTAACATCAAGTTTGAAATCATCGACAAGACCCGGGCTAGGGTGGCCCCCGAGATAGAGGCAACCAGGATGGTTGTGACGGCCTTTTTGACCAGGGAGCAAATTGACTCCTTAACGGGGCCAGCCGGCGACCCAGCTTTGTAAATATTTTTCATCTTCTTTTTATAAGCATAGCCGAGCTGGCTTTGTGCCTTGCATTTTTTCGATGGAATGAAAAGTTCCTTTTGTTATATGAACTATTGATGTAACACCCCACCTTTATACCCATACTATACAAGAGTATTACAAATACGAAGAATGAGGTTATATGGGGTACACACATGAATATTCCCTTGGGAAAACACTGGTACATATTAATACATTGAATTTAACTCACCAACAAACGTACACAGTATTGGAACAAAGTAATAAATACGCGTGCCTCAAAGGTAGAATAATACACAATATACAGTAAATATCAGAGATCAGAGTCAATAGCCGCGATAATATACAATATATGTCCAATACAAATCACAACAATTTATACATAAGTGATTATACAATACATTATTATAATCTAAAATATAGAATAACTAGTCTCCACTATGCCCACAAATACAATCTAGTCTCATCGTCCCTGAACCTGTAATGTCTCAGACTGACCCGAATATTACATAAATAATAAACGGGTTAGACTATATCTACAATGATGGATGTAATATAACCTACAATAATAATATAAAAAGAATAATAATAAATTACAGTCTCATAATATCTCAAAAGACATTCACAGCAAACCCAAACAGGAAAGCGTTTTCACCCATATAAAACACATCAAATCAAAATCACATTAAACAACATCGAATGGTGAATTATAAACATCTCAAAATCGTCATCAAAAACAGAAATAATCAATAATGAGATATCCTTAAGTGAATTCAGGCAGTAATGTAGGAATGCGCACAATCTCTCTTAACCTCATTTATAAATAACCATTATCGAATCAATCAAATCAATAAGAAAGATTTGAGCTAGTTCATAACAATGCCACAATGTGCAAGATCATATATCTCGACCCACAGCCCTTGGAGAGGCGAAACTCTCGACTGAAAGGTCCTAAGAGATGAAAATAATAAATCAATAATAAGTAGGTCATCTAACTGAGAAGGATATGGGGTTGGTCATACTCTGGACATAGTCTTAGGTATAATCTCATCCATACATAATATATGTTTATCTAATACACACATACATACACCCACACCGGAACCAGAGAGGAGACTGACAGCACGTCTGCTTACTCCAGGAGCTACACGTGGTCCATATGACACGAATCCTATAGTCATCGGTTACCATTACCTCTCCCTTCTTAGTATCGTGATAGTGGTCTACCATAGGCACGACAACACGTAGCCACTTCGACCACGACTACAGATATGTGCCCTATGGTAACTGACTTGGCCAATGCGACACAAGGGGAAACCAACTACCAATCTCGTAATGTGCATCGAATATCATAAACAACAATGGTGTCGTAGATCTGGGGCACGACTGTAAATACCCACCCCATAACAGGCCTAAATTTCAACCTAGAAAAGGCCCATCGAACTTAGAACCATTCTAAGGTAAGCTGTTGGTAGTAAAAAAATAACATTGCAGAGCCATAACTAAACTTTCAGAACACACAGCGGATGGAACAAAATATAATAACAAAGTGTATCCATTTATTTCAAAACCATAAAAAGGTCATAACACAAAATTCCATAAAAACCATAACGTAATATCTGTTACAATAATTATCTAAATACATGGGTACACATAAAAGCAAATAATAATAATAAATACTATCACAAGCCAAGCTTCTCCACCTCTAAGCATCTTCACCGCCACCACGCCATCCTTAACCTGTATTGTAATGAGGAGGGAGTCAGAATAACAAATATTTGGTGAATAAAAACCTCAAGTTTTATCTTTTTAGTACTAGGGCAGTATATTCAAAAATAAGAACATGTTTACGAATATAAAACCATTTAATAGTTCTTTATAAGGAAAGGAGGTGGGTCCAACCACTTAATACCTTCCATTCCAGGAGCATATTTCTAAAATCCTATATCCCAATCATACGTTATAAATAGTTAATAATATGAGAGACGGTACCCAAGCCCTTCGTCTGGTCATTTAGTACCTTAATTAAGGCAGACCTCATCATTTAATACTTATTTCCAAGGCGTGCTCCTCAATGGTACTATCTACCTAACATTATATGGAATCTCTTAGGCCTTTTAATACTTCCATGTGGAAAATAGGCAAATTCTAGTCATTTAATACCATAATTAAGGCAGACCCCATCATTTAATACCTATTTCCAGAAGTGAGCCCCTATAGAGATACCACCTAACGTGTCCCCTTGGCCATTTAATACTTCATTTGGGGAAAAGAGGTGGGTCCAACCACTCAATACCTCAAGACCCCGAAGTAGGCCTTTGGCCTTTTGGCATATACTCATAATGACATCTCACATTAGTTCGCTATTTGTAGGAACTGGTTGCCAGATTAGCTGGGCAAATTTCCCCTATAGAATTTGGGACCAACCTCGCCTCATTACAAATGTTTATCATAAGGATATCTCACATCACCAAAAGTATACACAATTGTTGGTAGCCTTAAATTGAAGGCAGACTTCCGTCATGTAACTCTATTAACTTCGCATCCCTATGAATTAGCCATACATCAACTAATATATACATACATACATACACTTACTCTCACCGTTTCATAAATAAGGCCTTATAAAGAATCTTCCTTATTACGCCGTAAAATAATAATTTGGCTATATAAGAGTTTCCTCTTATTTTTGCCTCACAATCAGTTACCTTTCTAATGGGGGAAATAAATGTAAATAAATGCCTAATTAACTATGCCATTTACGCAATAATTATACGTTAATTACGCCAATAGAGATAAATAAATATTTGCGCCTAATAAGTTCTAAACGCATGGATTTTGCGCTCTTAAACTAGCGTTAAATGCCAATTCCCTAACCAAATATTATTACAAGTCCTTTTTCTTTAAATTTCCAAGATTTCATGGGAATCTAATATCCAAAACATGGAATGAATATTCATAACCGAAACTGCAATAACAGGCTTGTAAATAAAATAGAAACTCAATTTATTACACCAATTCAATGGAATATCCTAAACAATAAAAATTGCAATCTAAACCCCATATTCTATTCAACTCCTCTTTTACAAAGAAATAGATAAGAATAAATGGTCTAAAATACGAATAGAATTCGTAATCTAAACACCTCAATTTATTAAAGAATCACAATTTGATCCAAAGAAGAAAGAGAAGTGGAATACATTATGAAATTATCAGAAATTGCATAAGCGAAACAAATTCCATCAAACTAATGTAAATAATTGAGAATCTCAACAAAGATTTGACATCTCGAAATAAGAAGGAATTTTGGGGGATTTTATCCATCATATTTTCGAAATCCTAAAATCCCAAAGGCATATTCAAATCTAAAAAGAAATACACTAATCAATTGTTGAAAAGAAATACTAAGGTTTTCACTCACAGATTAGTCTTGGCTTCACTTAAATGGATTTGTAGCCTTCTGATCTCTTCCAGAATCTCTCTCTTTTGATATATACACACACACAATAGGGAAGAGGTATATATATTCATTAGATTCAGAATAATTGAAGAAGAATATGATAAGAATAGATTGGATGAAGAAGAAACAAATAAGATATAAGTTGAATTCTTAGCTGAATTCTCTACGGAGTTTATGAATCTTATTAGAGAGAGATAGCTGTGCCAGAATTTCATTGTATTTCCCCAAAATAATATGAGTAAAAAGTGGAGAGGATAAGGTTCTATTTATAGGGGTTGAAATGCCCTAGAACCGTTGGATGGAAGTAGGTAAGAAACGGATAAATCTAGAGCGTACAACTGAATATAACGTAGCTTCAAACTATTATATATATAGGTGGTTGACCGCTACGGTCGACCAGTTGACCTATATAGGTGGACCGCTCCTTTATTTCGGGGAACGTTTATTTTGTTCCATTGCATAATTATTTTATTCCCTAATTAACTTTTTGATTTTAAACATTTACTTAGCCCCCAAGCTAATTTTTGAAATTTGAACCCTAAATTTGATTTCTCATTTGAATTCAAACTAAATTAATTTAAATCTGAAAACATCAAATGCTCATAACTTCTTTGCTTGAGCTCCGTTTTCAGCATATTATATATGGAAACAAATCATAATTTCACCACGAACGCAACGGGATAACTTTTGTGGTCAAATTCCAACTTTTATAAAATTTTCATATTTAACCCTTGTTATATTTAATTCAATTTACTTCATTTATTTATGGTTCATTTTACAGGGTGTTACATTCTCCCTCCCTTAGAAAGGATTTCGTCCAGAAATCTTCTAAAGGGTGAACAACGTAATGTGCAATAACATCCATGTTATACAACCAAGTTTTCTACACAACCATCTACTCAACCAATAGTGCAATATGTTTATGTACCGCAGACATGCTAAAATGAGCTCAATCTTAGCATGAGTGTGTAATCGTGTCATGAAAGTATGTATGCAAATATTCTAACCATGCATAAAAATTTCTACATGAGTGTAAAGTGATCGTGAAAAGGTGTAAAACCATCTCTTACCATCTAATCTAGCAACCAAGATGCAACCAAAATCCTAATTTTGGAGAGAAAAATTACCAGTGAAAAGCTCTAGGTGAGTGCTCTTCATCTTCTCCTTAGTCTCCTATGTGATTTCCACCGGATTGTCCCCCATTGTACTCGAACCAACCTAATTATTTTATCACGGAGTCTCCTGGTATCGCGCTCCACAATGCGTGCGGTGGCACGAGGCACTGTCGGCTCCATCCCAAAATACCCTAACTAATCGGGCTTTATTCTATTAGCGGTGTCATGAAGGTGTTTCCTAAGGTGAGAAACGTGGAAAACATTGTGGACTCCTGCCAACTTGTTAGGAAGCTCCACACAGTATATCAATTTTTCTATTCTTTCCAGAATTCTGAATGGCCCAACAAATCTAGGCAACAATTTTCCAGCCTTGCCAAACCTAACAACTTTTTTAAGAGGGTAGATTTTAACAAATACCATATCTCTAACCTCAAATTCGAGCTCATTCCTTCTTTTATCCGCATAAGATTTCTAATGGTTTTGCACTACCTTCATCCTTTGCCTGATCAACTCTACTTTTTCCATGGTATCACGGATCAAATTGGGTCCGAATAATACTTTTTCGGTGGTTTTCCACCAACAACTAGGCGATTTGCATGGCCGCCCATAAAGTGCTTCAAAAGGGGCCATACCAATATTCGCTTGATAGCTATTATTATACTCAAACTCAACCAAAGGTAGATACCGCTACTAATGACCTCCCAAATTCATGACACAAGCTCTCAACAAGTCCTCCAAAATCCTATTCACCCTCTATGTTTGTCCATCGGTTTGTGGGTGATATGTCGTGCTAAGGTTCAAAAAAATTCTAAAAGTTCTTTATAGGCTCCTCCAAAACTAGCTAGTGAACAAGGGGTCCCTTTCACTAACTATGCTTACGGGAATTCCATGTAGATGAACTACTTCTTTAATATAAATCTGTGCGAAAGAGGTGCTAGTCCTATTCTCCTAATCGGAATAAAATGAGCACTCTTAGTGAGTCTGTCCACAACAAACTAAATAGCCTCTTTGCCCTTCCGACTTTTAGACAATCCTTCCACAAAATTCATCGAAATATGTTCACAATTCCAAGTCGGAATTTCCAAAGGTAATAATAATCCACCGGGCTTCCCTTGCTCAGCTTTATTTTCTGACATGTTAAACACTTAGCAATAAACGCAGCTACGCTTCTCTTCATTCCATTCCAAAAGAAAATTCTCTTCATATCCTTATACACCTTATCTCCTCTGGGATGAACGGTCATCCTTGAGTGGTGACACTCCATAAGCATATCTCTCATCATATAATCAATCATTGGAACATAAAGACGTCCATCTCTTCTCAAACATCCCTTATCATCAACCGAATACCTCCTAGCATGGGGAAAATGCTCTCCTTTTCTCAATATTTCTAAGATCTCTACAAACTTCTCAGCTCTCACTTGCTTATGTCCTATACAATCCGTTAAGGCTAGCCTAATCTCCATAACTGATAGAAAATGTTGAATGGGTTCTATTGACGGTTGGAGGTTAAAATTCGAGAGAAACTCCAACTGTCCATTCATATATAGCACATAGGGTAGCGTGTCTCCGACTAAGGGCGTCGACGACTACGTTCCCTTTTCCAGGGGTATATTGAATACTAATGTCAAAGGATGCTACATACTCCATCCACCTCTGCTGCCTAGCATTCAAATCTTTTTGGAAAAATAGGTATTTGAGTGATTTATTATCAGTGAATAACTCAAACCTTTCCCCCAAGAGATAATGCCTCCACATCTTTAAGGCAAAAACATTAGCTGCCAATTCTATATCATGCACCGGATACCTCTTCTCATAGTCCTTCAGTTGTCTACTAGTATAGGCAACTACCATTCCTTCCCACATAAGAACTACTCCTAGTCCTGTGCCACATGCATCCATGAAAACTGTAAACGGCATGGTTCCATCTGGAATAGTGAGCATTGGTGCACTAGTCAATGACTCTTTAAGCTTCTCAAATGCCTTGGTGCATCTATCATCCCAAACAAAAATTAGATTCTTCTTAGTTAATCAAGTTAAAGTGGATGCTATTTAAGCAAAGCTCTTGATGAACTTCCTATAGTAGCCTGCCAACCCTAGAAAACTCCTAACCTCTGATGCATTACTAGGAGTCTTCTAGCCTTGGACAACTTCCACTTTAGCAGGGTCCATAGAGAATCCTTGTTCCAAAACAATGTGCCCAAGGAACCTAACTTCTTTTTTCCAAAAGTGGCATTTAGAAAACTTGGCTTTGAGTTGGTTTCTTCTCAAGGTCTCTAATACCTCCCTAAGGTGATCCTGATGCTCTTCTTGCCTTTGGAGAAAACCAAGATATCATCAACAAACACCAACAAATTTATTAAGTTGCCCTCTATATACTCTACTAATCAAATCCACAAAGTATGATGGGGCATTCGTCAATCCAAAAGGCATTACTTCCCACTCATAGAGCTAATTTGGAGTATGGAATACAGTCTTCGGCTTGCTTTCCTCTGCAATCCTCAACTGATGAAATCTCGTTGCTAAGTCTAATTGTGAAAAGACTTTAGCCCCTATAAGTTGGTTGAACAAGTCACAAAGCTAATTTGGAGTATGGAACCTAACTTCTTTTTTCCAAAAGGGTACCTATTCTTCATTGTCAACTTGTTCAACTCTCTATAATTGATGCAAAGTCTCAAAGAACCATCTGCCTTAGTAGCAAAAACAACCGAAGATCCCTACTCAGAGGTACTCTTATGGATGAATCCTTTCTTCAATAGCTCTGGGATTTGCCTATCAAATTCCCTTCTTTCTTTAGGAGCCATAAGTCTCAAAGGCAGAGCAACGGTCTTGCGTCCTTCTCCAAATCAATTAGAAAATCAATCTCCCTATGGGGTGGGAGACCCGAGACCTTCTCGAAGACATCAAGAAATTCACAAACTACGGGTACAGATGATGGCTCTCCATCAACAGATAGATTAAGTGAGTATAAATGGCTTAACTCAACTAAAACTTTGGGTATACAAAGAACTTCTAGGTCACGACCTCCACAACTCCTTAATCGTACTACCCTCTTATCACAGTCAGGAATGGCTCATAATATGACAACCAATCCATACCCAAGATAATCCCATACCCCTTAAAATTTAGAACGTACGCAGTACATATGAAATCAACATCGCATATGTCTAACACTAGGTCTTTGCAATAAGAAAAAGATGGGTCAAACCCCCAATGGGATTGGAAACCTCTATTGGGATGTTAACCATCTGGGTTTGAAGGTTTAAGGAATTTACTACATCTCTAGCTATAAAGGAATGTGATGCCCCTGAATCAAATAGGTACAAATAGTAACCCCAAAAACAAGAGTTACACCTTCTAGAGCTACATTTCCTTAGTCTCTTGGTGGTTTACTGGCAAAAAGGATGGATTCAATAATGTAGGCATGTCTGCTTGATCCTTCCTTAGTCATCTTGGGACATTAATTCTTGTGATGCCCTTCCTCATGGCAGTTAAAACACCTTCCTTTGAAGGCTTCCTTTATCAGACTCATCCTATAATCTTTAGCTTCATGACCCTTCCTTTGACAATTCTTACACACATTCCCATCCTTCTTAAACTTCCCCTTCAACTTCTTGTTGGCCGACCCGCCTTGTTTTTGAGTCAGTGTAGACTTTTCCTTCTCCATTCCCTTATCTTCCTCATTGGCCACGTGCAACATTGCCATTTCTACCAACATCTCATACCTAACCCTCATAGGTACTTAGGTCAACAACATTTCTCTTAGCGGAATTTAATCCCTTCACGAACTTCATGGCCTTTTTTATAGGTGTGTTTATTAGACTCGTCCTGAATTTAGCCAATTCAATAAACTTAGCTATGTATTCCTTAAGGGTGGAATCTCCTTGTCTCAGCCGAATGAACTTTTCCAATTGCAAGCTAACCTTCGCTCTAGACATGAATCTCATCTCAAATCGGTCCTTTAATTCATCTCAAGAGGATATCCTACCCGGGTTCTCATCAGTCACAAAGTTTCACCAATTCAAGGCTTCTTTCCTGAGGTGCCAAGCTGATATTCTTCTTTTTAGCCGATCATCCCAACCAAGCTCTCTAAATATCTTCTCGTAGTTACTAATCCAAGCTTTAGCTTTCGAATATCCTTTAATTCTAGAGTATTACTTCCCTCTCGTATTGAGAAAGTCCTTACACAACTTAGGAAAGTCGATAGGACGGGGTGCTACATCGACGGGCGGGACAGAAGTGCTACCGGTGCAATTGTAGGAATAGAAATCTGCTTGACAGTCCTAAGATATTATTTGAACCATTCGGGCATTCCACGAAAGGGTGGTCTTCTGCGGGAAGGGTTCCCTTGTTCGGAAGGAGATTGATTATTAGCCATATCAACTATTTGAAGGTTAAACCTTTAGTGATGATTTCCTAATATAGTATTTACATGTTGAATGAAAAAGGTTGCCTAGTGTATGTGCGTATGTTCAAGAAGAGAGGGTATAGATACATATATATATATATAGTAAGAATTATTTGAAAATTCTTTTTGAAAAACGTTTTTAGAATAACAAATTCGTCTCTCATACCTACAGTTTTTCCCCGTTGATCGGGTAACCTAGGCTCTGATGCCAAATGTAACAACCCACCATGGAATAGGCCTAAATTTCGACCTAGAAAAGACCCATCGAAACTTAGATCCATTCTAAGGTAAGCCATTGGTAGTAAAAAGATATAACATTGTAGAGCCATAGTTAAACTTTTAGAACTCACGGCAAATGGAACAAAATATAATAGCAAAGTGTACCCGTTTATTTCAAAACCATAAAAAATGTCATAACACAAAATTCCATAAAAACTGTAACATAATATCCATTATAATAAATTTCTAAATACATGGGTATACATAAAAGCAAATAATAATAACAAATACTGCCACAAGCCAAACTTCTCCATCTCTAAGCGTCATCGCTATCACTCCATCCTTAACCTGTGTTGTAATGAGGAGGAAGTCAGAACAATAAATGTCTAGTGAATAAAAACTTCGAGTCTTACCTTTAAAGTACTTGAGCAGTATATTTCAAAATAAGAATATGTTCACGAACATAAAACCATTTAATACTTCTTTATAAGGAATGGAGGCGGGTCTAACCACTTAATACCTTCCATTCCAGAAGCAGGTTTCTAAAATCTCATATCCTAATAATATGTCATAAACAACTAATAATGTGAGAGATGGTACCCAATCCACTTAATACCTTTTATTGGAAAATAGGCAGACTCTTCTCATTTAATACCTTAATTAAGATAGACCCCATCATTTAATACCTATTTCCAAGGCATGCTCCTTAATGGTACTATCTACCTAACGTCATATGGAATCCCTTATGCTACTTAATACTTCCATATGGAGAATAGGCAGACTCTGGTCATTTAATACCTTAATGAAGGCAGACCCCATCATTTGATACCTATTTTCAGAAGCGGACCCCTGCAGAGGTACCACCTAACGTGTCCCCTTGGAAATTTGATACTTCATTTAGGAAAAAGAGGCGAGTCCAACCACTTAATACCTCAAGACCCCAAAGAGGCCCTTCGTCTTATGTCCCATACTCGTAATGACATCTCATATTAGTCCGTTATTCGTAGGAACTGGTAGCCAGATTAGCTGGGCAGATTTCCCTACAGAATTTGGGACCAACCTCGGGTCATTACAAATACTTATCATAATGAAATCTCACATCAATAAAAGTGTACACTGCTGGTAGCCTCAAAGTGAAGGGAAAACTTCTGTCATGTAACTCTATTGACCTCGCATCCTTATGACTTAGCCATACATCAATTACTCTACACACACACACACTCGTCTCACCGTTTCATAAATAAGGCCTTATAAGGAACCTTCTTTTTTACGCCTTAAATAATAATTAGGCTATATAAGAGTTTCCTCTTATTTTCTCATCACAGTCAATTACCTTCCTAATGGTGTAAATAAATGCCTAATTAACTATGTCATATATGCAATAATTGTACATTAATTATGCCAATAGAGATAAATAAATATTCGTGCCTAATAATTTCTAAACGCACAGATTTTACACTCTACACTAGCGTTAAATGACAATTTCCTAACCAAATATTATTACAAGTCCTTTTTCTTCAAATTTCCAAGATTTCATGGGATTCTAATATCCAAAACAAGGAATGAATATTCATAACCAAAACTGCAGTAATAGACTTGTAAAACTCAATTTATTACACCAATTTAATGGAATATCCTAAAAAAATAAGAATTACAATCTAAACCCCATATTATATTCAACTCCTCTTTTATAAAGAAATAGATAAGAATAAGTGGTGTAAACTACGAATAGAATTCATAATCTAAACCCTTTATTTTATTGAACAATCACAATTTGATCCAAAGAAGAACGAGAAGTGGAATAGATTATGAAATTATCATAAATTGCATAAGTGAAGAAAATTCCATCAAATTAAATGTAAATAATTGAGAATCTCAACATAGAATTGACATCTCGGAATAAAAAGGAATTTTGGGCGATTTTATCTATTATATTTCCAAAATCTCAAAATCTCTAAGGCATATTCAAATCCAAAAAGAAACACACTAAACAATTGCTGAAAAGAATAATTAAGGTTTCCACACACAAATTAGCCTTAGCTTCAATTAAATAGATTTGCAGCCTTTTGATCTCTTCCAGAATCTCTCTCTTTTGATATATACACACACAATAGGGAAGAGGTATATATATTCATTAGATTTAGAATAATTGGAGAAGAATATGATCAGAATAGATTGGAGGAAGAAGAAACAAATAAGAAACAAGTTGAATTCTTACCTGAATTCTCTACGAAGTTTCTGAATCTTATTAGAGAGAGATAGCAATAGCAGAATTTTATCATATTTCCTAAAATAATATGAATAAGAAGCAGAGAGGATATGATTCTATTTATAGGGGTTAAAATGTACAAGAACCATAGGATAGAAGTTGGTAAGAAATAGATAAATATGGAGCATTCAACTGAATATAACATAGCTTCAAACCCTAGATGTCACTGCAATATTCATTGCCAAGCAGTCGACCGCCTATATGCGACCGGTTAATCGCTATGGTCGATCGGTTGACCTATATAGGTCGATCGATCCTCTATTTCGGGGAACATTTATTTTGTTCCGTTGCACAAATATTTTATTCTCTAATTAACTTTTAGACGTTAAATGTAATTAGACATTTGCTTAGCCCCAAAGCTAATTTTTGAAATTTAAACTCTAAATTTGATTCTCATTTGAATTTTAATTCAAACTAAATTAATTTAAACCTGAAAACTTCAAATGCTCATAACTTCTTTGCTTGAACTCCAATTTTAGCATATTATATACGGATACAGATCAGAATTTCGCCACGAACGCAACGAAATAACTTTCTTAGTCAAATTCCAAATTTTATAAAATTTTCATATTCAACCCTTATCATGTTTAATTCAATTTACTTCATTTGTTTATGGTTAATTTTACGGGGTGTTATAGTGACCCTATGATGAGGCCGCCAGGATGGATACTGACCAATCTGGTTCACTCCTGAAACATAAAGGGAGTTGGACAAAGGTAGACATGTACATAATGCACACAAACTATGTGGCTAATAAGTAGTCTCCATAAATACTCAGTGCAGTGAGTCACACACACAACAAACCCCCGTGTGAGTGTCAACTACGAGCAAAGAATAACCGAATAAATAACACAATGATGTCCCATATCATCTTGTGTTACTATTTCATTTATTAAGTGCTTACACATCACATTCGCTCCTTTAATATTCTATATAATAAGTCCAAACAATAACCGAAAAAGTATTACTGAATGCCCTATTAAAATAAAATAAAATAATAATAGAGTTCAATAGAATATTTCATTAAACAATTAAATCAAATATTCAAATATTTATACAAAACATTCAAAATCAATATATAAATCAAATATCTATTTTTAGAAGTCTTTCCATAATTTCTGTAACTAAATAATACTTTAAAAAATAAAGTAATAAATCTCAAAAACAATTCTTTTCATTTCAAACTATAATTTATAATTCAAACCTTCACTATATTAAAATCTCAATAGCTCATATTGAAAATCATCACGCTTTAAATTTTAATTAATAACAATCTTCTATAAGTAAATACTATTTTAAAATAAATTTATAAGTTACAGAACTATTTATATTTATTTCAAACCATATAATATAATCCAAAATTTTTACTTTATACTCTAACAAATAGAAATAATAATACTTTCCATTTTCAATACCACTTTTATACCCAAATAAGATTTCCAAGAAAATCATCTTATTTCCCAACCAATATATATAATTTATTTATAGATATACTTTAATTTAACTTTATAATACCAAAAATAATTTATTGTAGCTTTCAAAAATAGTTTGAAACCAGAAAATCAATCGAACTCTAAACATATAAATTATGGAGCAAAATGTGAGAAATGCGGATTACGGATATTAAGGCTAGAATTAACACTAGAGGGGGGGTGAATAGTGTTTTAAGGAATTACTAATTCTTTTTGAGTTTATATTAATTTGAACATAAATGTATGCAATATTCAGACACAGATATGATCACAGAATCAAACACAGATGCAGATATAAAGTAAAAGCAATAAAGGAAAGAACACACCGAATTTTATACTGGGTCGGAGTTACCCTACATCCAGTCCCGCAACACAAGTACGGATTTCCTTTCAAAATCAATTCTTACAATCACACCCTCGATTTCAAGGCCACGAGGTACACCGCTCCAGATTCACCATCCTCTGGGTAGAGATACTTGATTTTACGGGCAACAAGTTCACCCAATTGATTTTCCAAGCTACAATCACATCTTTTCTTGCTCGATTGAATACAAAGAAATCTATAACTCTGAATAGCACTGGGATCTTGTTGAGATAGTGATAGAGAATCAAACCAAAGATGATCTAGTTAGATTCAATGGTGATTTCGGCAGAGTAATGGTAAAATGTATATAAAGAAATGTGGAAGAAGAAGAGGAGTGAAATCAGAGAAAATATGAATATAAATTCGTTTAAAATAGCCCCTATTTATAGTAGAACAACAGCCATGTCCATTCGTGAAAGGATATGACAAATAGACACTTCCTTTGAAATTCAAACTTTTGAAATAAACTGTCACCTTGTCGAAGAGGGGTCCTTGGGGTTGTCGACAAGCCTAAGTTATTTTTGGTAATTTGTTTTCTTTGAAAATAACTTTTATCTTGTATTAAAACTATTTTAAACTTTATAAATGTACTTAACTATAACTAAAATATATAAATAAGTATAGAGAATAATATTTTGGTATATATAAATTTTACTATAATTTTATATTTAAATCTAAGTATAAATATTAAAAGTTAAATATATTATAACTAAAAGATAGTTTAAAACCAAGGATAATTTGATATTGAAAATAAAGATTATTTTGAGGCTAAAAGTATTTTAAAACCAGGATAGATGTTTTTGATTTAAAAAGGAAGATTTTGAAATCATTTTGAAAACAAGATATAATTTTGTAAAACATTTGAATAAAAGTTAGTGGATACAGAACAATGTTCCACTAGAATTTTTCATAGGTTCCATCCTACTTAGGGTTCCATCCCTTTAACGGGCTCGAAGTGGATTTCATTCCACGAATAAAATGGATTTTAAGATGTCAGTGCTTTTCTAGAAGTTTTAACAAAATTCCTAACTAAATTACATATCTTGAAATCTTGAACTCTTGATAATCTTGATACTCATGAGTCTTGAATCTTGATATCTTCGATCTTGAGTTCATCAGTTCTTGAATCTCTATACTGTACAGTCTTCATTCTTTGTACCTGCATGTTTATATTCTGCATATACATATATATCTAAACCATAACATTAGTATTTATATTTTATAACAAGTCCTAAGGTTGTTGTCATCAAAACCATCATCTTAAGGACAAACAATCTCCCCATTTTTGATGATGACAACCTATGTTTATAAAATATACTTCACCTTCACTATGACTCCCCCTAAAACTAATAACTCCCCCTTAATCTAAGCCTAACTACTCTATTTTATAATTCTCCCCCTTTGTCATCAACAAAACCATCCTAAAACCATAAAACTATAAAACTCCCCCTTAAACTAATACTAGAACAAAGTATAGTAAATGGAATGCGAAAGAAATTATAATTATATTATAATTATTCAATACATAAATATGTATAAGTATATTTCAGACAATCCAATCAACACACACATCAAATCCAATCATGTCAAACAAGTCAAACAAATCAATCAAGTCAAACAAGTTAATCAAGTCAAACAAGTCAATCAAGTCAATCAATTCAAACAAGTCAATCCAATCAAACAAGTCAATCAAAACATACAAAACAAATCAAAAACTAATAACCCTATACTATAAGACAATAATATAAACTCCCCCTAAATAAAATACACTTGTTATGTGTACATGTATGCAATATGTAGTTTGTAATGCAGTATGAAATGTATAACATATGCAATGTAGCATGAGATGATATGCAGAATGAAGTGCAACTTATGATGCAAACGATTATGATATTTCATGCATTGTAATTTATGATGTAATATGCAATGAAATGTGATATGAAATAGGATGCATAATGATATGTAATATGAAATAAAATGATAACGAAGTAAAAATAATAATATGCAAAATGATATGATGATATATATACTATGGTAAGAGATATTTGTTAGTCCATGAGTTGATGGTTTTGATGACAACAACCTTAGAATAAGATTATAAAATATAAATACTAACATTATAGTTTAGATATATATATGTATATGCAGGATTTAACCATGCAGATACCAAGAATGAAGACTGTACAGTATAGAGATTCAAGATATCAAGATTGAAGACTCATGAGTATCAAGATTATCAAGAGTTCAAGAGTTCAAGATAAGTATTGAGTCTAGAATTATGTTAAAACTTCATAATAGCACTGAAATCTTCACTCTATTTTTTTTTTGGGATGGAACCCATTTCTACCTTTTTAGTGGCTTACAAACCGACGACAAGTAGCTTACAAACCTACGACAAGTGGCTTACAAACCCACGAACATCCTGGTTTTGTACAAGTTCTCGAGTCCTGACATGATGAGATACTCTGTAGGAAGAAGCTTGCAAAACTACTTCAAAATGTTTTTTCAAAACAACTTCGGAATGATTTTCAAAATTGTTTTTCAAAATGTTTTAGCCTTAAAAATTATCTTTTCAAATGATTTTTCAAAAAGATGTTTTAGCCTTAAATATTCTTGTTTTTAAACTTCGTCTGTTTTAAACTATCTTTTAAATATAATATATTTATATTTAGATTTAAATATAAAATTATAGTAAAAATATATATATAGTGTTCTCTATATTTATCTATGTATTTTATCTATAGTCAAGTATATTTATAAAATTTAAAATAGTTTTAATATAAGATAAAGTTATTTTCAAAGAAAATCAAATCATCAAAAATTGCTTTGGGATGTCGACATGCCTATGGTGACCATGTCGACATGGTGACAGTTGAGTTCAAAATTTAAATTTCAAAAGAAGTGTCTATTCGTCATAACCTTTCACGAATGGACATGATTGTTGTTCTTCTATAAATAGGGGTTAGTTTCAACGAATTTTATATCAGATTTTCTGGATTTTCACTTCTCTTCTTCTTCCACATTTTCTTATTCAAAATTCTATCATCACTCTGCCGAAATCAATATTGAATCTGACTAGATTATCTCTGGTTTGATTCTCTATCACTATCTCAACAAGATCCAAGTGCTATTCAGAGTTATAGGCTTCTTTGTAATCTATCTAGCAAGAAAAGGTGTGATTGTAGCCTTGGAAATCAATCAAGCGAGAAAAGGTGTGATTATAGCCTTGGAAATCAATTGGGTGAACTTGTTGCCCCGGAAATCAAGTATCTCTACCTAGAGAATTGTGATTCTGGAGGGTGTACCTCGTAGCCTTGAAACCGAGGGTTGTAATTGTTGAATTGCTTTTGAAAGGAAATCCGTACTTAGTTGTGCAGGATTGGATGTAGGGTAACCCTGAACCAGTATAAAATCCGGTGTCTTCTTTCCTTTACTGGATTTACTTTATTTCTGCATCTGCGTTTGTTTCTGTGATTATATCTGTGTCTGAATATTACATACATCAGTGCACAAATTAACATAAACTCAAAAAGATTTAGTAATTTCTTATAAACACTATTCACCCCCCCCTCTAGTGTTATTCCTAGCCTTAAGATCCGTAATCCGCATTTCTCACATTTGGTATCAGAGCAAGGTTTTCAAAAGTTTCATAATCTGATTTTTGAAAAGTTTTCAAAATGGCTACCAACACTGGTACTGTTATTAACACTAGTATCCCTGTCACTAGTTCATTTGTAGAAGGTCAGTCTACTGCCAGACCACCACTTTTTAATGGCAGTAACTATGCATATTGGGCATGTAGGATGAAAATATATTGACAATCTATAGGATTAGATACTTGGAATATCACACAAACTGAATATTCTGAACCCACAACTAATTTTGCACAGTGGACCAGTGAGCAAAAGACTGTTGCACAAAATAATTCTAAAGCAATGAATATTCTGTTTTGTTCACTTGATAGAAATGAATTTAATAGAGTGTCAGTTTGTAAGTCTGCATATGAAATCTGGAAAACTTTGCAAGTGACTCACGAAGGAACAAGCAAAGTTAAACAGAACAAAATTTCCATGCTCACAAATCAGTTTCAGTTATTTAAAATGAATACTAATGAGTCTATTTCAGATATGTATAGTCGATTTCAAGATATTGTGCATTCTTTAATATCCTTGGGAAAGGAATTTTCGGAAGAAGATCAAGTCAGAAAAATCTTAAATTCTCTCACTCCAGAATGGGATCAAAAGACACTTGCAATCGAAGAGGCAAATGACATCAGTACTTTAAAGATAGAAGGATTAATTAGAAATCTAATGTCATTTGAAGTTCAAATGATCGGGAGAAGAGAAAGCAAAGCATCTGAAAAGAAATCAATGGCATTCAATGCATTAACCGACAGATCAGACTCAAACAGTGATAATGATGAAGAGATAGCATTTATGACCAGAAATTTTCAAAAATTCCTGAAATACAGAAAGATGAATAATCTCATGAGAAACAACTATAAGAATTCTAGAAATCAGAATGCAGTGCCAAACAATGTCAAATGTTTCAACTGTGATGAACCAGGCCATATCAAAAGAGACTGTCCGTATCTAGAAAGGCAGAATCCTCTTATAAATAATGATACAGTAAAGAAACGGAAGCGAGCATTTACTGCTACTCTAGATGACTCAGACTCGTACTCAAGCGATGATGATCAGAAGACAGATAACTCAAATTTGTGTTTCACGGCAGTTCACAACTTCAACGAATTCAAGGAAACGGACTCAAAAAAAGGTACACATTTACAATACAATTGATTGAAATTGCATGCTTAGATTAGATGATTGATTGCTTGATTGATTGATTTGAATTGGTATGTTGATTGAATTTTAAATTAATTATTTTATTATTATTATAATTTTATCATTTTATTATTTTATTATTTTTAATAATATAATAATATTTTCTGGAATATACTATATTTCTAATAATATTCCATATATATATAGACATTAAAATAATAAGTATATATATATTATAATATTTAGGAAAAATAAATCATAGAAATTCACAGGCACATGTCGACATGGTCCCTACCACGATGTCGACATGGGTACAAATTTTGAAATTCAAAATTTGAATTCAAATGGTTGAATTTCCCACCACCTTTTCACTTCATTCAATACTCTGAAAAGGCATCTTTTGACCAGAGAACATGTCTTTCAAAAATCTATTTATTCACTATCTTTTATCACAACTTTTCACTTTCATTTTCAAATTCAAACTCTTTCTTCAAAACTTCAAGCTCTCTACTCTCTACTTTAATGGCTTCCTCAAGTAACCCCTCCACCATGAGACTTTCCATAAACTTGAAAGAGCAACTCTTCAATAATCCGGAGGCAATTAAAGCATATATCAATTATGCCAACTATGGAAAAGTCCATCCCGGAAAGTTTGCTATTTTTCAAGATTTTGCTTCTTATGAAATTGATACTCTTTTTGCAAACAATCAAATTCTTAGTCTTGTTGATTCTTCTCAAAATGATTTTGTTTGTTACCCAAATCTTGTTAAAATTTTCTATGCAAATCTCAATCGAGAATTTTATGAAGGAAATGATAATGAAATTTGGAGTAGTGTCAAAGGCACTAGAATTGTTTTAAATTGTGATCTTTTGGGTACCATTCTCAATTGCAAAAGCACGGGAATGGATCTTTCTAGTTTTCAAATCGATGAACATGATCGTGAGACATTTCATCATATTTTTGAAGGAGATGAAAACTTTGAATTTAAAAACTGAAACTTTCGTCCTAAAGCAAGAATTGTCAATCTTCTTTTACAACATACTTTGACCCCTAGATCGGGAAATTTTAACAATCCTACTTCAAAAGTGTGCAAAGAACTTTTTGCTATTTTCAGAAATTATGATATCAATTGGGCGCAAGTTATTTTGGATGAACTTCGTCCTAAAAATTTTGAAATGGGAGAAAACACTTTATACCATGGAATTTACCTTACTCGGATTTTCAACTATTTTGGAGTAAATTTCAAAGGAGAAGAATTTATTTCAAGAAAAGTTTTTAATATATCAAACATTTCTCTCATGAAAATCCCATATGTTTTTCAACCTTATGAGACTCTTGCCGAAAAGGAAGAGCGTTTGGCTCATGAAGAAATGGAAGAAGAGGAAGAAGAAGAAGAAAGGGATGAAATGGAAATAGAAGAAGAAGAAGAAAGTGAAACATCCCTGGAAAGTATTGAATATCCCTCCAATCCTACCAACAAAACCCTTCTCAAAAATCAAAAGATTATTGTTGAGAATCAACGGGTTCTTAAAAGATCCGTTAGTAAGAAATTGGACAAAATATCATCCAAGATGAACAAGTTTTTCTCCAAAGTCAGCAAGAAACTTGGATTATCTTCATCTTCATCATCCTCTAACTAGTTCTATATTTTCATATCATGTCGAATTAGTTTAAGTTTGTTTTAATTTGAGTGTTTATGTAGTTGTTTATGATTAATCATTGTATCACTCTTCTATGCAATGAAATTGAATTTCCTTTCTGTTATCTAGCTTATCTTATCTCTTGAATAAATGTTAGTATATTATAGAAATATATATATACACAATTATTCACAAAATCAATAAGGTCAACAAAATTCACTAGACCATGTCGACATCCCCCTTTGACCATGTCGACGTGTATTGGTCAAAAATGACACTTCATTTTGAATTTGAAATTTGAATAACTACCATATGTCTATTCATTTCAAACGAATTTCTACACCTATATATACCCATTTCTTCCAGAATTCATTACTGAATATTATTTCTTATCTATTCTATCTCTCATTCTTCTCACAATTTCAAAAATGGCTAATCCAATTCATAACTTATCCGAGAATCTTGAAGAAACTCTTAATTCATTCAAGAATATTCTCTCGTTCATTCTTCGTAACCAGCGACACTTAGAGTTGAGTCAAATGCAGATGATCAAGGAGCAAGAAAGGCATTTTGACGCAATTCGATGGATGATTTCTTCCCTGCACAAGGATGATAACGAAGCACATCCTCCTATCTCTCTCACAAATGACAATGAAAATTGGGATGCCATTAAAGCAGACCCTATTTTCGGAGAAGAAGGATGGGTGGAAGTTCCTCGTAACATTTAATTTAATTGCTTTATTTGATTACTTTGTTTGAATTGATTGCTTTGATTGAAATTGGTTGTTTTGATTCATTTGATTAACACTTGGTGTGGTTTGATGATTGTATAAATATACAATGATATATTTATAATCGTTGATTGAATATCATGTCTATAAGAATAGTTATTTCTTAGTATACTCTATTATATTGTTTATTAATGCAGGTACTTGAGTACAAGAATGAGGGGGAGTTATATAGTTTGGAGTTTGTTTGTTTTTGTTGATGACAAAGGGGGAGAAATATAAAATAAGGTAGTTAGGCATAGATTAAGGGGGAGTTACTAGATTTAGGGGGAGTTATTAGGATAGAAGTAATATTTTATAAACAAAGGTTGTCATCATAAAAAAGGGGGAGATTGTTAGTCCATGAGTTGATGGTTTTGATGACAACAACCTTAGAATAAGATTATAAAATATAAATACTAACATTATAGTTTAGATATATATGTATATGCAGGATTTAACCATGCAGGTACCAAGAATGAAGACTGTACAGTATAGAGATTCAAGATATCAAGATTGAAGACTCATGAGTATCAAGATTATCAAGAGTTCAAGAGTTCAAGATAAGTATTGAGTCTAGGATTATGTTAAAACTTCACAATAGCACTGAAATCTTCACTCTAATTTTCTTTTGGGATGGAACCCATTTCTACCTTTTTAGTGGCTTACAAACCCACGACAAGTAGCTTACAAACCTACGACAAGTGGCTTACAAACCCACGAACATCCTGGTTTTATACAAGTTCTCAAGTCCTGACATGATGAGATACTCTGCAGGAAGAAGCTTGCAAAACTACTTCAAAATGTTTTTTCAAAACAACTTCGGAATGATTTTCAAAATTGTTTTTCAAAATGTTTTAGCCTTAAAAATTATCTTTTCAAATGATTTTTCAAAAAGATGTTTTAACCTTAAATATTCTTGTTTTTAAACTTCGTCTGTTTTAAACTATCTTTCAAATATAATATATTTATATTTAGATTTAAATATAAAATTATAGTAAAATTATATATATAGTGTTCTCTATATTTATCTATGTATTTTATCTATAGTCAAGTATATTTATAAAATTTAAAATAGTTTTAATATAAGATAAAGGTTATTTTCAAAGAAAATCAAATCATCAAAAATTGCTTTGGGATGTCGACATGCCTATGGTGACCATGTCGACATGGTGACAGTTGAGTTCAAAATTTAAATTTCAAAAGAAGTGTCTATTCGTCATAACCTTTCACGAATGGACATGACTGTTGTTCTTATATAAATAGGGGTTAGTTTCAACGAATTTTATATCAGATTTTCTGGTTTTTCACTTCTCTTCTTCTTCCACATTTTCTTATTCAAAATTCTATCATCACTCTGCCGAAATCAATATTGAATCTGACTAGATTATCTCTGGTTTGATTCTCTATCACTATCTCAACAAGATCCAAGTGCTATTCAGAGTTATAGGCTTCTTTGTAATCTATCTATAGAGAAAAGGTGTGATTGTAGCCTTGGAAATCAATCAAGCGAGAAAAGGTGTGATTGTAGCCTTGGAAATCAATTGGGTGAACTTGTTGCCCCGAAAATCAAGTATCTCTACCCAGAGGATTGTGATTCTGGAGGGTGTACCTCGTTGCCTTGAAACCGAGGGTTGTAATTGTTGAATTGCTTTTGAAAGGAAATCCGTACTTAGTTGTGCGGGACTGGATGTAGGGTAACCCCGAACCAGTATAAAATTTGGTGTGTTCTTTCCTTTATTGCATTTACTTTATTTCTGCATCTGTGTTTGTTTCTGTGATTATATCTGTGTCTGAATATTACATACATATGTGCACAAATTAACATAAACTCAAAACGATTTAGTAATTTCTTATAAAAACTATTCACCCCCCCTCTAGTGTTATTCCAAGCCTTAAGATCCGTAATCCGCATTTCTCACAATATTCAGATTATAAGATAAACATGAGTGATAAGTAATATCTAATTGACAAGCATATATATATATGTATGTATGTATGTATGTATACATATATCAAACTATTTATTATAAATCACTTCAACCAAATAAAGGTAATACACACCAATTACTAGACTTAGGTTAAGGAAACTAATGAGTGGGACTGAAAGAGTAGTAAAGACAAGAGTTTAAAGGTAATAAATGATATTAAAACTATAACATATTCATGAAAGGTAGTAATCAAACTCAATATAAAAATAAAATTGCTAAGAAATATGGATTTAAACTATATATATGATCAATATGTTTTTTTTAAATTAATACCCTCCTTATTTAATTTCTTTAAAATAATTTTTTTTAACTTAATTGTTTATTTTTTGAGAATCCAAACTTCCATGTTTTTAAAATACTTAACTTACTAATTAAAACCTATATATTAAATTATCATTGATTAAAATATTTAGAAACATGTTTAAACACCTTTTTAAAAAACATATCGTAATGAAATATTAAATAAAATAACAAAGATTAAAAAACTAAAATAAACATGTGTTATATTAAGGTCTCTTACATTAAAAATTTAGTTAATTATTAAAAAATATTTAAACATGAAATTATATTTAAAATATTCTAATATAAGTTAGAAAATAACTCTAAAATGAATAGAGAAAAATACTTAGTTTAAATATCATTTTTACATAGTTTAAAGTTTCAAATAGAAAAGACAGCATTTACAGAATGCTATAAAAAGTTTTTGCAGTAAAATATATTCAAAACATTATAAACAAAAACTGCAGCATTTAACAAACGCTGTGAAAAGTTTTCGAAACACTACAGTGTTTCTTAGCACAGTAATGCTATAAAAACGAATTTGCCGTGCTTAAAAAACGTTAACAGAAGCAAAGACAGCATTTCAAAAATGCTATCTAAAGTTCTGGACCTGTTTTTAACATGATTTTGCACTAATTTTACGAGATATATTTTGACACGTAAATAATTGATTTTTGACCCAATTTTTTATAGTATTTTATATAATTAAAGTAAAATAAAAAAACATAAAGAAAAATAATGAAAAAAACATGTGTAAAGACACTTGGCATTATGCATGTAAAAATGCTTTTATTAAAGAACAAGTGTAATGACACGTGTCATTTTGCATGTATGTCATTATCTATTTATATGACAAGTGTCATGTGATGTGGTGTAATCTTATTAAATGAAGAAATCTATAAATAGAGCCTTATTCTACCATTCTAAATTCATTCTATTTATTTCTTAAAGACATAAAATTAGCATCTTAAAAGAAATAGAGTACGAGAAGTAAAAACAACAATAGAAAAGTTGAAATCACGAATGAAGATATGCTTTTCTACTTAGTATAGTTGTAATAAATTAGTAGTAAGATTTTATTTGAATGGAAGCACATTTTAAAAGACTTTTAAAAAAAATTAGACTGGTATATCGATATGTATACCATGGTGTGTCGACATATGGACCAAAATATCAAAACTTATAAAAGGGATAAATTTCTATACCTAACTAAATGCATAAATATATATTCCTAGATGCAACAATAAAGATGAAATAATAGTAAAGCGTACCACTTTTTGCCCTCCTCTATCTTTCTAACTTTGTTGTTCTTCCATGTCGTGAACCACACATTTATATCTTTCAGAATTTGACGACGAGATCTGTTCTATTGCGATGGGCTTATTTTTCTGATCATCGTAATATATTCATTTGCTGAATTTGAAGACCGTATGAGAAAGATACAGATGATTTAGTAGATTGACCAACTTGGTGCCAAAACATTGAATTTGAATTTTGAATGAATGGACACTTCAACCACTATAAATAGGCCCAACAGTCACCACTTTTCATAAAACTTTCTTTTTTCTTATTCTTCCCGTTTTTCTATTTACTATCAAACTTCTAGAAGGCATATCTCCATCGTTTCTTAACGGAATTGGATGAAACCAGCAGCAAATCGAAGAGGAAGGAAAGGGCTACGATCTAGTAATAGTTTGGTGATGAATTTGGACGGTATTGTGGTGCAACAGGATGAACAGTAAGAGAAATGCAGGGAATCCCGTACACAGTTTTCAGTTTTGGATAACCAACTTCAAACTGTCATATCTCATTCAATTTTGATCGGAATTTGATGATCCATCCATCAAAACGACCGTGAGAACAAGAACTACAATCTGGAAAAGGAGTTGGGACAAAATACTCAAATCTCTGGATGTAATTTGAAGAATACCATTGATAGTTTTGCTTTCTTTTTCTCTTTGTTCACCGAAACTTCATTTGACCATAACTTGATCATTTCTTGACGGATTCGCTCGAAACCAGTGACATTATGAAGTAGATGGAGAGAAGTATAGTAGCAAATCAAGTTGTAGATGAGAATCAAAAGTTTTGTATTGATCTGGTACCCATTTCATTGTCGATTGCCATTATATATCCATTTGTTCTTCTTGATCGATGAATGATTATCTGGTATCTTTTAACCAACAGTCATTAGGCATAACTCTTCTCCCTGCAAAACAACATAACCTTTTAAAGAACCAAGTGACTTTTCAAAATAACTAAATATAGTTTTAAACAACAATATCATGATGATTCTGTAACATATTCATATGAAAATAGTGTTAATAATTTTATCAAAAAAAATTGCCATTTTAAAAATTTTCAAAAATCAGATTATGAAAACTTTGAAAACCTCGCTCCGATACCAAATGTAAGAAATGCGGATTACGGATCTTAAGGCTAAAATTAACACTAGAGGGGGGGTGAATAGTCTTTTAAGGAATTACTAATTCTTTTTGAGTTTATATTAATTTGAACACAAATGTATGCAATATTCAGACACAGATATGATCACAGAATCAAACACAGATGCAGATATAAAGTAAAAGCAATAAAGGAAAGAACACACCAGATTTTATAGTGGTTCGGAGTTACCCTACATCCAGTCCCGCAACACAAGTACGGATTTCCTTTCAAAATCAATTCTTACAATTATACCCTCAATTTCAAGGCCACGAGGTACACCGCTCCAGATTCACCATCCTCTGGGTAGAGATACTTGATTTTACGGGCAACAAGTTCACCCAATTGATTTTCCAGTCTACAATCACACCTTTTCTCGCTCGATTGAATACAAAGAAATCTATAACTTTGAATAGCACTGGGATCTTGTTGAGATAGTGATAGAGAATCAAACCAGAGATGATTTAGTTTAGATTCAATGGTTATTTCGACAGAGTAATGGTAAAAATGTATATAAAGAAATGTGGAAGAACAAGATGAGTGAAATCAGAGAAAATATGAATATAAATTCGTTTAAAACAGCCCATATTTATAGTAGAACAACAGCCATGTCCATTCGTGAAATGAAATGACGAATAGACACTTCCTTTGAAATTCAAACTTTTGAAATAAACTATCACCTTGTCGACAAGGGGTCCTTGGGGTTGTCGACAAGCCTAAGTTATTTTTGGTAATTTGTTTTTTTTTGAAAATAACTTTTATCTTGTATTAAAACTATTTTAAACTTTATAAATATACTTAACTATAGTTAAAACACATAAATAAGTATAGAGAATAATATTTTGGTATATATAAATTTTACTATAATTTTATATTTAAATCTAAGTATAAATATTAAAAGTTAAATATATTATAATTAAAAGATAGTTTAAAACCAAGGATAATTTGATATTGAAAATAAAGATTATTTTGAGGCTAAAAGTATTTTAAAACCAGGATAGATGTTTTTGATTTAAAAAGGAAGATTTTGAAATCATTTTGAAAACAAGATATAATTTTGTAAAACATTTGAATAAAAGTTAGTAGATACAAAACAATGTTCCACTAGATTTTTCGTAGGTTCCATCCTACTTAGGGTTCCATCCCTTTAATGGGCTCGAAGTGGATTCCATTCCACGAATAAAATAGATTTTAAGATGTCAGTGCTTTTCTAGGAGTTTTAACAAAATTCCTAACTAAATTACATATCTTGAAATCTTGAACTCTTGATAATCTTGATAATCTTGATACTCATGAGTCTTGAATCTTGATATCTTCGATCTTGAGTTCATCAGTTCTTGAATCTCTATACTGTACAGTCTTCATTCTTTGTACCTGCATGTTTATATTCTGCATATACATATATATCTAAACCATAACATTAGTATTTATATTTTATAACAAATCCTAAGGTTGTTGTCATCAAAACCATCATCTCAAAAACTAACACAAAATTCTCCAAAATTAACAATAAATCATCAACGTAAATTTTATTATGTGGCCAAGTTGAATTCCATCAAATTTCGGCCATTGATAAACTTTACATGCAAAATAAATAAACTCCAAACATTAAAATGCAAATGGGTAGTATTTCCTTTGCATTTAGAACTTCCAACAAATACAAAATTCCACTATCAAATACCAAATAACATCTAATATCACAAAACCCAAACAGTTATCCTAATTAAGTAATTTATCTAAGCAATCAATTCAATATTCACAAGCAATCTAATCTCAAATAACCAATTCAGCCAAGCAGTTCTATAATAATTGGGATAATGACATATATATACATATATATATATATATATATATGAAGATACAAATGGATTTAAATATAGTTGTGAGTGAGAAATACTCACCGAAATAACGCTCGAACTTTTGAAACGTCGACTGAGATGCCAAATTGATGCATGTATCATTGTTGTTTTTTATTGTAGCTTCGATAGCCATCCAAGTCGAGCCTGCCTACAAACACGCCATCGCCTCCCACTTCTGTTTGCCAGCAACTAGGTCGACACCCCTTCCATCATTCGACTTGCTGCTTTGAATTGCCTGTCGCCTTTCAATACCAAGTCGCAGCCACTTAAACGACTATCTCAGACCTGCTACCCCATCCTTCACGCATACGCAGATGCGACAACTACGAAGCCATCGCGGTTACCCAAATCGCGACCTTCCCCAATCGCGTGTGTAAGCTTCACTTGACGTTGTCCAGGTTGTTGAGCACGAGCGGCTTCAAGTGCGATTTTTTCTTCAAATTGTGTCTTGATGATTTAGGGCATGGATATGTTGCAACTTTTTTTTATTTGTATATTTCTAGGGCTGAATTATAGAGATCGGTTCGGGTTTTAGAATGAGATAGGGGAGGCTTCTAGAAGAAGGAAGAAATGTTTTAGGCTTGGGCTTGTTTTGAGCTTTAACTAAAATCGGTTAAATTTTCTTTTCCTTTCAACCTCTTTTAATTTTTTTGTAAATTAATTCCATTTAATTTAATTTACTAATTATAACTTGATAACCACACAATTTCTTCACTTAAAACAGTTTAGTTGATTTTAATAAATAAAACAAAAATCAATATATTAAAACAAAATCTTTTATTAAATAGAATTTAATTAGCTAAAAAGAATTTATTTCAATTTATTGTTTATCAATATCAAATTTGAACAATTTCTATTTTAATTAAATTTATTTAATTTATGGCGTAGAAAACAGGATTGTTACAGACTCCCCTTTATGAAAATTGTGTCCTTGCAATTTCTTACAGGGAGACAAATTACGTCCTTGCAATTTCTTACAGGGAGACATCAAACAACTCATACCCTTGCTTTCATCATATTTATAATCTCCTAAAAGCTTACACAATTCCTCTGTATGGCTCTTCCACAAACTTGTCTTCTTATCGTATGCTACAAATTTTAACAGATTTAATTCACGACTTTCTATTTTTTACACATGATAAAAGATATTATGAAAATTTTCCAAGTCTCAGATTTTTCAGAAAATTTTGATAGAATCTACTTTTTATGAAGCGTGTTTCAAAAAATCAAGACACAATATAATCACAACATATATACATCACATTCAATAGGACATCCCGAAACACGGGGAAACACAACAGTATCACATTATATATCAATATCACGCAAAAATGTACCTTTTTATTAGCATTTAAAATGAGATATTAACTTTTATGCGAGCAAATGCGAGCCAAAGTAACCAACTAATCCATATATGCTTCAATTGTACTTATACTTAACTCAACCAAATATTAAAACATTGCATATATATAATATATTAATTAATAGTCTAATTAAAATTCTTCAATCTTTAAAATGTATGACTAGTTCCTAATTCTCTTGTTAGCAACAAATTTGTTTGAGTAAAAAAATACAACTGTGAATTTCTTTTCTATGAAGATAAAAGCCTCGTTGATTTGCAAAACATCAATGTTATTATCTGTGACTTGTAGTAGATTAGATTTTATGGGGAATGGATACTAGTTCAACAATGTTAATATCTAAATTTCAACTGATACATTGGCAGGGTTGAGACAAGTACAAAACCTATAACCAGCTTCCAAACCTTTGGACTAAGGATGCATAATAAATTAAACATTGGTGTTCACAAGCATAAAAGTCATCACTTATACACGAATGTCTAAACCATTATTCTTCCATATATTTTTAATGCAAAGACCTCTTTATTTAATGATTACTAACATATTATTATTATTATTATTATTTGAAGAAGAACATCGATCACAAAAGAATAAGAATGTCAAATCTGATCTCATACAAGTTGAAAGTATGCAGTCTAAACCAGCACATGACAAGTGACAACTCTTTGGCAGCATGTAATAAAACAAAAAAAGGTTACGTATAGCATGTTGTAAATTTTCAAAATTGATTTTGGGCATTGACGTTTATTTTAAAGAAGAAGAGGAAGGAAAGTATAGTCCCACATCATAGGATATAAGAAACTATATTTGTTTAAATATAGGTTTCTCAAGAGAAGGTTGGGCCCTTTAGGCACCCAGATGTTTGCTCTATTGTAAGGAGGGAAGCCATGCATAACTACCATGCACGCACACACCGCCGTCCATTCGACCGACCGAACCAAACCGGGCTGGGTCAGGTTTGGGTCCAAATAATATTTTGGATAGAATTATTTTGTTAAAATATGCCAGATTTAAACCTGTTAACAAAAACCAAAAATTCAAATTTAAGCGGGCAGAATTGGCGGGAATTGTGACTGTTAAAATATGGCGGGACATTTGTATTCAAATGATAAACGTGAATGTGACTGTTGTAAACAAATGGATGTGTCTTCTCAACGAAAGGCACCTCTCTGCAACTATAAATACCAACACCTCGAAACTGTTGCAGTAGCAACTTTCTTCTTCATGAAATTACAACGCCTGAATACTGTTTTAGAATTCTTCTTCATTCTAAAAATTAGTAACACCTGAAAGGTGTTGCAGATCAAAAATTCCAGAAAGGTGTTGCAAATAAGAAACTTTTCTTCTTCTTCTCTACTCTCTTCTCTAAATTGCATCATCAGAAATTACCATAGTAGTGTTCTTGGTCGGATCAAAGTCGTACAAACTTTGAATCCGATTATGTTGTTTCAAGGCTTCATTAAATCCTAAAGTCGATAGTTCTACAACCCGTTTGTACCAGTTGGGTTGAACTATTGTCAAAAAGAATCTACATAGTTGATCCTTGAAGTCAGAAGCACGGCAAACTCCCCATCACAATAATCGAATCATCGATAATTTTTCCAACTATTTTAAGACAATATTTTCAACCATGGATGGTTCGAGTTCAAGCAATATCAATGACCTGTAAGTCATGAATTAACACTTGACGCGTTTGGAGCGGTTTGAAGGCGAAAACTTCATACGTTGGCAAGAAACTATGAAGTTCTTTTTGATCACCATCAAAATCTTCTACATTCTTGAACATGATTTGAAAGCTATACCTAAAGAAACTTCGACAAATACAAATGAGTTTAAAGCGAAACGTGCGAAGCGCAAAGAAGATGATTTCCTGTATAGAGGACACATACTCAACGCACTGTTTACTTCTATGTACAATGCACATAGAAGTCTGGAAACAGCCAAAACACTCTGGACTGTACTGGAAAGTAAATATCGAATATTTGAGGCAAGCAACAAGAAATTCCTAGTACGCAATTTTATGGATTTTAAAATGAATGATAATAAGTCCATTATTGGACAAGTTAGTGAAATTATATATACAGTAAATTAAATTAAAGATGCCAAGATCGAACTCCCTGAATTCTTTATTGTTGGAGTTATAATTTCTAGAATCCCTCACTCTTAGAATGATTATAAAAAGAAATTAAAGCATGCGGAGTCGGATTATGATTTAGAGAATTTACAACGTCATCTTCGCACAGAAGAGGACACTCATAAAAAAGAACTAAATGATAATCCGCAATTTGAGTCTCATTCTAAGGCAAATAATATTGAATTGACGAATTCATTGAAGCCTAAGAATGATACACATTTTAAGAAGAAAATCATTCGAAGAAAGAAAAAAAGAAAGGAGCTAGTTAAATTTATAACAAGCCTGGCCATTTTTCTCATGACTATCATCAACGAAAGAAACAAATAACGGCAAATATGGTCGAAGACACATTGGTGGCAGTAGTGCAAGAAGCAAACTCCATTGAAGGCATATAAAATGATTGATTGCTTGATATTGGAGCAGCCATTCATATATGCAAGGACGGTAGTCTTTACAAGAACTACAAAGAAATTAATGGAGATGAAAATCAAGTTACTGGAGCAAATAATGTTCGTAGCAAAGTGATTGGCAAAGGCACTATAGAACTCATGTTCACTTCTGGAAAGACTCTCACTTTGGTTAATGTTTTTCATGTACCCAATATTTGCAAGAATTTGATCTATGGATACTTTCTAAACAAAGGATGATTCAAGATAGTGTATGAGTTCGACAAATTAGTGTTATCCAAGAATGGAAATTTCATTGGATTGGGATATTCTTGTAATGGCATGATTAAGTTGAATTTAATAAAGTAAACTTTTACTTATATCATTGATTTTGTAGATTTATGGCATGCTAGGTTAGGACATGCTAATTATGGTTCACTTAAAAATATGAATAAGTTAGGATTGATTTCTGATTGCAATTTTGACTCCATCTCTAAATGTTAAATTTGTGTTCAAGCAAAGATACATAGAGATTCCTTTAAATCTATAGAAAGGAAGACTAGTCTGCTTGATCTTGTATATAGCAATGTTGGTGATTTAAAAGGTCAAACAACATATAGCAGAAATAAATTTTGTGTCACATTTGTTGATGATTACTCTAGATATTCTTATGTTTATCTAATTAAATCAATAGATGAAGTCTTTGATAAATTTAAATTTACAAGGCTGAAGTTGAAATGCAATCAAGACTTAAAATAAAAGTATTACATTCTGATCGTGGTAGTGAATATTTTTCAAATGATTTTACTTTATTCTGTAAACAACAAGAATTAATTCATTAGTGCACTGCTCCTTATATCCCTTAACAAAATGGAGTTGCTGAAAGAAAAAATAGGACATTAATAGAAATTGTTAATGTTATGCTAATTAGTTCAAATTTACCTAACACTTTATGGGGCGATGCCATTTTTATCTCCATGTTATATTTTAAATAGTGTTCCTTTGAAAAAGAAGGATATATCCTCTTATGAACTATGGTCTAAACAAAAACCTAATTCATCAAGACTTAAAATTTGGGGATGTTTAGCGTATGTTAGAAAACCAGATCCCAAAAGACCAAAATTAGGAAATAGAACATTCAAATGTGCTTTCATAGGTTATTCTCTTAATGGTATAACTTATTGTTTTATTATCCTTGATACTTTTGAAGTAATTGAGTCTGTAGATGTAGAATTTTTTGAAAACATGTATACATGTATATAGCTCAACCTCAAATTAGCGAGAATCCATTGGCATCTAGTTCAAAACATATTGAAACTAATGATAACAATGATGAAGATTATACTTCTTCTCAAAACAATGAGAATGTTTCAATATCTAAAGAGGATACTGAACAAAGGAAAAGTAAAAGAGCAAGAATATAAAAGGACTATGGTCCAGACTTCATTACATATCTTGTAGAAGGAAGTAAGAGTGAAATTCTTAACATCACTAGATATGCAATGAATGTTAATGATGACCCAAAAACTTATTCTAAAGCTATGAGTTCCAAAGATGCTATTTTTTGGAAAGAAACTATCAATAATGAAATGAATTCAATTTTGGTAAACCAAACTTGGATTCTGACTGATTTACCTCCTGGTACTAAACTGATAGGATGTAAATGGATATTCAAGAAAAAGTTGAATATTGATGGATCCACTGTTAAATTTAAAGCCAGATTAGTAACAAAGGATTATAAGAAAAGATATGGAGTGGATTATTTTAAAACATACGCTCTTGTTGCTCGCATATCTTCGATCTGTTGTTTGATAGCACTTGCATCCATCATAAACTTGTAATACACCAAATAGATGTGAAAACCGCTTTTCTAATTGGTGATTTAGAAGAAGAGATATACATGAAACAACCAGAGGGTTATATAAATCCAGGCCAAGAAAAGAAAGTTTGTAAACTGATAAAATCTCTTTATGGTCTGAAGCGGGCACCCATGCAATGGCATAAGAAGTTTGATAAGGTAGCATTGTCATAAGGCTTAATTGTTAATGATGCTGATAAATGTATTTGTAGCAAATCGGATGAAACCGATTGTATTATAATAAATTTATACATTAATGACATGTTAATATTTGAGACTAATATATCTTGTGTGAAAGAAACTAAGAAGTTTCTATCCTCTAAATTTGATATGAAAGATTTAGGAGAGGCTGATATAATTTTGGGAATTAAAATTCTAAGAAAAGAGGAAGAGTTGGTACTAACCCAATCTCACTATATTGGGAAATTTCTCAATAAACATGGTAATTATAATGGAAAACCAGCACCAACTCCTTTATAACGTAGTATTAAATTGGAGAAGAATAGTGGACGTACTATTTCTCAACTAGAATATTCCAGTATTTTTGGGAGTCTTATGTATGTTATGCATTGCACAAGATCCGACATAGCACACGCTATTAGCGTATTATGTCGTTTTACGAGTAATCCAGGTACGGAACATTGGAAAGTAATTTCAAGAGTTCTAGCTTATTTGAAAGGTACCATAGACTATGGTCTTTCTTATAAAGGATATCTTGTTATATTAGACGGATATAGTGACGCTACTTGGAATAATGTAGAATCTAAATCCAAGTCTACGACTGAATGGATATTTACATTAGGAGGAGTTGTTGTGTCTTGGTGTTCTAAGAAGCGGACTTGAATTTCTGACCCGACTATGTTGTCAGAATTGATTACATTAGCAGATGCAAGCAAAGAGGCAGAATGGCTTAGGAATTTGTTAATAGAAATTCCTTTATGGAAGAAGCCATCACCAGCATTAACTGTGACAATCAGGCCACGATATATAATATTTCTAATAAAACATATAACGGAATGTCTAGACATGCAAGTCTTAGACATCAGATGATAAGACAATTACTTAAAAAGAGGAGTAATCAATGTCGATTACATAGAAACAAAGAAAACCTTGGCTAACCCATTTTCTAAGAGTCTTCCAAAGGCTATGGTTTCTATAAAATCAAAAGAAATAGGGCTAAGGTCTGTGAATAAAGGTTGATCATCCTTAATAGAAACCAAACTTGTGTCTTGAAAAGGATAGACAAAGTTCAATGGGTACCAACAAGTAAAGAGAATGATTATAGAACACTAAAACTAATTGCCCATCATTAGTGTTGGATTCTGCATGAAAGAGGATGGATGAAGATCCTTAATAAGTCCAGTTAAAATCACAAGGTGTATCGCAGAAATACCTTAAGGACCTACCGATATGAGTATGGAAATCATACCATTTCTTAAGAGAGTAAGACCGCTTTCTAAAGTAGATCAATGAACTCAGGATTTGAGCACATGGCCATTAATGTGATGAACATACAGAACACTTTATATATGAAAATCAATATGTGTGACTGTTCCGGTACTATCACAAGTGGTACTTGTTTAAAGATACGTCACCATAGACCTCGATAGAACTTTGAACAGTTTACATCAAGTTAAGGTACAAATCCAAAAGATGCCTATCATTTATGTATTGGTTTCCACGATGATGCAATACTTTGATCTTGGAATTACGTTGGCTTGATCCCACTTAGGTATGTAGGCAGTCACTCTAGTGATGCAGCCGTCTATTTTATTTATTTTTATTTATTTTGAAAATGGGGGGAAATTATTGTAAATTTTCAAAATTGATTTTGTGCATTAGGGTTTGTCTTAAAGAAGAAGAAGAGGAAGGAAAGTATAGTCCCGCATCTTGGGATATAAGGAACTATATTTGTTTAAATATAGGTTCCTCAAGAGAAGGTTTTGGCCCTTGGGCCATCCAAATGTTTGCTCTATTATGGGGAGGGAAGCTATGCATAATTACCACACATGCACGGGCCGCCATCCATCCAACCGAACGAACCTAACCGGACCGGGTCGAGTTTGGGTCCAAATAATATTTTGAACAAGATTATTTTGTTAAAACGGGCCAGATTTAAACCCCTTAACAAAAACCAGAAATTTGAATTTAAGTGGGCAGAATTGGTGGGAGACATGACTGTTAAAATATGGCGGGATGTTTGTATTCAAATGAATAGATGCGAATGTGACTGTTGCAAAAGAATGGACGCGTCTTCTCAATGAAAAGGCACCTCTCTGAAACTATAAATAGCAATACCCAGAAACTATTGCACTAGCAACTTTATTCTTCCTAAAATTGCAAGGTCTGAAAACTATTTCAGAATTCTTCTTCATTTTGAAAATCAGTAGCGCCTAAAAGGTGTTTCAAATCAGAAACGCCTGAAAGGTGTTGCAAATTATAAACTTCTCTTTTTGGTCGGATCAAAGTCGTACAAACTTTGAAACCGATTACGTTGTTTCATGGCTTCATTGAATCCTGAAGTCAATAGTTCTACAACCTATTTATACCTGTTGGGTTGAACTATTATCTAAAAGAATCACATAGTAGATCCTTGAAGTCAGAAGTACAACAATCTCCTCATTACAATACTCGAATCATCGAAAATTTTTCCAACATATCAAAAACATTTCTTTTAAATACAACAATATTTGGTGCAACTTTGAGGGCTAAAAAATGTAATACAAAATGCGTAGATGATATCAGTATAAGAAAACCCATCATATATACTAGATCATAACCATATGCAACAAATGCTAGCTTTTCAACACTATTTTGATTTCATCACTTATTAATAGTTGTGCATGTTTCAATGTCCATTACAACCTTATAAAGCCTAACATATGCTTTCGACCATAATCTCAGTAGTTTTGAAAGTGTTTCTTTATGTTATGTTTGATGAGAAATTCATCTCTGCTTAGGCAGATGCAAATTTAGATACAGTGACATACATTATGCAAAACTGGTTTAGTCTGTGAAAACATATGTATTGATTTAGTGAAATAGTGGGAAGGTAAAATGATGTGAAGATGGATGAATGGATGGTTAAGCCGGCTGTAGGGTTATAGAACAGCCCATCAATGGCAGACAGAAAGGAGCCAATAGTTTTATCTTTCAAAAGCACATGACATATGTAACATTTTATTGTTCATGTTTTTATTTTTTTTATTTTTTAATGTTGCTACATACTACAGCAGCACCCTTCTTGATGTCGCCTCCTTGTAGGTAGTGCAAATTTATTTTTATTTTTATTTCTTTTCAACAAATAAACTGTTAGCTTGATTCCATAAAGGGAGAAGAGAACGAATTTGCATGTTCGTGCATGCGTATATCAACACGCCAATATGTGACACTTTGTATATTATCCTATATAATAATGCATACTAAGAAAAAAATATGTTGTAGTACTGGAGGTCACTAGCCTAAACTCCGAATAACTAAGTTGCTAGTTATTTCACTAAGCACTTCATACTAAGCACTTCACAATTTTGTTCACACTTTTTTCAAAGTGTGAACAAAACACTTTCTTCGTATTGGAGGAATTTGGGGGGTCACATATGGGACCCCCTGAATTCCTCCAATAGGAACCGAGTGTTTTGTTCACACTTTGAAAAAAAAGTGTGAACAAAATCACTCTCGGCCATCGCATACCAGAAGCTCAAACTCATTCTGCATTGTCTCATTAAACGAACTTTTATACATTTAGCTATACATTCCAAAAAAATGATTTCATTTTTATTTCGGTTTCACTCTCAGTTTGTAACTTAAAATGAGTATTAAACTAAGTATTAATAGAAAGTTTGGCCGCTGACTTGCCTTCACTTCAATTGTGTTCTACAACTTGCTACACTAGATGACAAAATGTTAAACTTCAATTTCAATTGGACTGAGATTAAATTCCAAATAATAATAAACAAAAATTGTTGCACTTGCTATACTAATTATTAGCATCGAACAAAGCAACCAATTCAATATAAGCAATCGATACTTCCATTTTTTCTTCTATAAAATTTATCTACAACTCAAAAAAAATCTATTATATACTCACAATTATTTTACATTAAAGAATTCTTTCAATATTCTCTTAAATAAATACTTATATTTAAATACAACAATCCATAAATCAATTTACAACAAAATATACAACATTGCCACACCACAAATTTTAGCGATCCGTTTCGCCAATTGGCTGCAGTGTTGACTATCTAAGATTTTATATCAACACTGCCTCATTAGTGATCTCAATTTCATGCTAATATTCAATTGGCTATAGTGGCCGGTGGTTCCGACATGAACCGGTGCGCTGAGTGGCTCGAGGGTTTTCCTAGGTGACACAAGCCAGTTGAGTGGGTGCACTATAAATATCTGACTTGATTTACTTCGGGGTAACAGCGCCAGTCTCGACAACAGTGTCCCATCTTACAAAAGGGACGAGCGATATCATGGGTGTGGGAATTGGGACCGTTGTAATCATGCCATACAGTCGTCGATGCACCCCCACACAAAGGGGAGATACCTCTCACCTGAAGTCACGGGGCAGTTTGGTAGTCCCTGAACAAGGAAGTAAATGCATGGTGCATCATTAAATAGTGAGCACAAACTGAGCACGTGCTAAGTTGTAATTGCCATTGCAAATGAGCATGATTTCATTTGCAGTTGGGCCTGAACTTAATTGTATATGCAATAAAGTAACGGATTTTCTTTTAATTTGGATTCTAATTTTAGTTGAGATAAGTTTAAGTTTCCTTTTACGATAAACTTATCTTTTTTCTTTTAATTTGAATTTGTAGGTACTTGTAGAGGAAAAAGGAAAAATGAAAAGCTAGTAGTTAATAGTGGTGGCCTGATACTATTGTTGAAGTTTTTAGTCTTAATAAAAATAAAATTTATGTTGGCTTGGACATGATATTGTTGCATTTTGAAATTAGAAAGTTTGGATTTAAAGTTGTACTGTTATTTGAATATGCGATCTTTAAGAATTATAAACATTAGGGTCAAGCTGTTGTTTTTGAACTTTTGATTGATTTTACCTTATGATTAATTATATGTATGATATTGGAATTATAGTTGATGTTATCAGTTAGTAGTATATTATATACCTTTGGCAATTAGAATGTTAATATTGACAGTGTGGAATGTTGTGTACAATCATTATTTCTCGTTAGCAATGCGTATAATTGTTACTAAATATATAAATTGGAACACTTATAAGTGTTACTAAACTAAATGGTACAAAGAAAATCATAAGTAACACATGCGCAACAGCACTTGTAGGTGTTACTAAAGTAATGGTTATTAACACTTTGAAGTGTTACAATAATTCATTTTAACTACACTAATAAGAGTTATAAGTCAAAAGACAACAATATTTATAAGTGTTACTAACTGTGTGTTTAGTAATGCTTGTAGGTATTGCAAATATAATTGCATCATTGCTCATAGGTCATTGGTAATACCTCAATAGTGTCAGCAAACTTATCTGTAATTTCTTGTATATATTAGGAATCGACTCTGTGATATTTCTTCCCTGTCATTTATACCATTTAAATGATGATTTTTCCTCAAAATTTTGACTTGCGGTTCTTTTTTGTCATATGGGTTTTCTCCTTTAAGAAATACATAGTTTTTCTTTTTCCACTTTGATTCGAATATTTTGAAGTATACTTCAATGATAAAAATTAACATAATTTTAAACACTTATAAGAATGTAAGAAAATTAAAGTTCATACATAAATTATAATATAAAAAATAACAAATATTAATGTTAAAAATGTAAACTGGGTTGGCTCATTTGATTAATAGTTTAGACTACGAGGTTAAAAATCACGACTTCGATCTCTGAGGTCGGTTGTAAACATTAACAAACCATGTTCAAAAAAATACTAATATTAAATATAATAATCAAGAAATTTGTACATCTCAGAGCTATTTATGTATTCAATTTTTATATCTTGGTTTAACCACTCATCTTATTTTTCGTTAACATATAAGATATAAAGTACACCAACTCAAGTTTTCCCATGCACTTTACCAACTCTAAAAAATATAAAGTTGAATGCATTAATCTAAAGTAATATATTATATGGTGTTAAATCTAGTCTATTTTATTCATTTTTTTCTTATAGTTTCCAACAAATTCTCTATTTTTTCTAGATAATAAGGTTGACATACATAAAAGCTGGGAGCTACAGTTACACAAGCTTGTGTATCCAAGTGGTAAAACACTTAATTCAGAAACTAAGGGTTAGAGGTTCGAGTCATAGTTCTTGCATAGATAAGAATATTTCAAAATTTTGAAATATTCAAAGTTCTGAAATTTCAAAAACTTGTAGCTCATAATATAAAAGCATATGATTATAAAAGGAAAAATTATTTATAAAAATCTAGTAGCCACAAATTCAACTTTACTACTTATTTGTGGCTCCAAAGTTATATGTATGTTAACCTTATTTTCTCGCATCTCTTCTTTCTTTCTTTTTCCTATGTTCCATCCACCCTAATTTCATTTTAAAATAATTGCAAGACAAATTGAATACATATATCCAATAGGAAATAAAATATTCATTTTCCAATGTAAAATGAGTGACACATAATTGTCCCCTATAACTTGTGATTCTTCTTCTAATTTCATACTTATGATTTGAACGATTATTTTTCCTTGCATTTTTGACTTGCAATTCTTTTTATACCAATGATTTATTTGTTAGAAGCATGTAGTCCTCCCTTATCTTCTTAACCAATCATCCACTAACATTCTTTATGTTCGTTCTTTGTATGTTTTCTATTGACATTTTTTTAATTACTTTGAATTGGTTTCAATACGTTTCTGCCTGTTTGGTTGCTCCATCACAGGGAATCATTTTAGGTTAAAGATAAATAAATTTCCTAACATAACGGGTTCAATACAAAACACCATATAAAATTTTGCAGTAGGATGGGCATGATGTAGTTTAGCAGTCTTCTTTTAAGATATAAAATTTATGCCTATTACCGATTATAGCCAATAAATTCATGTTGAAAATGCACTATGTCCATGTATGAGTATGTAACTTATTCTATAAATATTAAAGTTATATCTTTACTAATATTCTAAGTTTGTTCTAATTTCAGAATTAAAATACTTATCTCTCTTAAATTCACTTTACTTTGAGGAAAATCTAACTACAAATCCTATTAACCTCGCTTATCAAACATATTTTAGGACAACTCCACAAACTTTGATACACTCTATTCTTTAGCACCCAAATATGAATCAAACCAACCTCATTTTTACCTAATATATTTTAGAACCAAAATTTTCATTTGGAAATATTTACTTTACAAGTAGAGTTGAGATCCCAATGAAAATCAACCATAGCTCCTAAAATCATAACTAGAGTACAACAAAATAAAATATTAGGAGTAGACTTTAGTTTATAACATATGCAAATGCTTTATGTTAGTAGGATCACAATGTTTGGTATAATTTTAGTAAATTTTATAATGTAATGCCGTAAAAATTCCATTTTGTGATATTTCATTTACTTGAGTTTAGTTTCTCATTTCTAAAATTTGCAAATAAACATGGTAAATTTTCTCAATGTATCAAAAGTGTAAAAAAAAAGTATGTCATATATATGAATTAGTTAAATCTGAACATATTAATATTCAACATTTTTTTCATGATAAAAGAATTGTAAACGCATCAAACACTTATATACTGTGATTACTCGATTTTTACGAATGCACTTTGGGATCACTATGCTTTAATTATTTTAATTTACACGATTTTAAAATGTTGTGTACGTAGCATGAGTTCATGTACAATATGATGAATGATCTCTTAATATTCATAGAGGAACAATTTGTTAATATCACAGATATTGATTTTGATGACAACAACCATATAAATATAGGTACTTATGTTTTCCTAAGTTGTATAGAGTATTTTGCAGGATATTATATCGGTTTATACAAGTGCAGGATAATCGAGTTTGAAGACTGATCGGTAAAAAGACTACAGATCAAGATTCAGAGATAATCAAGATATTTAAAGACTCATGGTTTAAAGACAAATACATGAAGAGTCTAAGATGATAGATCATAGGAAATAAATATTAGAATAACTTGTCGAAGTCCTTCGATAGCAACCATCTATTCTTTGAATACTCTCTTATCAAATTATTTACTTTATATATATTATATGGTTAAAGTAATTTTACAAATATTTTATAAAGAGTTTTATATATTAAAACTATTTAAAAACTATGTTTAAACATTTTACAAATTATTAGAATTTTATGAACACTTCAAAAGAATTGTTGATTTTCAAAATTAACAAGGGTATGTCGACATACCCAACCCATGTATGTCGACATATAAACTGTTGGAGAGATGCCTTTTGAATTTTGAACAGTTCTGATTTTTGATTGCATCTCTTCACGAATAGACACATCCCTTCAAACAGTATATAAAGGGGACTGTAAAACGAATTTTATTAACTACATTCTGTACTTTCTTCTTACTCTAAATTCCCAATATATATTTTAGAAAATATACTTTTTATATCGAATTCATTCAAATTCAGTCTCTACTTTACTACATTCATTCTCTATAATCTACTCACTGATTTGAAAGTATTCCCTCATCAATTCAGAGATCAAAGTGCTATCAAAAGGGCTATAGGATATTCTATATCCAAGTACAACTGTTTGTATTTGGAATCAATAACTCTCCAGTATTATTTGTTTGGGTGTGCTTGTTTACCAGTCAAATCAAGTGGGTGATCTTGTTGCTCGATTAAATAAAGTGACTCTACCCTAAACTCGCAAACCAGGAGGGTGTATCTCATTGCCTTGAAATCGAGACTATATTCTGGTTTGCTTACTACCTGTTTAAAGTAGGCGTTGGAAAAGAAATTTGTACATACATTGTATAGGATTGTACCTAAAATTGGTTAATCCGAACCAGTATAAAAACTCCCAATGTCATCTCTCTTGCTTTTACTTTACTTTTACTACATGTATATATTTGTGATTGTCTGTTAATATATATCTGTGATTAATTATCAATGTTTGTATTTAAATCTTGAAATAATTTAGAAAAATTTCATATAAGTTATATAACACTATTCACCAACCCTCTAGTATTAAAGTAGCCTTAAGATCCATTCACAATAGTACTACAATGATTTCTACATAATTATTATTTAATAAAGGTTTTATGATACATACTCTAATACCATATGGAGAATGCTTGTTATCACAAAAATAATTGGTTTTTTGATAATAATTGATTATCTATATGTGATATAAAGCATATTCGATTCATGTGTGCTAGCATAGCAACGACATATGTGTTCCATGTCATTTAAACCAACACATAATCTTCTAGATTATACGATACAAGTGAGAGGTGTGTTGAAAGTGATCTCACATCAAAAAATAATGTAATGAGTCCTATATAAATATCAAAAGATCATGGTTCACAAGACTAATTGATTTTATGATAATAAATGGTTAGTGGAAATTAGCCACAAGGACCTCTCTAGCAAGTGCAATTAGTTTCTGGGACACACAGCTGAAATAATAACTTTTAAGGACAAAATGCAAAATAATTAATTTCTAAGGCCAAAAAACCTATGAAATTATGTCCTTGAAAGTAATTGGATAGCTGACTTTGTCCTTAAAAGTAATTATTCTACTGACTTTGGCCTTGAAATTAATTTCTGTGGATGTGTGTCCTAGAAACTAATTGGACTATAAAGTTTGTCCTTCTGGTGAAATGCCCCAAATGGTTATCTATATAACATAATATGTTATAAATATGACCTATTTTTTAGTTTATGGTTTTTACAAAATTTGAATATCATATGAAAGTATGGCTATTATTATTATTATTGTTAACAACCATCATGTTTACTATTACAAATGCTTTAGATGCATGATGATGCACATGCATATAAAATAGGGCATAAAAATACATTAGAGTGTGTAACGACCTGCCTTTTCGATCCTCAAATGTTGACACTAATACATCCACGGTGTTCATGTGTCGAGGATCCAAGTGCCAGAAAGACGGATTTTTATGGAAAAAGAAACAAAGTAAGAAAGAAGGAACATAATATCATAATCTCATAGTAAAACGATAGCATATAATATCAAAAGGCAGTACAAACTCTCACTTTAAGAGACATAGCATTTTAGAGTTACAAATTTAAATACTATTATCAACCTGGACAGTTATAACTGCATGTCCTCACAAATGCTGATATATAAAATATAGTAATGCAGTGGAAATAAGAATAATATGGTAGGTGAAACATCCAACTCGTCTCCTCGAGCTTCAATGAACATCAACGTAAACCTGCTTTTCACAGACTACTCGAAAGAGTATATGAGAAATTTAGGGGAAAAAACCATGCAACAGACTTAGGTCTGAAATGAGACACTTAAGAAATATGTGACCAACATATAACAGTACTTTTGAGACTGCATAGAATGCTGTAATAGTTAACCCCTCAAAAGAACCACTCATCTAATAAGTACATAAGGTGATATAATAGATAATTTCTGGGGTAAAGAATATAAATTAGATCAAATAGTTGGGATGCTTACACTGATCACACCAAAATAATATTGAGGGTACAATCAAATCCGCTAAGGTACGTTCGCATAATGGATTTTCCATGGTGATCTCTTCGGTCAAGCCAAATCCAATCTCCTGCACAATAGTCTGAAACTACATCTGAGCATCGTTTATCTTTAGATAAAACATACCTATAGGTAAACAAAGCTGTTCCACTCCTTAACACGTGATCCCACATATCATCACCTTCCGTGTGCAACATCGAGTAGCATACTCTAGATATTGAGTGATAATATCCTATCGCGGGTTAGCTAAATCCCAAGCTATGAGGCCTACTTTGTTTTTAGCCATTTCCAATATCGAGGTCACATTCGGTATCTTTCACACAAGTCTTCATCACTCGAATAGAACACGGATCCCCAAATAGATTCTAACATCTCGAAAAGATCACAAATCACTACATGGATTTGAGCATCTTGAGTAGATCTCGAATCTCCACATAGATCCATGCATAAGTCATTCAACAAATGCTAATGTTGACCTCTCCCTTAGACTTAACCTTAGGATAGATAGTTCAACTCTAAAGCATTCCACTTCACAACCGCTTCCAAAATATAACCCGTATATAAGTTTTGAAGTGGTTTTCAATAAGTAAAACACTTACCGATCCCGGTCTCTTCGAAACTAATTGGATGAATTTCCAGTCACGTTCGATAGTCGACAAATCGACTATCAAGATCAAAATAGACGATCGTATATAGAAACCAGGTCTCATATACTTATCATGTTTCGAAGGTTTAGTGCTAAGTACATGACTAAATACTTTCCATAAACGAGTAAACACACAAAGCATGATCAAGTCATACAAAGCATGACAAAGTCACATAAGCGATTTCTAATCCCTTTTTTATTCAATTAATATTTTTTATTAATTAAAACCTCTTTTATTAGTAAAACTTTCTTTATATAATGAAACTTCATTTATTAATTTCTGCTATTCATTTTTATTCTTTTAGTACTTCAAAAAGTACCCATGTACTTATCTCAAATGGTATCAATATATTCACAAATCATTCACAATATTTCTTACTTTAAACCTTTACTTTTTCTATCTTTTTCCAAAAGATTTATACTTACAATTTCCTTCAAACTATCCATTTAAAAATCTAAGTACTTTCACAAATCCATTGAAAAGGTTTAAGACTAATGTTACTTAAACATGGTCACTAAAAACCCAAAACCATTTCATTTATACTTATCTTTAAAGCATTCTTTTAAAGATCTATTTACATTCGTAAGTATAATCAGAAAAAGGTTAAAGACAAATATCATTAACACATTGTCGCAACAAACCCAAAACCATTCCATACTTGCATTATCTTTAAAAACATTCTTTTAAAGATCTAAGTTAATATTTGGTTAAGTTCGATATTTGAGTAGTCAACTACCCAATTAAAAACGACCGCTTATAGAAATCATAGTTCGTATACTTAACTCATTTCCGGCATTCCAACTTATACTATCCCTCATTCAAGAATGAAGCCAGGTAAGTTAAAGCACTGGTTGCATATCAAAGCATTGTCTAGACACTTCATCCTTGGCTCTCACAGATAGATAAGTCTACCTCGTCGGCTTTTAATATTAGGTATAGTATTAATGGATTTTATAAACGAGTAAGAAATCAACACGATTAACACGTTTCCGACCTTCGTAACTTCATTATTCCTTGGTCAAGAGAGAAGCCGGTAAGTTAGAGCACTATTACTTCTATCCCTACTCGAACATCAGTCTTAAAACTCACAAATAGAGAAGCTTACTTCGTCAGCTTTTAGTATTAAGCAAAGTTAATTTCATTTTTTAAAACTTATACATATATATAAATACTTTAAAAATACTTACACTAGGTTTTAAATATACATGTTTTATAATTTAAAACCCCTTTATTTCCAAAATTCATAGATAATTATTAAAAATATATTTAAACTTCAAACCAACTTTAAAATACTACAAAATATGTTAGAAAATATCCATAAAAATATTAGAGAAATATACCAAATTTAAATATCATTTTTAGAAACTTAAATCCATAAGCAATTTACTACAGCATTTATAAATGTTAAAAGTCTTTGTTAAAGAATAACATAGAAAAGCACGATCATTGCTGTAACGACCCGGATTTTTTGACATTTAAATTTTGTATATTTAAATGGTTTTAAATATTGGATTTGGAATTATGATTGAGTTAGAAGGTTTTAAAACTGAAATTTCAAGCGATTTCGCTAATTTTTGAAATCGTCGAATTAATCGACGCGTTAAAATGGCCTTCCAAGGTACAGTCTCGGAATTCGACAAAACAAGTTCCATCGGATCTGTAATAGTGTATTATTATTGGATTTCAAATTTTATAGCGTTTGGATTCACCGTTTGGTCGTGCGATCGGAAAACGCCTGGAAATAATTTAATTGAATTTAACTGAAATAGTCGATTTAAAAAGCTATATTCTGCATACGATCGAATTAGACCTCGGGACTTGTCCCATTTCGTTCGGAATAGCGGTATAACGTTAGAAACGCCAGGCGGTGAACCTCAATAGGAGTTCGAGGTTTCCCTGCATATAATACGAGATATTTTGAATATAAAATAAAAAAAATCAACTAAAGAGTCAAACCCTGTTACCTTCATCAGCCGCCCTAACCCGATCATAGCCCACGCCTATTACCTTCTCTCGTACTCTTCCTTTTCACCTTATATTTCAACCTCCAGCTGATTGAAATAAGCATCGAAAAAAAATCACGAGATAAATCGTGAACGAGGGAGGGTGATGGAAGATAGTCGATTTTGGGTTTTGCTCCTGGAGCTGCTTGTGAGCACGTGCATGGAGATTGGGCACGACATCACTGGGACGAGCGGATCTAGGGGGTCGCGAGCCTGCTCGCCCGAGCACGAGAGGAAGGTGGTCGGAGCTGGCATCGACAGCGGAATATGGGAGGATGGAAGCGCCGACGATGGACGTTGGCACATGAAGTGGCAGTGGGTCGTGACTGTCTTCATATGTGCGCATGCGCCGCGGTAGGGGATTGGGCGAGGCGTGGCTATAGAGGGATATGGAGGAGGCGAAGCGTTTAGGTGATGTGCTCTGGCGTGGTTCTGGAAGTGCTGTTTCAGATTGTAGATGTAGTGGTTTCGTTTAATTAAGGTAATTTTACTATAAAATGAAATTGGTTAATTTAATTACGGTAATTAGAAGAGTAATATTATAAAATCCAAATCTCATAAATATTTTTACCTATTTATTTCGAGGTCGTAATCTAACAAGTGAATAAATTTGAGATTGGAACGATTAACAGATTCGAAAATCAAGGTGGGTAAATCTCACTCTTTTTGGATTGCTGAAGTTAATTTAAATAAATTATTGGATGCCTGGTAGAATTTATAAATTGTTATCAGTTTGGATGTTATATATATAATAGTATATATATTAGTAGTTGGATTTATACCCGCCGATTGGGGCGGATGAGACCCTATGCGCCACGCATATAATAGCGGATAACCCTATATTACCGCGATATCCCTCTCGAAGTGGGATTGGTATTTTTATCTTGTACTAACATCTGTGGATGTAGGGAAACAGGTTGGAGGGATCCAACTGGATTCCTCAAATTTATATTGATTGTTTTTTATATATAATAATATATGATGTGTTAGAATAATCTGTTATAGATTATTGTTGTGGTTTAAATTATTAAATGTTATAGTAGCATTGGCCTTAATTTTGGTATTTTTAAATAACATAAATATTATTTTTTTAAATTTAAGGAATTAAAAGGAGATTTTTAATATAAAAATAATTATATCGAAAATTGGACTATTTAAAAAGAGATTGGTTGAATAAACGATAAATTTGATTTTGGTGGTACTTAACTATCCGTAATTGTTTAAATAGAGATTTTTAAAATATTTATATAAGAAATTTTTAAATGATATCCTGGAAAAATATATAAGGGTTGAAAACGATATTAAAAATCATATTGGCAGAATAAAACGGAATTTATAAGGAATTGGATTTATAAAATGAAATTTTATAAATGAGATTATTTTTATAAAAAGTGAAACTCAAAGGAGATATAAATTTGAAATGATATTTATAACTAAAGGAAATCGATATCAGATGATAAATTGGACATATAAATTCATAGGGTGAATCTATATTAGAATATGGAAACAGGGTTGAGAAAAATAGTGGATACTATTTTTGAAAAGTGGAAATGGTTAGGAGAATCAGAATGAAATCGATGGGTTGTGAATCAAGAGGAATTTATAAATTGAATTGTTATTGGGATTTTGAAAATATATTTTTATTTTAAAAAGTTAAGTTATTTTTAAAATGGGAAGTTTTAATTATCAAACCGTATAATTTTGAACTAGTAGAATTGAAGTACATCAAAAAGTGAATTTTTCAAATACTTAATATTTATTTTAATAAATTCTAATTTTTGAAATCAGGTTTGAAAATTGATTTGTTTATCTAAAAATGAGTTATTGATGTTTATAAAAAGTGTTTCGATATTTTAAATAATTTCTTGAACATGTTTTTAAAAATAAATTTATTATTCTTTTAAATACTTTTTTTATATGTATATATAGAGTTTTGTGATGACTTAAATTTATTTATAAATTTCCCCGAGGTTTGGAAACGGGTTATTCAGTAGATAGGATTATAAGAAAATTCTCAAAAAATGGAATTTGAGGGAAAGTAAGAAAATTTCCAAAGTAGATAAATAAGAATGAACTTCGAAAAATGAATTAGAATTCTAAAAGAAGTAGAAAAATGGTAATTGGAATTATAGACAAGTGTATTTGACTTTGGAAAATATTTAAGGGAATAAATCAAGGAATCCCGGAACTTATAGAATTCGTTATAAACGAGTTAAGGAATTTACAATATAAATTGTGAAGGATTTTAAGAAAAGAGAAATAAATGGAATTTTTTAAGTATTGAAATAAGAGATGGATTGAAAAATCCTGATATGGATATAAGTATTTGAGTTGTCTCGATTATCGAAATATTGGAAGGGATTTAAATATATATCTTATAAAGATATTTTGAAAATAAATTTTGGAAAATTATAATATGGGCCTAGTGACTGCTTATGGATGTTATATTGATAGTTAAATAACCGACTATCAAATATTGGCCAATTTTGTTGATCGTTTCGAAGAGACCGGAATCGGAATTAATTATCCAAAAACCACTTCGATCCAATTTGAGAGTTACGAATGGATATCGTGAAGATAGTGAAGACGGTGGTTCGGTTTGTCCAGACCCAAGACAACTTGTATGGACGAATGCTATCAGAACATCATCATTGGAGGACGATGAGCATTCTAAGTGAAACTGTTCTTGAAAGATAAAACGTTAGCCTCAAGCCTCGTCAACCGGGAATGACTAAAACAGGGGGTGCGGCAAGGCTAAGTGGGTCACACCCAATTAGGGTATGTTTATCACCTTTCTAGATACCCTCGAATATATATAAATTATGGATATGGTTGTGCATGGAAAAGCGAGCGCTCAATTTTATGGGTGGGAACACCCGGGGGTGATAACATATTTGGTACTATCCAGGTTAGGGGTAGGCCGGTCTTGTGTGGCAGGGGATCCCAACGAGGTCCTCGGTACATTTTTCTAGAGGTGCATTGTGACGGGCGGTACCCAGTAGCCCAGTCATTGTATGGAATCCATTCTTCAATACGAGCCTTTACGGTTTTGTTTGTAGAGCCTAGTATGCTGGAATTTAATTATTGTAACAATTTTGGCTATTTAAATAAGTATTTGTACTTAGACACTATTATAATATCACTGGATTTTCTATGAAATGTTTTGGTTATCATAAGGGAAAAACCCATCGTGTTTATGTGTGACACGGTCTTACGAGATACCTTTGTTTTTCAAAGGATTTTTATAACTTTAATAATTAAAATTGAGTGTGTTTTTCTCACACTGGTTTTTCAGACTGACTCGGGTGTTATTTTATTATAATGCTCGGGTCAGACCGAGTATTACAGATTCAGGTTAGGATACTATGGAGCTCAGGAGACGAGCTGGATGATAGGGACGTATACCCGTACTTGATTATATTCCACTATGTGTGTAGACTGTATAGTCAGCACTGGTGAGGACAAGTTATAATAACTATCCATATATATGTATTAATTGTTGTACTCTGATGGTTGTATATGTATATATTGACAGTTACAGATTCTCTTGTATAAAAATCTATTGTATATATATTATATCTTGTTCCGCTGCGATTGTGAGATTCTGTGTTGTTATTCTATTTTCTTCTACATCTTTCTTCTTTACCCCTAGCAATCGGTATTTCCGGAACTTGAGTATTCGGCATGTTATACCGTGAACGTATTGATGTCGATTTTCGAGGGTCGAAAATCCCATTTGTTACAATTGCAACCAGTTTTAACTGCTTAAACGAAAGGTTCAAGACTTTAAATTTTTATCGTAAGTACAACCCTTAGGTACTTAAAAACAGTGGAAAGAAACCACTAGGAATAATTCCCAGTTTATTTATAAAAATTCTAGAAAACTAGGTATTTACTAAAGTGTCTGTTTAACGAAATTTTAATCCAAATTTAGCCATTTTGTTTGACCAGCTCCAAAACCTTTTAAACTCCAATTTTTTCAAGTAATAAGTACATATATAATACTTATTGAAAATTCAAAGAAACCCCTAAGGATGTCTTTTGATTTATTTACAAAAATTCCTAAAATAGGACATTTCAAAGTGCTCATATAGCAACCTTCTTGCTATAACTTTTTTCAACTTTGTTTCACAAGTTAATGAATGATTTATACTTTCATATTTTTCAGTTTTGACTCTATATCCTTTCTTCCTAAGGTTTTTAAGGTATTGGTGAAAGTTTGATGGAGCTTGGAAGAGATTTGAGTGAATAAGAGAAAGATTAGTGAAGATAGAAGTGGATTAGTGCTATCCACTTCTACCATTTTTAATCTTTTTGATATTTTCATGCTTTAGAAGGTAATGAATAAATACATATGCTTAAGCACCTTCCTTTAAGCTCCTTTACATAGCCAAGAGCCCTCCAATGTGCCTTGCATGCTTCTTTTACTTTAGATCTCATTTTACCTTAGTAAATTACCATTTTACCCTTGCATACAAAATATCTTCTATGACATCACCCATGACGTCGTCAAAAACTTTATTTTCCATAAATGGAAAAACATTTTTACTTCATATAAATAATTTCCTAAGAAAATAATAATATGTAAAAATTTGAACAACTTTCGACGAGAAAAAAGCTATTTATCGATAAATCGATTTTCGATCACAATATCGATATTTCTTCAAAGTATTTATTTTTGTAAACATTTTTCCCAAACAAGTTTACCATCATTACTTATGATTAAAAAGGGAGTTAAAAGGTTATTAAATCACTTTAATAGCATTTAATCTAAGATTCAAATATTTAAATAATTCAGACATTTCAATACGAAGTGTCCGAAATTCCGGGTCATTACTTTCTCCCCCACTTAGAATATTTCTTCCTCAAAATTCCAACACAGGTAACCAAAGAAACAATCACATAGCAATACTTAATGGTATTCAAAATTATTAGCAAACAAAGTCCATGGTTCGCTCAAGTTCAAAACCCTCTCATTGCACAAGAATGATAAACATTAAACAATCTAATAAGTGTATCTTACGCTCAACAGCCTTAGGTTATTACTTAGTCGATTATCCATGCTACCTCATAACAAATTAAAGAGTTATCACCTAAACTCTCCATAAGCTAACAACATATAATATGCAAACACCAAGGCCCGTACGATGCACACAGATCATCCATACATAATTTCAAATCCGATTACTTGCTCGATCACATAATTTCACTTCCAAACTAGTATAGGTCACTTGCCCTCTCTAGTATAGACTCCGATCAGGTTCCTTAATTAGAAACCTTCATTCTCTTTACATAGCCATATATTAAGATAGAAAACTTTAGGATCATATCAAGAATCTGTATCAGGTGTTCACCGTCAAGAATCGAGTGAAAATCTTTGTCTGGACCGATGTAAATCACCTAGAATCATGTACTCGAATACTGAATCAAGAACAGTCATGTGAATAAAATGATCTACGTACAACATACGTACTTATCTTATTGGTTTCTTAACTACACCAATTTCCTTTTTAATCACATTCATTTATTCAAGTAGTGCATTATTCAATACTAAAATCATTTATGAACCATTTTATAAAAACATAACTTTAAACTATAGACAATAACTTAAGTTCATACTCATATAATACTCCATTACATCCTAAGAGTTCATACGAAACATCAATTTTATCTAACTCCATAAGTATATTTAACAAAATCAAAACTTGTTTTAACTTACTACCTTCTCAATCAAAGAGCCACATAAACTCAACTTTTCACAAAACACTTAACTTCAAGTCCTATCACGATTTTGAATTTCCGACTGTCCAAAATCATCAAAAATCCTGTTTCATTTTAGTAAATGAAAACCACCAAACAACATATCATGACATAATGCACATACCATACAATCCTAATGCGTAGGCTACACGTGTCCATAAAATGACTTAACAAAGTTTCACTTATTTATTAAACACACTTTACCCAAAAAGAGAAAACATGAAAAGGTTTCATCATTTATTTTGAGCTATGCCACTACCACATGGGCTCTCAACATAGTATATATATAAAACTTTCTTCACCAAAAAGGTCATATCAAATTTCCTTTAAAGAAAATTTTTAGAACTAAACAATAGGTTTTATTTTAAATAATTTGAAATAAATATATATATATATGCCTTTTGTATCTCAAATCATACTTTCGGAATTAAATCAAAATCCATTTTACCAAAAGAATTTTGTAGCATCCCCTACTTAAAACTCAAAAACGAACGTCGATGATGTTGCAGTCATCACCAAAATTATTTTCAAGTGATAGAATTGAGTTCAGTACATCCGAATCATGCCATTCAGACTTAACCAGAATCATTTTCAAAGCGACATCAAATACTTCATAAATATTACTAAGTACCATGATCTGAATTTCATAAACCAATTTCCCAAATATTTACTTTCAAATAATAATATATATTTTTTCCAAAATCTTGAAAAACATTTTCAAAGACACCAGGATTTAAGTTATCAAAATATCAGTTTAAATCCTCTTCATTTGTAAACCATAATTTATAAATCATACTTATATAATTACTTTCTTATACAAAATCTTTTCACAACTATTTATTTACAAAATATCTTATCTTTCCTCAGATTATAGTAAACATCCTTTTACTAAACTCAACTTTTATAAAAGTTAACTTCTAAACCAACATTAGCACCAAACGCCTTATAGTCAAACTATGAAACTCAATTTACAAGGTGTTCGTTTAAATGCATCTATAAATACTGTCTACCTAACCCATGCAATAGAAGGTAAAACTACTCATAAATTGGTTGAGCACAAATCAACAATCCACAAACAATAGTCAATGCTCATAAATTGGCCAAGCATGACCAATCAATAAACAAATATTAACGATGCTCGTAAACTGGCTGAGCAATATTAAGCTAAAAATTCTACAAATGATAATAATGCTCATAATTGGTCGAGCATTTCAAATATTTCTACAAAGGATAGCAATGCTCATAAACTGGTAAAGAACTGCTAAACTAATTAACGAGGGATAACGAATGAACATTATTTATCCCTACATTAATTAAACTATACTTTAATAATTCATACTTATATAAGTTACCTTATATAAGATCTTTAATTTTCATAGTTGTAATTACCTTTAAGGTATATGTTTATAACAAATACAAATACGCTCTCATATGTATAATACACTCAACTCATGTTAGGGATTTCCATTACTATATCCCTTAATGAGTCATACCTAACCAAAGCCAAGCTTCTCGCTTAAAATTCAGCTCTGATATCAGCTGTAACGACCCGCCTTTTCGACCTTTAAATGTCGACACTAATACATCCATAGTATTCATGTGGCGAACATCCAAGTACTTGAAAAGACAGATTGTTAGGGTAAAATAAAAAGAAAAAGAAAAAAAATAAGAAAGAAGGAACACAGTATCAGAATCTCACAGCGGAATGATAACATATAATATCAAAAGGTAGTACAAAATGCCACTCTAAGATACATAGCTTTTCAAAGATAAATTCTAAATACTACCATTAGCCTGGATAGTTATTATAGCATGTCCTCATAAATTCTGATATGCATAATATAGTAATGCAGCGGAAATAAGAATACTACGGTATGTGAAACGTCAAGTTTGTCTCCTTGAGCTCCAATGAACATCAACGACAACATGCTTTGCTCAAACCACTCGAAAGTGTACATGAAGAATTTAGGGAAAATAAAAACCACGTGTCAGACATAAGTCTGGTACGAGAAACTTAAGAAATATGTGGCCAACATATAACAGAACTTTTGAGACTGCACAAAATGCCGTAACGGTTATCCCCTCAAAAGAACTACTTGTCTAATAAGTACATAAGGTGATATAATATATAATGTCTAGAGTGAAGAATATAAATCAGATCAAATAGTTGTGATGCTTACGTTGATCACACCACAACAATATTAAGGGTAGAAGTGTTAAGGTACATTTGCATAATGGATTTTCCGTGAAGACCTCTTCGGTTAAGCCGAATGCAATCTCTAGCATAAGGGTTAGAAACTACCTCCAAGAGTTGTATATCTTTAGATAAAATATACCTTTAGGTAAACATAGTTGGTCCACATCCTAACACATGATCCCATAGATCATCACCTCCCACACGCAAAATTGAATACTCTATATATGTAGTGATAATATCCTATCGCGGGTAATCTAAACCCCAAGCTATGAGGCCTACTTTGTTTTTAGCCACTTCCGATGTCGAGGTCACGTTCAGCATCTTTCACATGAATCTTTATCACTTTAATAGAATATGAATCCCCAAATGGATTCCAATAACTCGAACAGATCACAAATCACTACATGGATTCGAGCATCTTGAAAAAATCTCGAATCTCCACATAGATCCATGCATAAGTTGTTCGACGAATGCTAATGTTGACCTCTCCTTTGGACTTAACCTTAGGATAGACAGTTCAACTCTAAAGCATTCAACTTTACAACTGCTTCTCAAACATAGAACCTGTATATCAATTTTGAAATGGTTTTCGATAAATAAAACACTTATCAACCCCAGTCTCTTCAAAACTAATTCGATGAATATTCGGTCAAGTTCGATAGTCGATAGATCGACTATCGAATTCACGATAGACGATCGTATATGGAAACCAATGTCGTATACTTATGACGTTTCTGAACTTTTAGTGCTAAGTACATGACTAAATACTTTTCATAAATGAGTAAACATATAAAGCACGATCAAGTCACATAAGCAACTTCTAATCCCCTTTTTATTTAATTAGTACTTTTTATTAATTAAAACCTCTTTTATTAGTAAATATTTCTTTATTAAATAAAATTTCATTTATCAATTTCCACTATTCATTTGTGCTCTTTCAATACTTCAAAACGTATTTATATACTTCTCTCAAATGGTATCGGTATATTCATAAATCATTCACAAGAATTCTTACTTTAAACCTTTACTTTTTCTACCTTTTTCCAAAAGATTCCATACTTATAATTTAGTTCAAACTATCCATATAAGGATCTAAGTTTTTTCACAAATCCATTCAAAAGGTTTGAGACTAATGTTACTTAAACCTTGTCACTACAAACCCAAAACTGTTTCATTTATGCTTATCTTTAAAACATTCTTTTAAAGATCTATTTACATTCATAAGTTTAATCAAAAAGGGTTATAGACGAACGTTGTTAACACATTGTCACAAAAAATCCAAAACCATCTCATACTTTCATTATCTTTAAAAAACATTCTTTAAAGGATCTAAGTTAATATTTGGTTAAGTTCGATATTTAACTAGTCAACTACCCAGTTAAAATCGATCGCTTATAGAAATCATGGTTCATATACTTAACTCATTTTCGACATTTCAACTTTTACAATCCCTCATCCAAGAGTGAAGATGGGTAATTTAGATCACTAATTTCATATCAAACCCTTGCCTAGACACTTCATTCTTGACTCTCACAGATAAATAAGTCTACTTTGTCGGCTTTTAGTGTTAAGTATATATTAATGACTTCCATAAACGAGTAAGAAATCAACACGATAAACACGTTTCCAACCTTCCAAACTTAACTATTTCTCGGTCAAGAGGGAAGCCATAAGGTTAAAATACTATTACTTCAATCCTCACTCAAACATCAATCTTAACACTTGTAAATAGAGAAGCCTACTTCGTTAGCTTTTAGTGTTAAGCATAGTTAATTTCCTTTTTCAAAACTTATACATACATACATACATACATATATATATATATATATATATATATATACTTATAAATAGTTTTTAGATATCTATGTAAAATATTGCTTAAAAGTAATTAATTTATAATTTGAAGAAAATAAATAAAAACATGTTTTATAATTTAAAACTCATTTACTTCCAAAATTCATAAATAATTATCAAAAATATATTTAAATTTCAAACCAACTTTAAAATACTGCAAAATATGTTAGAAAACATCCATAAAAAGACTAGGAAAAATACTGAATTTACATATCATTTTTAGACACTTAAATTCATAAGCTACTTACTATAGCATTTATAAATGCTGTTAAATGTCTTTGTTAAAGAACAACATAGAAAAGCACGATCTTTGCAACCAGTTTTAACCACTTAAACAAAATATTTAAGATTTAAAAATTTTACAGTACGACCTACCCTTAAGGTAGTTAAAAATCATGTAAAGAAAACCCTAAGAATAACTTCCAGTTTATTTATTAATATTCCCGAAAACACGATATTTACTAAAGTGTTCATTTAACGATATTTTACTCCAAATTTAGCCATTTTGTTTGACCAGTTTCAAAACCTTTTAAATTCCAATTTTTTCTAGTAATAATTACACATATTATACTTATTAACAATGCAAAGAAACCCCTAAGGATGTCTTTCAATTTATATGCAAAAATTTATCAAAAACAGGACATTTCAAAGTGCTTATATATCGACCTTCTCGCTATAACTTTTTGCAACTTTATTTCATAGGTTAATGAATGATTTAAAATTCCATATTTTCCACTTTTGACTTCAGATCCTTGCTTCCTAAGATGTTCTAAGGTGTTGGTGAAAGATTGGTGGAGTCTGGAAGAGATTTGAGTTAATTAGAGAAAATTAGTAAAGGTAGAAGTGAATTAGTGCTAATCCACTGCCACCATTTTTTATTTTTTTAATATTTCCAAACTTTAGGAGATAACGAATGAATACATATGCAAAAGCACCTTCCTTTAACCTCCTTTACATGGCCAAGAACCCCTTACATGTGCCTTGCATGCTTCTTTTATTTTACACCTCATTTTTCTTTAGTAAATTACCCTTTTACCTTTACACACAAAATATCTTCTATGACATTACCCATGACATCATCAAAAACTTTATTTTACATAAATGGAAAAATATTTTTATTTCATATAAATGATTTTCTTAGCAAATAAGTGTGTAAAAAAGTTTGAACAACTTTCCGTGAGTAAAAACTACTTATCGATAAAACAATTTTCGATCACATTATCGATAATTCTTCAGTATTTGTTTTTGTAAACATTTTTCCAAAATAATTTTACCATCATTACTTATTATTAAAAAGGGGGTTAAAGGGTTATTAAATCACTTTAATAACATTTAATCCAAGATTCAAATATTTAAATAATTCATATATTTAAATACAAAGTGTTCGAAATTCCAGGTCATTACAGTGTGTAAAAAGGATTTTGTATATGTTCATTAAATTTTACAAAATATACTAGCTTCATGGTTAAAATTACAATAAAGGACTATCTAACAAAATAACTAAAATTACTATGTGAATATAACAATATGCAAAAATGTTGAGCAAAACATGAGGTTTCTAATTGGAAAAGAACCGGTATCTTTCACTATTCTACGTGTTTCAAATATGTTGATTTTTTTATTGATTATTTATAAGGCTTTCTTATAATATTTTAATTTTAAAAATTGGATTGAGTGTCGTTTCACTAACGCAAATTTTGTTTGTTTGTTTTGAGTTCTTTTATTTTCAAATTTTTTATTTATTAGTTTCATTTAATATACTCATTGGAATTAGAGGTATTTATTACAACTAAATAGTGATAAAGATTATTAAAGTTATGCAAATTAATGAAACAATAGAAATATAGATCGAATTTTCAAATTATTTAAGTTTAAAATTTCAAAATATATACAATGAAATCTTTAATTAAAAATTCAACATAAAAAGAAAGTATAAATACTTTGATAAATAATTTTAACTTGCTACATCTTATAAAAGTAATATAAAATATGAATAATATTAAAATTAAAATTCTATTTCGATAAATAAAAGAAAAAAATCAATTAATCATAAATAAATTTTAATAAAGAAATATTTTATGGAGATAGGGAGTTAATAAATAAAATATTAAATTAAATTTGTAAAATAAAATCATAAAGAATATATATGTATGTATGTAAATGAATGCATTATATGTATATGTGTATGTATGTATGTATGTATGTTTGTATGTATATGTGTATATGTTATTACTAGAAAACTCGATAGACTCCAATTGGACTCTGTCGATGCCATACCAACGCCCAAAGGTAGGTCATCAACATGACGTTGGTACAGCAATGACCATACCCTTGCCTAAACTTAATTCTGCACTCTGATTCGATCCCTTTCAACCAGTAATGAAAAAAAATAGAATCAATCCCTAAACCTCCCTAACCAAGTTGAACTGTTGTGCCCCATCATTGCAACTATGTCGTATCATCGAAATCCTATAGCAATCATCGATGCTACATCGCACCACCCATAATGATCGTTGACGCTACATCCCATCATCGTGTCAACACCGCTTTAGACTCGACCTTTTGTGCAACCCTTCTTTTTTTTCTATCTATAAGATTTTCTTTGTTTTATGATCCTTTTATTAATAGTTAGGCAATAATCAATAATTTTTACTTGTATAGCTAAACTAATTTACTCAACAAGGTTCATATGATTGTATTATATGATAGTTGAATCATTATACCATGCCTAGTTCAGCACTAATATAATGTTGGTTGCAAAAAAGTTTTAGTTTTCCTGGAAATGGCACATTATATTTTAGGAAGTGCAAATTTGATTATATTACTATTTTGGTCCCTTGGAGTTACATTGTTGTGTCACCTCTAGTTTTTTAAGACATTGGTTACTAAAATTGTACTTGATAAACATAACTAGCCAATACCGGTTGTCTACTTACTTTAAAATTCTATTTTGACTAGTGGACACTATCAAGTTCCAACTATTCATTGCTAACAAAGTTACTTAGTTTGAATGTTTGTTTATTTTAGGTTTTAATTTGAATGTGTTTATTTTAGTTGTCAAATTCCTTTGTCGTCAAATATGAAATTTTCTTGTGGAAAATTATTTGTGAAAAAGGTGTAAACATCCTTTAATGTAGGTTTGAAATTATTTGTGAAATTCATTGTTATGAAATTGTTTTTGAAAATCACTATTATCAAACAAAAAGTAATGATGTTTGGTATTATATAATAATATATAATGACAATATTTTGTATTGTTGATATACTAATAATAATTATGGTATTATACTAATAAAAATGACAACACTTCGTATTATTTATAAAATAATAATAATGTATGGTATTATTTATTAAAATTTAATAATATATGGATTTATTAATATATGATATCATTAGACAAACCTCTTAGATATTTAATTTGGCTCCATCTGATATGTACTGTATATGATCGTTATATTGATATTCATTTTTAACTAAAACAAAAATCGATATTCATCTGATATAATATTTGTTGAATTTGTCCCAGTATTGGACAAATTATAAATGCAATTATATTTATGTTTCGTAAATCATTTCAAATCAAAATGTTAATAAAATTTCAATCGCACTTCCATTTTATTGCCAATGTATGTTATTTTACATATAATACGGGGAATAAGAGGAAGTGTTACTGAAATTTTGTTTGCCTTTCGATTTGAAATGATTTACGAAACGTAAATATAATGGCGTTTATAATAGGAAACAGGATGACCGGCTAGAAAAGGTGTAGAAATCCCTATGTATAATCCTGAAATTATAGGTAAAATCCATTGTTATGAAATTGCTTGTGAAATTCATTGTCATTGTATGGTATTGATAATAAAAAATTAACAACAATATGATTATGATCATAAAAAGGGAAACGAATGATATTATTAACTAGAATTAATTATGTGAGGTATTAATAAACAAGATAATAATATTTGTATGTTATAAATAATAAAATAATAATAATGTATGGCATTATTTATAAAAAATTAATAATAATATAGTATATTTATCATGAAAAATAACATTGAATTATATTATAAATTAAAATTAATTATGTATGGTATTGATGATAATAATAAAAAATAATAAGGCTTTATTGGTAATAATAATATATGATATTATTAATAAAGATGAACAATATAGGGTTGTTGTTAATAAAAAACAATAAATTAGATAATAGTAATATATTATATTATTAATAGTGTTTGGTTTTATTAAATAAAAGAATAATATATTATAGTGTGAAAAATAATATAATTTTTGTTTACATGTATAGTATAAAGATAGATTATTTGAAAGTTTGAAGTTGGTACTACAACCGTATATGTAATAAAGGAATGATTCCATTACACTTTAGAAATGGTGTGAAAGCATTCATGAAATTGACATCTCTTAATAAAATAAATATGAAAGAAATCCAATATCCATGTTCGAAATGCCATTGTTTAAAACTTCTAGAGTATTATAGTGTAATGTCACATTTGCATAACAATGGTTTTATGCTAAACCATCATGTGCAGAGATATCATGGAGAAGATCACATTGTACAAGACGAGACTGTAAATATAGATGCAGTTTATGATGAGCCTATTAAAGAAAATAGAATTACCAACATGGTTTATGATGTCGTTGTTCCGAGTATGTATACAGATAAACGAAACTTGGAGGAAAAACTAGACTCAGAAGCAAAAAAGTTGTTTGACTTGTTAGAAGAATCAAAATAATCACTTTATAATACGAACACTGTTTTCAATGACATTTAGGTTAATTGCTATAAAATCTGAATACCACGCATCTGAAAACCTAATGAATGCAGTTCTTTTTTCCAATGAAAGAGTGATCCTCAACTTGAGAAGAGCACTTGTTATTATTATTACTATATATATAATTATTATTAGTACGTGTATAATTACAAAAACCATCAACTAGTCCAATGAGTGCTGTAGATAACGAGCAAAGATAGAGAATAAGACTAAGATCATCACTTAGATGTTCGATAGGGTACATAAGCAAAAATACTAGCTGTACAACAAGCTTTATGTGAGTAGGTAGCACTAACAGAGATATATGCCAAAATCAAAGTATGAAAATAACATGTACGGATGAGGTATATGATCAAAAAGAGCAAGGAGCATAGACCGAGAAGTGTGTTGTCGACTTTGGACTGAAACCGAGGAGGAAGTAGGGAATGCTCTGTAAATTGAAATACTCTTCAAGAGGGAATAAGGCGTGTATGCCAAAAGCGGGCTATAACAGAAAGGCCCCAACACAAATAAGAAGTCGGTTAACTATCCACTATCTCCCGATTGGTTATTAAGAAGAGGAAAGGAGGTACGTAAAGGGAAGGAGTGGTACCTATAATTTGATCGAGATGAGATCTCTGGTCTAAATGGCTTCTATATGCCTATTCAAAGAGGAATATGGTAGGCAATAAAGTACAAAATAGCAGTTGGGTAACCATGCATATTGTTGAATAGATGTTGGTTTCTTTCATTCCAAATGCCACAGCAAGTGACAGAAAAAATGATCTAAAAATTTCCTAAATGAATACCAATGGTAAATCTAAAATAAGTCCAGTATTCGTATGGGGACGTGATATTAGTATTAACATCAAGGTCGAAAATATCAATTTAATTTCTTATTATATGCTGATGTGAGGAGGTTTCAGATGCCGAGTTGCAAAAATAGCAAAGGTTACTGTCGGGATTGTTGATAAGCTCATTATTTAGCCAAGTATTAGTGTTTAGTTTGTCACATAATCTTATCCACGTAAGAATTTTAACTTTAGGCGGCTCAATAGTTTTTCAAAAAGTTTTGAAATACCATGGAGTTGAATTTTCGAAAAAAAGATAAAAATCTGTACATAGACTAGGAAGTGCATTATTCTGTTTTATCTTAGCACCAAACCAAGTGGTCATGATGTTCATTCATATTAATAATGTTAAACATATCAATAAGTCTTTGGAATTTCCTAAACACATTCCTTGTAAAATTTTGGTTAAAAGAGATATTTCAACTAAAAATACCGTGCGACCTAAAAATGTCCACAATAAGATCATTCTTGTTGTTTGATGCCAAATATAGTTTAGAAAATTTATGTTTCAAGGCTATCGAGGAAGCCCAGAGATCATTCCAGAAGGATGTTTTGTTTCCTAAGTGTGTATTAAATTGGAGACCCGGTTTAAATATGTGAAATATGTTAGAGATATTTTTCCAAAAAAAAAATATAATAGCGATCTATAAGGTTTATATAGATTTTTGGAACCATTGTAATAGAAGTTGCTAATTATTTCTTTTCACATTTTTGTATCATTGTCTTGAAATTTCCAAAGTCATTTACTTAAAAGAGAGATGTTAAGGACTTTAAGATTTGTGATGCCTAGGCCACCATGGGGTTTATGCTTACACACTAGACCCTAGATAACAAGAAATTTTTTTTAGAGCCTTTAGAGTCCCTTTTCCATAAAACATTTCTTTTGATGTTGTCAATATTGTTAATTACCTAGTTATGGAAACGATAATAGCAAAGCCAATAGATCGGGATTACTAACAAAATTAAATTAATGAGAACCGCGCTGATAGCCCTCGTAAGGCAGTTTGCTTTCCAGGAAGGTAGTCCTTTACTAACTTTATTGATGATAGTGTTCCAACCTTTGCTTTTAGGTTTCGTTTGTCTTATTGGTATACCTAAATGGTTGCTAGGATAATCCATGTTTTTATAGTTTAGTGTATTAGCCACCTCACTTGTGTCGTTTGTAGTGTTGTTTGCATATTGGAGGGTAGAGACTCCATGAAAAGTACCATCGCTCCCAAATCTGGGAAAAATGTTTTTATATAAGGCTAGATTTATAATTCAATTAAAATTGTTTGTCGCTAAGTTAAAGATAAGGGGTGAGAGGGGATCCCTCGTCGAAGACCCCTTTTGGATTGGATTTTGTTAGCCTTAATCCCATTTACCAAAATGGTTGCTACAGTAGATTTCAAGATGAAATCGATCTAGGAGATCCACTTATCATTTAATCCCTAGCTTTCAGCATGTCTAATAGAAAGCCCTAGTCAATCAAATCAAAGGCCTTGGCGAAATCCAATTTAAGGAGAGCACATGTGATGTTTTCCTTATGGTAATAGTTGGTAAATTCTTAGGTGGTAGCTACCCCATCCATGATATGCCTACCTTGAATAAAAGTCGTTTGAGATATATCAGTTAAATTATCTATTTTATTCCTCAACCTATTAGCTAGAACTTTGGTGATTATCTTAATAGAGTAGTTGATTAAGGATATCTATCTAAAGTTGGTGAGTTCTTATGGATTTTTTAGGGATTAGAATAACATCAGCATAATAAAACCTACCCAACTGAAGGTTGCCAAAGTAAAGTTCATCAAAAAGAAGCATTATGTCATTTTTGATAGTGTGCCAAAAATCATGATAGAAAATCATCTAGAGGTCGTCGGGACCAGGGGCTTTATTACTAGCCAAGCCTTTTATGGTGGTCTAGACTTCCTCTTCCATAAATCGGGATTCTAATTCTCATAGAGATGGGTCTACCCTCGGATTTAAGGACGATTAATCCGCCTGAATCCTTCGCCTGTATTTTCTACCATAGATTTTCTTAAAATTATTTGTGAAAATGTCATTTAGCTTAACCGGGTCATTAAATTCGATTTCATTAATTTTAATTGATTTGATGGCGTAAATACTTCGTCTACCATTAGCCATGCGATGAAAGAAATTAGTGTTTTTATCCTCTCCTTTTATCCATTGAACTGGGAGCATTGTTTCCATATAATTTCTTTTGGGTCCATTAGTTTGTTTGGTTCCATTTTTAAGTTTCGTAATTTCGTCCCCTCTTTAGTGCACAGGTTCTTGACTTCCTCCATTCTATTTAAATTAAGCATCTCATTCAGAATCAAAACAGACATTTCCAAACACGCTAATGTTTCAATTTTCAAGTATGATCTTAAATGTCTAAATTTGAAGACCAAATTTTTCGCTGGGTTGTTAAAAATCAGGTACCCATAAATTTCCATTTCATGTTAACAAGATTCTCGAAGTTTTTTTCTTTAAGCTGCATTTTTTGAATTTAAAAGTTCTATTTTTACGTAATAGATTGTGAGGGTTAAGTAAAATAGGATAGTGATTTGAAATGAGACTGGCAATGTTATAAGCTTTGGATATGGGAAATTTATGTTTCCAATCCTCACTCATAAAGAATCTATCTAATAAGATCATCAAAGGGACCTCTCAACCATTAGACCAAATGAATCTACTACCCATAAGGGGTAGCTTAGGTTGTCTTGATTAATAAAATAATTAAATTCTTCCATGTCCATGTAAATGCCCTCATTCAGTGAGCGCTCTCAATTGTATCAAGTTACATTGAACTCACCTCGTACTATCTAGTGCCATAAGATGAGTTTCTAAAGTTGATGCTTTCAGCCTAGAGAGTCTACCTAAGGTTATGTCCTTAGATGTGTATATATTAGTGATATTTATGATTTGTTGTCTTGAAAATAATGAAGAATTACATGTAGAGAGTATTGATTAAAAATAGATTGTAGTAATTTAAATATGTCCTCACGCCACATCATTATAATTCACTACGAACTGCCAAAAGCAGGGACGAACACCCATTCAGTTGTAGAATTCCTCCTATATATCTAAAGAAGATAGGATGTAGAGATTCTAAAGTGTTTTACGGTAGCCTTAACCTCTATTATTCCAGCTTATCACTTTCATCTATGTCAAATGTTAGCCCTCTTTAGTTCCTTGTTCTCAATATACTCTAAATCATTATTATTTTGGTTATAAAAAAAATCTTTTGTTATTAGTATGTGATAGGCTTGACTTGGCGTTAAAGTGTTTAGAACAATGGGAGAAAAATTACTTCCTAAAAGAACATGATCACCCGACGAGGCCGAATCCGGGGGTGAGTTTGTCAGGTGTCTAGCGCTCCTACGGACGAACTCTCTACCTCTCCTTCTTAATCTGTGCCTAGAGTTATTGAATCCAAAAAAGCACTCTGGAGTATCTAAACATTAGCCAAGGTAGGTAGACTCATCTCCAACACGTTCTGAAATAAAATTGGGCACGGGCTCCATAGATGAGGGGCGTGCATTCATCCAATTTAAAAGCAAAATGGTGCACCAAATATTCATGCACAGGCGCATCACAGGAACTAATCCATTAATTTTATTATCAGCAACCTCAACAATAGCTAAGTTAAAAAGGGGCAAAAGCTTCATCAACAACTGTATCCAATTCAAAAACAGCTCGGTGGACAGAATCTTCATGCACACGCACATCACAAGACACCAACTCGTTAATTATATTATCAGTGACATCAACAACAACTATATCCAAGTTAATACAGGCAAAAGCCTCGGCAACTACTGTATCTAAGCAAGCATCTACATCATTAGCTGAATCAACGGGTTTGACACGTAAAGAATCCACCGCTACGGCATAGGGGACATTCATTGCTACAACACATTGATGAACCAAGGGGACATGTAGGATAACTCTTGACAATGATAGGAGAACCAATAGCTTGACCTAGCGATGGCAGCTTGATCTTGTCTGTGACGTCACTAGATTTAGAATCAGGCTCGGATGAAAAGGTTACAATGAGGTCATATGCAGTATGAGAAGAGGTCATGGCAACAGTGGCATTTGATGAGAAAAAGGGAGAATTAGAGCATGGGATAATCTTGTCATAGAAAGTAACTTGTTCATTATGAGAACGGACGGTTGCATCATGGGAAATAGATGCAGTAATATGGCATTTAGCAGGAGGTTTAGCCGGATTTCGACATGCCTGAATGGTCGGATCAAGGAGATGCACGTCAATCCCGCTTACCAAGGAGTAACTTATTGCCGAACCACCCAACCACTCATTTGCACCACCTAAATCACAAGTCCCCATATAAACATGCGTAGAACCATTAGTAGGCGCAACTGCTATATTTTGTTTCGATTAAACTAAAGTATCGTTCGACTTCTTTGAAAGAGCGTCAAAAACATTCAAGAGGAGGAAGAATTGTTTGATGAGATCTTCGGAGGTGGGTTGGTCAGCGACTTGGCAAATCCATGCTTGGAACCTCAATAATCTGACACAAAAGTCGAATATGAGGTCAAATACATACTTGGTTGAGGTGGACGTGGGATGGGGGATATCAGATCTGACGGTGGTGAAATTCTGGCAAGAATGGATCTTAACTCCTCCAAATCTGACGTTCGACTGTGTATAGTATCTCAAGGAACACGTAAGTTATTTGTGCTAGAACCGACCATAGAAGAAGCAGCGGACAAGATCGCGACAAGCAGAGGTTAGGTGGCTGCTAGCTCCATATCTGAAGCAAATAGATCCGAGGTTTCAACGTTGTATCCATGGCATCAGAGCTTGTAATAGATTTTGCGGGGTAAATTTCTGAAGTTATGGGGGAGAGACTTTTGAACGAACCACATCAGCCAAAGATTTTTGTGTAGGGAGAGAAGGAAAACAAAGGAAGATCATCAGAGGATAATTTGAGAGAGTAGGGTGATTGTTGAGCAAGAGTTTTGAGCTGATTACGGAAAGAAGAATTAGTAAAAGGGGAATTAATTTACAGCACAAAACTTTGTATATTTTTTTGTTAAGGACACAACCTCAATATTTTAACCACAAGGACAAACATTCTTCTAAAAATTAATCATTAGGACAAACATTCTTCCAAAATTATTCATAAGGACAAACATTCTTCCAAAACTGCTACCGAACTAAAAACCGATACCCAAAAACCGCTACCGATAATTACAAACTGATACCTAAAAACTGCTATCAATAACTAAAAACTGATACCTAAAGAAAGTTGTCCTTCATGCTAAAATACCGAAGGTCTGTCCTTGAGGCTAAAATGCTGAGAAATTTTGTCCTCGATAATAATTTCCTGTTAGTAAAATAAGAGAAAGTCGCCCTTATTACTGTTGCTTTCTGAAGATGATAAAAGATGAATGCAATTCTTAGTCGCCGTGAATAAATGCTTCCACGACAATGTGTGGCAAAGAACTTGTACTCGCTTAAAAAAAAGCCTTTGCCATTGTTTTGTCATATGAAATTTTTTGACAATATTCAGGTGGATGCATGATTTATTAGAAGGAACATAAAAATACAACGTTGTGTAAATTCTATAAAGATATAAGTTGACAAAAAAACAATGGTAAAAATGTACCTTTTACCAGAATGCATTATTTCTCGATTACACCTAGATTACAAAGGTTATAGGCATCTACTACTATCGTAAAACACATGTAACATCCCCCATTTTGAGGCCTTAAAATAAGCGCTACTAATGCTGCAGTCATCGACAGTAGTATTTCCCGGTAATAAAATGAGATTCGTTAATTGTATTAATAACATTGAGAGCACATGAGTATGAAATTTTTTTAAACACATTTCATTAATAAACTTTCATATTCATTACATAATCTCATCGATTTCTCGTTCAGAGAAAATGTCTCAAACCATAGTTTTCATAGGGTTACTATGAACCTAATGGTTTTGCGGGCCAACCAATAACCTATCGGGCTGACTTAGGCCAAAACTTTAAACAGATATTCCAAAGTCTCTAGATATAGTTAGGAATCTCCAATTATGCTTAAGAGTATAACAACTTAAATATTCTGGTGAGTATATAGAGCTACGAGTTGCCTTTTGTGTGCAAATATCCTTTCGTCTCACTACTAACAAGCCTAACGCACTGGAACCGCGGACCTTTACCAACCGGGGACTAATGGCTAAAGCATAGGGTGCGACCCAACACCAGTCCTACTTATAATCTTGTCTGGTTTTAAATCCATGAGTCATATCTTTTGATCGGTTCAGGGCATCCTAACACAATTAGTCTATCTGATCTCCTGAATGCAATTCTACTCACTCAGGAGTTTAGTCTGACCATACTCACTACTGGAACAACCTAATTGGTAATTCTATTTCCAAATCCTAGGATGCAATGTTGGGTCATGAAAATGTGAGTATGACAATGACGAATATGCAATTTTAACAGATCAAAAGATAACAAGAACATATAACATCATCCATCAAACTATGTTCAATCAGTGGTCACATCTATAGCAAAATTACTTAAATTAAAGTAATAATTCTTTTATCAAAATCCATATAAAATTAAGCTAAAACATTGTTTTCCTTGAAAACATTTAACTTTGGAGATTATAATCCACTTGAAATCATTCTTAAAATAAGGAAAACATAGCCCATATATTAAGCCAAAATCTTATGCTAATGAACTATCTTCTTTACATAGCCTTTAAAACATTAGCTATCACAACAGGGATGTTGACCCAAAAAAACATGGCTATCGACCTATAAACATAGCTATTTACTTTGTAAAACATAAGGCCATCGAGCTTATAAACATAGCTATATAATTTATGTAACATAAGGCTGTCGAGCCTTTAAAACATAGCTTTCGAATTTATAAACATACGACTCTACATGCCGCTAAAATACAGGTGTCGAGCACCTACTCAAAATGGTATCGAATCACTATAGTATAGTAGATGCTGAATTTCATAAAACATGAGTTTTCGAGCCTCTAAGAAAAGTTGTCTAGTTTGTAAACATGCAGTAGTTAATGCAGCTAAAATATAAATGTCGAGTAGTTATATTGAAGTTGTCGAATCTCAATAAGACATGGGATATCGAGTTCATAAAAATAAGAGGTACCAAACCTATAAAAAAATGAGGTTGGTATGCCTCTAAAATATATAAGGTTATTGAGTTCTTAAAAACATAAAAAATGCCAAGTCTTTTAAAATAAAGGTGTCGACCTATGGGGTTGTCAAGCCTCAACTAAACACGAGATATCGATCCCTTAAAGCAATTGATGACGAGTTTCTATAAAGGCAGATGCACCACATAGATACCGAATGTCTATCACGTGCATCTGCTCCTATGGTTATCGACTATTATGAAGGAGGGGTATCGAGTCTCTAAATGGCATTCCTGTAATTACGTTCAAAACTGATTTACTTTCTTTAAAGAAATAACTTTCCATTAACTCTCGTCCCATGTCAAATTATCATTGGACAACAAAATGATTTACATATTATTTTTAGGAATTGCGGTAGATCTATTCTACCTTCTCAAGTATCTTTACAAATCCTTATAATTAATATATTTATCTTATATTAATTAAACACTTTTCTAGAATAATAAATTCACAGAAAATCATGACCATTGGGGAAAAATCCCCAAAAATTACCAAAAATCTAAATTTCCGTCTTCTTCCTTATATAAAAATTTCGAGGCCAAAATATTAATTTAATTATTTTTAAGAATTAAAACTCAAAATAAACACCTTTTACCTCTTAGGAAATTCATTAAATATTCATACGAACTTGAAGAATTATGAAAATAAATACTCATCTCCAAAATAATATTTTACACAACATATTCAAATTCCAAATCAATTGGAGATTAAAAACTTAGGTTTTTCCTTTAAATCCCCATAAGAATAATTCCATAATAATTCCAATAAATCATCATTCAATCAAGCAATAATACGAACCATCCAAGCGTGATATAGTATCACAACAATTCAAAAATCAAACATAGATCTAAAAGCAAGTATAAATAAATGAGATGCATACTATTATTCATCTTAGATTGGATAAGAGAGATTGAGATTTGATGTTCTTTTCTCTTTGATTTCCTCTTTCTCGTCTTCTAAGTAATGGCCGATCTCTTTTGGTTATGTTTTCATATTTTGAAAAATGAAATGAGTATGAATGAGAGAGGGAGGATTTAAGAATGAGTTGAGGGATTATTTCCATTATGCCCCTCTCATAAATTCCTTTCTATTTTATGTTTAAAACAATCTTCTTAATGATTAATTAAGGCATGACCTAATTAAGTAACAAATCTCATTCTCCTTATCACATCATATCACATTATTCTATTTAATTTATCTACTTAAATTTCATGAATAATGTTACACAAAAATTAGGGATGTTACAGGCTCCCCTCTTAAAGAATTTTCTCCTCGAAATTACGATAATAAAAACAAGCGTATCAATCGTGCAAACATGTGTGAAACACATAACAACAATACTAGTATATCCTACTAGCAAAAGGTCTATATGACAAATATAGAACATACCATCAAAATAACTCAAGATAAGTATCTCTAATCATGTCTTCTATCTCCCAAGTACAATCTTTTTCATTATCACTCCACTGAACTTTCACTAACTTGACTATCTTGTTTCTTAATATCTTCTCATCTCTTGCTACAAGACGAACTAGTTGTTTGACAAAAGTCATATCCGGTTCCATTAATAAATCTTCCAATACAGTTGGCACAATAGTAGTCTCTTGATCGTGCATACACTTCTTAAGAAGAGAAACATGAAAAACATTATGGACTCCTTCCAAACTATTTGATAACTTTGTCCGATAAGCGAGTTTCTTGATCCTTTCTATGATAGAAAATAGTCCAAAATATATCGGTGTCAATTTCCTTGACTTCTCAAACCGTACCACACCCTTCATCGGTCATACTTTAACAAAAACATGGTCTCCAACTGAGAACTTTAAATCCTTACGCCTCTTATTTGCGCAACTTTTCTACCAAGACCGAGCTTCCTTCATCCTTACTTGGATCAACTCAATATTTTCCATGGCTTCTCTCACCATATCTGGACCAAGAATCAGTCTATCTTCGGTCTGCAACCAACATGCTGGTGATTTGCACGGCATTCCGTAAAGAGCTTTGAAAGGCGCCATTCCTATACTAGTCTATTAACTATTATTATAGGAAACCTCGATTAAGTGCAAATGATCCTCCCATGACCCTCCAAAATCTAGTACACAAGCCCTTAACAAATCTTTTAAAACTCTGTTGACTCTTTCCATTTTCCCATTCGTTTATGGATGGTAAGTGATACTCATCTCTAGCTTGGTACCTAACACTTCTTGCAGACTATTCCAGAATTCACTAGTGAACAAAGTATCTCTGTCATTGACTATACAACTAGGACTTCCATGAAGTCTCACAATATTCTTCATAAACAACTTTGCCAAGTAGTTGTCGTCCTTGTCGACTTAATAGGAATAAAGTGTGCACTCTTGGTCAGTCTATCTACCATGACCCAGATGCTTTCATTTTCCCTATTTGACCTTGGCAACCCATCAATAAAATCCATGTTTATAGAATTCTATTTCCAAAGTGGTATATCTAAATAGGCCAGGCAATGGGTACCCGAAAAATCCGATATCCGTCTGCATCCGTATCCGAAAATATGAAATATATCCGTTATCCGAAAAACGGATACGGATATCCGAAAAGCTTTCCGGATACAGATATGGTTATAGTGATATCCGTATCCGAAATATATCCGTCCGATTGTTTGATCTGAAAATGCATACATACATACATATATACATACACACACATATAAAAAATTTAATTAAACTATTAGGGAAATGGGCCTTGAGAACAAATAGGGTTTGGGCCGCACTTACAAGGTCCACATTTCTCTCCACGGTAATTATACGCATACCTAATTACCTAGCTATACACAACACACGCATCACGCAACACTCCAGTCAACACCAAAACGGCATGATTAAACTGTCCATCTCCAACAACCACTTGGCCGGAATCAGCATCCCTACATCTAACCTTCAAATTTCCAACCTACAATTTGCTGATGATACCATCCTCTTTGCCTCACCCAATCCTAATCACCTACACTGCCTCAAAGTTCTCCTCTATGTTTTCGAATTAATCTCTGGCCTCTCCATCAACTTCCACAAAAGCTCCCTTATCATGCTTGGCAATACCAACCACCTTGGTCCCGCAACCGCTGCCGTCCTCAACTGCAAACTTTCCCAGTTTCCAATCTCCTATCTGGGTCTACCTATTCGGCCCACCAGACTCACGCGTCCTGACTGGCTACCCCTCATCAACAAAATTGAATCCCGCCTCGCATCCTGGAAAGCTGCTTCCCTCTCGACAGCTGGTAGATTAATCTTAGTTAAATCGGTCCTCTCTGCCATCCCCTCCTACTGGATCTCCTTCCACAAACTCCCCCCTTGGGTTTCCAATAAAATTGACAAATCTCGCAGGACCTTCTTATGGAATGGCTCCAAAGCAAAATGCCTTATCAACTGGCGCTCAGTCTGCCTCCCAAAATGCCATGGTGGCCTTGGTGTCCCGGATCTCCCCTCGCTCAACACTGCCCTATTAACAAAATGGCTCTGGCGTTTTCTCTCCCCTGATAATTTCCTCTGGAAGGATTGGATCCTACATTCATATCACTACTCTAATCCACACCTAGCCCTACACCTCCCCCCCAGTTGCAGACCTTCTCCATTATGGTCCAATGTCCTCCACACCATCCCCCGAGTCAAATCCCTCTTTCAAGTCTTAATAGGCAATGGCAACAACTGCCTATTCTGGTATGACACGTGGGTGGCCTCTTCCCCCCTAGCCAAAACACTACCTAACCTCTTCTCCTCCTCAAATCTACAACTTGCCACCACCTATACCCTGTGTCACCTGGGCCCCAGTAGCCTTCATCCCCCCTCCCTTTTTCCATCGAAACTTTCAATGAGCTTCTCGTAGCTTCGAAAATCCTACAATCCCTTCGCCTATCCCACTCACCAGACCGCTTCACCTGGGCACTCAATCCATCCAAAGGCTTCTCTGTATCATCTTGCTACTCTTTCCTCATCCACCCTGGCCGTCTTTTCCCCTACAGCAGGATTTGGAATTGCCACTCACACCCAAGATTCCTCTTCTTTCAATGGTGCCTCATTCGTAACCGCATCAACACCAAAGACAGACTTATTCGCTTAAACATCCCCACTGATCCCCTCTGCGTACTTTGCTCCTCTCAAGTCGAAACAATTACCCACCTCTTCTTAGACTGTGATTTCTCTTTCGCAATTTGGGCCCCAACCAGCGCGCATCTATTGGGTTACATTCCGGAGCTCATTTCATTTTTTCAATACTGGCAGCAAGACCTCGGAAATCACAATCTCGACATCTTTATCACCATTTACTGTTGGTGCATCTGGAAAGAACGAAATGCATATGTCTTCAAGAAACCTAGATCTTCAACCACGGCCATCTGTAGTCGAATCTCACAACTTTTCAATTACTGGACAGGTACCAACTCGGCCCCCTTCAGATTTAGACTGAGGTCCGCTCCTGCTGACTCTGCGGAATCAATGGCCAGCACCAGCGCCAACCCACGGTAGCAACTCCTAAGCGATTCTGTCTGACCCCATTTTGTCTGTTGAATCATCGATTACGATGATAGTGTCCCATCCTGTAATCCGTTAACTCTTATGTACATTATTATGTTAGCTAGCTTAGCCTATTTTTTTGGCCACCGGTTGGGCTTGTCAACCGGACCTTATTTCCTATTATTCTACTATTATTATTAACCGGCTGTGTAGTTTATCACTACACAACCGTCTTTCTCAAAACACCAAAACGGCAAAACCCTAACATTTTACTGAAGCCAAAATTTCCAACCGCCATCACTTCGTCTTCACGCAAATTGGAGATCGATCGAACCTTGGTCTCTCGATTTGAAGCTCCCTCGATTGGAAGCTTTATCTCTCGCGGGTCGCGGTGCCTATCAACCAATCGCTCTGTTCGCTTTTTCTCTCGATTTGACTGATAGCTTGGAAATCTTAACTCGGTATAATTTCTAAACTTAATTAGGTGATTTTTGAAAACTGATTTGCAGTTAATTGATTTATAGTTAGTTGATTTAAAAAATTAACCAGTTAGTTTCTTGAAGTAGTTTATTGAATATCAACAAATGCATGCCTATGTCCTGATGTACCCATTAATGCTCTAAATCATGTTCGTTGCATTCTTCATGTCTCGCTGATTTTATCTAGTGACTTTTTATGCGATTAAATATACATAATACTTTTTTCCCATTAAGTTGCTATATTTTATTTATCAAATTGAATCATTTATTACTGGAGAAAACAAGCTGGTGTGTATACATCCTATATATTTGGACCTGTTGGAAAGTGTATAAAGGTATATAAGTAGAAATGTTACCTGTACCATTATGTTGAAGTCTTCTTCATCTAGTATATTATCTTAGAAGCCTTATATTCTTCCCCATGAAGCCTAGTCCTTCACCTTGTAGTAGCTATAGACTTATCACTTATCATTTGGTGCAATTGAGTACCTGATATTTTAAAGGCCTAAGATTTTCCTCATGAAGCCTTACGATTCTTATTTTTTAACATCTCCATGTCCATTGTTTTCCCTTAATATGGATGATGATAGCTACAGTATGATGCAATATGATTAGGGTTATAAATTGTTACTGTTGTTTGCCAAATGTTTGAGATGCTTCCTGAGAGTACGACCAGTAACTGTACAAGTTAAGCTATTTACTATGTTATATGTAGTTTCTACATTTCCATTAAGTAATAATGAACAATATATAGAATTCAATCAACGGTTACTTTCCAAAATAATACTTATGTCAGATAAGTCGAATGCATGTATGTTTTGCTTATCTCGTTTAAACTGTTTGAAAAGAATTTATTTACTTTTTCGACTATTTTAAACCGTAGTTTATGTACACAAAAAAGAATTAGATGTTTTTGTACATCCTACTTGAAATTTGATGGTCTATACAGCTTCAAGTACAAAATTGAATGTGTTCTCTACCTAATTTTCCTTGAAGTAGTTTACTGAATATCAACAAATTTTTATAGCCATGCTATTGCTTTTTGGTGCAAGGCTGGAAAGGTACCGTTTTAAGCAAAATAGTGAAAACCACTAAATTTATACGTGTCCCGTTTGGTTAAGAATATTATTGTTATGGATGTATAAATATACGCACACACATACATATACATATGTGCGAGCTTAATTCTTTAGGTCTTTAATTATGTGTGTGTGTGCATATATGTTATGTGTGAGCTTGTTCTTTTGGTCTTTAATTATGTGTGCATAAATATACGTAGTTAATTGAGTTGTTTTTACGTTGAATGCAAAAATAATTTTTTGAACTGTTTTTTTATGTTGTAGATTGCAAAAATGTCAAATACATCATAAAGTTGCAGTAGTAAGTCCATTTAGTGTTCATCAATGAATATTGCTAACGTCAATGATAATATGTCTATTGTGCAAGAAACTCAAAATTCGGACAATAATTTTCCAATAATTCAAGATGTTTCAACAAATTCGGATAAAAATGAACTTGTAATGAAATCCTTAAAATCTGAAGTATGGAAAGATTTTGATAGAAAAATAGTAATGGAAAATGGTATTAACCGTATTAAGGCCACGTGCAAACATTGTACTAGGGTATTTAATGGAGCCACCTCTATGGGAACAATTCATTTAAAAAACCATATAAAATCTTGTTCGAAAAATGTTGATAGTAAGAGGATAGTAGGACAGCGAACACTGACTACTAAACATTCTCCCAATAAGCCTTTCAAATTATCAACTTGGAAATTTGATCAAAATCGAACCCGAATGTGTTTTGCTCGTATGGTTGCGAAGCATGATTACCCATTTAATATGACCGAGCATGTTTATTTTCAAGAATACGTTAGAAGCATTAATCCAACAGTCAAAATGTTTTCTAGAAATACAATTAAATGTGATGTTCTAAAACTTTTTGTTGATATGAGAGCAAAAGTACAAGATACGTTGGATTGTTTATCAGCTCGTGTTAGTCTTACTACGGATTTGTGGACATCAGAACATCAAAATATAGGCTATTGTTGCATAACATGTCATTATATTGACAATGATTGGAAATTACGAAAAAAATCATTGCTTATCACGAGTTGCCTCCTCCACACACCGGATCGGCACTTAGTGCTGCTATGAAGGAAAAAGTGTTGCATTGGAATATTGATAAAAAATTATTTGCACTTACAGTTGATAATGCTTCGAATAACGATGTTCTGATAAGAGATTTTAAAGAATGGTTAGTTGGTAAATGTGTTTTTCCTTTAGATGGTGTATTATTTCATATGCGTTGTTGCACACACATATTAAATTTGATTGAACAGGACGGTTTAAAATTTGCGCATGAGCTTATTGAAAAAATAAGAGAAAGTGTCAATTTTACGAAATCATCACAAAGTAGAAAACAAAGTTGGGAAAATGCATTAGCACGGACTAGATTAAGTGGAAAAGGAGTTTGTTATGATGTTCCAACACGATGGAACTCGACGTATCTTATGCTTGAAAGTGCACTTCAACTGCGTCCTGCATTTGAGCGATTGGTTGATTTGACATATGATTATAAATCATTGCCATCAAGTGAAGAATGGAAGATTGGGAAAGAAATTAGCGAATGTTTGAGAGTTTTCTATGATATTACCCTTAAATTTTCCGGTGTGAAGTATCCAACGGCTAATCTATATTTCAAAAGTGTGTGTGATGTTTATGAAAACATTATAAGTTGGGAGTTAAATGAACATGAGTATATTCAATCAATGGAACAAAAGATGAGAATTAAATTTGACAAGTATTGGAGCACTTGTAATCTAATGATGAGCCTTGGTGTGGTTTTTGATCCCCGTTATAGGATGACTTACATTGAGTTTTTCTTTGGCTTAATCTACGGAGAAAATTCACATATTCATGTTGGAAAAATAAATGCATCTTTAAAGGCTCTTTTTTCTTTATATGAAAAGGAAAGTACTTCATCCATGAATGCATCTACCAATTCTTCTTGTAATATTGTGGATTTATCTACTAATCTTCCTAAAAAGAGAACAAAAATTGATTTAAAATGGAGAAACTACGTTGAGCATAAAGTTGGAAGTTCACTAGTTTTAAAGACGGAACTTGATAAGTATTTGGAAGATGAATTGTTGCCAATGGGTGAGGATGAAGATAACTTTGATATTTTGATGTGGTGGAAAACTAATAGCCCCACTTTTCCCATTCTTGGAAAGATTGCTCGCGACATCTTAGCAGTTCCGGTATCGACTGTAGCATCCGAATCGACTTTTAGTAGTGGTGGAAGGTTGATTACCGAGAATAGATCTTCATTGTCTTCAGATATAGTAGAAGCATTAATTTGTATAAAAGATTGGTTACCATCTGATATTGGTTAGTTTTTTAATTTGGTTAAATACAATAATTATTTCATATAATTATTCAGTTCTTCTTTTTATAGGAAATACCGTTGAGCTTGTGGACGATGCATCAGTTACACTGTAGTCTATATGTACTCTTCACACATGGTATGATTTTATTTAACTGTTTTAAGTGCATACTGCATACCCTTCAAGCTTGCTTGCTGCTCCAAGCTTGGAGCAGCAAGCATGAAAAAGCTTGTTCAAGCTTGGAGCAGCAAGTGTGTTTGGTTAAGTAATTTTTCAAGTTAAAGTCGTTTGGAATTTTGAATGCATTGTTATGATGATGTATATAGTATATTCAACATACAAAAATAATCTACTTCATTGTAGATTTGTTTTTTTACTAACTGATAGTCTATTACAATTTGCAGGGGTAAACTTTTGAAGCATCGACTAGCCGCTACTCCATGGAAAAATGGAAAAAGAATGCAATATATTACATTATATGTGTGCTATTCAGATGATTTTTTGTATTTGCTACAATTTATGACATGTATGATGTATTTGCTTTTATAATTTATGTTGTTTTAGGTTATGACATGTATGATGTATTTGCTTTTATGACATGTATGATGTATTTACTTTTATGATGTATTTGCTGCAATTTATGTATTTGCTTTTATGATGAATTTGCTACTATATTTGCTGCAATTTATGTATTTTCTTTTATGATGAATTTGCTACAATTATATGTTGTATTTGCTACAATTTATGCATTTTCGGATATGCATTTTGAAATTCGGATACGGATGTTTTCAGATATTTTTGGATATTCGAAAATATCTGTATTCGCTGAGCTGGATACAGATATTTTCGGATATTCGAAATTATCCGCGGATACGGATACAGATATTCTTTAACTGGTATCCATGAATATCGGATACGGATTCAGATACGGATTTTTATTTTCGGATACGGATTCGGATATAGCACTATCTGTATCCGATTGTATCCATTGACGGGCCTATTTCTAAAAGTTGAAGTAACCCACTTGGTTCATGATGCTCGGTTTTTACTTGCTGGCAATTCAAACATTGCTTTACCCGTAAGCCTATATCTCTCTTCATTCCTTCCCAAAAGAAACTTCTCTTCATATCATGATACATTTTAGTTCCTCCGAGATGAATAGTAAACTTCGATCGATAGCAGTCTCCAAGAACTTCCTTACTTAGGTTACAAACATCTGAAACACACGGCCATCCCTTCTTCCTCAACCATCTATTCTAGTCAAGACTAGAACCTTTTAAGTCATCAATCTTAGTTCCCTCTTCAAGTCTTTTTATCTGTTCAGCTAGTAGTGGATCATCTCTCTATTTAGAAGCAATTCTTTCGATCATTAATGGTCGTACTTCCGAACAAGATAACATTGCAATATTCCGACTAGAACTAGCTGCCGATCTTAACTGCACACCACAAATAGTCAATGCCTCAAATTCTTTCCACTTTGCTAACATGGCTAACACTACACTCTGATGTTTTCTTCTAAGTCATCTGCAAATTTACTTCATTTCCCTGACGTATACTCAATACCAAAATCATACGTTGCCAAAAACTCCAGCCACCTTTGTTGTCTCATATTCAATTCCTTCTGAGAGAATAAATATTTCAAGGACATATGATACATAAATAACTCGAATCGTTCTCTCAAAAGATAGTGTCTCTACACTTTCAAATTAAAGATCACTGTCGCCAACTCTAAATCATGAGTCAGATATCTAACTTCATGTGGTCAAAGCCGTCGAGAAGCGAAGGCAATCACTTTACCTCTTTCAATTAAAATAGCTCATAACCATGTCTCATATGCATCAGCATACACCACTAAGTTCTGATTTCCATATGGAATAACTAACACGAGCGCATTGGTCAATAAATGTTTCAGCTTTAAGAATGCTACTTCACATTTACCGGTCTAAACAACCTTTACATCCTTTCTTGTTAGTTTAGTCATAGGCACCGCTATACGAGAGGAAAATTCCTTGATGAATCTTCGGTAATAGCTAGCTAACCCAGAAAACTTATTATCTCGGTCATAGTCTCAGGTCTTTTCCAATTAGTAACGCTTTAATCTTAGCAGGATCTACTGATAACCCTTTCTCTAAAACTACATGACCAAAGAACTTCACTTCTTTCTTTCAAAAATGACATTTCGAAGCTGCCTCAACGTTTCTAGCACTATTCTAAGATAAATCTCATGATCTGGTTCATTCTTAGAATATATCAGAATGTCATCTATAAACACTACCACAAATCTGTCCAAATGCTCTCGGAAGATCTAGTTTATCAAATCCACAAAGAAAGAAGGCACATTGGTCAGTCCAAATGGCATGACCAACCATCCATATGAACCATATCTTGTTTGAAACATCGTTAATGAAATTCTATCCTCCGCCACTTCCTCTGTCACTCTTAATTGATGAAACCCTATCGCTAGATCTAATTGGTAAAATACCTTGGCTCCACTCAACTGATCAAACAAATCATCTATTCTCGACAAAGGATACCGATTCTTTATCGTCTTTTCATTAAACATACGATAGTCAATACACATCCTCAATGACCCGTCTGTTTTCTTCACGAACGCCCCGGCCGCTCCCCAAGGCGAACTGCTTGATCGAATAAAATTCTTTCCTTCTAAGTCCACCAGTTGCACCTTTAACTCTTTCATCTCAATAGGTGTCATTCTGCTAGGTGGTCTACTTACAGGTTCATATCCAGGTCCAAGATCTATTCAAAACTCAATAGCTTGTCTCAGTGGTAGTCCTGTCACTGGCTCAAAACATCTACATACTCTCCTCCAACGAAAACCTGATTCACCTCGTCTTCCATTCCATTGCACCTAATAAATCACATACATCTAAACTTGAATTCTCTACCGAGCATATAATTCAACCATGACCATTAGGGCGTCTTAATGATATCTCCATATCCTAGCAAAATGTCCTAACATCGTATCTGCTTAACCAATCCAAAATAATCCCAAAAACCACAAAATCAAACATATGTTAATTGCAGGTAAATGCACGACCTAACAGCTTAATTTCTAAGTGGTCGCATCTCATCCTAAGAGTTGCATAACTTCCTATTGGATTCACAACCTTTAAGGAAGTAATATGGTATAATGGTTCTAGATTTAACTTATCTACCAAACATTGCAAGATAAAATAATGTTATACGCCAGTACAAATAATACTTTAATAGGTATGCCATGAATCAAAAGTGTACCTACCATCACAGACTTTCCTTTTTCTTCTCCAGTCAATCCAAAAGCTGATGGTTCCAGAGCAAAAACTTTCCCTTTATCAGCCTTAGCCGGTTCTGGACATTCATATTTGTAATGCCCCATCTGGCCGTAGTAGTAACACTTCACACCCTTCTTTCCCATGGCCTTCTTTCCATCACCAAATGGACACTTATTAGTGAAGTGGCCTTTCTTATCACACTTATAACAAACAACATTAGCATTTCTTTTCTTGGCAGCTCCGCCCTTATGAGTTCCTTTTTTATTCAAGAACTTCCTTTTCTTACCTTGAAAACTTTTAGTCTCTACAGGCTTGTAACTTCCAAATATTGAAAGCATTTCCTCTGTTTGAACCAAAAATGGCCCAAACACCCAAATGAATGTAGTAGAGAATAAAAGTGAAGAAAGTAAAGTAAAACAGGTAAGAAAAGAACATGCAAAGTTTTATAGTGGTTTGGAAAACTCTAGCTTACGTCCACTTAATGATTTTATTGCTTATTTCTGACTTGGAGGCAAAAGTTATAAGGACTCGATACAACTCCCACACTTAGATTTTCAAAATTACAAGAATATAGAGTAGATTAGAGGTAGAGATCCAAAAGATCCCAAAAAATGAGCCCTACCCCTCTATTTATAGAGGTAGGGAGCTAAAATCTTCCTTAGAAATATCTCCAAGCCGATATGCCTGGTTTAGAATAGTTCTCCCAAGAGAATAGGTGCAATATCAGTAGAAGCTGGGAGTCGGTACCGATCCCTAGGTGGGGGTCGGTACCGATCCTCAACTTTGTCATATTTGGCATCTTCGACTCTTCATCTTAGATCGTCTTGTGGTTATCTTCGAGATTCCATAGTTGTTTGCATCAATAATAACTTGTTTCTGAGTCCAAATGATGGAGTTGTGGGAGAACGAAGTTGTAGTTTCAAGTGTTCGTGGAGATCGATGGAGAATCGCATTGACTCAACAAAACGATCAACCCTTCCAAAAACGTGAACTTTCAAATTTTCAACTCTTTTCGCTTATTTTTTTATATTTCTTTTTTCTTGTCTTTTTATGGTATTCCTAAGGTCCTTGGATCATTTATTCATCGTTTGCTCATCTGATTTAATCGTTTAAGTCTGTTTGAATACTCCCTGGTCAAAAGGCGGGATAACACTTGCCCCTAAAAGCACACTTTGTGAATGGAAGGTGTGCTTTGTTTAAGAAAGAATGTAATGTCAACCTTCGATGATTGTGCTCTCCGGCTACTTCAATCTTGATGAATCGTCCAGTTCCTTCAGACTTTTTTGTCAATCACGGGTCGTTTCAGACCTGCTACGGCTTAAGATTCTAGGATTTCTCTAATTGTAATCTATACATTATGAAAATTCCTATTTTGTTCGGAGTTATTACATCTCATATCAGAGCCATCCCGTGTTTATCCGGGATTTACATCATTTTCACTTCGATTTCATTCAGAGTTATTACATATCAAAACTCGTCCCATATTCATTTGGGATTTTCAATTCTATTTCAATTATAAGGCGTTCGAATTTTTATCAAATTAATATCCATTCAAGGGTTTGACTCTCCGGATCGTTTTATATTTAGTTTAATGTGGACCTATCTGGATCATTAGTTTAATTCATGGTTGTTCAAAGCCGATAGTTAAATCCATAGCTGTTCGAGACTGATAATTAAATTTGTGGTCGTTCGAGACCGACAGCTTTTTGTGGCGAATGATGGTCATTCGAGATCGATAGCCGGTCGAGGTGGATGATGGTCGTTCGGGACCAATAGCCGTTCAAGGTGAATGATGGTCGTTCGGGACTGATAGCCGTTCGAGGCAGATGATGGTCGTTCAGGACCGATAGGGCCGTTCGAAGCGGATGGTGGTCGTTTGGGACCGATAGGCGTTCGAGGAGGATGATGGTCATTCGAGACCGATATTTAAATTTGTAGTCGTTCGAGGTTGATGGCCATTTGAGGCCTTTGCCGAGCCCAATCCGCTTGTTCTCCAGTGAGGGGACTCAACGACAAGTAAGCCCATCCGCTCACTCTCTGGTGAGGGGACTTACTTCTTACACTCCGGTCACGTCTTTTTAAACGGGACTTAAAGCGATCAATGTGATTTTTTTCACATTCAAGTGGGTTTTATAATCAAAGGTTCATCTAACTAAATCAAAGTTCAAACATAAAAACACAAAGTCAAATATCTAGATTATTGCCTCTCCGTGCATTACAGTCTAACATCCAGCTCAAAGTGTGCCTGGGGACCGTTTAGGATCCCATATACGAGTAAGTGTCTTGACGGTATTTTTGCGTGGTTTTTGGAAAGGAAACATAGTACGAGAACTGAACCTGATTCCCTGCCATTCGGTCAAGAGATGACCAGGGTTGCCCCTGATCCAGGGCCATTTCTATTTGTTGTGGTTGATGGCTGCTCCCGTTCCATCACCGCAGTTTGATTTCTAGAATACTGTTGTAACCGGTTATCTCTGACATGTTCCTTTATCAGATCTCGTAGATACCTGCAGTCATTCGTATTATGTCCATCCAGCTCATGGAATATGCGGTACTTTCCTGACTTTCTTTCATTATCTGTAGGCTCTCTCCTTGTCGGCCTCTGATAGGGGATTTGTCCCCTAGTATCCAGATAAATTCGCTCTGGGTTCTTATTTAAATCGATGTAAGAAGTGAACCTCGTTCTCTCTTTTGTCATTTCAGTCCTTCAAAGCTATCATCTATCTTTCGCTTTCCTTTCTCCTTGCTGGATCCCAATCCGAATGGTCCTCCGCCATCATCAGCATAAACCTTTTCCTTGTCAACTTCAGCATCCTCCTGCCATAGAAACCTTTCAGCCTCATGAGAAAATTCTGCAAGATCCATCAGTGGATCTCGTTCAAAGCAATTTTAAAATCAGTCTTCGCGGCTATTACTGAAACCACTGCCATCAAAACCATTGAAGGATCGGGTTTATCCACTGCAGCTGCCGCTGCATTAAATCTTGTTAGAAAACTCCTAAGGGTCTCTCCAGTCCTCTACTTCATGCTTGCCAACATTATTACATTCTTGGATCGTGAGATATGGACCTTAAATTGCTTCACAAATCTATTCACCAACTCGGCCCATGTACTAATGGAACCATTTTCCAGCTGCTTAAACCATTATGCTGCCAAACTCGTAAGATCTACATGGAAACACCATCCTATGACTTCCTCAAATGCCCTCAGCACTTCCATATGTTAGATGTACCTCATTAGATGAACTATAGGGTCTGATGTTCCATCATATGTGTTCAATGTTGGTAATTTGAATTCCGGTGGGTTCCTTGTATATCAGATGTTTGGAGTAAATGGACTTCTATTCACATCTTCTATGCTATGATTAGGCAATCCAGCCCTCATAACTTGTCTCACCATCTCAGCAAGTCTATAGTTGTCATCCAAAGGAACTTCCAAGTTTGCATTTCTAGTCTGCCCCCTACTTTGCACGGGAATTCCGGTACATACTCCTCTGATTGATTCCCTGCATTTCAATCCGCATTCAGACATTCCGCACCAATTCCAGGAAATATATCATTTCTTCTCAGGGCAGGACGACCCGTATCTCCTGAGTTCGTAGGGGTCGGTACCAACTTCGGCTTGGGGATCGGTACCGATCCTTAAGTTTAGCTCAGAGTTCGCCCTGGATTGTTCTGCCCTATTTCCAACTATCTCTGCTCTAGCTATCGGTCTCTGATTCTGTGTTACTGCAATTCCAACCGTTTGTGATTGTCACATGGATCTCTAAGATGCGACATTGTTGCCTTGGAAATCTCGGGTTCAATCTACGAATAAACTTCTCATTCTTTTTTATCACAGTATCGATAGTAGCATATCCGTATCTGGACAACTCATCAAACTTAGTTGCATACTCTAGTACAGACATCTCTCCTTGCTCCAATTCTATAAAATTTCTGAGAAAAGTTGACTTGGCTATCTTGGACAAAAACCTTTCCTCAAATCTCCTTCTAAATTCAGCCCAATTCAAGTTCTCCTTTGGTACTCCCATAGTCACACCATTCAACTAATACAAAGTAGCTCCTTGCAACTGTCTAGATGTCAACCTCCTCCTCTTCTCATCATTCAAGCCTAAGTCAGCAAAAATCCTTTCACAGTGCAATAGCCAATTCTCCACTTCGATAGCACTTTCCTTTCTTAGAAAAGGCTTTCCTCTAAGACTTGTATAATCACGACTCAACTTGGCGTAATTGTTATGGGCGGGTACCTCGGGGTTAGTCCTCCCGCATTTCTAACGTTTCCTCCAGGCAAACCAGTAGCAGCTCTAGCTTGCATCATACTCACGAAGAACTAGTACATAGTCCCCATATCTGCTGGTAGGGTCCCAACACTCACATTAGCATTTGCATTTGGATTAGCATTTGCTTGTCGACCTGGATTTCTTCTAGTATTGGACCGAACAATTCCATTAGTTGTGATGCTTCCTCCACCTAGATTCACTCTTCCACTTTCTGCTTCCATACCTTACTTTTTTGTAATTTGCATATGAGTCTTTGTAAGATACAAAAGAATGGTCTAAGAGAAAAGGGAGAATAAAGATAGAATACATACTTATATATAGCAAATAACAAGTACGTTACTATAGCGCTATCCCATACCCCAACTTATTCTTCGATTTATTAGGATTATGTTTTCAAAATCATTTAAATTTTATTTCATCAAAATCTTATAAGTTTTACATAAACATATGCTCTGATACCAAGTTGTAACATCCCTCATTTTGAGATCCGAAAATAAGCGCTATTGATGTTGCAGTCATCAGTGGTATTATTTCTCGGTGACAAAATGAGATAAGTCAATTGTATCTATAACATCAAGAGCACATGAATATGGAAATTTTCAAAACACATTTCATTAATAAACTTTCGTATTCATTACATAATCTCATTACATAATCCCATCGATTCCTCATTCAGATAAGATATCGTAATCACAAATATATTCCAAGAGCGACATATGAAGATGCCCCCATTAGATGATCAGAGTTTAACTACATGACAGTTATAGATCCTATCATTTCATCCATTCAAACAAAACATAAGCTTTAAACAACATGGCGGAAATAAACTTGTTAAAAAGATTTCTTGTTAACACCCCAAAGATATGATAAGAAGGATGGATTTCTTCTTCGGAGAACAAAAGACATGTTCCTTTTATTGATTTCCTTTTAATTCAGCCTATTTAGTTGATATGTCCTATATCAAACCTTCCATTATTGCCGAAAGGCTTAGAACTTAGGCTAGGTGACCTTCCGGCTTTGTTGAGCTTGTTTGAAGTCTTCACAAAGGCCTTCTTTTGATTAGATTAAGTTTTCTTTGATGAATAGGTAACGGCTTCCGATCTTGATGAAATGTTTAATCACTTATATTGAGTAGATCCAACCTTGTCGAACGACTTAAACAATTGATCTGATAGCTCCGAAAGGTTACAATGGACGTTGATCTAAGTAAATTGTCGGCCTTATTGAAAGGTCTAGATTGTGAGGTTTAAGGCTTCAAAAGGTTGTAATTATTACTTGCATAGGAGTGTTGTCAACCTTGTTGATAAAAACCTTTCGATGGGGATGAACCTAAAAATATGAGTTAAACTAACGAAGACTTAAGCAAATAGTAAGGTAATTAACAAAGCCAAATACTTCCCTTTATATCTAAGAAAAAGCTTCCTTTATTAAATTTCCCTAAATCATACTCAATTAGGGTTACAATCCTTTTATTAAGAAGTTACAAGATAAGAATGATAGAAAATTGGATCCCTAGAACATGACCCCTTGGGTCCTATTTATAGACACAGGCGGCCCTCCTTTCGACTCTATGCTCTCGACTGGGTCGGAAGATTTTCCTTTTATATGCAACTACAAACCTTTCGTCTTTGTCGAAAGGTTTGCCCCTTATATGCCATAATGAACCTTTCATCGCTGTCAGAAGGTTTGTCTTTCGATGCCTTCATGAACCTTTCGGCTTTGATGAAAGGTTGCTTTTCCTGATGTCTTCACGAACCTTTCGACTCTGTCGAAAGGTTGCCTTTCTGAAGCTTTCATGAACCTTTCGATGTTGTCGAACGGCTTGCCTTATTCCTACTGTTGTGTTCCCTTCGACCTTGTCGGAAGGTAGCTCTCCTCCTAATTGCTGTGAACCTTTTGACCTTGTCGGAAGGTTGCTCTTTACGTGCTTGTTATGAACCTTTTGATCTGGTCGGAAGGTTGCTTCTCACTTGATTGTTGTCGAGTGCTGTGTTTCTCTTCAATGTTTTCGAATGGTTATCTACCATTCTTTGCTGACTTTTGCATTGCTTTCTTCATAAAAACCTTTCGACCTAGTCGAAAGGTATTCTGGATGTGCTCCAACCGGTTCGAAAGGCTTGTTATGCTTTTGAAAAGGTCGTTATGGAGTTGCACCTACTTGCTTTGATTTCTCCATCTTCTTTGAAAGGTAAGAACTGCCTGAACGATACCTTTTGACTACTTTGGAAGGTTTGAAGCTATTAAATCTTAATGGCTGCATCCACTCAACTCCTTCGAAAGGTTTGTTTTGAGCTCCTTCTCCTTTGTCTTTGTTGAAAGACCTCTCGTCCTAGTCAAAAGGTGGATTCTTGGAGCATCGTCCTACCTATGGACTTTGAAAGATAGCCTTGGACTTCGCTGGAAGCTCTTTGTCGGAAGGTATGATTATCCAGAACATCTCGGTGCTTTCTGATCTTTCCTCATGCTCTCGTGACCCTTCTTTCATACCTTCGTTCTTCTGAATATTTTATGGTTAACATTTAGCCCCCCCCCCCCCCGTATGAAAGAAGCTTTTTGTTCTTTAGGACAAAACTCCAATGAATTCCCTTCTTTACTTTCTGTAAAATAGATAATAACTCTTATTAAAGTTATAACTTTGTTTTGAGTCCTTAATGAGCAATCTTAAATTTATGAAGCTAATATTAAAGATGCCATTAAGGTAATATTTTCAGATAAATTGCTCTATAATGACCATAATCAAACTTCTTAAGATTGTGGAATAATATCACCTGATTTGCAGATATCGGGTCAAATAAATGAACCATTGGAGAAAATCTATTATAGACTCTTGATATTCCTTTCTCGAGTTAAACCTTTTCAACCCGTGGAAATCAATTTCATGCTATCGGGGACTTTTCCTTGTCCCTCTAAGTTTCCTTCATTTTCAACCTTAAACCATTGGTTGGTAATTCTCATTTAGTGAAAAAGTAGAAAGTAGTTTAGTGATGTTTCCATTTGGTGTCAGGAAGATCTCGTATTGAAATAAAATTTTAAATTCAATGGAAAATTCATAAATCATCATAAAATTCAATAGCAGGATATAGAATTTATAAAGCTAGGAATCCAATAAAGGTCCCATAAGGAAATCGGAGATGTGAAATTCATAAATTGTCATCAAAATCCACAAAGAAATTTTAAAGTCCATGAAATTGGTCAATTGGCAAAAGATCATTCAAAATTCAGTGAGAAAATCAAATAGAGAAAATCCATAAATCATCAGGGAAACCCTCAAGGAAATTTCAGAATTCATTCGATCAAAAATCCAAATAGTGATCATCAAAAACCTCAGTAAGGACAGTAGAAATATGAAACTCACGAATCATGATAAAAGTGATTAAGGAAACACAGGATTTTTTTTAAATCAGGGACCTGAAAATCCAATAAGATAGTCGGGAATAGGAAAATCATAAATTCTTACCAAAATCCAAAGGAAAACATGAGTCTCAACAAATCAGAAAATAGGCAGAAAAACATCCAAATTCTGCCATGGGGGTATAGAGAACCAAATTCTTGAATTATCATGAAGACCAGCAAGGAAATTCAAAATTCACAATATCAGAAATTCAGTAAGGAATCATCCCTAACTCATTGAGAATGAAAAATTCACAAGTCACCATAAAGATTCACAAGGAAATTTTGGAATTCATTAAATCAGAAAACTTGGAAAGGATTATCGAACACCTAATAAGGAAATCAGAAATTCATAAATTATCATGAAAATCATCAAGTAATTTCAGAGTTCATCAATTCAAAACCCCAATAAAAATCATCTAAAAATTCCAATAGGAAAATTAGAAATACAAAATTCATCAATCATAACAAAAATCAGTAAGGAAGCTTAAATTCCATTAAATTAGGGAATTAAAAATCCAAGAATAAAAAATGTGATCTGAAACCCATCCATTCTTATTCAAAATCAGAAGATCAATGGAAAATTCATAAATTATCATGGAAAATCAATAAAGGGAGCCAAGAAATCACGAACTCATGAAACAAGTGATTAATAGAAAATCGTCATGAAAATTCAATGGGAAATTGTAACACGTAATCATGAATCATTAGAGAAATCAGCGGGGAAAATCATTAAACCAATAATTCAGCGAGAAATCATCACAGTGATTTAATAAAGAAATCATGAATATAAAATCAGCAAATCATCACAAAAATCAATGGGAAATTCATAAATTATCATAAGAACTCCACAAATGAGTTAAGAATTTAGGAACTCACTAAACAAACGAATGATGGGAAATCATCATGAAAATCCATGTATGTAAAATTCATAAACCATTTCAAAAGTTAATGAATAAATTGAGAAACCTTGAAACTAGGAATTCAATTATGAAGCCTTTATAGAAATTCTCCAATGAAATCGATAAATCATCATGAAGTCAATGTAGGAGTTTAAGATTAATCAAATCCAAAAATGGAATTTCAGGCAAAGAAATTAAAACTCCACGAAACCAAGAACTTAATCAAAAAAATTTCCAGGATCTCATCTAATAAATAGATTGCTAAAAACCAATCCAATATTGAAATTAGAGACTTATCTGGTCATAGTAAATTCAGTAAATTCAAGTAATAAACTCCTAGACCTATGGGTTAGTAAGTGTTGATATATTGGAGTATCGATTCCTCATATACTGGTAGAGTTTCTTTTGTTCTAAGGGATAACTCTATTTCCGTGGATTCTGTAGTGGTTTTCTTATCTTATTCCTTGTGTGTAATTTTTTTTACCATTTGAAATACTTTACTATCCATTACGTTCTTTTGGCTTTCGTATATACGTTGGTCTTTGATTCCATTCTGGGGATTTCTTTTATCCCTTTTCTTGTCCCTTGTCATCTATGGGGATGTAGATTTCTTAGTCCTTTGATATGATAACTATTTCTTGAGCAATAGATGTTCTAGGATCCGCTAATTCATATCTTATGTCCTTTGAATGTAATCCTAGATTCTTTATCTATTTTCAATTGTAGTGTTGGACATCTTTGTCTTGTTGCCTCTTATGTATCCTTCTTTAGGATTTTAACTTTGTCCCAGTTGATGGATAGATTTCTTTTTGTAACCCTTTATCCTTTTGGGTTTTAACCCTTGGTCTTGAGTTGTGGACACCTTTGTCCTCATTCTTCTGTTTGGAGCCCCCATTGGGCTTGAACATCCTAGTCCATTCTTGGATAAGCCACTCTTTGGGCTTGGACATCTCAGTCCATTCTTTGATGAGCCACTCTTTGGGCTTGGACATCTTAGTTCATTCTTTGGTGAGCCACTCTTTGGGCTTCCCTTATCTTAAAGGGATATATACTTAGCTGACCTTCCTCCAGAAGGCCGCTAATGGGTGCTACCCTGACCTATCCCCTAAGAGGTGGTTTTGGATGTTAGGGGTTCTATCTCTCCCTCTAGGAGATGCTACGGAATAACATTGTAGGCTTATGTCCCTCCCTCTAAGAGTTGTCACGGAACAGCGTCGTGGGCTTATGTCCCTCCCTCTAGGAGGTGCTATGGAATAACATCGTAGGCTTGAGTATCTATATATGAAAATATTTTTTGCCAATTAAAATGGAGTCTCCTTTAAGAGAAAGAACTTTATAATTACCCCCCTTTAGTATATTGAGGGCTTATCTTTTGAAAACTTAGTTTGGACTCATGAATCCTTTTAGTAAAAAAAATTTCCCTTAATATGGTCTTCTGCAATAACTTTCTTGCTGTTCTCAAAATAGAGACACGAATCTCAAATAAAAGACTAGGAGGTCATGATTCATGAACCAACAGCCTTTTAGTCGAGAATAGGGTTCTCTAGTTTGAGTTCCAATAAACTTTTGTGCTTTCAAAACCCTCTTTTTTTTTGAAAAGGTATGAATGGGCTCATCCCTGCCCAGGATTTTAGTAAACTTTGAAACATTGAAATTGCTCAGTTTGAAGTCTTTTTGTGCGCATTTATTTATGCTATATAATATCTCAAATTAGCTGCATAAATCTGCTTTTGGGATAAATAAGTATTTGTTTCCCCCTGGGCTATGGAGTGATTGAACATAGTTTTCTTAAAAGGATATAATTTGAGAAATTTCCTTTTGAAATCATTTGCTAAAAATAGATTTGATATGTATGGATTTTCTCCTAAATTGAAACTGAGTTTAGTAGTGATTCAACATTTCTTACAGGAAAGCCTTGGTGTTGTGTTGACTGAATTGTTGATAATTATCTCGCGTCGGGCATCTGAGTTGTCCTCTTTAAGTATTCTGGAGTTTGTCGTGCTCTCAGGGTTCGTTGAGTGCCTTGGTTTGATTTTGTCTTTACCTGTAATAGCACTCAAATTTTAATCAGTACATGATCAATGCAAATTCAAGTATGAATGAAAATAGAAATTGAGTTAAAAAGATATGAGAAGAAAAGGAGAAAGTTCATAGTCGAGTTAATGCCATGAGTCCTCATGACTCGATAGAGATTTGCATTTATAATTTGCTGAGTTGCCTTTCTCTCAGTTTGAACAAGATGTCCTTCAGGTTCTTTTGACGAATTTTTGCAAGAACCCTGCCTTGATCATACCTTGTATTTTCTCTGACAAAACACGGCATTCATTGGTTTCATGTCCATTTACCTTATGGTATTCGCAATAACTTCCACCATTATTTGGTTCTGGAGCACTCTGAACTTTTTGAGGTGCAATAAAATTCTCATTCCTTTTCATCTTAGTGTATATATAGGAGAGGGGTTTGTTTAGGACAACACAATTCATTTTAGAACTCTTTCTTCGACCTTCTTTCGGGTTTTCACTTTCCCTTGGCCTCTTGTCAAAGCGCTTGAGATCAGATTTCTCTTCTTTGAATTCTCGATGGGATTCTCTCTTAGCATGATGCATCTCGTCTAATTGAATAAATTTCTCTACTCAGAGGAAGAAATATTGTAGGTCTCTGCATCCATTTATATAAAGGTCCTTCCAAAAAGGAGTTTGCTCGATCAAACCCGACCGGACTGCCATGAGTTTCTCCCTATCAGTGGTACTTTCTACTCTTAGTGCTTCTATGCTAAATCTGTTCAAATATTCACCAAGTAACTCCCCTGGTTTCTGTCTGGTGGTTGCTAGCAAACTAAAGTCCATAGTTGTGTCTCTGAATATAGTGAATTGAGCCACGAAGTCGCAAGTAAATTATTCCCAAGAATAGATGGTTTTCATTCGGTAACTTCTATACCATTTAATAGCCGCTCCTTGGAAAGTAATGGGAAAAAGTTTACAACGAACTACCTTCGGAGCATTGTATAAGTTCATCCAATTTTCAAAGACAACAAGATGGTCATCTGGATCAGTTGCTCCATCGTATTTTAGTGAAGGAATTTGAATGTGCGAAGGAAGATTTGTCACCATTATTTCTTCAGAAAAGGGGGCTTTTTGCAGGATAACATATTCTTCAGGGTCATAAATTTCTTTTCCTCCAAGTGCATTTACCATAATATGGTGTAGATTGTCATTTTGTTTGGTCTCATTTCTGTGACTACTCCTGTTGTCTTCTTGGATAAAGCCATCCGACTGTTCAAGTGATTTACTTACCTGACTATCTTAGTTTAACCTTTGATTTTCGATCTCATTTGGAGTTTGCGTTTCATCATCTCTCTCCATAATCTTTATTGATTCCCGGGTTGGAGCTCTTTCTAAACACTCCTTTACTTCTATCCTGTGTGGCCACTGATTATGAACCTTGATCACATTGCTTTCCAATTCCATTAGGGTTGAAGGTTGCCTTATTTCTATATTGCCTAAGTTAGGATTTGAGTCCATGTGACCTTTAAAGGTTGACTGCGATGTAGCCTCTTTGTTGGGATTGTTGTTACCACTCTTAGCTTTTACCATACTTTATGCGATTGATCGGAGATGAAAGTTATAAGAGACTGGAGGTTCAGGCCCTCCTTCTAGCGCTAAAATGTTAACAAGATTTATTGTCAACACCCCCAAAGATATGATAAGAAGGATGGATTTCTTCTTCGGAGAACAAAAGACATGATTCCTTTTATTGATTGCCTTTCAATTCAGCCTATTTAGTTGATATGTCCTATATCAAACCTTCTGTTATTGTCGAAAGGTTTAGAACTTAGGCTAGGTGACCTTCCGGCTTTGTTGAGTTTGTTTGAAGTCTTCACAAAAGCCTTCTTTTGATTAGATTAAGTTTTCTTTGATGAATAGGTAACGGCTTCCGACCTCGACGAAAGGTTTAATCACTTATATTGAGTATATTCCAACCTTGTCGAACGACTTAAATAATTGATCTGATAGCTCCGGAAGGTTTTAGTGGATGTTAATTTAAGTAAATTGTCAGCCTTATCAAAAGGTTTAGATTGTGGGGTTTAAGACTTTGAAAGGTTGTAATTGTTACTTGCACAGGAGTGTTGTCAACCTTGTTGACAAAAACCTTCCGATGGGGTTGAACCTGAAAATATGAGTTAAACTAACGAAGACTTAAGCAAACAGTAAGGTAATTAACAAAGCCAAATACTTCCCTTTATATCTAAGAAAAATCTTCCTTTTATTAAATTTCCCCAAATCATACTCAATTAGGGTTACAATCCTTTTATTAAGAAGTTACAAGATCAGAAAGATAGAAATTTGGATCCCCAGACCATGACCCCTCGGGTCCTATTTATAGACACAGGCGGCCCCCCTTTCGACTCTATGCTCTCGACTGGGTCGGAAGATTTTCCTTTTATATGCAACTACAAACCTTTCGTCTTTTTCGAAAGGTTTTGCCTTATATGCCATAATGGACCTTTCGTCGCTGTCGGAAGGTTTGTCTTTCGATGCCTTCATGAACCTTTCGGCTTTGACGAAAGGTTGCTTTTCCTGATGTCTTCACGAACCTTTCAACTCTGTCGGAAGGTTGCCTTTCTGAAGCTTTCATGAACCTTTCGATGTTATCGAAAGGCTCGCCTTATTCCTATTGTTGTGTTCCCTTCGACCTTGTCGGAAGGTAGCTCTCCTCCTAATTGCTGTGAACCTTTTGACCTTGTCGGAAGGTTGCTCTTTACGTGCTTGTTATGAACCTTTTGATCTTGTCGGAAGGTTGCTTCTCACTTGATTGTTGTCGAGTGCTGTGTTTCCCTTCAATGTTTTCGAATGGCTATCTACCATTCTTTGCTGACTTTTGCATTGCTTTCTTCATAAAAACCTTTCGACCTAGTCGAAAGGTATTCTGGATGTGCTCCAACCGGTTCCAAAGGCTTGTTATGCTTTTGAAAAGGTCGTTATGGAGTTGCTCCTGCTTGCTTTGATTTCTCCATCTTCTTCGAAAGGTAAGAACTCCCTGAACGGAACCTTTCGACTACTTCGGAAGGTTTGAAGCTATTAAATCTTGATGGCTGCATCCTCTCGACTTCTTCAAAAGGTTTGGTTTGAGCTTCTTCTCCTTTGTCTTTGTTGAAAGACCTCTCGTCCTAGTCAAAAGGTGGATTCTTGGAGCATCATCCTGCCTATGGACTTTGAAATATAGCCTTGGACTTCGCCGAAAGCTCCTTGTCGGAAGGTATGATTATCCAGAACAACTCGGTGCTTTCTGATCTTTCCTCATTCTCTCGTGACCCTTCTTTCATACCTTCGTTCTTCTGAATATTTTATGGTTAACAAAACTCCTAACAATAGCTAGCTTGCCTCCTGCACGTCTTCGGAAGCTTATTCATCTAACCTGAAAATCCCTTCTCCCGACATACTCAAATGAGTACATGAGAGTTTTGGGAGAAAAACAAAAACTTTGGATCAGACAAATGGTGTGAATAATAATATACCATTTCCAACCAAATAGATATCTAGTAAGACCATGCCACTGAGCGAAAAGGATTTTCCCCCTCGCTAGTATCTTACAAATATGTCAATCATAAACCATGCACCTTCAACCATAATGGTTAGAACTAAACATAACATGATCATAAGCATGCATGTAATATGGGTAAGTCTGACTAGTCTGTCATCCTAGGGTTACGCATCCCAAGGTTTACCCTTTCCAAAAATAGACTGTTTGTCTCAAATCATGATTTTCCTAGGGTTACTATGAACCTAATGGTTTTGCAGGCCAACCAATAACCTATCAGGCTGACTCAGGCCAAAACTTTAACCAGATATTCCAAAATCTCTAGATACGGTTAGAAGTCTCCAATTACAATTAGGAGTAAAAAAACTTAAATATTATGGTGAGCATATAGAGCTACGAGTTCCCTTCTGTACCTAAACATCCTTTCATTTCACTACTAACAAGTCCAATGCACTGGAATAGTGGACCTTTACCAATTGAGGGCTAACGGCTGAAGCATAGGACGCAATCCAACACCAATCCCACCTATAATCTTATCTGGTTTTAAATCCATGAGTCACATCTTTTGATTAGTTCAGGGCATCCTAACACAATTGATCTATCTAATCTCCTGGATACAATTCTACTCACTCAGGAGTTTAATCTGACCATACTCACTATTGGAACAACCTAACTGGTAATTCTATTCCCAAATCCCAGGATGCAATGTTGGGTCATGAAAATGTGAGTATGACAATGATGAATATGCAAGTTTAACTGATCAAATGATAACAAGAACATATAACATCATCCATCAAAATATGTTCAATCACTAGTCACATCCATAGCAAAATTACTTAAATTAAAGTAATAATTCCTTTGGCAAAATCCATATAAAATTAGGCCAAAACATTGTTTTATTTCCTTGAAAACATTTAACTTTAGAGATTATAATCCACTTGAAATCATTCTTAAAACAAGGAAAACATAGCCCATATATTTAGCCAAAATCTTGTGCTAAAGCACTATCTTCTTTACATAACCTTTAAAACATTATCTGTCAAAATAAGGATGTCGACCCAAAAAAACATGGCTATCAAACTTCTAAACATAGCTATTTACTTTGTAAAACATAAGGCCATCGAGCCTATACACATAGCTATATAATTTATATAACATAAGGCTGTCGAGCCTTTAAAACATAGCTTTCGAATTTATAAACATACGGCTATACATGCCACTAAAATACAGGCGTCGAGCACCTACTCAAAAAGATATCGAATCACTATAATATAGTAGATGTCGAATTTCTTAAAACATGAGGTTCTGAGCCTCTAAGCAAAGTTATTGATTTTGCAAACATATGGCAGTTAATGCTACTAAAATATAGATATCGAGTAGCTATATTGAAGCCGTCGAATCTCTATAAGACAGGGGACGTCGAGTTCTTAAAAATAAGAGATGCCGAACCAATAAACAAAAGAGGTTGGCGTGCCACTAAAATACGTAGGGTTATCGAGTTCTTAAAAACTTAAGAATGCCAAGTCTTTTAAATAAAGGTGTCAAATTTCTAGACCCATAGGGTTGTCAAGCCTCAACAAAACACGAGATCTCGATCCCTTAAAGCAATTAATGACGAGTCTCTATAAAGGTGGATGCACCACATAGACACCAAGTATCTATCACGCACATCAGCTCCTATAATTATCGACTTTTATGAAGGAGGGGTATCGAGTCTCTAAATGGCATTCCTGTAATTACATTAAAAACTGATTTACTTCCTTTTAAAGAAATAACTTTCCACCAACTCCCGCCTCATGCAAATTATCATTGGATAACAAAATGATTTACATATCCTTTTTAAAAATTGCTGGTAAATCTACTCTGCCTTCTCAAATATCTTTACAAACTCTTATAATTAATATATTTATCTTATATTAATTAAATACATTTCTAGAATAATAAATTCATAGAAATCAAAACCATCAGAGGAAAAATCCCCATAAATTATCAAAAATCTGAATTTCCATTTTCTTCCCTATATAATAATTTCAGGGTCAAAATATTAATTTAATTATTTTTAATAATTAAAACCCAAAATAAACACCTTTTACCTCTTAGGAAATTCATCAAATATTCATATGAACTTGGAAAATTATGAAATTAAAATCTCATCTCCAAAATAATGTTTTACACAATATATTTAAATTTCAAATCAATTAGAGATTAAAAAATTAGGTTTTTCCTTTAAAAACCCATAAGAATAATTTCATAATAATTCCAATAAATAATCATTCAATCAAACAATGATATGAACCATCCAAGTATGACATATACCATAACAATGCGGAAATCAAACATGGTTTCAAAAGCAAGCATAAATAAATGAGATGGATACTATTATTCGCCTTAGATTGGATAAGAGAGATTGAGATTTGATGTTGAATAATTCCTTCAGCTTTTCTCTTTGATTTCCTCTTCCTTGTCTTTTAAGTAATGGCCAGCTTCTTTAGGTTATGTTTAGATATTTTGAAAAATGAAATGAGAATGAATGAGAGAGTGAGGGTTTAGAGAATGAATTAAGGGATTATTTCCATTATGTCTCTTTCATAAATTCCTTTCTATTGCATATTTAAAATAATCTTCTTAATTGATATATTAAGGCATGACCTAATTAATTAACAAATCTCATTCTCCTTATCATATCATATCACATTATTCTATTTAATTTATCTAATTAAATTTTCTGAATAATGTTAAACAAAATTAAGGGTGTTACCATATGCGATGGCATAATGAATGACAATGAGATGAAGGTGTTTTATGTCATCATTTAGATGTTAAAGCTTGGAAACATTTTGATAATCTATATCCTAGTTTTGCTAAAGAACCGCATAATGTAAGGCTTGACTTGTGTACGTGTGGTTTTGTGCCATTTGATCAGTTTAGCAAAACTTATTTAATGTGGTCAATTATTCTAACATCTTAAAGTTTTTCTCCATGGATGTGTATGAGTAATCCGTACATGTTTTAAACTGTAATTGTTCCTGGACCTAAAAATCAAAAAAAGGAGGTATATATTTACTTGCAGCCTTTAGTTGATGAGTTGAAAAATGTGGACAAAGAGTGTTGGTACATATGATGTTTCGAAGGAAAATAATTTTAGAATGTTTGCTTTTTGGTTATGGACAAATATCATCCATCGACATAATATCAACAATAATTTTCCAATGGTAATTGTTTAAAACTACGGTTATTTTGAACAAAGGGCATACCATAGGCCCAACTGCAACAATATTCCAAGGGTAATTGTTAAAAATTTTAGTAAACTAGTCACATACTTGATATTGTTTCCTTACCAATTCACTGGCATGGTTACAGTATAACAAGTAGCAGGTAGCTTCATAATTGAATATTATATCAAAACCATATCAAAATTGGTACAAAATAAGAATTTAAATTTAATCAAGTGAAAAAAATACGTACATTATATAGGAAACTTATATCAACATTATATCTAAATCAAAATTTAATCAAATGTAAGGTTCAAATTATAGATTTTACCACAAACTTCTATCAACATTATATTCAAACTATTTAATACATAGCTATTTAATAAAAAATATAAGTACTCAACTTGTGCCAAAATAAAAATAGTTAAGTTTCAAAATAAAACTTGTTGTAATGAATTATATATTTATAACTAGTCAACATTATATATTACACTAATTAATAAATAGCTTGTATCAAAATTATGGTTTATAAGAAACTTGTATCAAAATTATGTCAAAATTAAAATTCAATCAAATGTAAGAATAAATTTGTTAAAATTTACCAAAAACTACTATCAGCTTTATATCTAGACTATTTAATATGTAATCAACTTATTATTATATAAGTAATCAACTTGTATCATGATAAAATAAATCAAGTAGTCAAAATAAAACTTCGCAGAAGGAATTCTAAATTATAATTATCAAAATTATATATTACACTAATTAATAAGTAGATGTATTATACAAAATTATATTCAAATTGTTAAATATGGTTTATCACAAACTTTTGTGTATCAAAATCAAATTTTAATCAAATGCAAAAATAAAGTTATTAAATTTTAGCACTAATTTCTATTAACTTTATATTCTAACTATTTAATACGTAACTAACTTGTTATTTAAGGTAATCAACTTGTATCAAAATAATACTATTTAAGTAATCAAAATAAGTACAATGATTTCTAAATTTACAGTTAATCAACATTAAATATTACACCACTTAATAAGTAGCTTAGTTATGCAGAATTATATTCAAACTAATTATCAAATTATCCAAAATTGAATAACTTATCCAAAACTTGTATCCGAAATGGTTTTGAAACTAAAATCCAATTAAACTGTTGATTAAAATTAAACTTGTATCAAAATTAAAATTTTATCAAATTCAATATTAGAATTTTTTGTTTTATCAACTACTTGTATCAAAATGGTTTCAAAATTGAAATTAAATCAAAAGTAGAGTTAGTTCAAAAGTAAAATTATATCAAAATTTGAATTATATCAAATTCAAAATGACATCAAATTAAATGCTGAGATCAAGAGAAAGAGATGGCACATATGTTGTCGAAGATTAAAAAAATTGAATTAAGAACGGACGTCAATATGCTAAAGAAGTAATACCAAAAGCTTAAGAATATTATGCAACGACAGTCCCCAAATAAGGATGGTGATGATGATGATGGAGACAAGGGTGGAGGAGATGGGTAAGTATTTATTTACATTGTATATTGATATGTACATGTATTATTGATTATGTTGTATGTATTCGGCAAATTTTGGATTTGGTTGATGTGTTATTTGTGATATTGGCGATGTTTGATTCATGAATTTAGTGGTTGTATTTATCTATGATATTGTTATGGTTGATTGATGTATTATTATGTTGTTCATTGTGGTTTTGGTTGAAATATTGTGGAATTATGTGGATGTGCCATGGGGGCAAGGAACGCTACAAAATGCATCAAAAATGTTTTAGTAATGACATCGGCCTAACGTTGGTAAATCTAGATTTGACACTTTGGAATAACATCGGCTTAGCATCGGTTTAACATCGATAAATCTGAATTTGACACTTTTAAAAGGTGTTGGCAAGTCATTGGTAAAATCTAAGCTGGACTTCGGTAGCTCATCGGAAAATTCATTTTCAACCAGCGTTTTTACCAACACCGGCTGGCATGATATTGATAAACTCTTCACCGATGCTTAGTTTATGCCATATTGGCATTAGTAAAATCTCTTCTTGTAGTGTACACACACAAACACACATATAAACACACTTATGGTTTTAAGATGAAGATAAAGAGTATAATTAGAATATTAAATGTATGTTTGTAAAATAAAGCCACCAAGAATATATATTTTACAGAACTTCGTAGTACTAAGATTATAAACTAAATAAATTGAAAACATATGAAAAAACTTAGGGCCTGTTTGGTTACCCATTTTCAGAGTATTTTTAGTTTTTAATTTTGCAAAATAATAAAAACTTGTTTGCTTTATCATTTTGTAAAATTCATTTTCGAAAATAGCCATTTTTCAAAATGGGCTTAACAAGAAGAATTGAAACTGTTTTTACTTGTTTTCCAATTTTTCGGCCCAGAACGAAAACCGTGGAAACCCAAAACTCAAACACATATCAAACGCATTCAAAACCTTCCTTCTGTTTTACAACCGCTAATTCTGAATTTAGATCGTGAGCGAAATCTCCTTCTTCTTCCGACTTTATCCCAAAATCATTCAAAATCGGGTAATTTCAATTTTTATTTCTTAGTTTTCTCGGTTGCTTCAAACTTAGGCTTAAGCGCGAATGATTTGTTTATCCTTTGATTTATTTTTGTGAATTTGGGTTTTTGTGAATCGGGTAAATCAGTTATTAGTGCTTCCGGTCGAACAGGTGATTTTGTTCTCTGTTGTTTATCTGATAATCAAGCAATTAGGTTTTTTGCTAAATTTCAGCTTCATCTTCGTTCAATTGCAGAAATACTATTTATGCTGTGATTTTATGTAGAGCAAATATTGATCCATGACCTTAGCTAAATTGAGCTTTACTTTAAACACTGTTTTTTGGCATATTTATCTGGGTTTATGTAGAGTTTCTGCCTTTTAAATTTTTTTTAAACTTAATAAATCATTGTTTGTTGATGCTCACAGTGTTGTTTGTCTTTAATACTAAGATAATTGGGTGTTCAAGTGAATTGATCCTCAGTGATGTTTGGCCTACCGCTATTTAATGCTTGAAAACTTCTTTTTAGATTGTGGTCAGAGAGCATAAAATATTACGATCAGTGGTACAGTCAGAATGTTTAGTGAGGCATGGAAAAAAATATCATAATTTATTTTGTTTTTAGTCCATATTTTGTTAATAAAGACTGACAGAAAACTAGTGTTAGAATGCTGAAGGAGGAGTGGTTTTTCTACATACAGACTAGAATGGAGAATATGTCGTAGTTTTGGAATGCCATAATTGTAGCTACGGCAAGTCTTCATTTCTGATATAAAATACTGCCCTACATTTTTTTAAGTATATTTCGTTCCAAATCATCATATTGGTCACTTCTCTTTTTTTTTTCAAAATGTGCTTTTAATTTGAGTTTAGCTACTCTTTTAATTAGATGAAAATGCTAATATAATGATACAATGATATAATGATATATATAATCAGTAATACATCAGTTCAAATGAAACATAGGTACTAAGCACATACAATATACTAGTACTAAACAACCTATATAAATAATGATCTTTTGCATGCATTAAGTCGACTGCTGCACTGCTCTGCTTTTTACTATACTTGTTCATCCCCTTGCTATTATTATATGTTTTCTTGCTTTGTTCAGCCTTTTTTTTTGTTCGAATGTGAGAAAAAAAATCATAACTGCATTACCTTTTAACTATCATTTTTGAGCATAAGGTAATGTGGTTATGTTTGAGCATGAATTTAAGGTTATGTTTTGGTTGTTATCTACCTTTTTTTTTCTGGTATACTGTCGTATTTGACCACCCTCTTCTTTAACCAGGGCTCATTATTTGATCAACTTCATAGCTCTATTTGGATCAACTTCATAGCTCTACTTCAATCAAAGTTCCAAGTGTACATGTGGGTGTATTTTCTTCTCTCTTTTGAGAATAAGGTATTTTCTTAGACCAAAGTATTTAAACAAGGTTTTGTCATTCATTACTTTCATACACTACTTATATTATACATGCTGAGATCATATACAATTATTGCATGTTCATCAAAGTACACTTGTTTGAAACCATAAAAGATATGTCTATCAATTATATGTTGAGATCATATGATATTTCTATACAGTTAATGCAAGCATATTTTCTTTTCCCTTCTTATAAACAGAACAACCTGGACTATCTGACTTGTATATTCTCATAACAACCTGGACACTTTACATTTGCACTTGCACGCAGGCCATATGCTTCATATTAAATTATATTAATGAGTAAAATTTGTTTAAAACTAATACAACAATTAACAAACAATATACCATGTATTCTAGTTGCACAACTATAAATTATGTTAAACTAGCAAGTCATGTATCAATATAAGTTAGTAATGAACTCAAAACTATAATTGTAGTAAATTTATCATATGTTTTTTCTTATGCAGTAAACTGCCTAACTTGTAAGAAAAAATTATTAGTAAACACAGTTCAAATAACAAATGGTTATCACTTCCTAAGTAAATGATTTGTTTCAATATTTGCTTTGATAACACTATTTCCATTAATATATTACTCTTCATACTGAAATAATAGATGTAATCAAGTATTCAAAAAGTTCATGGTACCGATATAACACACACACACACACACACACAAACACACACACTTGTATATTTCTATTTGTCAGAAAAGAGAAGGCCTAGCATGAGGAAGAAGAGCTACTTAAACAAAGCAAAGACTACTTGCCTATCAGATACATCAAAACTTTTTTTCTCTCATTCTCTAGTGATACAATTGATATATCTTATCTGTTTTGTAATGATTTTGATTTGAGATATGATTAATTTATAGTACGACATGAGTTAGTCTCATTTCGATATGGTTCACATACCAGTAGTCATTATCATTTTGTTATCTATGTCAATTTATGATTTTTCCAGTTTCATGACATTTTTTGTTAGTCCCGTTAATTATCTCATCTTATTTCTATATTTAATGATCAAATTCTAACCAAATTTAAAATTGGCATTTTTGTTTTGGATGGCATTTTTGGGTTTTAGTTTAAAAACTATTTTTCAAAACTCTAGAACCAAACACATTTTCCAAAATATTAAATACGCTCAAAATGAAAAACCGAAAGTGAGGTTCAAAAACTAAAAACCAAAAACTAAAAATGAAAACAAAAAGGGCCTTAGCTTTTGTATTTTGATATTTGAATTTGTAGCCTTGCAAGAAATAAAAATATTTCTGTTTAAAGCGAGATTTGAACTTATAATCTCGCTAAAAATAATAAATATTTCTATTAAGAGAAAAATTCAAACTCATGACCTCTTATGTATAAACGGAGAGGAATTTTTGAAAGTATACATCCTCATCAAAAAAGCATGACAATATAAGTATAATAATCAAGAAACGAGTCACAAGTCCCTATTTTTGATGTTGTTATACAAAAATCCATACAGAAATGAATATGTAAATTTGGTCTATATTTTTCAAAAATAAAAAACGCAAAGTGTCTTGCACTTTTCTGACAGAAAATGCAAGATATCTTGTACTTTTCTAATTTTGAATTTTTTTTCGAAATTTTCAAAATTTTCGGAAAATTTTGAAATTTTAAAAAGCGCAAGCTAACTTGCGTTTTCTGATTTAGAAAAAACAGAGACATAATTTACATACTCATTTCTACATGGACTTTTCTTGTAACACCATCAGAAATAGGAATCTTTCGTGCAAAGCCCCAAAAGACTTCATTTTTAGATAAAAATGTTCAATCATAGGGGACTTCATCTAGAAAATAAATTGCTGGGAGAGGACGTTATAAATGGAAACTAATAAAATAATTTACTATTTAACATCGTACAAAATAAAATTCGACAAAACTCTATCAAAAAATGAAAAGAAAAATGGTGGTGATTCACTGAAAACCATTTTCAATCGGATCCGGTCAAAAAGAAAGTCAAAAAATAATGTAGAATCATCAAAATAATGAAGGTACGGTTGGAATTTTTTTGTTTTGTTTAAGGGAGCCGACTTTTTTAGTACATTCCAACGTAATTTTTCGAAAATTGAAAAAAATGTTCTTCCTTATTCAAATTTGCAGTCTCGTTAACACCTTATTAATAAAGATATTTTATTATGAAAACTAAAGTTCAAGTCAAAAGAAGTCAAAGAAATTGAGTTTTAGATTGTTATCCATAGATGAAGTAAATACTTTGTTTTCAGAAAATAAAAAATTGACAAATATTCAAATGGCTAAATTTACCCATAAGATTTTGCCTTTTTTATTATGGTAAATGGTAAGTTTACCATCAATCGATATTTATGATTCTTAAACGATAATGTTAACATAATCCTTTTATTTTATTTCACCTCACCAAAGAGAATCTCAAACACATCTTTAATTCATAATCAAAGTACCTTTTTTTTTTTAACATAAATAACACCCACGTGCACGATAACGTGCAAATACAAGAATAATACATGTTTCATAATCTTTCAAAAATCCTTGCATGACCGATATTTCATCTACGACCACAGATTTCTTTAGTAGCTCAATCCCGCAATATACGTTCTGAAAAAGCTAGCGTATCTACAGATTACAATGTACAAAATTATTGGTGTAACTGCAGGTAAAAAATAATTTATGTTTCTACCAAAGACAGATGTCGGACTAAAAACATGCAGTTTAATGCAAAAAAAAGGATAAAAATTTGCATAATTAAAGACATACAGTAATTTGAGCATCCACAGCGACATTTACAAATTCAATAAGTCAAATCAATTATTTTAGCACCACATATCAACACCAATATTCACCAAAACAACAGATGAAGTCCAAAAAAAAAAGTATTGCTAAGCTAGACTAAAATTTACATTCACCAGCTACTACTAAAAAAGGCCGGAAAATGCAAAATATACAGAACTGAAGATTCTGTACTAAAGAGCAGTAAAACAGTGATATGTTTCACTCTCTGGATCTGTAATCTGCATGTGTAGCAAAATGTAAAGAAGCCAGATCAACCATCCAATCATTCACAATAAACCCGAGTAAGAAATGTTGCCATTGCTATTATGAGATGGGTACGGGTAAGCATCCGTGGGCCTGAAAGGGTTCCCAACAGGGTTGGTTGACATCGATTGGAGTTGTTGGGCCATGGCAGCCATTTGAACATTAGTGGGCGGAGCTATGCAATTCGAAGCGAGGAATGGATCCTCAAATGGGTTTGGTGCAACTTTTCCCAAATGGTAGTTAGATCTTTTCGATAGTGCATCATCATATAGACCGTACAGTGTTAGCTTGTCCAAACCACCCGCCTATATAACAATAAATACAGAAAAATAAAACAAAATAATAAACATGCTCCTAAACTTACTGCGACACAAATAAAAATATGATTTGTGACGGAATATATTTTTCGACCATCGGATCTCATTGTATTTACAGTTGGGTCGAGATCATTGGGAGACTAATTGTGTTTTTTTACTGTGTTTTTTATTGCGTCTCAGTGGACTTTCTAATGATAATATATGCAAGAAATTACCAGTTTACTGTCAGGAACAGCACTTTCATCAGAACTCAAGGCACCAACCAAAGAGAGTTCCCATCCAACTGATCCATTTATAAGATCAGTGTTATTAGTGTTATCTACAGAATCACCTGCAAAAGAAGATAAATTGGTTAATATTGGCGGACAGTCATATACTTACTGGGTTTTAAATCATATAAATGAACTCATATGATTCGAAAGCAGAGAAACCAAATCAAATCATTACCATTAGAAACTATAGCAAGGGCAAGCGCGTTGCTATCTTCTAACGCTGCATCGTTCTGAGTGAAATCATCAAAGCTCTGTACATTACAGCAATGATCAAAACCAGAACATCACATGTTTAACAAAGGTGCTGTATTTTTGTCTGTATGAATTCTTGCACTCTATTATATTGTTAGCATACTGTTTGGCATTTTTGGTCTTTTATCTGTTTGGTCTTTTATCTGTTTTCTATCTATATAAACCTATCTCTGTAACCCTAATGTAATTAATCTTCTTGCTCAGCCGTATTGCTGAATAATATGAATTATCTTCTTCTTCTTCTTCTTATTTGATTTTATAAACGTTTTACAAACGTTAACATGGTATCGGAGCAAGGTTCCTGTTTTTGCCTCGTCGCTGCCCCAACCTGAAACCCTAGCCTGCCTCAGCCCGAAACCCTAGCTTCGTTGTCAAGCTCTCAGCCTCCAGCCCCAAAACCCTAGCCCCCTCTGCCGATCTTCCCTCAGCCCGAAACCCTAGCCCCAGCCCCAGCCTCTGCCGCTCGTTCCAGCCCCAGCCCCACAGCTCCAGCCCCAGCCCTTGCCGCCCGATCTCCCCAGCCCCAGGCCCTGCTGCCCTCGTCCCTGCAGCCCTTGTCCCCACCAAAACCCTAGCACACCGAAACCCTAGCCCATTTGATACCAGACTCAACCTGAAACCCTAGTTCCCTGTAACAGTTGCTGACTTCAAAATATGGCAGGAGGTGATGATTCATTACAGGCTATTAGTGTTCGTCTAGATGGAAAAAACTATTCTTATTGGAGTTATGCCATGAAAATTTTTCTGAACGAAAAACAGATGTGGGGATATATTTCTGGTGTTATTGTAGCTCCTGAAACTACTAATGTTGAATCAATGGAGAAATGGGATACCAACAATTCAAAGATCATTACTTGGATTAATAATTCCGTTGAGAATAAAATTGGTATGCAATTGGCTAAGTATGATACTGCTAAGCAAGTCTGAGACTATTTGGAGCGACTTTTTGTGCGCTCTAACTTTGCCGTTCAATATCAATTAGAGGCTGATATTCGGTCATTGTCTCAGAATGATCGAAATATTCAAGATTTTTATTCTGAAATTACTGCTCTTTAGAATCAATTGGCTATGACTGAGGATGCTGAGCTTAGGTCATTTGCTCCATATATCGCTCGTAGGGATGCACAACGTCTTGTTCAATTGTTGATGGCTCTTCGACCAGAGTATGAGCATTGTCGTGCGTCCATCCTACATCGCACTCCTTTACCTTCTGTTGACTCTGTTCTACATGAATTGTTAGCTGAAGAAACTCGCTTGAAGTCTCAAACTGAGAAAGTTGCATAGACCTCTTCTGCATCTGTTCTTGCTACGGGAATTTTACCAATCCCGTCTCAACGCAACAAAATAAATATCAAGAATGGTCGTGATTGTAATTACTGTAAACAACCAGGCCATTGGAAAAATCAATGTCCTGAATTATTAGCTCGTCAAAAAAATCAAAAGCAAGGTGATAGACCACAACAGCAACAACGTGGTAGCCAACAACAGTCCTTCTCTACTGCACAAGGATATGGACAGTCACGTGGTAGTTCTCAGCCTAAGACTGCTGCATTGGTACATCCTTCTGGTGAATCAGGTGTAGACTCCTCTATGGACTCTCTTGCAGAACAATTTCGAAAGTTCCTTGCTAGTCAGTCTTTGTCTTAAAACATGACTGCTCCTCAGTCTCAGCATTTTGCCATGTCAGCTCCCTCCATATCAGGTTTGAATTCTCCTTTGTGGATTTTGGATTCTGGTGCTTCATATCATATGTCCCATGATTGTTCATCATTTATATCTATGTCTTTTGATTCTCGCTCACCTTCTATTTTGACTGCTGATGGCACACCTTTGCCATTAACAGGAATCGGTACAATTCAAACCACACACGTTTCCCTCCCAAATGTTTATTGCATTCCTAACTTAACTATGAACCTTGTGTCGGTCGGACAACTTTGTGATCTTGGATATCTTGTTCATTTTTCTTCTACCACTTGCTCTGTGCAGGATCCCAACTCCAAGAAGGTGATTGGGACAGGCCGTAGGCAGGGCGGTCTCTATATTTTGGATGACTTACACATTCCAAGTCATGCCGCTGCTGCCAGTATTGACCTTTCTTCTTTTCATTTAACTCCATTGTCTTCTAAGTTTTATTTGTGGCATTTTAGACTTGGTTATATTTCAAGCTCTCGTCTTAAATTTTTATGTAATTCTGATGTTTTGGGAGATTTACGTTCTCATGATATTTCAGATTGTAGTGGTTGTGAACTTGGAAAATTTTCTGCTTTACCCTTTAATCAAAGCCTTTCTACTTCTACTGCACCTTTTGATTTAGTTCACTCTGATGTTTGGGGTCCAGCACCCATCCCCACAAAAGGTGGGTGCAGATATTATGTCTCTTTTATCGATGACTATACTCGTTATTGTTGGGTTTTTCTGATGAAACGTCGTTCTGAGTTTATTGATATATATACTGCCTTTCAAGCATATGTTAAAACACAACACTCTGCTATTGTTAAATGCTTTCGTTCTGATTTAGTGGGGGAATATACTAAGGGAGACCTTTCTAACATATTCACGGCTGATGGTACTTTGCATCAGTCTTCCTGCACTGATACCCCGCAACAAAATGGTGTTGCTGAAAGAAAACATAGACACATCGTTGAAACTGCCCGTTCTATGATTCTTTCAGCTAGTGTTCCAAAAGAATTTTGGGGAGAAGCTGTTCTTACTTCCGTTTATCTTATTAATAAAATCCCAATTTCTCATAATTCTGGTATTTCTCCTCATGCCAAGTTGTTTGGTCAAACTCCCGATTACTCACACCTAAAAGTGTTTGGTTCCACTTGTTTTGTTCTTCGTCCGCACGTAGAGCGTACAAAATTATCTTCGCGTGTTGCTATATGTGTTTTTCTTGGGTATGGTATTGGACAAAAAGGCTATCGTTGTTATGATCCTTCTTCAAATAAACTATATGTTTCTCGTCATGTTTCCTTTATTGAGCATATTCCCTTCTACTCTATTCCAGCTAGTCCTCATAATATGACTAAGTCTGATCTTATTCACATTGATCCATTTCCTGCTGATAACCTCTCTGATTCACCACTCATTACCATTGAAACACCATCATCTATACACTCTGTTCCTCCTCCTTCTGCAGGTGACACTTTATCTCCTGCTACTACAGTTCAAACACCTCCTGTGATGACAGATCCTATTCAACCTCGCTATCCCACTCGCACACGTAAATCTACTCAATTATCAGATTTTGCTTACTCTTGTTACTCTCGGGCTTTTGCTTCATTTCTTGTTTCCATTGACACTTTCCATGAGCCTTCTTCTTACTCGGAGGTTGTTCGTTCTCCTGTGTGGCAACGTGCTATGTCTGAGGAAATGTCTGCTTTAGACAAAACAGGTACCTGGGATCTTGTATATCTTCCTACTGGGAAAAAAACTATTGGTTGTCGATGGGTATATAAGATTAAAACCAAGTCAGATGGTTCTATTGAGCGATACAAAGCTCGTTTAGTTGCTAAAGTATTTGCCCAAGAGTATGGCATGGATTATGAGGAGACGTTTGCTCCTGTGGCTAAGGACATCTGTTCGGGTTCTTATTGCTGTTGCGTCCAGTCGTAAGTGGGACATCTCTCAAATGGATGTTAAAAATGCTTTTCTTAATGGAGATCTTAAGGAAGAAGTTTACATGGTTGCTCCACCTGGCGTTTCTCATGCTCCAGGTCAAGTTTGCAGGCTTAAGAAAGCTCTATATGGTCTTAAGCAAGCACCTCGTGCTTGGTATGAAAGATTTTCGAATGTTGTTACATCACTTGGTTTTACCTCTAGTTCCCATGATTCAACACTCTTTGTCAGAGTAACTTCTGCAGACCGTATTCTTCTTCTACTATATGTAGATGATATGATCATTACAAGTGATGACAGTAATGGTATTATGAGCATTAAAGCAACATTGTCTCGTTGTTTTGATATGAAGGATTTGGGTCATCTACGTTATTTTTTAGGCATTGAAGTAGCTTCCTCAGAAAAAGGCTATCTTCTTTCCCAATCCAAATACGCCACTGACATTATTCATCGTGCTGGTCTTACTGATACACGTCATGTTGATTCACCACTTGAGGTAAATGCCCGATATACTCCGACAGATGGGAGTCCTCTTTCTAATCCCACTTTATACCGTTCTATTGTTGGTTGCCTTGTATATCTGACCATCACTCGTCCAGATATTGCCTATGCTGTTCACATTGTTAGCCAGTTCGTATCTTCCCCTACCTCTGTTCATTGGGCTGCTGTTATGCGCATTCTTCGTTACTTGCAAGGAACACTTTATCAGAGTCTTTTGTTTCCATCGACCTCATCTTTGGAGCTTCGTGCTTTCTCTGATGCAGATTGGGCTGGTGATTCAACGGATAGAAAATCCACAACCGGTTTTTGCATATTTTTAGGTGATTCCCTTATTTCATGGAAGAGCAAGAAACAGGATGTTGTTTCTCGGTCTTCTACTGAGGCAGAGTATCGGGCTATGGCCTCCACTACATCTGAGATCATTTGGTTACGCTGGCTATTGAAAGATATGGATGTTTCGATTTCCTCTCCCACTCCTATGTATTGTGACAATAAAAGTGCTATTCAAATTGCTCACAATACTGTTTTTCATGAGCGCACCAAACATATTGAGATTGACTGTCATTTCACTCGGTATCACTTGCTGCATAGAACCATTTCTCTACCTTTTACTTCGTCATCGACGCAACTTGCAGATTTCTTCACGAAGGCTCACACTATCGAACGTCATAGATTTTTCATTAGCAAACTCTCAATGCTTCTTGCTGTATCATCGCGTGTTTGAGGGGGGATGTTAGCATACTGTTTGGCCTTTTTGGCCTTTTATCTGTTTGGCCTTTTTGGCCTTTTATCCGTTTTCTATCTATATAAACCTATCTTTGTAACCCTAATGTAATTAATCTTCTTGCTCAGCCGTATTGCTGAATAATATGAATTATCTTCTTCTTCTTCTTCTTATTTGATTTTATAAACGTTTTACAAACGTTAACATATATAATATGCACCCAAAAGAAGGAGAGAGAGAGAGATAGAAAAAAGTAGTAGTAGTTTTGCAATGCTTTGTCATAGTTCAAACCTTCTCTCAAACACTCAGAAAATGAATTTTATGCTTGATAGCAGAATAGTCGTACTTGGGTAGAGCTTTTTTTACCAGGAGATCAGGAAATGGAGCTTGTACTGGAACAAGAGCTTTTGTAGCTATGGCATCATCACTTGACTGAAGTGAATCAAATGGTTCTATCTCTGCCTTTTCATGCTCAGAGATAACTTTCTTGTCTTCGATAGCTAAAACTGGAGAGGAGGGGCTTTTGACATCGTAAACCTAATGCAATTAGATATCATGTAGGTATCAATTCAATACAATATAGTAAATATCATGTAGGTATCAATTCAATACAATATAGACGTTCTAACATTCTCTCTCCCCCGGATTGTGTGGCGGAAATCAAGAGGCAAGAGGGGTGCTGCATTATTAAGGGTGTCATTGAAGCCTCTCTATATATAGTACTTTACACGTGGACTTCACATGGTGAATGAAAGAAGAAAAAATGATTAGTTGCATAATCCTTTCGATGATAATTTAATTCAACTGAAAAGGTTATAAATATTATAAGTAGAGATACAAAGTGCTATCCATTAGTTTGCAAGATTCACTAAAATAGTACATCAGATTATTAGTTTCATGGTAACATAGATGCAGTTACATTTCTCGAGAGTAGTATTTTTTTAATAAATAAATCATAGATAAATAACAAGTCGAAACCGAGGTGAAGCCAGGAATAACAATTACTCCCTACCATGACAGTCATTAATATTTTCTGTAAATGCTTATTAAAACTGAAGAGTACGTTGAAAATTCAAATATTTGCTTGCTTATGTTTTTGAAGTTTTCGCCTAGGTTATGGCCACGGTGAAGTAAAAATATATTAAATTTACTATTGCAACTTAAGCCTGATAATCCTACATTCAGGCAAAAAAGGTAGGCAGAAACAGTTGTGCGGAAGTAATGAAAAAAATATGCAGATCAGATAGCACATTCTAACATACTGTTTGTTTTTGTGATTTATCTTTGATAAACTCCTCCATGGCATCAAGGAAGGATGCAGGCGGCTGATATAAAAAATATACACACAAAACAATCAGTTACAGAAATTAAACAACATATGGGTATTTTGGGGAAATAAAATTTAACATTAGACCTGCTCAAGTTTGATATATTTAATCCCGTACCCAAGATCGAGACACTTGCAGAGATCGTAAAATGCAGAAAGTCTAAGAGCCTACAATATGAAAAGAGTATTCAATTGTTATTAACATCTGAAGAGTTCAAAAAGAAAAGAAAAAGAAAAGGACCAGCACAAATGTATCTACCTGATGTTCTGCCTTACGATAAATTTCAATTGTCCTGAGGGCTTCATGTCTCCTCATATCAAAAAACTACAAAGAAAAAGGAAATGTAAACTTTACATTCCTAAAATAATGGTATACAAAAAAGGAAGCAGAGATCATCTTACTTTATCAACCAAATTGTGAATACGGCCATTAATTGCCTCGTATATCTTGAAACTCTCACTAACAACCTAACAAAATATGCCAGAAGTTAGGAATGCACAAACTAAAAAGTTGGTATACAATATCGCCTACTACTTACAATCGAGAGTGCATATTGGATCATTTTATTGTATACAGCTGCTCCCTCAGGCTACAAAAGAAAAATGATAATTAATACCACAAATTATAAGTTTTAAATGTCACAGAGTTAGTTACTACCTGGCAATTCAGCACGCGGAGAAGAAGAAGTTGTAAAGCAGGTAAATGTGAAAGCAAATCAGCAGAGTCCAGCTCTGAGGTTTTCTGTAATCAACTGTTGTATTAGTATGTGTACAATTAACATTAAGAAAGATTACATCGATATATAGTACAGATGAAGTGGAAATAGACTTTACTGTACACAAGAAACTATTGATCCACAATGGATATTTCACAGTCATCCACGATGCATTTATGTCTTACTAAACCCTGCTGTTGGACATTGAATGAGCTCGCTACTACAGTAGTGTATGCAAACCATGATTTTCGTTTTGATGTTACTTTTACATAGATGATCAACTGACATTTGATATTGTAGCTCTAAGATTTCTTCCATCAATATAAACCAAATTATATGCAAGAGTGTTCGTGGAATCAATATAAATAACTAATGCTAATTATGCTTGTGTAGGTGTGGGACAAACTTTGCTGGATATTTAACGTGGTTTGGTCAATGCAAAAAATTAGAGATCTGTAATTTGTACTGGATAGGATAATATGGATGCATTTAAGTTCCAGTTTAGTATTACAAAACTAATTAAGGTAACATTAGAAACTAAAGGTTAAAGATTAAGTTGCTCACGGCAGATTCTGTCCAAATGTCATACTGCATTACATCGATGCACTCAAGCCGCTCTCCAACATACAAAGCGTAAGTGCATACCCAAGCAGAGTACTCCAAAGCTACAAAGTTAATCAAAATATAAGATAGATGTGTCTGTGTCGATAGATTGATTTAATTGTGTTACTGTATTTAGAGCTTAAATTATTAGCTTTGTGATAATTCATTATGGTTCTCTGGAGGAAAAAAAAAACCTTTTGAACTTGAGTCATCTCTGAAATCAGATAAATTCAATATTAAATCTTTTGTCCTTGTAATGAGCTCCTCCCGAAACGTTGCATCAACTTCTCTGATAGCACGATGAATAATAATCAAGGTTTTAAAGGAAACCTGAATCAAAAAAAAGATGAGAACAGACATTTAGAGGATACCAACCAGATCGTCCATATTAATAAAATTTCAACGTAGAATTTAGATTGTAGGAATACAAAGAAAAGTGGCACTCGCTCATCGTACATACAACCAACTGCATTAATAAAAAAGTTGGCCACCTGTTGAAATCGCATTATAAATAAAATTACTGTTAATAATTTCCATCAGAACATTTGGCCGAATATTCTACTACTAAAAGGCTTTCAAACATGTTCAGCTGAGGTTAGGGTTCAATTCCTCTGTCCTCATTTCCCCGTGCCAAATCCATCTCAGCCATCAATTTTAACATGATTTGATTACTTTAATGGCATGATGGGACCCACTCAGAAATTAAAGTATGTGATTAGGGGTGTAAATCGGTCGGACCGGACCGGACGGAGGTGTGTTCAGTTTATGTCCTAAATAAAATCGGACCGGACATGGACCGGACGAGATTTATCTTCGTACAAATTTTGTTGTCCTAGCTCGTGTCCTAAATGAAATCGAACGGACTCGTACATACATTTTTCGGACACGGACCAGAACGAACACGGACGGACAATGCTATTTACATTAAATTTTATGTTGTTTAATAGAATTTCCATCAGATATACTGAACTATAGGAAATTCGGACGAATTCGAACGAACTCGGACCGGACAATATTTTTTCTCGTACAAATTTTCTTGTCCTAGCTCGTGTCCTAAATGAAAATCGAACGGACTCGGATGGACGTATTTCGGTTACGGACACGAACGGACATCGGACACTCGTACAAAATTTACAGCCCTATATGTGATGTATGGCTATGATTTAATTGGTCGCACAAGGATATTAAAATTAGATACATAGGATTAAGCTGCCGAGGTTACCACATTAGAGCATCTTCAACCCATTATTCATTTGGATGCAATGTCAAGCCAATCAGTAATTAGAAAATGTTTTTTATAATATTTCTCCAATGTTAATGTAATTTGTAATTCTAAGATGTCATTGTAAAGTGCAATGTCTAGTTTTGAACATTGCACATCACAGTGTAAAGTACTACATCTAAATAATTATTAATAAATTATATAATATATTTCAATTGTCTACGAATAATAGAATGACACGTATGCAAAAAATGATCTTTTTTGACATTTGCATTGGAGAGAAATTGTAAATGTCATTGTCATGTATTCAAACATTGAACTAACATTGTCTACGATCCATTGATACATAAATTTTAGATGACATTATTTGTGAAATGAGTTGGAGATGCTCTTAGCTTTTTTAATATTGATTCCTAATCAGAAACATAAGCAGCAGTATTAACACATCATCACAATTAATTATATTATTATGGGTCCTGACTGCCATATCAAATTTGATTAATTTTGTTGTCTCATGTTGCCGATTGTATTGCTTTTATATGTTCAAGCCCCAAGGAAAAAAATATTACTCTGAAGCAAACACAAAGATAGTAGGTATATGAGCAAATCGAGAAAATGTGTGGCAGCATAAATGTTCGTCATGAGTGGCTAAATGGTAAACAATAAGACTTGTGAAATGCAATAAATAACTGACAGCCCCATTTGCACAAGAAGGCACATCAAAACATTCATTTTCGAAAATTGAGAATGTTTTATTTCAGCACTGCTTCAAATCAGTATTGTTGCCTAAAAACAAGCTATAAGTATTGCACTTACCTAATTGTACAAAATTTTAACCGTGCATTAAAATTTCAGAGCCGAGAATACAAAGTAGTTCAAGCATATTTACTATAAGAAATAAATAACTGATAAGTTAAGGGACAAAGGACAAACATACGGCCCAATTGCGTGTCTTGACAAGCCTTCCCACTAGAGCATTTATGCAATGAGCAACATCAGCACGAGGTCTTGAACTCGAAATAGCTTCGAAAATTGCTGCACCCACAACCAAAAGAGTTAATTGACAAGAGGTGACAAGATAGACATAATATGTTTTCAAGAAGCCTTTAGAAGTGTGACTCACTGCAAATATATTTCTCACTAGGTAGCGTTTCTGCATGAGTGGTAGCCTTTGCAATTGCTATATCTAATTGCTTCAACAAATAAAGAAATGTAAGAAAACAAGTCTTATCTAAAATCACATATGAAACACCTAAAAACAAATGAGGAAACTGAATTTTTGTCAAATATTAAGTATTCTCTGTATTATTGCACGAAAATAACAAATGTCAGATGGAGTGAAAAGATAAAAAATCTAAAATCACATATGAAACGCCTAAAAACAAATGAGGAAACTGAATTTTTGTCAAATATTAAGTATTCTCTGTATTATTGCACGAAAATAGCAAATGTCACAGATGGAGTGAAAGGATAAAAATCAGAATTAAGTCTAATATGAACACTCTGGTTCTGGTCAATAGCACAAAAAAATCTACATTTATAAGGTTTTTGATAACAAATAGCATGGACAAAAACCTTGTAATCCCTATTCACTTTTGCCAATCCAACTTTCGTAGTATCCTTCAATGCACCAAGAGCTTTCCTCCAGTTGCGCTGATTCATTCTGTTTTATTTTGTAAATATAATTATTTAGGCCAAATGTAAGAATCAGCTGTATGTCAATCAATAATCGTTCAAACCAACATATGATATTGAAAATGGCCTGTAAAAACTGAAGAATATGATAGTTAGTTTCATTTAGTTCAAACCAATTTTGCACTGATCTCGCATTGCATTTGATTATTAATGGGTCCGTCAGCGATATTGTTATAATTAAATATATGAATGGGACCATAACTCAAAACAATATCCTAACATTTAACGGCACCAAAATGCAAATGAACTACAAAACCCCCAATCTAATATTGTAATTCCCAAATAACACACCTCTTAAACTGAATTACTGTGCATGCAAAGATGATACTGTATATGAAAAATAATTGTGATTGTAATTATCACTTCTTAATAGTGTCAGCTGAAATACTCGATCAATGCAACAGTGCAAAATCCACAAAATTTAACGGATGTAATGAATCTGGAGCTAGGGTTTCACGAACCTGGAAAAGAGCCGGAGAGAATATTTTGAAGAATGAGATATTAAAATTATTATTGTTATTTTTGATTCGATTGAAGAAATCAAAGAAAGAGCCGGAAAACGGAGAAGATTCTACTCTGCAAAGCAGCGTGACAATAGAGATTTTTATAGTGCACTTGTCATAAATTTCGAATAAATGTGGTTAAAATAAAATTCATGTTCTTTGATGCATTTAATTTTCATTCCTGCAGCACCATTGCTTTAATTTAATTGTCTATCCTTATCTATAGCATTTATGAACCTTCTAGGAAGTTAAGCAAGCACGCGGCAATTGTATTGTGTTGAGTCGTGTATGTGCCTTAATTAACGTAGTACATCTTACCCTGCATTGTAACAATGTAAAGGAAAATGTTAAGTGTACACTAAGGACACATGTTAAGGTTATTGAATTACCAATATGCCCTTCTGAATTTTACTATTTTTAAAATTATATAAGGTTAAAGTAGGTATTTGAAATAAAATTTTCTATCGGTTAACTAACAACTAGCATTCTTAACATGTGCACTTATAACCATCTTAACAAAACCCTAATTAAAAACATCATTTGGATATGAAATCATTTGTTTGGATAAGTTTGTAAATGTCAAATTTTGATTCCGTCCCTTGTTTTTGGAATTGATATGTGAAAAACATTTTTAAAACATATTTTAAATTATACCCCTATTTATTATTTCGATAAGAAAAAATTCGTTTTTTTATCGATTTGAATAATAATCGCATATTTCTATAATCAAAACAATTTTTTTTTAGTATTTTTTGAAATTTTAAAAAAATTGCAAATATTTATAGATATATGTACAAATATCTACAGATTTCTCTGTAAATATTTGCAGTGCGAAAACTTCAAATATTTGCAGAGTTCTCTGTAGATATTTGCAGAGTTCTCCACAAATATCTTGAAAGTTAAAAATCGAGTTTTTTTATAACACGTTTTTGTGAGGGGGCAGCCGTGCATTTTGAAACTTAAAGATGGCGTTTTACAAATCTTCACAATAGTGAGCGTTGATAAAATATTTAGCCAACCTTGAAGTTAAACTAATGCATCTGTATTAACAAAGGTTATTTGCTAAAACCGGGCTTAAAATTAAAAGGATGAGTAAATGAGAAAATAAAGTAAATAACATAAGATGTAGAGTGGTTCAACTAAGCTTGCTTACGTCCACTATGAAGATTTCTTACTGTGTTGGCATCTTACAATTACAAGGAATTATAGGTAAGTAATAAGAAATTAGCAATTAAACTTACAACGCTATCAAACTTAGGAGCTTTTGAGGTTTTGCTGGAGATGAATTCCGAGCATAGATATTAACTAAAATTTAACTAGAAATCAACCAGTCCTTTTGATGTTATATTGTAAGGAGTATTTATAGCAGCTGAAGTAGATCCGATATTATGTTGCAAATAAAGGGGAATCATTTCCGATCGTAAATCTGGTCGCTTGGATTGATGGAGGACAACCGAAAATGTGGTTGGAATATGTGGTTTGTATACATGCCAGTTGTAATATCGTACTAAGCGGGTGTTTTGTGTTGAGAAAGATGACATGCTACAGGAGTACAAAATCTTTTGGCAGACATGTTGTAGTAGTAGGTGTACTAGGTTGTTCTTTTCGACGTATGACACACTTTTCTAGTTAGCAAGGCTGGAAAGAAGCTTCCTGTGCACAATGACAATCGATTGCTTGTTGTCGATGATTGTTGAGAGCAAGGCTGAAGATGGCTAAGGACAAAGCTGAAGGTGACGAGCTGGGCCGACCTTGTAGCAATGTGATGGGCTATACACGGGCCAGTCATGGAGAGGCTGGGATAGAGTCGGGTCATAGACTGGTCGTTTTTGAGTTGGGTAAAGTCAAACGAGTTAGCGATTTGTCTTCTTAAGCCGAGTCAGTCCAAGCTTAGGAGTCCAGGGCGACCTACTGCAACTTACTTATTGGATTAGATAGGATGGAGCCAAGCTAATTGTGGGTCGGCTTAGAATTACAGACTAAGTTATCTTTGATGGCTTAAGTCTTATCATGCAAATTGACTTGGAATCGCTCGAGCCTTGATGTGTTGGTCGGGTTATCTTTTACTTACGAGAAATTTGAGCAACAATTTTCCCACAAAGCGGTAACATCTCATATTTGAAGGCCCGAAACTAAGCGCTACAGATGCTGCAGTTATCCATGGTATTAACTTCCGGTGACCAAATACGATAATGTTAATGGTATCCCTAATATCGGAAGTACTTAAATGTGAAATAAAATCATCACAGATTAATATATTTTTCTGATTACATTTCAAAACATCTCTTATTCCAAGTTACATAATCTCAAACATTTCTCAAGTTCAGATCAAATATAATATTACAAAAATACACCAAGAGAGACATATGAAGATGCCCCATTGGATGACGAGAGTAATAAATAGTCATCATAGACTTAATACAACACGATGGAAATAAAACAAACCAACCCCTAAATATAGCAAGCATCAGCCTCCTACTCGTCTCCGGAAGCTTTATTCGTCCACCTGCTAAAACTTGAAAATCCTTAACCCTCGGTCTACTCAAATCAAATTTGAGCACCCGAGAGTTTAAGGGGAAAACATAAATTTCGAGTCAGACATAAAGCCTGGTGTGAATAATACTATACATCTCGGTTATTTGATATTAAGTGAGACCACGCCACTTAGCGGAATGAGTTTTCCCTCACTAGTATCCTTTTAAAACATATCTTTTGCAAATCTTAATACTGCAACCAAAACTGGTTAAAACAATAAAGCAATATCATGTAAGCATATAAATCAGGTAACAAATGGACTATCTGTCTGAACACTATAGTTTTGTTTGGCTAACTACTAACATTTGGCTGAATCGGGCCTACAAGACAAAATAAACAAATAATCTAACTTTTTTTAGATACCCCTTTTCTGGATGATTTGTCCCTAACTTAGTTCTCCAGGGTAAACTGATCCTAATGGTTTTGCGGGCTCACCAATAACCTATCCTCACTCTGTGCATATATTCATTTCTGTATGTAACATAATTTTAGTCTTACCTATGACAAAGCCCTACATACGGGAATTTTGGATTAAATTAGCTAGGGGCTAATAGCTAATGTATAGGGCGCAACCACATACCAGTCCCATCTGGTATTCTAATACCCGAGTCATTTTACTTAGGGTCATTTACCCACAAAATTTTCCTTGAAAACATTTTCTCTCAAATTGATTTAAACCTTTAAATCATACTTTAAATAAGAAAAATATACTCTATGCTTTACTCAAATTACCTTGCCATGTTATATATAGTTTACATAAAACTTTGTTGATGAAAACATTTAAACCTTTGAAAGTACCCCTTTCGAATCCATTGAAAGTACCCCTTTCAAAACCAAGTGATTACTTTGCTTTATAACCATAGGCCGAAAGGCCAAAACATACCTTTAGAAACCATTCTTAATAAATCTTTCAAAAACCTTGAAAAACCTTTCTTTCAAAAGCTTTAAACCTTAGACATCCTCTTATCAAAACGCTATAAACATTGCCTTTCGAAAACATTGGAACCTTCCATTTGAAACCTTTCGAAACCATTGTGGTCCACCCCTTCGAAACCATTTGAAAGCTCTAAATCTTTTTTATAAAATCAAACCTTACAAAAGCATTTGGGTTCATGTAAAACATGTGGAATAACCTTTCGAAACCATTTAAAACTATTCCTTTCAAAAGCATCGGGTTTAACTTTCAATAGAACAAAGGGTCTTAAAACAACTAAGTTGAAAGCACACTTCCGAAAGCTATTTCCTAAGTAAAGAAGTGATGGTGCCGAAACCAACCCTTCGAAAGCATTAGAGAAGCGGCTTTTTATTTAAAAACAAAGTAACCCTTTCGAAACCATTCACTTTGAAAGGTGGAAGCGGCAGCAAGGAGTTTCAGCCCTTTCGAAAGCGTTAACTTAAAGCAAAAGGTGCAACCTCTTTCGAAATCATTCCTTTAAAACAACTTGACCTGGTCGGAAGCTAACCAAGTTGAAAGCAAAAAAAAAGCAGGCGCATTTTCATTTAAAAACAAAGTAAAGCTTCGACCCCTTCGGAACCCCCTGTCTCGACTACATACCTTTCGCATATGTCCAATTCGCTGCGTACCAAGTCTTTGATACCATGTGCATTGGTTCTGATGGTGATGGAGGCGGAAGTACTTAGTCGAAAGCTAGGTGCCGAAAGTGGTGAAACATGTAAAATTCATGTATAAATTGATTTTTAACTTTTTAAAGCAATTCTTTTCAACTAACCTGCCTTGATTGTCAAAACATGATTGGTTGCTAACTTCTTTTCTAAAAGCACTGTCGAAATTTCAAAAATAACAAATTAAAATATTTACAAAATACCCCTTCTCCTTTTATAAATATATAAAACATTTAAGTCCCGTCCTTTAATAATTTTAAATATCTATTAGAACACTTAGGAAAAATCTATAAAAATTCTCATAAATCACATTCAATATGTTTTCTAACATATATTAATTTTTGACCCAAAGTCATCATAAAGTAGTCGTAATTAATTTTAAACCCAAATAACCATTTTCTTTACTAGAAAATTAATATTAAATCCACATTAATTCATAAAATTATGAAAATTGAAACCTTTCTGATCATATACTAAAGTCGCAAGGCATTTGGAAGTCATTTAATAGGATTTTCACATTAAAACATATCATAAAATCTATATGAATTAGCATAAATCATCAACAAGCATATATATATATATATATCTAATTTAACAATAAAAAACATGGCAATATACTTTGCAAAATATCCAGATCTGATCTAGAAACCAAAACATCAAAAATATGAGATGTAGTCATTATTTACCTTAGCTTTGTGATTAAGGTGTTGAGACTTGATCTTGGATTAAGTTGATTAAGCTTCCTCTTGATTCTTGCTTTATCTTCTACTTGATTTTCCTTAATGGTGGCCGGCCTCTCTTCTATTTAGTTTTTGTTTTGAACGTGTAAAATGAATGTGGTTTAAGTGTATAGGGTATAAGAATAATACTTATTCCTATATTGCCCTTGTTTATTTCCTTAACATTTTATTTTATTTTCCCCCTAGTTCATTTGTATAAATGGCACGGCTACCTTTCTATTAACAGAAATCCCAATCCCCTAACCATCACATTATTTTATTTAATTTTAACTAATTAAATATCTTAAATAATGTTACTAAAATTAGAGGTGTTACAAACTCCCCTCCTTAAAGAATTTCGTCCTCGAAATTACGATAAGGTACACAACAAATTAATCAAAAAGGTAAAACATACCATCAAACAAATCAGGATAAGCGTATCTAATCCTGCTCTCAGTTTCCCAAGTATAATCTCTATTGTCGTCGCTCCATTGGACCTTAACTAATCTGACTGTTTTGTTCCTCAACCTCTTCTCATCTTTTGCGACTATACGAACGTGTTTTCTAACTATAGTCAAATTCGTTTCTACTATAAGTCCTCTAAACAGTCGGTGCTATAGTAGTCTCTGGGTCTCTAATACACTTTCTTAGATGAGAAATATGAAAAATATCGTGGACTCCTGCAAACTGCTCGGTAACTCTAATCTATATGTGAGTTCCCCGATCCTTTCTATAATAGAAAATGGTTCTACAAATCTCGGTGCCAATTTCCCTGATTTCCCGGATCTAATTACACCTTTCATCGGTGATACCTTAATGAAATCATGATCTCCAACAGAGAACTCTAAGTCTTTCCGTCTTCTATCAGCATAACTCTTTTACCTAGACTGAGCTTCCTTCACCCTAGCTCGAATCAACTCAATCTTCTCTGCAGCTTCTCTAACTAAATCTGAACCAAGAACCAACCCATCCTCGGTCTCTAACCAACAAACTGGAGATTTGCATGGCCTTCCATACAAAGCTTCAAACGGTGTCATCCCTATACTAGCCTGATAACTGTTGTTATATGAAAACTCGACTAAGTGTAGATGGTCTTCCCATGATCTTCCAGAATCTAACACACAAGCTCGTAACAAATCTTTCAAGACTTTGTTAACTCTTTCCGTTTTCCCATCAGCCTATGGATGGTAAGCGGTACTCATCTTGAGCTTGGTTCCTAAAATTTCTTGTAGACTCTTTCAGAACTCACTAATCAATAATGAATCTCTATCACTTACTATACTACTAGGAATCCCATGCAGTCTAACTACATTCTTCATAAATAACTTAGCTAAAACAGGTGTCGTCCTGGTTGACTTAACTGGAATGAAATGGACACTCTTGGTTAACCTATCCACTACGACCCATATACTTTCATTTCCTCAATTTGATCTTGGCAACTCGTTTATATAATCCATAGAAATAGAATCCCACTTCCATACTGGAATATCTAATGGTTGAAGTAACCCACTTGGCTTTTGATGTTCGGCTTTTACCAGTTGACGGTTCAAACGCTGCTTCACTGATAAGCCTACATCCCTCTTCATACCTTCCCAAAAGAAACTCCTCTTCATTTCCTGATACATCTTAGTTCCTACCGGATGAATAGTGAACTTCGAATGATGGCATCCCTCCAAAACTTCCTTCCTAATGTCTCCTACATTCGGAACACTTAATCTTCATTTCTTTCTCAACTATCCATTCTGGTCAAGCCTAAAATCCTTCAGGTCATCGTTCATCGTTCCGTCCCGTAACTTTCTAATCCGTTCAGCTAACACTGGATCCTCTCCTTGCTTAGAAGCAACCCTTTCAACTATCACCGGTCGAACTTCTAAACATGACAACATAATAGTTTCCTTACTAGATCTAGCTTCAGATCTCCACTGTACTCTACATGTTGTCAACGCTTCAAAATCCTTCCACTCAACTATCATTATCAACACTGCATTCTGATGTTTTTGGCTAAGTGCATCTGCAACCTTATTGCCTTTTCCCGGTATGTACTCAATATCGAAATCATAAGCAGCTAAAAACTCTAACCACCTCTACTGTCTCATATTCAACTCCTTCTGAGAGAATAAACACTTTAGTGACTTATGATCCGTATATAACTAATATCTTTCTCCCAAAAGGTAATGTCTCCACACCTTTAACGCAATAATCACCACAGGCAATTCCAAATCATGTGTCGGGTATCTTACCTCATACGGTCTAAGCTGTCGAGAAGCATAGGCAATCACTTTACCTCTCTGCATTAACATAGATCCTAACCCAGTTACACAAGCATTTGTATATACTATTAAGTCCTGATTCCCTTCCGGAATAGCTAATACAAGTGCATTAGTCAATAAGTGTTTCAAGCTCTGGAATGCTTCCTAACACTTATTGGTCCAAACAAACTTCACATCTTTTCGCGTTAGCTTGGTTATCGGTGCTGCTATCCGCGAAAAATCCATTATGAACCTTCGATAATTCCCAGCTAATCCAAGAAACTCTTTATCTCAGTCACTGTCTCAGGGCTCTTCCAATTATTCACCGCTTCAATCTTAGTCGGATTTACAGACAACCCCTTCTCTGAGACTACATGACCAAGAAACTTCACTTCCTTCTTCCTGAAATGATACTTCGAAAACTTCACCTTCAGCTGATGCCGCCTCAACGTCTCAAGCACCACTCTAAAATGAACTTCATGCTCTCTTTCATCCTTAGAGTATATCAAAATATCATCTAAATACCAACATGAATCTATCCATGTGCTCTTGGAAAAATCGGTTCATCAAATCCATAAAGAATGCTGGTGCATTAGTTAGTCCGAACGGATCACTAACCATTCGTACGATCCATATATAGTTCTAAACGCAGTCAAAGGAATACTATCCTCTGCTACTCTAGGCTGGTGGAAACCTGTTGCTAAATCTAACTGAGAAAATACCTTGGCTCCACTCAACTGATCGAACAAATCATCAATTCTAGGTAACAGATATCGATTCTTTATTGTCTTCTCATTCAACTTACGATAATCGATACACAACCTTAACGATCCATTCGGCTTCTTAGAAAACACTACAGCTGCTCTTAAGGCAAACTACTTGGTCTAATAAAATTCTTGCCTTCCAAATCCACCAACTGCACCTTCAGCTCCCTCATCTCGGTAGGTGTCATCCTGCTTGGCGGTCTACTTACTGGTTCTGCTCCAGGTACTAAATCTATCAGAAACTCAATGGCTCGTTTCGGTGGCAATCCTACTATGAGTTCAAAAAAATCCGCGAATTCTCTAACCATGAAAACTCGATTTAACTCGTCTTCTACCTCCACAACACCCAACAAAGCTTTCACCTCACAGCTAGGCTTTTCTACGGTATATATAATCCGATCGCTACAGTCAAGGTGTCTAAGCGATATTTTCCTATCATGGCAAAATATCCTAGCATCGTACTTAACCAATCCATATCCAAAATAATTCTGAACCCTACGAAATCAAACACATGCAAGCTGCAAGCAAAGGTATGACCTAACATATCAAACTCTAAGTGGTCACACTTCATCCCAAGTGTCGCATACCCTCCTATCGGATTTGCAACCCTTAGGGAAGTAACTAGGTATGAAGGTTATAGGTTAAGCTTATCTACTAAACAATGAGATATAAAAGAATGCGATGCACCAGTATCAAATAGAACGCTAACTGACTTACCATGAATCAAAACGTACCTCCCAATATAGCTTTTCCTTTTTCCTCTGTTGTTGGTCTCGAGGTAGCTGGCTCCAATGCAAACACCTTTCATTTCCCATCCTTAGCTGGTTCTTCGCACCGGTTCTTATAATGTCCAATTTGATGACAGTTGAAGCATTTGATATTCTTTTTCCTGATCACGTTCTTTCCTACTCCAGAATGACATTCATTAGCAAAATGCCCTTTCTTATCACACTTAAAGCAAACAACCTCCGGCTTCCCCCTTCTTTGCAGCTCCACCCTTCTTAGCTCCTTTCTTATGGAAGAACTTCCTTTTCTCACCGTACCCCACCTGGACTTCCTTTGCCTTATTTCTCCCTAGAAAAGCAAGCATCTCCCCATTCCTCAAAGTCATTTCCACTACAACATCATATGGATCCCTGATATGTGGTAACATTGCCCTAGCAAGCTCAGGCTTTAACCCCCTGATGAACTTCTCATTCCTCTTAATCACGGTATTCACCGAGCATAACCATATATCTCGCTAACTCCTCAAAACTTGTTGCATACTCCGGCACAGTCATGTCTCTCTGCTCCAATTCAGCAAAATTTCCGAGCAGAGTGGAATTGGCAATCTTTGACATAAACCTCTCATCAAGTCTCCTTTTGAACTTAGCCCATGTCATTGTCTCCTCATTAACTCCAACTATAACGCTATTCCACCAGTACAGTGCTGCTCCCTGAAGCTGTCTAGAAGCAAGCCTTCTCTTCTACTCATCATTGAGCCCTAGATCAGCGAAAATCCTCTCGTAATGAAGCAGCCAATTCTCTACTTCAATTGTGTCATCGGTTCTGATAAATGGCTTTCCTCCCAACTGAGTATAATCCTTACTCAGAATAGCATAGTTATTCACCACCGGAGCTTCCTAAACTCCTCCTCCAACTACTCCAGCAGCAACACCTACCTGCATCATGTTGACAAAGAACTGATACATTGCTCCTACGTCAACATGCGGAACTCCAGCACCCACATTTCCAGCTTGTGCCTGACCGTGGTTCCTTCTCGTATTTGGTCTGGCATTTCCATTTGTAGTGGTGCTTCCCTCTCCAAGGTTAACCCTTCTACTTCTAGCATCCATATCTGTATTCAATCCTCGTAAGATACAAAAGTATAGCCTAAGAGAGATAGGAGAATAGAGAAATAGCATAACTTATATATAGCAAATACAAGTACATTACTATAGCGTTATCCCATAACCCAATATTTTCTCTAATTCCTTAGAATTATGTTTTCAAAAATCATTTTAGTTTAATTATTTTTATAAACCTATGCTCTTATAACAAGGTGTAACATCCCCTATCTGGATTCCCGAAGCTAAACGCTACAGATGCTGTAGTCATCCATAGTATTAACTTCTGGTGATCAAATACGGTAATGTTAATGGTACCATAATATCAGAAGCACTTGAATATGAAATAAAACCTTCACAGATTACAACATTTTTCTGATTACATTTCAAAATAACATTTCATATTCCAAGTTACATAATCCCAAACATTTCATAGATTCAGATCAAATATAATTATTACAGAAATACGCCAAGAGCGACATATGAAGATGCCTCCTTGGATGAACATAGTACTAAATAGTCATAACAGACTTAATACAACATAGCGGTAATAAAACAAAAAAACTCCTAAATATAGCTAGCATCAGTCTCCTGCTCGTCTCTGGAAGCTTTATTCGTCCACCTACTAAAACCTGAAAATCCTCAACCCTTGGCCTACTCAAATCAATTTTGAGCACCTGAGGGTTTAAAGGGAAAACATAAACTTCAAGTCAGACATAAAACCTGGTGTGAATAATACTACACGTCTCGGTTATTTGATATTAAGTGAGACCACGCAGCTTAGCGGAATGGATTTCCCCTCACTAATATCCTTTTAAAACATTTCTTTTACAAATCTTAATCCTACAACCAAAACAGTTAAAACAATAAAGCAATATCATGTAAGCATATAAATCAGATAACAAATGGATTATCTGTCCGAACACTATAGTTTTGTTTGGCTAACTACTAACCTTTTGCTAACTCGGGCCTACCAGAAAAAATAAAAAAAAATATAACTTCTGTTAGATACTCCTCTTCTGGATGGTCTATCCCTAACTTAGTTCTCTAGGGTTAACTGATCCTAATGGTTTTGTAGGCTCACCAACAACCTATCCTTACTCTGTACATATATTCCTTTCCGTGTGTAACATCATTTTAGTCTTACTTGTGACAAAGCCCTACACATTGGAATTTTGGACTAAATTAGATAGGTGCTAATAGCTAATGTATAAGGCACGCTCCATACCATATCAATCCCATCTGGTATTCTAATATCTGAGTCATTTTACTTAGGGTCATATACCCACAAAATTTTTCTTGAAAACATTTTCTCTCAAATTGATTTAAACCTTTAAATCATACTTTAAACAAGAAAAATATACTCTATGCTTTACTCAAATCACCTTGCCATGTTATACATACTTTACACAAAACTTTGTTAACAAAAACATTTAAACCTTTGAACTTACCCCTTTCGAATCCATTGAAAAGTACCCCCTTGGAAATCAAGTAACTACTTTGCATTATAACCTTAGGCCGAAAGGCCGAAACATACCTTTCAAAACCATTCTTAATAAACCTTCCGAAAACCTTGAAAAACCTTTCTTTCAAAAGCTTTAAAACCTTAGACATCCTCTTATCAAAACGCTATAAACATTTCCTTTCGAAAACATTGGAACCTTCCATTTAAAAGCTTTCGAAACCATCGGGGATCCACCCCCTCGAAACCTTTATCTTAAACCTTTCGAAAGCACTAAATTCTTTTCATAGAATCAAACCTTTCGAAAGCACTTGGGTTCAAGTAAAACATGTGGAATAACTTTTCAAAACCATTCAAAACTAAACCTTTCGAACCCATCGAGTTTAACTTTCAATAGAACAAAGGGTCTTAAAACAACTAAGTCGAAAACACTCTTTCGAAAGCTATTTTCTATGGTGTCGAAACCAACCCTTCAAAAGCATTGGAGAAGCGGCTTTTATTTAAAAACAAAGTAACCCTTTTGAAACCATTCGCTTGGAAAGGTGGAAGCGGCAGCAAGGGGTTTCGGCCCCTTCGAAAGAATTAACTTAAAACAAAAGGCGCAACCTCTTTCGAAATTATTCATTTAAAATAACTTAACCTGGTTGGAAGCTAACCAAGTCGAAAACAAAAACAAAGCAAGTGCATTTTCATTTAAAAACAAAGTAAAGCTTCCACCCCTTCGAAACCCTCTGTCTCGACTACATACCTTTCGCGTATGTCTAATCCGCTGTGTACCAAATCTTTAATACCATGCACATTGATTTCGATGGTGATGGAGGTGTAATTTCTTAGTCGAAAGTTAGGTGCCGAAAGTGGTGAAACATGTAAAAAGCATGTATAAACTAACTTTTAACCTTTTTAAGCACTTCTTTTCAACTAACCTGCCTTGTTTGTCAAAACATGATTGGTTGCTAATTTCTTTTCTAAAAGTACCGCCGAAAATTTCAGAAATAACAAATTAAAATATTTATAAAATACTCCTTGTCATTTTATAAATATATAAAACATTTAAGTTCCATACCTTAAATAATTTTATATATCTATTAAAACACTTAGGAAAAATCTATAAAAATTCCCATGAATCACATTTAATATGTTTTCTAACATATATTAATTTCTGACCCAAAGTCATCATAAAATAACCGTAATTAATTTTAAACCCAAGTAACCATTTTATTTACTAGAAAATTAATATTAAATCCACATTAATTCATAAAATTATGAAAATTGAAACTTATCTCTAAAATATAATTTATGATTATATACTAAAATCTCTAGGCATTTGGATGTTATTTAATAGGGTTTTCACATTAAAACGTATCATAAAATCTATATGAATTAGCATAAATCATCAACAAGCATATATATCCAATTTAACAATAAAAAAGATAGCAATATACTTTGCAAAATATTCGAATCTGATATAGAAACCAAAAACATAAAAAATATGAGATGTAGTCATTATTCACCTTAGCTTTGTGATTAAGGAGTTGAGACTTGATCTTGGATTAAGTTGATTAAGCTTCCTCTTGATTCTTGCTTTATCTTCTACTTGATTTTCCTTAATGGTGGCCGACCTCTCTTCTATTTAGTTCTTATTTTAAACGTGTAAAATGAATGTGGTTTAAGGGTTTAGGGTATAAGAATAATACTTATTTATATATTTCCCTTGTTTATTTCCCTAACATTTTATTTCATTTTTCCCTTAGTTCATTTGTATAAATGGCACAACTACCTTTCTACTAACACAAATCTCAATCTCCTAACCATCACATTATTTTATTTTATTTTAACTAATTAAATATCCTAAATAACGTTACTAAAAATTAGGGGTGTTACAAAAGTCATACTCATAAGTAGGGGCGGGTTTGTCAAATCATGAAGATCCTACCGCTTGGGCTTTCCGCTTTACATTTAATGAGTGCAGAACAAGTCAACACTGATTGGTCGAGACCATTCCTTTTCAAAAAGCTACATTATGACCATTCAATCTTGGGGACCGTTGAAGCGTCAACGTTATTAAATATATGTAACGACCGCCCTGCACTTTCGACAACCAATATACTTGTATAGTGCGCTGCTATGGTGCCTGGCCAATGCAGGATGATTGTCAAGGTTATCGAGTAGATGAAACAATCACAGAACCTATCTTATATCTCATAGTGTATTGAATAAATTATAATAATCACCATAGTTATAAAATAAGTGGGACACTAATAACTAAATGAGCCACAATATCAAAGCGCCTAGGTTCATGGTGCTATACAAAATAGTAATATAGTTTATACAACTTGAAATAAACTTAGAGATAAATTGTCTTAAATAAAAATCTAACACTGTCTAGGCACCACAGTGTCGCACATCGGAATAAGCAATAGTAAGCCACATATAATTACAAAGAAGCACCATTTCCTGCTTGTCCATTTGCACAGCACCGCGTATCGCCCAAACCAACTATCTAGTCTACTTATTAAGAGCATTCGAGATAATAAGAAGCAAAGCTAAAACATCAAGTAAAACAACATCTGGTTAACTAGCCCATCTACGATAAACAAAAAAAAAACATCTAACTTCGAAGTCTGTGTCTATCCCATACATATTTTATAGTAGTAGGAAGCAAAATATGTCAAGGCATAACCTAATCCCTATGCTCGACTAACCTAGACTTTGATACCAAATGTAACTACCCGCACTTTAATGAGTTTAAATTTTGACTAAATTAAAACCAACAATCCATGCCATATTGCATTTGGGTTTTGATTTAGTCAAAATTCGGGTCCATTAAGATGTAGGTAGTTACAAAAGTTATTTATCACAAAAGCATATGAGGTTGGGTTGTTATAAATAAGGAGGAGGAGAAGGCACAAATAAGGGTGAAGGTTTAAATAGGCATCTGGTTAGAGTAAAAAATGGAGATATAATCTCCTTTTGTTACTCAATCTATGTTACCAATTCAAATCACTACTCGAACATTTGAAAACCCCACCCCCTTCTCACCTATGGTCGACCGATACACGAGGCTGTATAGGCCTTTAAAATTTCCAACCCATTTTATAATTGATTTATTTAGATCAGGTTAAAATATTTGCAGATATCATAACATATATAACTTTTATATATACATCCAATTAAGTGTTAATAGCATAAAAAATAGAACTAAAATTTAAGAATTAATATTTCATAAATATTAATTAATTTACAATGATTATAAATTAATTAGATCATGTGGTATTTTAGAGTAATCAACGTTACAGTTGTACAAATCAAAGCTGTAAATTCAGTCCGCGATTAATATCAAATAATTTGAATATTAATGTTTACACGTTGCCATAGCTAATTGTGTGATAATTTGGCCGAATTTATATCTTACAATTTCTCAATAAAATTCAATTTTACTATTTTAAGCATTACCCGGTAGTAACGATTATTTACACCAATTCTCTTCGTCAAAACTATAGCACTTTAGGACTTATGGAATTCGGTTTTGGTCAAAATTCCAATATCGCCCACATTCAGCTTGTTTAATCCAAACACAAGGTTCTTGGTTCAATAATAACAATTATTATTAACCATACTGTAATGACTAAAGACTTCTACTTTGAGTTGATTACAGTTGATCGTGATACTAATATCATATAACTAAGGAGATGAATTCTTTATTGAATGATGTTTCATTTCTAATGCTTTAACTCAGACACAACTATAGTTGTTGATGGATGTCATACCATAATTAAACTATAACCAAAGTGGAGTATGCACATTGAAGTTCGATAGTATTCTCAAATCGAGAAACTTTGTAATATAGTCACTTCAAGATTCTATGTTTGACCTTAGTTATATTAACCAACAGAAAACTCTTAAGTGATTCAATCCACAGTTATCAGACAACTATTAGTACATAACCCTTTAGTGCCCCCCAACAGTCATAGGTAATAAATTGCCCAACATTTGAAAAGCGTTACGTAGTCAGGTCTCAACAAATGTATCAATATACTTTCTCCAAACATATCGACTAGGAATATTTAAAACAATATGTTATTTTTAGTCTGATAAATTTATCGTGATTACAACACATTGCAATAACTATCACATAGCGTATTATTTAAGGATTTTCTTTTTAATATACTACAAGTTAAATAATTAATTAACATAACACAGTATGACAAGTATATAATAGAAAAGAAAAAAATATCTTTTATTTCAAACGAGATTTAATTACAGAATTAATAATTTATAATAAATTACAAAATTTTCCCTATGGCATACCCCTAACTCTATCAAAAGGAATTTAACATCATCGTAACCGGGAGTCAACTCAAAATCAAAAATACTCTATGGCTACAATAATTTCTATTATTCGATAACTGTTATCATTTAATCCAAGGACGTTGAATTTGGTCTTTGTAATGAACTATGGATATTACTAGAGTTTTGGAATACTCTAGATATCTATGTGATATAGTGATGACAAAAGAAAACGTTCATAGACATCATCATCTAAGAGTGTATTTTTAACTAGATTAACATATGATTTTCCTAAACTATCTATAAGCAACAAAACTTATGACATAATGCCACCCTAATGAAGCCAAAAGTGGTTGGGACTTTGGTATCAAATTGTTTGATATTATTTCTCACTGAATTCTCACATGTGAGTCATACAACAAAAAATGGTTGAGTGAGTTCCAAAAGAGATTAATTTATAACTATTATGAACTAAAGGGAGAAATTAATATAAATGTTATATTAATTTACTTGAGAGAATTAATATTATTGGAGGACTAATTAAAATAATATATGCAAATTTTGTATATATTTTTTAACTGATTAAAATGGTCGAATAATATTCAAATAAATATAATGAACATTTAAATTGTTTAAAACAAATCATGGCCAAGAATTAATTTTCAATTAATATAGGTTGGCCCCCATTTCATATAATACATATTGATGCATTTTTATATTTATTTAAGGTTTGGTTTTATTTATGGAGAGGTAGATTAGATCTAGGCTCATTTAGATAGGCTGTCCACAATTATATATAATGGTATCTTCATGAAAACCTAGCTACCCAGAATAGTCATTTGAGTTTCAGTCTCTTTCTCAAAACTATAATCTCTGTTAGGATTCGCTGGCCAAGAAGAAAGTTTTCAACTTTACTTCAATGAAGGAGAAGGCCTCCAAAAAAGAAACACAATCAATTTCAAGGTGTTAACAAATGGCAAGAAGCTAGGTAATTCATCTCTAATCTGATAATATATTCATTTTAATATTACTTTATGATTTTGGCATTATAATTGATTGCAAAACAATGAATTCAAATCTATAGTTCGTGTGTGTGTACACAGACAAAGATACATACATACATACATACATACATACATACGTGTGTGTGTGTGTGTGTTTTTGTGTTACAAATATAAATTGTATGCAAACTTTATTATAAAACAATGGATTCAGATCTATAGTTTGTATAGATATATATTACAAGTCTAAAGTTTATGTAAATTTGATTGTAAAACAATGAATTCAAGTCTAAACTTTGTCTAAACCTGATTGTTAAACGATGAATTCAAATCTATTTATTACAAAACTAAACTTTAGGTCAAAATATTTTCAAACTATATAGCAAAATCACTGGAGTAAAACCAGGATCTGAGATTTGATAATAAATTTAACGTACATGTGTATAGTTCTCTAATGCAATAAATTTTCAATTAGTCAAACTATTATTTTAAAATTCAAAATTGAAATTTAAACATGCTAATAGTTAATATAATTAGTAATTTATATTTATGTTGATGTATTAAGTATGTGTTTAATTTTATTTATGTAGATATATTAAGTATGTATTTAATATATATATATATATATGTTAATATATATGTATATGCAAAACCACATGTATATAAGTGTTTTCATATAGAATAAGTTCTAGCAGTATATATTCAGGGTCTACCATAGGGTAAGACGACCAGGGCAATTGCCTAGGGCAACTACCCACAAGGGGCAACCTCTTGATCCAAAAGTCAGTATACATGAAAAGTTCATAATAGTTTTGTTCGATAATAAGAGTAATACTTTATTCAAGCAGGTAACTCACTTTGATGTCTCAGAATTCGAGCATGTGACCTCTAAGACCTCAGTAATGTCACTTGCCACTTGAGCTGGCAGTTCTCTTAAAAGTTCACAATAGTTTAGTGCATCAATTAGATGTTTAGTGTTTGCAACCAAATTGGTCACAAACACTCAAAATTAGATTTATGTAGAGAAGTAAGTGAAGAAAATAAAATTAAACCGAGGAAAATATTAAGCTAAGAAGAAATAAAAAGCAATAATCAGAAACACAAAGATTTACAGTGGTTCGGCATTGTATGCCTACGTCCACTTTGAAGATTATCTTTATTGATCACTTCTAAATCCGATTACAGCAATTGGGGATAGAAAACACTTGATTACATTAAAGTCTAGAGTAACAAGCAACATAAAGGTCCTCAAAATGACCCAGTAGACCAGTATTTATAGGTAAAGACGACCATCAATCTCTATGAAACTTCGGTTGAAAGACCTTCTAATCCACATGGGCCTACCAGAGGGATCTCTAAGCCTAACTCTCAATAAGGAGGGATTGGTACTGATCCCTTCATTGGTCGATTTTTGGGCCGCGATCCCTACGGTGGCTTTTGTATGCTAAAATATGTTTACCCTTCAATTCTCATGTCGTTTGAACCACTAGAGCTCGAGTTATTGTTCAATTTTGACTTGATATCACTTGTGAACTGCTGACAACCGAACCCTCTATAGGGTTGTATGCCAATCCCTCAAAATTTGTCCTTATGACGTGCGATCCCTAGGGTAGGTTCCCTAGGGTCCGAATACCTTTCCTTCCAAATTTCATAGGCTTTGGAGTTGTAAATCCCGAGATATAGAGTGTTGTATGCATGAATGCACTTGAAACTTGTTAGATGCCGATCCCTCTTTAATATAGCCTGCCGATCCCTCTCCATCAACAATGTCGATCCCTTCCATCTTGCCATGCTATGTCGAACCCTTTCATTCGTTGAGCCATATTCCATGCTTTGAGCATCCTACATTGTGCATCCATCAAATCTGTTCAATTCTGACTTCATATAATCATCTGTACTCCACCTCCAGCCCCATAATAATCATTCTAGATTCATCGGCCTTGATGGCAATCGGATCTAACTCGTGCAACCAGTTCAATATAGCCGGGCTAGAATGTCGGGTAATACTTTCCCTCCAAAGTACGTCTTGTGGTTAACATGACGTGCTTTGAATCGTTGAGAATGAGATCCATCTAGCTTTCTAAACAGTTGTTATTCTTTTACTGGATCGTTTTTCCAAGGCGTCGAATTCTTCATTGATTGCCTTGACACCTAGTCGATTTTCGATAATATAAATCCAGTGCAATATCCCGCCAACTGATATATATAAATCTGGTTCTGCGAGACCAATAAGCTTTTGTTATCTGGTCCAGCCTCGAACTCTAAGGTTTCAGGTTTGACTTCAATTTCTGCAGATTTCAAAAATTGGACTTTAAAGTCATACATGGACGTGCTCATATATACGTTTTTGTTGCTGGCTCCCGAACGTATTATGAACACTTACAGGTCGTTTCCATCATAGTATTTTGTATGTTCATGCTTATAGCCAAACACTTATAACAATTTTTTTTCTTTTCTATAGGGATCCGCACATGCTTGGCCGACCCCTCTCATTCTTTTCTTATCTTCCCTCTTTTTTGTATAGGGGTCGGCATGCATTTAGCTGATCCCTTTCTATCTTCTTTTTTTTACCAAGGCTTTTGTAGGTGTCAGCATATATGTATGCCGGTCCCTTTTTTAAGTCTGTGCTACCAGGGATCGACGAGCTTTCGTGCCGATCCCTCTCCACACTGTGTGCTCAGTGTTTTGGGCCGAACCTCGCCTATATATATACACACCAACCTTCCATTCCTTCCATTCTTACTTCTCTCATTCTCTTGTCATTTGCCTTTGCACCGAACCCTCGTTTCTAACTCATGACACCAAAATTTCTAGCTTCTAGCCTCAAATCCACCTGCAATCCAATCTTTCCTACAAACTTGTTTCTTATTTCCTTTCAATTCAAACATCCCCAAACGCTCGCCTCCATCTTAACTCAAACATTCACATAGGTAAGATTTCGAACTATAACCTTTAATTATACGATGAGGTTCTGGATTTCATGTTGCTAGTGATCACAGTGGCGTTCGAGGCTATGACGGCATTGCGATTGAAGCGTCCTGAAGGAAGTGAATTATTGGTGGATAGGGTTCGGCAGAATATGTAAGGGGAAGGAAGATGGAAGGAAAAATGGTAGGAGGAAGATGGAGCGAATGAGGGATCAGTTTTGGATATTTGATTCTATGTTGATCCCTTGTTGTAGAGTTTAGAAAAGTTGAGGATGAAGTAGAATAGGGATCGGTGCGCTCAGGTTGAAGAGAGGGCTCGGTTGTGAGGCTGTGGGAAAGGGATCGGCCTATCCATAGGGAATGGCCTAAACATAGGGATCAGCTGGACTTAAGGATTGGTAGGTCTTGGGTGAAGAGAGGGAACGGTAGAGAAGCTTTGGGATAAGGGTCGGTATGCAGGATTCGGTCCATAGAGATCGACATAAGGACTTGTAGGGGTTCTTTGAACTTTTAAGCTAGCCTAACCTTACTTGTTTGATACTAATTCATCCAGCGAACTCGAACATATGGTGAATGAACACTAAAACATGCATATTTACTACTGAACTCAAGATTGAACAATCAAATCTATGGAACTTTCTGCATATACTAAAAAATTACAAATGGACTCGAATGACAAACTTCACACTTCGATATAATGACAGTCGATCCCAAAGCTTTTACAACTGATCAAGCTCTCCGCCAGTTGTGACGGTCAGCGATGACGGGCACTTTGGTTGGAATCCAATGTCTCGTTGTCTAACTTTTTTTCTTCTGATTTTAAATTGTTTATCTCTGCCATACACTTCACTACACTACACCAGCTTACACTTAACACGGGAGTAGCAGGTAAACTTTTCTAACCTCGATTATCTACTGAGTGTAGCTAATATGTACTCCAGACGATCAGAGCATTTAGCTGGTATGTCTTCTGAATCGACCATGCAAAACATTGATCTTGAAGCAAAATCAAGTTCTGCGACTATATCCGGCAGGCTTTCTCCTAGCCATCAAGTAGAACAGACAGAAGTTTGTGGCCCGCCGGTCGACCTTTTTCTCAAATGTTTCGGTCCTCCCGGCGGAGGATGTAAGCCCTGCTCCAGATGCAGTAGAGGATCTCATTCTTCTAAATAACCCGATAGATTCACAAGCCTCCTGAATTGGTGAGGCTGCCCTTCGCCGGCTGTGTTTTATATACGGAATTCCATTTGTAGACGTCTTGGTCCCTTCAATAAACAACATGCCTCACTTGCCCCCAGAGGGGTACACGACGTGTAACAAATTTATGTGCTGGGCTGGATGTGTACCTCCCTTTAATTCGTTTATTCAAGAGAAGCTGAGATATCTTGGAATAGTTCTCACTCAACTCCATCCAAACAATTACGCCTTCCTATATGGAATCTTTCTACTATTCATGAGTGTTCTATTTCGCCCGCCAACTCCCGAAGATATAAGATTCATTTACAACTTCAAACGGTGGTCAGGATGTCCCTCCTATGTTTTTCTTGAACCTTCGCCAAACATCAAGTCTTGACTGGTGCTTGGAATAAACTTTCTCTGTTCAAGCATGAGTGGCTCTATGTTCGACGTCCACCCGGCTTCACGAGGCGACGGTTGGAAGGACGTATGTGTTACTTTCATCTTATTTTTAAGTTCGTTAATCCAAGTCATATTTTAAAATCTACCAACATCGGGGATTATTTCAAGTGTCCGTCCATGTCCTGAAGGAGTTAATTTTTCAAGAGCGGTCACCGCCATTCGTGCTACCCCTGTCGAAGATAGGGATATCAAACTTCTTGTTACTGATGAGTTACTATCTTTATTCGAGCTGCTAGAAGAGGGTCGTAGCATTGGGCTCCCCGGAAGCGTAGCATTGTTGAGAAACATTAGAGAGCAAAAAAGAGATGCCATCAATCCTGTCGTGCCCCCTACCGAGGGGACTAAGGATGACATTGAAGAAGGTGAGATTAGGGGTTCTCAAGCCAGTGAACCCGGAGACGCTAATATGGGCCCAAGCAAGGCACTCGTGGTTGAACAGTTGCAAGGTACACAATCTCAAATACCCACCAAGAGAAAGAAGAGGCTGGCATACAAAATTCGTAAAAGAAAAACTATTGCAGATCCAGAATTTGTCACTATTGCTATTGAAGAAGAATCATCTTCCCAATACTTGAAAAAACCACTGAAGGGATTTTCAAATCTCCAAACTCCAGATGATATTATGACCTACGACTTTCCAAATATCAACATCAAAGAGGCTCAATTCTCTTACTAGGAGCCGTGAAGGCATTCATCCTTCTGATAAAGGAGATAGAACGCCCATAAGCAAGGCTGCAGCCACCGGTCTGTCAGGTGGAACACTAGAACACTCACAACCACGTGCACTTCACTACATGCTCTTTATTAATCTTTCGCATAATAATTACCCACATGTTCCCATTTGGTCTTTGCAGGTGCAATAACTCGATCCTGGGCGTTCGATCACTTAAGAGGTTCTTCAACATATCATCGATCTAGCCGTGACTCGGAGTCTGGCCGGCGTAGGGAGAAAGATGATGGATGGGATAAAAGCTATCATTCAAGGGAATCCTCCTCTTTTAAGCACAGGTTCTAGTCCCAGACATCTCGCCACGGAAATCAGCCTAATTTTCCTGCTTACGGCGGAGACCGGCCTCCTTAGAACGACCCCCAAATCGCCACATCACATGAGAAACATTCTGGTTCTTTGAGCTCTAAGTAGTCTCGCGACCGTAGATCAAGCAAACATCTAATTGTCGCTTTTGATCTGTCCTTGTCGACCGTTGATCCTGACATTTCTACAACAGAGAAATTGGTCGAGCTTAAGGCCACTTTCCTGAAATCTTCTTTGATGGGCTTAAATTCCTTCCTACAATACATACGATTCTGGGGCATGCTAAAGCGAGTTCTCTTGCACGTGTCAATGACGTGTTCGTGCAGCACGAATCGTTTCAGCACTTAGCGGAAAAATCTCCAAAGTGTCAATTGAGCGATAATATGAAATAGGTCTTCTCAAGCTAGAGGTGATGCATGATAAAGACATAATCAAACATCAAAATGCCAAACTATCGAAATTGGCAAAAAAACTTACCGAAGTAGAGAAAAGTTCTAAGAAAACAGCAGAGGCGGTGAGCCGTTTAGAAACTTTTCATAAAAAAGAACTTGATGTTGCCCTCGATCGCAGCGGGGCGCTTGCTCAAAAAAAGATTCCTTTGTAAAAGGAAAAAGATGTCTTGGCCCGCTGCCTCGAGGAACTTGTGGAGCTTCTCAAAAAAGAAAGGGAAGAGAAAATTGAGGCTCAAGAAGAATCGCAAAAGTCCTGCAAAGAGGCTGTCGAAACCAAGAGCCTGAAGATTAAAATTGATGAGCAATTCGCTAAAATAGAAGTTCTTAAAGAGGAGGCTCGAGAGGAAGGCGTAAAGAAATGATTGAACAAATTGAATCTCAAGTGCAAGACGCTAAAGAGTCTGGTAGGAATGAAATCAATGACTTGTTTGATCCATTGATCGTTGAATACAACGCCAAAGTCCTCATCCACCGTGACTTGAGCTTTCTTGGTTAAGGTTATCTCGAATCACTTGTTGAAGCTTGGAAGCACATCGTTGAGATGAAAAAGAGAGAATTGAGCGGAGCTGCACTTGATGAAGAAAAATTAGTGCGAGAGATCCTCCGCAGAAACGAACCCCTAAATCTAGCTGCCGTGAAACTCCGATACTTTAATGTTTCTGCGCCTTCTGACAAAGGGGAACATATTATCGGATTTTCAGAGGCCAATCCTAACGGTCTCTCTTCTTCCAAAGCAGCAGGAACATCGGCCTCCTTCGGCCCGGACCAGGACTTGGACTATGATCAGAAAGGCCTGATTATCAATCCAAAGCATTATCCCCTATTTTGGAAGGAGGTACTCCAACAACAACTGAGAGCCAACCGGATATGGGTATTGCGCTTTAGTATCTAATTTATAAAAGGTTTTGTTATTCGTGCCCAATAATTTTAGGCTTATCTCTTTGTTTTAACAAATTTGCAGCTCTTTCGGATCCCGGCAAAACTCCTAAAAGCGATGCTGCTGTGGAGCAACAAGAGAAACTAGAAGAAGTTCCGACAACTGTGATATACAGAGGCCCAATGCTCAAGTCATCAGATCTCTTGACGAAGATAAGGTCAAAGATTCGCTCCCAACGGATGAATCTAACGATATTGTCATTAACGGCACCTTTGAACGCACCGATGAGGTTAGTTTGAAAGAGCAGATTGAAAAGGAGGAGTTGCTGAAAAAAGGCTAAAGCTAAGTCTGTTAAGGCGGACATCAACGATGCACACCTTATCCTATTACAAGTTATTCTACCTGGCGGGTCAATTCTAAGTGAACTTCCTTATATCTCTGAAAGCTCTCCTGCAAAAGGTGGCAAAAGATCTAGGAAGAGAACCATCAGAGGGTCAGGTGGCACCACTCCCGAAAATCCAAAAAAGAGAAGAGGTCAAAGAAATAGCCGTCACTTCGGCTCAGTGTATATAGTTTGCATAGTCGTTTGTTTGTCGTTTCTTTTGTTAGTTGTGGCTGTATGGGTATGAGTCCCGGTTTATTGAAATAACTTATACTACAATCTTAAAACCTTTCATGTGAATAAAAGTTTTTGTTTTCATTGAGCTTTCATGTGAATTGCCATTTAAGTAGTTGAACTATTACTTTCCATTTAATGTACTTGTAATTCGTTGTTCATTAATCCTGGTAACAATTCACCAACTCTATCCCAAGGCCTCTATGTGGTCGTGGCCTCGAGTTGTATCAAACACTAAGCTTTAGCCTTAGTGTTACGCCATCAAATCCAGTGATTTTTGAGTAACTATACTCCTGTCCCTAGTCTTATATTAACGGGGTTAGATGTTGGATGGTCAAACTCCATTCTTAGCGAATTTATTCCTCCTGTCGGTTTCAGGTCGGAGTTCATGGAATAGTGAATAGTCGAACTCCACTCATCTATTCGTTGATGCACATATCCGCACTTTGGGGATAAAAGTTAGTTGATGGGTGGTCGGGTCGCACCCAATCTATGTTTATACTCTAGTCTGCATTCTGGGGACTTAGAGTTGTTTCGCGGGTGGTCAATTCACACCATATTTATGTTTATACTCCACTCCACACTCTGGGGACTTAGAATTATTTCACGGGCGGTCGATTCACACCCGACTTATGTTTATATTCCAGTCCACACTCTAGAGACTTAGAGTTATTTCGGAGAGCAGTAAGATCATACTCTCCTTAATTGATTGATCAGCCCCCAGGGTGTGGGGTTTGATTCAACGAGTGATCGGTCGTGTCACGGTCGCTCTCAATTTATCTTAGTCTCACAGTTTGGCAAGATTTATTCGATTATCAAATGGTTGGCCACATTTATTCCTCGTTATGCATCCCGTTCGTTGGACTATGAATGAGAGTTGTCAAATGAATAAGTGGACCAAGCTCATCTTGTTTAGTCCCATTGGGAATTAGCATGATTGATTAGTTTCAAACTCTGGGAGCATGTTCATACATATCGACATCAATCAGTTTCTCTCTGTAATTAATATATAATGCTACAACAAACATAAATATAAAGGAAGTCCGAAACTTTATTCATTAAACGGAAAGGAAAAACACAAAGTATCTTATTACACATCTGGAAAATCAAATGCTAAAGCATATTCTGAAAGCAAATACAACTAAAATGAATAAGAAATAAACTAAGTGAAATAGCGTTGTAGGTGCTCGCTATTCCACGTCCTTGGAAGTGTGATGCCATTAACAGTCGCTAGCTTAAAACTTCCTTCTCCAAGCCTTTGTTCAATGACATATGGTCCTTCCCATATTGGATTCATGTGCGATGGGGTAGGAAAAACCCATTTCAGGATGAGATCGTCGATTTCAAAGGTTCTTGGTCGGACTTTAATGTTGTAATACCGAGCGTCTCGGTGTCGATGCGCAGCTGCCCGCAAATCAACTTCTTCGCACTTTTCATCTATAAAGTTAAGAGATTCCAAGAGGAGATCTTTATTCGTTTTGGGATCATAATAAGACACTCGATGAGAAGGAACTTCGAGCTCAACATGAATAATGGCTTCGGAACCGTAAGCAGCGGAAAATGGAGTATGGCCAGTCGCAGACTTGTGGGTGGCCCTGTAAGCCCGCAGTGCTGTAGGGAGTTCATCCACCCACCTCCATCTAGCCTTCTCCAAATGCTTCTTCATAATGGACTTTATGATTTTGTTTATATTTTCATTCTATCCATTTGCCTGAGGGTGAGCGACCACTGCAAATCTCTTTTCAATACGGTATCTCCGGTAAAGTCTTTGAATTCAACACTGTCGAATTGAGTCCCATTATCTGTTACGATGGTTCGCGGAAGACCGAAGTGGCATATGATGTTTCGAACAATAAAGTTGATTACTTTCTTGATTGTGATCATGGCTAAAGGTTCTGCTTCAGCCCATTTGATGAAGTAATCAACTACAACGATAGCGTACTTTGCACCACCTTTAAAGATCAGTAAGGAGCCGATTTTATCTATACCCCACATCGCAAATGGCCATGGGCTGACCATTTGCGCGATTTCCGTTGGCGGAGTTCTTGGAACTTTTGCATATATCTGGCATTTATCACACCGTCTTACATAATCAACAACGTCTCGATTTACAGTTGGCCAATAATACCTGTAACAGAGTATTTTCTTTGCCAGAGTTTGCCCCCAGTGTGGTCGCCGCATTCACCTTCATGAACTTCTCTTATCACGAGCGACACGCTAGAGTAGGAGAACAAAGAAACCTTTCCTGTATATAATTCCTTCCTGCATGACATACCATGAAGCCTTACGAACGACTTGTCGCTTTTTATTTCTTTTATCTGGTAGGATCCATGTAGTAAATAGTCTTTGAATTGAGTCATCCATGATTCTATCTCAGGTTCCGCTTCCAGTGTCTAGTCGATTTCTGTCATGTTTATAGTTGGGGAATTTAATACTTCGACCGGAACCAAGCCCATCTGCTGTGCATTGCTGGTACTAGCAATCTTTGTTGATGAATCAGCCTCTTTGTTTCAATCTCGTGGAATATGCGACTTGTCATAATACTCAAATTCTATCAACAACTCTTGGACTTCGTTAAGGTATGTGGCAAGCCATTATCCCTTAGCTTGATAATCTTCCCTTAACTTGGTAAAATATCAATCACGAATCGCAAAAGATTTTGAGAGATTTTATTCCAAGTTCTTTAGCGGGTTAAGGTCCAGTAATCAGAGCTTCATACTCAGCTTCGTTATTTGTCGCTGGGAAATCAAGCTTTAATGCATAACAGATTGACCGACTTTCAGGAGTTACAAGCACAATTATAGCTCTAGAAAAATGATCGTTAGACGCTCCATCAACATACAATTTCCACTGTATGGTTGGGATTTCACTGCCTTTCGAAGAATAAATCTGCACAGCAAACTCTGCTATAAAATCTATCAGTGCCTGACCCTGGATAGCCCTCCAAGGAAGATAAGTAATATCAAATTGAATAAGCTATATATTCCACTTGAGTAACCTTTCAAATTTCTCAGGTCGCTGTAGGACCTGTCGTAACGGCTGGTCGGTGTAAACATTGATCGGGTGTGCCTGAAAGTATGGACGAAGCTTCCGTGATGCAATTAGTAAGCAGTATGTCAATTTATCTATTTTTGGATAGTTCCTTTTATCTCCTGTTAACATTTTGCTGATGTAATATACCGGCCTTTGGATCCGATCCTCCTCGCGAAGCATTGCGGCACTTATAGCGTGTGCCGATACGGCCAAATAAATGTACAAATCTTCATGATCAACCGGCTTCGACAAGATGGAAGGTCTCCCCAAATGATTCACTAAAGCCTGAAACGCATCTTTACAATCCTGCATCCATTCGAAGTTTCATTTCCCTTTCCTAATCAAATCAAAGAAAGGAATGCATTTGTCGGTAGCTCTAAAGATAAATCGCCTTAAGGCAGCAACATTTCCATTAAGACTCTGCACTTGTTTAATAGTCCTTGGCACTTGGATATCACAAATAGCTTTAATCTTCTCGGGATTAGCTTCAATTCGACGAGCATTAACAATAAAACCAAAAAAATTCCATGATGCAACACCAGAAGAACACTTCAAAGGATGGATTTTCATCTTGTAATATCGGAGGATGTCAAACATTTCTACAAAGTCTCTAACGTGGTCGTTTGATCGTCGTGGCTTCACGAGCATATCATCCATATATACTTCCATCGTTTTTCCAATCTGATCTTAAACATTTTTTTGACTAAGTCTGATAAGTCGCTCTTGCATTCTTTAATCCAAATGGCATTACTACATAGCATTACAATCCAACATCGTTAATGAAACTGGTATGCTCCTGATTGGGAATATGCATCGGGATTTGGTTATATCCCGAGTACGCATCCATGAAAGACAATAATTCGTGTCCTGTGGTTGAATCCACCAGCTAGTCGATTCCGGGAAGGGGAAAACTGTCTTTGGACATGCCATGTTCAAATTTAAATAATCAATGCATGTTCTCCATTTCCCATTTGCTTTCTTCACAAGTACAAGGTTATATACCCATTTGGAGTAAAGGGCATCACGGATAAACCCGTTGACTTTTAGTCTATCCACCTTCTCTTTGAGAGCGGTAGATGTCTCCAGATCCATGCCACGTCCTTTTTGCTTCACGGGACATGCCTCAGGTCGATAATCAATGCGTGGCTTGCAGTAGCAGGCGAGATTCCACACATGTCAGAGTGAGTCCAAGTGAACATGTCTAGATTCGCTCGGAGAAAACTAGCAAGTTCTTTCATCATCGGGGGATGAGCTGTGACCCAATTTTAGAACTCGTGATGGATCGTCGTGACTGAGCGGGATATCAATTGTCAGCTCAACCGGTGAAGCCTTGGTCTCTTTGGGCTCCTCTTCATCATCTCTCGGATCTACATCTCTATAGGACCGACTGTGGAGCCCGAGCCAAGGCCCAGGCGCTAGTTGTCAATCTTTGGTAGCTTGGATGCAGACAGTCTTGTCCACACCCTTACCTTTTTCTTTGCGCTGAGCATCTCTTAACTCAGCTACATAATAGACACGTCCAGTCGCCTGATCGCCATGAACAACTCCAACACCATTATCTGTCAGCAACTTCAAAGTCAAACACCATGGGGCAAGAGCTGCCCAGAATTCAGCTAAGGTCGGTCGACCCAGAAAAACATTATATGGAGAGTCAACATCCAAAACAATAAATGGCAAGATCTGCACTCTCTTTCGTTCACCTTCTCCCAACTCTATAGGCAATTCCACATAACCAACAGCTTTAGTTGCAACGCCGTTAAAACCGTGTATACGAGCTTTAGAGGGTTTTAAATCTTTGGCTTCCATCCTCATCTGATCATAAGCTTTTTTGAAGATTATATTTACCGAACTTCCATAATCGATCAGTATATTTCTCACTAAAGCGAGGTCAATCATGGCTGAAATGACTATTGGGTAGATTGTCGGAGCCTCTACCTTGCATCTCTGTTTCTAAACACAATATCATCTGCCATCGTATGTTGCTGTTTTGCCGGAGCTCCACCTTTTGTATTCGAATAGCATTCAAAATCCACATGCCTAATTGTGCTAGAATAGCGCTCCATCTCTTGCCAACTCTTATCTGCTGGGTGCGGTCCTCCGACTATCGTATTTATCACCAGTCCACCCAAGCTCCTCAGCCCTATGCGGCACTTGTCCTCGGTTGGGGTCAGATGTCCCATGCCCGCCATTCTGCGGAGCTTTCACAAACTGTTTTAATTTCCTTTCTCAAATCAGCTTTTCTATAACATCCTGGAGATGCCTACATTCATTTGTATTGTGCCCATAGCAATTGTGAAACCGACAATAATTCCCGGTCTGTTTCTGCTTCTCTGCTGATTCCTTTGGAGGCGGCTTCCTATATTGCATGGTATTGCAAGTAGACAAATAGATATTCTCCAAGTACGTATTCAATGGTGTATAATTATTATACATTGGAACCTTAGGTTTCAATCTGCCAGAATCCCTTTTTCGTTCTCGGTTCCTAACTCCGCCTCTCTTTTGCTGGTTTGATTTCTTCTGAACATTCACTTGGACCTTTCCAGAACCGTCATCAGATTTTTTTTATTGCAATGTTACTCTGTACTCCTTCTCCACTTGGTCCCGCAACATGCTTCTTCCTAGAGGACCTAGCTTACTCCTTTCTCAAATACCGAGCCGCCTTTGCGTAAAAGCGCTCTAACGTTGCAGACGGCTTACCAGCTAACCAATCACCAAACTCAGACTCTAGATCAATCCCTATCGTCATGGCCGTGAGTATCGCGTGGTCATTCGGATTCCTAACTTCCGTAGTAGTTGTATGAAACCTCTCCAAATAATCTTTCAACGGCTCTCCTGGAGCCTGAATCACATTGGAAAGGGACATCACATCTTTGTGATGAGTCACATGCATCTGACTACAAACTTGGTTGCCAAATCATCAAATCTAGAAATTGATCGCGGGGGTAGTCTCGTAGACCACATCATCGCTATTCCAGAAAGAGTTATGAGAAAGCACCTACACTTGGTCACATCATCAGCTCGCGCGGAATCCATCGGCCATTCATATCTCATGATGTGCTATCTGGGGTCGGTTTTTCCCTCTAGGCAGGCATCTACGGCATGTTGAACTTCCTTAGATACCATGCATGTAATACACTATCAGTGAACGGGGTATGACTTCTTGAGATTCCCCAATCATCGTTGGTTAAGCCTTGGTTCTCCCTCACTAACTATTTGACCGTTGCCGATAAGTTCGGTGTTTGGATGGCTGGTGCCAAGCGATTGTCGGGCTCCACCTCACGTCAATGGTCCGGTCGATGTCTGCGGGCCGTTTCATGCCTTCTTGGTTCACCATCTTCCCGATGCACATATTGTACATTCATTTGGTCATCATTCCGGGGAAGTACTTGGTCAGTATTCAATCGAACTCCATTATCTAAACCATGGGAAACATTTCCACCTCGATTCCAAAGATGCATGGGGGAGTCCCTCCTCTGGAGAAGGGATCGATACTGATCCCTAGGGAGGGATCGACACCGATCGATCCTGGCGGATCGCGACGGTCTACCAGGCGGCGCTCTGAAGTTTCTGCATGATTTTCTTCTACCTTGCGATGCATGTGCCTGTGATATTCATCCGATGAGCTAGAACTTTCCGATACCGAGTAAGGAGTGCGATCTCTCCTACCTTTCCCACACCGTTGTTGAGTGATTTGGTTCATCAAGTTGATATTAGTATGAATTTGCTGATTTAGTTATCAATAACTCCCCATCAACTCTCTCATTAAATTATGAAATTCAGCTCTTGTAATAGAGTCAGTGGGATTCTGAACTTCAACCGGATCAAAATTCACATTTGTTGGTTGATTGCTTGGGTTTCCTTGCTGAATGCTAGCAGTCTTATTTCCTTCCACGTTTTAAGAAGTGGATCTAGTATGTCTCACCATTATTAATTACTTCGCTTTACATTCCTACAAATCTGAGTAGTATAAGCAACTTCTTGAAGATAAATACATATCTCCTTTAGGGGATTTGTCCAATCCAGTGGCAACAAAAGAGATCCTAGCAAGCTAAGAATCAAGCTTCTTAATGAAAGCACCAAAATGTTTGCAACCAAATTGGTTACAAGCACCCAAGAACAGATTTATGTAGAGAAGTAAGTGAAGAAAATAAAATTAAACTGAGGAAAAAATTAAGCTAATAAAAAATAAAAAATAATAATCGAAAACACAGAGATTTATAGTGGTTCCACATTGTATACCTACGTCCACTTTAAAGATTATCTTTATTGATCAGTTCTAAATCTGATTACAGGACTTGGGAATAGAAAACACTTGATTACAATAAATTCTAGAGTAACAAGTAGCGTAAAGGTCCTCAGAATGACCCATTATGCCAGTATTTATAGGTGAAGACGACCACCAATCTCTCTGAAACTTCGGCTGAAGGACCTTCTAATCCACATGGGCCCACCAGAGGGATCACTAGGCCCAACTCTCAATGAGGAGAGACCGGTACCGATCCCTTCATTGGTCGATTTTTGGGCAGCGATCCCTATAGTGGCTTCTGCATGCTAAAATATGTTTGCCCTTCAATTCTCATGTCGTTTGAATCACCAGAGCTCGAGTTATTGTTTAATCTTTAACTTGATATCACTTGTGCACTGCTGACAGCCGAACCCTCTACAGGGTTGTATGTCGATCCCTCAAAGTTTGTCCTTATGACGTGCGTCCCTAGGGTAGGTTCTCAGTTCCCTAGGGTCCACATACTTTACCTTCCAAATTTCATAGGCTTTGGAGTTATAAATCCCGAGATATAGAGTGTTGTATGCATGAATGCACTTGAAACTTGTTGGATGCCGATCCCTCTTTAATATAGCCTGCCGATCCCTCTCCATCAACCACGTCGATCCCTTCCAACTTGCCATGCTATGCCGGACCCTTCTCTTCGTTGAGCCATATTCCATGCTTTGAGCATCATACATTGTACATCCATCAAATCCGTTCAATTCGAACTTCATATAATTATCTGTACTCGACCTACGGGCCTCACAATCATCATTCTAGAATCATCGGCCTTTATGGCAATCAGATCTAACTCGTGCAGCCGGTTCAATATAGTCGGGCTAGAATGCCGGGTAACACTTAGTAGTTATGATTTTGCATTTAAATAGAATTAAAAACCTAATTAGATTCATTTTACTTATCATTACCTATATTGGTTCTAGGATTATTATTATTTATATAACTATAGGAAATATAATTGCAATTCATCTATGACAACCCAAATGATAGAATCCACAATCTGTGTGTGTAGCTGTAAATATTAATACAGTGTTTTATTACAAGTTATCTCATACAAGTATACTTACCTACACTTTATATGCTTACATTTACACATACACGTCTACAATTAAATATAGACATGTGTGTAGACATCATAAAATTATAAATATGTGTTAATAGTTAATGAGAAAATTAAAACAACAAAACCTTAACCGTAAACTTTCAAATCCGTTTTGATGCATTAAATGTGATTTAATGCATCAATTTACTATATTAACACATTTAATGCATCAATTTACTATATTAACACACCTAATTGAACCTTTAACCTTCACTTCAATACATCAAACATAATTTATCCACCAACTAATTTACCTAACAAACCATCAAAATTTAATGTTTTAAATTAATTGGGAATTTTTTTGAAAATTAATCAAAATATACACTGCTTGATGCACTCAGTCCAACAGATCTAGCATATAATCCAACGTATAATAGTAAAAATACCTCAATCACAGTTGATTAAGAGGTTTTGAGCGAGAATAACTCAACAAATGCTCCTCGGTGATCGCCACAAGCCGTAGTTGAACCAAACTTTGTGCCTTGTTTAGGTTAACGTCGCTTTGCGGTTCATATCCCAATTTTCTTCTCTAAGTTAGCTCTCCCTATTTCACTTTTTTTGGTTGAATTTTAAAATGCACAAAATCCAATGAATTACGAAATGCACTTCTTTTTCCTTGAAAACAAAAGGGAACGCTGCCTGAAAACCATTCCAACCATTTTCTGCTTGCAGAATGCAGACAATCGACCACCTTTCTTATCATGTTCTAAACCAATTTCAACGGTTCATGCCCTTAAACATTAATTAAACTACATCACACCGTTTCTCCTTCATTCACTTTTAAGTTCTGAAAACATACAGGAAGTTATACATATTTGATTCATAAAGAAAGGAATATAGTAATGCTAGTATGACCGAACCAGTTTCGGTTAAATCCTGCTTAATAGACAAATGGGTTGAATTGAGGGAGACAATATTCTAATTTCTGTGTTGAACTGAGGGAGGCGGTATTCTAATTTCCGTGGACCCTCCGAAAAATTAGGTCCTATTTTATTTTTTAATTTTTAATTTTGTGTTTTCATCTAAACAAAAATGCAATTATGCGCATGTTATATGTATTGTTGGAAAACAAACGATTTTAAAAAATAAAATTAACATATAAAATAGAAAACAAGTTTATTTTTTTCTTCTTCATATTTTGAAGATAACAAAAACACGAACAACAATTCAACTTGTCCGTCGGTCGTCGGAACGGTAAAAGATTATAAATTTTCTTCTTTTGTTTCTTAGTATTTCGTAGTAAAAGTTAAAAATACAAAACCCAAAATGAAACCAAATAAAGCCTTAAAGTTGCGGTTGGATTACTGTTTTTAATTTTAAGATTTTGTCCATACAAAAATACGCACGACGTATGTACTTTGTGAAAAACAATCCATTTAAAAAACGAAGTTAATATACAAAATAAAAAAAGAATTTTTTATTTTATTTTTCGTGTTTTGAAAAATAACGGAAGCATGTGAAACAATTCATATTTCTGTCTTGTCCACTTCATCTTTCTTCCGCCACATCCGTCGTCCCTTTAATCTTCTCATATTTTATAATTGATATTGAAAACTCAAAACACAGTATAATCCAAACGAGCCTCATCCAAACCCAAACGAGCCTCATCCAAACGAGCCTCTTGCGGCATGGACAAAACGGTGTTTTAGCATAAGCGAATAAAAAATACATTAAAAATTTATTTATATATCAACAACACAAGACAGATTAATAGATCACCATTATACACTTAAATGAAGACTAAAATTGATTGGTAATAGTCTTAATTGCAAAATAGTGCAAGTCAACAATACTTCTAAGAAAATAATACAAATTGCATATAGAAACCTAACTGCTATCGACACAAAGCCCTAACATTAAATAAATACAAACGCAAACGTAAATCAAATGATTAATAAAAACAACTGAATTATTCAATTCATAAATCACTCTGTTCTCACTAACTGTTTACACAAGTCCAATGCTTAATAACATTATTCACCACAACTGAAGACAAATATAAAGCGACTCCCCTCAACTGTATTTCACCCTTTTTATGACAATATTTTATCTTATGTACGTATCTTAAATAATGAGCTGGAATCACAGACCACTATTTTACAAGTATATGCAAATTTTACAGGGTGAGCTATTAATTCACATCAGCACATGCGTTTTCCTGCATACTGGCCTCATGCTGATCCAAGTACTCCCTACTATTCATCTCAGTTAACCTGCAGAAAAAATTTCAATGATAAGAAAAGGGACTCTACAATTGTAGTACCTTGTAACTTAAATGATAGAACTAATATTTTGCACTACTATTACAGAGTCATATAGCTCATAAAGATTTTGGTAATAAATTGATTCTGCATGTTGATTTTACCTGCTAATTGTTCGATCCTTAGCAAAACCTAGTTCATTATCAACACAGATGTCAGCGTCATCCTTCTTTTGTGACCGAGAAGATGTTCTAGGAGGTATTTTTTTGGCATCCGATACCGTTACTATTCTTTCGAATAGTTCCACAGGAGACGCCTCTGCTGTACATAATAATCTAGCCTTGTTCTCGTACATCACCTTCAGGAAAATGATAATGTTCAGTATTGCACAGCATAGGTTACAATTTGGATATGCCATTACAAGAAGGTACATTTGGTAATATGGTTTTCATACTACACCACTAATGAGTACAGAAGAACATTTTACTTCACTAAGACATAGCACTGAATGCACATTAACGACAATAACATACATTCGTACTGCATATATGGTCAACCAAAACCCCCTGATAAAGTGGTAAACATTCATCAACAAGCTCAAAGTATAATGAGTAACTAACCAAGGTACGAAGTAATATTATGACTTCCATTGTAAATAGTTAGCGTAGGAGTAACTTACATCAACCAGTGTAACAAACCGATAAGCTGCGGTTCGGTTATGAAGTCCAAACTTCGGCACACCTTCAAGTGCCAACGTATGGAATTTCTCTAAAAGATAGGAAAAAAGAGTTTCATGTCAGATAATCACAACAACAAATATAACAATAGTTGTACTAGAGAAATTTATAGATGCTAAATCACTGATATATTGAAAAATAACTCACTAAACAAGCCAAAATAGTCTGCTGCTCCTAAAGGCTTATCGCAAAGCTCTTCGAAAGGAAAATACGCACATCCATTTGCCCCTAAAGGTACCTGAATATGTCATTTTAAATTATGTGATATTCATTAAAAACAAATAAATTAAAGAACAACATGTTAGGTTTACAAAAATAACCTTCAATTGTCTTCCCATGACAACCTCCACGACTTGTGGAACAGGAGTTTCTTGACCAATTAACTCGGTTTCTTGACCAATTAACTCGTGAAACTTCTGTCGAAGAAGTTCTGAATTTTCAAGACCAACAAAATAAAAACCTTGCTCGGCCTGCATGTTATAGCAAATAATAGATACATTAAACTAAGCATACCATATAGCTCCAAATGATTATCATGCATGTGGAAATAAGAACATACTGATGTAAGTTTTCTGTAATCAGTGGAAGAACCAATTTCATGCGCTATACATCTTTCCTGCATGTATGTTCAATTATGTATATGCATCGTAAATGTACAAGTATTCTAGCTTAGACACCATACCTTTAGAGTAGCAATAAACGGTAAGAAAAGATCTCTTTGTAAACCACCTTCGTAGAGATTATCAGGGGCACGATTAGAAGTAGCAACCAGCACCTACAAATTTAAAGGATTGATATGATTTAAAGCCATCTCAAATTCAAATGCTTTAAACGAAGAATTGAATACACACAACTCCTTTGCTGAAAAGATGCTCGAAGAGTCGATTCAATATCAAAGCATCAGCAACATCATTCACCTGAAAGCCAATAACTTTCATTAAATCAAAAGGAAATAACAGTGCCAAGTGGATGTCCAGTTACAAAGAAAGCACACGAAAAGGACCTACCCCTTAATTTAACATACCATGAATTCATCCAGACATAAGAGTATTGACTCATCTGCTATTTCATTTGCAACAACTTCAAGAGGATCAGCTACCCCTTTATGCTTCTGCATTCATATAGTACAATGCATTAACCATGAATTATATAATAGCATTACTGGATTCTTGTAGAAAGCATTAGAAGAAAAAAAAACCTGTAAACGACTGTGAACACTCAGCATAAAGTCATGGAAATGTATTCTTTTCTTTCTCCAATTAGTTGGCCTGTATAATTAAAGTTGACGATAATTATGGAGAGAACCTATAAGTTTCGTTTTTAGTTTGATTACAAAGTTACCCAGAAAACTAAAAGCTTGATCTTCAATTGAGCTTGCTCTTTATTACTGTTTCAACCATTAAAACACATTTAATTGAATTATTTACCCTCAATTATGCTATCTTTGAAAGGAATAGTAAGTCCACTGAGACCATCCTACATACCCAAAGATATAAGTTGAGTAGTAAGTTTTTTATAGGAAACTGACCAATAGGAAACTTTTTCTTACAGTTGAGAAGTAAATTATAACTTTTTATAGCCGATATATAACAGAAATAAAGAAGATCTAAAAATATTTCCATAAAGAGTTTGATGTTGAACGGGGATTTAATTTATATCAAAACATGTGCAGTTAAAGCGTTTAGCGGTTTTATAGCAGTGGAGGTGAAAAAAACTATAGCGGACATATAACGAAAAATGGCGGAAGTATAAAAATCTTGATTGGAGATAAAATCAAATCTCCTAAGTTTATTTATTCTCACTCTCATGTCATTTCTATAGAAAAATATATATTGTACACTCTTATATAACAAAACCAAAGAATACCATGATCCATGCAGTTTAGACCGAATAGAACAGAATTATAATTTATATTGAGTGCTTAGGACTTGAACTTAGACTTATACCCTAAATTTGTTTGTTTGGTTTATAAAAGAACCAGTCAAATTAATCTTTTTTATATTCAAGTTCAAAAGTGGGTGCTAAAAATTTCCGATTTAGAGGATGTAGTAGAAAATAGCTGGTTATAAGCGGATCTGCTATTTAATGGCGGTAAATTAAAAAAACGTAGCGATCGAAGTGCGCTAAGCGCTTTAGCGGGACAATAGTGGGGCTTTAACTGCATAGATCAAAACTTAATTTTGCAGAGGCATGGGTTTAATGTTTCTGTCATCATTATAAATAAATGGACCTTTCAAGTAAAACTTGTTTGTGCAATTTTACACTTGTTTCGTTGATGTGTGAACGTACAAATGATAATCATGCATATAGAATACATACTTCTAAATAAGAAAGACAATTTATTTTCTAATAGGTGTGAAATATTGGAATTATATGATAATTTCATACATCTATGGTTTAAAACACATCCACAAAAAACCACAGTAGTTTGGATATAGTCCGTTACTTCACATAAAGGCTGTCAAGCTAAATGCTGAACCAATTATCATTTGGTGACATATTTTGATTTTTCTTTGTTTCTAGGATTGATTCTATTGGTTTAGTTCATGCCATATGGTCGACATTTAATTATGTAAAAATTACGTAAATCCTATGGATTAGGAATATTGTTTCAAAAATATCACAACGAAACCTTTTCCATTCAATATTCTATTTTCATTCTCTTGTATGATTTCTTGAAGTTTGTTTAACTTAGAATTTTAAAATTTTCAATCAAGTTAAGTTGTAAATTTTATGTTTTTTTGTTTTTGTAGACATATTTTAATTTTCTTTGTTACTAGGATTGATTCTATTGGTTTAAACTTTTGTACATCGCATATGATCGACATTTGATTATGTAAAAATGACATAAATCCTATGAACTAGAAACACTGTTTTAAAAATATCGCAACGAAATCTTTTCCATTCAATATTCTATATTCATTCTCTTGTGTGAACTCTTGTAGTTAGTTTTAACTTGAAAGTTTATAACTTCAAATCGAGTATTTAAGTTGTAATTTCTATCTTTTTTTGTATTTGTAAATTAAAGTTGAACATCTTTGCAACTTTTTTATTTTAATTTGTGTCAAATTCATAATGATTTGTTCTCCAAATTGAACGTAAGTGCAATTTTTTAAAGCTCAAAAATCAGTTTTAACAGCAGTTTTTTACTTGCTGAAGTATGTGCTGAAATATCAAATACAATGCTTAAGGCACACACACTAAAGGCGCAAGGCCGAAATCTTGCGCTTTTTTTTGTGTCTTTTCGCCTTGACTACTTTGGTTTAATCTGCATATGATAGATCAGAATTGATGGGTTCGTTTATACACTTCTTTTAAAATTTAATTATACAGAGGGGCCTAAAGGTTGCCTTTGTATGTTTATATGTTTTGTTTGTTTCTTTCCTTTGATGTCTATACCGCCTTCAAAATGAAACCACGTCGAAGATCTGATATGAGATCAATGTTAATGCTTTTGTCCATAGTGCCCAGTATAATTAGTCATTTTTTCTTGTTAAAATTGACACCCAATAAGTTCCTTGGTCCTCTTTTGCATGCAAAAAGTAGTTTTGCTTTAAAATTTAAGTACTTCCTTTATTTTATTTTTTGTTGCTTTAAAATTTAAGTTACTTTCTTTATTTTTTTGTGTTGGATTGAGGACTGCTGCAATATGTAAGTTGGAGGTAATTGTTCTTATAATCATAACAATTATGTTTTATGTCAAAGCGATGAGATTGGCTTCTTAGATTGAATTCAATGATTGATTGGTTCTATCATGTAGCTTATTGTTAGATCTCATGCTAACTATTGGTTTAAACTTTTGTACATCGCATATGATCGACATTTGATTATGTAAAAATGACATAAATCCTATGAACTAGAAACACTGTTTTAAAAATATCGCAACGAAATCTTTTCCATTCAATATTCTATATTCATTCTCTTGTGTGAACTCTTGTAGTTAGTTTTAACTTGAAAGTTTATAACTTCAAATCGAGTATTTAAGTTGTAATTTCTATCTTTTTTTGTATTTGTAAATTAAAGTTGAACATCTTTGCAACTTTTTTATTTTAATTTGTGTCAAATTCATAATGATTTGTTCTCCAAATTGAACGTAAGTGCAATTTTTTAAAGCTCAAAAATCAGTTTTAACAGCAGTTTTTTACTTGCTGAAGTATGTGCTGAAATATCAAATACAATGCTTAAGGCACACACACTAAAGGCGCAAGGCCGAAATCTTGCGCTTTTTTTTGTGTCTTTTCGCCTTGACTACTTTGGTTTAATCTGCATATGATAGATCAGAATTGATGGGTTCGTTTATACACTTCTTTTAAAATTTAATTATACAGAGGGGCCTAAAGGTTGCCTTTGTATGTTTATATGTTTTGTTTGTTTCTTTCCTTTGATGTCTATACCGCCTTCAAAATGAAACCACGTCGAAGATCTGATATGAGATCAATGTTAATGCTTTTGTCCATAGTGCCCAGTATAATTAGTCATTTTTTCTTGTTAAAATTGACACCCAATAAGTTCCTTGGTCCTCTTTTGCATGCAAAAAGTAGTTTTGCTTTAAAATTTAAGTACTTCCTTTATTTTATTTTTTGTTGCTTTAAAATTTAAGTTACTTTCTTTATTTTTTTGTGTTGGATTGAGGACTGCTGCAATATGTAAGTTGGAGGTAATTGTTCTTATAATCATAACAATTATGTTTTATGTCAAAGCGATGAGATTGGCTTCTTAGATTGAATTCAATGATTGATTGGTTCTATCATGTAGCTTATTGTTAGATCTCATGCTAACTATTGGTGTTTTTATCAAATCATTGGCAATTGAATTTGAAGCTAAAAATAAACTAATGTCCCAGAAATAAGCTACCATAGTCCTGGAACCTGACATATTTTGTCAACGAACAATTTAATAAAATCTTAGTCCGAAAAAGAGCTCGATCTTTAAAGAGATGGGACAATTGTTGGTTTAGGAATATTAAGAAAATACAGAATTGAATATGTTTTCATTACTTATTGTGCTTTAACGAACAATATATGACAATTTTGCACTGTTTGAATATGATGAATTCGAGTGAAAGACGTTGAGTACTCATTTTACTGGATGAAGCTTTGTTTGTCAATTGAATCTTTTACACAAATTACACTTCCCATTAGAAGAAATTTTTGTTCTTCTTACTTCTCCATTAGTTATTTTCTCATATTAGAAAGGTAGATGTTACAAGTAGTCATTTACTGAGTTGCACCTTGTGCTGTGCACTTGCAGTTAATATTATTAAATAATTTTTTAGTTTGAAAAGTTTTGAGAATGAAGCTATCTAGATAAATATGCATTAGTGACAGGACATGCATTTAACATTTTGAATAAGCTACTAGAAAAAAAGGTTGGTTGAAGTTATACATGATAACCAATGCTTATGTTCTTGGAATACAGAGCGAATTTTTTTGTAGTTTATGCAGACATTGCATTGTTATCGGTTCATGAACTCTCACTCGCACCAGAAAAGATGAAGGAGCTCCGGATTCTTATGTTATCAATGTTTGGTACTATATTGTTTTCCACATAATGTTTGATAAATAGTTTGACTTGACTATTTTCTTCTTTTTCTTTCCTTAAGTGATACTAATATCGTTTAACAGGTTTATGAATTGAAAATATTAGTTGATTTAGCACATGCGTGTTATATTTATTAACACTTTTATTCAAATAAAGTTTTGGGTAAGTTTTACCTATTATTACATCTAAATGTTAGATTGAGAATAACACTGTTACCTTCTCATCAGAATGCACACTATATATTCACATTTTCTCAGATAATACATTTTGCAACAACCGAAATATGATATATTGACTTCGTAATTGTTTTGATTTTAGTTATAATGAATCATTATTTTAAATCATGAAAATAAGTGATAACCCGATGACCATATCTTTATTCATTGAAAATATGAACTCAAATATTCTCTTAATAGCCTTGTCTTACCAGCCAACAGGAAGGTTTTTCTGATTATAGTGATGGTAAAGAAATCTATCTCAAGCCAAAAACTCTAGGAATGTTGTTTTTACCGTGTTTTAAGGTTTTCAAAATGGGATTCAGATCGTGAATCGTAAAGTTCAAACATTAAATTAAAACATGATTTAGATCATAAATCGTAGATTCAAAAGATTTATATTTTAAGGTTTGCACACATCGAAACTGATTTTGATGCTTAGACTTCTACATCTAAACCTAAACCCAATTTTTCTCCCGTTCCATTTTTTTAGAAATATTAGAATGAAATTGGAAATCCAAGTAATTATATAAAATATCAGTATGAATTGAACGGTTTCTGTAAACTACGGTTTTAACTGAATTTGGATCGGAATATAAATTGAATCGTAAATGGGATGTTTGATTTTAAATCGTCAGATTTTAAGGTTTTAATGACAATGTTGTGTTCAAGTTCAACAAATTTTTCTTTTAATTTCGTTCAAAATATCTTCATGATTTTGTTTGAAAAATATCAAGTAGTTTCAAAAAGTTTGATTTATTATTTCAATTTAGTTTTTCAAAAATATCAAATATTGTCAAAAAGTAGATTTTTTCTAGAAAAATCAAACTTGTTAAAAATATTTCTAAAATTTTGTTTGAAGCTTCTCAAAAAATAAAATAATAAAAAACAAAAAGTTAAGAAAGATCCAAAATAATTTAGAAAATATCAATGGGGTCTTCATAAAATTACAAATTTTATTTAAAAAGGAAAAAAAGCAAAACCGGAGAATTGGGAAAAATAAAGTTGATTTTCCAAAAAATTATTAAAAACATAATTATTTTTGTGAAAATTTGGTTCCGCCTCTTATTTTCAAATTTGATACGTGAGAAACCCTTTTAAAAATATGTTATAAATTAAACCCATATTTTTAATTTCGGTAAAAAAATTCATTTTTTTCTAGAAATTAAATCTGACCATTAATCGCATGTTTCTATGATCATTTTGAATTTTTTTGAAAAAATACAAATATTTCCAGGGACTCTTTAAATATTCTCTAGAAACTTCAATATCTGTAGAGTTCTCTGCGAATATTTACAAAGTTTTCCGCAAATATTCTGAAATTTAAAAATATGAGTTTTTTATAACATGTGGAATAGCAATTTATAATATTTGAGTTTTTACTTTTATATACATGCACTTGTTATTTTGGGTTTACAGAGACATTCGAACTTAAATTTTGACCTAATTAAAATTTTAAAACATTCTTCTATGATAAATCAACAACTTTTGTTTATAAGTTTAGTCCTAACAAGAACTAGATCAGGTAGTATGAGATTTAAAAGAGAATTCTTGAGTCTGGGCAAACAGAACAGAACAGAGATCATATTCATACATGCATACAATACATCCTTATATACCAAACCCAACATGCATTTGAAACCAAACGTAATACAGGGAATTTCATCACATTTATTTACTTCAAACATGATTATCACATGAAGAAATCAAGCAACTATCGTTTTTACTTAAACCATAATAGTAACTAAGTCAAAGGATACAGGATTTAAATCAAACTTTGAACTTGAAACTGAGAACAGAGCAAATAACAGACATGCACACCAACTAAATATATCCATACAAGTTCGTTCCGGGTTCGAACGAAACCGAAGGCATTATCTCGTTACACTCGTTTTGGAATCACCCTCAGAGTTAACGACAATAACCCTTGCACTCTGAATCTTCATCTTCACTTGAGATTCACGACCTATCGTAAATTTGGATCGATGTGGTATTCGGGTCTCCAGACCTGGAAATCCGGTATACGGAAACCCGATCCCGGTCTCATCGAAATCCAAAACGTATTTTTTAAGCCAAGTTGTTTTAAAGGTTAAAACAATTCAATTCATTATCTTTATACACATAGAAAGATAATTCACAACATTACAATAGATAATCAACATTATCAATATAACAGATAATCCATATTATCATCATAATTCAACTAAAACATCTATATCATAGATCAGCACATCTCTTATCAGAGATATCAACAATGCAAAGCATTCAATATCATTCATCCATTCTTAATTAGATGATATAAATCATCTGTGTTTTATTGAAACTTGAGGAGGGTGTTTTTACAAAAGTACCCATTAGTTTTTATCAAGAAGATTCAAATTTTATAAAGAAATTTTAAAAAAATATGTAAATTTTTTGTACTTTAAAATTTTGACTTTCTTTGTCTTTAATCTAATAAAATGAATAATAAAAAAGACTATAGATCGGTTTTCACTACTCCACAGTAATACTAGTTTATTTAGCGCAAATACATTACTATCCAAGAGTCAAGTAATTACTTATCATGTGTCCATAAGAAGAATGGATAGAGAAAAGTCATAATAGAGAATCATGCAGATAAATATACAGAAATGAGTATTTCACTTACAGTTGTTCATAAAACAAGTCCATAAGCATTGTCTTTCCAGTCCCTACTCCCCCATATAGGTATAATCCTTTTACCGGGGAATAAGAAGATTGCGGTATCAGCCTTGACCACAGCCACCTCCTCCTGTAAACCCATCATAAACACATCGCAACCATCAACAAAACCAAAAGCATCTTCAGATATGCATTAAACACAATATTTATCAAATACCTCCCCAATTTTCCTGATGCACTATATCTATCCAATTGACATACATCCTCATTCTCAACAAGTTGTTCATATAATCTTTGAAGCAACTGAAGGGTATTAACCTGTGAAAAAAAACATCATATTTTTCTGTTAGATGGTGCATATCCTGCCACAATTCTAGTTGATAGTTGATACATATACTTATGTACATGTTTGGCATTATGATTATTAAACCATACATTCCTGCTAGATGGTCTTCGAATCTTAGCCTAATGCAATGTTGGTCTCCATTTCTCAATGTTGAGAATAATCACATCAAAATTAATATAAAAAAGTCATATAAATATAAAGAGATCATTATTCATAATGAATATAATATGTAAGTATAGGTGGTTATTTAATATTGTAGCAAAGTCATTCTCTTTTTATCAAATATGCAAAGAACCATCTTCGATTGTGAACTGTGAGAGTTTTAGACCTTTTGCTACTCACCACACATCAATTGGGTGTATAGACCAATATGAATTGACTGTATGTTTGTAAAATTCGTCATGACACATTAAGAAAAGGTGTTAAAAAAGAGCTACGTCGGAAAATTAAAAACAAGACAATTATACACACATAGAGAGATAAAGATCTCCCTCTTTTTCTTTTTTTTTCCATTTTCAATTGGTTATGATACTGAGTAGGCATTTGATCATAACAAATTGCTAAAAAATATATATTTGAGACTGGAACCTTGAAATCTCAACTGCTTAGGAGCAAGGTCGACCTTGATCCGAGGCTCCTCAAGTGACAGTGATCAGCGAGCCTTGAATTGTAGGATTTAGGGGTTATTTATGATACTTTGTACACTTAATTGATTGAATGTTTAATCTACTTATAGCCTCCTCCATGGTTAACCATACTTTCTCATAAAGCCTGTGTCTACTCCTTTTTTTCCTCTTTCTTTTCTATCTGGCTATTTCTTATTTCAACTTTTTGCTTGAAATGTTTCTCTAACATTAAAAATACACCAAGATTTATGAATAAAATGATAAGATTGTACTTGTACAATATGGAGTTTTACACATTATGATGTAAAAAATATAAATAAGATAAATACAAAGAGGCCTCAAAAATTTGTATTCTCCGGCTCAGGGCCGCCCTGCTCTGGAGGTTTTGATTTCGAAAACTTAAATAAGAAAAAATGACGCAAATATCAACTTATGATACTTTTGGGCTTAATATCAACTTTAAAGTAATGGTCGCTTAGTCTAAATCATATAGTCTGCGTGGATATCAATCAACATATAATAAACACTAATAAACGTGGTAGGACCATCCCATTAATTCAGTGCTTATCATCAAACAATATTAACTTAAAACGTAGCCACAGCAAATAAGAATCATTCTAATAAAATTCCCGTCAGTTCAAACCTGGAAGCTATCACCATCTACAAGCTCTCCAGATGTGATTCTCCTCACATACTCATAATAAGGACCAGACTTTCCGGATTCCACTGCAACTATAATCATCACAAAACCAATAATTATATAACAATCAAGCAATTATTTTTTAATTATTTTTAAACATTCATCACCTCACCTTGAACAGAGATGTTCGAAAAACCCCTAAAATCCACAAACTTCTCGTATAAAGCACACTTAAATTCAAAACTTTGTGAAGGATTCAACATATAATGACTTTGTGAACGGCCCAAAATCGAATAGTTCCTAACTTTACCCCGTTGAAAACGTGAACAAAGTCTTGCTTGTCGAATTATTCGACCGACCGCCTTTATAGCCATTAATTCTACAACATATAAAGTTCGGTAAATCAGCATCAGGTTTCAAAATAAATGAAAATAAATTGAAGCAGAAGAAGAATATATTTACAATAAATAATCCAACGATTTTAAAACTGAGAACGGTTTCAAATCTTGGCTCCCAGATCTTCGCTGAATATTATTTTGGCGGTCGAGTCTTCAAATTTTCAATTTGTTGGAATCAAAAACGGATTTTGTTTGCTTATTTGGGAATCCGAAGCTGTTGGACGTAGTTTAGAACTTGTATGTGTATATCTTGCTATTTTTAAGGAGAAGTAACGATGTGGATTGCGATATAATTGTAGCGGGGCCCACGATACCGTGGCATCGCATGACAACGATGTATGCTTCATCTGGTAATTAATGCTCCGTTGGAAACTGTAATATTATTGAAATTTGTAACAAGTACAAGCTGATATTATTATATTAGAATGTTGTTGTGTTTTGTTGGTCGAAGGAAGAACTAAGAGGAGACTGTTTTTTTAAAAGTTATTTGCCGAGAATGGTTAAAAGAGACTAATGAGAAAAATGCTTCTTTTTTTGTAAGTTGATAACTAGAATACTAGGCATCCGTTGGACACACAACTTTTTTATGGGTGTAGTATTTGGTTATTTAGGCTTCGCATGTCAGTTTTGTACTACCTATTATGAAAGTTTTAAGAATATCGGTTTTGATTGCAAATAATTATAGTGTTTTTGAATTGATTTATAAGAAATGATGTTACGATCGATCAACACATGATTGTGAGTCTAACATACATTAGTTTCAAGAGTCCTCCACAACATTGATATTGCATATATATTCATATACTTGTTGTTTAGTTTAGTTTTAAATGTGAAGATTAACTTTTAACATGTTAACTAGGAGTATAGCTAGTGCGAATCCATTCAACGCACATGGTACGATACGATAAGAATAATATTAGCTAAAACAATTAATTAAATAATGTGACATTAATGTTGATTTCAAAGAAAATAAAAAATGTTAAATAATAACAACATATAGTGAGTTTAGCATTGAAAACATAATATTAAGTGAACTTTATTAATACATTGAGATGAGACTAAATTACAGAAATGGAGTTGCTGGATAAAAATGTAGATAGAAAATTGTAATTTCAATGGTAATGATGGTAAAAGAAGAACCGTGATTTCTTATAGAATAAAGTGATGACAGATCGATACTTGCTTTGTACAAAAAATGAAGCATTTATTTAACTTAAGGTATTTATATTCACCATTGTCCCAGTGGTTAAGTGATTCGACTTTGGTGCGAGAGGTCACAAGTTAGAAACTTGCGTAGCGTGATTCGAACATTTATTGACACGTGATTTTGTGGTTTGTTGTCTCAGTGAGAGGTTGTATCTAAGTACCATTTAAAAAAAAGATATTTATATTCAATTTATTTTGCACTTTTTTGAAAAATAGAGATAAAAAAGAGTGAAATAGGAAGAATAGAAATTAGGATAAAAAAAGAGTTGAGTGGAAATAAAAAAGGAAGACAAAAAATAAATTTGTTTGTTTATAGACAAAAGAATTCGTAAGTTTGAGTTACACTCGTATTAACTTTTTCATTTGATAAAATGAGAAGTTTGGTTTTTTATGGAATATCAAGAAATTTAAAATTTATTTATACATTGCAAAAGAAAAAAAAGGTTAGGTTGGGTCTAAATTCATATAACATATAATATTATATTAGTTCATTCAACTTTATACTTTTCATATTTGATTGCTTTAAATGAAATGTAAACTTCATGGAATAATTTGAATGAGTACACTTTATATCTTATATTTTATATATTAAAAAAATGACAATGGTGGTTGAATTTATATGTTCTATTTGGAAAAGAGTGATGGAAGAAAATAGGTTAAAATGAGAATTATTGCACCATACCAAGTTTATATCTTGAATTCACGATCATTCTATTTTGATTTGTATTTATTTATTTTTATACTAATTTACTTTAGAATCAATGAAATTCAAACGTAGTTGAATCTTAATTATTAAAAATAACTACACTAGATAAGATTATTTCGGTGATTGAATTTGGGTGTTACTGTCTGCACACACCAATACCATCTCTAATGCTGCTTAAACTGGGAGGAAAATTTAATGGTTAAAAATACTAAAAAAATTCACTTCGGCTGGTTATGCAAAACAGAGTGAAAAATTAGTCATCAGTTTTACATAACTGAACGAAGCGAACTTATAAAACTTAAACCTTAGTTTTAAAACTCATTTTTAACTTTCCCAATCAACCATTAATGGCAGACCAGTCGAAAACTAACGATGTAAGTATGACCGCTTTTGGTTTTTTTGAACAAATCATTGTTTGAGTGATAGTTTTCTCTGTTACCAATCAAAATATGCAAGGTATTTATGTTTATTATCATCTCATTAAAGTGAAGGTTGATTTTATTGTACTTTATATCATTGTTTTTCTAAGATAATATTAGATAAAAATGTAATTTTGGTTGAAACAAAATCATTGAAGGTGATTTAATTTTTGAGTTTAAAAACTAGGTTTCGGCTCTGAATGGTTTTGCTTAACCGGTTTTGGTTTGTACCATTGTACCTTTAAAAACCGTCCTCGGTATTTTTTACAATAACATGTATTTTGCTTTTACCACACACAAAAACTAGTAGTAGCTTTGGAAAAAGTTTGGATGAAGCTAGAAAACAACATCGAGATCCAATTTTCAAATATATCAGATATAGAGTTTCATTGTTTGCTTTGGACATGATTTATTTCGAAATGAACCCCATGAAAAGGGAAGATTTTTTTTCTACTTGTGATCACAATCTTCGAACGATATTCGATTTACCTTCTACACATACTTTAAACGATATTCGATTTACCTTGTGCACATGAGCTGAATGAAAACTACAACGACATTATTCCAATTCCACTTGATGCAATTCATGAAATTGACGAATACTTGATTATGTTCCACAAATTCAGGAATCTAGAGAGTTGGATCATAACCTAGACACGTAGACTTTAGAAAACGGTTCGAGAATGCAACTACAGATGAAAAAAGAGTTATGTTACTGCAGTTGATGGCGATTGAAGTACGTTCAATGACATCTTTATTGAAATCAAAACCTGGATTTTGTAATGGTCGACCACCTAGAAGCAAAGGAAAAACCAAACCGGATATGGAAAAGTTATGGTTATAAAACATGATCCATCAATATTTGAAAGAGTGAAACATTGTATGTGTTTTACCACAAATACAATCATCACAAGTCAAGAAAAAAGGAACACTGCCAAAACAAGGAGTTGTCGTGATAAAAAGATCAAAAAGAAATGCTAGCCATTATGAGTTGATTTATGGAAGCTGTCGCATGGTAAAATCATGGGTTAATGATATGAATGAGCCATTGCATGATGATATGAGGGCTTTCATGGGTTGATTCATAAGTGTCGTCGCATGGTGACTATAAGTGCTTTCGTAAGTTGACTCAAAAAAGCCATTGCATGATGATATGAGGGCTTTCGTGGGTTGATTCACAAGTGCCAATGCATGGTGACTATAAGAGCCTTCGTGAGTTGACTCACAAGAGCAATCACGTGATGATACGAGGGTATTCATGGGTTGATTCATAAGCATTGTCTCAAGGTGACTATAAGAGCCTTCGTGAGTCGACTCACAAGAGCCGTCGCATGAAGATATGAGGGCTTTCGTAGGTTGATTTACAAGCATCATTGCATGGTGATTATAAGAGCCTTCGTGAATCGACTCACAAGAACCATTGCATGGTAGCTATGGGGGCCTTCGTGGGTTGATTCACAAGTGTCGTCGCATGGTGCCTATAAGAGCCTTCATGAGTTGGCTCACAAGATTCATCGCATGGTGATTATAAGGACTTTCGTGGGTTGATTCACAAGAGCCATCGAGGGGTGATGAACCAAGGCCATCGAATGATGAAGAAATAGACTATTAAAAATGACGATTTAAAGCCATCGCATACTGATGAATAAAGCTATCGAGGGATGATGAAAATAAAGTCGTCGCACGGTGATGAATTAAGATGTCAAGGGATGATACTACCATGTTGTTGCATGATGTCTGATTTACATAGTAGCAATATTCCACATCACGGCTTCTTAAACAAAGAGGGAAAATGTGCCGCATGTCGTTTCGATCATGTGCCACATCAACGGATCATGAACGTCTATTTTTGACAAAGTGCAACATATCAAGAATCTAATGGCTTGAGTTCTCCGTAAATAAACATGTACCTCTATTCAAAAAGGGGCTAATTTTTGGGGTCTTCTTCTCCTTCATTTTTCATTTTTGTAAAGAGTGTGAAAGCGAGCTTTGAATTGGGGATTCATGGCCATTAGGTCAAACTGAATTCAAGGCTTTATAATTGAGGACTTGTAATTGGAATAATTACCATATTTGACTTCTTCGGTTATGCAAGGGCACATATATCCCTTAATTCTAACCTAGCACATATGACTCTTGACTTTGGACTTCCATACATGATTCAAGGCCATTGATTTGAATAAATGGGCAAGGACTTCTTTTGGCTTAAACCTTTAAGTTGCACAAGGCCCAACTTTCAACCTAACATTGAGTGGTGTTTTTATTGAGAGCTTTAATTATAAATTCAAGCATTTGCTCTCTTGTTGTAAGAATATCAATCTTCCTAGACATAAATTCAAGCCTTTTCCACTCAGACTTTAATCATGGTAATTAGATCTCAACAAGGGTCATTTAGCTAAGCCTCATTTGAGCACCTTGTCCTACCCACAAACCGATCGACATTTTAGTGCAGAATAAAAATTGAATTTGAGAAGTCTAGCTCTTCAGACATTGGAAGAAAAGAAAAGGATTACCTAATATAATCCAAGTAAATGGAGTTTGAACCCTTTTCATATTGGAGAAAAACCAATCTTTTCCTTAGCTAAAAAAAACTAAGATCAGAAAAGATAAACCAAGGATATAGAGATAATGTAAGATTTGAAAAGGATATGTTTTTTGAAGTTAGACAAAGCATTCAACTTTAAGCACAAAGGACAATTTTTGAGACTAAATTGAATCATGATTTTGAAATTTTTGCTCAGAAATCGGAAAATCTTGTTAATTTTTCCTTTGAAACAAGTTTCTCTCAATTAAGAAAAACAAAAATTGGAAAAAGATTATGAAATGCAAAAACCTCAGAAAAAGCATAAGGGCGAGTGAGGAAACCCTACAACAAGAGGACTGAAGGGCAACATCGTTACTCCTCTTTTCATTTCTCAAGAAAAGTGTATCTTCTCACTAGAGAAAGACTAAGGTAGTGTTTGGTTTAAAAATGAATTTTGTGTTTTCGGTTTTCAATATGTATGCCAAATATGAGAAGAATGGATGGAGGATGGAGGGGAAGAAAGAAAGACGGATGGGAGAACGAAGGGGATAGAGGGACGATGAAAGAATGAATTGTTTCACGTGCTCGTGTTATTTCCCAAAATATGGAAAATAAAAAAAAAGTTGTTTTCTATTGTATGTTAACTTCGTTTTCAAAAATAAAAAAAGTCGTTTTCTATTTTATATGTTAACTTCGTTTTCTAAATTGATCGTTTTTGGCAATACACATGCGTCTTGTGCCTTTTTGTGTGGACGAAAACCCAAAACTAAAAATAATAAACCAAATACTACCTAAACTATTGGTCTCCAAGAAAAGTTCAAGAAAAGAAGAAAAACATGAAAGAGGAGAATATTGATGCTACCATAAAACAAATGGGGATCATACTAACAATTGTAAAGCTTTACCGAGAATCATCGAATACTATGTAAGTAAAGGAGAACTACTAAAGTTTGAGGAATCTGAATATTCAAGGAGTTAGTCAAGGGATGAACGAGATCATCTATAAAAGAAAGAAATCAATAATTGGAATCTAGTTTTCAAATAAAGAAGATTCTAATGGAATGTCAATTAAGCCTTTAGTCCCGCTGTCAAGCCTGGTCAAAGCACCCATCCAAAAGAGATGGACAAAAAACTTTCGATCCTACCGCAAGGCCTTATCAGAGTACCCATCCAAAGAGTGATGGTCAATTAAGCCTTTGACGCTGCCATCGAGCCTGGCCAAAACACACAGCCAAAGGAGATGGATGAAAAACCTTCGATCAAGCCATAAGGCCTGGTCGGAGCACTCATCCAAAGAGTGATGGTCAATTAAGCCTTTAGACCCGTTAATGGGCCTAACCGGAGCACCTATCCAATGAAGATGGATGAAAGGCCTTTGGCCCCACTGTAAGGCCTGGCCAGAGCACCTATCCAAAGAGTGATGGTCAATTAAGCATTTGGTCCCATTGCCAGGCCTGGTCAAAGCACACATCCAGGGGAGATGGATGAAAAGCCTTCGGTCCTGCCGCATAGCCTAGCCAAAGCATCCATCCAAAGAGTGATGGTCAATTAAGCCTTCGGTCCCACCGTCGGGCTGGCCAAACCATCCATCCAAGGGAGATGGACGAAAAATCTTCGGTTCCACCACAAAGCCTAGCCAAAGCACCCATCCAAAGGGTGATGATCAATCAAGCCACTAGTCCCACCACCGGGCCTAGTCAAAGCACCTATATGGGAGATGGACGAAAAGCCTTTGGTCCCGCTGCAAGGTCTGGTCGGAGCACCCATCCAAAAAGTGATTATCAATTTAGCCTTTGGTCCCACCATCTGGCCAAGTCAAAGCACCCATCCAAAGGAGATGAATGAAAAGCCTTCGGTCCTACCGTAAGACCTAGCAAAAGCACCCATTCAAAAGAGTAATGGTCAATTAAGCCTTCGATCCAACCGTCAGGCCTATCTAAAGCACATATCCAAAAGAGATGGACGAAAAGCCTTTGGTCTCACTACGAGGTTTGACCGAAGCACCCTTCCAAAGAGTGATGGTCAATAAATTCTTTAGTCCTGCCGTCGAGCCTGGCCAAAGCATCAAGAAAGAGACTAGCTCAACATTTGATCGTCTAAATTCAATCAAAGTATCTATAAGAGAAGAATATAAATCATGCCATTGAGCCAAGGTAAACAGTTCAGAACAATGCATCGGGCGGATCAGCCGCACAAATGTAACACCTCGCTCTGACACCCTTGTTCGGATCCGATGATGCTACATACAAAACATGGTGCTATCAATAGTATCACAACTTAACAAGAGTATATAGGATTATAAAATCATTCAGGGTGCATGATTTTAAAAGGAAGCGGTATTATACATTCACATCAACATACAACATAATTACATAAGATCCGAAAGTCTAGCCATCACAAACGTATACATATAAATACACTATAGAGATATTACACATAATATAAATCTTCACTTAAGTGCTTCCATCTAACTTCTAAGGTTGAACTATTAACCATCTAAACCTAAAATGTTTAAGTGTAGTATCATAATAAATACATACCCAGTGAGAAAGCTATCTAATCTATAGTTTCCAAGTCATGTCATAATGGGTCGTAAAATAAGGATTTTCATGTTTATCATCAAGTAATTTCATCAGGTTAATACTATATCAAAATTCAAAATGACATTCAAGATAGACTTCCAAGTAGTATCTACGAATAAATCAAACAAATTTCAATAATAATTTCAGTATGAAATTCTTTTGTCAAAACCAGGATCATATCCATCTAAATACTCAATCATGAATCTAAACCACATAATCGATTTGGATTAGACCCTCGGATATTTTATCCTATTGCGATCGACATCCAAACACCATGTAAGGACGTACTCTACTTGTTGCAATACCAATATGTATCATAGAATAATAGTGCAATAACCAAGATCTATTATCTTATACTACACTTCCATCATCCGAAGGTAACCATCATTGATCAAATGATCCATAAAACTTTCATAGTTATAGGAAAGTATTCTCTCAAAATACTTTTATACTTTGTAAATCATTTTCCAATATAGATAACTCTTTTCTTTTTGAAACGACCAAACTTTCATTTTATAAATCATTTAGGAGGTATTAACTATGATAGTTTTAGCCGACAAAAATATCTTTTCAAAACATTTAATGGATATAAAAAATATTACACAAGTCAAAAGTTATGGTGTTTGCATTGAAAGGTGTTAAATTTTAGATTATGTGCAAAATATAGGTCATTTTACAATAAGTTTTTGGGGGCAATAAACGTTCGAAATTTAAAAGTACATAAATCAGTTGTTGTAAATAATTAAACTAGCTTTCCAACAAGATAAATTTAGACCAAATCCATTAACAGAGTCAAAAGTTATGGTCCATATACTAATAGGTGCTTTTAGATGGTCCTTCTAAACACTTCGGCCAAGGTATAACTCAACTTTGCACCTCGATTTCAGCTATTAAGAATGTTTGATTTTTGAAATGGCATAAAAACAAAAGCTGTGGCTTTTTGAGTTAGTTTTCTAGAACATTAAAGAAATCCAAATTTTGATAAGATTTGCAAAAGTTATGGCCAAATTACTGGAAGGTGTTTTAACAATTTCGAACCAATCTTATAAATGCTAAACAATCTAATTATCACATTATGGAATGACATAAATACATATATTTAAATAGCTTTTCTCACCCAAAATGTTGTATAGTCTTTGATTTAATCCTCCTTATTTCCCTTAGCTTTGTATATCTTTACTAGAGTGTTACACACACACACATATATTACTATAAGAGGAATGACTAATTTTTGACGTCGATTAGTGATGCCATAGTGATGCGGTGACAGTACGACATCACTAGAATTATAGTCGTCACTAAGTCATCACTAAGGCGTTGCTACGACATTACTAATTTACTATGTCTTAATGACGCCATTTTTGTTCTCGACATTTTCATATTGGCATCACAAAGGCGTTTAAATGCCTTTGCGATGCCATACATCTTTGTACGCCCATTGAGTTACAGCCGTTAAATTCAATCCAATCAAACAGTTGTACAAGTCTCCACCTCATCCATCTTCTCCACCGTTTCTCATCTAATAAAACTCCATATCACATACATTTTTACTCATCATTTTCAAGTTTCCGAAAGTCAAACATTTCCCAAATCTCAAAACCCTAATATTAGTGATGCCGCCCAAATCTCAAAATAAATTCGTAGGAAAAAATTGTTTTGTTCAAATCTAAAAAGATTAGAAATGGCACCTAAATTGATTTTAGTGAGCACTTCATATGAGGGGGCAGTTGTGAGGAGAGCAATGGGAAGGGAGGGTGTCGTCCGTTTATTTAGAGATCAAGCGAAGGACATGCCTGATAAGGTGGTGAGGGAAGTCATGGTTGCAATTTGGATTTGGATTGCGAAATCCAATTAGAGGTCTTGCTATATATCTATAGAGTTTTTGCATCTATCGCAATTTTTGGATATCGACAGCCTCTTTAAATTGTCGTCGTCCTTGTAGATCTGGAGCAGTGGAATTATCATATTTCGACGCTGCCATTGTCACGTGTGGTTAAGTAGCTGCAAAGCATAAGGCTGATCCTACAAAAATGCAAAGGATGAGACCATATCAGAATCTTTTTTCCGTTCCTAGACATGAATGAATCTGTTATTCAATAACGTTACAAAGGTGTTACGAAACTATTACGATTACGTTGCAAAGATTGTTAACATCAACATTACAAAGGTGTTACGAAACTGTTACGATTATGTTGCAAAATTGCAACAACAACAAAACTGTCACAACTATGTCGCAAAAACTGTTACGAATAGAGCTATGTAGTAAATAGATTATGCAGTAGATATAATACCGATTAGATTGTCTGAGTCCAGTAAAAAAATGTTTCCTTGAAACAATATTGCTCCCTCTACGGCGCTTAAGGATATCGAGCAATTGTTTCCTAAGATGAAACAGACCTGCCTCTGTGATGCTGCGCAACAATCACAGAGCAACGACGAACTCAAGAGAATGTAAATTAAGAATAGAGTTTTGTAGGAGAGGAAGAAGTGCAGAAAAAACTAAGTATGTTTTCTATTTTCCTTATGCTTATATATATAGGCGCAGGGAGGTGCACATATTTGGTAATAGGTGCCTGTTCGAATGGTTGCGACTGTTGGAAAGGTTGCGACCCTTTACCAGGCGATGTGACCGTTTGAGTGTGAATGGACAAGGACAAAAACAAAAACTGTTCGGTCTCAACAGCCAAGCCAACTGCCAACTGCAAAGTGCTAAGTGCCTCTAATACACCTCAAACGCCCATTCGCTTGCGCCGTGGATGCGGGTGTGGGTTCGGGCGAGGGCACGGGCGCACACGTGTGGGGTGGTGCATTGCACCACCCGTCATGGTTGTGTCCCTCTTTGTCTCATAGAAATTATAATAGTGTCCACATCTTAGCATATAAACACAAATTGTTTATTTTATTCTAAGATGTGGGACTATTCAATACCCAAGGCATTAATGCCTTCACATTTCCTAATGAAATGCTCATTCATTTCTTACAATCCCCCACATGAATAAGCAATTGCTCAATTTGTTCTTAAATTTTACAAAACATTTATCATATCAGTTAAAGTAGCATATTGGCCTTGAACTTTCCTAGTGTTTATCCTTTTGATTTATTGGCAAATCAGTGGACTACGGTTGTCTTTGAACTGTAAGCCTTTTGTGTAAATCAAAAATAGACAACACGCAATAAGTGTTTTTAATCTTCCTTGGTTCTCTGTTTGTGTTCGTTTTTTCCATGAACACCAGCTTGGTCTCATGCGTGCTTTGAAGAATTTGGCCTTACAATTCTCCTTGAAGCGGTGCCTTCACACTCACATAGGTGATTATATAACAAGTATTTTCACAATACTCTACTTGGTTCTTAATATTACCAAGTATAGACATCATTAAAAGTATCAAAACTTATCATATTCTCCGGCGAGTAGTGCACTGACTTATCTTAGGAATGGTTTGAATATTTACAGTGCTATTAGGTTTATCTAAACTTAGTTGTCCCTTTGAACCTAGATCTTAGGATCTCCAGTAAGCTAGGCGGGGATATCGTTTAGAGAAACCTTTTAGTTTATGAGCTTAAACCCCATTCCCATCGATAAGGTATTAACCTTCTCTCTAGGTAAACTTTTTGTTAATGGATCCGCAATGTTATCATTTGATCTTACATAGTAAATTATGGTAACCCCATTGGAGAGAAGTTGTCTAACAGTTTTATGTCTACGATGAATATTTCTAGACTTGCCATTGTAAAGCTTAATATTGGCCCTTCCAATAGCTGATTAGATGTCGCAATGCAAGCTTATTGGAGGTACATGTTTTTCCCAATTCGGAATACCTTCTAAAAAAACCTCAAAGCCGATCCGCTTCTTCTACGACTTTGTTTAAGGCAATAATTCTGATTCCATGGGATCTTGCTATAAAAGTTTGTTTATAGGATTTCCAAGATATTGCCCCACTAGCTAAGATAAACACATATCCACAAGTGGATTTTGCATCTGATGAACCAATTACCCAGTTTGCATCACAATACCCTTCTATTACAGATGGTTACCTATCATAATATAGTCCATGACTTTGTGTATACCTTAGGTATCCTATGTAACATCCCCCTACTTGGAGGCCTAAAACTAACGGCTACGGATGCTACAGTCATCCATAGTTATTAATCCTCGGTGACCAAATACGACGATTTTAGATACATTGATATACAGATCTCAAGAATATGGAAAATTTTTAACAAATTAAAAGCATATTTCCACATTCCATTCAAAACATTTCATGTTTATTACATAATCCCACAAATGTTAACTACGTTCAAAAAATATAATTATTACACATACGCCAAGAGCGACATATGAAGATGCACCCTTAGTTGATCAGAGTATAAAATAAGGCTAATAAGTCTGCCTTTACATCCAAAATACACAGCGGAAAAAGATAACTCTAGTAACTAACTGCCTCATGCACGCCTCCCGAAGCTTTATTTGTCTAAGAAGAGAACCTGAAAACCTTAAATCTCAATCCACTCAAAATCAATTGAGTACCTGAGAGTTTAAGGAGAAAATATAAACTTCGAATCAGACGTAAAGCCTGGTATGGATAATAATCTACAATCTCAAATCATTTAGATATCTAGTGAAACCCACCGCTTAGCGTAACGGATTTCCCCTCACTAGTATCCTAAAACCTTTTATAAAACCATATACCATGCTCCTGCATCCACAATGGTTAAAACATAATCATTTTAAAATATTATGATGATATGCGAACATATTAAAACATACTGGATTCTCCATCCTCTGTTTAATTAACTCCCTGTCATATTTTATAGTTTCTAGGGTCACTATTAACATATTAGTTTTCATGGGCATACTAATAACCTTTACATAACATATGGACTCTCTGTCCTATTCCATAGTTTTCATGGGTGCACTATGAACCTATTGGCCCCCTTCCGATTAACTTAATTAATTCATGGGTTCCCCTAAACCTATTGGTAACTCCAATAACTTCTCTCTTATCCTAGTTTTCATGGGTCGACTAGGAACCTAGTGACAACTGTCAATAACTTAATCTGGATATAGTTTTCATGAGTGTACTACAAACCAATTGGCCCCCTACCAACCATCTTTATAACATAGTTTTCATGAGATCACTATGAACCTATTGGTAACACCAATAACTTCCTAGTCATAGTTTTCATGGGTTCACTGTGAACCTGTCTCTCTGACAACTTCCAAATTTAGGTATCCTACATTTTGGTCACCCTGACCTCTTGGATGCAAATCTATTCATCCAGGAGTTCACTTAATTTATATTCACTACTGGGTCAACCTAGCTGGTTATTCTGCCCTTCCCCAAAATACAGTTATGGGATTCAAAACAATGTGAATATATTTATATTTGAAGAAGTAATCATAATAACATAACAATACCACTCCTGTGGGTTTAATATAGAACATGGTTAATCCCTTTAACCTATAAGTTTATCAAGGAAAGCTTCTTCTCAAAACCATTTCAAAAACTCCGTTAATTTAGCCATGAGTTTTTCTTTTTTTTAAATGAGTTTGGGTATAAAACGTTTCAAAACCTGGCTTTCGACTTCATAGGATGACCTAATTCGAAAGCCTTAAAATCTATCTTCAAAACATTAGGGTCCTGCCCTTTTAATACACTAAAACCTTCATACCTTTCGATTATATTAAAGTATTAGCATTTAACTTTAGAAGCACAGCTTCGAAACTAGTTGAAAGTACCCCTTTCGACACCATTGGAAGTAACCTTTCTGAAATTATTGAAAGTCCCCCTTTCGAAAGCATTGGGTTTATACTTAAAACATTATTTGGGTCAAAGTGAATATAGGCGAAAGCAACTCTTTCGAAACCATCCTTTTTCATACATAATAATATTGGGGAAACATGATGGCGTCGGCACCATCCTTTCGAAAGCATAAAACATCTGGGTAAAATAATGGAAGGTTGGCATCGAGACCCCTTTCGAAACCATTGCCTTCGAAACCCCTAACCCTTTCGAAAGCAGTAGGAAGTGGCTTATAATTATAAAAACAAATAGTACATTTCGATAGCATTGATGTCTTTAATACCATCGAAAGGCATCAAATCACAGAAGGGTTTCGACTTGGTCGAAACTACCCTTTCCAAAAGCTTCAAATAAAAACTAAGTAACTTCTTTCGAAGCTACTACTTTAAAACAAAGGCGGCGGCTCTCCTTCGAAAGCTTCTTTAGAAATACCCTTTCGAAACTATTGGTTTCGACTACTTTGAAACCCTTTCGTAAACCGGCAAGCGCTTTTCTTTTAAAACAAAACAAAACAAGGGAACCAACCCCTTCGGAAGCTACGTTTCGACACCCTACCTTCCACCTTTCTCCAATCCACTACGTACCAGCTAAATGATACCATGTGTATTGGTTTACTGGTTTCTACCTAGAAGGTTCACTACACCATAACAGCCATTTCGCAACACTTATTTTTTTCAATTGTCAACACTTATTTGCGTTATAGATTAATCGCAATAATAAGCGTTGCTAAACAAGAAATGCGTGACCAAAAATACACATTTATAAATTTTTAATTGCCAACACATATTTGAGTTGGAAAAATTGGTTAAATTGGAATTAACTAATATTAGTTGGGGCAAAAAAGTAATTGAGTATCGTTTTCATGGGTAGCCCTAATTCCAAACCACTCTACTCTCTACGCTTTTTTACTTCTACTGCTACGAATAAAAATCCGTGATTCCATTTTGTTCGCCTTTCTCTTTGGCATCGGATTTCAGGCGATTCGCTCTGGCAAACTAGCTTCAAGGGATCGTCTCCAACACTTATAACTTCAGGCAATTCGACGATTCGGCTTAAATATATTAGGGTTATAACTTCAGGCGATTCAGCGTCTCGACTTCAGGTATCAGACTTAGCCCTGGTGACTTGATTTTAGGCTGTTCTCTTTTCATTTGCTATTATTGGGTTTATTGAAGCATTAATATTGTAGATTGCTTATTATATTGGTGCATGTAGCTGCGTTTCATTGTGTACACTCTGGTTTCATTGCTTATAAGAATAATATTATGCAAAACACAGTGAGAAACAAGTTACTAGTTAATAGACAAATGATAGTTAAGAAGATAAGATACTCACACATTACTGGAATAATTTGAAAGGGATTTCTTCCTGTGGGTGGTGGAAATTTATTTGAACCATTCATCAAACTATTTGAATGGTTAATGGCATTTAAATACTGAAGCATGTAGTGCTCATTTGTGTATTATAATTAAGTTGAGGAAAAGAATATGTTCACGAGGTAGACTATACTGCTGCTACATGGTGCGAATAAAGTTGTAATAGGATTATGAATGTGTTATGCTACTGTGGATCTTATGTTTCTTTGAATAAGATTTTATTTGTTTGTAGTAGGGAAATCTATTATTATAGACTGTTGAAGGATCCTATGCAAATAGTTCTTGTGAAATTAACATCATATAGCAAACTTTCATATTTTGGTTAATTTTTTGACTATAGGCTATGATATTGTTCACAAGATTTAAATTGTATAAAATGAAGATTTTGTAGGAAGAGAAAAATGAAACTGTGCCTATTTGTGTAGTAAGTGCACTATTAGTGCAGATACAATCGAGTCACTACATGGAATGCCAATGGATTTGCTTCTTGAAGAGTTTAGATAAAAGAATCCTTATGAGTCAACAAAAGATAAAAGAAAGAAGATATGTAGCCATTCAAAAAAATGCCTGGACATGATGTTCTGAAAGGTGACTAAAATTATTAAGCATGTAGGTCTGGAACAAAGCATAGAAATAGGCTAGAAAAGAACAATATCGTTCGCTGCTAACAATGTTTCTTTCACCAATGTACCCTTAGTATCTCTGAAAATGTGAACAAGCTTAGAGTACAGTAGACACGAAAAAGGAAAATAAAGGTTTTTAATATTAATAGATTTTACTTGTTGAAACATGTAAAACTTACAAAGTAAATCTATAGCCATTCAAAAGAATCGCCGGACATAATATTCTGAAAATATAACTAAACTATTAAGCATGTAGGTGTGAATCAAAGCATGGAAATATGCAAGAAATGAAGAATATTTTTCGCTTCTAACAATGTTTCTTTTACCAATTGACTGATGATAACACTCGTGCATATCCTTTTACAAAAGAAAATTAAACTGATCTAACTCTACTTTGTTATGAAAGAATTGTTTGGCCAAATATTTGACTTGCAACACACCTAAAATGTTGCCTACTTTATGCAAATTAAAATGGGCATTATTAAGTGGAGCTTTGTACCAGGCATTCATATTTTCAATTAAAATTGGCATACGCTGTTTTTCGTTGCGATCCCAAGTATAAAACAGAACATTTTTACACATCTTCTTTGTTAGGAAGCTTCAGAGTAACTACATGGTTTAACAGTTGCTTTTTATATGATTTTAACACCATTAATTCAGCTAGACCTGTATTGGTTTGCACGCTTAATAAATTGGGTAAGAGGGTTTTGAAAATAAATTTAGAACTTGGGCTCGATACAAGGTAGTTGGTAAAAACTTGCAATCATCAAACCTAACCCTTCTTAAATTTGCAATTAGTCCTTATGTTTTTAGCTTTCATTATTCTTATTGGAGTCCTTACGTTTTTTGGTTACTTGAATTTGCATATTTTACTACACAAAATTTGCAATCGTAGTTTGTCTTTTTTTTCAAGCATTAATGCTTCTACGATTCTATTTTTTTGGTTACTTGAATTGAAAATTGCGGTGTCCTGCTTTTATTTTTAGAGTAAAGGGTTACACACACGTCAAAAAATTAATGTAAATCCTTAGAGATTTTTTTGGCCCCGTCTAACAAGTGTTGTATATGATCGTTATATGGATATTCGTTTTTTCATAGAACGAACATCTATATTCATTTGATACAATATTTGTTGGATTTGTCCCAGTATTGGACAAGTTACAAACACAATAAAATAATCATATTTTATAAATCATTTCAGGTTGAATGGTTCACAAAATTTCAATGGCACTTCCTTTTTGTTCCCTGTGTACATGTATTTGTGTACGATACAGGGAATAAAGGGAAGTGCTGCCGAAATTTTGTTGAATCGTTTAACCCAAAATGGTTTATAAAATGTGATTACGTTATTGTGTTTGTAATGGAAAGTAGGATGACCGACCTTCAAAGTTATTGTAATGGAACTTTAAAATGAAATGAACACTATATTTTTGTCTAACAGGTTCAAAAGGTAAAACTTGAAATTTATGTCTAACTCAAGTTCAAGAGAGTGGATTAAAAGTCCATACAGAAATACTGAAGAATATAAGCAAGGCGTTTGAGACTTCATTAGTTTTGTGAAGAATCACTCATCCCCCGATGTCGAAATATGCACTTGCCCTTGTATCAAGTGCAAGAACTCTAAAAAGCTCTCATTGGAAAGCGTTGAGAAACATTTAATCATTCATGGTATGATTAAAACATATAATAGATGGTTTTTCCATGGAGAGATGAACAAGAATAACACGGGGGTGAATCATACGCAAAATATTATTCTAGATTCTCATATCCAAGATCAAATTCAAACCGACCATTGTGTAGAAGGAGCTCTTAGAAATCTCATAGACGATGCTTTTGGAGTGCATAATATGCCCCAAACTAGCCATGAAGAGGATGTTCAAGAGATAAATATAGACAATTCTCATTTGTACCACGGAGAAAAGCACAAAAAATATACAAATAAAGCAAACGAAAAACTTTATTCTTCTTGTGAAGATGGGCTTACAACATTAGGCGTAATTGTTGAGCTTCATAACCTTAAAAAAGAATTTAATTGGTCGGGAAACAGTATGACTGAGTTGTTGAAGCGATTAAAACGTTGGCTTCCAAAGGAAAATAATTTACCTGACAAGTATCCCACAATGAAGAAAATATTAAAGGGTCTGGGAATGGAGGTGAAGTGCATACATGCTTGTGAAAATGATTGCATATTATTTTGGAAAGAAAATGTTGATGCGAAAGAATGTCCTCAATGCCATACACCAAGGTATAAAACTAAAAAAACGGTGTTAGGGGATGTCAAATTAACGAAAGAACCAAGAAAAGTTTTAAGATACTTTCCTATAATTCTGAGATTAAATAAGTTATACACTATACCATGGATAGCTCGTAAAATGCAATGGCACAAGAAAGCCACACCCTCTTGGAACTCCATGCGACATCCTATGGATTCAGCTGAATGGAGATCAATCAAAAGTCGATGGCCAAAATTTGCTAATGAAGGACGCAATGTGTGGCTTGGTATTGCTACCGACGGGTTTAACCCAAATGGTGTTCTCTCCAATAGTTATAGTTGTTGGCCTTTTTATATGATACCTTATAACCTACCCCCTTCGTTGTGTATGAAATCATAATTTCAAATGTTGACTCTTTTAATTCCTGGACCAAGAGCACCAAGTCAGGACATTAATGCATACTTGGAACCTCTTATATATGATTTAAAACATCTTTGGGACGAAGGAGTGTCTGTTTTTGATGCGGATAAACAAGAAATTTTCAATATGAAAGCAATATTATTATGGGGAATTCATGATTTACCAGCATTTGGTAACTTATCTGGTTGTGTGACTCACGGTTATAAAGCATGTCCTGTCTGTGCTATCGAGACAGAATCAGAGCACATCGGCAACAAGATCGTCTATCCAAAATATAGAAGGTTTTTGAAGGATGATCATCCATATAGAGCATTAAAACACGGATGGTATAAGGATATTGAATATAAAGAGCCTCCGACTCGGCTAAGGGGCTTATCTCTTTTAGAAAAGCTTGATCGTATCAAATATATTCGTGGAAAAATACCACAAAGCAGAAAGAGAATGATTTCTGAAGCTTATGATAATGTAGATTGTCTTGTTGTTGATGAAGAAAGACCGGCATGGTACAAGAAGTCAATTTTGTTTGACTTGGATTATTGGAGCAGTCATAAAGTTCGTCATACTATTGATGTTATGCATACTGAGAGAAATGTTGCTGAACATCTCATCAACTTTATGTTTGATAAAGGAAAACAATCTTCTAAATATGCATGGGATAAGATTCACAAGCTACAATGTTGTCAAGTCCTTAAAGATGCAAAACTTCCATCATGTCTTGCAACAAAGTTACATGGTCTTATAGGTCTTCAACCACCTAGTTTGCAAATTAAGAAGACATATGATTATCATATTATTATTCAATATTTTCTCCCTATCATGGTTCAACATGCATATCCAAAGTGTCGCGAGTTAAGACGAGCACTTCTACAAATAAGCTTGTACTTCAACATAATATGTTCGAAAGTTCTAGTTCGAGAACATGTACAAGCGGCCAAAGATATGATTGCTGAAGCATTATGTGTGTTGGCACACTATCTTCCAATGCACTTTTTTGATATAAGTATCCATTTGATGGTACATTTAGCAAATCAAGCTCTACTCTATGGACCATCAAATTATATATGGATGTATCCATTTGAAAGGTAAATATTGTTTTTGCATTCGAATTATTTTACCTAACTACTTTGAAGTAACTAACTGTAAATGTGCATATTAATTTTTTTGTCCTAGGGCTATGAAGGATTGTAAAAACATACCTAGTAATAAAAGGTATATTGAAGGATCAATTTCTGAAGCATACCTTATTTCAGAATCAGTTCGATACGCAATGGAATATATGCCAAACCTACGTGATGGAAATCATAGCTCTAAACTGGCATCCTTTTTAGATGAGAATGGTGATGATATATATGAGCGTTCCATCGTTGAAGGTAAACCATTAAAATTATCTAGAGTGCAACGATCACAGATTCGACGATGGTTACTATTTAGAATTGATATACCAGAACGAGATGAATACTATAGGTTATCTATTTTCACCTTTTTTTCAAATACTTGTAGCACAATATATAAATAATATATATATATATTTATTTACCATGATATTCAATCTGTAGCGCATACCGCTTATCTTTAGAAGACGGTCTTCGTGGTAAAAAGAAACCAATCACAAAAGCAGAAGTAATAGTTCAATCTGAATTTGTTGATTGGCTACACAAGAAGGTATGCTATATTTATCTGAAAGTAATGTGTTTCTTTTTATCTAATCTTATGCTATTAATTTTGTTAATTTTAACAGCTTGTGGAAAAAAAATGCATGAACACAATATTATGGTTGTATGTCAGTGGTCCAAAGTGGGATGTCAGAACTTATCTTAAGTATAGAGTGAATGGCTATACGTTCTCTCCTCGGCATTATGATGATACCATTTCAACGCAAGATAGTGGTGTCTGCATGGATGCGATCACTACATTTGTTGCAAGTTCAAAAGATCTAAATCCTACGGATGATAATACTACTTGGTATGGTATTATTAGAGAGATCATGGAAGTTGATTACTATGATTTTCAACATGTGGTATTCTATTGCGACTGGGTGAATGTTGGAGATAAGACAAATGGTTGTAAGGTTTGCCCTGATACAAATTTGTTGATGGTAAACTTAATGAAGCTCAAGAATACCGATGGAGAATATGATGAACCTGCTATTCTCGCGTCCGAAGCAAGTCAAGTATTTTACATAAAGAACACACAAAATTCCGATTGGTCCATTGTTCGACGCTCTCCTAAACGCATGATGGATAACATAGATGATTATGAAATACCAACCACGTACCAGTCTATTTTGAAAGAACAACCAAACTTAGAACCATTATTGAAATGTATTCAATAGAAATCAACTTGTTGATTGGAACTATATTGCATGTATTTTGCTTATTTTGATCCATGTATTAACTCTTATTGATGTATCGTACAATCGTGTTGTGTTGTGAAATGTATGGTTTTCTTTTATTAATCGTGTTGTGTTGTGAAATGTATTAACTTTTATCCATGTATTTTGTTTGTCTTTTTTATATATATTTTTCATCAAAATGACAAACGATTATAGCGCAAATGCAAATTTAAGTACAACTGAGACTGTTGAACCCCCCTCCAAAGGTAAAAAGTACTTTATAACAGTTAGCGTTGAGGGTGCAAAGGGGGATGATGCAGATAAATGGAGTTCACGTTGTGGTGCTTTGATTCGTTGTCATATACCTATTGGCTACAAAGAATGGAGGGTGGTAGATGGCTTCTATAAGGATAAACTATGGGAAGGACTTTTGGTACTAGTCTTATTTATATTTTTATTATCATCAATTTCACCATCAAGTTTAAATTATAATATATTTAACCATTTCATGATTTCTTTATTTTTTTCCTTTTTTGTGATAGGAAGAATTTGACATGGATGTAGATCCTACCATAGCTCGACCATTATTAGAGAAACATTTTCCACCGTTTTATAGATCATTAAAGTCAACATTACGAAACAAACTTCTTAAAGTTGATAAAACTATGATACCTAAACGTGTTGCTATTGATAGATGCCCAAAGGATATAGATAAAGTGTGGTGGGAAAAATTCCTTGATATTGAGTATACGAATGTAAAGATGGAGCAGTGTAAGGCAAATGCAAAAAATAGAGCAAAAAACTCGATCACTCATACTCTAAGAAGGAAACCTTACCATAGAGTGCATGATGAAATGGTATTAAAATTATCTTTTGTAAATAGTTTATAAAATGTTATATTAATTATGGGTTGTCAACTTTGATCTTTCTTGTAGGTAGTAGCAAATCCAGAAGTAGATATTTCATGAACAACGGTTTGGAAGGCTGGACATAAAAGAAAATCAGGAGAAATACTACCATGTGCCGCGGAAAAATATGTAAGTGTCAGTTTAAAACAAATTTCAACTTATTCCATTGTGTGTTTAGTTTAAATTTGAACTAAACAAATGAAAATTAGGAACATTTCTGCTTATGTATCTTTCCCCTCCTAGTGTAGTAGTAATTTTCCGTGTTTTAAGAAATATTGTTCGTTTCTTTTTGCATAAGATTCTAACTGATTTAGCTAAGCAAAACAACCTCTAATCCATCTTCATTTGGCTAAGAATCTTTGAATTCAGGTGAGTAAAACTCACCTCTCATACTGATATTAAGTGCCGATTGAATTTAGTGACTGCCTAGAAACCATATAGTAGGCTACGGTAAAAATTATACATAGCGGACTGCGCTAAACCATAGGCAGACCACGCTAAGCTATATATAGTGGACTATGCTAACTATATGTAGATAACTGAGCTAAACTATATAGCAAACTGCACTAGAACTATATAAAGCGAACTGCCCTAAATTATATAAAGCAAACTATGCTGCACAACACACTGATCTGGGCTAGACTGTATAACATTTTGCGCAACTGTCCTTCCTCCGTTAGATTTTACTGCACAACCGAGCAAAAAAATATGGGTCCAATAAGAGGGTAGATTTTACGACTTTTTAACACTCTATTTCTGAGGTAATTATGAAATTTAGGCGAGTCTTGTATCCTAAAAACGTTCTTGTGTGGCTACTGTGATTGTCAATCTGAAATTTAACACTGATAGATAGAAGCATACCACGCTGTCCAGCCATTTTGAATTTAATATGATAAATGAACTCTATGCTTATCGTGTCGTAAGCTCTCTGCAAATCAACTTTTTGAAATGTGGCTACTGTGTTGTCAATCTGAAATGTGGCTTTTTAGTTTTAGTGTTTATTCCTTCCTGTTATGTTAAGTTTATATATGTTCTAACTTTTCCTCTTCAATTTCTCTTGACATATACGCATGTATATGTACTGACATGGAAATCCTTGTATATGCATTTAAGTGATTGTGAGGTCCGTTATTACCTAAAACTTATGCAAGCTAACTTATTTTCTTCCAATGAATGATCTCTTACCGCTACATTACCTTCATATGTTAATCCTAGTAACCCAATTGTTTTTCTAATATAAAGCATTCTTATCGTACAATATCTAATAGCTGACAGTTTGTTACTTTTTGTATATGAGAATAAGTTATTTTATATTTGCAAGCTTATGAAAGATTATAACTGTTACTCAAATCCATTCTCATCAGTTATGTTACATGTATAAATGCGAGTATCTATTTGATAATCGAGCGTAGTGAGCTAGTAATTTGTGTTGTTTATATGAATAATAACTCTTGTTTTATGAAAGTATAGTAATTTTGTGTAAGTGTATATATATATAACTATATATATATGGTGCCATAACAGTCCAGCTTTTTTGCACATAAGAAATGAGTAATAACGATTGCAAACGATAACGCCTACAACTGCATTTTCTCCATCCAGACAGCGGAAAATGAATTCGTTTTAAACCATGTCCATTGCTACTACAGAAAAGTATGTCAATCATGAGGGTTAATCAATTCATATATGCACGAAAATAACACTATTATAAACGCAACAAATTAGATCCACGACAAAAATATAAATATCAAAGAGAACTGCTTAGAAGAACTGCTGATGAACCTTTCCAAACATCACACTTGCATTACATAGACATTACTGAACTCATGAAATATAGTAGTACTGCGATGTTATCTAGTAAGATAGCCTCTGATTCTCTTCATACCTACTCTTTTCTTCCTGTAAGCCAAAAGTAGGAAGCATATTTAATTTGTAAACGGGAGAGAAATTTATCTTCCCTATACCCCAATACAAACGATATATATAACGCATTATATGAAATGTTGGATAACATGGATGTAGATCTTTTAAGTAAATGACACGTTACTTTATGCCAATTAGTATAAACCAAATTGCAAAACATCTTAGGTGTTGAAAACAACCATGTTATACTGTACTAGCTTAGTTGATGTAATCTCACAATGTTTTTTTAATGTAGGTTGCATTAATGTGTGGAATTTTATATAGGCATGCAGGCATCTGGTCATAATTGAGTGCAGAAAGTTCAAGAGATTTAATATCTTCTAATAATTTTATATAGGCATGCAGGCATCTGTTCATAACAGAATTTTATATAGGTGTTAAATAAGCTTTCTTTGTATTCATTGATTACTGTTGCTGAGGGATCTTCTAATAATTTGAAGTACAGAGCATTATTATTTTCTCTCATTACTTCAATTTGTGCTCTAAATGAAGATCGCCCTTTAAATGCAGCAACTTCAAGCATGCTTTGTGCCAATTAACCACACGGTACACACGAATGCACACATGAATACACACACATGCATGCAAGTTCATATTCATTTGTGCAAATTCAATCTAACGTGATATTAAATGCAGGCAATTCCTAGAGGAAGCGGAAAAAAAGAGGAAGTTGGATGATAGTTCTAAGGGTGGAGTCGAAGATCTTGAAGATGACCCAATTGCAGAAGTTTTTGGTTCCGACACGAAGAAAAATTATTGTCGAGCAATTACTTCTACTTCTTCTATAAAACAAGTGAAGATGGCTCGAGCTGTAAAAGCTGTAACTGAAAAGAAGCAAGCCATGGATTTGTCTATTTGAAAATTGGAGATAGAAAGGCAAGTAGCTAATCAAGTTAATAATGCCATCAATTCAATTACTTCAACTTTTATGAAATTTATGCCTAGTTTGCAAGAAAAATATATTGCAAGTCCTACGACTCCACAAACGGAAGGTGCTTCTAATTTAGGAGATTCTCATACAAACAATAATGTAGTTGTTACTCCAACCGTGTCAAATAATGATATTCGTTCATCTACAATGGAAAAGAAATATGTAATGCTATTGTCACAAGATTTAGAGAAGGAAGTAGCTAAAGGTTATGTTGGAACACAAACTATTTGTCATTTTAGGAAGGTGATACCGAATGTAGAGAAAGTAATTTGGGTGGATGATGTTCTTGAACCGGATGCACCAATTTATGATGGTCCTCAAAATGGAATGTACAAGTTATGTGATTTTTCAGATGGAGGTTTCGTTATATGGCCGGAGTTTCGTATTCGGTATTTGTAGAATTTCACTATGAAATTTATGTTGTCTTTTGTATTCCAATTTGGCATTGTTATGAAGTAGTTGATTATGTATTGAATTAACCAACTTAATTATGTATTGTACTTGTTATGAAGTAGTTGATTATGTATTGAATTAACCAACTTAATTATGTATTGTACTTGTTATGAAGTAGTTGACATTGTTATGAAGTAGCTGACTATGAAATTTATGTTGTTATTTGATCATGAATATTGTAAATTTTGGGTTCCTATTGAATGTAGTATAATAATGCTGTTAAAGCGTTATAAGCGTTGGCAATTAAAATATACCAACACTTATAAGCGTCGGCATAGAAAATTAAACAATGTTGGATGGTTAATTTGCCAACGTTTATAAGCGTTGCTAAATAATATACACCAACGTTTATAAGCATTGGGGAATACAACCTTCCAACGCTTATAAGCGTTGGGAAACTAAACTCACCAACGCTTATAAGCGTTGGCAATAAATTGCGACGCCCCTACAGCGATGCTAATAAGCGTTGCTGAAACTGTTTGCGACAGTTATACTCGTTGGGAATCACCTGTTTTGGTGTAGTGGTTTCGACTATGTTGGAGGTGGAAGCTTTGGGTCGAAAGCTCCTTCCAAAGGCTGTTTTTACCAAATAAAGTAAACTTTTTGTAACAAACTTGCCCACATGTAAACACTTGATTGGTTACATAAACTTTCAAATTATTTTGCTTAATATTTGCCGCAATTTTCTCAGACTTAAAACCAATTAACATTTAATAAATAAGCCCTTTCCATTAACAAAACAATTTAATCATTTTGGTCCTCCTTTCATAATAATTTAATTTTCATACTAAATCACTTAGTAAAAATCCCCAAAATTTTTAGAAATTCACTTTAATCATGTTATCTAACATATCAAAATTCTAGATCCAAATTCAATATATTTTCCAAAATAAATTTATAAACCCAATTAACCATATTTTCTTTGAAAATTCATAATTAATTCTCCATGGCTTGGAAAATTAAAAAAATTGAAACCCAACTCCAAAATCATGTTTCTCATAACATATAATTTTTCCATGGCATTTAAAAAATCATTTAATCTTGGCTTTGCCCTAAAACCGTGCATATCCCCTTTTAAACAATCTTGTTTAAACCAAACAAATTATAAATCAAGCATATCATCATCCAATATATCATAAAAGCGAATTTACCCTTAAATCCAAAAACACATGATTCAAACCAAGAGATGAAATTATTATTCACCTTAGATTGGATAAGGAAATTGGAGATTGATTGAGATTGATTTCTTTTAGCTTGATCCTAAGCTTTAGATTTGATTTTGCCTTCTTCTCTTCTTCCTAATGGCAAGACTTGATATTTGCTTTCTTACGTTTGTTTTACTTATGAAAAATGAACGTGAACGGTCTTAGGGAAGATAGTATAAGGGTGGAAACGTGGGTGGAAATTTACTCTAATACCCTTATTTTTATTTAGTTAACACTTAACCATATATAAGCTCCTTCATTTTAAATAAGCAAGGCCACTAAATTTATTAATCAACCTCAATCTCCTTATCATTCTACATTATTCTGTTTAATTTATTCTAATTAAATCTTCTGAATAATGTTATCAAAATTAGGGGTGTTACATCCTAGTACTCGAATTATATCTTTCAAGTGATTCTTTCCTAGGTTGCTAGTATATCTGCTGAGTTTACTTACAGCATATGCTATATCAGACCTAGTGCAGTTCATTACGTACATAATGCTCCTTAGTATCCGAGAGTACTCAAGTTGGTAAATACTATCACCACTATTTTTAACCCAGTTTTGGTTCAAATCTACGGGTGATTTTGCTGATATTATATTGTGTTGTTTAAACGTTTCAAGTATTTTCCCAATGTAGTGTGATTGGGAAACCCATATCCTTGGTTGGTTTTATGTATTTTTACACCAAGTATCACATCAGCGATTCCCAGATCTTTCATGTCAAATCTGGTGGAGAGCATATCTTTTGTAGATTTTATTATCTCCTTGTTGCTTCCAAATATTAGTAAATCATCTACATATAGACATACAATGACATATCCCAGATTTGTATGTCTAGAATAGACATATTTGTCACATTCATTTATATGAAATCCATTTAGTATCGTATTTTCATCAAATTTTTCATGCCATTGTTTAGACGCTTGTTTAAGCCCATACAGTGATTTTCTTAATCTATTGACCTTACTTTCATTTCCAGTTTTTAGGAAACCTTCAGATTGTTTCATGTATATTTCTTCTTCCAGTTCACCATTTAAAAATGTTGTCTTTACATCCACTTGATGTATTTCTAAATCAAGTGTGGATGCGATTGCTATCAGCATTCTTATTGATGTTATTCTAGTCACTAGAGAGCATGTCTCAAAATAGTCCAGGTCTTCTTTTTGTTTGAAACCTTGAACCACAAGTCGAGCTTTATACTTGTCTATTGAACCATCAGGTCTCAATTTATTTATAAATATCCATTTATTACCCAAGGTCTTGCATCCTTGAGGTAAATCAACTAACTCCCGGGTATGGTTTGCCATAATGGATTCAATTTCATTGTTAATGGCCTCCTTCCAATAAGGGGCATCGACGGAGGACATAGCTTGTTTGTATGTTAATGGATCATCTTCTAACTTAAATGTGTAGAAGGCTGGTCCAAAGTTTATTGATGTCCTTAAACTTTTGCTTCTCCTTGTTTCCTCCACTTGTTGATTAGCACTATTTTGCTGATCATTATCAATATTTTTTCAGTATCCTCAAGAGAATTGGAGATTTTAGTTTCCCTTGGTCTCTTTTGAGGATAATTTTCAGTACCCTGTTTTAAAGAGTATACATGTTCAAAAAATCTAGCATTTCTCGACTCAATGATGGAATTTAAGTGGATATCATCGATTTCAGATTTGTGTACTAAAAACCGATAAGCGGCACTATTTTGTGCATATCCAACGAATACACAATCAATTGTTTTTGGTCCAATTTTGACTTTCTTTGGTTTAGTTACCTCTACTTTTGCAAGACACCGCCACACTTTTAAGAATTTGTAGGATGACGGCCTATTTTTCCAAAGTTTGTGGGGAGATTTAGATGTTTTCTTTTGTGGTATCTTATTAAAAAGCAGAAAAAATAGCTTCTCACCAGAAGTTATCTAGCAAACTAGAACTAATTAGTAAGGCATTCATCATTTCTTTAAGAGTTCTATTTTTCCATTCGGCTATACCATTGGATTGAGGTGAATACAAAGCTATAGTTTGGTGTATAATACCATGCTTGACGCAGAATTCCTTAAAGGAAAAATCATATTCTCGTCCTCCATCATTTCTTAAAGCTTTTATTTTCTTATTGAGCTGATTTTCAACTTTTCTTTATACTATTTAAGCACGTCGAATGCCTCGTCCTTGCTTCTAAGGAGATACACATAACAGTACCTTGTACAATCATCAATGAAGGTAATGAAATACCCTTTTCCACCTCTAGTTTGACACATTTTTAAGTCACATACATCTGTGTGTATTAGGTTTAGAGATTCAGTTTCTCGTTAAACATGGTGAAACAAGGTTCTTATCAATTTTGCTTTCGCACAAACTTGACATTTATAGTTGGAATCTATTTTGCATTTTGGTACAAAGTCTATTCAATTTTCACAAGGTATCAAAATTTACATGGCCTAAACTAGAATGCCATATGTTAGAATAGTCAACAATATAAGCAGAAGATTCAATTTTATTCATATCGTTGTTTGGTAAAATAGTGGTTACATTTGCTTTAAATAAACCATCACACACACATCCTCTTCCTACGTACACTCCATTCTTTGACAACACAAACTTATCAGATACAAAGGTGAGTTTGAAGGCATGCTTGCTAAGCATTGATCCAGAAATCAGGTTCTTGCGGATCTCAGAAACATTAAGAACATCTGCCAAAGTTAATTCTTTTCCAAAAGTCATTTTCAGTACAATCTTTCCCTTGCCTTCGACTTTTGATGCGGATGGTGGAGGAAGCTTGCAGTGACAACCTGAAAGGATCGACTTAGAGTCATTCCTTCATCATGCAATTGGTGAATGATGACTTGTAACTCTTAAATTTGGTTGATAACGGTCTTCGCATCAATCATTTTGAAGTCAAGAAATTTCCTTGCTATGAATTTCTTCATGCCCGCATCTTTGATTTTGTACTTTTTCTCTAATGCCGTCCAAAGTTCTTTGGAAGTTTGAGTAGTACAGTATACATTGTATAGGCTATTGTCGAGTCCATTTAATATGTAGTTCTTGCATATGAAATCAGTACTCTTCCAAATATTCAAGGCTTCTACTTTTGTTGCATCGGGTTCCAATTCTTTGACAATGGGAGCATCTTCTTTAAGAAACTTTGCAAGACTCAAAGTCGTCAAATAGAACAGTATCTTTTGCTGCCAGCATTTGAAATCCATCCATGTGAACTTTTCTGGCCTTTCTCCATGAGACAGCGCCATCGTTGGAATCATAGTTTCAGACTGAGTAGTAATCACAGTCTGTGTTGGTGCAGAAGTGTTGCTTTCATGAGACATTGTCGTCTACAAAAACAGTCAACAATAAATCAATATTGTTTCAAGATTGTTATTCAGTAACGTTACAAAGGTGTTACGAAATTATTACGATTACGTTGCAAAGATTGTTAACAATAACGTTACAAAGGTGTTATGAAACTATCACAATTGTGTTGCAAAATTGCAACAACAACAAAACTGTCACAACTATGTCGCAAAAACTATTACGCATAGAACTGTGTAGTAAACGGATTATGCAGTATATATAGTACCGATTAGATTGTCCGAGTCCAGTGAAAAACTGTTTTATTGAAACAATATTTCTTCTTCTACGGCGCTTAAAGATATCAAGCAATTGTTTCCCATGATGAAACAGACCTATCTCTATGATGCTGTGTAACAATCAAAGAGCAATGACGAACTCAAGAGAATGTAAATTAAGAACAGAGTTTTGTAGGAGAGGAAGAAGTGCAGAGAAACTGAGTATGTTTTCTATTTTCCTTCTGCCTATATATAGGCGCGGGGAGATGCACCTATTCGGTAATAGTTGCCTGTTCGAATGGTTGGGACTGTTGGAAAGGCTGCGACCCTTTACCATGCGGTGCGACCATTTGAGTGTGAATGGACAAAAACAAAAATTGTTTTGTTTGAACAACCAAATTAAGCAAACTGCCAACTGCAAACTACTAAGTGCCTCTAATATGCGTCAAACGCCCATTCGCCCCCGCCGTGCCGCAGATGCGGGTGTGGGTTCGAGCGCAGGCACAAGCACATGCATAGGTGCGTGCGTGTGGGGTGGTGCGTTGCACCACCCGTCATGGTTGTGTCGCTCTTTGTCTCATAGGAATTATAATAGTGTTCAAATCTTAGTTTATAAACACAAATTGTTTATTTTATTCTAAGATGTGGGACTATTAATTTCCCAAGGCATTAATGCCTTCACATTTCCCAATGAAATGCTCATTTATTTCTAATAATCCCCCACATGAATGAGTAATTGCTCAATTTGTTCTTAAATTTTGCGAAAAATTTATCGTTTTGGTTAAAGTAGGACATTGGCCTAGAACTTTCCTAGTGTTTATCATTTTGATTTACTGGCGAATCATTGAACTAAGGTTGTATTTGAACTATAAGCCTTTTATGTAAATCTAAAATGGACAACACACAACAAGTCTTTCTAATCTTGCTTGGTTCTCTATTTATGTTCGTTTTTGCCATGAACACCAGCTTGGTCTCATGAGTGCTTTAAAGAATTTCCCTTACAATTCTCCTTGAAACGGTGCCTTCGTACTCACGTAGGTGATTCTATAATGAGTATTTCCACAATACTCTACCTGGTTCTTAATATTACCAAGTATAGATATCATTAAAAGTATCAAAACCTATCTTATTCTCCGACGAGTAGTGCATTGACTTATCATAGGAATGGTTTGAATATTTACAATGCTATCAAGTTTATCTAAACTTAGTTGTTCGTTTGAACCTAGATCTTGGGACATGCAGTCAGCTAGGTGGGGTTTCTGTTCAAATAAACTTTTTAGTTTATGGGCCTTAACCCCATTCCCATCGATAAGATATCAACCTTCTCTTTAGGAAAACCATTTGTTAGTGGATCCGCAATGTTACCATTTGATCCTACATTATCAATTGTGATAAACCCATTGGATAGAAGTTGTCTAACAATTTTATGTCTACGACGAATATGTCTAGACTTGCCATTGTAAAGCTTACTATTGGCCCTTCAATAGCTGATTGGCTGTCGCAATGTATGCTTATTGGAGGTATAGGTTTTTACCAATTCGGAATACCTTCTAAAAAACGTCGAAGCCAATCTGCTTCTTCTGCGGCTTTGTCTAAGGCAATAAATTTTGATTCCATGGTTGACCTTGCTATACATGTTTGTTTAGAGGATCTCCAAGATATTGCCCCACTAGCTAAGGTAAACACATATCCACTAGTGGATTTTTCATCCGATGAATTAGTTATCCAGTTTGCATCACATACCCTTCTATTACAAATGGGTACCTATCATAATTTAGTCCATGACTTTGTGTATACCTTAGGTATCCTAGTACTCGAATTATAGCTTTCAAGTGATTCTTTCCTGGGTTGCTAGTATATTTGCTGAGTTTACTTGTAGCTTATGGTATATCAGGCCTAGTGCAGTTCGTTACGTACATAATGCTGCCTATCAGACGAGAGTCAAGTTGGTAAATACTATCATCGTTATTTTTAGCCCAGTTTTGGTTCAAATCTACGGGTGATTTTGCTGATATTAGATTGTGTTATTTAAACTTTTCAAGTATTTTCCCAATGTAGTGTGGTTGGGACCACACATATCCTTAGTTGGTTTATGTATTTTTGCACCAAGGATCACATCAGCGATTCCCATATCTTTCATGTTGAATCTGGTGGAGAGCATATCTTTTGTAGATTTTTTTATCTCTTCATTGCTTCCAAATATTGGTAAATCCTCTACATATAGACATACAATGACATATCCCACATTTGTATGTTTAGAATAGACACATTTGTCGCATTCATTTGTATGAAATCCATTTGGTATCATATTTTCATCAAATTTTTCATGCCATTGTTTAGGCGCTTGTTTAAGCCCATAAAATGATTTTCTTAATCTACAAACTTTACTTTCATTCCTAGTTTTTAGGAAACCTTCAAGTTGTTTCATGTATATTTTTTCTTCCGATTCACCATTTAAAAATGCTGTCTTTACATCCATTTGAAGTATTTAAAAATCAAGTGTGGATGCGATTGCTATCAGCATTCTTATTGATGTTATTCTAGTCACTGGAAAGTATGTATCAAAATAGTCCAAGTCTTCTTTTTGTCTGAAACCTCGAACCACAAGTCAAGCTTTATACTTGTCTATTGAACCATCATGTTTCAATTTCTTTATAAATATCCATTTATTACCCAAGGTCTTGCATGCTTGAGGTAAATCAACTAACTCCTATGTATGGTTTCCCATAATGGATTCAATTTCATTGTTAATGGCCTCCTTCCAATAAGGGGCATCGAATGAGGACATAGCTTGTTTGTATGTAATTTGGACCGTCTTCTAACATAAATGTGTAGAAGTCTAGTCCAAAGTTTTTTGATATCCTTGATATTTTGCTTCTCCTTGGTTCCTCCATCTATTGAGTAGCACTGTTTTGCTGATCATTATCAATAATTTGTTCAGTATCCTCTAGAGAATTGGAGATTTCAGTTTTCCTTGTTCTCTTTTGAGGATAATTTTCAGTATCATGTTTTAAAGGGTATACATGTTCGAAAATCTAGTGTTTCTCGACTTAATGATGGTATTTACGTGGATATGAATGATTTCAGATCTGTGCACCAAAAACCTAAGCGGCACTATTTTGTGTATATCCGAAGAATACATAATCAATTGTTTTTGGTCCAATTTTAACTTTCTTTGGTTTAGGTACCTCCACTTTTGCAAGACACCCCTACACTTTTAAGTATTTGTAGGATGGTGGTCTATTTTCCAAAGTTCGTAGGGAGATTTAGATGTTTTCTTTTGTGCTATCGTATTCAAAATGATTTGCAGAAATAATAGCTTCTCCCCATAATTTATCTGGCTAGCCAGACTAATTAGTAAGGCATTCATCAATTCTTTAAGAGTTCTATTTTCCCTTCGGCTATACCGTTGGATTGAGGTGAATACAAGGCTGTAGTTTGGTGTATAATACCATGCTCGACGCAGAATTCCTCAAGGGAGATTCATATTCTCCTGCTCAATCACTTCTTAAAGCTTTTATTTTCTTGTTGAGTTGATTTTCAACTTCTACTTTATACTATTTAAACATGTCGAATGCCTCGTCCTTGCTTCTAAGTAGATACACATAACAGTACCTTGTACAATCATCAATGAATGTAATGAAATACCATTTTCCACCTCTAGTTTGACACATTTTTTAGTCATATACATCTATGTGTATTAGGTCTAGAGGTCCAGTTTCTCGCTCAACATGGTGAAACGAGGTTCTTGTCAATTTTTCGTCTGCACAAACTTAACATTTATAGTTGGAATCTTTTTTACATTTTGGTATAAAGTCTAGATTAATCAATTTTCACACGGTATCAAATTTTACATGGCCTAATCTAGAATGCCATATGTTAGAAGAGTTAAGAAAATAAGCAGAAGATTCAATTTTATTCATATCATTATTTGGTACAATAATGGTTACATTTACTTTAAATAAACCATCGCACACATATCCTCTTCCTACATACGCCATTCTTTAACAATACAAACATATTAGATACAAAGGTGAGTTTGAAGCCATGCTTGCTAAGCAGTGATCTGGAAATCAGGTTCTTGCGGATCTCTGGAACATGAAGAACATCTGCGAAAATGAGTTCTTTTCCGGAAGTCATTTTCAGTACAATCTTTCCCTTGCCTTCGACTTTTGACACAGATAATGAAGAAAGCTTTTAAATTGTAGCGGCAACCTGAAAGGATTCGCTTAGAGTCATTCCTTCATCATGCAGTTGGTGAATGATGACTTGCAACTCTTGAATCTGGTTTATAATGGTCTTCACATCAATCATTTTGAAGTAAAGGAATTTCCCTACTATGAATTTCTTCATTCCTGCATCTTTGGTTTTGTACCTTTTCTCTAATGTCGTCCAGAGTTCTTTGGAAGTTTGAGCAGTACAATATACATTATATAGGCTATTGTCAAGTCCATTTAATATGTAGTTCTTGCATATGAAATCAGAACTCTTCCAAACATTCAAGGCTTCAACTTTTGTTGCATCGGGTTCCAATTCTTCGACTACGGGAGCATCTTCTATAAGAAACTTTGCAAGACCCAAAGTCGTCAAATAGAATAGCATCTTTTGCTGCTAATGTTTGAAGTCCATCCCTATGAACTTTTTCAGCCTTCTCCATGAGACAACGCCATCGTTGGAACCATAGTTGCAGACTAAGAAGTAATTACGGTCTGTGTTGATGCAGAAGTGTTGCTTTCATGAGACATTGTCGTCTACAAACAGCCAAAAATAAATCAATATTGTTTCAAGATTGTTATTCAGTAACATTACAAAGGTGTTACGAAACTGTTACGATTACGTTGCAAAGATTGTTAACAGTAACGTTGCAAAGGTGTTACGAAACTGTTACGATTATGTTGCGAAATTACAACAACAACACAACTGTCACAACTATGTTGCAATAACTGTTATGAATAGAACTATGCATTAAGATTATGCAGTAGATATAATACCGATTAGATTGTTCGAGTCCAGTGAAAAACTATTTCCTTGAAACAATATTGCTCCCTCAACGACGCTTAAGGATATCGAGCAATTGTTTCCCAAGATGAAACGGACCTGTCACTGTGATGCTGCGCAACATTAATCACAGAGTAACGACGAACTCAAGAGAATGTAAATTAAGAACAGAGTTTTGTGGGAGAGGAAGAAGTGTAGAAAAAAATTGAGTATGTTTTCTGTTTTCCTTCTGCCTATATATAGGCACAGGGAGTTGCACCTATTCGGTAATAGGTGTATGTTGGAAAGGTTGCAACCCTTTATCAGGTGGTGCAATTGTTTGAGTGCGAATGGACAAAAACAAAAACTGTTCGGTCTGAACAGCCAGCCAACTGCTTACTGCTAACTGCAAAGTGCTAAGTGCCTCTAATACGCCTCAAAGCCCATTCGCTCGCACCACGGATGCGGGTGCGGGTTCGGGCGTGGGTGCACGCGTGCTGGGTGGAGCGTTGTACTATCCGTCATTGCTGTGTCTCTCTTTGTCCCATAGAAATATAATTATGTCCACATCTTAGTATACAACGCAAATTGTTTATTTTATTCAAAGACGTGGGACTATTCATTTCCCAAGGCATTAATGCTTTCAGATTTCCCAATAAAATGCTCATTCATTTCTAACAATCCCCCACATGAATGAGTAATTGCTCAATTAGTTCTTAAGCATTTATTGTATCAGTTAAAGTAGCACATTGGCCTTAAACTTTCCTAGTGTTTACCCTTTTGATTAACCGGCGAATCAGTGGACTAAGATTGTCTTTGAACTATAAGCCTTTTGTGTAAGTCTAAAATAGACAACATGCAATAAGTGTTTCTAATCTTCCATGGTTCTCTGTTTGTTTTCGTTTTTGCCATGAACACCAGCTTTGTCTCATGGGTGCTTTTGAGAATTTGGCCTTACAATTCTCCACTACACCAGAAACAGCTTTTGACAGCGTTTCAAAAACGCTGTTATATGATACGACAGCGTTATTATAAACGCTGTATAACGACATGCTGTCGTAGATGCAAAAGTTTTAACAGCAAAATAGAAAACGCTGTAAAAAATTTGATACCACAGCGTTTATTAAACGCTGTTATATGACACAACAGCGTTAGAACAAACGCTGTATAACGACAAGCTATCGTATAAAGAGAACTTACAACAGCTTAATTTTAAACGCTGTGGAAATTATTCTTTTGACAGCGTTTTATTTAGGCTGTTAATATTTTTATTACAGCGTTTAATGCGTGCTGTGTTATGTTTTTACAGTTGGGATGATGTTTTACTACCGTTTACAACAGCGTTTAATAAACGCTGTTACTCACTATCTAATGATAATTACAACACGAATTAAACGCTGTTGTTTCTTCATTGACAGCATTAAAATAGATGCTGTCTTCTATTTATATGATTTTTACAGCATTAACATTCCACTATATTTGCATATTCCAGAACTACATTTTGAGTATAATCAAGCAACCAGTATATATAACATGTTCTAATGAATAATAATCTGTTAAATAAACTAGCTAAAACAATATTAATATACAAAAAACATCTATAAAGCAAGTTTCAATAATATCCATAAACAAAAATAACACAGTAGACCAAGTTATCATAATATTGTTAAACAAAGATAAGGTATATGTTAAACAAAAATATAATATCAATAATAAGGTACATGCAAGTCACAGTTGGACGCAAACTCTGGGCTTCAAAACAAAGACTTTCCAAGCTAGCAACTCCAGATTTATACATGCAACCATTCAAATAAAGAGAGGATGAGTTTAATTTCAACTTGGACACTACCATTTAACATGAGATAGGCACGTGATATCAGTTGGTGAAATATGAACAGATGCAAGTCAAGAATATAATCTTACAGAAACATCGGCAAACCTATTAAATTATAAAGATCAATTTAATTCTTGAACAAATGTGTTCATAACAAAAAATGCGAGTGAACTTACATTTGATCCGATGATCACAGCATCTTTATCCAAGGACTGCATCTTTATCCAAGGAGCAACAAATGAAAAGATGATATATTCTCGCTTGTTTATGTTATGAGACTTCAGTCTGTAGAACAAATTGGAGAAAAGTGTATGAATTGCAGCAGGTATTCATCATTTATTATGAAGATTATGTATGTACCTTTTGTGCCAATTCTTCATTCTATATCTATATTAAAAGTACTTTCCTTTCTTATATACCTAAGCTATTTAATTAATTGAAGTGACATGCTCGAAATGAGCTTGAGATAAGGTCAAAAATAGGATGCTCGTCCACATGACTGTATATTAGATCTAATCATCATCAAACTAACAAAATTTAACTCTACCAGAGCTCAAACACGAAATCAGTGGTTTTGTAGACCATTATGTTATTCATTTGGCGACATAGTCGATTATCTTATCGTTCATATTCACACAAATAAAAATACTATAGTTGCTTCAATTTTAAAGTAAGAATGTGTTTCTGGTTCATGACATTCACACATACCCCATTTTAATAGTATACTTACCATCATTTAATGTCTACTTATAATATAATTTTGGTTTTGCTTTTTTGGTGCAAATTTATATTATTGGTTAGATTTGGTGGCAAGATGGAATACTCAAACTAAGAAGGTACGCTGTACTAATTGTAGAGCAACGAAAATTTGTTGTAATTTACATAAATAGGCCGCAGGTCAGTGTTTTGTCCCTTAGGCTGCAGAATTGCTTCATACAAAAACTACAATTTTGACAGGCCAATGAAAACATGCAAGAAGTGGGAAGATCTAAATTTTAGTGTAGGTGTGAAAAAAGAAAAAAATAGAGCAAGAAGTGGGAAATTACCCTTTTGAATTGGGAAAATAGAGCAAGAAGTGGGAAGATCTAAATTTTAGTGTAGGTGTGAAAAAAGAAAAAAATACAAACCAACACAAAATGGTTGGTACACTCTTATAAAAATACATAACGTTAAAATAATCTATTTGGCAATCAAACCATGAGATGATGGTGTAAAATAACTTGTTTAAAAATTTGGAAGTAAGGATAATAAAAATACAATTGTATTTGTATTTCAGGTAAATAAGTTTTAGTACATGGAGCTGGCATAGGTGTATCCATCCGTGGCTGAATCCACGAAAGAGAACAAGGATCATATATGTCTAAAAATAAATTGTCTCATGTCATCTAAAACAACATTAAGGTAGCTAGCAAATCTGGTAGAAAAAATACCTGATTTTTATAGGCTATTACAGATAGTTTGAACTGAGTAAATAATCCTTTCCGCAGCCCAACCCAAACAGTTCGTTGGCCGTGCTCTCTTAACAAACCAAATGCTTCAGGTGAATGGTTGAAAACTAAATCATTGCTAACAACCTTATACGCTCCTGAAATAACAAACATCCAACGGCTGTTAGAAAAATAGAACATAGGTAAACTTCATTCCCTTGATTAATATTTATTAACAAAAAAACTCAATTGGCATGCCAAGACTAAAGGTCGACTATAATATATGAAGTTGAAAAATGTTGATGTTCAAGTTTAAAAATGAAGATCGCTAAATTTGAGGGGCGGTATTAATAATCTCCCAGTCAATTTAAATGGCAACGTATGCGGATTAAATTTCCAACTGTCAGCAATCTCTTTCTGAAATACTAAGGCTACGTTGTATAACTTAAATTTAGTATTTATATGACTATGACTTCTTCCATTTTTTTTCACGCGCATTTTTAAAATATCCCTATACAAATTTTGAAGTGGTAACGTGCATGCAAAATGTGCATGTATAATAAAAGGAAAACAAAATTATTTTTGTAGTAAGTTTCGAATGAGATTTATTAATTAAATAATATTTATGAGGATGTCTACTTTTAAAATGAGTCCTTTTGGTTATGGAATAAAACGTCAGTAGTAGAAAGTTTACCAATAATCAATATGTGGTTAGAAAAGAGGTTGAACTGAACAAAAAACTAACAATACAGAATTTATTGAATATAACACACATAACAAAGGTGTTAGCTAGATAAGCAAGCAACCTAGCCCAAGGTATGGGGATACAGTAACGGAAACAAAAGACATAGATAGTGGAAAGGAGACGAAGTAAATGGAGGAAAACAACGAAAACGATGGTACATCACTAGCTAGATGCAGGAAGGAAACTTATTGTGTTCAGTGTCCTACTTCAACCTATTATGCCACATCATCGATCAGCACCCAATTCAAAGCTCTGTAAATATGCACCGATCTCACAACAACTGTTAAGCAATAATCAAATACCTAAAGACAAAAGTGTACTTTTCTATACTAGAGTAATTGTAAAAGTTCGCACCAACCTAATTTTATAATCTTCTTACAAAACTACATAGTAAAAAGTAGCAAATAGTGAAGGTTTGTATTTTAGGAGAACCACTGTAGATTTGGACGTTTCTTTCTACTTTCTGCATTTAGTTTATAGTTTTCGCGACATTTAATTTATTCTTCCCTGCTTTTGCTACTGCATTATGGATTAACTCTAAATACTAGAGCTTGTTACTTCTATTGCACAACTCTTTACTGCTCCGACCGTTTGTTGTTGGGACAGAACAGAAGATACATTACCAAAGCTTATTCTTTCGTTTAAGGTCCTCATCTTATTTTTGGGGGAGAAATCAGAACTTCTCGCTAACAAAGAAAGCGTTGCAGAAAAAAGTTACCAAGGTGATTATTAACTTTAATAGATGACTCCTACTAACTCCAAAAATAGATCCCGTCAAATACACAAGTGCTAATTATTCGATTTTGCAAATAGATCCATAAAATTAAACAAATATCTTCTTAGCCTTCCACAAAATAATTTTTTGTAATGGAACATAATAAAGACTCTTCATTATAAATAGATCGACAAACTTTAACAAATACCTTCTTAAATTATCCACAAAATAATTTTTATATTGAATGGAACTCAATATTTTAGTTTTAGAACAAGTACTTCTGTTTTATAGCATCCACTAGTCGATTCAAATAAAGTGATAATAACTACAAATTAACTAAAACAACATTATCATACTGGTAAAGCATTCAAGCTTTACCAAATTACAGTTTCAAATCTCTGTTTATGCACCTCCTTTTGAAAATTGGGGATATTACTAAAAGTAAGAACAAACTTAAATTAGATTATGTCGGCACCCAAAATTGTCAATAGCCTAAGGTATACAATCTAACTGAGACATACTATGAGCATGTATAAACAACATTATCATAAGAAAGGACATGCATCATGATATACCTTTCAGTTTTGAGTCCATCTCTCTATTACCCATACCGTCCACGAGACCGTCTTTCTTCTTTCCTGTGCAAGTGTTATGGATTACCAATGTTGGTGGCCATACAATTAGGTCCTCTCTATCGGCTAATGCCTCATCAGTAGATAAGGATTGATATGCCTTTGACTCATCAGGCGCTTTCGCGTGATTCCATCCCATAAGAACACACAAGGCCTTATGCAAACCAAGATGATCAACGGGCTGGTCCTGTTTTTGTGCAGTATACAAATGCATGATGAGCCCATGTATATCTGGGAATGAAGCCCTGAAACATGCACACCAATTCCACTAAATAACAAGGGTAGCAAAGCATCCTTTAAAGGTATTTGGTTTAACAGACCATAAGTACCGCACAGAAGTTACTAGTCACAAATTTATACTTTTTCTAGAAAGCATAACGATTTCACTGACAAATTTACAACAGAAAGCCCATCATAAAATCTAAGTAGAAAAACCTACATGAACTTAACTTTATATAGGAAGAACAATGATTTTACTGATAAATCTACATTAGAAAGCCCATCATAAAAACTGAAAAAAACAGTCGTAGGTTAAAATGATTTTACTAGCAACAGAGACAGACACTGAGATGAGCGTATATTTTACAATCTTCAATAGTCATATCCCTTTATTTAGACACATCTTTTATTTGAAATGAACCAACTTTACAAATTATATCTTGTTAGGAGGAAATAATTAATATTTTACATGTTTCCAAACTGTCAACATGTTTCGATTTTGTGCCAACTACTGCTAACATTGAAGTCAATGCTGTGAAAGTAGGCGGCAATTCAGTTGATGATACTTGTTCTTTATTTGCTTTACATTAACCCGACCATGAAACTTGTTAAAAAAAACACACATGGACTGATGTGAGTATAGCAGCAACATCATATACTGCACTCCAATGGTTTTGCAGAGTATCCAAGTATACACTTCCATCGGCGTAAACTTCAAACACCCCATGAAGAAATTTTGTTAGATTAACTATGTCATGTATGCCTAAGTTGAAACCCAGCTGCATGTTTGTGAAATGCAAAGATTAATGACTTACCATTAATTCATTAATGACTTACCAAGTCCAGAATTATCATCTTCACCCATGAATTGAGTTATTTTCCCCATTCGCCACATGTCAGCTTTGGCATGACAACATTTCAATTGAGTCAAGGAGATAAACCAGGGTTACCTGGACGAACAGTTTAACGAATTAGAAGAGTTACAGGATGAAGTTAGTCCTAATTTTGTTGAAGAAGTTGTGACCTTGTTCTTTAGGGACTCTTCCAGAATAGTTAATAACATCGAGCAAGCATTAGAGAAGTCGCCACGAGATTTCAGCAAAATTGATGCTTATATGCATCAGTTTATAGGAAGTACTTCTAGCATCGGTGCATTCAGAGTAAAGAATGAATGCACTTTATTCAGAGATTTCTGCAACAATGAAAATATAGAAGGATGTCGGAAAACATTCCAAAACGTGAAGAGGGAGCATGCTGCTCTGAGACAGAAACTCGAAGCATACTTCCAATTGCTAAGACAAATTGGCTCAAATAAAGCTACAAGGCCAAAGAAATGAACTTGCTCAGTTGAATTGAAGTGCCTGCGAAAATGAACTTGGCTGAGTAATGAGATTACATACTAAATGCATCTAAGAAGAAATAGCATGCATGTATACAGTTAGTAAACTGGTTAATGAATGCAGGTTCTGTAATGACAATGTTATCTACATCTATATGTTTTGCTTTACTAAAAAAAAAAGTCCAGAATTATGGTCATCAATAAAATATAATATGTACATGGAAAAGTGAACAATGAAAACATGTATTTATAAGACAAGCAAAATGTTGGCATGAAACCCCTCAGCCATTTTATTTTTTTCATTTTAGTAACAGCAACCAACTTACATGTAAACTACAACAAACATCAAAGAAAACGCAAAGCCTATGAGATCGTTTATCTAGGTTATAAAACAATATTTACTTCAAATTATAGTACCTATACTTCTACAATAAATGGTAATATTTCTCTATGAGCTTTTTCCAAATACGGATTGTAAAATAAATATTTCAAACACCAACTTGACCAAACCTTGTAGCATCATTATTAGAAATCACTAACATAACAAGGAACCAAAACTTGATATGGATAGCAATGCTAAGTATTCCACTTATTTTCCCTTAACTCAAAATAGAACCTTCATCTGAAATTGGAACTACCCAACCTCTATAAGATTGACACGTAGCAAATCATGTCGCTCGCAATGAGAAAAGGAAAAATAAAGAAGCTAGGGACATAATAAATATTTTAAAACTAGATGAAGTAGAAGTGCAGAACTTTGAACCAAAGATCTTTATATCCTTAATGCCATGTCAAGGCCACTTATTTAGAGATTATTTTACTTAGGGAATTCAGATGTATCAGAAAAATAGATTTAACAAAGTGTATTTAAAAGAGATTTATTTACAAAGCTGAAACCTATTATCATTGCATGGTAGAGAATCAAAATCGATGGTTGGGAAGTTGAGATTTAAAACCTATTGTCATTTACAAAGCTGAAACCTATTTAAAACGCACATCTTCCTATTCCGTCGAGTTTAGGGCAGCCAATAGAGAATCAAAATTGACATGGAGGATGAATGAAGCTGAGATTTCAAGTGTCAGGCGAATTGAAATCAGAATCGATGGTAGGGAAAATTATATGTGAATATCATTAGATTCAATTACCATTTCCTAGAATAATTATATGTGATCATATGCAAAATATATATTCTAAAAATGATAACTAATACAGTTGTTCCATCTCCAGGTATAAATAATGCACATTCATACTTTATGTATATTACATTTTATGCATATTCAAACATGTACACTAAAAATAAACATTTCCCACAAATAGGAAATGTATATTTAACAACTAAAACACTACAAGTTTAGCAGAGTAAATGAATTTAAATTATAAGCAAGTTTCAACATTTAAAGACATGGTAATGAACCCATTCATAAAAATATAAAACTGTTTCTATTTTTCATTATATATGCATAAAATTATAACTCTAGAGATGGATTCTAAACTTTTTATATGTTAATCAAAATTGCCCTCCTCAATTGCTACACCAAAAATAACAAGGTCAGAAACATAAATGGAAAACAATACCACATATTGCTATTGTTCTATTTCAGGCATCGATCTCCATTGTTTCACAATTAGAGGCCGTCAATGAGATGCATAAAAATTTGAACTGAATGGTGAAAAACTCTCCTTTCAGTCGGCTACACAATACTTCATGTTGCTCATAATAACCATATATCAATCTAGATAATCAGTACAAATCATTCAAATAATATCTTAATTCACCTTGTCATTCCAGTAACATAATGCCTCAACAAATCTTGAATAAAACAAACGGCATCAGCTTTTACCTTGAAAAATCACAACTTGATGTGGTAGTGGGATGCGGTTGGAGTCTGGGCAACAAATAGCAGATAGAGGCGTTGGGTAAGTTGTTGATGCAGGGTTTTGATTTTGTCGGATGTAAGGGCAGGTAGATGCAACTTTCAAAAATGTTGAAGTCTGGATTAAGAAGCCATTACGATGTGGTAATCTAATAAGGGTGCGAGATTGATTCTTAAAATTGCATGAAATTGATTGGAATAAGCTAATGAAATCGTGGTATTAGGGTGCGGTAAGGAGTTATGATGAAGTTGCAACTCCAGATGTTTGGAAAATTTTACAAATTTAGGCTTAGATTAGGGTTTGTTATTTGGGGTAGAAGATGAAATGTTTTAAGCGGTCAACGAAAACAAAGGAGGGAACTTAAGTGGGCTTAAAGTATAGTACTTAATACAGCGTTGTTTTAGCATTTGTTTTGTTTCCCAAGATCAACGACTGCAAGTAGCATCTGAACGCTGTGCTTGTTTGCTGTCATGAAGGACTTTTCTTGTAGTGCTCCTTGAGGCGGCGCCTTCGCACTCACGTAGGTAAATCTATAAAGGGTATTTTCACAATACTCTACTTGGTTCTTAATATTACCAAGTATAGACATCATTAAAAGTATCAAAACTTATCCTATTCTACCGCAAGTAGTGCACTGACTTATCATAGGAATGGTTTGAAGGTTTACAGTGCTATCAAGTTTATCTAAACTTAGTTGTCCCTTTGAACCTAGATCTTGGGATCTCCAGTCAGCTAGGTGGGGTTTCCGTTTAAAGAAACTTTTTAGTTTATGGGCCTTAACCCCATTCCCATCGATAAGATATTAACTTCTTGCTAGGTAAACCTTTTGTTAGTGGATCCGCAATGTTATCATTTGATCTTACATAATCAATTGTGATAACCCCATTGGAGAGAAGTCTAACAGTTTTATGTCTACGACGAATATTTCTAGACTTGCCATTGTAAAGCTTACTATTGGCCCTTCCAATAGCTGATTAGATGTCGCAATGTATGCTTATTGGAGATACATGTTTTTCCCAATTCGGAATACCTTCTAAAAAACCTCGAAGCCAACCCGCTTCTTATACGACTTTGTCTAAGGCAATAAATTCCGATTTCATGGTTGATCTTGCTATACAAGTTTGTTTAGAGGATCCCCAAGATATTGCCCCACTAGCTAAGTAAACACATATCCACTAGTGGATTTTGCATCTGATGAAACAGTTATCCAGTTTGCATCACAATACCCTTCTATTACAGATGGGTACCTATCATAATGTAGTCCATGACTTTGTGTATACCTTAGGTATCCTAGTACTCGAATTATAGCTTTCCAGTGATACTTTCCTGGCTTGCTAGTATATCTGCCGAGTTTACTTACAACATACGCTATATCAAGCCTAGTGCAGGTCATTACGTACATAATGTTGCCTAGTATACGAGAGTACTCAATTTGGAAAATACTATCACCATTATTTTTAACCCAGTTTTGGTTCAAATCTACGGATGATTTTGCTGATATTATATTGTGTTGTTTAAACTTTTCAAGTATTTCTCCAATATAGTGTGCTTGGGACAACACATATCCTTGGTTGGTTTTATGTATTTTTACACCAAGTATCACATTAGCGATTCCCAGATCTTTCATGTCAAATCTGGTGGAGAGCATATCTTTTGTAGATTTTAATATCTCCTTGTTGCTTCCAAATATTAGTAAATCATCTACATATAGACATACAATGACATATCCCACATTTGTATGTTTAGAATAGATACATTTGTCACATTCATTTATATGAAATCCATTTAGTATCATATTTTCATCAAAATTTTCATGCCATGTTTAGGCGCTTGTTTAAGCCCATACAGTGATTTTCTTAATCTACAAACCTTACTTTCATTTCCAGTTTTTAGGAAACCTTCAGATTGTTTCATGTATATTTCTTCTTCTAGTTCACTATTTAAAAAATCTGTCTTTTCATCCATTTTATGTATTTCTAAATCAAGTGTGGATGCGATTGCTATCAGCATTCTTATTGATGTTATTCTAGTTACTAGAGAGTATGTATCTAAATAGTCCAGGTTTTCTTTTTGTTTAAAACCTTGAACCACAAGTCGAGCTTTATACTTGTCTATTGAACCACCAGGTTTCAATTTCTTTTTAAATATCCATTTATTACCCAAGGTCTTGCATGCTTGAGGTAAATCAACTAACTCCCATGTATGTTTTGTCATAATAGGATTCGATTTCATTGTTAATGGCCTCTTTCCAATAAGGGCATCGGCGGAGGACATAGCTTGATCGTCTTCTAGCATAAATGTGTATAAGTATGGTCCAAATTTTTTTGATGTCCTTGATCCTTTTCTTCTCCTTGGTTCCTGTACTTGTTGATTAGCACTGTTTTGTTGATCATTATCAATATTTTATTCAGTATCCTTAAGAGAATTGGAGATTTCAGTTTCCTTTGGTCTCTTTTGATGATAATTTTCAGTACCCTATTTTAAAGGGTATACATGTTTGAAAAATCTAACATTTCTCGACTCAATGATGGTATATACGTGGATATTATTATTTTAGATTTGTGGACCAAAAACAGATAAGCGGCACAACTTTTGCATATCCAATGAATACACAATCAATTGATTTTGGTCCAATTTTGACTTTCTTTGGTTTAGGTACCTCCATTTTCGCAAAGTTCGTGGGGAGATTTAGATGTTTTCTTTCATGGTATCTTATTCAGAATATGATTTACATAAAGAATAGCTTCTCCCCAAAAGTTATCTGGCAAGCTAGAACTAATTAGTAAGGCATTCATCATTTCTTTAAGAGTTCTATTTTTCCGTTCGGCTAACCATTGGATTGAGGTGAATATGGGGCTGTAGTTTGGTGTTAATACCATGCTCGGCACAGAATTCCTCAAAGGGAAATTCATATTCTCCTCCTCTATCACTTCTTAAAGCTTTTATTTTCCCGTTGAGTTGATTTTCAACTTCTGCTTTATATTGTTTAAGCATGTCGAATGCCTCGTCCTTGCTTCTAAGGAGATACACATAACAGTACCTTGTACAATCATCAATGAAATACCCTTTTCCACCTCTAGTTTGACATATTTTTAAGTCACATACATCTGTGTGTATTAGGTCTAGATGTTCAGTTTCTCGTTCAACATGGTGAAACGAGGTTCTTGTCAATTTTGCTTCTGCACAAACTTAACATTTATAGTTGGAATCTATTTTGCATTTTGGTATAAAGTCTAGATTAATAAATTTTTGCAAGGTATCAAAAATTACATGGCCTAATCTAGAATGCCATATGTTAGAAGAGTCAACAATATAAGAAGAAGATTCAATTTTATTCATATCATTGTTTCGTATAATAGTGGTTACATTTGCTTTAAATAAACCATCTCACACATATCCTTTTCCTACATACACTCCATTCTTTGACAACACAAACTTATCAGATACAAAGGTGAGTTTAAAGCCATGCTTGCTAAGTTGTGATTCAGAAATTAGGTTCTTGCGGATCTCTAGAACATTAAGAACATCTACCAAAGTTAGTTCTTTTCCAAAAGCCATTTTCAGTACAATCTTTCCCTTGCCTTCGACTTTTGATGCGAATGATGGAGGAAGCTTTTCATTTGCATTGGCAACCTGAAAGGATTCGCTTAAAGTCATTCCTTCATCGTGCAGTTGGTGAATGATGACTTGTAACTCTTGAATTTGCTTGATAACAGTCATTGCATCAATCATTCTTAAGTCAAGGAATTTCCCCGCTATGAATTTCTTCATGCCCGCATCTTTAGTTTTGTACTTTTTCTCTAATGCCATCCAGAGTTCTTTGGAAGTTCGAGCAGTACAGTATACATTGTATAGGCTATTGTCGAGTCCGTTTAATATGTAGTTCTTGCATATGATATCAGAACTCTTCTATACATTCAAGGCTTCAACTTTTTTGCATCGGGTTCCAATCCTTCGACTACGGGAGCATTATCTGTATGAAACTTTGCTAGACCCAAAGTCATCAAATAGAACATCATCTTTTGTTGCCAGTGTTTGAAGTCCATTCCTATGAACTTTTCCAGCCTTTCTCCACGAGACAACACCATTGTTGGAACCATAGTTGCAGACTGAGTAGTAATCACAGTCTGTGTTGGTGCAGAAGTGTTGCTATCATGAGACATTGTCGTCTACAAAAATAGCCGGCAATTAATAAATGTTGTTTCAAGATTGTTATTAGTAAAGTTACAATGGTGTTACGAAACTATTACGATTACATTGCAAAGATTGTTAACAGTTACGTTACAAAGGTGTTACGAAACTGTTACGATTATGTTGCAAAATTTCAACAACAACAAAACTATCACAACTATGTCGCAAAAACTGTTATGAATAGAACTGTATAGTAAACAGATTATGCAGTATACATAATACCGATTAGATTGTCCGAGTTCAGTGAAAAACTATTTCCTTGAAACAATATTGCTCCCTCTACGACGCTTTAGGATATCAAGCAATTATTTCCCAAGATGAAACAGACCTGTCTCTGTGATGCAGTGCAACAATCAAAGAGCAACGATGAACCCAAGAGAATGTAAATTAAGAACAGAGTTTTGTGGGAGAGGAAGAAGTGCAGAAAAAACTGTATGTTTTCTATTTTCCTTCTGCCTATATATAGGTGCGGGGAGGTGCACCTATTCGGTAATAGGTGCCTGTTCGAACGGTTGCGACTGTTGGAAAGGTTGCGACTCTTTACCAGTTTGAGTGCGAATGGACAAAAACAAAAACTGTTCATTTTGAATAGCCAAGCCAAGCCAACTGCCAACTGTGAAGTGCCTCTAATACGCCTCAAATGCCCATTCGTCCGCGGTGCGGGTGCGTAGGTGTGCATGTGCGGGTTGGTGCGTTGCACCACCCATCATGGCCGTGTCTCTCTTTGTCTCATTGGAATTATAATAATGTCCACATCTTAGTATATAAACACAAATTGATTATTTTATTGTTAGATGTGGGACTATTCAGTTCCTAAGGCATTAATGCCTTTGCATTTCTCAATGAAATGCTCACTCATTTCTAACAGGTTCTTGGTATAATCACGATGAACATGAATGGTTCTTGGTATAATCATGATGAATTTGTGCGATTGCGGTATTAAAATGACAATGTAGAATGGAACGTATTTAGATTAATGTTATGTCACATTGATCAATACATATTATTCTAATAGACATGGGCATTTAGATATTAATGTTCTGTAAGAAACAATACTATCTTTTAGTCTGTCCATGATTAGGATTATTTTTCATTTTATGTGCCTTGATTTCTTATTTGACTTGTCTCCTTTAACCCAATTGAATAATTCAAATAAAAGTTAACGATGCTTGCTTTGGTTTTTTAGAGCAAGCCAAATCTTATACTGGTTTTAAGTATGATTAAACATAGCATACATCTAGATGAATTGTGTTAACCCAAAAAATGGATCAACATCGTGGATCAAGTGTGAAATCACCAGTGCAGATAATCAACAGTACAAATCTCTGATAAGCAACAAATAAACAACAGAAGTAAGAAAAGAGACATATGATTTTTATAGTGGTTTGGCTGACTCTGGCCTACGTCCACTTTAATCAATCTTTATTATGATTATACGAGTTGAATCTTTCTGGATATCAACTAGTTAGTCCTTAGATCTAAGTTACAATGAGTTAGAGTGAGTCACAAGTTGAAGGGTTGACTGGAGAATCACAGTAACCCCCTTGATGACTATTGTAAGGGAGAAGAAAGTTGAAGAAGCGAAGGAATTCCAGCAGAGTACTGGCGGCTCTCTCTCCGAAAAAAGATCCATCTCTAGTTGTAGGTAGGTCAATATTTATAGGGGAATTCAGTGAGCGTTGGGCAAGAAGTCCAAGTACAGAAGAGTCCAGTTGTTATGACAAGTCATCACCGAAACTCAAATCAATCCGAGTCATTTCTATGGATCGCTAGCCGTCCATAGGCGATGGATCGCTAGCTATCCATAGGATATCGATTTCTATCTATCCATCAACTTAGCATATTTTTCTGCTAGAAGCCATTAATTAGTGCAATGAAGGAGCTTGGAAAGTTTGAGGGCGATCCGACCTATCTTGATGGATCGCTAGCTATCCATAGGGGATGGATCGCTAGCTATCCTCCACTTAGCATATTTTTGATGATCTTTGTTTGGTTGTCTTCATATCTTCTATTTAAGTGCCTTGTCCAAATATCAAGTCGTTTGGAGTTAGTTTGACCATCCGTCTTCATGGGTCATCTGGTCCAGAAGAATCATCTATAACTCGCTCAAATCTTAACGAAATCGAACAAAACTTTGCAGGAACACTCTAGAGGGTGTCAGGACCCACTATAAAATTTGAGGTGGTGGGGTCCATCTAGATGGGTCACTAGCGGCCCTTCTAGTTAGGTCGCTAGCGATCCATCAAATCAACTCCAAATGATCTCATTTTTTTGTAAGCCTTCTTCTATATTTTTTAAATGTTCTCCCAAAATTTCAAGTCAATCCGACTTTGTACAAGTTCCGTAGGTCCATTTTAATTTAGCTGCTTTTGGTCAAATGGCTTGAATCAGGTGAGTCATCACTTCTCGAGCTAGATTGTTTGGCATGCTATGATAATTGGCAAGCGTCTCTAGAGAACATATTATATCATGATGCAAGAGGAATAGAGGATCCATGGGCAAGCTTTATGGATCGCTAGCGATCTATAGGGGATGGATCGCCTTAGCTTGTTTTGGCATTTTTCTTCTTTGGTCTTTCTCTTCTTTTCATTCTGATCTTCTTGGTTGATCCTTGAGATATTTCGACTTGTTGTAGATGTTCTAGTTACCTTTTAATTCTATTGGGTTAAAAACTCAGTTAAAAAATTGTAATTATAACATCAATACCTTAAACTTTACCAAATGAGTAAAATGTAAAGTTAGTGATTTAACCTCCAGTCCAAACTGAACAAATGATGTCATTTATCTTAATACCATCTGATTCTCAAAAAATGCATCCCAGATAGGCATAGCTCACTTCTAATGTCAGTATTGTATGATCAATTCCAATAACAACATGGATCAGACCCTCATCTACACACAAAAAGTTTGCCTAATAAATTTGACTTTGCAGGCATGCAAGAACTTTATTAGGCAATCTGGTATCACTTACTATACATCGAATCTTATTGTCTCACTTGCTGATAGACTGTTTATTGGAATATTGAATCCAATGCTATATATCTGATGACTATCATAGGATAAGTATATTGACTCACTTGCATGCATGTGCTTTTTACCATATCATCATTTGAAGATAATCAACCATCTTAAATGCTTCAGTTATGAATTTCATCATCATTTTTTGTTTCAAATCTTATTGTCATTAATTTTCTATGCTCTTGGTGTATTTTTTATTGCATCGCCGCATCCCTCTCTGAAAATTATTGAATCATTAAGGAGACATGGGTCTTGCTACAGTTGGGAAGGGAAAATGGGTATATCATAAATTTTGGCCTTGGTTTTGCAATTGGCAAGCTCTGGGCCAACATTAATTAAATATATCATCACTTAAGGGTATTGATTTTGTAGAAGGTACCATGTTCCCTATGGTATTGTTTAATATAAATAAATATTCAAAATTTAAAACTGATGTCTTATATATGATAACAACATTAATATCAGCTTGAATTTTGGGCATTTGTATTGTTCAGTATGTTATTGGTATGAATAGGGTATGTCAGCGACATGGATTTATTATTTATTTTCTTAATTGATAGGAACAATCAAATTTGATGGTGCTCTGAAGTCCATAATCAAAGATTGAGTTCCTTGCAAGTTCGAAAACCACATGATTGGTTCATTTCCATTATTCTTTGTTCACCTTTTGAATATGTGAAACCATCAACGATATAAAGTTACACTATAGTTCTTAGGTAAACAACAACCACTTAGCAATGAGACATGTCATCAAGTTGTATTTCTTCCTAATAAGGATATTGCAGCATAAGAATGAGGATATTATTTGATTATGGATAGTATTTGAATTTTTTAGTTCTAATTCAGAGTTGTCATAGGTTATGTTAGTCCAACTATACTATTAATGTTGTCTAATTTACAGTTGATGGTTTACCTTATTGGTAATTGAAACTGTATTGCCTTTAATACAATGTGCATTCGAATATTTGATAGTTGTCCTTTAATACTAGTTGCAAGCTAAATTTTGGTATTAAACATAACTGTAATGGAATATTTTCATTGTTATATGTCTACAACTATTATTTTTACAGGCATTCTTCAATTTATAGTAGATGCATGGCTGTTTTCTTTTTCCACTTGTTTCACTTTAATACATAAGACATAACTTTTAACTATATTTTCTTTTGTGGTTCATTTTTTATGTGAGAGTTACAAATTTGTTTAGTTTTTGGTTTGATAGATTTAGCCTTTGATTAGATTATGTACACATTTTTGATTTTTTGTGGAATTATACTAGGTGTATTCCTTAATTGGAGGTCTCCGCCGATCCCTTGTTAATTTCCATGCTAAAGATGGGTCTGGTTCTAAAGTCTTGGGAGATATAATTTTGCAGCTAGATAAAATAAATCCCCAGATGAGTTTTCTTTTAAACGAAATTTTATGTAAAATAAAATTGTCTATGAAATAGGTCATTTCATTATAATTGTAAATGGGTTTTAGGTGGTTTCTTGCATGGTGTCAGCTTTCTCAAGGTGGAAGCGATATGATGATGGTAGACAACAAACATGCTAAGGTACAAAATTCTTAAACTTATTTATTTTATAACTACTGAACTCAATTCCTTTTGATGTAAGTGTCCAAGAGGGTGTTTAGCAATAGCTCATAAGTAGCAAAAGTATTTTATACAAGTAATTTAAAACTTACAAGTAGCAAATCGTTGATAAATCATAAACAATGAATACTTGCTTATGAGTTAAATTTTATGAGACTTCTGATTTAAATATTCAAACATTTAATTTTTAATATTTACTTAAATTAATAAGTTACTATAAAAAATTGCCTTTTAATGAGATTCAAGCTCTAAATATGAACCATTAACTTTTACGGGGAGGCTTAATTTCAACTAGCTACACTACAACAATTCTGATAATACTGATGTGACAGGAACATTCTTCTAAAAATGACGAAAATATGCCCAACCCTGAAACTTATTAGTCGTCAAAGTGGAAATTCCCTTGGTCATGAAAAAATCGCCAATCTCACCAACAACGGACAAGTCCCGACAATCCTCTACTATCAAATCAGCTCCCATTGTATTAATAGTCCCTCTATACTTGGAACTGTTAAACACCATATTAATGGAAAACCAAGCATCGTAGTCTTCCTTCATGTTATAAAAGTAGAAGCCTTGGGCTCTGGCAATCAGTGTCGATGTTAGTTTGTTTTCCACTATCATTGGGTCATCAAAAGTTACGAAGTTGCTGAAGTTGAACTTTCCAAGAGAAATGGTCTTTGGTTAGATCATTGGGGATGTAGCATTGTTTTGGTTTGTGCCATTGAAAAGGAGGTCGTTGTGCTAAAGGCTTAAATAGTATTTGGTTTAAAAACGAATTTTGTGTTTTCGGTTTTCAATATGTATGTCAAATATGAGAATAATAAATGGATGATGGAGGGGATGAAAGAAAGACGGATAGGAGGACAAAGGCGATAGAGGAAAAACAAATGAATAGATTGTTTCACGTGCTTGTGTTATTTCCCAAAACACGAAAATTTAAAAAAAAAAGTTGTTTTCTATTTTGTATGTTAACTTCATTTTCTAAATTAGTCGTTTTCGACAATTTACATGTGTCATGTGCATTTTTGTATGGACGAAAACCTAAAACTAAAAACAACAAACCAAACGCTACCTTAGTTTCTTACATGGTTTTTTGTGATGGTGGTGGCGGGGATGTGCTTCACTCTTGTAAAGAAACAAAATGAAGACTATGATCAAGTTATCTTCATTCTTAGTAGTAGTTATTTATTCCGAATTCATTTGTGTTAAGTCGGTATATTTATAATACACAAGTGATGTATTACTATGATTTTACTGACTATGTAGTTCTTTATCTGCCTAGATGCCACAATGGCCAAGTTTATTCTAATTTTGAATCTTTATCAAAAGATACATGCAGTTGATCGATGAAATCTTTAATGGACATAGTCTATTGTAATTTTTGGGTGTTCTATGTGCTTTTTCTTTCACTTGTATTGAATGCTCCTCTTTATTGTATTTATACTACACAAGTGATGTGTTTAGAGTTAAATTGTATTAGTTTGTCGTAGTCTCTAGGTTAAATATATAAGCTTTACATATATAAGATGGGTTGTGATGATATATGTTGGTTACATTGTTTGTTTGATACAATCAGTTTAGCTTTATATGATGATTATGTATGGCTTGCGGCTGTAGGAAGTGAATGTAGAGAATTGTTAATTACAATGGTTAGGCGATGCAAAAGCGTTGCAATGGCATCACTAAACTTTAGCGACGTCATTGCAATGAATTTTTGTCTTTAGAACATTGGCACCGTAATGGCGTCAATAAATTTAGTGATGCCATTGTGATGTTAAATCTTTAATAAGGCGTCACTAAAATTTAGCAACGCTATAGCGACATCAGTTTAGTAACGCTTTAGTGACGCCAAACGATTTAGTGACGTTTATTTTTCTGTCGGTCTTTTGGCGTCGCTAAATTTTTTAGCGACCCCAAATGCACGTCAGAAAACTGCAGATTTGTAGTAGTGTGTGTATGTGTGTGTGTGTGTGTCTATATATTTGAGATAGAATTTTGTTTGAAGTTAAGGAGGTGATTTAGGAAAGAATAAGAAGAAGAAGGAAAGAAGAAAAATTGTTTGGTCTCTTCCTTGTATGTAGACATATATTTATAGGTTAATAAGGCTTCTAAGAGAAGCCAAAACCAAGCTTCTTAGAGAAGCCAAAAGAAGCTTATTAAGATAAAGCTTCCATAAGAAGCTAAACAACATGAAGGGTATCCAAGAGGCCAAGGTAAGATTGGCTTCTTCGATAGATAACAAAGTTTCCAAGCAAAGATGTTAAAACAAGATCCACTAATACGGTACTCTTCTACATAAATTCATGTCCGTGTGTGAGCCATGAACATAAATGAAATAATACGATCATTATAAAAATTTCTAGAAAATTCTCATACCTGATATTCAAGTCAGGTCGTTACATTCCACTCCCATCCCTTAGGAAAAGATTTCATCCTCGAAATCTAAGTTTCAAACAGTTCTGGATAATCTCTATGGATTTCTGACACTACCTCCCAAGATGCTTCGTCTTTGTAATGATGGTTCCATTGTACTTATACTAAGGGTATTTCCTTCATCCGTAATTTCTTAACTTTTCTATAAAGAATTCGAACTGGTTTTTCAATGTACCAGGTACCTTTCTTAACTTCGATGCCACTTAGATCAATCACATGAGATGGATCAGGAATATACCTCTGCAACATTTATATATGATTTTTTTTGAATATCTGAGTCAGTTTGTAACCTTACTAACTCTCTTGACGGTATGAAATGGTTTGATAAATCTAAGTGATAACTTTGCCTTCTTCTTTCCAATTCGCATCACCCCTTGCACTGGAGAAACCTTTAAAAGAACTCGATCCCTACATCGAATTCCAAATTATTTCTTCTATGATCCACATAACTCTTTTTCCTACATTGTACAGCTTGCAATCGTTCCCTTGTGATTGGAATTTTCTCTGTTATTTCTTTTACTAAAAATGGGCCAAGAGGTTCACTATCTCCAACTTTTGCCCAACATACTGACCAGAGATAAGACCTTCCATACAGAGCTTCATATGTGGCCATACCAATACTTGCATGATAACAACTGAATATAACAATTTCTATTAGTGGTATGTGAGTTTCCCATGTAGTTTCAAATTCCATTATACAAGATCTTAACATATCTTCTATGACTCGGTTTACCCTTTCATTCTATCCATCCATTTGAGGATGAAAGTCTGTCCTTAGATTTAATGATGTACCTAATGATTTTTTGAAGAGTTCCCCAAAATTTTGAAGTGAATCGTGAGTCTCTATTTGAAACAATGGTGACTGGTACATGATGTAGTCGAACAATTTCTTTTAAATAGATTCTACTCAGTTTCTCCATTGAGTAAGTCATGCAATAAGGTAGGAAATATGCTGACTTTGTTAGATGATCCACAACTACCCATAATATATCATGACCTTGCTTTGTCATTGGTAATCCAGCGATAAAATCCATTGCTATATATTCCCATTTCCATTCAGCAATAGGAAGTGGTCGTAGAAGTCTTGCCAGTCGCTATTGCTCAGCTTTTATTTGTTTGCATGTAAAATATCTAGCCATAAATTTAACAACATCCTTTTTCATTCCATTCCACCAAAAATGACACTTAAGATTCACAAACATTTTTGTGGTCCCGGGGTGCACTATAAGCCTTGAGTGATGTGCTTCTCCTATGATTTCATTTTTCAATTCAGCTTGATTTGGAACACAAATTCGATTCTTGAATCTATAACCTCCATCTTTAACAGCGTTCCAATCTGTAGATTCTTTGTCAATCATTTTCATAAATAATTCCTTCAGCTCCTTGCCTTGCTCTTGGGCTTGTAATATTCTACTTACTAGATTTGGATGAATGATAAAGCTACACAAAAGGGCTACTTTTTTAACCACTGCTCCATTAACCATTCTTTTGCAAGCATTCATTTTCGCTAGGATCTCTAGAGTTCTCCACTCCTTTATCATTAAACTGGCCACTAAGCCATAGAGTTTTCGAATTAATGCATCTGCAACTACGTTTTCCTTTCCTAGATGATGATGCAATGTAATGTCATAATCCTTTAGAAATTTCAACCATCTCCTTTATCTCATATTTAATTTTTTTGACAAAATAAATATTTTAAAGTCTTATGGTCCGAGTAAACATGAAATTGTTCCCTATAAAGATAATGCCTCCAAAATTTGAAAGAAAATTCAATTTTAGCCAATTATAAGTCATGAGTTGGATAATTGACTTCATGTGATTTTAGTTAGCGAGAGCCATAAGCGATAACTTTATCCTCCTGCATTAATAAATATCCTAATCCATGTCCTCATGCATCAGAATATACTTTATATGAGACTCCACTCCTTGGCATGGACATAATTGATGCTTCAGTCAACCTTTTCTTTAGTGTTTCAAATTCCATCTCACATTTTTCATTCCAAATAAACTTGGTTTCCTTATGAGTTAACTTCATCAGTGGAGATGCTATCTTTGAAATATCTTGAATAAATCATCGATAATAACCAACCAATCCTAGAAAACTTCGAACCTCTGATGGTTTTGTTGGAGGGTTCCATTTCAACACAGGTTTAACTTTTGATGGGTCTACTACTATCCCATCCTTCGAGACAATATGCATAAATTTTTTTACTTCCTTCAACCAAAATTCACATTTACTTAATTTTGCATATAGTTGATGCTTTTCTAGTGTTTGGAGACATGAAAGCAAATGGCATTCATGTTCCTCCTTTGTCTTAGAGCATATTAGGATATCATTAATAAACACAATGAAAATTGGTCAAGGAATGGGCAAAATACACGATTCATTAAATCCACAAATATCGTTGGGGCATTGGTAAGGCCAAAAGGCATCACCAAGAATTCATAGTGTCCATACCATGTTTGGGAAGCTGTCTACGGAATATCTTCCCCTTTTATTCTTAATTGACGATATCCAGACCTTAAATAAATCTTTGAAAATACCATAGCTCCTTGGAGTTGACCAAATTAATCATCGATCCGAGGTAATGGGTATTTGTTCTTAATTGTTACCTTATTAAGCTCTCAGTAATCAACACACATGCGAAATGTCCTATCATGTTTCTTTACAAATAACACCAGTGCTCCCCAAGGAGATTTATTAGGTTTTATAAATCCTTAATCCTCCATCTTCTTAATTTGTTTCTTTAACTCCTGATTTTCCGCAGGAACCATACGATAAGCTGCTTTAGCAATAGGAATGGCACCAGGGATTAAGTCGATATAAAAATCAATTTATCATTTTGGTGAATTCATGTACCATAGGATTTGGTCTACCAATTGACCCTTATCACATGAGTAAACAAGGTTTCATGTTCGCGAATAGAAAAACTTATGCTTTTGTCATGGAAATTCAAAATGACCCAATATTTAGAAAGCAAGTCCATTACAAGGGTGATATCAAAATGTACCATTGTAAAGATAATTAAATTGGCCATTATATCCTTACCCTCAATGTTAAGGACACATTTTTTACATATACTCTCGAGTTTAGTATTTCCTCGTACTAAACTGTCTACTACTAAAGGGCTTAGTAGTTTCCTAATGGGTAATCCTAACCTAATAGCAAACTTTATGCATATAAGAGAATGCGTAGCACCAGTATCAAATAAAACTTTAGCTTGAGAGTCAAAAGGAAGTATGGTACCTTCTACTTAAGCTTGTTCAAAAACTACTGCATATACTCTTCCTTGATTTCCTTGTTGCATCTTATCATCCTTCTTTGGCTTCTTGTAGTTTCAACTAATATGCCCAAATTCATTGCAATTGTAACACACAATTTCCTTTCTTGGACAATTTGGAGCAATATGTCATGTTTCATCACACCGGTAACATTTCCTAAACTTGTCTGTTTCCTTTTCTTTCTCACTGATCCTTTACTTTCTCATTGATCCTTTACTTTCTCCATTTTGTTTCTTCTTCTTCTTCTTCCAATCAGGTTTCTTTTGATTGTTAGACCACCTTTGATTATTTGGTTTCCTCTTATTTGAATTGTTTTTTTTCTTTCTGAAACTCAATATAATCCTCTTTTAGATTTAGAGCTTTAGCGGCTATCATCTTATATATCTTGCACCGATCTCTAGTAACATGCCTTCTTATTGGAGGGATCAATCCTTTAGCAAACCTTCTTGCTTGCTTTTTAGGTGTATCTATCAAATGGTTTCCAAATCGGGATAATGCTTCAAATTTATTCTTCTATTAAGCCACTGTCATACCTTCTTAGGTAAGACTTTGGAATTTTATTTCTATTTTCTCTCTTTCATTTTCTAGGAAATATTTATCTAACAATTTTTCCTTAAAACTTCCCCATGTCATCCCTTCCACCTCTCCTGAATTAGTGGTGGTTCGAACAAGTTCCTACCAATTTCGAGCTTCATCTAATATTTGGAAAACTACCGGCTTCCTTTTATCAACTTCGTTACACTCCAAAACTTCAATAAAATCCTCTAAATATTGGCCCCATTGCTCTGCTTTAACTAGATTAGCTTCTCCAACAAATTTCTTTGGTTGAAACTTCTAAAATGGCTAAATAGACTGTTAGATGAAGATGTTGAAAAAATATGCTCCATTTGCTTAAGAAAAGATGCAAATAACTCCATAGCATTTGGTTGTGTGGAGGACTGAGCCTCTTGACTTTGTGTTATCGAGTTATTTTAATTTGTCAAGACCTTCAATTTACAAAAAATACTATTATGGTCATGAATGAGAATCATGTTTATCTATAATTATTCTAGACAAAATACATATAATGACATACTCAAGTCAAGTATACACAAACTTGTTATATTACTTATAACCCTTGTATCTGCAAACAAAATCCGAGTGTTAACCCACAACCTCCCAAAATATAGATTACACCATACACTACTTAAACTGCTAACTAGATTTTCACTTCTTAATCATATTCTTACTAGTCTATCCATCATGCATCAATGGAATAAGGCCTTCTATACTCTCTAATGCACGAGGGGCTCTGGTAACTTCTTAAGAGTAACTATCGAAGCCAACTTACTCGGACTCCTCCTCATCATATTGTGTTACTAACTTAGTCCGGAATCTTTTACGTTTGATATTTTCTACCAGTGGTGGAAGTGCTCCTTTTTGTCTTAGAAATTCTCGAGCTCTACCACAGTCGGTCCTTTTCGCCATCTTTATCGCCTTCTTTAATTGCTTCTTCTTCTATCGTAGACGATAAACATCTAAATCCCTTTGTAAATCCTATTCATAATTATTTTCCCTATTAAATACTTCATACATCTCATTAAGGAAAATCTTCCATTCCCTTCTCTTGAGTACTTGTTTTTCAATCGTTGGATTAGTTGCAATTAGTTGTTCATTAGGTATAGTGGTGCACTTAACACCACCCCATGAATCTCCCGTATCCCAGGTTGTTGGCTTGTCATAATTTGTAACTACGAATTGTCATAAATATGTCAATGAAATGTATAAACTTCCTATTCTGATAAATTAAATTGTGATACTATAAAATTTCTTAGAAAGCACCCCTTTAATCCTAGGCTCTGATACCACTAACTGTAACACCCCGTTTTGGCACCCTTGTCCAGATCCGAGGATGCTACATACAAAATATGGTGCTATCAATAGTATCACAACTTAACAAGAGTATATCGGATTATAAAATCATTCAGGGTACATGATTTTAAAAGAAAGTTGTATTATACATTCACATCACCATACAACATGATTACATAAGATCCGAAAGTCTAGCCATCACAAAATTATACATATAAATCCACTAAAGAGATTTTACACATAATATAAATCTTCACTTCAATGCATCCATCTACCTTCTAGAGTCGAACTATTAACCATCTTAACCTACAATATTTAAGTGTAGCATCGTGAGCAACACAAATCCAGTGAGAAAGCTATCTAATCTATAGTTTTCAAGTCAAGTCATAATGGGCCGTATGATAAGGATTTTCAACTTTATTATGAAGTAATTTTATCATGATAATACTGTTTGCGCCAAAATTGGTCACAAACACCCAATTGTCAATGAAAGCACCAATTCATAATCACAGATCATGGGTAACAAGTATGTCGAAAATTGAAAATGAAGAACACTCAGAAAATTCAAGGGAATGCAGTAAAGAACACATAATTTATAGTGGTTCGGCGATCCAGCCTACGTACACTTTGAAGTTTGATGACTTTATTGATATTCACTTGCAGGTTACAACTGATTTCAACGGGTTACAGCGAATTAAAGTGTTGAAATTCGAGTACAACAGCAGCATTGGAGTGCAAAGTTGGATTCGGTAGAGTCTGGACGTCAAGGAGCCAAAAGATCCTTCTTTTGTAGGCCCTGGGGCTCTATTTACAGGTGTGGGAGGCTGATATCTTGCTCAGATTTCAGGAGACTTCTTCTGGCATGTGGTTGGGCCCACACGATCGATCCCATGAAGTTTTGGCCCGATCCGTGATCGATACGAACGAATTTGTATCGATCGAGATTTGATCCAATCGAGTCGAAACTTGGTGTGAACCTTTCTTAGGTCGTACGTAAGCTCCTATGAAAATTTCATAGCATTTGGACTTGTGGAATGCAAGTTATGATCAATGCAAGTTTGGCTTCTCGGTGGTCTGTTTGGTTCGAATCGATCCTTTCGCATCGTTCACTTCGCATCGATCCAAGCACGTGTCTGCATGATGACGTAGTGCTAAGTTCATGGATTGATCCATGTTTTACACCGAATCGACCAAGTCTCTCCTATGCATGCGCTTCACCCGTATCAACCGAGATCTAACAGTGTTCGCACCGACCCATTGATTTGTTCGTATCGAGGGTCACTGCCCTGTTCGTATCGATGATTACTGATCAATTCGCATCGATCGCCTGAGTATTGACTCGCATCCACGCATGTGGCGCTATTCGTATTGATAATTCAGAAGCGTTTCGTATCGATTATGCCGATGAGGATCGATACGAAACACAAGCTATTTATGGATACGAAGAAGTGCACTGCATGGATACAAATCAACATATTTGATGGATACGACGAAGGCTTGTTTTAGGATGGACTCGAACAGGATGGTGCCAAGTGGATCGATATGAAATGGTGATGGTCGGATGGATGTGAAGTAGGATGAGCTTTAATCGATACGAAGTGAGCGAACTCGATGGATATGAATAGTGCATGTTCGATGGATACGAATAGCGTACGGTTGATGGATACGAACGAGAACTATACTCAATTTTGCATCGATCATATCTTGAGCATACGAACTCGGATTGACCTGAAATTTGAAACGCTGGCTTTTATGACTTTGTTTGTCATGTCTTGTCAATTATAGATCGATCCGGACTCGGGCAAAATTCGTCGATATCCATAGTGAGCCTGCGTACAACCTATCTTCGTGACGAATTGTCTTTGGTTTCCCATTGATCTTTTGGTATCACGTCCTTGCTAAAAGGCGGGATAACACTTGCTCCCCATAACATGCCTTGCGGTAGGAAGGTGTATTTTGTAATGCCATAAGCTGGATGTTCATATTCCGTTGATGACCTGCAAAGAAATTGATAGTCTTATCTGCCCGCGAATGACGATCGTTCGGGATCGTATGTCATTCGAGGTAGTACGTGATCGTTCGGGGTTAGATGCCATTCGCGGCGAATGGTGACCGTTCGCGGTCGGGGGCCGTTCGAGGCAATTTGTGATCGTTCGCGATCGGGTGCCGTTCGAGGCGAATTGTGACCGTTTGCGGTCTGGTGCCGTTCGAGGCGAATTATGACCGTTCGTGGTCTGGTGCCGTTCGAGGCGAATTGTGTGTGCCCGGGGGGGACTTAGTATCATTAATACCAGATTTCACGTTCGAGTGGGTTTCTGGATTGTTTGTTTGGGCGGTTTATCGCCATCTCAGAGCATGTCTGAGGACCGTTCGCGATCCCGTACATGTGTAAGTGACTTAGCCGTCATAGAATTATTGAAACCAAATTTACATTCAAATGAGTCTTTCAAAGAAATGTTCAACAAAATCAAGTTCAAATGTGCAAAATAAAAAGCAAAAGCGGAACAGAGACGTCAAAGTGCATACGCCTATATCAACGCAATTGTTAGTCGTATCAGAGCATGCCCGAGGATCGCTCGTAATCCTGTACATGTGTAAATGACTTAATCGCGTTGGTATGGAGTTTGCCACTCGTTCGTTGTTATTCCGATCAGTTGATGATAAGATAACACCTCGATCCGGAGCCACCTTCATTTGATGCAGGCGGTGGTTGCTCTCGTCCCCCCGTAGTTGATACCCTTCTCACATATTGCGATAGCAGACCATTCCGGATATGTCCCTCAATCTCATCCTTTAAGTGTCTGCAATCATTCATGCTATGACCATTTAGCTCGTGGAATAAGCAATACCCGTCGGATATCCTTTCATTGTTAGTCGGATCCCTTATCATTGGCTTTCGATAAGGCATCTGTCCCCTGGTATCCTGATAGATTCACTCCAAAGTCTCGTTCAGCTCCGTATAAGAGGTGAACCTCGGTTCCTTTCGCGGTCGCTTTGGTCCATCACCGTTATCCTCGGCTTTCCGTTTCCCTTTATCGTTGCCTGAATCTTTTTTGGGAGGGTCTCCGCCTTTGACTGCATAAACTCCAACTTCCTCTCCTTCCTCCCTTTCAGCATTTGCGTCCTCTAATCACAGAAATCCTTCGGCCTCATGATAAAATTCTCCCAGATCCATAGGTGGATCCTTTGTCAATGAATTCTTGAATTCTGTGCCATCAGCTATGCCAGATACAGCTGCGATCAACACCATGGATGGATCGGGTCGATCCACCGATGCTGCCGCTGCATTGAATCGCGTCAGAAAGTTCCTCAAAGATTCCTCTGTTCTTTGCTTTAGTGATGCCAAACTCATCACATTCTTGGGTCTTAAAATGTGAACCCTGAACTGCCTCATGAACCTTTCAGTCAAATCGGTCCATGTTCCAATGGAACCGCTCTCCAGTTGTTTGAACCATAATGTTGCTATGTCTGTCAGATATAACGGGAAGCACCTGGCCATGACTTCCTTTGATGCCCCCAGTACCTCCATGTGTCGCATATACCTCGTCAGATGAACAGCAGGGTCTGTCCTTCCATCATACACCTCCAATGTCGGTAGCTTGAATTCTGGTGGATTCCTGGCTTGCCTGATCGTAGGAGCAAAGGGACTCCTATTTACATCCTCCAGATCTCTATTCACTAGTCCGCCTCTCATGGCTCGTCTGACCATTTCCGCCAATTTGTCACTATCGCCAAGCTATAGCCCTTGTCTGTTGCCTCCGATCTAGCCCCCGAGTTCACGAGGGAAGCCTGGAATCTGTTCTCCTGGGCGAGCGTCCATTCCTCTCTCAATGCCATGTTGCTCGGGTCTACATGATGCTCTTTTCGGGATTGGGTCAACATGCTCCGGGTAAGTGCCCCCTAGTTTTGGGGCTGTGCCAGATGGTCCTGCTCCATTCTGAATTCTGGTTGCTCCATGCTCCCGATCCCTATCTCCAACATCTCCTGCGGCTGCGTTAGCTTGATTCTACACTCTGGTTTGTCCAGTTCCTCGAAGTAAATTCTACATCATCTCTTCTTGTCTTTTCAGAAGTTCTTCATGCATAGCTCCCATCATCATCTCCATCTCATCTCTGGTGATGAAGACCTAGGCTTGGTTCGCTCCTGAGGAAGCCTCCTGACTCCCTTCATGCTGACTCCTCTCTGCTCTTTGCCTTCTACTTGATTGCCTTGTCATAGCTTTTCAGATCTGAATCCTTAAGCCTTCAAATTCAACTTCCAAATGATAGAATCCCTGAATTAGCCTTCTCGGTGAAAGCACCAAAATGTTTGCGCCAAAATTGGTCACAAACACCCAATTGTCAATGAAAGCACCAATTCACAATCACAGATCACAGGTAACAAGTATGTCGAAAATTGAAAATGAAGAACACTTAGAAAATTCAAGGGAAAACAGTAAAGAACACATAATTTATAGTGGTTCGGCGATCCGGCCTACGTCCACTTTGAAGTTTGATGACTTTATTGATATTCACTTGCAGGTTACAATTGATTTCAACGGGTTACAATGAATTAAAGTGTTGAAATTTGAGTACAACAGCAGCAATGGAGTGCAAAGTTGGATTTGGCAGAGTCTGGACGTCAAGGAGCCAAAAGATCCTTCTTCTGTAGGCCCTGGGGCTCTATTTATAGGCGTGGGAGGCTGATATCTTGCTCAAATCTCGGGAGACTCCTTCTGGCATGTGGTTGGGCCCACACGATCGATCCCATGAAGTTTTGGCCCGATCCGTGATCGATACGAACGAATTTCGTATCGATCGAGATTTGATCCAATCGAGTCGAAACTTAATGTGAACCTTCCTTAGGTCGTACGTAAGCTCTTGTGAAAATTTCATAGCATTTGGACTTGTGGATTGCAAGTTATGATCGATGCAAGTTTGGCTTCTCGGTGGTCTATCTGGTTCGAATCGATCCTTTCGCATCGTTCACTTCGCATCGATCCAAGCATGTGTCTGCATGATGACGTAGTGCTAAGTTCATGGATTGATCCATGTTTTACACCGAATCGACCAAGTCTCTCCTATGCATGCGCTTCACCCGTATCAACCGAGATCTAACAGTGTTCGCACCGACCCATTGATTTGTTCATATCGAGGGTCACCGCCCTGTTCGTATCGATGATTACTGGTCAATTCGCATCGATCGCCTGAGTATTGACTCGCATCCATGCATGTGGCGCTGTTCGTATCGATAATTCAGAAGCGTTTTGTATCGATTATGCTGATGAGGATCGATACGAAACACAAGCTATTTATGGATACAAAGAAGTGCACTCCATGGATATGTATTAACATATTTGATGGATACGACGAAGGCTTGTTTTAGGATGGACTCGAACAGGATGGTGCTAAGTGGATCGATACAAAATGGTGATGGTCAGATGGATGCGAAGTAGGATGAGCTTCGATCGATACGAAGTGAGCGAACTTGATGGATACGAACAGTGCATGTTCGATGGATACGAATAGCGCACGGTTGATGGATATGAATGAGAACTATACTCAATTTTGCATCTATCATATCTTGAGCATACGAACTCGGATTGACTTGAAATTTGAAACGCTGGCTTTTATGACTTTGCTTGTCATGTCTTGTCAATTATACCTCGATTTGGACTCGGGCAAAATTCGTCGATATCCATAGTGAGCCTGCGTACAACCTATCTTCGTGACGAATTGTCTTTGGTTTCCCATTGATCTTTTGGTGTCACGTCCTTGCTAAAAGGCGGGATAACAAAAACTATATCAGATTCAAAATGATTTTCAAGGTAGACTTCCAAACAACGGAAAGAAAATCCCTGTCTTTTTTTCATCAAAACCGTCGGTGCATTTTCAAAAAGCACATCGTTTAGTTTCTCCTAAAAATGAACCCGGGGAACGCATTAGATATTTACCTAAATAAATAGATCCTTGAGCCCATCTGTCCAAAGCCAAAGCCAAAGCCAATATACTGTGTAACGACCCTACCGTTATGCCTACGTTATTAAAGAACATTAGAAATAATATCGTCTAATAACGTGGAGAATACGGCTGGTTAAGGGCGATCGAATGTGAATCTCTCTTTGTACTAACACTGACACGTCTTTATTACCTTAGAGGATCTGAACTGAAAGAAATTTCTACGTGTACAGTATTATTACAAAGAGAGATTCACATTCGATCGCCCTTAACCAGCCGTATTCTCCACGTTATTAGACGATATTATTTCTAATGTTCTTTAATAACGTGGGCATAACGGTAGGGTCGTTACAGCATGGTATCGGAGCTGGATTCAAAACATTATAGAATATAATCTATATGGAGTCGAGATCTAAATCTAGATGACCTAGAGCCCCTGTCCCTTTAGTATTTGGTAGTTAGTAATCCAGTTAATTATTATGGATAGGAATATAAAATGATTACTAGGTAACCATTGGGTCGTATTTGAATTTTTTTTTAGTATAAATATTCTATCTATATTATAGGATTAAAATTTTAATCTAGAAATTGAATGTGCAGTTGAGTTATGGCGGGTGGTAGACCTCCTAGAGCTACTACAGGATCGACTAGTGGTCCTCGTACAGGAGGAGTGTTTTTAACTCCCGAACAGATTGCTGTGATAGTTCAGACTGCCCAGACTCAGGTTCTTGGTACTCAGCCAGCTCGTTCCGATTTCGCCCATCTGTGTAATGATTTCGGAAGGCTGGGGGTTAAACCTTTCAAGGGGACTGAATCTATAGGAGAGGTTCAAGCATGGTTGAAGACTTGCGAACGTATTTTCTCTAGTATGGAGCTTGGAGATGTTCAGAGAGTTTGTATAGTAGCCAATCAATTACAGGAGAGAGCCTTAGACTGGTATGATTTATTGGAGACAGATACTTCAGATGCGCCACTTACATGGGTTCAGTTCAGACATCGATTTGAATTGAAGTTCCTACCCGATGCAGAGAGTGAGGCAATGGCTAGGAGATTTATTGATCTTAGGCAGGATCATATGTCAGTGATGGAGTATGTGGCAACGTTTGAGGCGTTGTCCAAGTATGGCTTAGACTTTATCAATACTCCGAGAAAAAAAATCAGAAATTTATATATGGATTGAAGAAGCCCTTGAGGAAGGCTCCATTGCTTCAGTTAGATGTATCCTTCGAGTCTCTTCGATTCCACACTTCGCTTTGAAGAGGCAGAAAGGGATAGTGATGGGAATAGAGCTGTCCAGATTCAACCCAGTTCTTCTCAGAAGAGAAAGTTGCCTTGGAATAAAAGTAAGAGAGGGTTTCAGGGCAAGAAGGGAAAGAGTGGAAATTCAGGTTCCAGTTCAGGAAAGGGTTCATGCTATAACTGTGGAGAGCAGAGTCATTTTTCTAGAGATTGCACTAAACCTCGCAAGACATCTTCTTCTCCTTCTACACCGTCAGTTATAGTCTGTAGTTATTGTAGAAATCCAGGGCACCCGATTTCATTTTGTCGTAAGCTAGCTAAGAAGAACCAAGGTCAGGTGAATGCAGTCAGTTCAGTGGGTGGTTCAGCTCAGCCGCAGCAGCAGAGAGGTATATCTCCTTCTGTTTTGGAAGGCATGATTTTATTTAGAGGTTTGCAAATACGGGTTCTTTTTGATACGGGCGCTTCTCATTCGTTTGTATCGAAGGATCTCGTAAACTCTACTTCATTTGATTCTGTTTGTCTTGTTACTTCTTTGAGGATTGCGAATCCTATTGGAGGATTCACAACTCTCAGTTTACTTTGTAAGCATGTGGAAATTATTTTGAGTAGCGTATCTTTCTTTGCTGATCTTCATGTTATTCAATTCTTGGGTTTCGGTATGATATTGGGGATGGATTGGTTATCCTTATACGAGGCTCATATTTTATGTCCTGAGAGAACTATACTTCTTCGACATCCTAAATTTGGAGAGCGAGTTACTGTAGCTCTCGACGAAGCTATTTCAATCCCATATGTTTCTTTTTATGCCTTAGAATCTTCAATTGAAGAAGAGATATCTCAAATTCCAGTTGTTTCTACTTTTCCTAGTGTTTTTGAGCCTATCTTGGGATTGCCACCCAAGAGAGCTATTGAGTTCAGGATTGATCTTGTTCCTGGAGCTCGACCTTTTAGTCATCCTCCTACCAGAATGTCAGCTGTGGAAAACAAAGAGTTGGTTAAGCAGTTGACAGAACTAGAATCTAAGCAATTGATCCAATCCAGTAGTTCTCCATGGGGTACATCCGTAGTATTTGTGAAGAAGGCAGATGGTACTCTTCGGCTTTGTATTGTTTATCGAAAACTGAATGAGCTTACTATTAAAAATCGTTATCCACTACCTAGGATTGACAATATGTTCGATCAGTTATGCGGTGCTAGGGTCTTTTCTCAGCTTGACCTAGCTACCGGATTCCATCAGCTTAGGGTAGCAGAGGATAGCATTCCTCTTATCGCTTTCCGAACTAGATATGGCTCTTATGAATGGTTGGTGATGCCTTTCGGGTTAACAAATGCGCCTGCATGTTTTGTTGACCTGATGAATCGAGTTTTTCGAGAATATCTTGATAAATTTGTTCTAGTATTTATTGATGATATTTTGGTTTATTCCAAATTTGAGGAGGAGCATGTTGAACACCTCAGAATTGTTTTGGAGATATTGCAAAAGAATGAATTGAAAGCGAAATTCTCGAAATGTCATTTTTGGCAGCAGCAAGTGAAGTTTTTGGGGCACATAGTTTCCGGTGAAGGTATTTCAGTCGATCCCTCTAAAATTGAAGCAATCCGGGACTGGAAGAGACCGTTACTGAGATTAGGAGTTTTTTTGGCTTAGCTGGTTATTACCGGCGTTTTATTAGGGATTTCTCGAAAGTGGTTTTCCCTCTCACTACCTTGACTAGAAAAAATGTAAAATTCCAATGGACATATAAGTGTGAATCAGCTTTTAAAAAGCTGAAGGATCTTCTCACTCATGCACCTGTTCTTATTGTACCTGATGGGAATAAGGAATTGGTGGTTTATACTGACGCTTGTGGATCGGGACTAGGAGCAGTTCTTATGCAAAGAGACAGAGTAGTTGCTTATGCTTCTAGACAGCTTAGACCGAATGAGATTCGATATGCTACTCACGATCTAGAGCTAGCATCTATTGTATTTGCACTTAAGATCTTGCATCACGATCTTCTAGGTCAGAGATTTATCCTATATACAGATCATAAATCATTGAAATATTTATTTTCTCAAAAAGATCTAAATATGAGACAACAGAGGTGGTTAGAGCTTTTAGCTGCATATGATGTCGAAATTCAGTATACTCTCGGAAAAGGGAACCGTGTAGCAGATGCTCTTAGCCGCAAGCATCTAAAAATTGTTTCTATGATGATGCTAGAGTAGAAGGATTTAGAAACTTTATCTATCTGTGATATCCGAGATAGAAACCCAAATTTGAGATCAGATTTGGTGCTTACTAGTTTAGAAGCGCGTCCATCTATATTAGATCGTGTAGTAGATGCTCAGAAGCAGGATTCTTCCCTGACTGATATTTTCCAGTTGTGTTACAGTGGTAGTCAGGAAGTGACCGAGTATACAATTGATAGTAGAGGTTATCTTCGAAGGCGTGGTAGGCTAGTAGTGCCTGATACTGATACACTCCGTAAGGATATCATGGAGGATTGTCATCGGTCTAGATATACTATCCACCCAGGAAGCAGCAAAATGTATGCTGATATGAAGAGGCTGTATTTCTGGGAGGGAATGAAGTGTGATGTGGGGAATTTTGTGAAGCATTGTATGACGTGTCAGCTTGTTAAAGCTGAACATCAGAGACCTAGTGGACTTCTACAGCCATTAGAGGTTCCATTATGGAAGTGGGATCAGGTATCCATGGATTTTGTAGATGGATTACCTCGTTCGAGGAGCGGACATGATAGTCTTTGGGTTATTGTTGATAGGTTGACTAAATCAGCTCATTTTATTCCAGTAAAGTCAACCAGAACAGCTCCTTATTTGGCAAAGCTATATATTAAAGAAGTGGTCAGGCTTCATGGCATCCCCAGTGCCATTATGAGTGACCGAGATCCGTTATTCACCAGTAGATTATGGGAGAGTCTTCAGACTGCATTGGGTACTAAACTGAATCTAAGTACTGCCTATCACCCTCAAACAGATGGTCAAACAGAGCGAGTTAATAAAGTTGTTGAGGATTTGCTTCGTGCTTTCATATTAGATTTTGGAGTTAGTTGGATAGATCATATCTATTTAGTAGAATTTGCCTACAATAACAGCTTTCAATCGAGTATCGGTATGGCTCCTTTCGAAGCATTATATGGAAGACCGTGCCGTTCTCCATCTTGTTGGTTGGAGGCTAGAGATAGATATGTACTTGGTCCAGATTCTATTAGAGAAGCTTCAGAAAAAGTAGAAATTATCAAGCAGAGAATGAAGGAAGCGCAGAGCAGACAGAAGTCCTATGCGGATCAGAGGAGAAAGGACTTAGAGTTTGTTGTTAGAGATCTTGTTTTTACACGAGTATCTCCACTGAAAGAGGTAATGCGATTCAGTAGTTCCGGGAAATTAGCTCCACGATTTATTGGACCGTATCCTATTACTGAGCGTATTGGTACTGTGGCATATCGTGTTCTGCTACCTGATCATTTATCCGGAATACACGATGTATTCCATGTATCTCAGCTCCGTAGGTGTCTTAGAGATCCTAAGTCAGTTTTTGAGCCTTCGCAAATAGAGGAACTTGAAATTTCCTCTGATTTGACTTATACTCAGATGCCAGTGCAGATAGTGGCAACAGAGGTCAAACAGCTCAGAAACAAGGAAGTTCCGTTAGTAAAGGTGCAATGGTCCGGGAATCCCAAGGATTGCACTTGGGAAACTCGTGAGTATATGCTACGAATTCATCCAGAGTTATTTTCTGAGGCATGAGTCTGGTAAATTCTTTTCTCTTTTTAATAAATTATTAAATATTAATTAGATTAAATTATTTATGTTAGATATTCCTTCGAAATAGGAATTTGCGAGGACGCAAATTTTTTTAAGGGAGGGTGTCTCAGTGTCTGTAACAACCCCATTTAATAATTATCTAATTAATAATTTATTAATAAATTCTAATTATTAATTTAAAGAGTTAAATTGAGAAGTAAACTTAATCTGGATAATTGGTTTGAAAATTTTGATATAATTTGTGTTAATTTGTCCGTTAAGAGTTTTAAGAATTTTGGTCGATGCGTTTGGCCAACGTTATCGATAGGGGTTCCTAAAACATTACAACGAGACATTTCGACACTGCGATTTGGAAAGAATAATTAAAATTTGATTTTCAGTTTACTTTTATTTAAGTTGATTTGGCAAAATGTAATAATATTATTTAATTTAAGAAGAAAAAAATACTGAAAACGATTCTAATTATTTTATTCTTTTAATTAGAATTCTTTTGTTTAACAAGTTAGTAAAGGGTAAATTTAACTAAATAATATAATAGTCTTTTTTAGGATCTTGGGCTTATATCCAAGCCCATTAGAAAATTTTATCACTTCATTCCTTAATCGATTTTTTTAACTACTGCTTATTCATTACGTATCTTCTCCAGGAAACCTAGCAAAATGACAGAAGTAAGAAGACCCAATTTTCAGCCCTAGTTTTGATTTTAGGAATCCAAGCAAAAATCAGTAAATCTCAAATATTAATAGGTATGAATCCTTGTTTCTTCCTCTACCTATTGATACTATCAATTTCATATTTTATTCAGTTAGTAATCTCTGAAATTTTGTTAATTAGGGGCTGTTTTGGATTTTTTTGTGTGGAATCTAGGAGCTAGAGAAGACGATAGTAGTTTTCAATTTTGCAGCTTAATCCCAATTCGGTTCATCTCCTTTCGTTTTAAATTCAAGGTGAGACAAGAATCTCACACTGCTATATCAAAAATTTCTGAGATGTTTACTGCTTTACGTTGGATTGAAAATGGTATAAATTGATCAGTGAAAACTTGATTAGAATTTTTTTTTATGAATTCAATATTGACAGGTTTCGAAATTTACCTTGTCAGTTGAATTGTTTTGCACATCCCTTACCTCTCTGCCCTGTGAACTGAGTACGTCCCTGCTATGCTACAAGCTAGAAAAATAAATTTCAAGTATTTTTAATGCATAAGGACACACATCCCTATCAATGAAAAGCAAAACTCTCTGCCATATTTACTTGTTTAGAGGTGTACGTCCCTGGCATTTTATAAAGTATGGTTGCCTTATATTTTCTTTCTTATTTTAACTTGTCCCCTTTTGCATTGAAATATGGAGAAGCATTTCTTACTTCAAGAAACATTATTGTTTTCATTTGCTTTTCATTACTGCCATATTACAAAGTAAACACGCAACTACTAATAAGAGAAAGCATTTTTGCTTTGAATTATTTTGGTCCCTGTTAGCTCATCTTTTGCATTGAAGAATAATCACATAAGCAAGTATTCTTGCTTTTAAAATTTCGTCATGTCATGTGAACAGGGGCATGCATTGTTTAAGTAGGAATGCTTTCATATATTAATTTACACGTCCCTGTTAGTTCACATTTTGATCATTTCTATTATATAGAAATGTAAGCAGCATCTTTTTAAATTAAAGAAAGCATTCTTGCTTCCAAAATTTTCGCCCCCGCCTATATTTGCTAGTAGCCAATGGACATTACTTTGTAAGTATATTTATACAAGTACTTGCATATACACGTTTTACAAAACATGTATGCATGTTTCGAAATTTTTGCCTATACATACCATTTTGCCTGTAGCCTATGTCAGTTCAATTTCAAAGCCTAGTTTTAATTTTTTTTTGCAAGCTACTTTAGTCCACATTTTAGTCCCTATCACTTCAACTTTTTAGATATATTATTATATGAAAATATGGACCAATCTTTCTAAATTTGCAGAAACTTTCTTACTTCCATTTTTTCGTCCCTGCCTTTGTTTTAGAAAATTTCACATTTCCTTGCTTGTTTTAATTCCTTCAAAGCTTTATATAAATTGTCTCTATTCTTTCTACTATTGTAATATTATTATTTTTTTTAAAAAGGCACGCATCTCAAGCTTTGAAACATTAAAAACGTATTGCTTTAAAAATGGGAATGCAAGCATTCTTTCTTTAAATATTTTCGTCCTTGCCTGTACAACCTGGTTCCTTTTATAACATTGTTGTGAAACATAAACTATTGTTATTGATATATTAATTCTACAGTTTGACTTGACCAATATGTATTGTTTATTTATGTAACCTACTTGTACATACTTTGAAATGTCTCATTCCATGAAATCTTATATTTTAAAGTGCTACTAAAATAATAATAATAAATAATAATTTTTTTTTATTTTATTCCCGATGAATTTGGTGGTTTATTGGAATTTTATGATTTTCTATGAAACAAAGAATTTTAAATAAATGATTGAATTGTCGGATTGGTATGGGACATTTTGTACAATTTTTTCACTTATTATCATAATTTGTTAAATAGAATTTGAGTGGAATTTACTAGCTTTCAGTAAATATTAGAATCTCACCTTCTGGTATGGGATAGTTAGTTAGATTCTAGTGATTACTAGAGTGAAAGTAAGCTACACTTAGAGTTATATTATCTTAGGGTGTTTGGATTTTAGACCGATAGATCCCTGAGAGACGATAACTCATTTTTATCGACCTAAGAGTCGATATGTTCTTAAATTTGGGTAGGCAGACCTATTTCTTTTAGTTAGGTTTGTTATGGTATGACACAGCTGTCCTTTTTATTTTTGGGCAGGTGTTATATGCATGCCTATCAGTTTATTTTACAGTTGGACAATGTTTACCTATTTATATTCGTTAGGTAAATTCACATAGTTTTGTCATAAGCACGACTACCTATTTCTTATCGTTAGGAGTCGGAGTTTTTAACCGGTAGTCTATTTCTTTTCGTTAGACTATTACGCTATGTGGCAGGGTTTATTTATTTATTTTAGTCAGACCCCGTGTCGCACTGTATCACACTGATAGTTGACTATCATTATTAATTCATTAGTGATGATTATTTCTTTGGAGATTTTGGGATAGATATTCAGTATCTTTTATTTGCTCTGGAGAATTTTGAATATGTTGTTGCCATGTTTAATGACATCCCATTTTATACTTGATATGGATTTAAAGAAATGGTGATTGGTTATTATGCCTTATTCTGATCGTTGTTTTGGCATACTTTTATTATGGCTTATTTAATTTAAGTCATTTGTTTACGATATCTCTATCTCATCTCTTTATTAGATATAGTCTGACCCGTTTATTTTAAAATACTCGGGTCAGGCCGAGCCTCTATAGGTACTAGGACTCATTGACCTCTGGATTTTGGAATAGCAATGAAGTAGACTGTTTTGACTGTTTTAGTTTACTTCATATTTGTATATGTTGACATTAGGAGAGTGTGTCATGTATATATTCTAGTAGTCATTGTGTACCTGCTACAATACTTTTGGATGTGATATGTTTAAATATTATGTGGGTCTAGTACCGATATTTTGTAGACTCACATTCTATTATGTATATGATGTATAATATTCCGCTGTGATCTGTGACTCTAATCCAGTTTTATCTATATTATATACTGTTCTGAATCTTTTTAATCAAAGTGTTTATTTCTTTGTAATAATACTGTACACGTCGAAATTTCTTTCAGTTTAGATCCTCTAAGGTAATAAAGACGTGTCAGTGTTAGTACAAAGAGAGATTCACATTCGATCGCCCTTAACCAGCCGTATTCTCCACGTTATTAGACGATATTATTTCTAATGTTCTTTAATAACGTGGGCATAACAGTAGGGTCGTTACATACTGGGTTCTTAGCAATCTGAGGAGGCTAGCGCTTATCAGACGAATCAAAGGAGGCTTGCCAGCAATTAGTTTTAGACAAGTAGGGATCTAGTGCAGAGGTAGTTGTAACTCTCAGATCCATAAATATCTATGAATAAATCAAACAAATTTATAATAGTAATTTCAGTATGAAATTCTTTTGTCAAAACCATGATCATATTCATCTAAATACTTAATCATGAATCTAAACCACACACTCGATTTGGATTAGATCCTAGGATATTTTATCCTATGGCGGCCGACATCCAAACACCAAGTAAGGACGTACTCTACTTGTTGCAATACCATTATGTATCATAGATTAATATTGCACTACCCATGATCTATTGTCTTATACCACACATCCATCATCCGAAGGTAACCGTTATTGATGACATGATCCATAAAACTTTCATAGTTATAGGAAAAGTATTCCCTCAAATACTTTTATACTTTGTAAATCATTTTCCAACATAGATAACTCTTTTCTTTTTGAAAAGCCCAAACTATCACTTTATAAATCATTTAGGAGGTATTAACTATGATAGTTTTAGCCAACAAATATATCTTTTCAAAAACATTTGACGGATATCAAAAATATTACACGTGTCAAAAGTTATGGTGTTTGCATTGAGAGTGTTAAATTATAGATTATGTCCAAAACACAAGTTTTTGGGGCAATAAATGTTCAAAATTTAAAAGGTATATAAAATAATTGTTTTAGATAATAAAACTAGCTTTTCAACAAGAATTTTTTTGACCAAATCCATTGACAGATTCAAAAGTTGTGGTCTGTATACTACAAGGTGTTTTTGGATTTCTAAACACTTCGGCCAAGTATAACTCAACTTTGCACCTTGGTTTCAGTTTCGATTCATTGAGATGGCATAAACATAAAAGTTGTAGCTCTTTGAGTTAGCTTTTCAAAACATTAAAGAAAACCAAATTTCGAAAGATTTGCAAAAGTTATGGCCAATTTACTGAAAGGTGTTTTAACAATTTCGAACCAATATTATAAATCCTAAACAATCTAATAATCACATTATGGAATGACATAAATACATATATTTAAATTGCTTTTCTCACCCCAAATGTTGTGTAGCCTTTGATTTAATCCCCTTGCTCCTTCTTATTTCCCTTAGTTTTGTATGCCTTTACTAGAGTTATTTTTTTTGAAATAGAATTTTGTTTGAAGTTTAAGAGGTGATTTAAGAAAGAATAAGAAGAAGAAGGGAAGAAGCAAAATTGTGTGCTCTCTTCCTTGTGTGTATAGACATGTATTTATAGGTTAATACGGCTTGCAAGAGAAGCCAAGACCAAGCTTTAATGAGAAGCCAAAAGAAGCTTATTAAGATAAAGCTTCTTTGAGAAGCTAAAAACATGAAGGGTATACAAGAGGCCAAGGTAAGATTGGCTTCTCCTAGAAGATAACAAAGCTTCTAAGCAAAGCTATTAAAACAAGATCCATTAATACTATACTCTGCTACATAAATTCATGTCCGCATGTGAACCACAAATAGAAACAAGAAAATACGATCATTACAAAAATTTCTAGAAACTTCTCATACCTGATATTCAAGTCAAGTCATTACAGCAAAATTATGTTTATCCAAACAATCATATTATACAACAATATTACATAATGAAATTACATAATGACGTTAGACACTGATTTTATACAACTGTTTTCGTTCATAATAAAATATTTTCCTCTAAGTTCATGGTTCTGAAGGATAAGGAAGAGGGTGATGTAGATAGATAAGCTGTTTCCCTTTACCCTCAACATCTAGGGTGCAAATGCAATATTCACTAGTTGAGCCTACTTACTTGTACAAAATTAAGGGTACTCCAATTTCCTTCAAGGCATTGGAACATTCATACCGAAAGAAGTGTTGATATCTTTGATAGCTACAAACAACCGCTTTTCTTAATCTACTATTTCTTTCAATGCCTAAAAACATGAAGTTAATATTTAAGTCAAAAGCAACTATGACTTGAAGTAAATAATCAACATGAGAATCAAGTTAAGAGACCCTAGCGGAATAAAATTGCATTAATTCTAGTTGGTCTTTAAGCTCTTTTTATTTATTCATTATGGTTTTTAACGTGGTGGGAAGATCAACAATATGTTGAATGGCCATTAGATCAATCCTTATGGCGGGTAACATTAAGGCAATCAACAGAGTCAATTTGAAACAATAGCGCATTTCCATAAGTTTCGCTAGCACTTTTTAACTAGGAAACTTTATGAGATAAGTTGCATTTTTCATTTTTAAGTGCTCGAACGTTTAATGTAAGTTCATTCTTTTGGTGCTTCAATGTCCCGACTTCTAATCTAAGTTCCAAAAATGTTTCGATAAATTTCTTGTTCCAATAATCTTTTACTTCACTCTAACTTAAAGGATCTAGTTAAACTTGTAAGTTCATAGACCGAGTTTCTTTGGTTGAATCGGTTGCACCACTACCGCACGCCAAATAACCCCGAGACAAAGAAGACATGCATAAAGATGTCTTTGTGAGAGACTTTTATTGGAATACAGGTATGCAACCATAAAACATTCATTCTTGTACTTCATTACGTCAATTTCCAAATCAAAAATTCATTGATTCAACTGAGCAATGTTCACATCGTATTCTAATTGTTGTTGGGAAGTAGAGCATAGCTGACCCTTTTAACTAATCTCGCGATCTCGTTGTCCTTTGATAAAATTTTATTTTCAAGGTCCCTTAGCAGCTCTTAGAAAGACGTAGAATATATTTCACATAAACATGTTTCTCATACTATTAACCAACTTTTTGACCAAGCAGATTTTCAATTGGAAGTGGAAGGTCAAAATGAAGAGGAAATGATTCATGAGCTTGGAACAAGTCCACATGGACAAAAGGAACGAATTCAACAAGTTTCAAGTAAATGAGGCTAAATGGACCACTCAGCACCGAGAAGACCTCTCGATACCGAGTGGCATTTCTTCCACTTAGCACCCCGAACTCCTTGTACTTGATGCACAACCTCTGGCAATCGTTGTAAAGTACTTTCCTTAAAGCAAAGATGAGCAACTATAAGGATTTATAAGAAAGAAACATAGAAAGTAGGATAATACAAGTGTTATCAAGGGAATCGTCGGGAACAACCCAAAGTCTATGAAGATGATTTTGGAATACATCGAACTGGAGATAGAAGAACAATGCAAGTGAAAGAAGTAAGTTTTCACTAAGGAAAACCACTCGGTAACGAGAGAAACCTCTCGGTACCAAGTGGTTTATTTTATGTATGAGCCGGCATGTTCACTTGTACATCACTTGGCTTGCATCTGGACCTTGGACATCATGGGCTTCTGACTCAACTGATGATTTCCTCTATAAATACAAACCCTGTGGCCACTAGAAAATGGATTTTTGGTTCTTTTTCTTCTTCACTTCTTACCTATCCTCCATAGAAGTCACTTAGGAAGCTACCATTTATTATTCTAGGACTTAGATCGGTAAATTCATTATACTAGTTGCTCTCAAACCTCCAATAAATAAAATATAAAGTGAACATAGGCCGAAGACTGCCAAACCACTGTAAAAATTTTTGTGTCTCTTTATTTTTTGCGTACATTTTCTGTTAGATCTCAATATTTCTCTAGGTTTTTTGGTGTTAAGCCATTTTTGGCATCAACACATACCATTTATTAGCTTTGGCATTATCAATGGATGTTGAACCAAAGAGGGAATAAGTGGATAGATCTTTCAAGGTTATTATAATCTAGTTTGAATATTTTTGAGACGTTGACTAAGATCGGGATCATCAAAAGATAAAGCTTACTCTTCATCCTAGGTTAGAAAATGAATGACAAGAAACTTTCAATAAGAGAAAAAGGAGAATATAAGCTATAATAAGCTTTTCATTAATCACCAAGAGACAACAAAGAATATTACAATGACCATAAAATTACAGTGCAACTAATTCTTAGGATAATAAAGGGCTTCTCAAATCTTCTTAAAGGAGGATGGCGAAATAGAAAATGTTGTACTAAAAGGTGCCTCAATACTAAAAGAAGTATTAGCCGGTGAAAAACCATGATAATCCCATTAATTAGGAGGAGGACTAAGTTCGTCACACAATAACTTGGAAAAATTAATTCTAATTTCATGAAAGAATTGGTCTTTATGATCGTCCTGGTAATTGAAGTCTAAATTTGAGAATTAAGTATACATGTGATGAAGGGTACGAAGAAAGCAGTATTTCGATAGACGAGACTTGTTAATCAAAGAGTGATTTTCTTTAAAAGTCCTTTTTAATTTGACTAATTAACTTAAGTTATCTCTTGACATGGGTGATGATGAATAAACAAGAAAAAATTTAGAGGACTGCACATTAATAATGATTACATTAGAATATAAATTCGATAAAAAAACCATTACAGTTTCAACTTAAACAAAAGACAATTAATTTACAACATCATGAAGGTACATAAAGAACAGAATCTTATAATACTCAACAGTAAGTTTATCCCTATTAAATTTTATCTTTTCAAGAGGAAAGGAGTTCAATATTTAAAGGCATAGTAAGGACTCTAGGCAAATTCCAACACTCTCCCGGGTGAGGGTTAGATCCATGTAAGTCCAAGTACCTCTTATGAAGACGTTTGATTAATCCCCTACAACCATCGCCAAGGAAAGAAAAGTCGGTCATGGAATATTAGACGTAGACCAGATACAAACACTCCATCAACTTGGTTTAATCTCCAATCAGCATCCAAAAGAGTATAGTAAATTCTTCATTTTCATTGCGAAAGTTGGTTTGGTGAAAGCGTGATTTTTAGAGGATAGGTGAATTTTTTATTTTTAAAGTCCTCAGCGTACTTAAGACGTTTTTAAAGTTCATATATCTCTTGTTTGATTCATTTAAATCCTTGTACAACCTTTCCCCTTCTCAGCTAAGTCTTAATCTTTTATCATTTTTTATCTAATATAATATCTAAGTAATTCCTATTTGTCCTTCTATGTTGGTAATTAAGGTACATCAAGGGCTATTAGCTATAAAGCAAATGAATTAAAGAATGACGATCGAGAGAAGAAATTACCTCTGGAGGAGTCGTCACAATTCTTGGCCTGCAAGATCAAACTTAAGGAGCTTTAGAAGGAGATTAAACTAATCTACTTAGCTCAGGAGGTGCTGGTCCACCAGAGGGATTTGTAAAAGGGGGAATTTTATTAAACCCTTTATTAGCATTAGAGGAAGGGAAATCGAATGTGTGACTCGGGTCTTGAGGAGCTCTAGATCTAACTTGATTTGAGTCATCATCCCCATCATTTTGGGCAGAATCACCAGCACCATCACCTTCGGTATTGTCGGCGTCGCATCATCATAAGACTTATCTTCCCTGTCACTCCCTAATTCTTCTTCGTCAACATCTAACAGGAGATCGTTAAGGGATAGAAATTTAACACGATCGATAGAAGCCCCATCATCAAACTCAGAATAATCCCTTGGGATGCAGTCTAAGAGAATATCATATTTTCTTTTGTAATCTATTCCTGTAGTGCGAAGTGAAGGAAAATCCATGTCAGGGCATCGATCAATGTTATCTCGATAAGTAGTGAATAGGGAAGCCTCAAAACTTTGGTGTTTCCGCCAAGGGTGAACATCATTTGAGAAGGAAGAAAATTTCATTTGTCATTGTGCAGAGATGACTTCATTTTTCCAATGGAAAGGACTTTCTTGTCTAATGATTTTTCCAAAATGAAGACTTGAGTTGAGGTCACTTTAAGATCAGAAATTTCTTCTTGAGTGTGAGAGAGTGTGTCCTCCAAAACTTTTACCTTATTCTCTAATTCTTGGGATCTTTTCTTCACCTAGTCCAAGAGGGTCATAGCTGTAGTCTTTTCAATAGACAGTGACTCATTGTTGGATTGAAGACCACGAAGTTAAGCCTCAAGAGTGGATACCTTCTTAGAAAGCAAGAGGTTCAGTTCCCGTAGTGAAGACATATTCTAAAAGGAAAGCGAGGAGGGGAAGTTAATAAATGCCTTCTAATTCGAGCGAATTCATGACATAAAATTAGTATTGGAATTTTTAAAACTTATAACTCATCAAAGTGTAAAGAAGTAGAGAAACCATATCGATATGAAATGCTACAAAAGATAAGTGAGAGTTTCCTTTGAAAGTGAAGAAGAAATTTCCAAAAGGCTTAACAAAGAGGTGGCATGAGAGCAGAGAATGCACGTTATTTACTCCTTAACATTAAAGCATGAGAAATTTTCATCTTGAAAGGACGAGGAGGAACATGCTCAATAGAAGGAGAGTAAGGCCTTAAAGCGTATTGAAGGAAATCCTCAGAGTTATAAAGAGGAGATCCAGTAACATCGATACGCGGGCTTTGAACCAGAAGGGTAACTATAATAGCATCGGTACTAGACGCAAAAGTTAATGGCAAAGACATAGCAGGGTCAATCTCCTTAGGCTTCTTAAAGGGAGGTTCAGAGGAAGTAGTCGCATCTCTAGAGCTTTTTTTCTTCTTTTCCCTGGCTGACGCCAGGATATCTTCCATGGTAGAGAGAAGAGAGGATGAAGTTGCTTTAGTGAGTGGTGAGCTTTTGATGAAGCTGGCAAATCAGAAGGACTTTCACTTGAGGCTAAAGCATCCATACCAATGAGATGCACTTCAAAAAGATCTTCTCACAAAATAAGAAGTGTTTGGAAAAATTCATTTCCATCTATATGAAAAGGAAAAACAATAAGGCAGTGGAACCTGGTGAATATCCGAGACTAGTACCAGTTGGATGCTATATCGGAGAATTTATAGAAAAGACGTCAAGCTTTGCAGCAACAAGGGTTTGTGAGCCAAACCTCCTTTTCTTCATGATTGGGGGTTTACCCCAGATGTGGTGAAATGGTTGAATCAAGGAATACTTCCTCGGCTTTTCCTTAGTTAGAAGTCTCAGTCGACTCTTTATGAATTCAATGGCATTACGAAATGATTGATTTTAGCCAAGGCTCTAGGATCGATATTCTTCGAGTCAGCAGCTAACAATTACCATCAAAGATAATTTAGTAGAAATTAATAAGGCTAATATAAGTAACGATCAAATGAAAATAATTAAAGTAAGGCGACTTACCAAGGGCAGAAATTTTTCCAATAATGTTGGGAGATTTACAGCTTATAAAAAAGAATTTGTGACTCTAGTCTTTTGGTCTGTTAACAAAGTCAGAAAATATTTTAGAACCTTCCGGTTGGTACTTTATTTTCTGGAAGGTAACCAAAGAACATAAGGTTGAAGGAGATAAATCTTCCAACTTGAGCTCCCTATACATTATAAATAGAGAGTTGATATAGATGTAGGAATTAGAATTTAATTGGATAGGAGCAATTTTTAAGTAAGATAAGACATTGGATATGATTGGATTGAAGGGTAGGTGACAAGAGTGGTAAATGTGGAGTGGAGTGAAAGGAAAAAAAACCCTTTTGGAGGGGCATCCTTTCTGTTATAAGGACCTAAAACCTTAGTTACAATTCTTGATATGCCAAAGTAATGCAAAACAGAATCAACAACCTTTTGTCTTATGAAAGAAGATTGATGAGAAGTGTAGACTTTCTCTTTTGAAGGAATCTTGAGCTTGGGGGACTTATATAGTCTTTAGGAGCTTATTTCTCACTTCCGACCATGATATCCACAATATTAAAAATTTAATTATAAAAATTGAACCTCGATGACAAGGTGGAAACATTTTTAGTTGTAAACTTCCAGTTCTATTAAAAGTAAAATTCCAAGATACAAAATCACTTAATAAATAAACGAGAAGTGATTAGAATTGAAATTAAAGTAACACGAATATATTTAATACTTCAGAGTATTTTCAAAGGTCAAGGTTATTCCATTTATAGGCATGTTAAACTATGGTGATAAAAGGAAAGCTAAAATTATCACTTAAAAAAAATTAAACCATGGCAATACGTCCATCCTTTAATATATGTCCATTAATCAACATGTTTGTATGTCTACCTCTTTTATATATGAAAACCATGTCCACATGTTTAATTGTATAAATAAATAAACCATGCGTATATATGTATTAACAATAGTAAAAGAAATTATTTTTTTGCACTAAGTCATCGGGAGTTAGCATTAAGTCGTAGTATATAAATTTATGGTAGCTTTCGAGTATTAACCATCGTGCAACGATATGGAAATCATTATTATTAGCCTTCTAGCTTCGAGTCATCGTGTAGTAGACTAATACGAATCAATAAAAGTAACTTTCAAATATTGACCTATCGAAGGATGAGTTGTCAAATGGTGACGTTATCACGTGTAAATCTAAGATAATTGTCGAGCATCAAGTCATCGCATAATGCCCTATTAAAAGAACATAGTATATTGAATTTATCATAAAATTAACTTTTGAGTAATAAACCAAGTATGGTAAATTACATATGAAAATTGAACAATGGACTATAACATAATAATTTGCTTAGCCTTCGAATGGTAGGCCATCATGTTGTAAAATACTTACAAAAATCAACTATTAAATGGCTAGTTATGGTGTAACAAGGTATCATGTAACGACATTAATGAAGAAAAGTTAACCTTTAAACGTGGAGTCAATAAATAGCCATGAAGTAATAAGAGTAGCTTTTGAGGCTTGATTCACCATGGGTTGAGTTGCCGAGTGGTAAACAGCCACCAATCGATAATGGTAGCCTTCGATCCTTAACCTACTATAAGTTAAGTTATCATGTGATGAGAAATAAGCCCACGATGGGTGAACTATTGTTAAAAATAAATAATAAATAAATGTAGTCTTCATGTGTTGATTCAACGAGTAATAACCCTTCGCATGATGACGGGCCGGGTTTGGAGTGAACGGATACCTAGGCAACAAAACTCGAAACCCATAAAAAAAAAATAGCTCCGGTAAAAAGATTTAGATCAAAGAAAACTACTAATACAAAAGAAACAAATTAAATCCTAATCAATTTCAAAATTAAAAACAGCTAAATCAGATTAAATAGAAGCGGCAAAGTAAATAGTATATGGATGAATAACAAACAAACCAATAACCAAATGGAAATCTTAAGGAAATATGAATTTGAATAATGAGGAAAGATCGGTTTTTCTTTAACCAATCCGGTGAAGGGGAAAGAGAGAAGAAGAAACACTATTTATAAAAGGAAAGGGAAAAAAATAACAACTATTAGATTATAAACAAAGAGCATAAATGACCAGGATGCACAGACTTAAGAACACGAACAGTTATTTTTATACTAAAGAATAAAACAATATGGTAAATAGGAGGGAGGCAAATGTTACACCATAAATACAATAGCCATCAAAATTCAAGAAAAGAAGGAACATTGCCAAAAGCTGGAGTTGTCATGAGAAAACGATCAAAGAGAAATGCTAGCCATCATGAGTTGATCTATGGAAGAAATCGCATGGTAAAAGCATAGGACGTCGTGTGTTAAAGATATGAAAGAGCCATTGTATGGTGACTAAGAGGGCCTTTGTGAGTTGACTCACAAGTGTCTTCGCATGGTGACCATAAGAGCCTTCGTGAGTCGGCTCACAAGAGTCATCACATGGGTACTATAAGGGCTTGCTTGGGTTGATTGATAGAAGCCATCGAGGGGTGATGAGTCAAGGTTGTCGAGTGATAAAGAAACATACTATCAATGGACAATGATTTAAAGCCATCGCATACTAACGAATAAAGCTATCAAGGGATGATGAAAATAAAGCCATCGCAAGGTGATGAATCAATCTGCTGAGGAATGGTACTACCATGCTATTGTATGATGATTGATTTATATAATAGCAATATTTCACATCATGATTTCTTAAACAAAGAAGAAAAATGTGCCACATGCCGTTTCGATCATGTTCCATGTCAACAGATCATGACCGTCGATTTTGACAAAGTTCTACGTGCCAAGAATCTAATGGCTTGAGTTCCCTTTATACTCCTACCTAAAAATGGGTCAAGTTTTAAGATCTTCTTCTCCTTTATTTTTTAATTTTTTTAAAAAGTGTGAAAGCGAGCTTTGAACTGGGGATTCATGGCCGTAAGGTCAAATTGAATTCAAGACTTTATAATTGAGGATTTGTAGTTGGAATAATTTGCATATTTGACTTCTTGGAGTATGCCTTGCACACATAACACGTAATTCTAACGTAGCACATATGACTCTTGTAAAAACCTAACTTTCTACGATGTTTAAATAAATAAATAAATTTATTTGAAATAAAAATTGTTTAAATTTGATATTTGATAATTTATAATTTGAAAATAAATTTTAGTTAATTTACATTCTATTTAATAGAAGATTTTGATTTAATAGATTAAATGAAATTAATAAATCCTTTTCAAATAATTTATTGAAATCGAATAAATTATTTAATTGTATATGAAATATTTTAATAAGTGTGAATAACTGTTCTATGTTTAAAATAGTAAAAAATTAAGAAGCAGGCATCAAATTGAATGACATTGGGCGGGTATCGAAATATTTACAGTAAATTAATTTGAACTGGATTAAAGCATGTTTATAAATAAATATCAAGTATTTAAATTCAAATTTGAATAGAAAATGAAGAGAAGATTAATTGATATAAAATAGAGCCCAGAATTAAAGCCCAAGCCCGATTAATTCGTTTTCTCTTCCTTTTCCATACTTCTCTCCCCCATCTTTACATCCAAGCCCAAATCGATCCCCTATTACTTTTGCCCTAAAATCAAACTTAAAATCATGATCGTATTTAAAAAACCAAATCGTGTTTGGCCAGGGGGCATTAGCACCGGAGGAGCCGCCAACCTGGAGGAAAGTGCGATCGTGATGCTTTCGTGCACTGTAGAGTGGTTGTGTCCGTTCGTGTAGACTTGGGTGGCACGTGATGGTGATGTGGTGCTATTGATCTGGGGGAGACGCTTGACCATGGCAAAGGGCTGTGCTAAGCTCGGCCATGACCTGGTGGTGATTGTGAGGCAGAGGATGATGACGACTGGTATAGGCAGCAGTATTAGAGAGCTTGTGATTGAAGGGCTGACATTCGAGTGATTTTTGGCATTGGGTAGTGGCTGACACGGCTGAAGATGGTGAATTGGGTTGTGCTTCAAGTTCAGGCAGCGATATTGAAATCGTTTAATCACTGTCGTGGGTAGCTTAAGTGTCGTTAAGTTGAGTAAATTTCTTTTACTCACAACTTATTATATTCCACTTTATATTATCCCATTATCGATTGAAATGCTTACTTAAATAGTTGTTTGGGATATTAGTTGATTGGGTTGTTGAGATATTGGTCTTGATATTAGATTGGTTGTGCGATATTAAATATGATTTTGGTTGATGATGGAATTATATGTTGGTTGGATGCCTAATATGCAAAGGAGATGTTGTCTATTTGCATTTTAATTTGTGTAATTTATTTACATTGTGTGTACTGTGTATCAATGACCGAAATTCAATGAAATTCGACTAGGCTACACTATAAAAATTTATATTGATGATTTTGTAGGATTTTGTTCCATAATTAATATTTTGGATGTTCGATTGATTTTCTGGTTTTAAAACATTTTTGAAAGCTTTGATAAATTATTTTTTACATTTTAAAATTAATTTAAAATATATTTATAAATAAAGAAAATTGGTTGTGAAATAAAATGAGTTGTTGGAATTGTTTTAGAAGTAAACCTATATTCAAAAAATGGAAATAGAGATTTTCAAAAGTAATCAAGTATATGGAATTGGTTATTTTATGATTTTGTGTAATTGAAAAGTTTTAATAATATTTTCAAAAAGGAATTTATTTTGTAAAATGTCCGTTTAATAAATAGGATTCAAGAGATATTTTCGAAGGGATTTTTGAGTATATGTGAAGAAGATTTTGAATTATATTCTATGGTTTGAAATAAATATAATGTATTTCATAACTTATAAATTTATTTTGAAATAGTGTTTGTTTACGGATGATTATGAAATGAATCTAAAATAATATTTATTGGATTTCCATATACGCTATTATAGATTTTGAATATATAGTAAAGGTTTGAATTATAAATTTTGGTATAAAATGAAAAGAATCATTTAGAAGATTTACAAATTTATTTTAAAGTATCATTTAATTGTAGAAATATTATGATGCAGTTTCTATATTTATTTTTGATGTGTAAAGTGATTTTAAAGGTTATATATATGCATATATACACGTGTGTGTGTATTTGAATACTTGATTTAATTGTTAAAGATATATTTTGTCGAATTTTATCATTTCACTATTTGAATTAGAATTGGGATTTTAAATATGATTTGTACTTTTCTTTATTTATCATTTTCAATACAGATTCCAATATTGTGAATGATTCTCCATTGATATGCATTTGATTCGGTGATTTTGATATGATACGATGATGACATCCCGCCGTTCGTTTTTGTGAAATTTAATTATATGTGATTAGGAGTCTGAATAAATGAAGTTATACTACCGCCTAGTATGAGACTTTTGGTAATATTTCTCCGGTTATTCTTTGGACTCGTTATATAGAATATTTGGAGATTGAGTTTAGTTTGTAAGTAGTGAATAAACTTTTGAGTATCATGCAATTGAATGGGAAATTATTGTGATCTTTACTCAATTATTAATTAGGTAAATGACACTCACGTGATGGGAATAGAGTGGATAGCATGAGGTGATGCATGTATTGATCTATGGCTTTGTGCTTATATTTAGCGAGTATGGTTTTGTGCTTAACAATGACCATGACTTCGTGTCTACATGCCACTATTACGTTGCACTCTTATTATGTTTATTGGAGAGGACCGGATGGCCAGTATCCACCTTGGTGGCCTGATCATGGGGTCATACTCTAGATATGTGACACCTTATATATAACTTAGTGCATTTAGCTTGGTGCTATCTTTTATGCACGCATTAGCCCCATATGTCTCTAGGCCAGTAGTCTGTTACCCATAGGGGCATTTGTAGTGTCGTGACTGATGAGTCCGTGCATTGATAAACACAATTGTGGATATATATCACGATGACTGTGAGGTAACTAAAGATTATAGAGATTTAGTGTCTCTGGAGCTTGCTTAGTACTATCAGTCTCCCTTCTGGTATTAACGAAGTAGTAGATTGGCATATACAATTGATACACCTCAATGTAGCATTAATGTGGGTCAGCTGATGCATATTATTATTTAATGTGATTTTTCAATTATTAAAATTAGATCGCAACCTTCTAATTTGTTATAAATTTTAAATTATTGCAATTACAAGTGAAAAAAGTATATACGTATATGTTAATAATGTTTAATTTTGGTTATGTTTTTTTATGGAAGATTAGATTCAAATTTATGTTATTTAAAACTATGTTAGAAGAAAAAAATTAGTCAAATTTATTTTTATACATATTTAATATATACATACATTTATGTGTATTTAAAATGATATGTCTTACTCAAGTTTCTCGTAAAGTTCAAGTTCTGATAAATATATTATTCTGATGCTTTACCGAAATCAACATCTTGAGAAGTCACATTTCAGTTAACGAATCAGTTTTAAACATGTTGATTCAATAAAAACAATGGGAAAAATGGCATCTTCTCAAGAAAATTGGTCGAAGGTTTCTTCATTCTCGCAAGAATTTCGACCGAAGCTTTCATCTTCCTCCCAAGATTATCGACTGTATTCCAATTCATCAGTAGCATCTATTCTGCCCAATTGCAGTCCTTTACCATATTCATATGCTCAAGCAGTTAAGAACCGATCTCCTTATCAATATCAAGGAGAGTTTTATCATAAAACCAATTTGAATTGGATTGATTCTAGAAAGGGTAAGAATTATTGTTTCATATGCGAGAATTTTAACCATTATGCTAATAATTGTCGGGATCCTATTCGATGTTTCACTTGCGATAATTTTGGGCATAAGAGTAGAGATTGTGCGATTGATTCGAGTGCTAAATCGAATTTGACAAATCATGGCTTCCTATTCGCTCTGAATTTCTTGATGCTGAAAGGTGTTCTCCTTGATTATCTCTGGGACAAGAAAGAAGTAGGAATTGAATATTTGGATGAATTGCTGTATCATTTTAACATCATTAATGAGCCGAACATAGGTAAGGGTTATTTGGATAGATTTGGTAACCCAGAGATCTATTTCGGGAAATCTGTTGTTGGAAAAGGTAAGGAACTCATCGATTCTAAATACAGAGAGCAAGATAGTTCTTCTTCCACTCTGGTTAACCATGGCTTTCAATTTGTTCTGAAATATTTGATGTTAAGAGGTCTATTGATTGATTTTCTCTGGCCCAAAAAAGAATTAGGTTTAAGCTATCTCGATGATATTTTTTATCATTTTGACATCATCAACGAGCCGAACTATGGCAAAGGGTTCACAGATTGTTCTGGTGGTTCATCAGAATTTGTTGGTCATTCTGATGTATTGATTGATAAGCCTGTCCCTACTGATGTCTTCCCAGTTGAATTGTTTTTTTCTAATTCTCTCGATACAAAAGAGAATTATCTAGGTTTTGACCCCATTCTCATGGATCCTGATGTTTACTCTTGTTTGGATCTGTCTTGCTGTTTGCCAACATCGATAGAATGTGAATTAGTTGAAGATCAGTGTCACCCCTTCATTTCTGCTCGAAGGAATAAACACACATCCAAACATTGTGTCCAGAACAACTTCAAGCTTTCTATATTCAACAAATTTGATTGTCTTTCTTCGTGTCCTGAAGCTGACTTAAATATTCTTGTTGATGATAGTGATATATTGCATTTCTTCGAGCATATTATTCCATTTCATTCGAATAACTCGAGAGAGTGCCTCTCAATTTCTGATAGTAGTGGAGCAGTTAGTTCTCTTGGCTGCAGATATTCTAGTATTGCTTCGATAGATTGATCCAATGATTATGGTGATGTTTTCGATTTTATGGATGTAGACTCAACAGATCTAGGCAGTAACAGAAATGAGGATCAATTGATTTGTGGAATTAAGAGTTTTGTGGTTGACTCTGTTTTAAATTCTCAAAAGTATTGTGAGATTTCATCATTAGATTTGATTAACACTTCTGAAAATTTACAAGAAGTATTTCTATCGGATAGTTTCTCAGTTTTGGATAAAGTTGACAACAACAGTATCATGTGCAAGTCTAAAGATTTTTCAGATAGTGCTTTGGTCATTGTGGATTTTCTGGAATGGATTGATGGCTCTTTGGTGGTCGAAGACAGTATTGAAGATGAGTCGTTTGTTTCGTTTGATTTAATGCCGATATTCAAGGTTGATAAGGAAACGTCTTCAGCTGATTTTCACTCATGCACAATGGATATGCACACCAATCTTCATGCACCCATTGCGGATTTTGGCATAGATTATCAGGGTTTACAATCAGAAGTCTTGTCTAAGAATTTAGCTGGTGATAGTTTACATTTTTCTACTTCAGTTCCAGTCATATTCTCATTGAAGAATGCAAGCACAGATCTGTTTTCAGTGGATTTTCCTGCAGCTAGTTCAGTAGGGTTTGAACCAGATCTTATGCCTACAGATAGTGGTTTCTCTTTGAACATTGGTGCGACTACAAGTATTACTTCAGCAAAGGCTTTGGATTCATCGGTGAAGAAAGATAAAAATAAGAGAGTAGTAGCTTCTAGTGGATCCGTTCGCCGAAGTGCTAGGCTTCGTAACTGCCAGTCACATTCTATTGGTGAGTTACCTGGTTCGAGTGCCACATGTGGCACTATGAATTCAGGCTCAGGTATGAGTTTATGTTTGGGTAGTACATATTCTACTTATGCATTAGGCAGCCTTTCCTCTGCTGAGTTTAGTCAACTTTCTCGAGATACTTCTTTCATTTTTACTGATGTAGAGGTGGATAGGGAGTTTATTAGATGTAGGGAATTAGAGAGGGCTAGTTCAGTTAGTTTATGAGGATTGCTAGTTGGAACATTAGAGGCCTAAATGATTTAAATAAATGTGATAAGGTTAGAGCGTTTTTTTAAAGATTTTTCAATTGACATTGCATTGCTTCAAGAAACTAAAATTAGCTGTCCTGATGTTAGGTTTTTTAGAAGATTAGGCGGGTATCATTTTAAAAAATGGGTTTTTTACCTTCTGTGGGTACTTCAGGGGGATTAATGATAGGGTGGCGGGATAATTATTTTAAATTACTTCAATGTATTGTTAAACAGCATTCTCTTCATGTTATACTTATTAATCTTTCTGATAACTCTTTTTTAAATATTTCAAATATTTACGGACCTAATTCTAAAATTAATCGGAGAATTTTATGGAATGAATGCTTAGAGTTTAGATCCTTTGCCCCGGGTTCTTGGATTTTGGGGGGTGATTTTAATGTTACGCATTTCATTGGTGAGGGATATCCTAGGGAAGGGGATTACTCCGCAATGGAGGAATTCGATCAATTTATTATTAATTCTAATTTGATTGAAATTCCCCTTTCTAATAGAAATTTTTCTTGGAATAACGCTAGAGAGTCTCCTTCCATGGCTCTCCTCGATAGATTCTTTGTTAGTGATGAAATTGAAGAAAAATTCCCTATCTGTAGAGTCACTGGTTTACCTTATACTTACTCCGATCATTGTCCAATTATACTTACTTGTGATTTCCATAGAGTTATTATTAAGAATTTTAAATTTGAAAAGATGTGGCTTTTGGAGTCTAACTTTGTGAATCTAGTTAAAGGTAAATGGGTTTCTTTGAGTTTCCATAATATCAGTAATAAGGATAATTCTGCAAAAGCTTTTGTTTCTAAACTTAGGGATCTTAGAACTTTTCTTAAAAACTGGAACAAAAATGTTTTTGGCAATTTAAAAATTAAAAAAGATAATATTCTAAATGAAATGCTTAAAATTAATAAGATAGAAGAATCTAGATCTCTAAATATAGGTGAACGTAATGTTCTTGCTAATTTAAAAGAGGAATTAAATTCTATTTTAGAAAAGGAGGAGGTTATGTGGAAACAACGTTCTAGAATTCAATGGATCAACGAAGGAGATAATAATACCAATTTTTTTCATAATATAGCTAATGGTAGAAAATGTAGTAATACAATTAACTCTATATTTGTTAATAATATAGAATTAGTTGATCAAAGAGATCTTAACAAGGCTTTTACAGACTATTATAAGGATATTTTTGGTTCTAAAATCAAACATAGAATCAATGTTAGATGGATAGATCTGTATCCATCTGATTCTATTATTGATTTACCAGAGTTAGATAATCCTTTTACTGAAGAAGAAATTAGAAAAGCAATTAATGACATGCCAAGTGATAAATCCCCGGGACCTGACGGGTTTCCTATTTTATTTTATAATACTTTTTGGGACGTTTTAAAATTTGACTTAGTTAATATGTTTAATGAATTTTACAATGGTAATTTGCAATTAGGGAGATTTAACTTCGCAAATGTTATTTTGTTACACAAAAAAGTAGGAGCTAAAAACTTAAAAGATTTTAGACCTATTTCTTTGATTAACTGTTCAGTTAAAATCATTTCAAAAGTTCTAGCTAATAGACTTAGTAAAAGAATGAATGAATTAATTGATTGTTCACAATCGGCTTTTATTAAAGGGAGAAATATCACTGATGGAGTGGCAGTGGTTCAAGAATATATTAATTACTATTGTAAGAATAACATAACTTGTGCGATTTTAAAACTTGATTTTGCTAAAGCTTTTGATTCAGTAGATTGGGATTTTCTTGTAGATATTTTCCATGCTAGAGGTTTTAGTCAAAGATGGATCAATTGGATTTTGACTTTGCTTAGAACCGGAAACTCTAGTATTATGGTTAACGGTATTTTAGGTAATAGAATTAAATCTAAGAGAGGTTTAAGGCAAGGGGATCCCTTATTGCCTTTATTATTTAACTTAGCTGCTGATGTTTTTGCTAAAATTATTAAAAGAACAGTGGATAATAGAGCTCTTGGACGTGTAGGTAATGAAATTTCGCGTAATGGTTTATCTGTTCTTCAATTTTCTGATGATACCTTACTTTTTTCTTCCCATCTTCATAGACACATCATTACCCTTAAGTTTATCCTTTACAGTTTTGAACTTTTATCTGGTTTAAGAAGAAATTTTGACAAAAGTTCCGTGTTAGTTTTAAATGATTTTGATAAAGTTGAAAACTTAGTTGCTAATACTCTAAATTGCAAAATTATGAACTTTCCTTTAGACTACCTCGGTTTTGTGATTAGACCCACCAATCTCAAACATGACGATTGGATTATTATCATATATAAAATTAAGAATAAGATTTCTAAATGAAATGGGAGATTCCTATCTAAAGCAGGTAGACTTGTTTTAATAAATTCGGTTTTATCAGCTCTTCCGATTTATTGGATGTCCTTGCATTTGTTCCCGGATTGGGTTATTGATAAAATTGATAAGATTAGAAGAGATTTCTTATGGAGTGGAGAAAACTCTAATAATAATATTAAATGTCTTGTAAATTAGGAAACCGTCTGTAAGGCCAAAGAGGAAGGTGGTTTAGGTGTAATTAATTTGCGTAATATGAATTTGTCTCTGTTAGGTAAATGGCTTTGGAAGTTTAAAGATATAAATAATAACGCTATTTGGAAAGAGATTATTTCTAAATATTACTATAATGGAAATAGTAATTTATATCAAATTGCTTCTCATGTCACTCAAAATATCTCTAACTTTTGGAAAAATATTTTAAAATGTAATGAGATTTTTAATTTAGGAATAAATACAATTGTTCACTCTGGTAATCGTACTTCGTTTTGGCATGACCGTTTGATTTCGATCTTGCCTCTTAAGATATAATTTAAGGATCTTTATGAAATTTGTAAATTTAAGTATGCTTTAATCAATGAAGTTTATTCTCCAGAAAATGATCCTCCTTGGAATTTCAGTTTTAACAGAATTTTAGTTGATTCAACTTTTAGACATTTTCTTTGCTTTATGCCAGATTAAATCTTTATAATATAGATAATGACTTTATTAGTTGGGAATGGGGTAAAAGTAAGAAATATACTTCTAATTCTTTCTACAGATTCATTAATTTTTCGGGCACAATAAATAACTCTTTTAAGTATATGTGGAAATCTAATGCTCCTCCCAAATCCAAAATTCACATGTGGTTAATTCTTCATGGAAAACTTAATACAATCGAATTTTTAAAGAAAAAATATTCAAAATGATAATAAATGTTATTTTTGTAATCTGTATCTTGAGGACATTAATCATATATACTATAATTGTATGGATTCTAATTATATTCTAATTAATACTCTTAAATTATTTAGCTTTAATATAACATCTAAAATTTCGGATTGTGAATTCTACTGGAATAATTATAGATTCAAGTTCAAAAAGAATATTAGATTTTTACTAGACACTTTATTCATTATTATTAGTAGGTTTATTTGGTTTGAAAGAAATCAAAGAATTTTCAATAATAATAATTGTCATTTTAACAAATTGATTTGTACAATTTCTTCATTTTGTTTTAATTGGATCTCTAACCCCAAATATAAATTAGCTAAAAATATTCTTTTCAAAAGGTATCTTAACAAGGTTAATCATAATATTAATTTCTTTAAACACACTAAATTTTTTTTTAACATTAATAATAGTATTGTTAATATTTTCTCTAATTTAGATGATGAATTCACTTCTAATCATAACTTACTTATGATTAAAGGTTCATAAGATAGATCCGTCTCAATATTTGTACTAGTCTCTTTTTGGTATTGGTTTCTAGGTTTTTATTTATACTGTTATTGTCTAGTTAGTCTTATTTAGGTTTCTATTTCCTTCCTTATAAATACATATTTATGTATATTTATTATATAAATATACATATATATGTATCATTCTAATTTTTTCTTTAGTCATTTTCCAGTTACAGGTATGGGAGATAGGATATCAAGTTTATTTTGCAGGTTTTCATATCTTCAGATTGCTGGACATCAGATGGTTGAGAGGTCACCAGAGCAGAAGGCTTTAGAGCAGTTTCTCCTTTTAGCAGATCCACTTCAGAGCAGAGCAGATTCACTTCAGAGCGGTTTTTCCCGATTCAGTTGGTTGGAGCTTCATCATTAGTTTGGGACGTCATTCTGTAGTTTTTGTTTTGTTCTTTTTTCCACTAGTTTTTAGGTACTTCTAACACCTTAATATCGGGTGGTGGCCTTGCCAGAGCTCGATATCGGGGTGTGATGGGTGGTGGCCTTGCCGGAACTCATTTTAGGAGTACCTGAGTTTTGATATATATGTATTTGGTTTTTGTTACCTGCCAGGCATGTTGGCAGCACTTTATATTAGTGGTATATATATATTTTCGCATGTGTGCTCTCCTCTATCCGTAGAGGATCACACATTTTTCTCAAAAAAATGATATGTCTTCTTGTTATGTTATGTTATGTTACTACTACTACTACTACTACTACTACTACTACTACTATGTATGTATGTATATGTATTATGTATGTTTAAGTTTAAAATATTTGAAGTTTAAATTTAATTCCTTGCTTTATTTAGTATTCATTATTGTTTCGTACATATATGAAAAAGGTTGAAATTGAATGTGGATATCGAATTATGAAATTCGTAATCGTTGGAATAATCTTAATTGTAACATTGTTCAAGGTGATTTAGTTTATAAATATTTACATGATATTTCAATCTAAAAAATGTAATGCCAAATATTTTTTTTAATGGATATATGGAATCATATTTTTCATTTTCTTCTTAAGATTAGGGCTTGTTTTAATTAGGAGTTTATAAAAGAGGAAGGAGGTGTTCGTTTTCTCTTCCAATACCAAATCTTCACATATATTTAAAGATATCAAATTTAATTATATAGATATATTTCAAAATTATATACATAAATAAATAGGTGGCAGTACATAATAAACACACACACACACACACACATACATACATATATATGTATATGTATGCCTAAATTACACACACACATGGTATTATTTACATATGTATACAAACCATATACATATATTAGATTATATTTAAACATGTGTATATGCTTAGGCGTTTATATTCTTGATATGCATATGAATTTATTATATGTATATGTAAGTATAATACATGTATATACAATAGATATAGATCCTAAATTTGTATGTGTGCACATATAGTTATTGTTTGCATAAAAAATGGCCATAAACACTCAAGAATAGTATGGTAGATATTAAATGATGAGTAAATGAAAACAAAGCAGAAAAGTAAATGAACACACATATTTTTATAGTGGATCGGCAATCTTGGCCTACGTTCACTTCATATTTTTATCAATCTTGCACTTGATTATGATTACAAGAGCATTTGGATCAGCTGGGATCCATTAATACAAGCATGAAGAAATAATAATGGCGGAGCCTGGGTAGTGTAATGACCCGCTATTTTGGACCATTTCGCATCCGCACATGTCAGACATGAATAATTCAAAATACCGAATTGTTAATTTAAATTTGGCAAAACTGAACATATACAGTAAATAAATAATCTCAGATCACAGACACAGAGTAATAAATGCAGCGGAAATAAAAGATAGTAGTTCATAAAGCTACTATATACATATCAGAGTTAAATAAAGTACAGCAGAAGTCTCAAATACAATATCAGAATACATTACTGGAATCAACTGAATATCTGAAAGCTGGATAGATAGCTGGATCTCCAAGCGAAGCTCCAACTCCAAAAGTGAGTCACAAAAGCTGAACCACTCAGTCTGACCCGAGCGTAAAGCAAAACACAAAACACTCGAGTCAGGATTAACATTCTTATATCAATAAATCCAACTCAAGTGAAATAACAACCGAAATACAGTAACTCAAAGGATGTTTGGAATAACCATCCTTTAAGGATCCGTTAAACTATCTACTATGTAGTAGTGTACGATAAGTAGATAATGTCTATCAGTAATATAAAGTATCAAAATAGTGTTAAGGCGTTACCATTATCCCCCTTAACACATTTTTATACAAATGTCATAGTCTATACAGCACTGTAAACTCCACCGTAAACTAGTGGGATATCAGGGAGTACTCCATAGGTATAACACAAAACAAATTCGTAGTGGGCGCGTATATAGGGATACAAGTATGACAAGGCACATGAGGCAATACCCAAGGTAGTGAAACTACCGTTCGCCTGATCCGGACTGGTGAGAACGCATCGCCGCAACGATCGCAACACCGCGAAACAACACTCCCAAATCAAGGGTGCACCAATCGACAACAAGTAATGAGTAGTTTACGAAGAAATGTGTTCGCTCGAGGTAGCTAACCCCATTTGGCCCGGCATGGCTCCTGTTTTAGTCATTTCCAATTTGACACAAGTGTCAAGGTTATCCATTATCGTTCTCTTTCTTCAGTCATCACGTACATCATTCCAACCACTTCATTCTGGATCACACTCCGCGTATAGTTATTAAAGTGGTTTTCGGTTTAGACAGTGAGTATGACCTTAACCGATTCCGGTCTCTTTAATAACCTTCATGATTATTACACCTATTGGTCGTTTAATAAATTTCAAAACCAAATCAATTTCGATTTCAATTAGAGTTTATAAATCAACATTTCATTTGTCTTTCTAAATCAAATTCCATAATTTACGTTTAACTTTCCAAATTACCATTTCAAAATCTTATAATTCAAATCCAAATTTTATTTCAACAACTCAAATATTGATTCAAGTTCGTATATAAGTTTTAATCCGAAAACATTTAAATTAATTTAATTTAACATTCAAATCAATTTAAATTCATGTATCAATTTTATTCAATATTCATTAAGTAAATTTGACATTCAAAACAATTTCCATTTACTTTTCGATTTATTAATCAATTACTTAAGTTCAATTCCATTATATCAAAACTTACAAATTTAATTAAATTAGATTCGTCAAATCAAATTCTTTAAATTACAGGTATTACATTAATTCCAATAAAACACATTTTCTTTTTAAAGAAATTCAAATTCACTTGTTTACTTACTTAAATAATTTCCAAAACTTAATTTCATTCATTTACGAGGTTCAAATTCACTTATTCAAAGTTCAATTTCTCTTATCAAAGAATTTACATTTTTATTTAATTATCAAATAATTCAATCTTATTTTATTATTAAATAATTTCAAAACTTAATTATTAAATAATTTCAAAACTCAATAATTAAATGATTCCAAACTAAATTTTACATTAAATTTAAAACAACGTTCTTTCAACAACTACTATGTTAATTTTTTGTTTCAGATTATTACATATTAACATTTTCCTTTCATAAAAATTCAAATTCCAACTTCATTTCAAAACCTTATTATTTATTCAAATAAAACCTTATTTTATTTTAAATCAAATTATTGACCAATCGGTTTTTATTTAATTCTCTATCCTAGGTCAAAGTTTAATTTGGGTATTTTTCATTTCAACTCGATTCCAATTCAATTCAAATCAAAGCATAGCAAAGGGAACTTGCAGTGTGATAACTGGGATGATGTCAAAGTAAATAAACAAACAATAACAACAATCAATAACAATCCAATAATCAATTCAAATAATCCCGAAATAATCATATAAATTCACATTGTTGTTTGTGCATATTAATATAACTATTTCTAGAATCTACACTATCATTTCATGTAGATTAAAGATTATTACATTATGGTTCTTCACTTGTCATCTATTTACAATTTCATACATCATCATTTTTGACAACATACAATTGATGGTTCAAGGTGTAGTTAACACTATTTTTACGTGTCAATTTCTTTAACATTTAAAAAGGGTCATATTATGCAAATGTCATCAATCAAATTAACACATATATCAAAACTAACCATCCTACGTCAATTTCAATTCCAAATTATTTATCATTTACTACATTAACAATTTAACGTCCAATGTCAGTAATCAAATAATCAATCATTTATCAACCAAAACTGGATTATCATTTCATAAATTACAAATGATGGTGTCAGATGTTACAGGTGAACTGATACAGGTAATATCATATATAACAGTGTCGCTAACTAACAGCAGCATATTTCAATTGTTGTTTCAATTGAAATCAAATTTAATAAATAAAAGAACATTAATCGTGAGTGATTGCTCACCTTTCGAGGAAAGAGAGAATAGACAATTAAACAAGTTACGGTTCCAGGCACGAATCCCAAAGCAAAACAGAGTTGACAGGAATTGGACGGACAAAGCTGATAATGAGGAATTGATGAGAACGGATCAAATTAGCCTGATATAATTTGAAACAAAAATTATGTTGTATTGTTATTTCTTTAAACCCAAAAATTCAGTTAAAATACATCTATATATAATATGTATCTAAAACTTAGAATATAAAACTTAAACGAACCTATACATATAAATTAGGTAACCTATATATATATACTACAGAGCGCTTACCAACAACTCAATAACACAAACAGATTGCACACAACAGGAACACCACACAGCCTATATACCATATATATAAAACCGGGATTAAAATAGGAACTAGCTTTTATATAAAACTATATGTATAATATATATAAATACACATACATTAGATTTTCCCGCATCCATTACAACATATATTAGACTTATGTAAACTAGCATAAGTATAACTAACGTGACATAAGTATGTAAACGACACACGTACAGGCTTCCTCAAATAATAATAATAATAAAAATTAAAAAAATGCGAACCACTTCTAAGTGACAGTGAACTAGCTTATATACCCAAACAAAGCTCATGCAATTGCAGACTAACAGACCGATATGCCTATGATACGACCTATACTTACATATATAAAAGAAAGAATAAACTGGAATTTTAAAATAGAACGTATATAAATCAGACTATTCCACAATGTTCGATACAAATTTATATCTAGAAAACAAAACACTTTTTTTTTGTTGCCTGTACAACCATATTCAGTTAATATAACAACAGATTTATATATTATACCGCACTTATATACTAACAGTAACATAGAGAGCTACCCAAACCTATATCAACTCATGCAAAGTCTAACTACTGACAGTGCGAATATAAATATACTCATTATATAAATGACTTTACAAGGTTCGAGAGAAAAGAGAAAAAAATGTTAACAGAAATCAAATGCAATTTATAAACAAATGTATCTAAGCTATGCATATATTGAACAACTACATTCATGTTACAGAGAGTGTATGCTGACCCAATACAACACACGCAATAAAAAAAAACAATCTATAGTCCTCCTATTTATGTACGATTATATACATATCGACCAATATATAGTATACATAGACCACTATATATGCAGTATTTACTAAGAGGTACACTGTAACAACATATAAATGACCATTGCAAAACAGAATAAACTAACCAATAGTACGCTACACTTATATTATTTCCAGAACCTATATATCAAAACAACCCAAGCTCATATCTTATTCGAAATCAATATCTATGATATATATATATATATATATATATATATATATATATATATATGTGATAAAATGAGACAACCAAGATCAACATATATGGACACTTGTACATATAGCAGCATACATATGACTATACTTATATACACACCTGAGCATACATACGGAAAGGGCACAAGTTGGCTACAGGAGAGGAGAGGGCGGAGGTGAAGGCTGCGAAGGCCGTACAAGTAACACGGCTGTCGATGTGGAGGAAGCTCGGATCTAGGGAGTGGGACGAGAGCAGCTGTGGTGGTGGGAAGAGGTTGCGCATGCTCTGGAGGGAATGGATCGGCACACGGATGAGGGTCGGATCTGGAATGGAAGCACGACGCAAAATGTGGGGAAGGCGGAACACTTCTCTGGAAAGAAGAAGGAAAAGAAATTTAATTTAATTTTTTATTTTTTTAGCTAAAAGGAAATGAATGGGTGCAAGTGACAGCACAGTGTGATGGAGGAGGAACACTTTTCATTCTTATAATAGGAAGTCAGAAGATAGTGGGAAAAACGAAAACAAAGTGAACTGGATAGTAAAGTTAACATTGGAAATAGCTAAAGTTTGTGCATTGGTTTATGAAGATATTAAAGGCAAATGACTGTTAGGCTTTTAGGCTTCTCCCCGTAGATAAAAAAACAAATCAACAAAGATTTAAAGTGCCAAACCAATACGGTTAGCCGTTTCGCAGTTTCCCCATGAACCGGACACCGAAACACATAAATAATTATACTGTAAAGATCAGCATGACAAGACGATCAAAACGGTATACAGATATCGGTGGTATGATTTAATTATAAAAATTCAAATTTTCTACTGGTGGAAAATGCAAGAAAAACGTAGAAAAATAAGATCGACGGAGCTAAAGAAGTTCGAATTTTGAAAAACGAAAAATGACGCCTTGCTCAGAAGATGTTTTAGAATTTTTCTATGTAAAAATATTTCGGTTTCGAAAACGTTTTATTTTCATCGCTTTTTAACTGATTAAATTGAAGTAAATTTACGCGCAAAATAAACTTTCATATTTTCGGATGAAAATTTACCAGTTTCTATATTTAACTAGACGCATTTCAAATATTAAATTTTTATTTCAAAATTTTATCGTTTAAAATCCCACAAAATTTCAATTAATACGTTATTAAAACCGGTTAAATTTACGGGTCATTACAGGTAGCATAAAAAAGGAATCTCGCTTATGGAGAATGGCCGCTATATTTATAGGTGAAGATATGTACGGATTGGGCTGAAATTTTGCAAGAAGAGTCTCCAGATCCGTAGGGGCCCACCAGAACGATCGGTGGTCTCAATTCCACAAAAATAACGATCGAGGCTGATTGTTATTTTTGGCTCCAATTAACTTGTGATCGTTTGTAGGTGGTCCCACATACTTTTTTGCCTTTCTCCTAAAATATGATGTCATTCTGAGTTATAGTTTTTGAGATATCACCCATTCTTTGCAAAACACCGATCGTTATGCTGATTGTCCAATAACGATCGGTGTCTTTTTATGTCTTTCTTGATTTTTTTTGCGATCGATCATGTTCGCTCTTCATGATGTAAATTGCCTACTTTTCAAATTTTGTGCAATTCTGACTCATTGTTTGTGAGATATCGTCCAACCTTCATTGAATATGGATTGTTTTGATGGTTTGTACAATCGTTCTAAGAACGATCGGCCTCTTTTTCCATGATTTAGGAGTTCTGACCTGCGATCGTTTGCATGGACTCCTCTCTTCAATATATTGATGTTCTGAAAGTTTTAAGTGCATTGACCTTATAGATCTCGAGATATTAATTTATCTTTGTTGATTTATACTATTTTATGGATCGTTCCAGATCGATCCATATGAGTTTTTCCTTTATCTGTAACTCGAGCGTACGAACTACAATTGACTTGAAATTTGAAATGTAGCCTCACAGGGCATTCCTTGTCACTTCATATTGATTGCATCTTGATCTGGACCCGACCCGAATCTGGTCGACCATCGTCCATAGCCTTGTATATTACCGATTCTCAAGGCTGGTAACCACCCATTTTTAGTCAAATCTACGGTATCACAGGCTTGCGAAAAGGCGGGATAACATTTGCCCTCCAAAGTACGTCTTGTTCGAACATGATGTGATTTGAATCGCTGTAAGCTTCAATCGTCGTAAAGGATTCCATCCAATTTATTGAATAGTTGTTATCCTTTCGTTGAGTCGCTTTTACTGATAGTTGCATTTCTTTCTATTTGTCATGACTATTGGTCAATTTCCAATAGTATAAATATTGGATCAAAATTTGTTGATGACCATCTTGCCCTGTTTCTAGTGGTTATCAGGCCACAGTAATCTAGGTTGGATTTTTCTTCGACCGACCCCCGATCACGATTGCACGTCCATAAGTCGTTGTCAAGTTTTGAAGTTTTTTTTATATAAACGATCATGACCGATTGTTATTATTGAATGGATTTTCATATCCATCCATGTACGACCGTTCACGTACAATTGCTGCTATTTATTATTTTTTTCTCTTTTTTTTACAATCTTGTACGATTGTTTCTGGGCTTGTAAAATTTCGGATCGTTTAAAACGATCGGTTCAATTTTCTTAGCCATAAAGGGTCAGCCCGTCTATTCATATAAAAGCATTTCACTTAGAAACTTTCATTTCCACTTCTTATTTTTGTATCGCTCCAGCTTTTAACTAGAAAAGAAAATGAATCGTCCTCCCTCTTCTCCTCCATCGTTCCAAACAACAATCTGAATTTTCTGAAACAAGAATTAATCCTCCTCTATACTAACCATTGTTGTACTTGATCCTTTAGATCTCACATAGATTCGAACCTTAACCGACTCACTTCTTCGAATTCTGATTTAGGTAGGTTGATTTCAATTTGTTTTACTTTAATGTTAAGACTTTGGGTTTCACCGATCTCATAACGTTCGAATTGAGCCCTGGATTGAGTAGTAGTTGGAGGAGTTGGAGGGGTTGGAGTAGCGGTTGAATTTTTGGACTTGGTAAATTTTGAAGTGGATGGATCGATTAGCAAAACGATCGTATGGATTGATCGTATAGAGTTAATGTTGAGCGTTGTTTTGGGATGTATCGATCGCATCAGAACGATCGTATAAAGGCGATATGGAGTATAAAACGATCATACAACGGCGATTTAACCCAAACGATCGGCTAAATGTTGATAATATGAATGGTCGGGTAGTGATGGGTTAGATTGAACGATCAGATGGAATGGTTTAAATGAATGATTAGTGAGAATGCTGGACTGAACGATCGGATTATTGGATGGTGCGAACGATCGGATGAAATTGATAGGGTGAACAATCAACATGTTTTACTAGGTTGAACAATCGGTTGTTAGTTATCAAAACCCAAAAATGGAATCTAAACAAATGAATTTGAGTTTAAAGATGAGATTCGGCCTTGCATATTTAAGTGAACGAATATGACTCATATAAGACTTAAACTGCATATTCGGTAATATATGACATTTGAACTTTGATATGAATCAATGCGTTTGACAATTCTCTTGAAGCTCATCCATGATCTGAACATTAAAATCAATCTTCTACTTGTTGACAATCGATCGTGAAGCCCAAGTTGAATCATTCCCTAATGACGTAGAGAAATAGTTGACGGTCAGCAATGACAGTCACTCCTGTCAAACCTCGAAGCCTCATCATCTTTTCAGTCATTAATTTTGTATCCCTTATTACTTTGCATTGCATAACACTTCACCACACAACACTGGCACTCACTCTGCACCAGGGGGTATATGTTACTTTATCTAATGATGATTTTTACTATGTTCTATAACAATGGGTTCCATTGTGCTGGTAGGCTTTGGTTATATGATCTGGTTTTTTCTCTGATAACTCTATGTGATAATTCGATTTCTGTCGGTTTCAAAAAATCAAATTCTTGGGATGCACACATGCACATTCATGTATACGTTCTTGTCTTTGCCTCCCGGATGCGTTTATGCGCTCACGGGTCGTCTCCAATTTGGTAGAATTCAATTCAATCGTTTTTATTTTTTATAAATCGATCCTCTTACTATTTCTGAATATAGCCTGCCACATACAAGGGGTGATTGCGATCAGTTTCTAGCATGGTTGGGTTTGGATATTGATGGAAATAGGAATGGTGTTTCTTAAAAAATGATTTTGGGTATAGGACTTCCCTCAATACTTGTTTGAATTCGTCGTGGGTGATACATCGAAGTAGGGTAATGGAGAAACCCTTCTTAGATGGTGTAGCATGAAGCTTTGCGGATGATCTATCATTTCTCATTCCTCCATTCGAGAAGGATTCCTCGTTGTAGGTAGTCTTTGATATGAGTCATCCATGGCTCCTTTTGTGGCTCCGTCTCCAAGATCAAGTCGATCTCCATCTGGTCAATGCTTAGAGCGTTAAGCACTTCAACTAGGAATAAGCCCATTTACTACATATCCCCTGAACTAGCTGGTTGGCTAGTGAGTCGGCTCTCTCATTTTGTTCTCAGGGGATGTAAGTAATGATTTAATACTCAAAGTCATTAAATAATTCCTGGATCCGTTTGAGATAAGGACCAAGTCGCTGCCCCTTGGCTTGATATTCTCCTCTGAATTAACATACTATTAGTTGGGAATCATAAAATATTTCGAAATAATTTAATCCCATTCCTCCAGCAAGTTTGAGCCTGGCATTCAAGGCTTCGTGTTTAGGTTTGTTATTTGTTGTAGGGAAGTCGAGTTTCAGGGTGTAGCAGATTGATTATTCCTCAGGAGTCACTAACACGACTTCGGTGCCAGAACATCGATCATTGGATGCTCTACCCATGTAGATTTTCATTGGACAGTCGTTGCTTCACTGCTCTTTGCAGAGTTATCTTATGCAGTGTATTCAGTTATAAAGTCTGATAACATTTTTCCCTGGATAGCTCTCCGAGTAACATTGCGGTACTTATGGCATGTACTAAAACGGCTAAATAAATGTATAAACCTTTGTGATCCAGTGGCTTAGATAAGATGAGAGGCCTCTCTAAGTGGTTCACCAGAGCTTGGAATGTATCTTCACACTCCTGTGTCCATTCAAAGTTTCTCTCCCCTCTCTTGATCAAGTCAAAGAAGATAATACACTTATCGGTGGCCTTGGAGATGAATTGGCTTAGGGTGGCGACCTTCCTATTTAGGCTCTGTACTTGCTTGATTGTTTGGATGTTGCCTGATCTTCTTTAGATTGGCTTCAATTCTGTGAGAATTGACGATGAAACCAAAGAATTTCCCTAATGCAACGTCAAAAGAGCATTTTCAAGGGACTAAACCTAATTTTATGTTTCTGGATAATACTGAACATCTCCACTAAGTCGTCGATCTGGTCGTTTGATCACCGTGATTTCACAAGCGTATTATCCACATATACTTCCATCGATCGCCCAACCCGATCTTTAAACATTCGGTTGATTGGCCTCTAGTAAATGGCACCAGTGTTCTTAAGTTCAAATGGCATCACAACAACAATATAATCCCAAATCGGCAATGCAATTAGTGTGCTCCTGGTCGGGGATGTGCATCGGGATCTGATTGTATATGGAGTACATGTGCATGAATGAAAGCAGTTCATGTCCAACGGTTGAGTCTACCAGCTATTCGATCTTCGGAAGTGGAAACGTTGTCATTCGAGCATTCCGATTTCTGGTAGAGGGTGTCGCGGATCCATGCCGCGTCCTTATTATTTTACCGGGACATGCCTCGGGTCAATATTCAATGCATGGCTCGTAATGGTTGAAGATCCATTTCATAAGCACATCGAGTCAGGCGTCGAATAGAGTTCAGCCTTGTGTTGCATGTTGCTGCATAACTGGCTTTTTCTTTGAGTTTATATCTACTTGTGTATTTGAGTAACGTGCTTTCCATTCAATGTACTTGCAATTTGTCGCTTGTTATTTAGGTTGGAATGATAATCAATCGCTCATGATCCTGGGCGTCGATCTGATGATTCTATCTCTAGGCATTCTTTCGTTCGTAGCCTTGAGTTGTTGTAACTACCAGGCATGAGTCACAATATTGAGCTGTTGCAGTTTGCTTTTGGATGATCATACTTTTGCCCCTAGTCTTAGGTTGATAGATGTATTGCATGGATGACCGAGTCTTGTCCTATTCATGTTTATACTTCCACCTAAGCTTTAAAGACTTTGAGTTGATTAATGAATAGTTGGTTCACATTCATCTTGTTTCTCACTCATGCCCCTAAGTCTAGGGCATACTCGATAAGTGGGAAGGTAACTCTTATCCACTTTAGCTTTATACTCTTTCCCGTTGAATTGTGGGATCGAGTTACTTGATGGAAAGTCGAGTCGCGCATATTCTGGTCAGGATCAAAGAATGGATGGTTATGTCACATCCAATCTATGATTGATATTCCCCCTTTCAGACTAAGGGGAAGGATCAGTGTGCAGATGCTCGAGTCACATCTGTATTGTATTGCTCTTGTAGTCAGATCATGGTAAGAGTTATAGAATGAACGATCGCATTGCATTCATTCAGAGCTAAATGGTCAGTCATGTCCATTTTGATTTATATCCTCCTGTCAGATCTAGGGATAAAGTTGGCTCAGGTGTAGTCGGGTCATGCTCATCCGGTTTCAAACACCTCCTGACAGATCAAAGGAGGGTGTTGGAGAATGAATGGTCAAGTCACACTCATTCGTGGTTTATTCTTCAATCCATGCTGTGGTGATTGGGATTATTCGATGGACGTTCAGATCACCTCCATTTGTGTTTGGTATGGATCAATATTGCTCGTCGATCTAGCGGTGCGATATAATCGGTCGCCCGCAACTTTGGAGCCGTCTCGGTTAATTTTGTATTAAAGCCTCCTTGCAGTCATTGCTTTAAGTCATAGAGAACACCAAGCCGGAACTATAGTGACCTATCGTATTCATCTTTTAGTAGTTAGTACTACCACCTCATTCTTGGGTTTGCAGAGTTAGTTCATGGATGGTTGGATTCCATACGTAGTGAATTTATACTCCTCCTGTCGAGTTTAGGTCAGAGTTGGCGAATGAAGGATCGAATCACATCCATTCATTTGTCCATGCTCGTATCCGCACTTCTGGGGTCAAAGTTAATCGATATGCGGTTAATCGTACCTATTTGATGTTTATACTCTAGCCCATGCTCTGGGGACTTAGAGTTATTGCAGAAAATGGTCGAACCACATTTTCCTTGGTCAGTTCCTTTGTCCCCGGTTAAGGGCAAAAGTAGAAGAGTGGTCGGTTGCATCACGGCCACTTTAATTTGATGTTTCTTCCACTGAATCGTGGGAAGAAGTTGATTAGTGGATGGTTAAGTCACATCCGTTCATGTTGCACACTCAGCCTATCAGATCATAGGCAAGAGTTAGCGAATGAACAATCAGATCACGTTTATTTGCGGCTGGACATGTAGTAACATCCATTCAGAATAGAACAACTAGTTGTGCCCATTTTGTGAATCTACCTCTTCCTGTCGAGTCAAGGAAGAAATTTAGACTTCTATGGTTGGAGTGCATCCACATGAATTTATGCTACGGGTCCCATGTTGAGTGTAGAATACAATAGCCTATGATTTTTGTTTGATGATAATAAACATCTATATATATATTTTTAAATTTATTTGATATTGTACTATTTTATTTTTCACATAATTAAATAAATATTTGTTGGATAAAATAAATAACACAGAATTCAAATTCAAACAAATATTTTATTCAAACAAATATTTTACTATAAATTCAAATAGTACAAATTTGAGCTCTCACTACATATCTACATTTTCAATTACATTACAATTTGAATTACATCATAAATTTTAATTACAATTTTTACCTCACTACATATTCACTCATCACTCATATTTTTATCTTCAACTTTGTTACAGCTTGAATCCAGCGTCTGAGCTATCTGCAAAATAAACATTAACGTAGTAAAATTGAAAAAGAAAATATTTTGTAGTGCAAATTAAAGTGTGTGTTTTTGAAAAATGTTATTTGCCTCAGTTATTTGGGTTGTTAGTCACCATTTCGTTTGAATCCATTCATACACGAACAACTTGTGACATGCACAGTGTATCACTATACATGCCACAAGGCCGTGCACATCGATATACACTGGATAAAATTGCAGGGACAGGTGAGCACAAGGTCAAACCTAAGCAAAAGTTGGATTCAACTTAGGTGCATGCAAACAAAATTTAGTTCAGAAAGTACAAAAGACTAAAGGCAGTTCTCTTAATGTACACATGAAGTCTCGACCAAAACAACAAAACATGCTCAGGTTCAACAAATATGACAACTGCCTCAATCACATGTACAAAGGATAAAGCAAATCTAGACTTCAAAATCAAACCAGAATCACTTCAAGTGGAACAAGACAACCAAAAGTCAACATGAATCCAAAATGAGTTAACAAAATGCAAACAGCAATGCAAAGAAATCAAACAAAGTCAGGTATAAGCGTGGATTGTCAAGGCAATGCTCAAAGCCACACAGCAGCAATTGACACAAGTACACAAGTACGAGATGAAGGCTACACAAAGGAATCACACCAGATAGACTAAATTGAACACAACATACAACATGAAGTACCAGACCTCAACTGACCAGAACAAACTTCAACATCTACAACAAGTACACAAGGACAGGACACCAGCTCAACAACTAGTACAAGGCAAATGCAAGAGACTCCAAGTCCAGGTATACAATAGACACATTCAACACACAAATATACAACCTAGTACACACACAAATGAGCACATGATGAACACGAATGCAAGAACAAGTAAGAGCATCAAACAGTGATGAACAAGACTACAATAACCAAAGGAAAGCAGGTCAATCAAACTTCAATAGAGTCAAGGCATGAAGCCACAATAAAGTGCTCACAACTCCAAATGAACTCAACAGAGACCAATGTCATATACACATGTATACATATATGCATATATATATATGTATACATGTATATAGTTTCAGAAACACACACATGAAAAGCTTTAACAAACAAACTAGTCATCACCAATATGAAACAATACTGCACACTGAAGAAAGAAAGCATTTAGGAATGAATCAGTTCTAACATGACAACTAGACTAGTACCAAATTCAAGTGCAGAAGATCACACAGTAGCAGTTAGAGTAACAAAGCCATGGATTATATCAATATTTACATAGCAGTTTCAAACCAAGTCAAGGCCGAGATGAACAAATTCAACAAAAGTCAAAAATATTTGAAAATGGAAAGAGCTTGATGAACAAGCATCACAAAAATATGAAATATTCAAATAACCGAAGTCACAGGAACCGATTCAAAGAAAATTCAGAATTTATCAGAGATGAACAAGTCAGATTATCACAAGCATCCAATCGAAAATCAATGGCCAAGCATAGCAACGCGACATGTTCAAACAGAATTATACGAACGAAAATTTAGGGTGTTCGAACCCTATAAATTTAGACCCAAAAATCATCATTGGCAATCATTGAGTTCGAGCCCAAGCAATTAATCAGAGCATAAAGTCGAATATATTCGAAAATAAAAAAAGGGGCGAATATCACGTACCAAATTATCATTCGAACTCAAAGCAACTGCATGTACGCAAGAAACTTGAAGAAGCATCGAATCATATTTGTGAATTTAGAGCATACCAGTATTCGATTTGAGCTTAATTTATACAAGACGGCGACTTAAAATCAGAAAGCCTAAATTTTGTGAAGAAGAACGAGAAGAAACAAAGCGACCAATAATACAAAAGAGGGGAGACATCTTCTTTTATTATAAATTGGGCCGGTCTCCTTATCTTTTTATTTGGGCTTATTTTTTTAATTAATAGTTTTAATTGTTTTAGTTATAGTTTTTATTTTGAATTCCTTTTAAAAACCATGTAACTTTCTAGTCGTGTGACTAGGGTACAAACTATGGGGCGTAGTTTGAGAATTCACAACTCAGTGGCTGAGTTGTGGCAGGGTTTTGAGCGTAGAGTTAGGTTAGTCGTTAGCGGGTGTCGCAAGTTTACGTGTGTAAGCGTCTGACTACTTAATTTCTAGTAGAAACTTTGGGAGCAGCACGTAGGCAGGGTTTTGCCGAAGCTGGGTAAATCTGTATTGTTCTATTTCTGCTTTTATTATTCTGCTATTATCTGTGCTGTAATTATTATATATATATTTCCGCATTAATTTTTATTATTATTAGTATCACCCTATTCACCCCCCCTTTAGGGTGAAATCGATCCTACAAGTGGTATCATAGCTAGGAACAAAAACCATTTTTTGTTTTAAAAATTTGATTTTTCAGAAACCAATTTTTGTTTTAAAAATTTGATTTTTTAAATGGCTTCTTTTAATAATGCTTTTGCTGAGGGTCAGTCCATAGTTAGACCACCCATATTCAATGGTGAATATGCTTACTACAAAAATAAAATGAAAATTTTCTGAAAACCATAGATGCATGGAATATTGTTGAGACGGGATATAGGACACCAACTATAGTGGTAGATAATCAAGAAATTGATAAACCAATGGATCAATGGACATATCTTGAAAATAAACTACAGAATAGTAATGCTAAAGCTATGAATTCTATTATTTGTTCATTGGATCAAATTGAATTTAATCGTGTCACAAATTGTCTAACTGCGCAGGAAATTTGGCACACACTTGAAGTGACTCACGAAGGAACCTCTCAAGTCAAAGAATCTCGCCTTGCCATGCTCAGTAGCGAATACGAGAACTTTACAATGGCCAAGGATGAAAATGTCAAAGAGATGTATGGATGACTTTCTAATCTCGTATACAAATCAAAAGCTCTCGGAAAACCATACACAGAATTGGAAATAGTCCGAAAAATCCTCAGAGTCCTTCCACGAAATTTTAAAGCGAAAGTTACTGCCATTCAAGAATCAAAAGATCTGAAACAAATCAAAGTTGAAGAACTCATCGAAAATCTCACCACTTATGAGCTAGAAATCAAATTCAAGGAAGAAAGTGAAGGAGGTGATACGCGAAAGAAATCAATAGCTCTCAAAGGAACAACGGAAAGTGAAGATGACGACGATGATAATGGAGCAACCGAACTGGCACTATTAATAAAGAGATTCAAAAGGTGGAACCACAAATACAGAAATCCATCTCTAAATCAACAATTGAAAAGCAGAATAGTCAAAATACTAGACAACTCAGAAGAGCAGGAGATCATTTGTCATAAGTGCAATAAACCCGGTCACATCAAGCCCAATTGTCCTCAGAATCGACTCGACCAAGTAATGAAATCGAAAAGGAGAAGTTTTTCAACCACTTGGAATAAAAGTGATGATGATAATAAAAGAACTAGTAGTGAGAGTGAAAAAGCAGATCTGTGTATTCGAGGTGATACAACTGATAGCGATGATGACGAGCCAAGCGAGGTATCAAAACTCACTCACTCAGAATTACTTATATATTTTCACGAAGTAAATGGCTGCTTTGAATGACTTAGGGAGAAGTACACTAAAATTGAGTCACAAATAGATAGTTTGATAGAACTAAATAAATAGCTTGATCAATTGGTTAAAATCTATCGAAACAAAAGCCTCAAGTGTGATAAGTGTCCATCATTTGAAGAGGAAATGAAAAAAATCAGAAACTTGAATCACATCACTTGAAAATGAAATTCCGATTTTGAAAGAAAGTGAAAATACTAGGAGAGAAAATTCTATCAAAAAGTGCACTTTGTTATTGATTGAAAATGAATCTCTCAAAACACAAGTCCAACAATTGTCTACAACTTCAGGGAAATTCTCTAAAAGAGAAAAATCACTAAATTGTTATTAGGGAAACAAACTGTTAATCCTATTAGACAAGGACTTGGATATACTCAATCTGAACGTGCTAGAAGCGAAATTAGTCAAGTCAATTCCAAGTGCACGATTTGTGGAAAAATTGGACAAAATCACTATAATTGCTGGTATAGACCCAAACACATGAAAACCATACCAATTTGGGTTCCAAAAGGCATGAATATAAAATCCCTTAAAGTCAAACAAATCTGGGTGCCGAAAGGAACAAATATAGATTGTCTTGGGTGTACACAAACATATTTTTCAAAATCTTTTGCCACTAACAATCATGGACCTATAAAAACAAATAAGTCACAAAAATCTTCTCTCATGTAGGTGTGGTGGCAGGCTAAGGAACAACAAGAGTGATACCTGGATTCTGGCTATTCCAAGCACACGACGGGTGACAAATATTAGTTCCTTAGCCTAGTACAAAGGTGGCATAGTCACAATTGGTAATGTTACATTTATCTTGAGCGATATATTAAATATTGAAAATCTGCACCATAATCTAATTTAAATCAGCCAGTTATGTGATAAAGAAATGAATGTCGATTTTGATTCTGATTTGTGAAAAAATGTTGACCAATTATATTTTCATCCTTGAACTATTTCATATAGATTTGTTTGGACTAACGATATTGCAAGTTTAAGTGATAAGAGATATTGTGTTGTATGGTTGATGATTACTCTAGATACACATGGATATATTTGTGTATCTTACTGCTTCTAGATCTGACACTATGTTCACTAGTTGTTTATGTACACATTTTCAATCAAATCCTTAAGGAATCACAATTTAAAAGCTGTAAATAGGATTATAAGGTATTTGTTGCCACTCCACGGTTTGGTCTTTGGTATCCATCTGATAACTTTGAGGTAAAGCAAAATTCAGATGCATATTACACTGGTAGCCAAGTTGATAGAAAAATTACTAGTGGAAAGTGTTTTATGTTGAGACATCCATTAGTTGCATCACATTTCCAAATAAAATATCTGCATAATTTTCATTTTAATTGATTTTCTATTGGCAGACATTTTTTTATAAAACCCTTTCAGAAAATAGTTTTTGTTGACTTCGTATCAGATTAGACATTTTAGAAATTTGATTTTATATTTATTTTTGGATTTGATCTTAGATGAAAACATTAACTAATCTGACTCCCTACTGATTATCGAAAAGATAAATTGTGATTGAAAAAATGATGAGTGTTGATATTAATCATATATTATGACTTGAGACAGTATATTTTGTAATTTTCTTTAAAAATTTAAACAAGTTTAATAATAACTTTGGTGGTAAAAATTCCATGACCATCTCTATTTCTACCATATTTCTAACGACCATCACTCATTAATATCCAATATAGTATGTCAAAATGTGGTATTTTAAATGGGAAATTATTCGTTTTCATTTTATTTTTTAGCAATAAAAACATCCAAAGTATTCACTCTCATTTAAAAGTCCTCACGGTTATGCATGGGTGAATTACTTGGAATATTTGTTTATGTGCTTTCATGCTCATTTAAAAGTCCTCACGGTTATGCATGTATGGAACACATATAAAATTGATTATTAAATAGACGAGTTGATTCTAATCCCATTTAAAAGTCCTCACGGTTATGCGTGGTTAGAAGATACTTGAATTTTTTTAAATAAAATTGGGAAATACTACTAATCTCATTTAAAAGTCCTAATGGTTATGGATGGTTAGTAGGTATTCAAATTCCTGATATAAATATATCACAAATAGACACAACTATATGGTTATATATACCAACATCACCTCTATCACTCTAAAGTGGAATATGCGCCTAACAGAGTATTTATGATTTTTTTGATCTCTTATTGAAATTTAATATTTATACTCGATTAGCTATTAATGTTGTATTAATGTCTATCACTTTATCTCTATTTTTTCTAACACTATTACTCTTTTGCTAATAACAAAAAGGGGAGAGAGAAGTTAAGATTTTGGTAAATAAGTCAAGTCATATTTTTTATTTGCATATTCCCATCAAGGTTCATTTGCATATTTTTTTATTCATTTTCATGCATATGTGAATGGGGAGCTTTAGTGTAGGGGGAGCATTCAAATAGGGGGAGCATTCAAATAGGGGGAGCAAATGAAATTCATCAAGGTCAAATACATATAATAGATTCAAAATCTTAATATATGTTTGTTATCATAAAAAGGGGGAGATTGTAGAATACAATAGCCTATGATTTTTGTTTGATGATAATAAACACAAATATATATATAATCATTTAAATGTATTTGATATTGTACTATTTTATTTTTCACATAATTAAATAAATATTTGTTGGATAAAATAAATAACACAGAATTCAAATTCAGACAAATATTTTAATAAAACAAATATTTTACTACAAATTCAAATAGTACAAATTTGAGCTCTCACTACATATATACATTTTCAATTACATTACAATTTCAATTACATCACAAATTTTAATTTACAATTTTTACCTCACTACATATTCACTCATCACTCGTATTTTTACCTCACTACATATACAACCCAGTACACACACAAATGAGCACATGACGGACACGAATGCAAGAGCAAGTAAGAGCATCAAACAGTGATGAACCAGACTACAATAACCAGAGGAAAGCAGGTCAACCAAACTTCAATAGAGTCAAGGCATGAAGCCACAACAAAGTGCTCACAACTCCAAATAAACTCAACAGAGACCAGTGTCATATACACATGTATACATATATGCATATATATGTATACATGTATATAGTTTTAGAAACTCACACGTGAAAAGCTTTAACAAACAAACTAGTCATCACCAATATGAACCAAGACTGCACACTGAAGTAAGCAAGCATTTAGGAATGAATCAGTTCTAACATGACAACTAGACTAGAACCAAATTCAAGTGCAGAAGATCACACAGTAGCAGTTAGAGTAACAAAGCCATGGATTATATCAATATTAACATAGCAGTTTCAAACCAAGTCAAGGCCGAGATGAACAAATTCAACAAAAGTAAAAAATATTTGAAAATGGAAAGAGCTTGAAGAACAAGCATTACAAATATGAAATATTCAAATAACCGAAGTCACAGGAACCGATTCAAAGAAAATTCGAAATTTATCAGAGATGAACAAGTCAGATTATCTCAAGCATCCAATCGAAAATCAATGGCCAAGCATAGCAACGTGACATGTTCAAACAGAATTATACGAACGAAAATTTAGGGTATTCGAACCCTATAAATTTAGACCCAAAAATCATCATTGGCAATCATTGAGTTCGAGCCCAAGCAATTAATCAGAGCATAAAGTCGAATATATTCGAAAATCAAAAAGGGGTGAATATCACGTACCAAATTATCATTCGAACTCAAAGCAACCACTGTACGCAAGAATCTTGAAGAAGCATCGAATCATATTTGTGAATTTAGAGCATACCAATATTCGATTCGAGCTCAATTTATTCAAGGCGACAACTTAAAATCAGAAACCCTAAATTTTGTGAAGAAGAACGAGAAGAAACAAAGCGGTCGATAATACAAAAGTGGGGTGACATCTTCTTTTATTATAAATTGGGTCGGTCTCGTTATCTTTTTATTTGGGCTTATTTCTTTTAATTAACAGTTTTAATTGTTTTAGTTAGAGTTTTTATTTTGAATTCCTTTTGAAATTGTGTAATATTCTAGTCATGTGACTAGGTACAAACTACGGGGCGTAGTTTGAGAATTCGCAACTCAGTGGCTGAATTGTGGCAGGGTTTTGAGCGTAGAGTTAGGTTAGTCGTTAGCGGGTGTCGCAAGTTTACATGTGTAAGCGTCTGACTACTTAATTTCTAGTAGAAACCTGGAGGCACCACGTAGGTAGGGTTTTGCCGAAGCTGGGTAAATCTGTGTTGTTCTATTTCTTATTTTATTATTCTACTATTATCTATGCTGCAATTATTATATATATATATATTTCCGCATTAATTTTTATTATTATTAGTATCACCCTATTCACCCCCCTCTAGGGTGAAATCGATCCTACATTGAGGACAAGAGTTGATGCATGAATAGTCATGTCGCGTTCTCTTAGTACTGGAAGGTTGGGTCACAACCTAATTTGATGCTTATGTTGTAGTCCACACTTAGGGAACAAATTTTATTTACAGCCAATTGAACTGCGCTTGTTTAGGGTTTATACTCTAGCTCACACTCTGGGAGCTTGAGTTAATCGATGGATGGTCGAACCATGTCCATCTTTGTTGTGTTTATAATCTGGTCCATGCTCTGGGGATCAAAGTTGGTCAATGGATGGTCAGTCACACCCATATGGTGTTTATACTCTAGTCCACACTCTGGGAACTAGAGTTTGTTGATGGGCGGTCATTCACACCTGTCTGGTTTTTATACTCTAGTACATGCTCTAGGGAGCAGAGTCGGTTGATGGGTAGTCAGTCACACCCATTCGGTATTTATACTCCAGCCCACATTCTGGGGAACAGAGTTGGTTGATGGGTAATCAGTCACACTCATCTGATGTTTATACTACAGTCTGCACTCTAGGGACTAGATTTGGTTAATAAGAGATCAGTCACACCCATTGGTATTTATACTCTAGTCCATGCTTTGGGGACTAGAGTTGGTTGATGGTCGGTCGAACCATATTCACTTTGATTCATGTCTTTTGCCTCCCAATTCAGGGACAAGAGTTAGAGAGCGGACGATCGAATCACGTCCACTTTACGGAATGCGCTCTTCTAGTCGGGTCGAGGAAGAGATTTGAAATGATTGCTCTTATAGTAAGCGAGCAAGCGTTTATTACATGCCCACTTTAAATCGGACTCCGACCTTGATGAGCTCTGGTCAAGGCATGATTGTTTCGCCAAACTCTGGATGCGAGCTAGGAAGAGGATGGTCGGATCACATCCACTTTATGTCTTTTGTTGGCCTTCCGGGTCAAGCAAAAAATTCGATGAGTGGACGGTTGAACCGCGTACAACTTCATTCTGTAATTTACACTCTAGTCCACGGTTTAAGGACTAGTGGTTGTCGATAGATAGTCGAACCACGTCCATCATTTTGTGTCTGTACCCCACCAGTCGAGACGAGGTAAGAATTGCCAGGTGGACAGTCAAGTCACATCCATATCAAGCTGTAGTGGTGTCCCTATGTTGAGGGTGGTGATTGATGAGTAGAAAGTTATTCACTCCTACTTCAATTCAGGCTCTTAAACTACCCCCTATGTCTAGGGCAGGGGTTAATGTGTGGACAGTCGGATCACGTCCACTTTAGTTGGACCTTGGTCTTACTGAGCTTTGGGAGAGGCATAAGTATTTCAGCAAACTTCAAGTATGAGCTGGCGAGTGGATTGTCGAGTCGCATCCACTCTGAGTATTTCTACGACCTTCAAGTCAAGTGCGGTGGTTGATGTATGGACAGTCAGATCATGTCCACTTCGCATTGGATTCAGACCTTGTCGAGCTTTTCCATTTTGAGTCCTTGCCCCCAAGTTAGGTGCATATGGTAGTTGATGAGCTGTTGAATCACACGGGTCTTGATAATACTCTAAAGGTCCGATCATGGTCCGTGGAGGATGGTTGATGCCCAACTCTAGGTACTTGGTCACCTACATCGTATGCAAGTAGTTTAATTCAAGGTGGTTGTAGTTCACAACATAATTGGAATTGAAATAGAAGTAATTCAAAGAAGATCGGAATAAATCTCATTGATAAGTGAAGGCGTGTCGTATGCTTGCTATTCCGTTTCACCCTAGCCCTTCTCAGCTAGAAGTTGACTATAGGTGGTCTAATTCAAAATCAAAGTTCTTTATTAATAGGGGTTGGACGTTCCTCACCTGCCATTCTACAAGGCTTGCTCATATTATCGAAGCTTTCCTTTTTGGATTAGCTTTCTGATCATATCTCAGAGGTGTCTACAATTCCCTTTACCATGACCCATTTGAATTGTGAAGTACGCAATACTTCTAGGACTTCTTCTTGGTTTCGATGGGCTCTCTCGAGGCTGGTTTCCTATACTACTCTGAGTTGTGAGTCTCCAAGTAGATGTTTTCAATCGAATTGTTCAAAAGAGTATATGAGTTAATTTTTGGGATTTTGGGTCATCCCTAGAATCCATGTCCTCATCCAGGGCCTCAGTGTTGCCCTTCCTCTTGATTACTTCAGCCAACGGGCATGCATTGTTCTTCTCCCTAGTCTGTCTCGCCTCCTCCTTGTGTAGGCACTGGTTCACCTTGTAATAGGAACGATTTAAGGTAGTAGGAAGCTTCCTAGCTAACCAGTTGCCAAAATCTATCTCAGGGTCGATGTCCCTTATCAATGCCATCAGTTCGATATCCTTACCAGGATTTCTTAATTCGATGATAACAAAGTTGAATCTTTGCAAGAAATCTTTGAGCTACTTGCCTAGCGCATGGAATAAATTGGATAATGAGATCATATCCTTGGGGTGAGTCGCATGCTTCCGTCACTCTAGCGAAAGTGCTCCTTCGAGGAATATAGGAAATCATCTACATTAATAGCATCCATCACTTTGGCGGAGTCCATGTACCACTCATAATTCATGAGATGTAGCCCATGGTTGGTTTTCCCTAAGTAAGCTAGTATGGTCGGTTCATTGAATTTCCTCAGATATCTACCCGCCCAACGGCTTCAATAAATAATTCATCGACTAGGGGAGATGCTCCAATCGTCGTCGGTCCGGTCCGTTTTCAAGTTACGGTTGCTTGTAATGGTTTTTAATGATGTATGCGTGGTTGTCCAACATTTGAATGGTTGATAATGCCGCTCGAATGGCGAATCGATTAGAATGGGGTCACGTATCAATAATGATTCCCAAACTTTCATCCAAATAGGATACGATTCATATAACGTAGCGAGGAAGGCCTCTTGAGTTTGCACACCAAGTTTCAAGTCATTTGGAGTTGATATAATCAAGATGTGGTCATTTAAAAATGAGCAAGGGGTGATTCCAAGTGGAATCAGGACCCATCCCAATTCGTGCCCCGAACTGGGTGAGATCAAGTTACTTTGAGTTCATATGATCGAGTTATGATCAAAAGAAGATGGTCAGGTTGTGACGGACAGGCGATAATTAACTGGAGTCTGACCCAAGAAAATTTGCTATTTGCTATGAGAAAATCTCGATTTTACCCGAGTTCGACTTCGAGTCAGAACTTTTAGAGCTTGCTTCGAGCCAAATTGTTGATTACCCAAATGTGACTTCGAGTCGGATTTTCCAGAGCTTGCTTCGAGTCAAATTGATGATTACCCTAGTCCGATTTGAGTCAACCATAAAATGAGCTTTCGACGACCATAGCCGTCAATTCAAGCATTTGGAAGCTGGTCAAGTATGGGCAGTCGCAATCTACCCTAGAAGTTGTTGAATATGCTAGCATATCATTTTTGTTTGATGAAAATAAACATATATATATATATATTCATTTAAATGTATTTGTTATTGTACTATTATATTTTCACATAATTAAATAAATATTTGCTGAATAAAAAAAACAACATAGAATTTAAATTCAAACAGATATTTTATTCAAACAAATACTTTATTACAATTCTGAATAGTATAAAATTTGAGCTCTCACTATATATACAAAATTTCAATTACAATACAACTTCAAATTACAACATAATTTTTCACTATACAATTGTTACATACATTTGCACCTCACGACATATCAATCATTCACTTGTATTTATTTTCAACTCTATTCCAGATTCAATCCAGCATCTAAATTATCTACAAAATAAACAATGACACGGTAAAATTGAAAAAGAAATAGTTTGCAGTACAAATTAAATTGTGTTTTTGAAAGTATTATTTGCCTCAGTTATTTGGGTTGTTCGTCATCATTTTCATTTTTGAATTCATCAAACACGAACAACCTGTGACATGCACAACATATCACTGTACATGCCACAAGGCCGTGCACACCGATATACACTTAATAAAACTACAGGGACAGGTGAGCACAAGGTCAAACCCGAGCCATAAGCTGGATTCAACTCAGGTGAAATACAAAAGCATCAAAAAATTGTCGAGTACAAGTTCTCATGCAACAAGACTCCAAAATCCGACCATGCTAACAAGTGCACAAATGTGTACACATGAGAACAGACTCGATAGTGGAGTCATGAAACAACCAACCCAGACTTGTAAAGACAAGTGTGTACAACAAAGCACCAAACAGTTCAAGTGTTCAGATTCAAGAGATCAGAGCAAGTTTAGACCAAACCCAAGTGCAATATCAACACAAATGAATATAACCAGACCTGGGAACATGAAAGCATGACAATACATATGGCACCAGAGCAATGAAATGACCGGAGGCAATTCCAAGCAGACCACACATGAACCAAACTTCAAAAGGAATCCAAGTTTTATCAACCCAAATCAATAAAATGAAAACTCCAGACTGCAACAAAATCAAATCCAATGCAGACTGAAGTGAACACACAACATTGAAGACTTCATTCATATGAATCCATGAACAAGAACGACCAGACTCGAGTGAACAGAGGCAGATTCACAACAACTATGCAATAGTGCAGACAACCAGAACAGTGCATATGTGCATACAAGGATACATAACAAAGTGCAAGGGGACTAAGCAAATCAACATGGCAACTCTATCAAGCTACAGATATGAACACATTGGAGCTCAAGTAATGCCAATCACACACATATATACATATATGTATGTATATTCATGGTAATACCCATTGAACAGTGAAAGGAAACAAATGCAAACAGGCCAAGCAAATGTACAAATAATACAACCAGACTTAGAGTGATGCCAGAGAACAGAGACATGGTTTGAGAACCATGTACATAGCAAATGATAGTGCATACGACCACATGCATATATACATGAATACACATGTATACTTATATATATATATATATATATATATATATATATATGTATGTATGTATGTAGTGGAAACCAGACTATACTTCATATGAAGTATACAAGCATTCAAATGATACCAGTCATCATAAACTAAAATGAATACAGCATGAACTCATTGACAGTATGCAAGTGGAACAACACCACACATGTTACAAGATCAGACTCAAGTAAATCACAACCAGAGGCAACAACAGATCAACAACACAAATACACACACATACATATGTATGTACATATATGGTGATACAACAAGTTCATATACAACAAATACAATCATCATAGAAACAAGCAGTGGTAACAACATGACTCAAGTGCAATCAAAATGAAGTGCGACCAAATCAACATACAATGCAGACCAGGCAGTGTACAAAATGAAGCAGCAATGTTTAAAAAAGAATCAACTGGGGTCAACTATACATGAAGATAAATAAAATTCGTATACAAACATGATGAACAAGTCAGAGCAGAAAAGAATGAAACTTGCAGTTAATCAAAGTCAAATTCTCATCACAAATTCAAAAGGTCGAAATCAAAGGAGCGTAAAGAACGGAACCAAATCAGAAAACCAAACAAGCCGTGGTAATCAAGCAAAGCACATCAATAAAATATTCGAATTGAACCAGTTTAAACAAATCATATGTATTCAAGCAAAGTCGAACGATAGATCAAAATTAACGGACGAATTCAAATGAAATATTCAAAAGGAAATTAAGGGAATCGATCCCTATTTCAACCATTAACATCATCGGCAATCAGAGCATCGAGTTCAAGCATATCAATGAGAGTAATAAAGGAAATCACATACCGGTTTTATTCAATTCGAACTCGAAAAATTAAAGCAGCCGAGTGAAGTAAAAGCAAGACGATCTATCAACAAAGCAATCAACGCGAAAATATCTATTCAATCGATCAACTAGAATCTGTGTTTCAATTTCCAGAACCCTAATTTTCAGAAAGAAAGAGGAACGAACGAGGCAGCCATTTTCACAAAGCAAAGGATACGGGCCGAAGAAAATAAAGGGAGACGTCTCTTTTATTTTAAGTGGGCCGGTTTTGTGTTATTTTTATTTGGGCTTCAAACTAATTAGGGTTTTGTATTATTATAATATCATTTGTAATTTATTTTAAAAACCGTGTAACTTTCTAGTCGTGTGACTAGGGTACAAACAATGAGGCATAGTTTGATAATTCACAACTCAGTGGCTGAGTTGTGGCAGGGTTTTGAGCATAGAGTTAGGTTAGTCAATAGCGGGTGCCACATGTTTACATGTGTAAGCGTCTGACTACTTAATTTCTAGTAGAAACCTTGGGGGCAGCACGTAGGCAGGGTTTTGCCGAAGCTGGGTAAATCTGTGTTGTTCTATTTCTTCTTTTTATTATTCTAATATTATTTGTGCTGCAATTATTTTATATATTTCCACATTAATTTTTATTATTATTAGTGTCATCCTATTCACCCCCCTCTAGGGTGAAATCGATCCTACAAGTGGTATCAGAGCTAGGAACAAAAACAAAATTTTGTTTAAAAAATTTGATTTTTGAAAAACAAATTTTTGTTTTAAAAATTTGATTTTTTAAATGGCTTCTTTTAATAATGCTTTTGCTGAGGGTCGGTCCATAGTTAGACCACCTATGTTCAATGGTGAATATGCTTACTGGAAAAATAGAATGAAATTTTTTCTGAAAACCATTGATGCTTGGAATATTGTTGAGACAGGATATAGGACACCAATTATAGTGGTAGATAATCAGGAAATTGAAAAACCGATGGGTCAATGGACAGATCTAGAAAATAAACTACAGAATGCTAATGCTAAAGCTATGAATTCTATTATTTGTTCATTGGATCAAATTGAATTTAATCGTGTCTCACATTATCTAACTACGCAGGAAATTTGGCACACACTTGAAGTGACTCACGAAGGAACTTCCCAAGTCAAAGAATCTCGCCTAGCCATGCTTAGTAGCGAATACGAAAACTTCACAATGGCAAAGGATGAAAGTGCCTAAGAAATGTATGGACGACTTTCTAATCTAGTATACAAATCAAAATCACTTGGAAATCCATACATAGAGCTGGAAATAGTTCGAAAAATCCTTAGAATTCTACGACGAAATTTTGAAGCAAAAGTGACTGCTATTCAAGAATCAAAAGATCTGAAACAAATTAAAGTCGAAGAACTTATTGGAAATCTCACCACTTATGAGCTAGAAATGAAATTCAAGGAAGAACGTGAAGGAGGTGATACTCGAAAGAAATCAATAGCTCTCAAAGGAACGACTGATAGTGAAGATGATGATGATGGTGCAGCAGAACTGGCACTGATAATAAAGAAATTCAAAACGTGGAATCACAAATACGAAAATCCAGCTCTAAATCAACAACTGAAAAGCAGAATAGTCAAAGTTCTAGACAACCCAGATGGGCAAGTGTAATAGTCCACTTTTCCGTACCCCTTGAATAGACATTAATCTCCATTGGTTAACTCAAGATGAACGGAAAACCGAACCATTAGGGTTAAAAGAAGAGGTAGAAGAAGACAGAAGAAAAGAAAAAAACAGAAAGACACAAAAACAGAACCAATATCAGAATCTCACATTCGTAGCGGAACAACATATAATAGATAAATGAATAATTTTTAAATCAAAGAACTATATCATTTTATACATTACATCATCATCAGAGTGTACAACAACAATATACAACAAAACTGGACAGTTATATGAACTTGTCCTCATACAGAATACACAGCGGAATATATAATATCATATACAAGTGGTACGTCTCGCCATCCAGCTCGCCACTAAGCTCCACAGCATCTCCTGAATCCAGAATGATTTGATAACCTAACTCTAGACTGCCCGTGTGGAAAATGATGGGCACCCAGAGTTTAGGAAGGAAACAATAAACTCCAGGTCAGTCATGGTGACTGGTGTGAGAACTTAAACAGTTTATCTTTAAAAACAAACAACAATAGAATTTTAACATTGAAACCCGCAATGCTTTTGGAAAATGAAACTACCATAAGACCTCCCGCCACACACACAATGCAAACGCAGAATTGGAGGAGATTTTTTCTTATGATAGTCAAAGATGCTTAATACGCAAATCATTGTATATTATTATTAACGTCTAGTGTAGAAAACATTTCGGAAGTATAATATCAATCTTAGCCAGCATAGGTACCATTATACTATGCCTACTATAGCTGCTATGTTAAATAGCAGGTTCTACGATTAAAACCGTACAAGGTTCGTATTGGAAGATGGATTTTTCCAACAAATGGTCAGGCTAAGGAACTTCCTATACCACGTAGGAAACGTCTCTGGCTGGACGCTCCGAGAGACAAACTGCTCTCTGCCAAACAAGGCCGGGTTACCCCTGAAACTAGGTAACTCACGAATATGTCATCACCCGGTCCTTTGGGACCTTTATCCGAGCGCTCGGTAACCAACATCACACATAATAAATAAGGTGTGTCCACATGAGTAAGTATCTGGGCTCCATACCATGATACCACCCCTTTCCAGAAGGAAATGACATACCCTAAAGGGCGCGACCCTCATAACCTTGCCGCAACATTCCTGTTTCGACCATTTCCGGGTTGTTGAGGCCCTGACGAAGTCTCGTCCACAAAGCTACGCTTTATACAAAAGCTATGCTTTGGGTCAAACAAATGATCAAAGTAATGATTACAAAGATAAATGATCAACCAAATGATCATTTCACAGCAACACTCAACATGTCACATTACCAAATTGGGAATATATCGCTGATAACCTTCAACTACATAACCTCTGAGCTCGTACGTCTCAGAGAAGGGTGTTAAGCTAAGAGAATAAATTCTCCGCCACCAACAGAAATGTATTTGAAAGAAATCTGCTTTATATCTCAAAACGTAATGTCAGACATGTAACCATACAAGTCTGTTCCGGGTTCGAATTGAACCGAAGGCACTTCCAAAGAAGTCCTTGCAATCCGAATATTCACAATCCCGATAAAACTTCCCATCACAAAGGAAATCTCTATACCGTAGCTAACGGTGCAGAGACAATCGATAGGTCATCCTATCGTTTTCACAAATACCCAGTCTTCACCACCGGTCTTCAATACGATCCATATCGTCGTATCACAAATTCGGAATGGGTTATACGACACAAAGGTCCTTTCCCGGCTAACCTGAATAGTGAGCGCTTATTCAAAAACAAGTGTGGCATTCAAATTCAAGCATATCATAACAAATACCCATTCAAGGTAATTATTGATAGTCGGTTATTTAACTATCAATAAAGATGCGCAACATCATCAGATTCCAAATAATTTTCCAAATTATTTATCTTCCAAAAATATCTTTACAAGATATATAATTTCCACACTTCAACTATTTGAAAACAATTTCAAATCAATTTCCACATTTCAATTTATCTTTGAAGATAAATCTCAAAACATTTCACTTCATATTGGAAAAACATTTCCATACCTATTTAATAATAGGTAATTCACAAATCCATTTATTTTCAACATTTGAAAATATTCAATATACTTAAATCAAAATTAAGTATATATTTTATTCTTTAAGGAAATCATTTTCTTAAACATTTATTTGAGTCAAAACGAATGTTACGTAAAACATCGTTACGACAACTCAAAATCACTAGTATAAGGATTCAAAATTAAGTAGATATATAAATCCCAATATTATAAACCATTTTCTTTCGGAAACCATTTACTATAACAACAGTGTTATAGTCCACCATTTCCTTACTTCTCGAAACGTCTATTTCAACAATAAATGTTGAAATCTATGTTTTCGATACTTAACACGTTTTAAACATCTTTTAAAACAATTACTTCATTTCGTAATATCACTTCTCCAAAACATCTCCGTTTTATTTAATAATATATTCACTGTCCAAAATCGTGAATATACTTCGTTATCCAAACTCAACATTTCTACACATTTTATTTAAAGGATTATCCACTGTCCAAAATCGTGGATGTAATTCCTTTAATTACTTCTGTAATTCACTTATCAAAATAAGTGATTTCGAATTTATAAAACAATGTTTATAAATTCCAATTCTATTTATAAAAACTTCGATTTAAAAAAAATCCTTGAATTAACAAATTCGATTTATAACTCAATTTTATACCAAAAATCTAAATTATAAGTTAATTACTTATAAATCTTTTTATTTTACAAAAATCTATTCATTTCATAATTTCACAATTTATAAATCTATAAATTTCATTCACTTATGAAATCCATTTATACTTCCTTTTAACACTTATAAAAACTCATTTTATAATTCCAATATTTTAATTTATAAATATCAATTTTATAAATCTTTTCTATAAACTGTTTATAATTATTCCAAAAATTTCAATTTAAATAAACCAGTTCTATAAACGTATACTTTCAAAAATCACTTTAAAAATCCTTTTAAAATCAAAATCGTTATCTTAACTTCAAAAATGGATCCGATGATGCAACAGCACCAATCATCAATCACAACAATCAAAACATCATATATCATCATATGATAACAGAATATATCACAATATTTGTAAATAATCAATACGGTGAGGAATCCAGTCGGATCCCTCCAACCTGTTTCCCTGCATCCACAGATGTTAGTACAATACCAATTCCGCTCCAGTACGGAATTATCGCGGTATATGGGTTTAATAAATATTATCCGCTTACTAACGGCGTAATAGGGTCTCATCCGCTATACAATGCGGGAAATCAACAACTGCAATATATACATATGCCAATATATATATATATATATATTGCTATATACATATATAATACCAATTTCACTTCAATGTGAAATTATCGTGGTATATGTTTTTAATAAATAACATCCGCTTACTAACGGCGTATAATGTCTATTTCAGTCAATAACAGATAAAATTTATCATCCAGGCATAAAATCAACAATTTTAAATCTAACTATTTAAAATTTACATCGAAACAAAACATTCGATTGAGTGAGGAGTTCTCACCTTTGCTTTCAATTCCGTTCCAGCTTTTTATTTCAAATAAAATTAAACAAACATTTAATTCTACCCGAAATTTTCACTGACTCTAATCAACTCCAATCCAGCTCCATTGCGAAGAGCTCGACAAAACGAAGCCAACGCAATTCGTTTCACGCATTTTCGACCTCGTATGACAAAGTTATACACTTTTAAACATTATACGAATTTAAATACAAATTTATTTTAATTTAATTTTTATTTTTTTATACCCAACAGATCTGGGCCGTGAATTTCAAAACTAGCAGATCCAAGCCGATGATGCTTTCTTCCCTCTCGCATGCATCTACAGATGTTGAACGAACCCACTGCCGTTCGAAACCATCATCACCGCACCCCCTTAATGTCGACGAAACCCCATCACACTACCGCCAAATCGAAGCCCTTCGCGAATAGCACTACCGCCCCCAACCCCATAGATTCCGGTCAACCCCTATGCACGAAAATCGAGGACGAAACCGGCCCATTCAAACTTGATTTCTGATCGATCTAAGCCACTACAAGAAATTCCGACCGTTTGATATCTCGAGCTCGAGGAGATTTACAATCTTCTAGTTGGAAGATTCTTGAAACAATCAACGGATTGGCCAGAAATTGAGGGAGAAAAGGATTAATTTTCGGCCATTGAATAGCTTGGTGGCGGCTGCAGATAATAGCTAGGGTTTCCTTGTTAACGTATATATATATATATATATATATATATATACGTATATAAATAATGTTAAATTCATTTTAAAACGACTTTTCCAAACGATCTCCAAATCACACGTGCCGCCTGGCGTTCGTAAGGTTTACCCCGCGTTCCGAACACAATGGAACAGGTTTTGGAAGCTAATTCGATCGTCTGTGCGAGTTACTGAAATAAACAGTCAAATTTAAATTAAACCGATTAAACCGATTTCAATACGTTTTGGCTTGCCTCGGACAAACGATACATCCGATTGACACGAAATTTGAAACCATACAATAATATCACATTAAGGATTTGATGAAACTGGTTTCATCGAAATCTGAGACTTTTTGAAAAATGACTATTTTAACTCGCCAAATTAATATTAAAACAATTTCGATGCGTTTCAAGCTGCCACAACCACACGACAACTCCGATTGCTATGAAAATTGAAATCCGATAATAAAAACTATTACGGATCCAATGGAACTAGTTTCGTCCAATTCTGAGACTGTCCCAAAAATGGCTAATTTCACTAGTCGATTAAATATTAAAATATTCAATTTTCACAGATTTACTTTAAATTAAATTTTAAAAGTTCTATAACATCACTATAACTCCAGTATGATTAAATAAAATTTTACAAATCATTTTCAATCATATTTAATCCAGATTTCAATTAAGTCTGGAATTTCACTATTAAATTATCGATTTAATTGTCAAATTAAATCCAATTATTCGAATTTTAAATTACTCGACTTATTAATTTCACTTATTAATATTTAAAATCAATTAAATATTCAAGTTTTAATTAATATAAATTCTGGGTCGTTACAAACTTCCCCCCTTAAAAGAATTTCGTCCTCGAAATTACCAAGTAAGAAAAATCTACAAAATCCATTAACTTTCCAAAACAAATCGTTCAAATTAGATTTACAAATCTCTTAAGTGTTTAACTTTTCCAAAATTAAATAGTTAAACTTCTTACAACACCTTTACTAACTTTTCCAAGATTTTCAAATTTTCCAATTTTCTCAAAATATTCTAACGCCTTAAATTTTCGAAAAATTTTGCCATAGCCTCCTTTGCGCGGCTCGATCCGAAAAAAAATGACAGTGTATATATATCACAAATATACATCTCATCAAGTGATGAGGCATCCCGTAGGGAAAAAAGTGTAAAAGTACGATATTTAATCCGAGATATGTACCTTATATATTTTTAGCGAGCGTATACGGCTAATATAGCGCGAAAGCGAGCTCAAAATGCGAAGCAACGCCATCCGCACCTACTAAACACTCAATCAAACAAATGAGAATGTGTATATAGAAAATAATATCAATATACATCATATAGTTACATAACAACTACATGTGTTAACATAGCAATTGCAACAAACAACAAATGCAACCATCAAACAACTATCATCCAATAACATCCAACAAATCCATACCGAATCAACTTTGATTCACTTATCATTAATATTCATTGAATTGGTTTTCAATTTAATCACATTTGATTCATTAACATTGGATTTTATCAACATTCATTTATTTAATTAGTTACATTCACTAAATTTTCATTCAAGTTGGTTCACTTCCAATTCAAATTGAATTCTATTTAAATTTACTTCTCTTCAATTTAAATCAACTAACATTCATATAACAACCAATGTACATCCATTACAACCAAATTTATTAAATTTACTTTACTTTACATTCAATTTGGTTCAACATTTTTAATTTCAATTGGTTGATATTAAATTGACTTCCATTCAATTTATTCAATTTTCAATTTCATTTGCTTTTAATGAATTAACACTTACATCTATTGGTTCATATCAATTTATTTACATTCAATTGATTAACATCCAATCCATTTATTAATTCAATTGCTAATTCATTTTAACAAATAAAATTGAATTTCATTTATATAACTCAAGTTCACATTCATTTAATAAATTCACTTTATTAATTTACTTTGATATCAAAATCAATTTCATTCAACATCACTTAAGTTATATTCCAATTAAACATCATTTGTTCAAATTAACTTAAGTTTCCACTTATAAATTAAATTTAGATTCCCATTCTAAATAAATTCTATTCAACTTTTACCAAAGTTAATTTTTATTTCATATTATAATTATAAACTCATTTCACTTATATTTATCAACTTCAACTTGGATTTTAAATCAAATCTATTTATCACAACAAAACTTCAATTTCAATTTACTATGGGTAGCAAATCAATCACACAGAAACTCGAAAATGATACTGATGATGCTGCAGTCATCATCGTACTATTTCCCAGCAACAATAGTGAATTCAGTGCTTAAATTCTTTTCAAAAATTTCATTGATTTATAAATCTCATTACAAATCTTTTACTTATAAAAATTCACTTCTTATATAGATTATTTCTCAATTGCAAATCATTTTAATTATAACTTCATACTTATAATTCATTTGCTTTTATAATTTTCTCTTTTACAATTGTTGTTTTTACTTGGATTATTCAAACAACTATTATTAACTTATATATATACTTACATTTTCAACATCCAAACAATCAATTATATAGACTTTAACACTGAAAAATTATTTCTTTATATATAAAATATAATCGAGGTGAAATTATTTCATTTACCCAATTTAAAACAATATCGTGCCGAATTGTTCTGAACAAGTGTTTAGAGATCCCTATCGATAGAGTTGTATAGACTATACCGACCAGAATCCATATACCACTCAATAAACCAATCATCACAATATAAAACAATTTTATATTCACTAACAAATACGTGCATGTATCTATTATTACACTCAACTCATTCTAGAGTACTACTGACTCTATCTCTAATGAGTAACACCCAACAGAGCAGGGTTGTCGCTTAACCATATGCTCTGATACCAAATGTAATAGTCCACTTTTCCGTACCCCTTGAATAGACATTAATCTCCATTGATTAACTCAAGATGAACGAAAAACCGAACCATTAGGGTTAAAAGAAGAGGTAGAAGAAGACAGAAGAAAAGAAAAAAATAGAAAGACACAAAAACAGAACCAATATCAGAATCTCACATTCGTAGCGGAACAACATATAATAGATAAATGAATAATCTTTAAATCAAAGAACTATATCATTTTATACATTACATCATCATCAGAGTGGACAACAACAATATACAACACAACTGGACAGTTATATGAACTTGTCCTCATACAGAATACACAGTGGAATAAATAATATCATATACAAGTGGTACGTCTCGCCATCCAGCTCGCCACTAAGCTCCACAGCATCTCCTGAATCCAGAATGATGTGATAACCTAACTCTAGACTGCCCGTGTGGAAAATGATGGGCACCCAGAGTTTAGGAAGGAAACAATAAACTCCAGGTCAGTCATGGTGACTGGTGTGAGAACTTAAACAGTTTATCTTTAAAAACAAACAACAATAGAATTTTAACATTGAAACCCGCAATGCTTTTGGAAAATGAAACTACCATAAGACCTCCCGCCACACACACAATGCAAACGCAGAATTGGAGGAGATTTCTTCTTATGATAGTCAAAGATGCTTACTACGCAAATCATTGGATATTATTATTAACGTCTAGTGTAGAAAACATTTCGGAAGTATAATATCAATCTTAGCCAGCATAGGTACCATTATACTATGCCTACTATAGCTGCTATGTTAAATAGCAGGTTCTACGATTAAAACCGTACAAGGTTCGTATTGGAAGATGGATTTTTCCAACAAATGGTCAGGCTAAGGAACTTCCTATACCACGTAGGAAACGCCTCTGGCTGGACGCTCCGAGAGACAAACTGCTCTCTGCCAAACAAGGCCGGGTTACCCCTGAAACTAGGTAACTCACGAATATGTCATCACCCGGTCCTTTGGGACCTTTATCCGAGCGCTCGGTAACCAACATCACACATAATAAATAAGGTGTGTCCACATGAGTAAGTATCTGGGCTCCATACCATGATACCACCCCTTTCCAGAAGGAAATGACATACCCTAAAGGGCGCGACCCTCATAACCTTGCCGCAACATTCCTGTTTCGACCATTTTCGGGTTGTTGAGGCCCTGACGAAGTCTCGTCCACAAAGCTACGCTTTATACAAAAGCTATGCTTTGGGTCAAACAAATGATCAAAGTAATGATCATAAAGATAAATGATCAACCAAATGATCATATCACAAATGATCAAACAATGATCATTTCACAACAACACTCAACATGTCACATTACCAAATTGGGAATATATCGCTGATAACCTTCAACTACATAACCTCTGAGCTCGTACGTCTCAGAGAAGGGTGTTAAGCTAAGAGAATAAATTCTCCGCCACCAACAGAAATGTATTTGAAAGAAATCTGCTTGATATCTCAAAACGTAATGTCAGACATGTAACCATACAAGTCTGTTCCGGGTTCGAATAGAACCGAAGGCACTTCCAAAGAAGTCCTTGCAATCCGGATATTCACAATCCCGATAAAACTTCCCATCACAAAGGAAATCTCTATACCGTAGCTAACGGTGCAGAGACAATCGATAGGTCATCCTATCGTTTTTACAAATACCCGGTCTTCACCACCGGTCTTCAATACGATCCATATCGTCGTATCACAAATTCGGAATGGGTTATACGACACAAAGGTCCTTTCCCGGCTAACCCGAATAGTGAGCGCTTATTCAAAAACAAGTGTGGCATTCAAATTCAAGCATATCATAACAAATACCCATTCAAGGTAATTATTGATAGTCGGTTATTTAACTATCAATAAAGATGCGCAACATCATCAGATTCCAAATAATTTTCCAAATTATTTATCTTCCAAAAATATCTTTACAAGATATATAATTTCCACACTTCAACTATTTGAAAACAATTTCAAATCAATTTCCACATTTCAATTTATCTTTGAAGATAAATCTCAAAACATTTCACTTCATATTGGAAAAACATTTCCATACCTATTTAATAATAGGTAATTCACAAATCCATTTATTTTCAACATTTGAAAATATTCAATATACTTAAATTAAAATTAAGTATATATTTTATTCTTTAAGGAAATCATTTTCTTAAACATTTATTTGAGTTAAAACGAATGTTACGTAAAACATCGTTACGACAACTCAAAATCAATAGTATAAGGATTCAAAATTAAGATAGATATATAAATCCCAATACTATATAAACCATTTTCTTTCGGAAACCATTTACTATAACAACAATGTTATAGTCCACCATTTCCTTACTTCTCGAAACGTCTATTTCAACAATAAATGTTGAAATCTATGTTTTCGATACTTAACACGTTTTAAACATCTTTTAAAACAATTACTTCATTTCGTAATATCACTTCTCCAAAACATCTCCGTTTTATTTAATAATATATTCACTGTCCAAAATCGTGAATATACTTCGTTATCCAAACTCAACATTTCTACACATTTTATTTAAAGGATTATCCACTGTCCAAAATCGTGGATGTAATTCCTTTAATTACTTCTATAATTCACTTATCAAAATAAGTGATTTCGAATTTATAAAACAATGTTTATAAATTCCAATTCTATTTATAAAAACTTCGATTTAAAAAAATCCTTGAATTAACAAATTCGATTTATAACTCAATTTTATACCAAAAATCTAAATTATAAGTTAATTACTTATAAATCTTTTTATTTTACAAAAATCTATTCATTTCATAATTTCACAATTTATAAATCTATAAATTTCATTCACTTATGAAATCCATTTATACTTCCTTTTAACACTTATAAAAACTCATTTTATAATTCCAATATTTTAATTTATAAATATCAATTTTATAAATCTTTTCTATAAACTGTTTATAATTATTCCAAAAATTTCAATTTAAATAAACCAGTTCTATAAACGTATACTTTCAAAATCACTTTAAAAATCCTTTTAAAATCAAAATCGTTATCTTAACTTCAAAAATGGATCCGATGATGCAGCAGCACCAATCATCAATCACAACAATCAAAACATCATATATCATCATATGATAATAGAATATATCACAATATCTATAAATAATCAATACGGTGAGGAATCCAGTCGGATCCCTCCAACCTGTTTCCCTGCATCCACAGATGTTAGTACAATACCAATTCCGCTCCAGTACGGAATTATCGCGGTATATGGGTTTAATAAATATTATCCGCTTACTAACGGCGCAATAGGGTCTCATCCGCTATACAATGCGGGAAATCAACAACTACAATATATACATATGCCAATATATATATATTGCTATATACATATATAATACCAATTTCACTTCAATGTGAAATTATCGCGGTATATGTTTTTAATAAATAACATCCGCTTACTAACAGCGTATAATGTCTATTTCAGTCAATAACAGATAAAATTTATCATCCAGGCATACAATCAACAATTTTAAATCTAACTATTTAAAATTTACATCGAAACAAAACATTCGATTGAGTGAGGAGTTCTCACCTTTGCTTTCAATTCCGTTCCAGCTTTTTATTTCAAATAAAATTAAACGGACGTTTAATTCTACCCGAAATTTTCACTGACTCCAATCTACTCCAATCCAGCTCCATTGCGAAGAGCTCGACAAAACGAAGCCAACGCAATTCGTTTCACGCATTTTCGACCTCGTATGACAAAGTTATACACTTCTAAACATTATACGAATTTAAATACAAATTTATTTTATTTTAATTTTTATTTTTTTATACCCAACAGATCTGGGCCGTGAATTTCGAAACTAGCAGATTCAAGCCGATGATGCTTTCTTCCCTCTCGCATGCATCTACAGATGTTGAACGAACCCACTGCCGTTCAAAACCATCATCACCGCACCCCCTTAACGTCGACGAAACCCCATCACACTACTGCCAAATCGAAGCCCTTCGCGAATAGCACTACCGTCCCCAACCCCATAGATTCCGGTCGACCCCTATGCACGAAAATCGAGGACGAAACCGGCCCATTCAAACTTGATTTCTGATCGATCTAAGCCACTACAAGAAATTCCGACCGTTTGATATCTCGAGCTCGAGGAGATTTACAATCTTCTAGTTGGAAGATTCTTGAAACAATCAACGGATTGGCCAGAAATTGAGGGAGAAAAGGATTAATTTTCGTCCATTGAATAGCTTGGTGGCGGCTGCAGATAATAGCTAGGGTTTCCTTGTTAACGTATATATATATACGTATATAAATAATGTTAAATTCATTTTAAAACGACTTTTCCAAACGATCTCCAAATCACACGTGCCGCCTGGCGTTCGTAAGGTTTACCCCGCGTTACAAACACAATGGAACAGGTTTTGGAAGCTAATTCGATCGTCTGTGCGAATTACGGAAATAAACAGTCAAATTTAAATTAAACCGATTAAACCGATTTCAATACGTTTTGGCTTGCCCCGGACAAACGATACATCCGATTGACACGAAATTTGAAACCTTACAATAATATCACATTAAGGATTTGATGAAACTAGTTTCATCGAAATCTGAGACTTTTTGAAAAATGACTATTTTAACTCGCCAAATTAATATTAAAACAATTTCGATGCGTTTCAAGCTGCCACAACCACACGACAACTCCGATTGCTATGAAAATTGAAATCCGATAATAACAAACTATTACGGATCCAATGGAACTAGTTTCGTCCAATTCTGAGACTGTCCCAAAAATGGCTAATTTCACTAGTCGATTAAATATTAAAATATTCAATTTTCACAGATTTACTTTAAATTAAATTTTAAAAGTTTTATAACATCACTATAACTCCAGTATGATTAAATAAAATTTTACAAATCATTTTCAATCATATTTAATCCAGATTTCAATTAAGTCTGGAATTTCACTATTAAATTAGCGATTTAATTGTCAAATTAAATCCAATTATTCGAATTTTAAATTACTCGACTTATTAATTTCACTTATTAATATTTAAAATCAATTAAATATTCAAGTTTTAATTAATATAAATTCTGGGTCGTTACAGCAAGAGATCATTTGTCACAAGTGCAATAAACCCAGTCACATCAAGCCCAATTTTCCTCGGAATCGACTCGGTCAAGGAAAGAAATCGAAAAGGAGAAGTTTTGCAGCCACGTGGAATAAAAGTGATGACGATAATAAAAGCACTAGCAGTGAGAGTGAAAAAGCATATCTGTGTCTTCGAGGTGATATTACTGATAACGATGATGACAAGCCAAGCGAGATATCAAAACTCACTCACTCAGAATTACTTATATATTTTCACGAAGTAAATGGCTGCTTTGAACGAATTAGGGAGAAGTACGCTAAAATTGAATCACAAAGAGATAGTTTAACAGAACTAAATAAACAACTTGATCAATTGGTTAAAAACTATCGAAACAAAAGCCCTAAGTGTGATAAGTGTCCATTATTTGAAGAGGAAATGAAATTAATCAGAAACTAGAATCAAATCACTTGAAAATGAAATTCTGATTTTGAAAGAAAGTGAAAACACGAGGAGAGAAAATTCTATTAAAAAGTGCACTCTATTATTGAATGAAACTGAATCTCTCAAAACACAAGTCCAATAATTGTCTACAACTTTAGGAAAATTTTCAAAAGGAGAAAGATCACTAAATATGTTATTAGAGAAGCAAATTGTTAATACTATTAGATAAGGACTTGGGTACACTCAATCTGATAGAGTTAGATGTCAAAATTAATCGTGTCAAATCCGAGTGCACAATTTGTAGAAAAATTGGACACAATCACAGCAATTGCTGGTATAGACCCAAACACGTGAAAACCATTCCAATTTGGGTTCCAAAAGGCACGAATATAAAACCCCTTAAAGTCAAACAAATCTGGGTGCTAAAAGGAACAAATATAAATTGTCTTGGGTCTACACAAACTTATTTTTCAAAATCTTTTGCCACTAACAACAATGGACCTATAAGAACAAATAGGTCACAAAAATCTTCTCTCGTGTAAGTGTGGTGGTAGGCTAAGGAACAACAATAGTGTTACCTGTATTCTGGCTATTCTAGGCACACGATGGGCAACAAATCAAAGTTCCTTAACCTTGTACAAAGGTGGCAGAATCATAATGAGTAACAACGAAAAATTATCGTGAAGGTAAAATAGGTAATAGTATATTTATTTTGAACGATTTATTAAATGTGAAAATCTGCGCCGTAATCCAATTTAAATCAGCCAGTTATGTGATATAGAAATGAATGTTGATTTTGATTTATTGTTGGTCAATTATATTTTTATGTAGAGAACACTATAAGTGTAACGACCCGACTTTCTATGCCCAGAAAGTCGCATCATTATGAAGAAAGAAAGGGGTAGAAAATAGAAAAGAAAAGAAGAAAGAAAGAAACAACAACAACGATCTCACAGCGGAACGAATAAATTATAACATAAACTATTACATAGTATACAACAATTTACAGAGTTACACAGCATATACATCACTTACTAGACAGTTATAAACATCTGTCTAGACATTACAACTCAAATACAAGACAAGACACTATCACAGATATCAACACAGCGGAATACTATATCTACGAACGCCGAAGCCTCCTGCTCCATTGCTCCTCCAGAATATTCGTCAAAGCTAAACCTGAATCCCTTGACTACTCGTAAAAATTTGAGTACCCAAGAGTTTATAAAACAGAAATAAACACTTGGGTCAGACATGGGTCTGGTGTGAGTAACAGGTTAAACTTGCTTAACTTCAAAACCTTTAGAAAGAAAAGGTATCACGTAAGACTCCCCACAAATAAACATGGGTAAGTTTTTACCTTACGCTAACCAAAACATTTGATAGGAAATCTGATTTTATTATAATAGGGTCTAGGGTTTCCAAGTAAAATATAGAAATAGCTGAAATGCTTACATCTCACATTCCAACATAGTTGGGCACAACTAATACGTACGGCACTTATTGGAGTTTGGATTCCATACAATGGCAGGGCTACTGGGGTACCGCCCGTCACAGTACGTGGCCTAGATCACCGTACCGAGGAGTACGCCCGCTCCCCTGCAACACAAAGCCGGAACCATCCCTTACTGGATAATCCCGAACAAGATAATCCCGTAGTTGGCGCGACCAACCACACACTAAGCCGAATAAAAGAAAAGGGACCTCTAGACAGGGATCTATCTTGCTCTCAGTGGGTGCTACCCACGAAACCTTGCTGCACCTCCCCTGTTTTAGCCATTCCCGGTTGATGAGGCTTGAGGTTACGATTACCTTTAATCAGAACATATCACTTAGAATGCTCATCGTCCGCCTGACGATGTGCTGAAAGCATTCAATCCATATAAGTTCGTTCCGGGTTCGAACGAAACCGAAGGCATTATCTCGTTACACTCGTTTTGGAATCACCCTCAGAGTTAACGACAATAACCCTTGCACTCTGAATCTTCATCTTCACTTGAGATTCACGACCTATTGTTAATTTGGATCGATGTGGTATTCGGGTCTCCAGACCTGGAAATCCGGTATACGGAAATCCGATCCCGGTCTCATCGAAATCCAAAACGTATCTTTTAAGGCCAAGTTATTTTTAAAGTTAAACCAATTCAATTATATTATCTATTTACATACAGATAGATAATTCACAGATTCACAATAGATAATCAACATTATCATTAAAAGCAGATAATCCATATCATCAGCATTATGCAACCAAAGCATCCAAATCATACAGTATCAATTATCTCATCTCTGAGATCTCAAACCATTTAAGGTAAATCAATATCATGCAATATCCTTAAGCAATGATTTATTAATCACCATATATAGTTAATTTAAAATGAATTAAATCAAATACTTCATCTCTAATTAATTTAAAATAAATTAAATTAATTACTTTCATCATTAACAATCTTGCTTAAGTCACTATTAATTAATTATCAATTAATTAATCAACTCTTATCCAATTATTCATTTTAATTAATCATCCTTGATTAATTACATTTAATTACATTCAAGTAATTAGCACTTAAATTAATTTCACAAATTAATTATTCTTAACCACTTATAGTAATTGACCTTTAATTACTACATTTATTAATTAATTATAATTAATTTCATTACTCCTTAATTAATTACATTAATTAATCACTTCATTTATTAATTATTTCTTAATTGATCAATTCTTAATTACATCATTAATTATATTAATTAATGATCCTTAATTACATTTCATCAGTAATTACTTTATTTAAATTAATTACATTAAGTAATTAATCTTAATTAAACCACATTTATTAATCACTATTGATTAATCACATTCAGTAATTAACTACCCTTAATTACTTCTTAAAATAAATTAATTATTCCTTAATTAATTTCTTAATTAATCCCTTGATTAATTCCATTAAGTAATTAACTACCCTTAATTACTCCATTAATTACATCAGTAATTATCTATTAATTACTTTCCTAAGTAATTATACCTCATTAAATTACATTAAGTAATTATACAAATCTTAGATTAATTAAACTTAATTAATTAACTTAACTAATCAATTTAAATTCAATTAATTACAATGAGTAATTAATTCTTAATTACTTCCATTAAGTAATTATATTTAATTAAACAATTTCACAAATGATTAATCTTAATTAATTAATCTATTTAATTATCACAATTAGTCACATTAATTAATTACTTATTTAACCCAAGTTAATGAACTATATTAAACTATTAATTATTCTTTAATTATTTTCTTAAATAATTAAACTTTAATTAACCATTAGTAATTCCAAATTAATTAATTCTAATTACTAATAAATTCATCTCTAATTACTTAATTAATTAAGTATCTAATAACTTAATTAATCCTTAATTACTTGATTAATTTATTCCTAACCATTAATTAATATTCTTAACTTATCCTAATTAATGATCCTTAATTCAAATTAATTAACCTTTAATTAATTTAATTAAACCTTAATTAATCAATTTAAAATCCTTAATTACTAATTTATAAATTAATTAAATTGATTAATTAACTTTTTAATTACCTTAATAATTTATTTTACCATAAATTATTAAATCTTAATTATATTTAAGATAACACTTTATTCTTATTAATGATTAAAATATTATAAATAAAACATGTAAAACAATTTACCTCTAAATTTACTTTTAATTTCATTTTAAATTTAAGATTTAAAATGAAGACAAATTTTAACTTTAACAAAATTTTAAAACCATTTAAACCCTTTTTTTTTTAAATCATATGTTAAATAAATATTTACTTAATTAGAGAAATTTAAAACCAATTTCATTTTATATTCAAAACAAATTAAATACACTTTGAACATTCAAAGTTGTTTTAAAACATTTTATTTCAAACTTTATTTATTTCAAAACTAGAATTTCAAACTAACTTAAATTCTGATTTAAATTTTAGATTTAAACTTTGGTTTAAATCTTAGCTTTACAGTTTAAACTCCAGGTTAAATTTTTAAAACAAAACAGGTTTCTTTCTAAAACCTGTAACACATATTTTAACCCGAGCCATCCTATATTGCTTCGAGTTCATCACCCAACTGCTCCGAGCAAATTACCTAATTACTCGAAAAAAAAAAAAACTCGAGCATACCAGTTCCAAATCAAAAACAACCCACCAGAAATAAGGTGCACCGTGCACATGCACGGTGGCACAGATCATCTTTGGCCAATACCGATGATCTTCTCACATCGGTCAACGCTTCATCACCATACTTCGATCACCAATTCAAACTCCAACTCTCGAAATCGAATTCGAGATCTTCAACCTAACCTGGAACAATAATCTCGAACCACTACCAAGCCTGGAAAACTTCTCGTGCTCATGCCTCTGATCATCGGAGTTGCTGAAACTCCGTCTACACCATCGCCAACATCTCTCCTACTATCTCCCTTAATCCCGTTGAACTCGATTCAACATAGAAGCCGTGACGATCAAATATACCAAAGCTACCCAAACTAGGGCTACAGGCTAAATTCCTCCATCGCCATCTCCACGGTGAAATACACTATCATCTGAAAATTTTCTTATCATTACTGACCATTCCTCTAACTCCAGAAGAAAATTCAATCACTCCGATCATCTAGATCGACAGGAACAACCCAAAATGCATATTCCAGACAACTCTGAACTGCTCTTAGATTTTAATACTAGAATTTGTGATTTTATTTTTAAAATTCATAATTTTGTTTAGAGATTTGTTTCATAACCCTGAATCTATGAATTACTAAATTTGAATTTTGACTTTGCTTAAGCATTCTAGTACTTATAGTTCCAGAGTCAAGTAAATAACATTTTTACTTAATTTAAAACTCTAATCTAAAGTTTGAAATGAAACAAACCACTTTTGTTTCAATTCTTAAATCTTAATAAAGATCGAATCAAGTGATGATGTAATATTTACCAAATTCTTAATTTAAAAACAATAACAGACAAGAAACAGATAGACATTCAACATACATATACACATTCATATGCACAGCAGATTCACCAATACATAAACATGCAAAACATTCTCATTCCAGTAATCACATGCAACAGATATTCAAAACTTATGATTTTAAAAATGATTGTTACTCACCAATTTTAGAATGAAGACAGAGCTTCCATTTTTGAAAATAGCTTTGAAAACCTTTAGAGATTTAGTTGCTGGAATAGTCTTTTGAAAACTTGAGAACTGGAAGGTGCCTTTGTTTGATTTAAAACTTGTATGCCTTTGAAACTTGCTGAAAATGGCTTAAGGCTTGATTACAGATAGTATTGTATCTGCTTGCTCTCAAAACAGGGTTGAAGAATTGCAGGCTTGGGTTTAATTTGTGAAAATGCATTTCCAGGTTTAGTTTTGAAGAGGATACATGCTTAGATTTACATCTCAGATTTGGGGAGGATGTTGATTATAGATTCGTTTATGAGGAGTTTGTTTGAGGAAGTATGATTATCAGATTTTGTGTTTGAGAATAGGACTGAATTTCTTCTTGGCTTTGAATAGAAAAAGATAGAAAAGAAAATGAAGATGGGAAGCATATGTATTTATAAGTTAGAATGTGGTTTAAAAATAAAAGAAAAATCAAAATAAATAAAAAGACACTTGTTACAATATCTTGACATTTGTCATGTAGTATTATTAATTAGTTAACACATGTTATTTAGGTGTCTTAATTTTATTACACTTGTCTTTTTAGTAATTAATACATATTTTTATTTATTGTAAATGTAATTAAAACCCTTTCTTTATTTATTAAACACTTATCACTTATCTATTTATATATAGATAATTTTTAAAGAAATAAACCAATTATGTATATAAATAAAAGCTCATCCAAATATTTTAAAATCCAAAACTATTTAAAATATTACCCTTTTGAATTTCAAATTCAAATTCAAATTATATTCTTAAAATACAATTTAAAGTAAATTTAAAACAACACATCCAATTTGAAAATAACAATTTTATTTTATTAAAGTCTATTTGTTTAAAAACAAGACTTTATTCATTTATTAAATTTCAAACCAAAGCCAATCTATTTACAATATATTATAAATAGAAATCATTTTATTAATTTCTAAAAGATAAATTCACTAATTAAATATCCATTTAATTAGATTATTAAACCAATTCAAATTTGTTATCAAAGATTATCAAATCAATTTAATTATTTAAACAGATTATTAAATTGATATTGCCCCAAATTTCCGGGATATTACAATAAGTACCTCTTGAGTCTTTGAACTAGTTCATATATATTTGTTTCGACTAATGATGGTGTTTTATTGGTTGATGATTATTCTAGATGCACATGGATATATTTGTTTATCTTACCGCTTCTAGATCTGACACTATGTTCACTAGTTGCTTGTATACACTATTTCAATTCTAAATCCAAAAGAATTTCATTTAAAAGCTATAAAAGGATTAGAAGGTATTTGTTGCACACATCACGGTTTGGTCTATGATATCCAACTAATGATAATCTTGAGTCAAAGAGAAATTCAGATGCAGATTACACTGGTAACCTAGTTGATAGAAAAATTACTAGTAGAACATGCTTTAGGTAGAGACATCGCATTTTCAAAGAAAATATCTACATATTTTTTATGTCAACTGATTTTAAATTAGCAGTCATTTTTTTGAGAACCCCTTCCAGAAAATAGCTTTTGTTGACTTCGTTTCAGATTAGGCATTTCAGAAAATTTAATTTTATAATTATTTTTGGATTTGATCTTAAATGACTACATTAACTAATCCGACTCCCTATTGATTATAGAAAAGATAAATAGTGACTGAAAAAGTGATGAGTGTTGATATTAATCATATATTATGACTTGAGACAATATATTTAGTAAATTTCTTTAAAAATTTAAACAAGAGTTATAATAACTTTTGTTGGTAAAAACTCCATGACTATCTCTATTTCGACCAAATTTCTAACGACCATCACTCCAATATGGTATGTCAAAATGTGGTATTTTAAACGGGAAATTATTCTTTTTTATTTTTTTATTTATAAACATCCAAAGTATTCACTCTCATTTAAAAGTCCTCACGGTTATGCATGAGTGAATTACTTGGAATATATGTTTATGTGCTTTCATGCTCATTTAAAAGTCCTCACGGTTATGCATGTATGGAACACATATCAAAATTGGTTATCAAATAGACAAGTTGATTCTAATCCCATTTAAAAGTCCTCACGGTTTAAGTGTGGTTAGAAGATGCTTGAAATTCATTTTTTTTAAATTGGGAATGCTACTAATCTCATTTAAAAGTCCTAACGGTTATGTATGGTTAGTAGATATTCAAATTCCTGATATTAATATACCACAAATAGACACAACTATTAGGTTTTATATGCCGACATCACCCCTATCACTCTAAAGTGGAATATGCGCCTAACAGAGTATTTATGATTTTTGTTTGATTTTTTATTAAAATTTAATATTTATACTCAATTCGGTGTTAATGTTGTATTAATGTCTATCACTTTATCTCTATTTTTCTAACACTATTAGTCTTTTGCTGATAACAAAATGGGGAGAGAAAAGTTAAGATTTTGGCAAATAAAGGTCAAATATTTTGTTTTTTATCTGCATATTCCCATATAGGTTCATTTGCATATTTTTATTTATTTTCATGCATATATGAAGGGGGAGCTTTGTCGTAAAGAGGGAGCATTCAAATAGGGGGAGCAAATAGAGTTCATCAATGACCAAATACTTTTAATAAATTCAAAATCTTAAATATATCTTTGTTATCATCAAAAGGGGGAGATTGTTGAATATGCTAGTATATGATTTTTGTTTGATGATAATATATATATATATTCATTTAAATGTATTTTTTATTGTACGATTTTATTTTCACATAATTAAATAAATATTTGCTGAATAAATAAATAACACAGAATTTAAATTCAAACAGATATTTTAGTCAAACAAATATTTTATTACAATTCTGAATAGTACAAAATTTGAGCTTTCACTATATATACAAAATTTCAATTACAATACAACTTCAAATTACAACACAATTTTTCACTATACAATTGTTACATACATTTGGACCTCACTACATATCACTCATTCACTCGTATTTATCTTCAAATCTATTCCAGATTGAATCCATCATCTGAATTATCTGCAAAATAAACACTGACGCAGTAAAATTGAAAAAGAAATATTTTGCAGCACAAATTTAAATGTTGTTTTGAAAATATTATTTGCCTCAGTTATTTGGGTTGTTCGTCATCATTTTCGTTTTTGAATTCATCAAACACGAACAACCTGTGACATGCACAATGTATCACTGTACATGCCACAAGGCCATGCACACCGATATACACTTGATAAAACTACAGGGATATGTGAGCACAAGATCATACCTGAGCCATGAGTTGGATTCAACTCAGGTGCAATACAAAAGCATCACAACATTATTGAGTACAAGTTCTCATGCAACAAGAATCCAAAACCAGACCAGGCTAACAGGTGCACAAATGTGTATACATGAGAACAGACTCGACAGTGGTGTCATGAAGCAACCAACCCAGACTTGTACAAACCAGTGTGTACAACAAAGCACCAAACAGTTCAAGTGTTCAGATTCAAGAGATCAGAGCAAGTGGAGACCAAACCCAAGTGCAATATCAACACAAATGAACATAACCAGACCTGGCAAAATGAAAGCATGACAATACATATGGCACTAGAGCAATGAAATGACCGGAGGCAACTCCAAGCAGACCACACATGAACCAAACTTCAAAAGGAATCCAAGTTTTATCAACCCAAATCAATAAAATGAAAACTCGATACTGCAATAACAAAATCAAATCCAATGCAGACTCAAGTGAACACACAACATTGAAGACTTCATTCATATAAATCCATGAACAAGAACGACCAGACTCGAGTGAACATAGGCAGATTCACAACAATTATGCAATAGTGCAGACAATAATTACAGTGCATATGTGCATACAAGGATACATAACAAAGTGCAATGGGACTAAGCAAATCAACATGGCAACTCAATCAAGCTACAAATATGAACACATTAGAGCTCAAGTAATGCTAATCACACATACATATATACATATATATATATATATACATGGTAATACCTAGTGAAAATTGAAAGGAAACAAATGCAAACAGACCAAGCAAATGTACACACAATACAACCATACTTAGTGTGATGCCAGAGAACAGATACATGGTTTGAGAACCATGTACAAAGCAAATGACAGTGCTTATGACCACAAACATATATACATGAATAAACATGTACACACACACAGATATACATATATATATATGTATGTAGTGGAAACCAGACTAGACTTCATATGAAGTATACAAGCATTCAAATGATACTAGTCATCATAAACTAAAATGAATACAACATGAACTCAATGACAGTATGCAAGTGGAACAACACCAGACATGTTACAAGATCAGACTCAAGTAAATCACAACCAGAGGCAACAGCAAATCAACAACACATACACACACAGACATACATATGTATGTATGTACATATATGGTGATACAGCAAGTTCATACACAACAAATACAATCATCATAGAAACAAGCAGTGATAACAACATGACTCAAGTGCAATCGAAATGAAGTGCGACCAGATCAACTTACAATGAAGACCAGGCAGTGTACAAAATGAAGCAGCAGTGTTTAAAAAAGAATCAACTGGGGTCAACTATACATGAAGATAAATAAAATTCGTATACTAACACGATGAACAAGTCAGAGCAGAAAAGAATGAAACTTGCAGTTAATCAAAGTCAAATTCTCATCACAAATTCAAAAGGCCGAAATCAAAGGAGCGTAAAGAACGGAACCAAATCAGAAAACCAAACAAGCCGTGGTAATCAAGCAAAGCACATCAATAAAATATTCGAATTGAACCAGTCTAAACAAATCATATGTATTCAAGCAAAGTCGAACGGTAGAGCAAAATTAACGGACGAATTCAAATGAAATATTCGAAAGGAAATTAAGGGAATCGATCCCTATTTCAACCATTAACATCATCGGCAATCAGAGCATCGAGTTCAAGCATATCAACGAGAGTAATAAAGGAAATCACATACCGGTTTTATTCAATTCGAACTCGAAAAATTAAAGCAGCCGAGTGAAGTAAAAGCAAGACGATCTATCAACAAAGCAATCAACGCGAAAATATCTATTCAATCGATCAACTAGAATCTGTGTTTCAATTTCCAGAACCCTAATTTTCAGAAAGAAAGAGGAACGAACGAGGCAGCCATTTTCACAAAGCAAAGGATACAAGCCGAAGAAAATAAAGGGAGACGTCTCTTTTATTTTAAGTGGGTCGGTTTTGTGTTATTTTTATTTGGGCTTCAAACTAATTAGGGTTTTGTATTGTTATAGTATCATTTGTAATTTCTTTTAAAAACTATGTAACTTTCTAGTCGTGTGATTAGGGTACAAACTATGAGGCATAGTTTGATAATTCACAACTCAGTGGCTGAGTTGTGGCAGGGTTTTGAGCATAGAGTTAGGTTAGTCAATAGCGGGTGTCGCAAGTTTACGTGTGTATGTGTCCGACAACTTAATTTCTAGTAGAAACCTTGGGGGCAGCATGTAGGCAGGGTTTTGCCGAAGCTGGGTAAATCCATGTTGTTCTATTTCTGCCTTTTATTATTCTACTATTATCTGTGCTGCAATTATTTATATATTTCTGCAATAATAATAATTATTATTAGTATCACCCTATTCACCCCCCTCTAGGGTGAAATCGATCATACAGAAGTTTGATCCAAGATCCTAGTTTTTGTCATATTAACTTGGTTCTTCTGCCTTTCGGAGTGCTGTTTGAGTAGCGGTTCCTTGTCCATTCTTTGGTGGAAATTCAGCAGCTGTCGCTTGATCCCTTCTGCCCCGGTCAGTCACAGGACGTTAGGGAAGTGGATATAATGCACCGTTTTTTATTTCAATTCCGAATCTAGAATGTTGGGGGCACTGCACTATGGCACAGCTTCGGGTGCATAAATATATTAGATATATTCAAAATAATCAGTAAATTAACTTGTTTAATGTAATTAATTAAATAAATACAAAATATTTTAACATAAAATATTATTTTAATTCAATAAATTGATTGGATTAAATGCTAGTTTATTAATTACATAGGCCCATTAGGATCCAAATAATGAAAATTTTAAATTGACCCATTTCACCTGATGCCAACACTGGAAGGACCTAATAATAATCCCTTCCAATTCCCCTCTAATGAAAAGTTCTTATGGAGTTCATGAAGTTCAATCGCTTGCATTTTGATTTCCAATGCTTCCTTCATCTTAAACCCCTCTAGGTTACTTCCCCAAATTTTTCGTAGGTCCCATTTCATCTAATCTCCTTGTGGATGCAAATCAAATCCAAACGACTAAAGATAACTAGCAATATCTTCAACTCTCGATGAAAGCACAAAAAAGATTAGCTAAATAATTAATCTTACACTCATAAAAGACTATGTAGAACACATAACCAAGGATGTAGTTATTAGTTTAGATTATATGAGGCTTTTAGTCTTTGATTCATGCTTGTTAAACATTCTAAGATTACATTTCAGATTAGATCTGCAACGACCGGGATTTTTCGAACCTCGAAAATCGACACTAATACGTCCACTGTATTACATGCCGAGCAATCGAATGCCGAAAAACCCGATAGTTAGGGAAAAAGTAAAGAAGAGGTAGAAGAAAAGAGAAACAATAACACAAAATCTCACAATCGTAGCGGAACAATATATAATAGATAATAACATGTCTTTATACAAAAAGAGCTATAAATGTTATTTATACATAACATCATTAGAATTCAACAAATAAACAACTCAATACTGGACAATTATAATAACTTGTCCTCACTAGTGCTGACTGTACAGCCTAACACACACATCGGAATGTAACCAAGTACATGGGATACGTCTCTGTCATCCAGCTTATCCCTTGAGCTCCATAGCATCCTATCCTGAATCTGTAATACTCGATCCGACCCGAGCATTATAATAAAATAACACCCGAGTTAGTCTGGAAAACCAGCATGAGAAGAACACACTCAATTTGAATTATTACTGTTATAAAAATTCTTTGAAATACAAAGGTATCTCGTAAGACCATGCCACATATAAGCACGATGGGTTTTTACGTTACGATAACCAAAACACTTTTATAGTAAGTCCAGTGATATTATAATAGTGTCTAAACACAAATACTTATTCAAATAGCCGAAATTGTTACATTAATTAAATTCTAGCATACTAGGCTCTACAACCAAAACCGTTAAGACTCGTATTGGAGAATGGATTTCCATACAATGACTAGGCATTGGGGTACCACCTATCACGGTACACATCTAGAAAAATGTACCAAGGACCTCGCCGGGATCCCCTATAACACAAGACCGGCCTACCCCTAACCTAGATAGTACATAATATGTTACCACCTCGGGTGTTCCCACCCTTATCGAGAGCTCTTTTCCCATGCACCACTATATCCATAATTTATAATATATCCGATGGTATCTAGAAAGCTAATAACATACCCTAATTGGGTGCGACCCACTTAGCCTTGCTTCATCTCCCCTGATTTCCAGTCATTCTGGTTGATGAGGCTTGAGGCTACGATTACCTTTTTAAGGATTTTTCACTTAGAATGCTCATAGTCCTCCAATGACAATGTGCTGAACGAAACCGAAGGCACTATTCCTACTACACCCATTTTGGAATCGTCCTCCGGATTAGTAGCGATTAGCCCTTGTACTTCAATGCTCCATCTTCGATTCCTTGCTCTTGTCTTCACTTCGAAAACGTATTCGTTGGATCGAAGTGGTTTTCGAATAACTTATTTGATCCCGATCTCTTCGAAACAACGTCCGTATTTTCGGTAAACTCAACCCGGTTCTTTAGGAAATAAACAGACGAAAATAAGATCGGAGATAATCTCCTAACCGTTAGTGGATGGATTTTCTTATCATCGTCCTAGAAGAACGAAATGACTTTATACGTATAGTATAACACCTTCCGACGGTAACTATACCATATAATCCTCGTGTTTCTCCTAGATATTTCCAAAGTTATGTTTTCAGTTCAGATTTGATAGTCGGTTATTTAACTATCAAATAAACAATCATTCAACCAAAGCTTTCATTTCCCACCAAAATCACTAAGCCTTATTTAATTTAAATTTCAATAAATTGAATCTCTTTATCAAAAGCTATATGCTTATCTCACCATATTTAGTATATTCATAAATCATTCCCTTCAAAAATATTTGATTACTTTTTCTTTTTAAAATAAATATGGAAAGCACCATGCAGTATCAACTATGGATTCGCAGCTCAATGATTACGTCTCTATCCCAGAGAAATCCAAACTCAACTACAGACAATCTCTACCTCCGATTTCCACCATGAAAGTATACCATTACTTTCTGAAAACTTTATTTAATAATTAAATATACTTTTAAACAATTAAAATAATTACATAACTTTGAACAATAATTAATTCAGATTTATTAATAAAATTCTAATCGATTTACAAGACTTGTTTATAAAACTTATAATTCATTTTGACAATTTAAAAATATATAAATAACTATCTTTCTAAAATATTTTTATGCTAAAACATTTTTAGGTTCCCTAGTTTAATACTTAAAAATCCTCTTTTTAAAAAAACTCAACTTCTCGATAATTTTTTTAATTCCAATATAACCAATCTGATATTCATAAATCTCTCTTGATTTATCCCCAATCAATTTACGGCCCCAATTTCAATAATCCTTTTTTCACATTTCCAAAGGTAAAAGCTATCATTTCTTTTTAAACCGATTTACCCATCTCATTATAAATTCTTACCTTGAATTTATGTCTTCATCTTATCAAATGATAATCATTTCACTTTATTTATAAACATTGTTTATAAATCCCATAGTCTCATTTCCTGTTTATAATGGTATCACATCACTTAAATCCATTATAAATCAATTTCTAAATTAAATTCCATTTACAAATCAATTTCTTAAATAACCCAAACTATATTCCAAAACCAAGCCAATCTCGGTTCTACTTCCATTTCATAATTTAGAAATCTTATTTAAGATCCAGTATTACCAATTTTATATTTATTTCCAAATTCCCTTATATTCCCCCAACTATTAGAAATATCGACTTTTAAAACCTTTTATATTTAAAACAAGCATCACTTAAGAATTATATTTAAAATCCTTTATTTACATTATTCCAAAACCTCCATTTTAAATATCATGGAATAGTCAAGTTCAAAGTCAAACTATTTATTTTATCCAAACAAATTTCTTTAATTAATCCAAATTTCAATATAAATACTTCACTTCCAAAATCCCTTTTAAATTTCTTTTCAAATTCAAAATATATATTTATGGTATTTTAAAATACCAAAATCAAGGCCAGTGCTACCATAGCATCAATAAATTTAAATCACACTATAATCTATCACGGATTATTTAAACATATCATATATAGCTATGTATGAAATTATATTCAATATTTTTGAGGAATCCAATTGGATCCCTCCAACCTGTTTCCCTGCATCCACAGATGTTAAACGACATAAAAATACCAATCCTGCTTCGAGGCGGGATATCACTGTAATGCCCCACTCCGAGAGCCTCATTAACAAAGAGTATTATAAGGATAATACCGTCTACTAATGCGGACAATGGAGTATAATGGAAGCGACCACGTGTAATCTTACTTTAACTATCTACTGAACTTGTCGAAAAGTGGAATCTATTTTTTTCGTCTCATGTGGTTTGACATATTCGATAAATACTTAAAGCAAAACTACAATGGTTAAAAGATCTATCAGAACAAAGCATAATAGCAAAATGAACATCATCACAGAACAACATCAGATAATAAGCAAATAGTCTCAGCACAATACAACATCAAGTACATATCCAAATATAAAAGTGGATACAAAGCCACTACTCACACATCCGTGAGTCAAAAGAATATACACAAGATAGTCATAATATCAGAGTATCATAAAGGATGGATAACAAGTAAAGCTATCTATAGTATAGCGGATCTATCCAAAGCAGAAGCACCGAAGTATGCTAAGTCCAAAGCGACCTAACCTGAAACAACTCGGTCTGACCCGAGCATAAAATACTCGGGTCAGGCTAGCTAAACAAATCAGTTAGATAAATTGAACAATAATCATGATAAGATAATGAGGCAACATATAACATAATAATCTCCAAAAGAGAAACATATATCATGGTAATAAAGATCAAAATCTCTCACATAGAGAAGAAACAAACATCTAAGTAGAGATGTATAACAAGCCTCATATCATCGGCATAACATAAACACAAGTGCCAGTGTAGGCATAAAACAAGTTCCACAAGGTAGTCATGCTTATATCGTGTGGTTGCATAAAACCATCACCGAATGGCGCTACACGAGGGAATATAAATCACACAGGAAAACATTAGCACGCTAGTACTGTACTCAATCACACAGGAAATATACCTCAGTAACACACCCATCACTTTAGCTAAGGGGCAACACCTAAAGGAGACAGTCCGAAGACACTATCCATAAGGTGATGAGCCAGAAGGAGACAGTCCGTAGACACTATCCCAAAGGCAAATAAACCCAAGGGAGACAGTCCGAAGACACTATCCCAGAGGTATCACTCAGGAAACACGCCGTAGTGGTAAAGGCTCGTAGGCCCAGTACTCGTTTACCACTAACGGTAGGAATGTGTCACGAACTCTTAGCAAGGAACCTGTAAAGTAGTAATGTGAGTCCCATACCCCAAAGTTCACACTAAACGGTTTACTAACAAATCATAAGCTTCCACACTCAAAGCAGTAAAAAGTTCACCTCATGTCATCGGTAAACTAGGCCAAAAGGCCAAAACGATCAATCAAATAGATCGGGGATTAATCGAAAAGATAAACGCACGGATTCATGGTCCGTGTTTTACCTAACCATTTAATCACCTTTCTACTTCGCTCGAAGTGCAGAAGAGTGTATATTTTACTTAGAAAATAGTTGGAGAAAGCATATTTTTAATCGTTTGAAAACCTCTTTATAAATAACCTTTGAAATCCTCCTATTATGGAGTAATTAATTTAATATTTAAAATGATACTAAATAATAGTTTCAAAACTAATTTGATGGAAAATCTTTAAAATGATTATAAAATCCGTGCACGAAACCTAGAGACAAATCTCAAAGAAATCGGAAAAACTCTGAAAAATAGTCGAAATTATACCAAGTATAAATCGCTGAAAACAAGTCGAAGTCACTAGTTCGACGGCAGGTTTGAACCTGCAAACCGAGTCCAAATGGCATTAAAATTGGCAGGCATGTAGACCAACATCCCTCCTCCAAACTGAAAAAAGAATCGGGCAATTCCAACTTGAAACGAAGAAACGACATCGTCTCAAAGTCGGACAAAAATCACAAAACTCTGCTATGTCAAAACAGTGCAAAGGTCCAACTTCGACGACATGGTCGAAGGGTCATATGAACCCAGATCTGGATGAAAATTTTCAGGAGAATATTACAGTACTCCTTTTTTGATATGCAACAATAATCGTTTGGTTGCGACTTGAAACGTGGAAATGGCAACGTCTCAAAGTTGGTCCGACGATAACCGAAAATGATCACTGTTGTAAAACAGTTTCTGGGTGCTACTTCGGCAATAAAACGAAGTACCTAACGCACCCAGATCTAAACCAAACTTTGCAGGGTTGAAGATCTCGACCTCATCTTTCCAACGAGACCAAAATCGATGAAATCCGACATCGGACCTACTCGCAGCGAGGTCGCGAAGTTGGACGTTTGAACTAAAATTAATCACTGTTTTTTTTTCAAAACAGTTTCTGGGTGCTACTTTGGCAATAAAAATGAGGTATCAAACGTACCCAGATCTTAACCAAATTTTTCAGGGTTGAATATCTCGACCTCATCTTTCCAACGAGACCGAAATCGATGAAATCCGACATCGGACCTGCTCGCAGCGAGGTCGCGAATTCGGACTATCAAACTGGAAAACAGGGTGTTTTCAGTTGAAGATGAGCAGTATATCATAAGCAGTATTTGATGATCAGAAACTTGCAAACCAACATTCCAACCATAGAAAATATCAAATGGGTTTCTAGCTAGCATTTATTACCTTTCACCAAGCAAGAGAATGATCAAACACAAAGATTAGCAATCCCCAAGCAAGAAGATGAAGATCAATGAGCTTGAGTCAATGAAAATGCACAAAAACAATGATTACTAATTTATTTCAGAAATCAAAGAATGAATTAGAGGTGGGTTTTGTGATTGCTATTACCTCTTTTAATGGTTTGGATTAACTCTCTTTGATTTGGTGTAGATTGGAGTTTTGATTAGGAGGCCATGGCTAGGTTTAGGAGCTTTCTAATTAGGGTTTAGTGGTTATGAATTGAAGTGTTGGGTGAAATGGGAGAGTAAAAGATAATTTATAGGCTAATGGTTAGGGTTATTGGGTCTAATACCCATTAGGACTTAGTATTATTCATGTGTATATAGATAGGAAATTTTCTCTAAGTACAATCTACATACAGATTACTAAATACATTTCAAACCATAGAAAATTATGAAAAGATGTTAAAAATTATTTTTAGCCATTTCATAAAATCCTATATCAATAATATTTTACATTTTAACCCCTAATTTCCCCAAAACACCGTTTATAGTTAATATTAGCCAAAAATCACCATTTTGCAAATAAATTGCAAATTAAATTCCCAAATCAAATATTGCACTATTTACATATATAAAATTTTGCAATATTATAAATTTCAAATTTCCCTAATTAATTTCCATAAAATGCTCCATTTTACACTTAAGCCCAAAAGTATTAATTTATTCAAAATAACTAAATTTTGAACAAATTAGCCACATTATAAATTCATTAATAGCTCCAATTAAATTAAAATCACAATTTTAATTTATTATTTGGTAATTGCAATAACGGGTTGTTACAGACTCCTCCCTTAAGAAAATTGCGTCCCCGCAATTCCTTAATATGGAAGTTATCTATAACATGTAATCCTCAAAATAAATCAAACAAAGGTGAAGTAAAGATACTCACCAGAAACAGATGAAGATAGAAAACTAGGATAAGTACGCTCGATAAATTCTTTGGTCTCCCATGTGCAGTCCTTAGGATTAGACGACCATTGGATTTTAACAAGCGGGACCTCTTTGTTTCGAAGGCGTCTAACCTTCGAATCAAGCACACGAAGAGGTTGCTGGTCAATAGATAGATCAGGGGAAATCTCTAAATCCGGTATAATAAGCGGGTCAATAACAGAATCAGGATTGCGGACACACTTGCGAAGCTGAGAAACATGGAACACGTAATGCATTCCAAAAAAATGAGCAGGCAGAGCAACACAATAAGCTACGGGGCCAATGCGTTCCGTAATAGGAAATGGTCCGACATAGCGAGGATCCAATTTCCTAGTGGAGCTAAAACGCACAACCCCCTTCATAGGAGATACTCGAATAAATAAATGATCCCCAATCGAGAATTCAAAAGGCTTCCTACGGTTGTCCGCGTAGGATTTCTAATGGCTTTGCACCTCTTTCATTCTCTGACGAATAAGAATAATCTTCTAGGAAGATTCCCGAACTGAATCTAGACCAAGAATAAGCTTCTCGCCAGATTCTAACCAACAAGATGGAGAACGACATGGCCTTTCATATAAGGCTTCGAAAGAAGCCATGCCAATACTCGACTGAAAACTGTTGTTGTAGGAGAACTCCACAAGTGGCAAGTGGTCCTCCCAACTACCTCCAAAATCAAGGATACAACAGCGAAGGAGATCTTCCAAGACACGATTCACTCTCTCAGTCTGACCATCAGTCTGAAGATGATAAGCAGTAGGAAAATTCAGCTTTGTGCCTAAAGCTGATTGAAGACACTTCCAAAAGTGACTAGTGAATAACGGGTCACGGTCACAAACAATGGAACTAGGGATACCATGAAGTCGAACGACTTCCTTCACATAAAGCTTAGCCAAAAGAGGAGCAGTCCGAGTGGACTTAATCGGAATATAGTGAGTGGACTTGGTCAATCGATCAACGGTGACCCAAATAGAAGTATGGCACGACCTCGATCGAGGTAGACCGTCAATAAAATCCATCGAAATCTGATCCCATTTCCACAATGGAATCTCTAATGGCTGAAGAAGACTGGAAGGGCGCTGATGCTCGGCCTTGATAAGTTGACAAGTCATGCAATTGCTCACATAAGTTGCAACATCACGCTTCAGGCCTTCCCAATAATATAAGCGACACCTGTCGGCATACATCTTGCTAGAACCAGGATGAATGGTATACTTAGTACGATGACAATCGTCAAGAATGTCACGCCTAAGTGTAGAATCAGAAGGCACAATAACACGGTTCTTCTTGCGTAGGCACTGATGAGAATCAATACTGTAATCCAATGACGTCTCATCACTGGATCCAGTCTCAACAAGATGAATGAAAGGCAATAAATCTGGATCTTGCCACTGAGCATGGGCAATGCGACCCAATAAGCTAGGTCGAGCTTCCAGACCGAATAATAATATCGGAGAATCAGGAGGCGGAGCTCGATCACGAATATCACAAATAGTAATGTCTCAAGAATATCCCATTCGGCTATCATCATAGAAACTACAACCGAATGCTTGCGACTAAGCGCATCTGCTACAGGATTACCCTTGCCAGAGGTATACTGCATGTCAAGGTCTTATGAGGCAAGGAACTCAAGCCATCGCTGCTGCCTCATATTAAGATCCTTTTGAGTGAAGAGATATTTCAAGGACTTATGATTGGTATAAAGAATGAAACATTCGCCCAATAAATAATGGCGCCATATCTTCAAGGCAAAGACTATGGCAGCTAACTCAAGATCATGAGTAGGATAGCGAACATCATTCGGACGTAGTTGCCTAGAAGCATAGGCAACCACCCGATTCTTCTGCATGAGAACGACACCGAGACCGCTACCGCATGCATCAGTATAGACAACAAGATCGTGGTTTCCTTCGAGAACCACAAGAATAGGAGCATGAGTGAGAAGTTCTTTCAATCGCTGAAAATAATCTTCACACTTGTCTAACTAGATATAACAGACGCCCTTACGAGTAAGGGTAGTCAATGGAAGAACAACACGGGAAAAGTTCTTTATGAACCGACAGTAATAACTTGCCAGTCCCAGGAAGCTACGAATCTCATGCACATTCTCGGGTCGGTTCCAATTCTGAATGGCTTCGATCTTGGCGGGATCGACAGATATGCCTTCAAAAGATACAACATGACCCAAGAACCTAACCTCATTCTCCCAAAAGTGGCATTTGGAGAATTTGGCTCTAAGATGATGAAGACGAAGTGTATCCAAGACAATCCTGAAATGATGGGTATACTCTGTCTCGGATCTAGAATATATCAGAATGTTGTCAATGAATACAAGAACAAACTTATCGAGATATTCCCGGAATACTCGATTCATGAGATCAACAAAGAATGCAGGAGCGTTCGTCAAACCGAACGGCATGACTAACCACTCAAATGAACCATATCGAGTGCGAAAAGCTATAAGTGGCACACTATCATCCGCAACTCGGAGCTGATGAAATCCTGTGGCAAGGTCAAGCTGAGAAAAGACCTTCGCACCACTTAACTGATCAAACATATCGTCAATCCGAGGCAATGTATAACGATTCTTGATAGTCACCTCATTAAGCTTGCGGTAATCAATGCAAAGCCTAAGAGAACCATCAGACTTCTTTACGAAGACCACCGCGGCACCCCACGGTGAAGAACTGGACTGAATAAAATGCTTTGCTTCGAGTTCTACTAATTGCTTCTTGAGTTCCTCATTCTCCTTTGTAGACATCCTCGTGGGAGGACGACTAACTTGATGAGAACCGGGAATGAGATCAATACGGAACTCAATAGCCCGCTTAGGCGGTAAACTCGAAACTGGCTCAAAAATATCAGGGTAATCCCGAACAATAGGAATACGAGATATATCACAATCATCATCTCATGAATCAAGAGCACATAGAGAAGCTTCAAAGATATCTACATCCCGAAGAACAAGAGCTAACAGAGCGGAAGAGTCAGGGTGACTAAGAAATAGTACCCGCTTAGAACAAATGATCTTGGCATCGTATCGAATGAGCCAATCCATCCCCAATATCATGTCGAAACCCAAATAAGCCATAACGTGTAGATTCGCACGGAAAGAAAAGCCACAAAGATCAATATCAACATTCTCACAAAGCAAGCTAAGGGTCGTGGATCCGCCAATGGGATTCACAATCCTTAGAGAAGAAACCAAACAAGAAACATCCAAAGACATAATATCAACAAGTTCCTTTGATACGAATGAGTGAGAAGCACCCGTATCAAAGAGAACTCTAATAGACTGATCATGAAATAAAATAGAACCTTCGAGAACGGATGGATGCGTACCTCGAGGTTGAGATGAAGATGCAGGAGCCTTGGCAGCATTAAGCTTGCCAGATCTAGGAGGTGCAGTAGGACAAGCGGAAATAAGATGACCCTCCTTCTTACAATAGCGGCAGATAAGAGGTTTGGCACACTCTTTAACCATATGGTCGGTAGATCCACAGTTGAAACACTTTCGAATGGAAGGTGTTCCACTAGGCTGAGACTGAGGCTGAGAACCAGAACCAGAACTGATGAACTTCTTCTTCTTTTTCTAGGAAGAGGAAGAATTAGGCTTGTGGAAAAACATCTTCTTGTTGGGGGTGCTTGAGCACCTCAACATCCTCATCACTATCCTTCTCCCTCTCGATTGCTTCAAGGTGAAGCGCCGAATCTACAAGCTCTTCGAATGAAAGCTTGAGTTGAAGCATCAGTTGCTTCTTGAGGTACTTCGTCAGACCCTCAACAAATTTGAGATTCTTCTTATGTGGTGTGCTAATGAACTCGAGGCCGTACTTGGACAGGGCCTCAAAAGAAGAAACATAATCTGAAACAATGGATTTCCCTTGCTTAAGATCAATAAAGCGGCGGGCAAGAGAGATCTTCTCAGATTTTGGAACAAATTTGAGCATGAAACACTCACAGAATTGAGCCCAAGTAAGAGTGGTCTCATCGACCCCGACAATGAGAAGCTCATACCAATCCAAAGCGCGGTTCTGAAGCATACTGGAAGCTACAAGAACTCTATCATGATCAGGAAGAGTCATGCGAGAAAAGATGCGCTTGCATACGCGGATCCATGCCTGGACCTCAAGAACAGACTCGGAGCCATTGAACGGCTTGCCCCCGAGATGTGAGAAATCATTGCAAAGGCGCGTAAAGGCAGACTTGCGCGGTGCATCAGAAACTAGAGTAGGAGGCTGAGAGTTCCGAACAAGCTCCATAATCTGATCGGTTGTCATAAAAACGCCTCCCGGATGTGGGTCACCGGATTGCCCAGCATCCGTAGAACGATGGGTCCTACCTCTTCCAGGAACACAGAAAGTTAAGATAAGATACGAGTTAAGCACGATTCAAAGATAGATAATTCAAAGTGGAATACTACAGAGTATAAATGTATTCCTAAACATATTCCTAACTTATCTATCCAATGTCATGAGGAAAGGGCTTTGTAATTTTGAAGCATACTAGGATGTATTGTACTAAGTGTTACTGTTCTGTGTTTATTATACTTAGTTCTGAACCTCGCTTTGATACCAAGCTGTAACACCCTACTCCGAGAGCCTCATTAATAAAGAGTATTATATGGAAAATACCGTCTGCTAATGCGGACAATGGAGTATAATGGAAGCGACCATGTGTAATCTTACTTTAACTATCTACTGAACACGTCGAAAAGTGGAATCTATTTTTTTCATCTCATGTGGTTTGACATATTCAATAAATACTTAAAGCAAAATTACAATGGCTAAAAGATCTATCAGAACAAAGCATAATAGAAAAATGAACATCATCACAGAACAACATCAGATAATAAGCAAATAGTCTCAGCACAATACAACATCAAGTACATATCCAAATATAAAAGTGGGTACAAAGCCACTACTCACACATCCATGAGTCAAAAGAATATACACAAGATAGTCATAATATCAGAGTATCATAAAGGATGGATAACAAGTAAAGATATCTATAGTATAGCGGATATAACCAAAGTGGAAGCACCGAAGCAAGCTAAGTCCAAAGCGACCTAACCTGAAACAACTCGGTCCGACCCGAGCATAAAATACTCGGGTCAGGCTAGCTAAACAAATCAGTTAGATAAACTGAACAATAATCATGATAAGATAATGAGGCAACATATAACATAATAATCTCTAAAAGAGAAACATATATCATGGTAATAAAGATCAAAATCTCTCACATAGAGAAGAAACAAACATCTAAGTAGAGATGTATAACAAGCCTCATATCATATCATGTATAACAAACATCTAAGTAGAGATTATAAAATCTATAAAATTAACTTTTAGATATTTAAAAACAATTAGATATTCCAATTTCAAATAACCTAAAATTCTGAGTCGTTACAAGATCTATAGAAATTAAGATAATATGCAATATTGTAAATTAAATAAGGATAGACAAGAACATAAGATTTATAGTGGTTCTTTTATATCTACGTCAACTTTAAGTTGTTTCTATTATTTTTTTACAATGGTTTCCATAAGTAAATACTGTTATGATCTCAGATTCCCATACCTTTATATTCTTTGTCCTCAAGATGACAACCAGTTTTTTTCCAATTGAATTACTTCGATCATCGCAATTCACAACAACACTATCTTGAACAATGCCTAAGTCATATAATAACCATTTCAAATAGAGTGACTCCTTAGTTGCTTCAGCAACAACTGTTAACTCAGCTTTTATAGTATATAATTGAACTACTCTCTAACTAATAGTTTTACCCCTAAGTGCAAATACAAAATGCGAAGGTTGACTCCTGTGATATATAACGCTGTAATAATCAGAATCCTATTAATCAAATAAATTTCAATCCTTCTCATCACCACAAGTAAATCCAAAATTAGGAGTTCCCTTAAGATACTTCAAATAACTATGATAATTTCCCAATGCAATTTCTCAAGATTATCCATATATCGACAAACCATTTCAACTAAATGAGGAAAATACGGCCTAATACAAACCATATAGTAGGTCAAACTTCCAACTATACTAGCATATGATATCATGTCCTTATAAGCCCTCTCTTAATCTAAATTGGAGAGCCTTTTTATGAAATCTTTATATGCCAAGCAATCGATGTACTATTGGCATTTCCCTTATCCAAGCTAAACTGATCAAACACCTTTATACTCTTTGTGGATTAATACATATTTCAATCTTTTTATCTTTTGAATGCCCATGATTTTCTTTACTTCACTAAGTTCCTTCATTCAAATTTCAAAAATGCAATTCTAATTTGATTCGCTTTTTATCCTTAGAAGAAACAAGCATGTCATCCACATACAAAAGTAAGTATCTCCCGTCACCATTTTCCATATGTTTGAATAAACCAAGCATATTTTATACTTCTATCGACACCAATACTAATCATTAATGATTAAACCTCGTATACCATGACCTAAGTGACTATTTAAAGACATAAAGTAACATTTTAAACTTGCAAACCCAATTAGGCTTTCCATCTACTATAAATCCATATGGTTGCTTCATATAAATAATTTATCCTAAGTCTCAATGTAAAAAAGTTATCTTCCAACTGCATGTCATAAACAACAATAGTAACAAACAAATATGTATTAATTTATGCCAGTTCGGGTCTTTTCGAGTCAGTTTAGTTTGGTTTTGCAGTTCTTGGTTCTAATTGCCAGCCCTAATTATGGTTAAACTCCTAGCATGGAGACCATTTATGATCGTAGCTAGGTGTACTTGAACTATTTGAAGTGAAGCATTACTCAAAAAATCATTGTATAAGGTAAGTATCACTGTAATTGGCAATCAAATTAAAATAAAAAAATCTAGCCAAAGTAAATTAGTTAATTGATAAATGTTATCAGATTAAACCAAGGACTTTATAGTGGCAATTAAAAACAGGTATTAATAGATTTTTTGACTTAAAACAAACTCTAAATATTTAAGTGATACAATGATAATGAAAAGAATACGTGTACAATATGTTGTTAGTAGGTGAGCTTAATATAAGTTAGAAATTGGATTTCTCTTAAATGATCTATAGCGATTAAACTTGTGCTTGATACTGTACTTCAGCAAAGTCTGTATAGACTTTGGTATGTAAATTGTTCAAGTATTGATTGAGAACCGAGTTCACTCCATTACAACTGTGTTGTTAGTTATTTCCAAATTCACCGATGCAAAATAAATCTATAAATATTATAAATTAATAATAAAATTAAATAAAAATATTGTATTAAATATTAGTTATTTATTTGAAGCTTGAAAATTATTTAACACGACATATAAAATTTGTACATTGATTTAATTAACGAACGGCATTGGATAAATTAATTAAATAAACGATTTAAAGTGTCAAATCATTTTGGCTAATTGTTTGGAAGCCCAAACATGCCCATGGTGGGGTCGACCATAACATAAAGGTAAGGGAGGGGACTTGATCTCATAGAGTTGAGAGAAAGTGGATAGATATATGTGATCTAACTGGCAATAAATAGCCACCCCTTTCTCATTATCTCCTGTAATAGCCCGTAAAATCAACCATAAATAAATTAAGTGAATTAAATTAAATAAGATAGGATTGAAAATGGAAATTTTATAAAATTTGGAATTTGACCCTAAAAGTTATCCCGTTGCGTTCGTGGCGAAATCCTAATTTGTGTCCATGTATAATATGCTGAAAACGGAGCTCAAACGGAGTAGTTATGAGAATTTGAAGTTTTTAGATTTAAATTAATTTAGTTCGAATTCAAATTCAAATGAATATTTTAATTTAGGGTTTGAAAATTAATTGTAGGTTTACTTAGGGGTTAGGTAAATGTTAAGTTAAATAATTAACGTTAAAAGTTAACTAGGTAATAAAACAACGAGTTACGGAAACAAATCAACGTTGCCGAAATAAGAGGAACGGTCGACCTATAAGACCCAACTGGTCGACCCCTAGCAGTCAAGCATTCGAGCATAGGCAGTTGATTGCTGCCTCACAGTGGCGGCTGGGGTTTTGTGATGTTAAATGGTCTAGATTTATTTGTTTTTAATATAGTTTCATCCCGCGGTTCTGGTACATTTAAATCCTATAAATATAACTGTAACAACCCAGAATTTTGAACAAATTTAAAGTGAAAATATTTAATTTATTTTAAATATTTGAACAGTAATTTAATTTGAATCCCCGATATAACTTTGAAAAATTCGCGATTAAACTTTAAAATGTAATCTATTGAATGCTGAATAAAAATTCGAATCTTCAATTTTAAGCTAAAGAAAAATATTTCAAAATCTTTTAAAATTCGTATTAATAATACTGAAGGTAATAGAACTTTCAGAATTGAATTTGAAACTGTTCTGTTCAGTTTTGAATTTTATTGTCCGAATCGATATTTAAAAATAGCGTTCCGGGGCACAGTCTCGGAATTCGATGAAACTAGTTCCATTGGGTCCGTAATATTGTATTATTGTCGGATTTCAATTTTCGTAGTTATCGGAGTTGTTATGTGAGCATACGACATGTAAACGCATTGAAATTAAATCAAATTCAATTTAAATTTAAAAAAATTTAAATTTGTCAACACAGTAGAGATTCCTGATCTTGTTTCACCTTAATGCCGACCTACTCTTTGCTTAACCACGTTCTTTTGTCTCCCCTCCCTTCTCTGTCAAAATACACAAAAGGAAATCATTTCGTTCAAACCAAAATCTGCTCGTCTTCATTTCAAAAGAAAATTTCAAAAGAAAATAAATGGCCGAAGCCTCCTTCATTCAGGAATGAATCGCGAGCAATTTAAAATCTCAATTTCCTTCCTCTTCGCAAATCAAAATGAAAACCCCTCCCACTCGTTTCCAGTTTAAATTGAGTCCCCTCTTCCTTTATCTGCTCAAAGAAAATTCACCAACCAAATAAAATAGATGTTGTCTTCTTTGAAATCAAAATGGAGTCCCGCTTCACAGTTTCGTTCGAACGAAAACTAGAGAGGAGCTGCTATTTTCAATCGACGAAGGGGAGAAGGAAATCGCGTGGCCAATTGGAACCGAGGAGAAAAATCTCACGCAGCCGAGGCGTTCGAGTAGTGCGGTGGTCGACGTCAGGCCGCGTGTGCGTTCGCGTGCGAAGTGGAATCGTGGATTGCGAATCGAGAATAGACATCGTCGAGCAAGGCCAATGTCGCGAAGCTCGCGTTCGACTGGAGGCAACTAGGGCTTCCAATTTGGTGGGAGGCGGAGCGACGATAATGGTGGTTGATGGCGTTCGTGAATGAGGCGACGTCGAGACTACGTTGGAATCGTGTGGAACGGCGACGAGGGCTGCTAGGGTTTGGAGTTCGTCTCTGGCCGATGGATGATGTCTCGACGTCATTAGCATGTTCACTGTAAGGTTTACAGTTCCTCGATTAAAATTTATTCATATATTTGTATATGCGAGTAAATTTATAGTAAAAGATAGGTTTACAGTAATAGGAAATTGATCTGTTAAGCAGTTTGTTTTAAATATTAAGTTAACTTTGGTTTGAATTTAATTAAATATTAGATGTGTAGAAAAAGGAAAGTATTTGCTTAAAACTGTATCACTAGTTAAAAAATTAAATTTTTAGAGTTAAAGAATAAATTATTAAACGATAATTTATCATTTGATTGTTCGAATATTAATAAATTTTATTAATATTTGTACAAGGTATAAATCAAGAAATCGAATCGAAGATGGGAATGCAAAATAAATAGCAGAGGTGAGATTTTTCTCACTCGAATGAAATGGATTTCTACCGTTATTGATTTGATATGATTGCTATTTGGATGTGATATTAGATATAGTAGGATATATCTATATATATAGCAATATATACATATTGGCATATGTATATATTGGATTGATTGATTTCCCGCCTCGTATAGCGGATGAGACCCTATTGCGCCGTTAGTAAGCGGATATTTTTATAAAACCCATATACCGCGATATTCCACCTCGAAGTGGAATTGGTATTGTGCTAACGTCTGTGGATGCAGGGAAACAGGTTGGAGGGATCCAACTGGATTCCTCAACAGTATTTATTTATTTATAGATATTGTGATGTATATTCTGTTATCATATGTTGATATATGATGTTGTTGTTGTGATTGACTAATTGGTGTTGTTGCATCATCGGAGTCAAGTTTTGAAGTTTAAAAATAACGACTTTTACTTTAAAAGGATTTTAAAGTGATTTTTGGAAGTAGACGTTTTATTTAATTTTTGAATTAATAAATAAACGTTCAGATTTTAAAGTTATAAAAGTTAAGATTTGTGAATTATAACCAAAAGGTAATTTCTTTTGAAATAAATAGTTAAGAAATTTATAAAATGGTTTTAATTGGAATTTTTGAATTATAAAAAAAACGATGTATGTAAAAGATGTACAAGATTGATATTTATAACTTTAAAATGTTGGTATTATAAAACGAGTTTTTATAAGCGTTAAAATGAATTTTTAAGAATTTATAAATAAATGAAATTTATAAATTGTGAACTTATAAATGGAAACGATTTTGTAAAATAAATGAATTATAAGTATTTAACTTATAATATGGATTGTGGTATAAAATCTAGTTATGAATTGAATTGGTAAATAAAGAAAATTTATAAATTGAAGTTTTTATAAATAGAATTGAAATTTATAAATGTTGTTTACAAATCCGAAATCACTTATTTTGATAAGTAAATTATAGAAGTTAATAAAATGAGATTTATAAACCGAAGTTGTTATAAAATGGAAGTGGAATTTATAAACGTTGTTTTATAAATTCGAAAATCAATCAAATTTGATGAATTTAATATAGAAGGTTATTAAGGGAATTTTATCCACGATTTTGGATAGTGGACAATTCTTGAAATAAAATGTGTAGAAAATATTGAAATTTGGTTAAGTGAATTATATTCACGATTTTGGACAGTGAATATATTTTTAAGTAAAATGGATATTGTTTTGGGGAAGTGATATAATAAAAAAAATGAAGTTAAACATTTTAAAGATGTTTTAAAATGTAGTTTTAATCGAAATCATAGATTTCAACATTCATTGTTGAAATAGACGTTTTCGAGAAATAAGGAAATGGTGGACTATAACACTGTTGTTATAGTAAATGGTTTCCGAAAGGAAATGTTTTTATATAGTATTGGGATTTATATATCTATCTAAATTTCGAATCCCTATACTAATAATTTTGAGTTGTCGTAACGATGTTTTACGTAACATTCGTTTTGACTCAAATAGATGTTGTTATAGTAAATGATTCCTTAAAGAATGAAATGTATACTTAATTTTGATTTAAGTATAACGAATATTTTCAAATGTTGAAAATAAATAGATTTGTGAATTTCTTATTATTAAATAAGTATGGAAATGTTTTCCAAAACGAAATGAAACGTTTTTGAGAATTTATCTTTGTAGAGATAAATTGAAAATGAATTTTGAAATCAATTGAAAATCGTATATCAGTAGATATTTTGAAAGATATAAATTCATATGGAATTTATAAAGGAAAGGGAAACTGTTTAGAAAAATAAATATTGATTTATTTTTGAAGTGTGGAAATTATATATCTAGTAAAGATATTTTGGGAAATAAATAATTTGGAAAATTATTTGGAATCTGATGATGTTGCGCATCTTTATTGATAGTTAAATAACCAACTATCAATAATTACCTTGAATAGGTATTTGTTGTGAATTGGATGAATTTGAATGCCACACTTATTTTTGAATAAGCGCTCACTATTCGGGTTAACCGGGAAAGGACCATGGGGTCGTATAACCCATTCCGAATATGTGATACGTCGTTATGAATTGCATTCGAAGACCGGTGTTGAAGACCGGATATTTTTGAAAACGGAAGGATTACCGTCGAGTTACTCTACATCGGCTGATCTCCGGTTTAGAGGTTTTATCACCCTTAGTGACGGGAAGTCCGGATGTGATTAGAAAATTATCCGGATGTGCAAGGGCTTCGTGAGAAGTGCCTTCGGTTCTGTTCGATCCTGGAACAGACTTGTATGGATTGTATGTCTGACGTTACAGATTGAGATATAAAACTGATTTCTCTCAAATACATTTCTGTTGGTGGCGGAGAATTTATTCTCTTAGCTTAACACCCTTCTCTGATACGTACGAGCTCAGAGGTTATGTAGTTGAAATTTATCAGCGATATACTCCCAATTTGGTAACGTGGCATACTGAGTGTTGCTGTGAAATGATCAGTGTTTGATCATTTGCGATATGATCATTTGTTTGATCTTATATCTTTGTGATCATAGGTTGATCATTTGTTTGACCCGAAGCATGGCTTCGTAGAAAGCGTAGCTTTGTGGACGAGACTTCGTCGAGCCTCACACCCCGGAAATGGCCAAAACAGGAAGGATGTAGCAAGGTTCTAGGGAGTAGCGCCCCTTAGTGTATGTCATTCCTTCTGGATAGAGGTGGTATCATGGTATGGAGCCCAGATACTTAACCTATGTGGTTGCTGCATTATTATTATTATGTGGTTTGTTGGAAATCGGGGATCCTTGGGAAGATCGGTTACGATCGGGGGATGGCATACGCGTGTCAGTAGTTACCTATTTTTGCAGAGGTAACCCGGCCTTGTGTTGGCAGAGATCCGGTTAGGTTCTCGGGTCGCCTTTCCAGGGGCGTACCTATCGTGGCAATGGGAAGTTCCTTGGCCTGACCATTTGTTGGAAATCCAAAGAAACAATACATGACGTGTACGGTTTTAGTTGTATTACCTGCTATGGAATGTGGCGGTAACCTGCTATTGAACATAGTAGCTATAGTAGGCATACGATATTGGTCGTATGTTGGCTAAGATTAATATTATACTTTCAAAATGTTTTCTACACTATGCACTAATAATAATATCAAGAATGATTTGATTTTGCGTAGTAAGCATCTTTGACTATCATAAGAAGAAATCTCCTCCAATTCTGCGTTTGCATTGTGTGTGTGGTGGGAGGTCTTATGGTAGTTTCATTTTCCAAAAGCATTTCGAGTTGACTTTAAAATTATTTTGTTGTTATAAAGAATAACTGTTTTACGATCTCACACCAGTCAGCATGACTGACTCGGAGTTTATTGTTTCCCTTCTAAACTCTGGGTGCCCACCAATTTCCACACGGGCAGCCTAGAGTTATGTTATCAGGATATTCTGGAGCTTTGGAGATAAGCTGGATGACGAGACGTAGTATTTGTATCTGATAGTATTTATTCCGCTGTGTATTCTGTATGAGGACAAGTTTATATAACTGTCCATTGTTGTATATTGACTCTGATTGATGTATGTATAAAAACTGATATAATTATTTGTTTTAAATGGCTAGTGATTATCTATTATATATTGTTCCGCTGCGATATGTGAGATTCTGATATTTTTTCTGTATCTGATGTTGTTCTGTTGTTCTTCTTTCTTCTTCTGCTTTCTTCTTCTTCTCTTTTTCTTCTATCTTTTCTTCTATTTCTTTTTCTTAAAACCCCTCAGGGTTCGTATTTCCGTGCATCTTGAGTTAATCAATGGAATTTAGTGTTTAATCAAGGGTACGGATTTGCGGGTCTTGACAGCTGGTATCAGAGCATATGGTTAAGCGACAACCCTGCTCTGTTGGGTGTTACTCATTAGAGATAGAGTCAGTAGTACTCTAGAATGAGTTGAGTGTAATAATAGATACGAGTGCGTATTTGTTAGTGAATATGAAATTGTTTTGTATTGTGTTGACTTATCGGTTGATTGTTTATAGATTCTGGTCGGTGCAGTCTAGCTAACTGTAATCGATAGGGGTTTCTAAACTCTAAACAAGGTAAACCGACACAGTATTGTTTTTGAATAGGGTAAATGAGATAATTTTGCCCAAAACTATTTTTGTATAGAAAGGAAATAATTTTCTATAAATTATCATAATATATGGATGCATGTTTGTTAGGAAAGTGATAATATTGAAATGTTATCATTATTATATGAAATTGAATAAGAAATTGAAATCATAACTCCAAAGTTAAGAAATAAATTCATATACGAATGGGATTTGTTAATTGTAAATGAATTTATAAATGAAACGGAATTCCCGAGAAGTTTTTGAAAATGTTTTGAAAAGAATTTGAAAATTTTGGTGATTTGGAAAGTTTAATTCTTTTTTGATTTGAAAATGAATTTCAAAGGTTTTGAAAAGTGTTCTGAAGGGATGAAAGCTCTAAACTCTTTTCGGTCGCTGGAAAATAACTTCGGTAATGACTGCAGCATCACCGATGTTCATTTTCGGGTTTCCAGAAGAGGAATTGCTGCCAAATTGTTTTAAATGGAAGTTGTTTGAAAAAATTTGAGTTTTGTTTTGGAAATTCAAAGGATAATTTGAATTGTTTTCAAAATGGCTTTGAAATGATGGTAAGACTCTGGAATGCTATATAAAGATATAACTTATACAATTTAAATTTTGATAGAATAAATTTAACTTAAAAGATAGAGTTAAATTAAAGAAGTATAAGTGAATAAATTTGGAGTAGTAACAAATAAATTGAAATTGGAAAATGAAATGAGATTTGAATCAAGTGGAATAAAAACCCAAACCAAAGAAAAATAAAATGGATTGAATCCGAATAAACTACTTTGATGATTAATTAATTCATGAAATGGAAGTTGAATTAGTTAAAATGAAACTTGAATTGTGAACTAAATAAAAGAATGGTTCGAATTTGCAAATATATTCAAGTAAGTAGAGATAAATTTCTGAATGAATGGAATTTACAGTTACTAGTAAATAAAATTGAAGATGAATGTTAAACTTTGTTTTGAATTTGTTAGTAAACGTAATTCAAGCTGAATATTGGAAATTTAAATTTAAAATGAATTAGTGAATGAAACTAATATAAAGAGTGATATGAATTAGTAAATGAAAGATAATCGATAAAAATTCAATATTCAGAATAGAAGATAGAATTGAAATTGTGAATTGAATTCGAATGATTTAAATGTAAAATTGAATGAAATATAATATGTAACTTCAATAGTAAACTAAAAATGTATAAGCAGTTTATATTGGAAAATTTTGTAATAGAATTTGCAAAATGTTAGTTTGAATGTTGTAACTAGATATTATGGCTAGTAGTATACAGGTGTTATAAGGAATTGGAATTTTGATTTCAAAGATAATTTGAATTGCTTGACAAAAAGGTATGTATTTTAAATTTCTATATGAGATTTGCTGATTTCTTCTCTAGCCGCTTGGCCTTTTCTTTTCTTTTTGAAATTTGAGAGTCCGTAGGGACGTTTTGTAGTCGTACCGTATTAGCCGCGCAAAGGAAACGCTGGCGAAATTTTTTGAAAATTTCGAGTGTTAGAAAATTTTTGAGAAAATTTGGAAGTTTAAAATTTGAATTTGAATTTAAATTGTTAAGGAAACAATGTTGTTGAAACTTATAATTGAAGTTGAAAAACTAGTTGAAATGATAACGAATCTTTAGTAGAGAGATTTGTTTTGATGAATTGATAAAACTATTGGATTGTGAAAAATAGTAGACGAGTTAAGGACTTTTTTTTTCCCTAACTTGTAATTTCGGGACGAAATTCTTTTAAGGAGGGAAGTTTGTAACGACCCAGAATTTTGAACAAATTTAAAGTGAAAATATTTAATTTATTTTAAATATTTGAACGGTAATTTAATTTGAATCCCCGATATAACTTTGAAAAATTCGCGATTAAACTTTAAAATGTAATCTATTGAATGCTGAATAAAAATTCGAATCTTCAATTTTAAGCTAAAGAAAAATATTTCGAAAGCTTTTAAAATTCGTATTAATAATACTGAAGGTAATAGAACTTTCAGAATTGAATTTGAAACTGTTCTGTTCAGTTTTGAATTTTATTGTCCGAATCGATATTTAAAAATAGCGTTCCGGGGCACAGTCTCGGAATTCGACGAAACCAGTTCCATTGGGTCCGTAATATTGTATTATTGTCGGATTTCAATTTTCGTAGTTATCGGAGTTGTTATGTGAGCATACGACACGTAAACGCATTGAAATTAAATCAAATTCAATTTAAATTTAAAAAAATTTAAATTTGTCAACACAGCAGAGATTCCTGATCTTATTTCACCTCAATGCCGACCTACTCTCTGCTTAACCACGTTCTTTTGTCTCCCCTCCCTTCTCTGTCAAAATACACGAAAGGAAATCATTTCATTCAAACCAAAATCTGCTCGTCTTCATTTCAAAAGAAAATAAATGGCCGAAGCCTCCTTCATTCAGGAATGAATCGCGAGCAATTTAAAATCTCAATTTCCTTCCTCTTCGCAAATCAAAATGAAAACCCCTCCCACTCGTTTCCAGTTTAAATTGGTCCCCTCTTCCTTTATCTGCTCAAAGAAAATTCACCAACCAAATAAAATAGATGTTGTCTTCTTTGAAATCAAAATGGAGTCCCGCTTCACAGTTTCGTTCGAACGAAACTAGAGAGGAGCAGCTATTTTCAATCGACGAAGGGGAGAAGGAAATCGTGTGGCCAATTGGAACCGAGGAGAAAAATCTCACGCAGCCGAGGCGTTCGAGTAGTGCGGTGGTCGACGTCAGGCCGCGTGTGCGTTCGCGTGCTAAGTGGAATCGTGGATTGCGAATCGAGAATAGACATCGTCGAGCAAGGCCAATGTCGCGAAGCTCGCGTTCGACTGGAGGCAACTAGGGCTTCCAATTTGGTGGGAGGCGGAGCGACGATAATGGTGGTTGATGGCGTTCGTGAACGAGGCGACGTCGAGACTACGTTGGAATCGTGTGGAACGGCGACGAGGGCTGCTAGGGTTTGGAGTTCGTCTCTGGCCGATGGATGATGTCACGACGTCATTAGCATGTTCACTGTAAGGTTTACAGTTCCTCGATTAAAATTTATTCATATATTTGTATATGAGAGTAAATTTACAGTAAAAGATAGGTTTACAGTAATAGGAAATTGATCTGTTAAGCAGTTTGTTTTAAATATTAAGTTAACTTTGGTTTGAATTTAATTAAATATTAGATGTGTAGAAAAAGGAAAGTATTTGTTTAAAACTATATCACTAGTTAAAAAATTAAATTTTTAGAGTTAAAGAATAAATTATTAAACGATAATTTATCATTTGATTGTTCGAATATTAATAAATTTTATTAATATTTGTACAAGGTATAAATCAAGAAATCGAATCGAAGATGGGAATGCAAAATAAATAGCAGAGGCGAGATTTTTCTCACTCGAATGAAATGGATTTCTACAGTTATTGATTTGATATGATTGCTATTTGGATGTGATATTAGATATAGTAGGATATATCTATATATATAGCAATATATACATATTGGCATATGTATATATTGGATTGATTGATTTCCCGCCTCGTATAGCGGATGAGACCCTATTGCGCCGTTAGTAAGCGGATATTTTTATAAAACCCATATACCGTGATATTCCACCTCGAAGTGGAATTGGTATTGTGCTAACGTCTGTGGATGCAGGGAAACAGGTTGGAGGGATCCAACTGGATTCCTCAACAGTATTTATTTATTTATAGATATTGTGATGTATATTCTGTTATCATATGTTGATATATGATGTTGTTGTTGTGATTGACTAATTGGTGCTGTTGCATCATCGGATTCAAGTTTTGAAGTTTAAAAATAACGACTTTTACTTTAAAAGGATTTTAAAGTGATTTTTGGAAGTAGACGTTTTATTTAATTTTTGAATTAATAAATAAACGTTCAGATTTTAAAGTTATAAAAGTTAAGATTTGTGAATTATAACCAAAAGGTAATTTCTTTTGAAATAAATAGTTAAGAAATTTATAAAATGGTTTTAATTGGAATTTTTGAATTATAAAAAAAACGATGTATGTAAAAGATGTACAAGATTGATATTTATAACTTTAAAATGTTGGTATTATAAAACGAGTTTTTATAAGCGTTAAAATGAATTTTTAAGAATTTATAAATAAATGAAATTTATAAATTGTGAACTTATAAATGGAAATGATTTTGTAAAATAAATGAATTATAAGTATTTAACTTATAATATGGATTGTGGTATAAAATCTAGTTATGAATTGAATTGGTAAATAAAGAAGATTTATAAATTGAAGTTTTTATAAATAGAATTGAAATTTATAAATGTTGTTTACAAATCCGAAATCACTTATTTTGATAAGTAAATTATAGAAGTTAATAAAATGAGATTTATAAACCGAAGTTGTTATAAAATGGAAGTGGAATTTATAAACGTTGTTTTATAAATTCGAAAATCAATCAAATTTGATGAATTTAATATAGAAGGTTATTAAGGGAATTTTATCCACGATTTTGGATAGTGGACAATTCTTGAAATAAAATGTGTAGAAAATATTGAAATTTGGTTAAGTGAATTATATTCACGATTTTGGACAGTGAATATATTTTTAAGTAAAATGGATATTGTTTTGGGGAAGTGATATAATAAAAAAAATGAAGTTAAACATTTTAAAGATGTTTTAAAATGTAGTTTTAATCGAAATCATAGATTTCAACATTCATTGTTGAAATAGACGTTTTCGAGAAATAAGGAAATGGTGGACTATAACACTGTTGTTATAGTAAATGGTTTCCGAAAGGAAATGTTTTTATATAGTATTGGGATTTATATATCTATCTAAATTTCGAATCCCTATACTAATAATTTTGAGTCGTCGTAACGATGTTTTACGTAACATTCGTTTTGACTCAAATAGATGTTGTTATAGTAAATGATTTCCTTAAAGAATGAAATGTATACTTAATTTTGATTTAAGTATAACGAATATTTTCAAATGTTGAAAATAAATAGATTTGTGAATTTCTTATTATCAAATAAGTATGGAAATGTTTTCCAAAACGAAATGAAACGTTTTTGAGAATTTATCTTTGTAGAGATAAATTGAAAATGAATTTTGAAATCAATTGAAAATCGTATATCAGTAGATATTTTGAAAGATATAAATTCATATGGAATTTATAAAGGAAAGGGAAACTGTTTAGAAAAATAAATATTGATTTATTTTTGAAGTGTGGAAATTATATATCTAGTAAAGATATTTTGGGAAATAAATAATTTGGAAAATTATTTGGAATCTGATGATGTTGCGCATCTTTATTGATAGTTAAATAACCAACTATCAATAATTACCTTGAATAGGTATTTGTTGTGAATTGGATGAATTTGAATGCCACACTTATTTTTGAATAAGCGCTCACTATTCGGGTTAGCCGGGAAAGGACCATGGGGTCGTATAACCCATTCCGAATATGTGATACGTCGTTATGAATTGCATTCGAAGACCGGTGTTGAAGACCGGATATTTTTGAAAATGGAAGGATTACCGTCGAGTTACTCTACATCGGCTGATCTCCGGTTTAGAGGTTTTATCACCCTTAGTGACGGGAAGTCCGGACGTGATTAGAAAATTATCCGGATGTGCAAGGGCTTCGTGAGAAGTGCCTTCGGTTCTGTTCGATCCCGGAACAGACTTGTATGGATTGTATGTCTGACGTTACAGATTGAGATATAAAGCCGATTTCTTTCAAATACATTTCTGTTGGTGGTGGAGAATTTATTCTCTTAGCTTAACACCCTTCTCTGATACGTACGAGCTCAGAGGTTATGTAGTTGAAATTTATCAGCGATATACTCCCAATTTGGTAACGTGGCATACTGAGTGTTGCTGTGAAATGATCAGTGTTTGATCATTTGCGATATGGTCATTTGTTTGATCTTATATCTTTGTGATCATAGGTTGATCATTTGTTTGACCCGAAGCATGGCTTCGTAGAAAGCGTAGCTTTGTGGACGAGACTTCGTCGAGCCTCACACCCCGGAAATGGTCAAAACAGGAAGGATGCAGCAAGGTTCTAGGGAGTAGCGCCCCTTAGTGTATGTCATTCCTTCTGGATAGAGGTGGTATCATGGTATGGAGCCCAGATACTTAACCTATGTGGTTGCTGCATTATTATTATTATGTGGTTTGTTGGAAATCGGGGATCCTCGGGAAGATCGGTTACGATCGGGGGATGGCATACGCGTGTCAGTAGTTACCTATTTTTGCAGAGGTAACCCGGCCTTGTGTTGGCAGAGATCCGGTTAGGTTCTCGGGTCGCCTTTCCAGGGGCGTACCTATCGTGGCAATGGGAAGTTCCTTGGCCTGACCATTTGTTGGAAATCCAAAGAAACAATACGTGGCGTGTACGGTTTTAGTTGTATTACCTGTTATGGAATGTGGCGGTAACCTGCTATTGAACATAGTAGCTATAGTAGGCATACGATACTGGTCGTATGTTGGCTAAGATTAATATTATACTTTCAAAATGTTTTCTACACTATGCACTAATAATAATATCAAGAATGATTTGATTTTGCGTAGTAAGCATCTTTGACTATCATAAGAAGAAATCTCCTCCAATTCTGCGTTTGCATTGTGTGTGTGGTGGGAGGTCTTATGGTAGTTTCATTTTCCAAAATCATTTCGAATTGACTTTAAAATTATTTTGTTGTTATAAAGAATAACTGTTTTACGATCTCACACCAGTCACCATGACCGACTCGGAGTTTATTGTTTCCCTTCTAAACTCTGGGTGCCCACCAATTTCCACACGGGCAGCCTAGAGTTATGTTATCAGGATATTCTGGAGCTTTGGAGATAAGCGGGATGACGAGACGTAGTATTTGTATCTGATAGTATTTATTCCGCTGTGTATTTTGTATGAGGACAAGTTTATATAACTGTCCATTGTTGTATATTGACTCTGATTGATGTATGTATAAAAACTGATATAATTCTTTGTTTTAAATGGCTAGTGATTATCTATTATATATTGTTCCGCTGCGATATGTGAGATTCTGATATTGTTTCTGTATCTGATGTTGTTCTGTTGTTCTTCTTTCTTCTTCTGCTTTCTTCTTCTTCTCTTTTTCTTCTATCTTTTCTTCTATTTCTTTTTCTTAAAACCCCTCAGGGTTCGTATTTCCGTGCATCTTGAGTTAATCAATGGAATTTAGTGTTTAATCAAGGGTACGGATTTGCGGGTCTTGACAATAACCCTATCCTCTCCACTTTTTGTTCTCAAATATTCAGAAACTCCACGAACCGCTGCCACTTTCTCTCTTCAGAAATTCTACTAGGGATTCAGGTAAAGATTTTAATCCTTTTATAATTATTCTTTTAATCTATTTTCTTCTACTCCAACCTCTCTGAATCTAAATTTTTTATACATACTCCTATCCTTCACTATGTGTGTGTGTGTGTGTGTATATATATATATATATCAAAAGAAGGAGATCTGGAAATTTTTTGCTTTGGCGTTGCAAATCCATACAAAGAAAAATAAGGATAATCCATGAATGGAAACCTTAGTATTTTTATTCAGTAATTTATTAGTATATATCTATGAATTTGAATATGTCTTGGGAATTTTGAGATTGCAAAAACAAAATAGGTAAAATCCTCTAAAATTCTTTTTTATTTTGAAATGTCAATTCTAGATGGAGATTCTCAATTATTTATGTTAATTTGATGGAATTTATATTGTTTCTGCAATTTTTGATAATTTCATAGTCTATTTCACTTCTCCTCCTTCTTTGATTCAAATAATGAGTTTTCAATAATGGAATAAGGGTGTAAATCATGATTCATATTCGTAGTTTCCAACCCTTATCCCACACAAAATCCCTTCACTTTCTATGTAAAAGAGGAGTTGAATAGAATATGAAGTTAGGATTGCAATTCCTATTGTTTAGAATATTCCATTGAATTGATGTAAGAAATTGGGTTTCTACTTCTATTTACAAGTCTATTTATTGCAGTTTTGGATATGAATATTTAATCCTCTTTATGGATATTGAAATCTTGGAAACCTAAAGGGAAATAACTTGTATTAGTATTATGGTTAAAGGAATCGACATTTAATGCTAGTTTAGGGCGTATGGACCGCACACTTAGAAGTTATTAGGCACGAATATATATTTATTTCTATTAGCGTAATAAACGTCTAATTATAGTGTATAATTGGTTGGTTGGTTAGTTAAGTAACAATTGTCATTGATTCCCCCTTTAGAAGGTAATTAATATTTTAAGGCGTAATAAAGATTTCTTGCAAGGCTTTAATTATACAATAGTAAGATGAGTATTATATATGGAGAGTATTTAAATTATGGCTAAGTCATAGGGATGTGAGGTTAGTAGAGTTGTATGAAAGTATGCCCTTCACTTTGGGGCTACCAGTAGTTGTGTACACTTCTTATTAATGCAAGACATATCTTATGATAAATATTTGTGATGACGCTAGGTTAGTCCCAAATTTTATAGGGTAAATCTATCCAGCTAAAATGGCTACCAGCTCCTACGAATAGTTGGACTAATGTGAGACGTCATAATGAGTATGGGCCATAATACGAAGAGCCTGCTTTGGGGACTTGAGGTATTAAGTGGTTGTTTGAGGGCCTGCCTCTTTTTCCCAAATGAGGTGTTAAATGGGCAAGGGCCTAGCTATTAGGAACGATAGATGGTATCTTGATAGGGGTCCGTTTTGGGGTAAGGTATTAAGTGACTGATTGAGTGTCCTCCTTTCCGTAAAGAAGTATTAAGCGATCCAAGAGATTCCATGCGATGTCAGCTAGATAGTCACCGTTGAGGGGTCTGCCTTAGGAATAGGTATTAAATAATGGTGTCTTCCTCAATTGAGGTCTTAAATGGCCAGAGTTTGCCAATTTTTCAATAAAGGGTATTAATTAGCTTGGGTACTATCTCTCGCATTGTTAGATATTTGTGACATGGAATTTGGGTTTTGGGATTTAGAAATCTGCTTCGAGAATGGAAGTTATTAAGTGGTTGATTGTGGACCTGCCTCATGTCCTTATAAGAAGTATTAAATGGTTTTATGTATGCAAGACATATTCTTATTTTAAAATATACTGCCCAAGTACTGAAATGGTAAGACTCATGGTTTTTTTTATCATCAAACATTTATTGTTCTGACTCCCTCCTCATTACAACAGATGACAGTGAAGATGCTTAAAGGTGGAGTGGCTCAAGCTTGTGGAAGTTATTATTATTGTCTTTTATGATGTTTTATGTTGTACCCATGTATTTATGATAAATGATGTAATGGATTTTTTTGACAAATTGATGATGTTTTATATTATGAAATTTCAAATAGTTTTGAAATAAATGGGTACAATTTGTTATTATATTTTATTCCATCCGTTGTGAAATATACTAATAGTTATTGCTATGTAATGTCACTTTTTTTCCAACCAACAGCCAAATAGTAATAGTTCTAAGTTTTGATAGACCTTTTTGGGTTGAAACTTAGGCCCATTTCGAGGTGGTTTATTACATTTGGTATTAGAGCTTAGGTTACCCAATCAATAAGGAAACTATACTTATGAGTGACATACTTGTTATTTTTGGAAAAAAATTTCAAAAGAATTTTCAAAAATTCTTACTATACACACACACACACCCTTATTTCTTTGAACATACGCACACACGCTAGGGAACCCTTTTCTTTTAGTACATAATACTATCTTAGGAAATCGTCAATAAAGATTCAACCTACAGATAGTTGATATGGCCGATAATCAATCTTCTTCCGAAACTGGGATCCCTGCCCGGAGAAGAATTTCCATTCGTGGAATGCCCGAATGTTTAAATAATATCTTAGGATTGTTTACAAAGTTTCTATTCCTCCAGCTGCATACCAATGCAGCACCCTATCATATTGACTTTCCTAAATTTTGCAATGATGTTGACAATATGGAAGGGAAGGCATACTCTAGGATAGAGGGATGTCTAGAAGCTAAAGCAAGGGTTAATGACCGTGAGAAAATATTTTGAGAGCTTGGTTGGGAAGATTAGTTAAAGAGGAGGATTGCAGCTTGGCACTTCAAAGGAGAAGCTTTAGATTGGTGGAACTTGGTGACTGAGGAAAATGCTGGAAGGATTTTCTCGTGGTATGAATTCAAAAATAGATTTGAGATAAGGTTTATGTTTAAAGCAGAAGTGAGTCTACAACCGAAGAAATTAATTCAGTTTTGGCAGGGAGACTCCACTCTAAAGGAGTACATAACTAAGTTCACGGAGCTGGCTAAATTTGGGATGAGGTTGATAGATACACTTATGAAAAAAGGCCATGAAGTTCGTGAAGGGACTAAATTCCCCATTGAGAGAAATTGTTGAACCAAGTACCCATTGGTGCCACGTATAAGATGTTGGTGCAGATGCCAATACTACATATGGTCAATGTGGATGAAAAGAAGACCAGAAAGGAGAAGGCTGCACTTCCCCCAAAAGCAAGGAGGGTCCAAGAAGGAAGCTTTTGGGCTAATAAGAAGTCAAAGGGGAAGTTTAAGAAGGATGGTAAGGTGTGCAAGCGATGCCAGAAGAAAGGTCATGAGGCTAAAGATTGTAGGGTGAGTTTGATAAAGGAAACTTTTAAAGGGAAGTGCTTTAATTGCCACGAGGAAGGGCACCTCAAGAATCAATGCCCTAAGTTTGCAAAGGAAGGATCAAGTGGACAAGATTATGCTATTGAAGCCATCCCTATTGTAAGTAGACCACCGACAGACCAAGGGAAGGCAGCATTAGAAAGTATAACCCTTATTTTAGGGGTCATAATTTGTAACCTATTTGATTAAGGGGCATCACATTCCTTTATAGTTAGGAACGTAGTAAACTTCTTAAACCTTAAAACTCATATTGTCACCAGTCCAATAGCGGTCTCTAATCCTATTAGGAGTTTGACACATCTCTCTTTTATTTGCAAAGACCTAGTATAGGCATATCCGATGTTGATTTCATATGTAATGCGTATGTTCTAAATTTTGAAGGTTATGGACTTATATTGGGTATGGATTGGTTAGCATATTAGGGAGCAATTCTTGATTATGATAGGAGGGTTGTATAATCAAGAAGTTGTGGAGGCCATGACCTTGAAATTCTTTGTACACCCCAAGATTTAGTTGAGTTAAGCCATCTATACTCACTAAGTTGATCTATTGGAGAGCCATCAGCCATACCCGCAGTTTATGAATTTTCTGATATCTTTGAGGAAGTCTCGGGTCTCCCACTCTAAAGGGAGATCAAGTTCCGAATAGATTTGGAGAAAGACGAAAGGATAGTCGCCCTACCTTTAAGATACATTGCTGTCAAAAAAAGAAGAGAATTGGATAAGCAAATCTCTAAGCTATTAAAGAAAGGATTCATTCATCAAAGCACTTCAGAGTGGGGAGCAGTTTTCACCAATAAGACAGACGGTTCGTTGACACTTTGCATTGACTATGGGGAATTGAAACGGTTGACAAGGAAGAATAGGCACCTTTTACGTAGAATAGACGACTTGTTCGATTAGCTTAGAGGAGCTAAAGTCTTTTCTCAACTATACTTAGCAATTAGATTCCATCAGTTGAAGATTATAGATGAAAGCAAGTCGAAGACTGCATTTCGCACACTAGATGGACTCTATGAGTGGGAAGTGATGCCTTTTGGATTGGCAAATGTCCCTACATAATTTATGGATTTGATGAGTAGGGTATTTAGGGAGTAACTCAATAAATTCGTTATTGTGTTCGTAGATCATATTTTGGTTTTTCTCTAAGGGCAAAGAAGAGCATAAGGACCACCTAAGAGAGGTATTAGGAACCTTAAGAAGGCACCAGCTTAAGGCCAAATTTCTAATTGCCACTTTTGGAGGACATAAGTTAGATTCCTTGGGCATATTGTTTCTGAGCAAGGACTGGTAGTAACCCTGCTAAAGTGGAAGCTGTTAAAGAATGGAAGACTCCTAGAAGTTCGTAGGAGGTTAGAAGTTTTCTTAGTTTGGCAAGTTACTATAGAAAGTCTATCAAGAACTTTGCAAGAATAGTAGCCCTCTTAACCCATTTGACTAAGAAGAACATAGTCTTTTCTTAGAACGATAGATGCACTATGGCATTTGAGAAGCTTAAGGAGTTATTGACTAGTGCACCTATGCTCACTATTCCTAATGGAACCAAACCATTTACAGTTTTCACAAATGCTTGTGGCATAGAGTTAGGAGCAGTTCTAATGCAAGAAGGAAAAGTAGTTTGTGACAACCCACATTTCGGAAGGTTTAAATTGACAATAATCCACACATGTCCAACTTATACGATCTGGAATGTAGATAATCAATGGGGAAAATTAAGAAAAATAAGGAAAGAAGAAGAAAACAAAACACAGAATCTCATAGCAGAACGAAAAAATATAATAATCAAATAACAGTTCATTAAGCTGTTTACTATACATTTGATTATAAGCTATACAACAATTATCAAAGTTATATATACAACAGGGATAAGTAATCAGTGCAGCAGAATAGCATGATGCAGACAATAATAATAGTAGTAATATACCAAATCTTCATCTTCGTCCTCCAGAGAATAATCTTCAATATGCTGAAAAACTCAGGACTGACCCGAGCGTAATGAAAAGACAAAACACTCAAGTCAGGACTAAAATACTCTTATGTAAGTCGAATCAATATCACGAAATATGAGTGCAATAACTTAAGAGATGTTACGTGATTTTCCATCTCCTAAGGATCCGTTAAACTATATATATATATAAAATAGTATACGCTATAATAAGTAATGTTTATCAGTAAAATAAATATCAAAATAGCATTAAGGCTTTACATTATCCCACCTAACACATTTTTATAGCATGTAGTCTATGCAGGTCTTGTAACACAACCAGTAACGTCGGTAGCTAGTGACTCCCCTATAGGTATAGTACTAAACCAAAATTGTAAATAGGCTCGTATAAGGATAAATATGACAAGGCACGTGATGCAATGCCCAAGGTAGGATTATACCAGTTTACCTTTTCTGGCTGGTCGTATCCCATCCGTGGCTGACCGTGACTATCAATCCAAACGAAAAAAGGTGCACCCATCGAATATGAAATCACAATAGTAATACGAGGGACCAACGTCGCTAGAGGTAGCTAACCTCATTGGCCAGACATAGGCTCCTGTTTTAGTCATTTTAATTATGACACGAGTATCAAAGCTATCCATCATCGTTCTCTTACTTCATTCCAGTAAACGTTCGCCAATTCAACCACTACATTCTAGATATCATCCACCGCGTACACAGTTGTTAAAGTGATTCCAATATTGATAGAGAGTATGCACATAAGAGGCCCCGGTCTCTTTAACAACCAAACGTCATTTTACACACTGGTTGGTTCTTTACAATTTGAAAACAATTCCTACTTGATATCAGAATATCATATTCGCTTCAAAATCAAATCCATTTCAAAATCATCATATTTGCTCAAAAATATACCATACCCACTTTGCCTTAATATCTCGATTTCATTTCCAAAACCGTTTCGAATTTCAATTTAGGTTATAACTTCATTTTAACCTCATTCGCATTTAAATCCAAGATTTAAATATAAACATTCCACCCTTTGACATGTTTGAATTTTTTAGAAAATAGTTGAATAGTTTTAAAATAGCTTAAATAGTTAAAATAGTTTAATAGAAAACAGTTTGAGTATTAAAAGTTGTTTATATAGTAAAATAGTTTGGAAAATCAAAATAATTTGAATATTTAAAGAACATAGATTTTAAACCGTTTATACTAAAATAATTCATTTAAAAATAGTTTCAAAGTCAAAGCGATTCACTTCTCAAATTTTCCGATTCAAATCAGTTCCAATTTCCATTTCGATTTAATCGATTTAATTCTGATTTCAAGTCGAATTTTACTTCGATTCCAAATTTATTTCAATTCCACTTCCAAATTAATTTCAATTCCAATTCCAAATTAATTTCAATTCCAATTCCAAAGTTATTTCAATTCCAATTTCAAATTAACTTCGATTCAGTTCTCAAAATTAAACCATTTTGATTTATATCGCTTCCGAGTTCGATTTCCAAAATATCGATTCAAAACACTTAAGTCAAATTTTCCTTCAATATCCAATTTAAAAACCAAAACTTCAAATATAACTAAATTCCGAACTCAATTTCGAATCATCGTTTTATATCACTTTTACTTAGCAATATTCAAAATTCGAATAAAAGTCCAATCTTTTAAAACAAATCAAATTTTGAAATTCACATCATATTCTGATTATAACTTAAAAACTCAACCTCGATTAATTAAACAATTCATGTTTCAAATTTAAATTTCAACATTCTGAGTTCCAATTCGAAAATAATTCGTTTCCCATAAATTTGATTTTTATTTCTTAAAACCAAATCATTTAAATAATTTCAAATCAAAATTTTAAAATCATTTAGTTTAACCAATCCGGTAGTGTCCATATATAATTCTCCAGCCTATGGACAAGTGAATCAGTTATTTCAATTTAATTTAAGGATGGATATATATCATTTCAATCCAAAATAAATGTCATAGGTATATATCATTTCAACTTATTTCTTAATTTATTCGATTTAATTCGATTTACAGTTTATATACTGTAATAATATACGGGTTGATAACAAGATATATATAAAATAAATAAACATCCAACATCCAAAATATCAATCAATAGCATCCATCACAACCAATATTCCAACAGTCAATAAAATTCACAATAATTTCATAATTATCAATATCAGGTATTTTGTGGGAAATTAAATTCTAGTTCAATTTAACTATCAATTAATTCAGATGTCAATTTAAATGTCAATTAAACTTATCAAACAACAATTAATAAATTTCAATCACTTCACGATATTAATTTAACTAACATAAAATTTATTTCAATCAATTGTAAGCGTAAGAACACTCACCTTCTTATTTGAAACTGAAAATATTTCAGCTTCAAATAAATTCCAATCCAATGCTAAGTTGTAGATGACGTCGATACAATTCCAGTGCACTTTATTTCGTCCGAAACGGGTCTCATACGCAAAAGATACAGTTTTATTAATATAACGATGACTAAAACTAAATAACTAAATTAAATAATAAAAATAATAATAACAAACCTACTTCCTTTTTCCCATCCTCGTACGCGCTAAAAACTCCATCCTCCCAGCGACTTCATCTTCTTCGATTCTTTTTTCCAACCGAAGAACATCGCACAGCCCATCGCCGACCACGCACTCCACCCAATTGCCGCTGCCTCCATCAACGTGCACGCGCATGATGCTCGAAGCCCTAAACCCCAACTCCATGAACCTTGCCTCCATCTCGGCTCCACTGCCATGCCGCCTCCAACGCACATGAGCTTCAAAGCTTGACCTTCCTCCTTGCAATTTTCGATTTGATTGAGATTTATATTTTTATTCATGATTCGAACGGCTGTTTAATTAATTTTTTTTCTTTTTTATTTGAATACTCAGATTCGAAGAAGAGGGGAGAGGAGAGATATACGGTGAAGATAATATCATCGTGGCTTTGAATAGTGTTGTTTGATTTTTATATATTATTATTATTTAAATTATAAATATCTAGCCTAAGTCGTTCGAAATTTCTCGAGCTCCAAACGAAGCATGCCGCCTGGCATTTATAATGTTTTACCCCCATTCCGAACACAATGGAACTAGTTTCGAAAGCCAATTCGATCGTACACAAAAGATAGCTTTTCAAAATCAATTGTTTTAACTAAATTCCAAAATAAATTTCTACGCGTTTCAAGCTCGCACGGCCAAATGACAAGTCCGATCGCTATGAAACATAAAATCCTACAATAACTCACAATTATGGATCCAATGAAACTGGTTTCGTCGAAATCCAAGACAGTTGCCAAAATGGCTATTTTTACCCGTTAATTAAAATATAAATTTTCGAATTTTTAATTATTCACATTTAATTAAATTTTAAATATTAACCATCTTCATTGTTGTTTAAATAAATTTAAATCAATTTCCGATACCATTTTCATTCATATTAAATCTAGAGTTCAATTATCTAAATAATCCCAGTATTGAATTTTATTTTATTTAATTAACCCATATTAAAAACCCCATGAATTCTAGTTATCAACAATATTTTATTTCTATCTAAATAATTTACATTTATTATTCAACTTCAGTTATTGATTATAAACACAGTCAATACATAGAATTTATTTCAAAACTTGTTATAGCCAAAATCTTCGAAATTAGTTATTTCAAAGTTTTATTCAAGTTCATATTCAAATAAATTACATTAATAAATTAATAAATTTTATTTTTAACTATTTTTATTCAATAATTATATCATATAATTTAAATAGCAAAAAAATACGGGTCGTTACATAGTTGGTTACGCTAGTAGGCAAGTGAAGGATCATGAGAAAAGGTATCCAGTTCAGTGACTTGGAGTTGGCAATTATCGTCTTTACCTTGAAGAAGCGGAGGCATTATTCCTTGGGAGAAAGGTTTGAATTATTCACTGACCATAAATCACTCAAATACATGTTTTCCCAAAAATATTTAAATCTTAGGCAGCAAAGATAGATGGAATATATAGCATCGTTCGACTTTAGTATTCAATACACCCCAGAAAAAGGGAACGTAGTCGCCGGTACCCTTAGTCAGAGGCACTCTACCCTAGGTGCTATATATGAATGGAGGCAGTTGGAGTTCCTCTCAAATTTTAACTTCTAATCACTGATAGAACCCATCCAAGGGTTTTTACCAGTTATGGAGATTAGGCTAGCATTGCTAGACCGTATAAGGCTTGAGTAAGTGAAGGATAAGAAGTTAGTAGAGGTTTTGGAAAAGTTGAGGAAGGGAGAGCATTTTCCTCATGCTAATAGATATTCAACCAATGAGAAAGAATGCTTAAGAAGAGATGGATGCCTTTGTGTCACAATGGTTGATAATTTGTTGGAGAGGTGCTTATGGAATGTCACCACTCAAAGATAACCATTCACCTCAAAGGAGATAAAATGTATATGGATATGAAGATGATTTTCTTTTGGCCTGGAATGAAGAAGGGTGCAGCTGAGGGTAAGAGCTGAGCAAAGGAAGCTTAGAGGGTTACTATTACTATTGGAAATTCCGACTTGAAAGTGGAAGTATATTTTGATGGATTTTGTGGAAGGATTTCCTAGAAGTCAGAGGGGTAATGAAGTTACTTGGGTTGTTGTGGATAGACTCACTAAGAGTGCCCATTTTATTCTGGTTAGGAACAACAAAAATGCCACTTCTCTTGCATAGATCTACATCAAGGAAGTTGTTCGATTGCATGGAATTCCTATGAGCACAGTTAGTGATAGAGACCCCTATTTAACCAGTGAGTTTTGAAGGAGCCTACAAGCAGCTTTTGGAACTTCTATGAATCTTAGCACTGATTATCACCCATAGAATGATGGTCAAACGAAGAGGGTGAATATAATTTTGGAAGACTTGTTGAGGGCTTGTGTTTTGGGTTTTGGAGGACATTGGGAGCAGCACCTACCTTTGGTCGAGTTCATGTATAATAATACCTTTTAAGTGAAGATTGTTATGGCTCCCTTCGAAGCACTTTATGGGAGGCCATGCAAATTGTCAAGTTGTTGGTGAGTGTTATCCCGCCTTTTGGCAAGGCCGTGACACCAAAAAGTTGACTGGAAAACTAAAGACAGTTCGTCGTAAAAGTTCGTTATGCACTGTTTCACCATGGATATCAATGAATTTTGTCCGAGTCCGGATCGGGCTACAATTGATAAGACACGTCAAGCAAAGTCGTATAAACCAACATTCCAAATTTTGAGGCGATCCGAGTTCGTATGCTCAAGATATCACCAACGAAAAATGGAGTAGACAGTCCTTAGTTCGAATCCATAGGCGAAACCTATGTTCGAATCCATGAAACACGCATCCATCAGACCGGCATCACCTCAGCATGGTCGAATCCATGAGGAACACCTTTGCTTCGACTCCATCGAGCCAGCCCATGGTTCGAATCCGTCCCACTAGGCCTAGCTTCGAATCCATCAGATGGTCAGGTTTCGTATCCATTCCCCGAATCCACATTCGTTTCCTTCAAGTTATCCTTAGTTTGAATCCATGGAGATATCCTACTTCGAATCCAACGAGACGCTCTGCTTCGAATCCATGCACAGATGTCTTCCCTCGAATCCATCTAGCTACGGTTGACTTCGAATCGATCGAAGCATGTCGCTATCGATACGAGCGAAACGTCATTCGAATCGAAGGATTAATGACGTCTTCGAATCCATTGAGTCAAAGCAGAAGAGTCTTCAAGACGACTCGATCAAACTGGCGACAAAAGCAGATCGATACGAAGTTCACGCTCCACGTCATCATCAAAGCACGCTCCACCATCGATTCGATGCAATCGATTCGAAGGAACCGGGTCGAATGGATTCGATTCGAAGAGAAGTTTCAGCTGAGCATCTAACCTTGAATCGACCATAACTTGAGATCCACAAGTCCAAATGCCATGAAATTTTCACAGAAGTTTAAGCACATGATGAAGAACGTTCACTCCAAATTTCAGCTCGATTGGATGATTTCTTGATCGATTCGAACCAAGGGTCGAATCGATCCCAAAGTGGGCCCGGATCTCCAGATTTCGGCCATGTGGGCCCCCTGACGTACCAGAACTGGTCTCCCCTCATTTTAGGCGAAATATCAGCCTCCTACACCTATAAATAGAGCCTCTAGCCATTCAGAAAGTGGGGCGGAGAATTCTAAGTACTAAAGAGCGCCCAGATTCTGTCAGATTTACTCCAGAACACCACCGCTATCTTAGATTGAGACTTAACATATAATTTCAGTTGTACTACATTAGAAGAGATTGTAATCATCAAGTGAACATCAATAAAATCATCAACTTCAGAGTGGACGTAGGCAAGATCGCCGAACCACTATAAATCTCGTGTTTTTGTTCATTATTTCTGAATTGTGATACTCTGTTTGCTTAGATTTAAGATTTGTGTGTGAATATTGTTGATTTATATCCATACACTGGTGCTTTCACAACATTCGGGGTTTTTGACCAATTTTGGCGCAAACACTTTGGTGCTTTCACTGAGAATTGAACTCAGGAGTTCTATCATTTGAAAGTTGAATCAAAAGGCTAAGAGATTCAGATCCGAAGAATCATGACAAGACAAACAAGTAAAAGGCAGAGGCCAGAGCGAAGTCAGCACGAAGGGAGTCAAGAGGCTTCCTCAGGAGCAAACCAAGCTTCAGTTTTCATCACTAGGGAAGAGATGGAGACAATGATGAAGAGACAAGAGGAAATGATCCAGAATTTGCTTCAACAGATCAGACAACTTGGAGCACAAAATCAAGGAGCAACCAGAATCCAGAACGGAGCAGGACCATCTAACGCAGCGCCGGAGCTGGGGGGCACACACTTAGGACATGTTGATCCGAACACGGGAAGAGAGACAAGGACATCCGAGCAACCTGACAACGATAGAGGGATGAACGCTCAATCAGGGGGGCAAACACCTGAAAGCTCACACGGACTCGGGGGGCAGGTCGAAGGTAGTGAACGAGGACTACAGCTTGGAGACAATGATAGATTGGCAGAGATGGTCAGGCGAGCCATGAGAGGAGGATTGGTAAACAGAGATCTTGAAGATGTGAACAGGAGTCCCTTTTCTCCTGCGATTAGGTTGGCTAGGAACCCACCAGAATTCAAACTGCCAACAGTAGAAGGGTATGATGGGAGGACGGACCCTGCGGTCCATCTAACGAGGTATATAAGGCACATGGAAGTGCTGGGGGCATCACAGGAAGTCATGGCCCGGTGCTTCCCATTGTATTTGACAGACATAGCAGCTTTATGGTTCAGACAGCTAGAGAGCGGCTCCATTGGGACATGGACCGATTTGATTGAGAAATTTATGAGGCAATTCAGAGTTCATATTTCGAGACCCAAGAATGTGATGAGTTTGGCAACGCTAAAGCAGAAAGCTGGGGAGTCTTTGAGGAATTTCTTGACACGGTTCAATGCAGCAGCAGCATCGGTGTATCGGCCAGATCCATCCATGGTTATGATGGCAGCTGTGTCCGGAATAGCTGACGGCACAGAGTTCAAAAATTCATTAACTAAGGATCCGCCTATGGATCTAGGGGAATTCTATTACGAGGCAGAAAAGTTTTTGCGATTGGAAGACGCTAATGCTGAAAGAGAAGAAGGAGAGGGAATAGAAGTTTATGCACTTAAATACAAAAAGCCTCTCGAAAATGATTCAGGCAAGGATAAAGGAAAACGAAAGGCTGAGGACAATGGTGACAGGTCAAAGCGACTGCGGAGAGAGCCACGATTCACCACTTATTCAGAGCTGAATGAGAGTTTGGAGCGAATCTACCAAGATACACGAGAGCAAGTTCCCTACCGTAGGCCAATACGAAGGGATCCCATTGTTGACGAGAGGAAATCAGACAGATACTGCTTATTCCACGAACTAAATGGTCATAACACTAACGACTGTAGACATCTGAAGGATGAGGTGGAAGGGCACATCAGGAACGGTATGCTACTTCAGTATGTGAGGAGGCGAGCTCCAGCGGTGGAGCCAGAGCGACCACCGTCTACATCAGCCAGGGGTGCCCCCGAGCCAGGACATCGTATGATTATCAATTAGTTGAAATAACGATGGACAAGTTGTAAACCTCTCACCAACACGGGTAAGTCATTTACACATGTGCGAGTTCACGAACGGTCCATAGGCATGTTGTGAATGACTACAAACCCTATCGTTGTGGGAGTTTACACTTTGACATCCTTGCTTTGCTTTTGTTTCATCTTGATTTGAATATTTGAACTTGACTTTGTTTAACATTTCTGCTAAAGACTTATTTTCAATGAAAAAATGCTACTTGTGATTTCATAACGGCTAAGTCACTTACACATGTATGGGATCGCGAACGGTCCCTAGGTATGCTATGAGATGGCGATAAACCGTTGCAACAAACAATCCGGGAATTCACCCGAACGTGAAACCTGGTATTGATGATACTAACTCCCTCCCCGGGCACACTCAATTCGCCACGAACGGCACCCGACCTCGAACGGTCACAATTCGCCACGAACGGCACCCGACCACGAACGGTCACAACTCGCCATGAACGGCACCCGACCACGAACGGTCACAACTCGCCACGAACGGCACCCGACCACGAACGGTCACAAATCGCCACAAACGCCACCCGACCTCGAACGGTCACCATTTGCCTCGAACAGCGCCCGACCGCGAACGGGCACACTTCATCTAGTATAACATTCGATCGCGAACGATCACATTTTTTCCTCGTACGGGACGCGATCGCGAACGATCACATTTTTGCCTCGTACGGGACGCGATCGCGAACGATCACATTTTTACCTCGTACGGCACGCGATCGCGAACGATCACATTTTTGCCTCGTACGGCACGCGATCGCGAACGATCACATTCCTCTTTCCACGTCACCCGACCTCGAACGGTCACCACTCGCCTCGAGCGACACCCCTCACCTCAAATGGCTTGATCACGAACGGTCGTCATTTGGGGCCATATAAAAATACTAGATCGCGAACAGTCGCATTCCACCTCAAAATGGCTAGATCGCGAACGGTCGTCATTTAAGGTCAGATAAAACTATCAATGTCTTTGTAGGTCATCAACAGGATATGAACATCCAGCTTATGAAACTACAAAACACACCTTCCTATCGCAAGGCATGTTTTGGGGGGGCAAATGTTATCCCGCCTTTTGGCAAGGCCGTGACACCAAAAAGTTGACTGGAAAACTAAAGACAGTTCGTCGTAAAAGTTCGTTATGCACTGTTTCACCATGGATATCAATGAATTTTGTCCGAGTCCGGATCGGGCTACAATTGATAAGACACGTCAAGCAAAGTCGTATAAACCAACATTCCAAATTTTGAGGTGATCCGAGTTCGTATGCTCAAGATATCACCAACGAAAAATGGAGTAGATAGTCCTTAGTTTGAATCCATAGGCGAAACCTATGTTCGAATCTATGAAACACGCATCCATCAGACCGGCATCACCTCAGCATGGTCGAATCCATGAGGAACACCTTTGCTTCGACTCCATCGAGCCAGCCCATGGTTCGAATCCGTCCCACTAGGCCTAGCTTCGAATCCATCAGATGGTCAGGTTTCGTATCCATTCCCCGAATCCACATTCGTTTCCTTCAAGTTATCCTTAGTTCGAATCCATGGAGATATCCTACTTCGAATCCAACGAGACGCTCTGCTTCGAATCCATGCACAGATGTCTTCCCTCGAATCCATCTAGCTATGGTTGACTTCGAATCGATCGAAGCATGTCGCTATCGATATGAGCGAAACGTCATTTGAATCGAAGGATTAATGACGTCTTCGAATCCATTGAGTCAAAGCAGAAGAGTCTTCAAGACGACTCGATCAAACTGGCGACAATAGCAGATCGATACGAAGTTCACGCTCCACGTCATCACCAAAGCACGCTCCACCATCGATTCGATGCAATCGATTCGAAGGAACCGGGTCGAATGGATTCGATTCGAAGAGAAGTTTCAACTGAGCATCTAACCTTGAATCGACCATAACTTGAGATCCACAAGTCCAAATGCCATGAAATTTTCATAGAAGTTTAAGCACATGATGAAGAACGTTCACTCCAAATTTCAGCTCGATTGGATGATTTCTTGATCGATTCGAACCAAGGGTCGAATCGATCCCAAAGTGGGCCCGGATCTCCAGATTTCGGCCATGTGGGCCCCCTGACGTACCAGAACTGGTCTCCCCTCATTTTAGGCGAAATATCAGCCTCCTACACCTATAAATAGAGCCCCTAGCCATTCAGAAAGTGGGGCGGAGAATTCTAAGTACTAAAGAGCGCCCAGATTCTGCCAGATTTACTCCAGAACACCACCGCTATCTTAGATTGAGACTTAACATATAATTTCAGTTGTACTACATTAGAAGAGATTGTAATCATCAAGTGAACATCAATAAAATCATCAACTTCAGAGTGGACGTAGGCAAGATCGCCGAACCACTATAAATCTCGTGTTTTTGTTCATTATTTCTGAATTGTGATACTCTGTTTGCTTAGATTTAAGATTTGTGTGTGAATATTGTTGATTTATATCCATACACTGGTGCTTTCACAACATTCGGGGTTTGTGACCAATTTTGGCGCAAACAGTGAGAAACATCACTAAAATATTGCTTGGACCCGATTTAATTCGTGATATCGTGGAAAAAGTAGTGTTGATCAGGCAACGAATGAAGACAACACAAGACCGTTAGAAATCTTAGATTGATAGAAGAAGGAAAGAGCTTGAGTTTGAGGTTGGAGACATGGTATTTGTTAAATTATTTCCTCTTAGGAAAGTGGTTAGGTTTGGCAAATTTGGAAAATTAGCACCTAGATTCGTTGGGCCATTTAGAGTTATAGAAAGGATAGGAAAACTTGCTTATCGCGTGGAGCTTCCTGATATATTGGCTGGCATCTACAATGTTTTTCATGTTTCTCACCTTAGAAAATGTCTTTATGACACCGCTATTAGAGTTAGAGCCTGATCACTTGGGGGAATTAAAGATAGAGACAAAATGCCTCGTGCCACCGCACACATTTTGAAGCATGGAACTAGAAGACTTTGTAACACAATAATTACGTTGGTCCGAGTACAATGGGGAGACAAACCAACGGAAAGCACGTGGGAAACCAAGGAGAAGATGAAGATCACTCATCCAGAGCATTTCACTGGTAAATTTTCTCTCCAAAATTCGCATTTGATTGCATCATGGTTGTTAGATTGGATGATAGGAGATGGTTGCCACACTTTTTCACATTCACTTTACACTTATGTAGAAATTTTTATGCATGTTTAGGGTATTTGCATACATGCTTGCATGACACGATTTACACACTCGCTCTAGAATTGAGCTCATTTTAGTATATCTGCAGTACATAATCACATTGCACTTTGGTTGGATAGATGGTTGTGTAGATAACTTGGTTGTGTAACATGGATGTTATTGCGCGTTACGCTGTTAGCCCCTTTAAAGATTTCAGGAATTTCAGGACGAAATTCTTTTTAAAGGGGGAAGAGTGTAACATCGAGTAAAATCAACCATAATAAATTGGGTGAATTAAATTAAATAAGGTAGGGTTGAAAATGGAAATTTTATAAAATTTGGAATTTGACCAAGAAAATTATTTCGTTGCATTCATGGCAAAATTCTGATCTGTTTTTATATATAATATGCTAAAAATGAAGCTCAAACAAAGAAGTTATAAACGTTTGAAGTTTACATATTTAAATTAATTTAGTTTGAATTCAAATTCAAATGAGTTTTTAAATTTAGGGTTTGAATTTCAAAAATTAACTGTAGGTTTATTTGGGGGTTAGGTAAACGTTAAGTTATCCAATTAACATTAAAAGTTAATCAGGAAATAAAAAAATAAACAACAGAAATAGATCAATGCTCCCAAAGAAGAGCGGTCGACCTATAAGACCCAATTGGTCGACCCCTAGCAGTCGATTGGTCGAGCATAGGCAGTCGACCACTGCCTCATTATAGCAGCTAGGGTTTTATGATTTTAAACGGTCAAGATTTATCCGTTTTTGATATAGTTTCATCCTACGGTTCTGGTATGTTTCAACTCCTATAAATAGGACCCTATCCTCTCCACTTATTCATTCACAAATATTTGGGAACTCCGCGAACCTCTACCACTTTCTCTCTTCAGTTAGATTCAGAAATTATATTAGGGATTCAGGTAAGGATTCTAATCCTTTTCTAATTATTCTTTTAATCTATTTTCTTCTCCTCCAACCTCTCTGAATCTAACAAAATTATATATATACCTATCCTTTGTTATGTATATATATATCAAAAGATGGAGATATGGAAAAGAGTTGACTTGGCATTGTAAATCCATACAAGAAAAGCTAAGGATAATCCGTGGGTGGAAACCTTAATATTTTTATTTCAGTAATTGATTAGTATATATCTATGGATTTTAATATGCCTTAAGGATTTTGGAATTACGAAAACAAAATAGATAAAATCCCCCAAATTTCCTTTTTATTTTGAAATGTCAATTCTAGATGGAGATTTTCAATTATTTATGTTAATTTGATCGAATTTATAATATTTCTGCAACTTTAATAATTTCATAGTTAAATCCACTTCTCCTCCTTCTTTGATCCAAATTGTGAGTTTTCAATAATGAAATAAGGGTGTAGAGCACGAATCCTATTCGTAGTTTACACTACTTATCCCATACAAAATTACTTCATTTATTTCTATGTAAAAGAGGAGTTGAATAGGGTATGAAGTTAGGATTGCAATTCCTATTGTTTAGGATATTCCATCGAATTGATGTTACAAATTAGGTTTCTATTTCTATTTACAAGTCTATTTATTGCAATATTGGATAAGAATATTTAATCCTTGTCATGGATATTGAAATCTTGGAAACCTAAAGGGAAATGACTTGTATTAGTATTATGGTTAAAGGAATTGACATTTAATGCTAGTTTAGGGCGTACGAACCATACGCTTAGAAATTATTAGGCCCATATATATATATATTTATTTCTGTTAGTGTAATAAATGTATAATTATAGTGTATAATTGTGTAGTCTGTTAGTTAAGTAATAATTGTCATGGATTCCCCCTTAGCAAGGTAATTAATATTTTAAGGCATAATAAGGAAGATTCCTTGTAAGGCCTTAATTATGAAACAGTGAGATAAGTATTATATACGGAGGTATTTAAATTATGGCTAAGTCATAGGGATGTGAGATCAGTAGAGTTGCACGATAGTAGTCTGCCATTTACTTTGAGGATACCAGCAGTTTTGTGCACTTCCTATTGATGTGAGACATCTTCTACGATAAATATTTATGATGATGCGAGGTTTATCCCAAGTTGGGTAAATATGCCCAGCTAATATGGTTACCAGTTCCAATGAATAATCGGACAAATGTGAGACTTCATTATGAGCATGGACCAAAATACGAAGGGCTTGCTTTGGGGTCATGAGGTATTAAGTGGTTGTTTGAGAGCCCGCCACTTTTCCTCAAATGAAGTATTAAACGGCCAAGGGGCTAGTTAATAAACACGATACGTGGTATCTCGTTAGGGGTCCACTTTGGGATAAGGTATTAAGTGATTGATTGAGGGTCCGCCTTTCCATAGAAAAGTATTAAGTGGCTTAAGAGATTCCATGCGATGTCGGCTAGATAGTCACCGTTGAAGGGTCCGCCTTGGGAATAGGTATTAAATGACGGCGTTTGCCTTAATTTTGGTCTTAAATGGCCATAGTCTGCCTATTTTCCAATAAAAGATATTAAGTGACTTTGGTACTATCTCTTACATTTTTAGATATTTATGACATGGGATTTGGGTTATGGATTTGGAAACCTACTTCAGGAATGGAAGGTATTAAGTGGTTGATTATGGACCCACCTGCTTTCCTTATAAGAAGTATTAAATGGTTTTATGTACACTAGACATATTCTTATTTTAAAATATACCGCCCAAGTACTAAAATGGTAAGACTCGAGGTTTTTATTAACCAGATCCCTCCTCTTTACAACATAGGTTATGGACGGAGTGATGATGGTGATGATGATTGAAGGTGGAGTGGCTCAAGCTTGTGGCAGTTATTATTATTATTATCTTTTATGATGTTTTATGTTGTGCCCATGTATTTTGGATAAATGATGTAATAGATTTTACTTGACGAATTGATGATGTTTTGTATTATGACATTTCATATGGTTTTTAAATAAATGGGTACAATTTGTTGTTATATTTTATTCTACCAGCTTTGAAATATACTAGAATAGTTATTACTTTGTACTGTTACTTCTTTTTTCAACCAACAGCCAACCTTAGAGTGGACCTAAGTTTCGATGGGCCTTTTTTGGGTTGAAATTTAGGCCTTTTCTCAGGTGGGTTGTTACATCTCCACACTAAATTGAACTAAATCTAACCTCTAGCAGACACTTGTAAAGCCAAGGAGACGATGTTGTAACCCTAGCTAGATTGAGGTAACAACCAATGACCAACGTTTTCGACAACCGACAAAATCACATGCGGAGGCAGTGTATCATTTATATATATTTATATATATATATATATATGTTCATATCTATGTTTGCAATCATCATATATGTTTTAGACATATTTTAAATAAATAAAATAAAATATTATTATCAAACAAAATAGTGATATGATAATTAAAAAATTAAACTATGTATAAAAATAATATATTTATATATAATACGTTTCAATTTTATAAAAACAAAAAAATAAATTCATTCAGAATTGAATATATATATATAATAGTAAAATAAAGGTTTTATTCATTTAAAGTATCAAAATATTTTGCAGCTTTAATAATAATGTTAAATTTTAGTCTTAGTTTTTTTAGATAATTTAGATTTTATAGTACATATATAATTGTGCGTGGAAATTTAATTTTTATTTTTTTGCTTTCGAATTCCAGAAATAAAAAACTTTTTTTATTTTGAAAAAGGTCAAAAGAATTTTTAAAGTCGGATATTTTGAAAATTCAAAACATTTATATATTATAAATTATCCATGTGGATTTTACATTATAAAAAAATTTAGCTCATGGGTTTAAAAAAGTGGAAATTAAATACAAGGGCCTCTTTAGCAAGTGCAATTAGTTTCTAGGACACACAATTGAAATAATTACTTTTAAGGACAAAAAGGCAAAATAATTAGTTTCTAAGGCCTAAAATCCTATGAAATTATGTCCTTGAAAGTAATTGGACTGCTGGCTTTGTCCTTAAAAGTAATTATTCTACTGACTTTGGCCTTGAAATTAATATATGTCGGTGTGTGTCCAAGAAACTAATTGGACTGCAAAGTTTGTCCTTCTTGTGAAATGCCTCTTTAAAAAACTATTTTATTTTATTTTATTTAGTCAAATTATTTTAAATTTTAAATTTTAAGTAATTAATTATATAAGTGTATAATTAATGTAACTGTATGTGTACTATTAAATATTAACAATTATTTAAAATATATTATATATATGATGAAACATATATTGTACATGTATATTTTTTAAATAATATGATATTACACACATTCATTTATAAAAACTAAATAATAAATTAATGGGTGAAAAATAATTAATCTGGATATATATCGAATATTTATATGCATATATGTATATCCCATCGACATCATCATTGACATTTGACCTTAGCCATATACTTATTAACCGTAAGTCACAACGACTAATTATACACATGTTCTCATATTACCCTTATATTAGATGATAACTTTTAAAATAGTTTTAATGTTCTTATTATGAGTACGAACATATTAAAAATATTAAAACTAAAATTAATTTAAATTTAAACTGATAATAAAAGATTAGTATTAAACAACAGCAAATAAATTCGTATTTTAAATTCAAATTAAATAAATTGAAAATATACCCAAACTCTTTTATTAGTAAATATGAAATATGGTTTATCAGAAACTTATTACTCATATAAACACAAAATCTGACCTTGTGCAAATTAATAAAAGATTTTATTTGAAATTCACTCTTTATCCTCATCGCTAATGCACCTAATCGAACAATGGCATCAAAGCCTGCATTGTTTTTATGTGAATAATTAACTAGCATATAGGGTAGTCTTTTGGAAAAATCGATTAGATGGGTTTCTAATGAAAAAATTCTCAAATTAAGGAGAATGTTACTCTAACTAATGAATTTTCTTATAAATGGGAAACCTCTGATCTCTTAGCCTTTACTTAGCTAATCGAAGTGCCTGTTCCAACGACATGCCCTTATGGAAGGCTCAAAAATGTTTTGAGCCTTAGGTTGATTCAAATAAGCATGTATAGATATTATAAATTAAATTTAAAACTATTTTAACTTTAAATAAATAATTACATAATTTTATTGAGAGATACAAAATAAAAATTTTAAAATTGTCCAAAATTAAATAAATAAAGATGTTATAATTATAATTAATTAAATTATTTAATTGAAGGAAGAATACATATAAGAGAGAGAGTGGTGTGTGTGTGTATGTCTATATAACTTAATAAATTATAAATGTTATAATATATATATATATATATCAGGAAAATAGGCATAAGGTAAAACTTAGAAAAAAATTTAAAATGAAGAATAACAAGTTTGTTTTTTAGGCTGAAGGACAATGCTAGTTATAACTATCATTTTGTATAGTGTAAAAGTTGAATATAATGCTAATTATTACTAGCATTTGTCCTTCAGCCTAAAAGTGAAACTTGGTGTCCTTCAGCCTATTATTTTTTTAAAGTTTGTTCTTTTTCCTAATTCCCTATATATATATATTATGTATATGAAAATGAGAGGTCAAATAAACTAAAACCCACAGAGACTTAAGGGAGTACAAATTGGATGCATATAAAGACATATTCTATCATGATTATACTCATCTACATTACATAGTCGAAAATACCGTATAAAAATTGTTTTGAATTATGAATTTTATAAAATTGCTCTTCATCATCATTTATAATATAATAGAGTAATTTACATACCTATGGTTGTTGAGCACCCTAAAGCTATGAAATAACTAAATGATGCCTATATTATCACTAAATAAGTAAGAATATTATGTAACCTTATTAAGTACCCTCAAGTGTTACATAACTCCACTTATGATCACAAAATGATGGCTCTAGAGTATCTAATTTACTATATGATTTGTTAGGTTCCCTCAAGGTCAAAAAGATTATTAGGAGCAAAGTAAAAAAAATAAATGTTAGGAATTATATACGAGATATAATTAGTGGACTATTGCTTACCGTTTATAGGGACTTTAATTTTATGGCAACATGATAAATGGTTCTTAACACCCACTGAAAGAATTTATGAAATTACTGTATCTCTTTTTATGTTTTAAGAGATGTAAAATTCAGTAGGAGCCTTATAAGGTAAATATGATAAACTAATCCAATAAGTATAAAAACATACGTAGTGTTATCTGATTTACTCTAATGAATTTGTGTAGATCAAAATGCAACTATGAAGCTACTTTTTGAAAAGAACGCACTCCTATGTAAACCTCAGGTAAGTTATCGCCAACAAGCTAATGGCTAAACCTGATAAGGATGTTACGCCCGAACAACGTAAGGCCTACGAAAATTGGTCATTAGACTATGAGCTAGCCCATTGCTATATGCCATCAACTGTGAGCATCGATCTCCAAAAATGACAAGAGAATATAATATTCATAAAATATTCAAACATCTACCAAAGTTATATGGCGAGCAGTCCCGTGCCACAAGGTACCAGACCTTATGGAAACTGTTCCGTGAAAGATAAGTAAAGACACTTCAGTCCAAGTTCATATACTCAATATGATCGGGTACATTAAAGGTTGGCCCAGTTAGAAACTATGCTTAACAATGAACTTCAAATTGATTTGACTCTTGGATAGCTAATTTCACAGTTCGATCCGTTTGTATTGAACTTCAATATGGACTCATTGAAGTGTATGGTCGTGGACCTTCTTAATATGTTAAAGATGGTTGAAAGTACGTTCATGAAGGAATAAAATGCAGTTCTTGCTGCTAAAAGCACTTCTTCCTTGAGTAGTTCAAAGGAGAGAAAGTGTAGGCCGAAGGGTAATAAGGGTAAAGCCAATGCGTGAAATAAATGTCATTATCACTTTTACTCGAAGAAGGGAATCTAAAAGAAGAATTATCCAGACTATTTAAAGACCCCCAAGGGAAAGGAATCAAATTCTTCTCATAAAGGTATTTTCTTTATGGAAAATTATTTATCAACCAATGCTTTTAGTTGGGTTTTAGATACTGGATTTGGAATCCATATCTGCAATTCGTTACATGGACTTAGGAGTAAGAAGCCACTTTAAAGGGGAACCATGAAATTCCCAGTTGCAAATGGAGCTACTGTAGCTGCTGTCATGATGTAAGAGTACCATGCGAAGCTTGTTAATGGACATGATTTTATTTATATAATTGTGATTGTGTACTGAACTTTATTAGCGGAATAATTTATGTTACACATTCGCTAGATAACAGATATGATTTCATTTGTAACGATAATGTTGTGAATATTTGTTATGAAAATAAAATAGTTGGTTTGGTACCTTGAATAATGGCATTTGTATACCTAATAATAATCATGTGTTTGCTGTTGAAAATAATAATGTGTCTAAAGTATATGATAGTTACTTTTGATACTGCAAACTAGGCCATGATTGTATGAAACGATTAAATGAGTTAAGAAACCAAAGATTTCTACCATCATTTGATTCCGAATCATCTGAACATGTACATCATGTCTTAAAGGAAAAATAGCCAAGCATCCATCCAGTGGGAGCGACGAAAGAATTAATGAACTCTTAGGACTAGTTCATATTGATGTATGTGATCCTATACCTACAACTACCAAAGCTGGAACCTCGTAATTCGTAATTTTCACAGATGATTTGTCTTGATATAGGTATGTGTTTAAAGTTCCAGTGGATCTTTATGTGTATATATAGCCAAAGTAATTAGTTACTAATACTGAATTTATTCTAATTTAACTTATACTTAGCTAAAGTGATAATAAACAGTGTATGATAAAACAATGCAGTAAACAAAAATCACACTAGGATTTTTATACTAGTTCGGAGTGTCTCTCCTACTTCGTGTCTCTAATCATCTCATAGGAATTTCAATAGGAATACCTTAGCTTGACCCAAAGGATTTGGTTTACAACTTGACTACCTGGGCACCTCATAGGACTTCAATACTTTTCCAAATAAACTCTAACATCGAACTTGGTATCTTTTATATGGATTTTTGCCTTGACGCTTTAAAGTCCTATAACCCAACAATGTAGATTTGAGTGGAGTATTACTTTGGTTATGGACTTGAATGATCATTGTAGTACTGATGTGGAGATGAATGCCTAGCAGATATTAGGTTTTAAGAGTATGATCACTTAAGAGCAAAAGATTACAAGGAGATAGAGGTAAAATGAAAGCAAGGTTAAGTGAATTGTTTGAGTGAGAGAGATAGGTTCATATAGGAGCTAAAAGTTATGATGGGAGGTCGTGTCTGCTAAGAAAAACTAATGAGGAAGAAGTTGCAAATGTAAACAAAAAAGAAAAGGCATTTCAGAATACATAGTTACGGCCTAGATTTCTGCCCAGATTGCTAATCGATCGACTAGTTGGCATAACCAGTTGATTGGTTATGCATGTTGAGCTCAAATCTGGGCTGCAACAATGTTTCAAATTTTATAAAAAATTTATAAAACTTCTATTTTTTTAAAAATCTGGAGAAGTAGATTGAATAGTGAGAACGCTTAGGAATGATGAAGAGAAGTGGTGTTGGGTTTGAACATGATATATCTAAAGAAAAATACAATACCGACACACTCTTTTTTCTCTAATGTCTTCGTAAGCGATCTCCTTAAAGTCAACACCTTGTCTTTGTGCATGCGATAGTTCAATCATCTTGTATTGGATCAATTTTCTTCAGATATTACCTTGTCCTACTTAGTCTTCTTGGATGTATAATATATAATATTATCCTACATAGTGATATTGTCACCATCAAAACACAGATTCTAACAATCTCCACTTTATGATGATGACAACTATATATATTAGACAATTAAATAAACTCCCCTATCGTTATCTCTTCCTCTATCAAGATTACCTGTAATGCATATTTTTCTCCTCCTTTGTCATCAACAAAAAGAAGAAAATAATATTAGACTAGAAAGAGATTATAGCCTACATATGTTACAATTGTAAAGAATATATATATATATCTATGTGTGTGTATCATAGACATGGAAGACATAACAAAACATTGAACATTCATGAGACAAAAACAAAATAAAGTGAAAAGAAACATAGTCTGTGACATTAAAGACAAAATACAAAAATATTGAAACTAGAACTAATGCTAAGGATTAATAACATATGATACCAATCTAATCATGATGCTTTAGTGGAGTATATGGATATCTCATTTCAATAGTGATTATGGCAGCACCTCTTGGTCCTCTCCACTTTTTACTCGACTAGATCTGGGAAATCTAGTGGATGGATCAGGTCTATTACTCGATCGTCTTGTGCGATTGGTAATGGAAGCTTCAGGGTGATATGTAGTCTCATCCTTAACACATGGTTAAGGTGTATTGGTGCTTTGGCTACTCAAACCAACTCCCCTTTCTCTAGTTTGTGTAGAACCATAGAATCTTACCATAATTCATCTAGAAATCCAAGTTTCATTTTTTGCTCCTTTTTCCCTATAAGAATTTTCTTTTGAATGCGTAGAATTTCTTCCTGTTGCTACATAAGTCGATGCATATCTATAGTACCCTCAGTAGTAGAAGGAGGGACATAGTCATCATCATTATCATCAGTGTCATCACCGTTTTCACCCTTATCATCATCATGATTAGTCTCAATCTCATGCTCAAAAGGTGTATGTGGAGGAGATTTTTGTATATTCATTACAGAAAATACGAAGGAACCAAAGGGGTTTCCATAAACCTTAGTAATTGCTTCATTGAAGGGGAAAGATATGTGGAAGTAAAGAAATATTATGGTCAATATATTCCCATATGGATTGTAATGTTTTTTTGCCTCGGATTGCATATAGATCATATTATCTAAAATAGATCTAGCCGAATTTAGTTAAATACCTTATGATATAGCATATGTTCCCTTTTGGACCGATGGATAAATATCTATGAAACTACTAGATTTAGGAATGGTATCTCGCTACAAAATTCGGGAAATCAATCTGGCTTGAAAAGCCATATTATCTATTGTCCATCTATCATGTGTATTATGTAAAATCACTCTCATAACACATTGATCACTTATTTTAACTGTTAGCACCAAAATTGGTCACTAACCTCGTTGAGAAAGATTGTGTAGAGAGATAAATAAGGAAAGTAAATTTAAACAGAGAGCAATATGCTAAATTAAATGCAAAGACGAGAACACCAGATTTATAGTGGTTCGGCGTAACTGCCTACGTCCACTTTGAAGTTAATCTTTATTGCTTTACTTGATAATCGATTACAGATACAATCCGTACACTAATTACTTGAATGCAATTGCTAAGTAAAAAGGATGAGTCTTGAAAGCGGCAGAGTCTTCCCAGTGTTCTCGAAAAAAGGTCCATTTCACTGTGCCCCTGCCCCTCTATTTATAGACAAAGATGGGTTGGACTTCCCTCTTGGGCCTATGAGTGAGATACTTCGGCCCGTGATGAGTGACTTCTGTATGCCGAGCCACAAGTGCCGAACGACAAATGCCGAACGAGGTCTCCAAACCGAACGAGGCAGTGTGTTAGTGAGACGTGTAGGTTGAATGAGGCTTAATGCCAAACGAGGCTTCCGATGCCGGTCGACCTTTGAATGCCGAACGAGGCTGAATGCCGGTCGAGGCTGAATGCCGATCGAGGCTGAATGCCGGTCGAGGCCGAACGAGGCTTCCAATGTTGGACGACCTCTGGACGCCGAACGAGGTTGTATGCCGGACGAGGTTGAATGTCGAACGGTCCAGCTGTGTCTAACATCCCTGGATGCCGAACGAGGCTTTCGATGCCGGTCGACCTTTGAACACCGAACGAGGCTGAATGTCGAACGTCCTCTGAAAGCCGAACGAAGCTTCCGATGCCGATCGACTTCTGAATGCCGAACGAGGCTGAATGCCGGTCGAGGATGAATGCCGAACGACCTCTGAATGCCGAACGAGCTTGAATGCCGATCGACCTAGTTGCCTGGTCAAACCTCTAGGTAACACTTGCCCACCAAAGTGCATCAGGTGGTCGAACGTGATGCGCTTTGAATCACGAGTCCTCCGTGCTCTCCTTTAAGCCCTCGTTCTGTCTTTTTGATAGCGTCCTCCTAAATGCCGAGCGAGGCATTGGATGCCGAACGACATATGGATGTCGAACGAGATTGGATGTCGAACGACACATGGATGCCGAACGACACATGGATGCCGAACGACATTGTGCCTTGACCTGTTCTACCGGTCACTGTCCCTTCACCTTCTTTCCTTCCTACTATAAAAGTCGGTACTTCTCTCCTTCTTTCCTTTTTATTTTTATCTCCGCTATCCTACAAGAACCCGTAACTTACCTTCCTCAAATCTCGTTCACTTCTCTGACCTTCCCTTCCTACCCTGAACCATCAAGCCCTTCCTACAGTTCCTTCTCAAATTGAGTCCAAACGACATTCAATCTCAAGCCCACAGACCCCCAAACTCCCACCATCCTCTTTGGTAAGAATCTTTCGTTCGAGCGTTATTTCAAACTAGGAATTATAGCACCAAGTTCGAATTAGTGAACTCTCCACAAACTATAGAAAATAGGAGGCGTGTGGATGAGGGAGACGAGTTGAGGTTCGGACATGTCCTAAGGCTGGAACTTAGTATGACTTTAGTCGATTTCGAGGTGGGTGGAATGGAGAGGAGAGGAGAAATGGACACCGGTTGATTCCAGGTCGTAGGTTCCTGTTGGTTTACCGAGCGTTAGAGTTTGGATTTTGAAGTGGAATAGGGCCGTTGTTAGAGGTAGTTCGGTAATCAAGGGGCGAAGAAGAACCGAGCGTGGCCGTTCGGTTCTTGTGTCTTGAGCGGAGAATGGTCAAGTACAAGACTAGTGGCTCGGTAAACTTTATGCGGGAGTGACGTCAGGGAGGTTGGAAGTAAGTGATTCGGTGTATCTGGCTCATACGTTTGGCCCAGAGAATGCCGAACGATGAACTTAGGCCGGATGGCATTTAGGTCGAACGACAGTTTGGCCGAGCGGCATTTAGGCCGAGCGGCTTTTAGGCCGAACGACATTTAGGCCGAGCGACATTTAGGCCGAGCGGCTTTTAGGCCGTGTGTTTCAAGTGCCGCTCGATCTTGACCTTTGATGAATGGATAACGACAGCCGAAATCATTCCAACTCGAACATAACCCTTGTCGAACTCACTTATTTCCCATGCCTATTCATATGACAAAATGAAGGACATGGACTTAAGCAAAACAACATATTGAACTAATCCGGACTGATGACTCCCCACCCCAGTTTCAACAATTATAAGTCTGAACTTAAATCGATAAAAACAGATAATAACCTTTAACATATAGTGCCAATTTCCGAGTCCAAAATTGAAAAACATTATTGGGCAGGTTTTCGGAGACGGTCAGCGATGACGGTCTTTGAAGATGACAGTTCAAAGTTCAACTTTATATCATCAACTCTGTGACTTTTAATTTCTCAGCACTTATATTTGAATGATCGCACTGGTTCACACACCACACGGGGAGTGAATAACTATGTTGTTAAGTCTAATGCCGATTATTTTCCAAGTATAGTTCAAACAGGTGCTCTGTTGGATTCGATCTTCATTAGAGATGTCTAGAAAATCTAGCTCTGCTACGATCTCAGACAGACCTGGGCCATCCTCTCGACAAGAAGTTGTAGATACTTCGAATCCGTCAACTACCCCTGCTCAAAACTTACCGAGCGCTGCGATAGCATCCGTCGACTTGGCTCCTGACGCTCTGGAGGCAGCTATTTTCTTAGACGACCCAGTCGATTCACAGGCCTCAAAGATTAAAGAAAGTTCACTCCGTCGGATATGCTCTGTTCACGGAATCCCCTTCGACGATGTGTTAGTTCCATCGGGGAATGATCGTCCGCATTTGCCCCCAGCCGGGTATACAGCCTGCAATAAGTTCATGTGCTGGGTTGGCAGTGTTCCACCCTTCAACTACTTCCTTCGTAACTTATTGCAATATATCGAGATCGCTCCTTCACAACTGCCTCCGAACAGCCATGCTTTCTTATATGGCACTTGCATCCTCTTTATGAGTGTCCTCTTCAGGCTTCCGACTCCAGGCGATATCTGTTATATTTATCGCTTCAAGAGACGGTCGGATAGCCCATCCTTCATATTTCTTGAGCCGCATAGCAAATGTCAAATTCTGACTGGGGCATGCAGTAAGTTTGCCCAGTACAAGCAAGAGTGGTTCTATGTGCGTTGTCCTCCTGGTTTCACCAGAAGATGGGTAGAAGGAAGTAAGCTCTTCATTTGGATTGATACTCGAATTCGGAGAGATTTACGCCTTTCCTGACTTTCTATCCACTTTTTCAGGTATCAACCCGCGTCCCAAAGGCTCTGGGTATTCTGAAGCCGTCGAAGCTATTCGAGCCATTCCTACCGAAGACCGGGACATCAGAACTCTCGTTTCAAATGAGTCGCTTACCAACTTTGGGCTGTTGGCAGAAGGTCGCTGGATAAGCCTCCCTCAGGGTGTTACCATACCCAGGCCCGCTGTTGGCAAAGGGAAAAAGCCGGCTGAGCCTTCAGCACAGAACACCCCTGACACACTAGAGGAGGGGGAGATTAAAAAAGCAGAAATGCTCGAAGTACAGGGAGAGAATGTTAGTCCGTCTCGGGGCATGATAGTTGAAGTCCACGATATTGAGACATCATCTACCCCTTCCAAGGGAAAGAAGAAAATGACCTACAAGTTGAGGAGGAGGAAAGTAGGTGGAACTTCTAAGGTTACGCTTATTCCAGAGGAGAGAGAACCTTCCCCCCAACCCTTAGAAAGTTCACTGAAAGGTCTGTCGAACCTCACCATCCCTGACGATCTACTCAATTATGGTTTCGACGACTCAGAGGCGCTTAAGCTTCATTCGCCCGCTAGAGGCAATGCAAGCGCTCAAGCCCATGTCCTAGGAGAAAAAACTCCTATTAGTAAAGATAAAGAAACTGGTCCGTCGGGGGGAACACTGGGACACACACAGACACGTGCACTTCACCCTACACTTCAATTTTTGCCATCACCCCGATGTTTTCTAACTTGTCGTTATTCTCATTCTATGAAGGTGTCATGGGACGCTCCCACAGATTTGACCGTCTTCACGGCTCATCCATTTTTCATCATTCTGGCTGGGATTCGGGTACCGGCAAACGTCGGGACAGAGATGACTCGGGGGACCGAGACAACCGTCCTCGAGAGTCGACCTATCGAAAGAAATCACACAGCCAGTCTTCATACTCCCACGATCTTCCTTCTCAAACAGAACAAGGCAGAGGGAAGTCTTCGCTGAAGGGGTCTCAACCCGATGTTCCCCGTGATCAACATTCTGGTTCATCTAGCACACGGCAGTCTTGGGAACATCGTAAGAGAATGAAACTTTCAAAGCCACCTCCCCCTGTTCCTGCAGCAGACCCGACGATATCGGATCAGCTGGCCGAGCTTAAAGTTAAATTTCCCAAAATCTGCTTTGATGGTCTGAAGTTCCTTCCAGCAATCCATCACATTCTGGGACATGTTAAGCAAAGTGCCATCGCTTGCAACAACGACATTTATGTTCAACATGACGCATTTGTTCATTTGGTTGAAAAAGTCTCGGAAATTTCTGTCGAGCGTCAACATGAGATCGACCGCTTGAAGCTTGAAGCCATTTTTGATAAAGACATTATCAAAAATCAGGATGAGGAACTCTCTTCGTACAAGTCCCAACTTGAGGCTGCCGAAAAAATGATAAATCCATTTGTCGAACTCTCTTCGTACAAGTCCCAACTCTCTTCATACAAGTCCCAACTCGTCTTGAGATGACTCATAAAAAGGAAATCGACGAAGCGGTCCAACGCTGTGGGGCCATGGCTATAGAAAAAGACTCTATTAAAAAAGAAAGGGATGTACTCGCCCTGCAGGTTAAAGAGTTGAAAGAGCTACTCTCTAAGGAGAAAGAAGAGAAGATAGCTGCTCAAGAGGAGTCTCAATGATACTGCAACGAGATTGTTGCTACACGACTCTTGAAGGAAAAGCTCGACGATGAGCTTTCTAAGGTCGGGATGGTGAAGGATGAAGCCCGTGAAGAGGGCAAAAGAATACCATCTGCGGAGATTGACTCTCGCCTTGAGGCGGCTACATAGGCCGATAGAGAGGAGATCAAGTGCCTGTTCGACCCGCTGATAGCTGAATACAACGCTCATGTTCTCATGCATCAGGACTTGACTTTTCTAGGCGAGGGCTACCTTGAATCTCTAGCCAAGGCATGGGAAACTTTGATAAAGATTAAAAAGGTTGAATCGGGTACCGAGGAGGTTGACAAGGATGCCTTAGTAAAAGAATTTCTTAAGGGGAACGAGCCTTCAGACTTGTCTGCAGCAATGGCTCTCTTTAGTAAAGGCTCTTCCCCATCAAAGGAGAAAAATGATCTGGCTGGTCCGTCTAGGACCGGGGCTGCAACTCCTCCTTCTACTCAATCGGCCAATCGGCCAGCACTTGATCCATTCGAGCAACACGTTGGTTATGATCCGGAAGATCCTAGCCTCGGCATTCACGTGCTATCCCCCATTCTAGAGGGTGTGACTCCTCGGACGGCTGAAAGCCAGCAAGAAACCGGTATATAACTCTTCTTTTTTGAAGTTCAAAGATCGGTCGCTTTTGGCGAGAGGTTATTGTATTCTAATGTTCGTCCTCTGTGTTTTTATGTAGGCCGCACCGATCCTGAACCGACTCCGAGGAGCGATGATGCCAAGGAGGAGACGGGGAAAACGAGCGATGCTACTCACACGGGAGTAACCCCCGGTCCCGATGCTCAGGTGATTGGGGCGCTTGACGATGATAAGTCTAAAACTCTGTCCCCTGTCGAAGGGAGTTATGAAATTGAAATTACGGGCGCCTCAGGACACACTTCGAAAGTGAGTATGAAGGAGCAGCTTTCTGAAGAGAAAAAGAAGAAGGTTGAGATCAAGACCGAGTCCCAAGTAGTAGAACTTGATGACCCGTTGAACGGGCCTCTAAAAGTCATTCTTCCTAGCAAATCCAAACCACTGGATGTTCCTCCTCCCACACCTGACACCGCTTCTTTGGCGAGCAAAATGTCCAAGAGAAAACGTGTGGAGGAGGAGTCATCCGAGAAAACAAAGGAGGAAAAGCAGCTAAAGAAATCGAAGAAGTAGCCACTACACTCGTTCAACGAGGTTTAGCTTAGATCATGTAATTACTTTCATTTATTTACATTTGTAGTCAATGTAGGCAAACTTTTGACTCCGAGTTTTGGAGGAGTGGTTATACAACCCCATTTTGTATTAATGAATAAAGTTTAGCTTCTTCGTCTTTTAAATGACTCCTGTTTTTTAGCTTTCTGTAGAACTGTGGTCTAAACTCAAGTTCTTGTGAGTCACATGAACCTCCAATCCATTTTCACATTGCTTGGAGATTCTTTAGAATCGTACATCTCTTATTTCACATTTTTGGTACTTAAAATATTTTTAAATCCGCGCTTTGGGGACTTAGAGTACTCCAGTCCGTGTTCAAGGGACTTGGAGATTTAAGTTGTTTATACTCTAGTCCGCACTCCGGGGACTTAGAGTACTTAGTCCGCATTCAAGGGACTTGGAGATTCAAGTCATTTATACTCTAGTCCGCACTCCGGGGACTTAGAGTACTCCAATCCGCATTCAGGGGACTTGGAGATTTAAGTCGTTTATACTCTAGTCCGCACTCCGGGGACTTAGAGTACTCCAGTCCGCATTCAGGGGACTTGGAGATTCGAGTCGTTTATACTCTAGTCCGCACTCCGGGGACTTAGAGTACTCCAGTCCGCATTCAAGGGACTTGGAGATTCAAGTCGTTTATACTCTAGTCCGCACTCCGGGGACTTAGAGTACTCCAGTCCGCATTCAGGGGACTTGGAGATTTAGAGTCGTTTATGCGAGTCCGTACGTCAGATAGAATAATGTAACTCCAATTGTTTGTCACTAGATTATAAGGCACAGAAACATCGGTAATTCATAGAAAAGGTGGCTTCAAGCCTTTATTAATGAAAGCAAACTAAATCGTCCGATTACATGCTTAAAAGGAAACTAAGAATCAATGGAATAAAAACATACGGGAAATAAATGCACCTAAAACATGAAAGAAACAGGCTAAATATAATAATGTCGCAAATGTTCACTGTTCCATGCTCGGGGGAGTGTCATGCCATCAACAGTCGCTAGATTGAAAGTTCCCTCTCCATGCTTCCGCTCAACAACATATGGACCTTCCCAGTTGGGATTTATACGTGATTGTACCGGGAAAACTCGTTTCAAAACGAGATCACCCACATCAAAAATTCTTGGGCGGACTTTTTCATTGTAATATCGCTTAACTCGGTGTCTATATGCTACCGCCCTTAACTCAGCTTCTTCACGTTTTTCATCAACGAAGTCGAGTGACTCCATCAAGAGATCCTGATCATCCTGGGATCATAATGTGTCACCCGATGTGATGGAACTTCAAGCTCCACGGGTATAACAGCTTCCGAGCCATATGCCAATGCGAATGGAGTGTGGCCAGTCGCGGACTTGTGGGTAGTTCTATAAGCCCATAGCGCTGTTGGAAGTTCATCTACCCACTTGCCTCCAGCCTTTTCTAAACGCTTCTTCAATATGGACTTGATTATTTTGTTCACAGCTTCAACTTGTCCATTAGCCTTCGAATGAGCAACTACGGCGAACTTTTTCTCAATGTCGTACTTTAAACAGATATCTTTGAATTCTCTACTTTCAAATTGAGTTCTGTTGTCTGTAATGATGGTTCGCGGGAGGCCAAAGCGGCATATAATGTTTCGTACAACGAAATTAATGACCTTCTTGGAGGTGATTGTGGCTAAAGGCTCTGCCTCTTCCCATTTGGTGAAGTAGTCGACCGCAACTATCGTGTACTTCGCACCGCTTTTGGATATAGGCAAAGAACCAACTATGTCGATTCCCCAGATTGCAAACAGCCAGGGACTAACCATTTGCATGAGTTCCGTTGGTGGAGCTCTCGGGATTTTCGCATGTCTTTGACACTTGTCACATTTTCTTGCATAATCTACAGCATCCCGATTCACAGTTGGCCAATAGTATCCGTAATGGAGGATCTTTTTTGCTAGTGTCTGCCCCCCAGTATGGTCGCCACATTTTCCTTCTTGAACTTCCTTCAAGACCCGCTTTGTCTCATCATGGGCAATGCACCATAATAAGGGGACCGAGAACCCCTTCTGATACATTACTCCATCCTGCATCACATATCGCGCTGCTTTGTGAATGACCTATCGTCTTTCGCTTCTTCTTTCGGGAAAAGTCCCGTTTATCAGGTATAACTTGAATGGGGTTATCCATGACTCCTTCTCGATTTCTGTTTCCAACAAAAAATCGACCTCCATCACATCTATGCTTGGAGCGTGTAAGGTTTCGACGGGAACTAATCCCATTTGTTGTGCATCGCCGGTACTAGCGAATTTGGCCAACGAGTCGGCTTCCTTGTTCTGTTCAAGTAGGACGTGCGAAATGTCATAATGTTCGAAGTTCGTCAATATTTCCTGAACCAGAGCAAGGTACGGAGCAAGCTTTTTTCCCCTTGCTTGGTAATCTCCTCGCACTTGGTACACCACCAACTGTGAGTCATAAAATATTTCAACTGACTTTACCCCAAGTTCTCCAATAAGCTTTAAACCAGCAATCAATGCTTCATATTCTGCTTCATTATTCGTAGCCAGGAAATTGAGCTTCAAAGCATAACAAATCGATCGATTTTCTGGAGTCACAAGAACTACACCAGCCCTAGAGCAACGGTCGTTTGATGCCCCATCGGTGTACAATTTCCATCAAATGGGGGGAATGACACTGTGACTATCTGGTTCGTCTGACACAGTAAACTCAGCGATGAAATCTGCTAATGCTTGCCCTTGTATGGCTCTTCGTAGCAGGTAGGTAATATTGAACTGACTCAACTCGATATTCCATTTTAACATCCTTCCAGAAGTTTTTGGTCGTTAGAGTACCTGTCGTAAGGGCTGATCAGTATAGATACTGACTGAGTGTGCTTTTAAGTATGGATGCAGCTTACGTGATGCAATCACCAAGCAATAGGCCAATTTCTCAATTTTAGGATAATTTCTTTCTGCCCCCGTTAAAGGTTTACTAACGTAATACACCGGCTTTTGGACTCGGTCCTCCTCGCGGACCAAAGCCGCACTTATAGCATGCGGGGATACGGCCAAGTATACGTACAACATTTCGTGGTCTACTGGTTTCGACAGCACTGGAGGACTTTCCAAATGCCTTACCAGATCTCGGAACGCTTCCTCACAGTTGGATGTCCATTCAAAATTCCTCTTTCCTTTCTTTATTATATCGAAGAAGGGAATACACTTGTCTGTGGCTCTGGATATGAATCGACTCAGCGCAGCCACCTTTCCATTCAAGCTTTGTACCTGTTTTACAGTTCTGGGCACTTGTACATCTCTAACAGCTTAAATCTTTTCCGGGTTAGTTTCAATTCCCCGGGCATTAACAATGAATCCCAAAAACTTTCCTGACGCAACACCGAAGGAACACTTCAGAGGGTTGATCTTCATCCCATAATATCTGAGTATGTCAAACATCTCTGCTAAGTCTCGAATGTGGTCGTTTGACTGTCGTGACTTCACGAGCATGTCATCCACATAGACTTCCATTTTTCTACCAATCTGATCTTTAAACATTCGATTCACCAAACACTGATAGGTTTCTCCCGCGTTTTTCAATCCAAAAGGAATCACTATGTAGCAGTATAGTCCAATGTCTATGACAAAACTGGTGTGTTCCTAGTCCGGAATGTGCATCGGGACCTGATTGTATCCCGAGTACGCATCCATGAACGACAATAACTCATGTCCTGCAGTGGAGTCGGCCAACTGATCAATTCTAGGTAATGGGAAACTGTCCTTGGGGCACGCTTTGTTTAAATCAGAGTAATCTACGTAAGTTCTCCACTTCCCATTCACTTTTTTCACTAGCACGGGGTTTGACACCCATTCAGGGTAGAGGGCGTTGTGGACGAACCCATTAGTTTTGAGCTTGTCCACCTCCTCTCTGAGAGCAGTGGACCTCTCCGGGTCCATTCCTCTCCTTTTTTGTTTGACTGGGACGTACCTCAGATCTATGTTCAACATATGACTCGTGATAGCGGGAGAAATCCCGTACATGTCGAAATGTGTCCAAGCGAAAACATCGAGATTCGCTCGGAGAAAATCACTGAGGTCCTCGGTCATCGAGGGGCTGAGTTGTGATCCAATCTTCAGTACTCGCGATGGATCGTCTCGGCTGACTGAAATGTCAATCGTCAATTCATCCGGTGATGCTTTTTCTTCCCTGGGTTCCTCATCGTCGTCTCTCGGATCTTTGTCTCTGTAGATCCAAGAATTTTGCCCGAGCCAGGGCTCAGGCATTACTTGTCAATTGTCAGTATTCTGGATGCGGACGGAATTGTCCGCAACCTTTCCTTTCTCCCTCCGCTGGGCCTCTCGGAGCTTAGCCATGTAACATGCACGACCGTTTGCCTGGTCGCCATGAACAACCCCTACTCCTTTGTCAGTTGGAAACTTTAAAGTCAAACACCACGGGGCCAATGCTGCCCTAAACTCAGCCAGGGCCGGTCGGCCCAGAAACACATTGTATGGAGAATCTACATCCAAAACAACGAAAGGTAGGATTCGCACCCTCCTGCACTCACCTTGTCCCAGTTCAACTGGTAACTCAACATACCCCACTACATCAGTCGCTGCGCCATTAAAGCCATGGATACGAGCTTTTGATGGCTTTAAATCCTTTGTCTCCATCTTCATCTGGTCATAAGCCTTCTTGAAGATGATATTGACAGAACTTCCACAATCAATCAAAATTCTTTTCACAAAAGCCGGCCCGATCGTCGCAGATATGACCATCGGGTCAATAGTAGGAGCCTCCACCTGGTCAGCATCTCTGCTCCTGAATACTATATCGTCTGTCATCATGCGTAGCTGTTTAGCGGGGGTATTATCCTCCACGTTGGAACAACACTCAAAATATGCATGCCTCAAGGAATTAGCATACCGCTCCATTTCTTGCCAGTTCTTATTTGTAGGGTGAGGTCCGTCGATGATCGTGTTTATGACCAGTCTGCCCACGGTCCGAGCGGGCTCCTCGGGGTGATGTGGAGCTGGTGCATGACCGGGATTGGACGTTCCCTGTCCACCTTCTTGCGGATTCTTTACAAACTCCTGTAACTTGAGGCTGCCTAATCAACTTCTCTATAGCATCGTGTAGGTGTCTGCACTCTTCAGTATTGTGCCCATAAGTCTCATGAAAGCGGCAATACTTCCCAGTCCGCTTTTGTTCCTCGGTCGACTCTTTTGGGCGCGGCTTTCTGTATTGAAAGGCATTACAAGTTGATAGGTAAATGTTCTCAAGGGATGCATTCAGTGGGGTGTATTCGTTGTAGGTCGTAATTCTCGGCTTCCATTTCCCCGCTTCTCTTTTCTTCCCCTGATTTCTTCCTCCGGATTCCTTAAATTGCCCGGGCTTGTTCTGGACGTTGACCTAAACTTTCCCCGAGTTGTCCCCGGATTGCTTCACAGCGATGTTGCTTTTCATAGTCTCCCGAACAGGCCCCGGTGCCTCATCTCGCCTTACCCACCTGGCTTCCTATCTTCTTATGAATTGATAAGCCTTTGAGTAAAAACGCTCTAGCATAGTCGGAGGTTTTCCTGGTAGCCAATCTCCAAACTCTGAATCCGGATCCACACCTCGCATCACAGCCATAAGAATTGCATCATCATTGGGATTACTGACCTCAGTAGCCGCAACATGGAATCTTTGAAAATACTCCTTCAACGACTCCATTGGAGCTTGGATCACACTTGATAGAGACATCACATCCTTAGGGCCAAGTAGCATGGATTATGAACTATTCTATAAATTTCTTCGCCAACTCCCCGAAACTGGATACGGACCGCGGAGGAAGTCGGGTAAACCACATGGTAGCGATCCCAGATAGAGTTATTGGAAAGCATCTACACTTGGTTGCATCATTCGCTCTAGCTAAATCCATCATCCATTCGTACCTCATCACATGCTGCCTAGGATCAGTCTTTCCTTTGTAAGCCGGGATAGTTGGCATGCTAAACTTCCTGGGGTACTCAGCCCGTAGGACAGCGTCTGTGAACGGAGTATGACTCCTGGATACCCCCCAATCATCATTCGACAAGCCTTGATTCTCATTCATCAACTGTCTGATCATAGCTATTAGGTCTGGGGTTTGTATGGAAGACGGAAGGTTGGAGTCTGTCCTACGGGATTGATCAGGTTGATGCCTCCTCTGCTGGCGATCTGCCAAACGTGCATCTTGAGGTTCGACATCATTGGCATCTTGGTGAGTCGGGCGTCCAGCCTCCACCTGCGCTCCAGCTCCTAAGTTTCCTGTTCCTGCTCGGTCGCGGTCTCCGAGGTGTAAATGGTCCCAAGTTGTTCGAACAGCAGCACCTGCCTGCGTAGTTTCAGTCTTGCGGCGTCTACGCTTGGGAGGTTCATCGGACGAAGTCGAGCTGTCAGATGAAGAGTAAGGAGCTTGACTACCCCCAGCATTCTGATGCTGTTGTTGAGTGAGTTGAGCCATAGGTTGGCGTTAGCTTGCATCTGCTCTCCAAGTTGTCTCCTACTTTCCATGAGCTCTCTCATCAAGTCGTTGAACTCTATTTTGGTGAAAACTTGCATTTGGTCCTGGGCGGCAGTCCCTGCACCTGGATTTGTATGCTGATTGCTAGGTCCTACTTGTTGTACGCTAGCGGTCTCATGGGCATCCGTATTATGAGAGGCTGATCTGGTACGTGGTCTTCCCATTGTAGAGTTATTGGTAAGAACTCTGAGTAGAATCAACGGACGTCTTATGAATGACTCGGATCTCCTTCGGGGGATTTATTCAATCCAGTAGCTTCAAATCAGATCCTTATGGCTTGAGAATTCGATTCCCAGTGAAAGCACCAAAGTGTTAGCACCAAAATTGGTCACTAACCTCGTTGAGAAAGATTGTGTAGAGAGATAAATGAGGAAAGTAAATTTAAACAGAGAGCAATATGCTAAATTAAATGCAAAGACGAGAATACCAGATTTATAGTGGTTTGGCGTAACTGCCTACGTCCACTTTGAATTTAATCTTTATTGCTTTACTTGATAATCGATTACAGATACAATCCATACACCAATTATTTGAATGCAATTGCTAAGTATAAAGGACGAGTCTTGAAAGCGGAAGAGTCTCCCCAGTGTTCTCGAAAAAAGGTCCATTTCACTGTGCCCCTGCCCCTCTATTTATAGACGAAGATGGGTTGGACTTCCCTCTTGGGCCTATGAGTGAGATACTTCGGCCCGTGATGAGTGACTTCTGTGTGCCAAGCCACAAGTGTCGAACGACAAATGCCGAACGAGGTCTCCAAACCGAACGAGGCAGTGTGTTAGTGAGACGTGTAGGCTGAATGAGGCTTAATGCCGAACGAGGCTTTCGATGCCGATCGACCTTTGAACGCCGAAAGAGGCTGAATGTCAGTCGAGGCTGAATGTCGAACCAGGCTTCCGATACTGGACGACCTCTGGATGCCGAACGAGGTTGTATGCCGGACGAGGTTGAATGCCGAACGGTCCAGCTGTGCCGAACGTCCCTGGATGCCGAACGAGGCTTTCGATGCCGGTCGACCTTTGAACGCCGAATGAGGCTGAATGCCGAACGTCCTCTGAATGCCGAACGAGGCTTTCGATGCTGGTCGACCTCTGAATGCCGTACGAGGTTGAATGCCGGTCGAGGATGAATGTCGAACAACCTCTGAATACCGAACGAGCTTGAATGTTGATCGACCTATTTGCCTGGTCAAACCTCCAGGTAACATTAACATCTTCTAATCTTATGCCATCTGAAGGAATATGACATTTCTTTTATTAACCTATCTTCCAAAATCATTATACGACCATGCACGGTAGAATATATGAGAAATATGTTGACTCTTTGTTCTACTTCTAAAGTGGTATAAACATATTTTTTGGACAATTGATAAACATCTATTTCAAAATGATCTTTGTCCAAGATGGTGAGTAACACATATTAGCAGATAATTGACCCAACCATATGACATAAAGTCATAGAATTTTACCGTTTGCTTGCCGGAAGGAGAAAAGGAAAATAATTTATTGTATTTTGCAATTAATTCTTTGGATCCATTTCATCATTCGGCGATTTTAAGTGTGATTAGTGATGTTTGAGAAGCAGATGGAAGGTCCGTGATGGTCTCTTGCCTCTTGACATTGAAAACACTTATTTTTTAAGAAAGAAATTTGATTTTTATGGTTAGGGTTTGGAGAAATTGTGGAAAAATTTAGGTTCGCCTGAAGACAAAATGAGGCAGTAGGAAGAAAACATGTTTTTATATATAAAAGGAAATTTCTCAAATTCGGCCCAGAAATGCGACCAAATCATTAACTAATTGACTGGATTCTGCAACCGTTCGATCGGTTGCTAGACTGTGTAATTTTCTGGGCATAGATGTACTATTGAAGGCTTTAATTTTTTTAGAAATTTAAATAAAATTACCTTATATAAGATGAAATGTTTCGACTTATAGAATTTTTACTAATTTTTTTGGTGATGGTGGTTAATGTTTAAAAAGAATTTTTGTAGCTATATCTCTTGTTTTGTAAAATAGTTTAGTTATTTGTAATTTTGAAGATAAATTGTTATATTATATCAAAGTATATTTTAGTTTTCATAATTACTTATTTTTACTGTTTTTAAGTAGTAAAAATTCTGATGTATGTATCACAAGAAGATAAATAGAGATGTGTTAACTAAACATGTATCTAGGTTTTTTAAAAAAAACATCAATAGCCTATATAGCTATTCAATGCACTACTAGTACATGAAACAATGTATAATAAATTAGAGGATTGATCCCTAGTTGATAAAGTAACATTTTTTCTCAACTTTTTGCCTTTTTCAATGAAAAATATTTTTGTTGTAAACATTTAAAATATCTCTTTTCTTTTATCATTGAACAAGGAAAAGTTTATCTCTTCGAATTGGCAGACTGATTTTAAGATCCGTCTACTAACCTAAAACGTCTCGTTTTGAATATATCGTTTAAGACCAATAGAGGCATTTTGTCCAATATATATATATATATATATATATATATATATATATATATATATATATATATATAATTTTGTCCAATATACACAAAATAACTTTTTATAGATATATTTATAGATAATAAATTTAATTTTATAAAAATAAGAAATTAGTTTAATTCATATAGTGTAACGACCCACAAATTTATTGCTCTGATAAATTATATTATATTTGAAATATTCAAATACAAGATTTTATAACACAGGTTATAATGTTTTGAACCATAAATAACTATGGTAAACTTGTTCTAAAGGTATATTAACAAATATGGATATTTGGGGGTTTTTATCAAAAAAACGACGAAAATCAGTTTTTGGAAAAATTGAGATTTTCTCAATACTAAAGCGAATGGAATTGGATGCATACACTTATTTATCCTTTTAAGCAAGAATATGAAATAAAAAAAAATTATTTTATTTTTGAAAATGAAATATATTTATCACATCATCAAGGATATCATCACTTTTATATATTTTATGGAATTTTAAATTAAGTTTAAATAATCAAATAATTATTTTAAAATGATAATAATTAACTTTAATAAGATATAGTGATGATAAATCATTTATAATAGTTTTATAAAGGTATATACTTGTTTTAAAAATATAACAAAATTCATAACGTTTTGTCAATACGATTTTTTTAAACCTTGTTTAATATTGATTTATATGGTTTTATAATTCAAATGTGATCATTTTAATTAATTAATAATGATAAGAAATTAGTTTTCAAATTTCTTTACATTTATATGTATAATTTATAAGTGAAAATGTGACTGGGAATTGGCTTTCAAATTCTCAACGGTTTAACGAACATAAATTGTTTTAAGTTGTTGCTACGTTGTTTGTTGTCTTGTCCATATCCAAACACATTTATATACATGTCATACATCTACACATATACATATATACGTCTACTTTTACTATATAAATTTACATAAGATAAAAACATAAATATCTTAAATATTTACATACAAAATCCAACCAATCATCCAAAACGACCCATAATTCCGTATCTTAGATAAACCATACATGTCTAACCCAATTTGAACGAAAAAAGGATAGTTAGGGGGAAAATAAAATAAAGATAGAAACAGAGTAGTAAATAGAATCCCACACGAATGGAATAAGATATATTATTTCAACATATAATCTTTACAGTGGAAAATTTTAAATACATTTAACAGAGTTTAACTTAACAGTAACATGGATAGTTATAAATCTTTTCCCTACGAATGTGGAATGCAATAGTACATAACTGTGGTGGAAATGGATAAAAATCTTCAAAATAATCTTCTAGATCCATGCTCCAAGTTCTTTAAAAGTGCTCTAAACTAAACCTGACAACTAGGTTGCCCAAAAAAATAGGGCACCCAGAGTTTAAGGGAAAGAAAATAAATTCCGAGTCAGTCATGGGACTGGTATGAGAAACTTAAAATACGAGTATTTGAAAACAAAGGGCATAAGATTACACCGCACATAAACATGGAACAAGGTTTTATCTTATGATAACCAAATTGTTTCTACGTAAAATCCAGTGTTATTATTTTTAATGACTTTCTTTGAAAAACTTTCAAATAAACATATTCAAATAGCCGAAATTGTTACATTGGTAAAATTTGACGGCATAATAGGTTTACAACTACTGAAAGCACTTATTGGAGAATGGATTTCCAATGAATAGTAAGGTAAGGGACAACCTCCCATACATTACATTTCTAGAGGAATGTACCGAGGCCGCCAACAAATAGTCCTCTGCGAATTAAGACCATCCTACCCGAGACCAGCAGATGGTACGGATAACACCGAATATGATAACATCCCGGTCGTTCCCGACCTCTCCGAGACGTCCCATAGCATACACCAAAAATTTAAACCCGACGTTATAGCGGGCATAAATAAATAAATCTAGAAAGGTGTATCATAATATAATGGTTGCAATCCACTTAGCCTTAAAGCAACCACTGTTTCACAATTCCCCGGGTGTGAGGCTTGAGGTAACATTTACCTTTCTTAGAACATTTTCACTTAAAATTCCACATTGCCATTTCCAACAACACACTATTGATTTCAACAAAAGTACGACCTCTGAGCTCGTACGCCTCGGAGAAGGGTGTTAATCATAAGAGGGGTTACCTCCTACACCACCAAATAGATGTACGTTTGTAGAGATCAATGCACTGTGATCTTAGAAATGCAATGTCAGACATTCATCCATACAAGTTGTCCAGGAACAGGACAAACCGAAGGAACTCTCCTACTACATCATGTCGGGAATTACCCTTAGGATTAGCAGTGAGTAGTCCTTGCATATGAAGATCGCAGAACAAAGGGACCACTGCTATTTATTTGTCTTAGGCGCTACTCTAAAATTATCAACAAGTAGTCCTCCATTATGAAGATCCTCGCCTTCAACTTCACTGTCTTCAACCCATCTTCACTTTCAAACTCATAAATTGGTTCGAAGTGGTTTTCGAATAAGAATCACCTAAATTCGACCTCGGTTTCTCCGAACCAAATATTGATAAAAAGATGTTGAGTGGGTGATTAATATTCCATTAATTTGTATCCTTTTATCCAAAATATCTTCTTAGAGATATATATCCTTTAAAACCATTTCTTTCAATATATATGAGATCATTAAACCTCTCTTTAACTTTAGATATACCAAATAAAAATCATTTCTCATAAATTATATCGCAAAATCTTATTGATTAAAAATGGTCGATAGAAATTATACCAATTCTACTCAACATCAATTTCCGTATTCAACCTTTACTATCCGTCGAATAATGGTGAAATCACGTTTTAAATTCACACGGATAGTACGAGCTCCTCCTTGGAATTTAATACCAATTATAAGAAGATTATTTCTATATGATCCAAATTGCATTAAATTTGGAAAAATTAAATCTTTTACACTTGCCTCGTTTCCAAGATTTCGACCTTATCTATTCCTTACTCAGGAAAAAGGCCAGGTGAGCTAGGGCACTGATTGCTCCTAAACATCTCCTTAGTTTAAGCGCCTCACGTCATGATCTCATGAGTAGAAAAATCCAGTTTACTCATCGACTTTTAGAGCCAAGATTAAATCACTTAATTATAATAGCTTTTCTTTAAAATATTTATTTAAACTCTTTAAAATAAATTATTAAACCTCCACATTATCTTTAAAAAAATTAATTATTTGTTCGAAAACATTTATAAAAGATTTTGGAAAGAATACTTAAGTTTAAAGCCTTATTTCAAAATTATTAAAAGTGACGCAGAAAGTGCTGCGAATAGTGCTACGAATAGTGCTTTTAAGGCTTATTTGATCAAAACAACTCTTCTACCATTTAGAAATCCATTTTTATAACTCAAATATTTTATAAAACATTTTTACATATTTATAGAATTTATTCCACATTTTTAAACAATTAAAAATATCATTTATAAAGAATTTTCTGCTTTGGTTTCGAACTGCCACACAATGACTATTTTGAAAACTTGTTTCACTCATATATCAAAATTTATCGAACGAAATCTCGATCATTTTAGTTTCTAAAAACTATGATTATAAGAGTTTGGAAAATTCTTATTACAGAGTCTTCCGACACCGAATCCACCATATAAATGGATTTAATTTTCTATGCCACAAAATCGTGAATTGCCATTATGCGATGCGCCTATTTTTGACTCTATTTTCATAACCTATCAAAACTTCACTAAATTGGATTTTAATATTTATAAAACATTTGTAAACCATTTTAAATCATTCAAAGGGGTTTAATGATTCCATTTCACTTTTATAACTTGATTCAGAAAGTGATTTCCCGGTGTAATATCAACGTGTATTTAACGTTACTTGTTTACACAATTAAACACTGTGTTAAAACAACCAACACTTGATGATCAAAGCATAGTAAACATCCACAGCAATCATATCACTTCATCATTATCATATATATATAAAGTCTTATAGAATTTCTCACCTTTATTGGATATCAAACCTTGGAAAACGGACTATAGGTTCGCTACGATCGAACCAAAGTCTATGGGGTCAAGCCCGGGACCTTGTGAAAGCTCGGCCTAGCTTGGAAGGAGGTGGAGTGCTTAGCCAAAGTGATGAACGGTGGCGATGGAGGTGTGGTCGTGAGCTTTAAGTGGAGATGTGAAGTGATTTAGCTTTGGTTTGGAAGTGGATCGACAAGGTATATATGTGTGTATATATTTTACTTTATTTTGCCATAAATTTGCAAATATCTTCAAGGCATGGAAGCCATTAAAGAAGATCTCTTAGAGCTTTAAGAAGAAGGAGGAAGAAGAAGTGAATGGATGGATGAAATGAGAGAGCTAAGGCCTTGTATCTATAGGCAAAAATTAGTAAAACAATATCTAAATGTGCATGTCCTTTTCTACCCTCAATCCACATCCCTCCTTTCCCATCATTCCACATGTTGATTCCCCTCCCCATGCACCTCCATCACTTCACTTCTCTTTCATGTCATGTGCATTGACTTTTGTTAGCTTAAGGATGAAGTTTATGTAAAAATATCTTAGATCTTTTGTAATATATATATAACTGTATTTGTATATTTGTATGTACATATGTGTTCATGTATATGATAGGGTGTGCATGTGTATGTTATATATGTGTACAGGACATATTAACAAGGTTGTAACAATTTTGAACAACTTCCGTTCGTTAAAACTTTGCAAATCGGGAAGCCGATTTCTGGTCACATTTTCAGTTATAAATTAATTTACATATAAATACAAACAAAATTTGAAAAATAATTTTTTATCATTATTAATTAATTAAAATGATGTAATTTTAATATAAAACCATATATATCGATATTAATAAGTGTTTACAAAAAGTGCTATTATATCAATAAAGTGATATCAATTTTCCTTATAATTTCAAGTCAAATATATCTCTTTACAAAACTATTATAAATGATTTATTATCACTTCATAATTAATTAAAATGAGTTACTATCATCTAAAAATTATTATTTGAATAATTATAATAATTATTAAATCATTAAATCTGAATTTAAATTCATAAATCAATTATTAAATATGATGCCATTATCGATGATGTCATAAATACATTTTATTTTCCAAAAATAAAATATATAATTTTATTTCGTATTCTTGTTTAAATATATAAATAAGTGTATGTATCCAACTCAATGTGCGGCTTATAGAGCTGTTTATTGACAAAACGATTTTTAGCCATTTTATCAATATTTTTCCAAAGTATATATTTTCGTAAATATTTATTCAAAATAAGATTACCATTATTATTTATTGTTCAAAACATCATAGTTTATGCTAGAAAAAAAATTATACTTGAATATTTTAAAAATAAATATAATTTATCAAAGTGATAAATTTTGCAGGTCGTTACAGACTTCCCCCTTAAAAGAATTTCGTCCTCGAAATTACAATGCAAAACCCAAAGGTGTTTGCCCAAATATTTAATTTTAGACTTATACTTGTATAATGTATATAGATTATACATACGCAATATATGATTCGATCTACTATTCGAATATACAACTTTACTTCCGAACTAGTATTGATCCCCTGATTCTCTAATTCGGACTTCGATCAAGCTCTCTGATTAGAACTTTAGATTTCATTGCATAGCACTCAACTATGATAGAAAACCTAAGTATCCAACCACAAACCCATCCCAATGTTCACCATCAAGAATCGAGTGATAAATCCTTTTTCGAACAGGTGCAAATACCTCAAAGTTCTATACTCGAATTTTAGGTTAAACAGTTGCTCGAATAATATGATTTATGTACAACTTATGTATTTATTCCAATTGGTTTTCTTAACTATACCAAATCATAATCAATTTTATATCACTAACAATTTACGAAGCATTTCATAAACCATTTCTTAAGTTTATAAACACTTATGAAACACAACTTTGATTTAATCAACACTTTTAAGTTTCATAACCATTCACTTCATACTAAATCCATTATTGAATTACCTCTTACAACATTACTTAAGTGTACAAATAGTTCACGACTTAAGTCTATATTTGTATAATACTCGATTACATCCTAAAAGAATATTTACAAACCCAAATTTTAGATTGGTTTTACTTATATCATGGTGTTTGACAAATTTAAAACTTGTTGTAGTTTACTATCATATCAAATTCATAATTTATAAAACTTATCTCTTATATTTTTATTCAAAAATACTTCCAAATAATACTATTATTATTTTCTCGACTTTGAAGAATAATTTTCAAAATCACTAGGATTTAAATTCTCAACTTTTAAATCCTTTTTATTTATAGATCACGTTTATAAATTATACTTATATAATTTTATTTACTCAAAGCATTTCATAATTATTTATCTTTTATATTTTCAAAATTTCTTAGTATTGAGATAGATGTGATTCGAAAATTTCCTTCTATCCAAAATTGTCGAAAATTCCGTTTTATTTTATCAATTAGTGATCCAAATTATCTTTGGTTTAGCACTTTTATAAAGATGTTTATAATTACTAATTAATTTATCAATTGATGATTCACATTATCTTTGACTAAATATTTTTTATAGATCGAGTAACTCCAAATTGATACCAAGGAACTGGGTACTACTAATAGTATCATATGTTCCCTTAACTAAAAGGGTAATACTTAAGAAAAGTGTTTACCATCCGAACATATCTCCTGCCCATTTTTTGTTACTTCCAAGCCACTCGAACTAGGCACTATAAGATTCTTCTTTTTAATTCCTTTATTTACGAAACCTGATTTATATATTCATTTCTTAGGATAATATTACTTTTACATTTTTAGGCTCCTAATTTTTTTTATCTTAAATAAATTTCTTAACTTTAAACCAATATTATTGCCAAACACCATATAGTCAAATCGTGAAACTTAATTCACTAGGTGTTCGTGTTTTTTTTTAAATTAAACAATCAATCAACCAATGATAATAACTGAATATTATCATTCCCTTAATAACCAAACACTACATAATAATTATATATTTTGAAAGATATTCCTTAATATTCAAAATATAATCCTGGGTAAAATTATTTTATTTACCAAATTTTCCAAAATAAAGTTCAATTTTTTTATATAACATTAACAAATATGCGCTCATATATAATACTATAAACTTATTCTAGGGTGTCACTTACCCTATCTTTAATGAGTTACTCATCTTAGGGCATTACTAACCCTATCTATGATGAGGCACACCCCAAACAGGCTCAGGTGTTCGCAAAATATGAGTATTCGAAAACAGAAGGTATTTCATAGACCATGCTGCATATAAACACGGAATAGGTTTTTACCTTATAATAACCAAATCGATTGTACGTAAAATCTAGTGATATTATTTATAATGACATTCTTTGAAAACCTTTCAAATAAACATATTCAAATAGCTGAAATTGTTATATTGGTAAATTTGACGGCATAAAAGATTTACTACTAAGTCCGAAGGCACTTATTGGAGAATGAATTTCCAATAAATAGCGTGGTAAGAGACTACCTTCCATATAGTACATTTCTAGTGGAATGTACCGAGGCCACCAATAGATAGTCCTCTACGAATTAAGACCGGCCTACCCGAGACCAACAAATGGTACAGATAGTACCGAATACGGTATCACCCTAGCCGTTCCTATAACGACCCAGAATCTGACCACTCTTAAAAACGACATCTAAGATGATTTTAAATATAAAATATATAAAGTTATATGATACAAACAATATTAGATAGGATTTGAAAAGAGAAATATAAACAAAAATAGTAACATTTGCCTATATCGACAAAAGTAACAAAATGCTGATTTCATAAAAGTAAGTTTCAATAGTTAAATAAATTAATTTAATTAATTTATGAATGTTTATATTTTTAAATAGAAATATACAAATTTATTTTCAAATTTGGCTTACATAAATAAATAGTTTAACTAAAACGTCAAAATGTGACCGTAAAACATTTTGTCGAAAATCAACGTTTTGTCGATTAAAATTGTCGCAACGTTGTCGCACCTTTGTTAGCATGTTTTAACATATATATTACACATTTTAAATAATAAAACAAAATTACTTTTACTAAACATGATTAGGAAATTCTAGAATATAATTAAGAAATGTAAGTAAGTAATTTACAAAAGTAAAAAGTAAACATCACATCGAATCACATCAAAATCAAACCAAATCTTCCCTTTAGCCACTTCTCCATCTAGCCACTTTTCCATCCAAATACATTTCTTAGCTCTTAAGTGGCTATGACATAATGTAAGAGGTGATACGTGATTGTAAGTGTTTAGAAAGTAAGTTTACTTTAAGTTTAAGTAAGGTTATTTTGGTAATTTGGTAAAGGGATATTTTGGTAACTTGCCACTTCTTTTTTTCCCTATAAATAGCCATGCATACCTCTTCCATTCTCACACAAACCATTCTCTTCTCTTCTTCTTCTTCCTTAGAGCTTTAATTGCTTCTTCTATTCCATTTCCTTACTAACTTTTTCAAAACCATATCAAACAAAGTCAAAACTCCACAAAACTTTGCCAAAGACCTTAGAATATCACCAAAACATGGTTTAGAATCTAAAAAGTTGAAGATTGATGGAGGATGGTAGAGAACCTGTTATGGTTGAGCCTTATGGATGTTTGGAGGTGCTGGCCGAGCAATTTGAAGCATGGTGGAAGAATTTAAGTGATGGTTTGGTGAAGTTAAGATGATTTAGTGAAGCGTTGCTGCGTATGAATGTGGGTAGGAATAATTGGTTAAGTTAAAGGCGAGTACTCGTATTTACTAATTATCCATAAATTATTTCAAGTATAATGATTTGAAAGTTTAAATATGTTGGATGATTGAATGTTTGATAACTTGGTTGCAAATTGGTTGATTATGTGATTGTTTATATGGTTGATAACTTGGTTTGATAATGATAAGAGAAACGATTAGTAATTAACCATAGTTAATTAAATGAGAATTAAATCCATATAAATATGTGTATGGAAATTATTTAGCCTTTTAATGATTTTAAATAATCTAAAAAGGTTAAAAATGATATTATAATAATATAATATTATAAAATGAAATGAAATGGAATATGAGTTTGAAATATAAAGCACTGTTTAAAATGATTTAGAAATGTTTTATAAATATTTAAAAGTCTTTCCAAGAAGTCTGAAAAGAAATTGAAAAACAAGTTAAAACTAGGCGCGTCGCGTAACGGTAGTTTGCGATTTCACGCCATAAAAGTTAAATGAGTGTACAAAGTGGAATATAGCTCGGAATTCTTCGAGATAAGAATTTTCCGGTCTATTATATCCATAGTTTCCCAATGAAGAAAGAAAATCATGATTTCATTAAGTATATTTTGAAATATGTCCAAAACAATTTTGTAAATACATCGCGGTTTCACAGCTCGGAATCCACAAAAAAAATTCTTTGTAAATGATATTTTTAAATGTTTTAAAAATATGAGATAAATTCTAAAAATCTTTTAAAATGTTTTAAAAGAGATTTAAGTTGAAAAGATGGATTTTTAAATGATATAAAAGTCGTTTTGAAGATATAGCTTTTAAAACACTATTTGGAACACTTTTCGCAACGCTTTTCGCAGCTGTTTTAGATAACTTTTGAAATGTAGTTTTAAACTTAACAATATTTTCCTAAATCTTTTGTGAATGATTTTAAAAGAATAATTAAGTAATTTAAAGATGATTTGGAAGTTTTAATAAGAGTTTGAATAAATGGTTAAGAGGAATTATTTATACCACTTAAACAAAAAGTGAAGAATATTCGATGTAATAATAAACTGAGTATGCAGAAACGACTAGAATATTTGTCCCGCCTATGAGATCTGGGAAAATAAAACAAGGTGTTTAACTAAGTTTAGGAATGGAGCAACCAGTGCTCTGAACTTACCTAGCCTATATTTTCTCTTCTTAGGCGAGGGGTGGTACAGATCGAAAGGAAAGCCCGGAAGCTCTAAAAAATCATATTTAAGTTTTTTCAAGATAAAAAGAAACAAATTCTTTGAATGTTAATTAACAACTTAACACCTTTTTATCGATGATTAGTACGAAGGAACCAGGGTCGGATTTGGGTGATTCTTATCCGAAGAACCGGGATTGGATTTTGGTGATTCCTATCCGAAGAACCGGGATCAGATTTGGGTGATTCCTATCCGAAAACCCCTTCAAACTAATTTTTGAAATAAAACATATTGAAGACAAAGATATTTATGATGTAGGATTACTTGCCACTAGTCCCTGGAGGTGAAATTTACCATATCTAAGGTGGAAGTAGTGCTCTGTTATGAAAATCTTCGATCTGCAAGAATATGATTTGAAGTTAAAAAATAAATCTTTGATTAAAAATTAATGAATGATTTAGGAGTATTTTCCCTAAGTTAAAAATTATAACTTAAATATAAGAAATCTTTGATTAAGATTTAATGAATGATTTGGAAAGGTTTTCCTAGGTAAAAGAGAAAATGGTTGGAATTATCTCAAGATCTAAAGAGGTTTAATAAATAAATTGATTTAATAAATGAGGCTTAATGATTCCACATACTCTTGAAAAGAAAATGGAATAAATTGAAAGGAATATATCTAAGAAAGATATTAAATTAAAATAAAAGTTGGAGTAATTGATTGATGATTGATATCCCCATATGAACTTAACATCTTTTAAAGCGATGATTGGCTTCGAAGGAACTGGGGTTAGATTTGGGTGATTCCTATTTGAAAACCACTTCGAACCAATCTACATACGATGTAAAACATGTTTGAAGACAAATGATTTTGAAGATGCAGATCTTCATGATGTAGGGCTGTTTGCCACTAGTCCCTCGAGGTGAAAATTACCATATCATATGGTGGCAGTAGTGCTCTACTGTGAAAATCTCTGATGTAAGGACTTCTCGCTACTAATGGAGTAGGATAGTACCTTTGGTTTGTCATGTTCCTGGACAACTTGTATGGACGAATGTTTGACAGTGCATTCTAAATTGCATTGAGTGACCTCTATAAAACGTATATCTACAAGGTGGCAGAGAAGGCAACTTCTCTTAGCTTAACACCTTTCTTTGAGACATACGAGCTCAGAGGTTATATGTTTGTAGAAATCAGTCATGTGATTATGGAATGGCAATGTGGCATTCCAATAAGAAAGAAGATGTGTTATGTGAAGGGTAGTCGTTTACCTCAGGCCTCATCACCCGGAAATGACAGAAACATGGTAGAAGCAGCAGGGCTAAGTGGGTCGCTCCCATTAGGAGATGCCATCACCCTTCTAGATTACTCTACACATGTCTAAGTATGTGGTGAATGTATGACTCAGGATCCCGTAAAATGTCAGTAACGGCCGGGAGATGACATATTCGGTACTATCCAGGAAGGGGTAGACCGGTTCTGTGTTGGTTTAGGCGTCGAGTATCTCGACCCTAAGTGCATCCCTCTAGAGGTGTACTATCGGAAAGTAGTCTCTTACCTTGTCATTTGTATGGAATCCATTCTCCAATAAGTGCCTTCGGATTTTATTGTAAATCTAGTATGCTAGAATTTAATAATGTAACAATTTCGGCTAAGATTAATGTTTATTTGCAAAAGTTTTCAAAATAATATCAATAGAAATAATATCAAATGTTTTGATATAAAAGTGTTTTAGTGATCATAAGGTAAAAACCCGTCTGTGTTTATGTGTGGGCATGGTCTTATGAGATACTCTTTCTTTTCAAAATGATTTTATTTCCAAGGCTGATATATGACACTGTCATTTATTATTTGAGTTTTTCTCACGCTATTTTATCAAGCATGATCCGGGTATTTTCAATACTCGGGTCAGATCCTAGTAGTTTCAGGTTTAGTTAAAGACTGTTGGAGTTTCCAAAGGAGAGCTGGAGATATTCATATATGTATGGATGTATTCTTTTATCCGCAGTAGTTGTTTGATGTTCGTCAGCATTTGTAAGGACATATGTTTATAACTGTCCAAGCTGAATTTAGGTTAGACTCTGAACCAATTTCGAGCCCGGTTTCTTCGAACCAATTATCGTTAAAAAGATGTTAAGTGGGTGATTAATATTCCATTAATTTGTATCCTTTTATCCAAAACATCTTCTTAGAGATATATATCCTTTAAAACCATTTCTTTTCGGTATATATGGGATCATTAAACCACTCTTTAACTTTGGAAATACCAAATCAAAATCATTTGTCTTAAATCATATTGCAAAACCTTGTTGAGTAAAAAGGGTAGATAAAAATTATACTAAATCTACTCAAAACCAATTTCCGTATTCAACTTTACTATCCATCAAATAACTATGAATTCATCTTTTAAATTCACATGGATAATATGGATTCGCTCCTCGGAATTTAATATCAAATATAAGAAGATTATTTCTATATGATCCAAGTTGCATTAAATTTGGAAAAAATAAGTATTTTATACTTACCTCGTTTCCGACATTTCAACCTTTTCTATTCCTCACCTAGGAAAAAGGCCAGGTGAGCCAGGGCACTGGTTGCTCTTGAACATCTCCTTGGTTTAAGTATCTTACATACTGATCTCATGTATAGAATAATCTAATCTACATATCGGCTTTTAGAGCTAAGATTAAATTACTTAATTATAAAAGCTTTTCTTTAAATCATTTATTTAATCATTGTTTGCGCCAAAATTGGTCACAAACACCCAATTGTCGATGAAAACACCATCACAATCACATATTACAGATAATGAGTACGTAGAGAGATTAGAATGGAGAACACTCAGAAGATTTAACAGATCACAGTAAACAACACTGAATTTAGAGTGGTTCGGCGTGTTGCCTACGTCCACTATGAAGTTGATTGCTTTATTGATGTTTCTTTGATGATTACAATTGATTTCAGTAGGTTACAGCAAGTAACAATGATTTTCGGCAGTGAAATTCATTAGTAGCAGCAGCAAAGGAGTTTAGAACTGGATCCGGCAGAGTCTGGGCATTGGAGAGTTCAAAGAAGAAGAAGATCCTCTTTTTTATATGCCCTGGGGCTCTATTTATAGGTGTAGGAGGCTAATATTTCGCTCAGATCTCGGGATACTCCCTCTGGCACGTGTTTGTACCAAAATTGGGCACAACACACTTTGGAAGTTTTTGAAGAGATAAAGTGAAGAAATTAAATGGAAAAAGAGGATTATCTAACAAAAACTCCAAATTTCAGAAATGAGAATAATTAAAAATGCAAGGAGACACAAGAATTTAGAGTGGTTCGGCGTATCGCCTACGACCACTGTGAAGTTGATAGCTTTATTGATCTTTCTTTGAAGATTACAAGTGGATTCATTGAATTACAGCAGATAATTATGATTTGCAGCAGTGAATCTCGTTGTTGATAGTAGCGATGGAGTTTAGATCTGGATCCGGCAGAGTCCGGGCGTTGGAGAATTCAAAGAAGAAGAAGCCCCCTTTCTGTACGTCCTGGGGCTCTATTTATAGGTGTAGGAGGCTGGTATTTTGCTCAGATCTCGGGAGACCCACTCTGGCACGTGACCAGGCCCGCGCGCCCAAGCCCGTGAAGTTTCGATCCGATCCGTGATCGATACGAACGAATTTCGTATCGATCAAGATCGCGTTCGATGGAGTCGAAATTTGGCGTGGACATTCTTTAGCATGCACGTAGTCTTCTGTGAAAATTTCATAGCATTTGGACTTGTAGATTAGGAGATATGATCGACACGAATTGGGATTTTCGGTTGGCTATTTCGTTCGACTCCCTCTGTTCGACTCGCTCTTTATTCGACTCGGTATTGTTCGAATCACTGTTCGACTCGATGATGTGGCGTTTGAACCTCTGGATCACTCCGCCTTTGATGCCATTTTGATCGAGTCGTTCTTGGACCTTGCCTTGTTCGTATCGATGGAACTCAACTCCGGTCGATTGATTCGAACACGGCAACACGATGGATTCGATTAGGGCTTTTCCAGTATGGATACGAATTGGACAAATGAGGGACGTGAACTACTGCTGCTCGATGGATTTGAGCAACGCGCTCCATCTGATGGACTCGAAGTAGGCATTAGGCGATCGAGTCGAACTGTTGTTTTCTGATGGACGCGGAGCGAGTCGAAGTAGGCACTTCTGATAGATGCAAAGTGGAGCGAGTCGAAGTAGGCACTTCTGATGGATGCGAAGCGGAGCGAGTCGAAGTAGTCACTTCTAATGGAGGCGAAGCGGAGCGAGTCGAAGTAGGCATTCCTGATGGTTGCGAAGTGAGCGATGCGAACAGTGGTTGGTTTTCATCCAATTTTGTATCCATCGTAATTTGATCATACGAACTCAGATTGACTTGAGATTTGGAACGTTGACTCTCATAGATTGGCTTGTCGTGTCAAACCAGTTTTAGCTCGATCCAGACTCGGACAAAATTAGTCGATTTCCATAGTGAGCCTGTGTATAACAGATCTCTAGGACGGACCGTCATTGGTTACTAGTCAGTTCCTTGGTGTACGGCCTTGCCAAAAGGCGGGATAACATTTGCCCCCCAAAGTACGTCTTGTGGAAACATGATGTGCTTTGAAGTGCTGCAGTCTTCATTCTAAATTGTTATCGTCTTTTCGATGAAAGCTGTAACCTTCGACTGTTTTTCTTGATAATGTAAACTGTTGACTGTCAACTGCGGTGCCCTGCATTATTGCAACTGATTGTTGTATGCTAGTGATTAGCTGTTTGTTGTTGTAATTGTTATCAGATGGGTTTCCCACTCCTGTAAATCTGGAATATTGAATATTAGTCCGACATACATGCATATATGTTAATCTGACTCTCGTTGACGTTTGTACGTTCATGAGTCATTGTCAGTTTATTTTATATTGAATTCTGTATCGATCCTCTCCTGAACCGACGTGAAATTCGTTGTAACAACGCTCGATGGTTGTTTTTGAATGTTTCTTCGTAACGATCCTTTCTTGAATCGACGTGAAGAGTTGAAACATTGAAGACGGATTTCATTGAATTTATGGATGCGAAATGAGCATTTCGAATCGATGGATGTGGGGCCCGATGGATTCGAACTGCATAGGAGACGGAGTCGAAGGTGATCGATATGAACTGTGGTTTCGTATCGATGGAGTCGAACTGATCGCTCGTATTGCTGCACTGGAGATGGAGTCGAAAGCAAGCAATACGAAGAAGGTTTTCGTATCGTTGGATTTGGTGAAGACTGAAAAGCCCTCGTTGGCAACTTTGTATCGATAATAGCTCGTGTTGGTGGATTCGAATAGCTTATTCGACTCGATCTGTGATGATGTCTTGTAACCGGTCGAATCCACTGGGATGTGAATCGTTTATTCCCTTTGCTTTCGAGTCCATATAAATACTCTGGACTTAGCCACTTTTCACTTTTTACTTTTCTACTCTTGAGCTCTCGCTTTCGTATTGTTCAGAGACTCGGAAAAAAGAAGAAAACATTCTTGCCTTCGAACCGATTCAGATCCTCAATCACTCAAACTAACTGCCAGATTTAGGTAATCCACTAAGTGAATCCAATGCGTGAACGATGAGACTCGATCTTTAACACCAAATCAACCAGAGTTGTGATTGATCGAAGATTCCTCGGCTTCAGCTTCGGGTCGATCTGGAGTAAGGGCTTCGAGATGATGAGACGGAGGCCTTAGTATCGATCGATGGTTGAGCTTTGCATCGAATCAAGTGCTTTGAATACGTGGATCGATACGAAGGGGTTGCGTCTGATCGACTCGAAGTGGAGGCCTTGGACCGATTCGAACTGGAGGATTCGAATCGATTTGAAGTGGTGGCTTTGGATCGATTCGAAGTGGAGGCCTTGGACCGAGTCGAACTGCACAGCTCTGGGACCGATACGAAAGTGTCCCTGAGCGATCAATACGAAATTGAACCTGATCGATGCGAACTTGAATCTGAGCGATCGATTCGAACTTGAACCTTTGATGATTGACAATGAACCTAACTTTGATGACATCGAAAAACCTTGTGCATCTGAACATCTAACTCCGACGAGCTTCATTTTTGGCATAATTAGACTTGACCTTTGGACTGCATATTTGATTTCCCTTCGAAGCTCGTCGATGGAACTGCAACTCTGACAAAAGTTTAACAAACTTTAACTTGGATTGATTGCTAATTTCTGGATGGTACGGTTGTGACGGTCAGCGATGACGGTCACTCCGACTGAATTTCAAAGTCTCGTCGTTTACAGGCTTTTTCCAATTCTGTAGAACTTCTTAAGTGATATACAATACCGCACTGCACAACACACTCACACACTTTACACTGGGGGATGCACGAGCGTTATTGTCTGCTTAACAATGTTTTTTCATAAGCTAGCTATTCATGGAACCTTCAAGATCTCAACAGCAGGAACTCCCGAGTTCAATTCCTTCAACCATCGAAATTCCGGTTATTGAAGCCGAAGTTATAGACCCATCTCCGGACGAGCGTCTAGGTGCCCGGTTCATTTGTCGTCCACAAGATTCTGTGACGTCTGGTATCTCCGAGGATATGGTAGGACGGATTTGTTTAAGGCATGGTTTGTCGCTTGACGACGTGTTACTGCCTGGGCCAAATGACATGCCACATGATCGCCCGGAGGTGTTTACTGCTTTCAACCGTCATGCTTGCACAGCGGGGACACTTCCTCCCTTCAATCAATATATATGGGGGATGTTATCAATCCTTGGAATAGCTCCATCCCAACTGCACCCCAATGGGTATGCTTTGTTGAATAGCACCTTTATCCTGTTTATGGAGATCCTCTTTCGACCACCAAACCCGATCGAGATCAGATATTTATTTAACGTTAAGAGCCATGGAGACAGCCCTTCTTTCACCTTCTTGGAAGCGGTCAGGAACTACCACATTATAATGGGCTCCTGGGGAAGGCTAAGTTACTTCAAGACCGAATGGTTCTACGTTCCGTGCCCTCTTGGATTTGCTAGGCGATGGTTGGATAGACGTAAGCGCTGCAATCTCTCTCTTGAATTATCGAGATAATAATAACCGATTTCAAAACTGACACACTTCTCTTCTTTTACAGCCGCAATTTCTCGGCCTGACGGTGCATACTTCAGAGAGCTAGTTCGGATCCTCCAAGCGGTTTCGGGCGAAGAGAGGCATATCGACTTGGTCCTGACCGACAGAAACTTGAGGACCGTCAGGCTGATTGATCGAAGGCAGAGCATACGGCTGGAAGGGACACTTAGAGTGGTCTCGAAGAAATAGGTGAAGCGCAAAGCGCCCGTAGTCGTGATAACCGAAGAAGTTGATCCGGAGAGAATGCCTACCGATACCGAGCTCCCAGCTGGGCCTTCTTCCGATGTCCAGGATTCAGGAGGAAAGAGAAAAGGCAAGGATGTTGCTCACAAGCGTTCTAAATCTGAGAGATTTAAATCCGTGGTTGTGTCCTTGCCCGTTCCGGGGATTAGAATTTCGAAGGCTCCTCCTCCGCAAGTAGAGAATCCTTTTGAAGGACTTGCTGATATTCCAATTCCGGATTTTGTGTCGTCTCAACACGACGCCAGGATGGAGGAGCTTGATAATGCTCTTGAATTGAGCGGGTCGATTGCTATGAGTGCGGCCGACATTTCCGGTTGGTTGTGGGGTTGCACATGCATACACTTCACTACACTATATGATTCACAACTGTAAATCTTCCAACTTAGGAAATCACTAACTCTTTCTTCGTTTCCCATTTTCAGGTACTATGTCTGGGAAAGGATCGATGCTCAGGAATCTTCGCTCGGCTCGAAAGGCTTCTTCCTATTATGAGTCCCGTAGGAGAGACTCGGATAGAGATCGCGATTGCGATTACTCTAACCAAGATAGGTACGGGCGTGATAGGGTCAGGGAATACAGACATCGGTCTAGATCACGCTCTCCTCCTCTTAGACTTCCATCCCCACCTCCCGTTTTTGTTCCACACCCGCCAGAGCCTTCTCGTCATAGGCCATCTTCTCATACTTCTAGATCTGAGATCCATCTTCAGAGTCGAGACCACGGCCTCCATAATTACAGAGTAGGTCCCAGCTAAGCCCACAGGAGAAGGGGCCCTTAAATTGGCTCAGATGAGGAAGGATTTTCCGAATATTTTCTTCGATGGCATTGTCTTCCCACCACACTTAAAAAGAATTCCATCAGGGGTGGAAGGCATGATGCACGATTATGTCCATGACATCTACACCCAGTATAGAGAGTGGGTAAAGGCCGCAGAGAAAGCTTCTAAGGTGGCCTTTAAGCGAGCCAAAGCGCTTGAGAAAATGGAGACCGAACTCGCTCAGAGGGATCGGATCATTCAAGTGCTCACTGCTGAGGCCGAGTCTTCTCGAAAGTCTGAAATCGAGGCCACCAAAAAAGCGGATGAAGCGAATGTGGCAATGGAGAGGTTGAGGAAGACACATGTTGCCTTGGTGGAGGAGATGGGCCATCAGAATACTACAGTCACCGCCGAGCGGGATGCGGCGATCAAGGAACTTAACGAGCACAAGGATAAATTATCCGACATGGCCAAGGAAAGGGATGATGCGAACAACGCAGCCCAGGAGGCGTGCGAACAAACTGTTCTGCTTAGGGGGGAGCAGGATGCAGCTATGGCTAAAGTCCATAAGGTGGAGACTGAGGTCGAGGAGAAAGTGAAGTTGGCCGAGTCCAAGTTAGAGGCTGACATCGAGGACCTTCTCGTTGTTTACAACGCTAACGTGCTGAGGCACAGGGGTCTAGCCTAGCTCGATGATTTTCCGATGCATCTTTACAACGCTTGGGGCCGACTGGTTGAGGAAGAGAACGAGGCACATCTGGGTGAGTCTGTGGATGAATTTGAACTCGAGAATCGCATTCTGAATGAAGATGAAAGGAAGATTCTTCATGAGTCAATGATCCTGCATGAGAAGGAAAAACTCGGCGCCCAACACTTTTAAACAGGAGAGGGTTCAGGGGTTGACCACCATGAGGCAGGTCTTGAAGTTCTAGCGTCAACCCAGCCCGAATCCTCGTCTGCGGTCGATCCCCAAGCTGTTCCTGCCTATAATCCGGATCAACCGCGGATGTCTCCAGTTGCAGCGCAAGTTACTGAAGCCACTCTGCCGCCCACAAATCAAACTGAGGAAGGTACTCTGAACATTCCTCATATCTGCTTTAAGCCGAAATCTTTATTAGAATTAAATTCTGACAGTCCTCTTATTTTTGTCCAATGATCGATGCTGCACCGGCCAGGCCTCCTACTACTCAAGAATCTTATCAGACGCAAGAGGCTATCATGACCGAGGCGATCACCGTAACTACAACTGCCCCACCCGACAATGCGCAGGGAAGCACACTTGTATTTGATGAGCAGTTGATGGAAGAACTCTTTCGCCGTCATGGCGATCCTTTAGCCGACTTATCATTCGTCATGGGCGGAGGTGTTCCTGCCACAAGCTCTTCGATGCCAACTACTGACGCTCCTGGCGAGGCTCGATCGGTTACCGAAGAGGAAATCTTGGCAAAAATCGCTGCTGAAATGGATGCCGCAACACATGGTGGCAGTTTTGGAGGCGGGACGGCGGCACTTGGTCCAGCTCCGCTTAGAATGATATCGCCTGGCGGTACATTTTCCAACACTAGTGTGGCCATTCCATCTTCCACATTTGATCATATCCCTCCGACTCCGCCGGCAGGAAGCATCCCCGTTCACTCGAGTTCGGAGGAGGACGTTGAAATTATGCCCCCGCCCAAAGATCGTCTACTGACAGGCAAAGGCTCAAAGAGGAAGGATAGTGGTGGCTCCAGTGGGCCTGCACCGAAAAGGAAACCACGGAAGAAGAAAGATTAGACATGCTTCCTTGGTGTAATTCTGACTTTCATTTTGTTATCCGTGTATAGATGCGGGTTCGGCCCCTGCAAGTAGGAATTTTTTGGAAACTTGTACATGAACTTCTTTTACAAACAATGGAAATGAAACTTCTCCTTTTTGACTTCTTTTCTGTCATTGTGTATTTGCCTAAGTGTTTCAATATCTGAAGTGCACTTGTGAAGTTTCAGCTTTCGAATAAAGTTTGTGTTTGTTCGCCAAGTTCGGGTACTGTGGACATGGTTTGCGACCGGGAAGCGAGTTGGATTTTCTACGTCGCATCGCTTCAGTCAATGGTCGATGCTTAAGTCCTGCCCCCCAGTCTTGGGGGTGAGTTGTAGAACATCAGTCGACGATCGCTTCTCACTTATAACATGTTGAGCCTAGTGCCACTTACTAAATGTTTGATACAAGCGGAGATTGAGCGGTTTATTCACGCATGTTCGATTGTCGATGGTCATCTCCGCACTCCGGGGATCGTCATTTGTTTACTGGCGGTTGGTCACACCGGCTTAAGTTTGAATCATACGTCCACGCTCTGGGGACATGGAATCGACATTTACACTCCGACTCGCACTCTGGGAGTTCGAAGTTGATATTTGTACTTCAATTCACGCTCTGGGAACTTGAAGTTGCTGTTTATACTCCGTTTCGCACTCAGGGAATCCGGAGTTGGTGTTTAAACTCCGCCTCGCGCTCTGGGAGTTTGGAGTTGTATTTTATACTCCGTTTCGCACTCTAGGAATTCGGAGTTGATGTTTATACTCCGACCCGCACTCTGGGAGTTCGGAGTTGTTGTTTATACTCTGTTTTGCACTCTGGGAATCCGGAGTTGATGTTTATACTCCAACTCGCACTCTGGGAGTTCGGAGTTGTTATTTATACTCCGTTTCGCACTCAGGGAATCCGGAGTTGAAGTTTATACTCCGACTCGCACTCTGGGAGTTTGGAGTTGTATCAGGATCATGGATGGTCGGATCACATCCACCCTGAGTTAACAAGTGAGGTCGTTAGATGGACGGGTCCACCCTCCTCAAACTTGGTTCAGATATGGACGAAGTCGTTAGGCAGACGGATCCACCCTCTTCGTAGACGTATTTTTAATATTCCAGTTCGCACTCTGGGAACCGGGAGTTAAGTGAGGGATTGTCGTGTATCAATCCGTTTTTGACTTTGATGTGATGGCTGGTCCCCGAGCTCGGGTTTCGCTTAACGAGTGACCGGGTGCATCACAGTCACTCTCTATTTGAATAAATTCCACCGTATGGTGAAACTTAGCTCTCCGTGCATAGTGATGATCATATGAAGCATTTCAAGTAAATCACAGCTCTGGCTCGAAGAGATTGCATTTTATTACTGAAATAAGAAAATATGGCAAAGTTAGTTGCCTTATTACAAATTCTAATTTCGAAATGCAGAAACAAATTGCGAAATAGAAAATAAACTAAATGGATAAACATAGCCTGTTATGTGTAGTAGCGGCGAAGACTCTCGCTATTCCAGGCTCTTGGCAAAGTAAGACCGTCAACGGTCGATAATTCGAATGTGCCATCTCCGAGCCTTCGTTCAATAACATACGGTCCTTCCCATGTCGGCTTCATATGCGAAGGAACCGGATAAATTCTTTTTAGGACGAGATCGCCTACTTCAAAGGTTCGCTGGCGGACCTTGGCGTTATACAGTCGAGCGACTCGACTTCGATACGCGGCTACCCTTAAATCGGCCTCTTCACGCTTCTCTTCTAGTAGATCGAGAGATTCGGCAAGTAGTATAGCATTTGTCTTTGGATCATAGTATGTCACACGATGAGAAGGTACTTCTAGTTCAACTGGAATAACGGGTTCTGAACCATAAGAGAGAGAGAATGGAGTGTGGCTGGTCGTGGTCTTGTGGGTTGTTCGGTAAGCCCATAAAGCCATAGGAAGTTCATCGATCCACTTGCCCCCGACCTTTTCCAGTCGTTTTTTCAGAATGGATTTTATAACTTTATTAACTGCTTCGACCTGTCCGTTTGCCTGAGGGTGTGCAACTATAGAGAATTTCTTTTGGATGTGAAATCGTTTGTAGAAATCTTTAAATTCAGCACTGTCGAATTGGGTTCCGTTGTCCGTAATAATGGTGTGTGGGAGACCGAATCGACAGATGATGTTGCGAACTACAAAGTTGATTACTTTCTTCATTGTTATGGTAGCAAGAGCTTCGGCTTCAGCCCACTTTGTAAAGTAATCAACTACGACGATGGCGTATTTCGCACCACCTTTTGCCCGAGGTAGAGCACCAATGATATCGATGCCCCACATTGCAAACGGCCATGGGCTGACCATTTGCGTTATCTCGATAGGAGGAGATCTAGGAATTCAGGCATATTTTTGGCACCTATCACATTTCTTTGCATAATCCGACGCATCGCGATTCACGATCGGCCAGTAATATCTGTATCGAAGTATTTACTTGGAAAGTGCTTCCCCCCGGTGTGATCGCCACATTCTCCCTCGTGCATATCGTGCAATACTCGTTTAATTTCATTATGAGCGATACACCGGAGTAGAGGGACTGAGTACCGTCTTATGTACATGACTCCATTCTAGATGGTAAATCATGAGGCCTTCCGAAGGACTTGTCTTTTTTCACTACTGCGCTCCGATAGGGTTCCGTGCTCAATGTAATTTCTGAGTGGAGTCATCCATGAACCCTTTTCGAGGATGGTTTCGCATACCCGGTCTATTTCTGCCCGGTAAATGCTTGGGGAGTATAACGCTTCTACGGGAACGAGTCCCATTTGCTGAGCTTCACCTGTGCTGGCTAGCTTTGCCAATGAATCGGCTTTTTGGTTGCGTTCTCGAGGTATACAATAAATAGCATAATAATCAAACTGGTTTAGTACTTCCTGAACTCGAGCTAAGTAAGTAGCCAACCTTCGATCTCTTGCTTGATACTCTCCCCGTACCTAACACACAACTAATTGTGAATCACAATAAATTTCCATTGCGATAATTCTCAAATCCCTAGCAAGTTTCAAGCCAGACAAGAGGGCTTCATATTCAGCTTCATTATTAGTCGCATGAAAATCAAACTTCAAAGCATAACATATTGATCGACCTTCGGGAGTTTCAAGTACAACACCGACGCCTGAACACCGGTCATTTGATGCGCCGTCGGTATAAAGCTTCCAAACGTATTCGGGGGATTCGCTGGTTTCGGGCAAGTCCTCTGGAACGGTAAATTCAGCTATGAAATCGGCTAGGACTTGTCCTTGGATCGCTAGTCTTGGAGTGTAAGTAATATCAAACTGGCTCAGTTCGATGTTCCACTTGAGTAACCTACCAGACGTCTCAGGGCGCGAAAGGATCTGTCGTAATGGCTGGTCGGTGTAAACAATAATGGGATGTGCCTGGAAATATGGTCGGAGCTTCCTTGATGCAATAATAAGGCAATAAGCCAACTTCTCTATCTTCGGATAATTCCTTTTGGCCCCAGTCAATCGTTTGCTGACGTAGTATACTAGCTTCTATATCTTGTCTTCTTCTCAAATTAATGTAGCGCTGATAGCGTTTTCTGATATCGCCAAATATACGAACAACTTCTCATGATCAATAGGCTTCGACATGATAGGTGGTGTGTATCGATGTTCGAATAGCGCTTGGAAAGCGCCCTCACACTATGTGGTCCATTCAAAGTTTCGTTTCCCTTTTCGGATCAGATCGAAGAAGGGGATGCATTTGTCAGTGGACTTTGAAATGAACCTGCTCAATGATGCTACTTTTCCATTGAGACTCTGGACTTGTTTTATGGTTTTCGGAGTTTCAAGATTTCTGATAGCCCAGATCTTTTTAGGATTAGCTTCGATCCCTCGAGCATTGACGATGAATCCAAGGAATTTTCCGGATGCAACTCCAAAATGACATTTCAGTGGATTTAGCTTCATTTTGTATTCTCAAAGTATGTTGAACATAGTTTCCAGGTCTTTAACATGGTCGGTGGAGAGTTGTGACTTCACAAGCATGTCGTCTACATATACTTCCATTGTTTTCCCAATTTGATTGGCAAACATCCGATTGACCAATCGTTGATAAGTAGCCCCAGCATTCTTGAGTCCGAATGGCATATCTTTGTAACAGTAGAGTCCCAGATTGGTTATGAAGCTGGTATGTTCTTGATCGGGAAAATGCATCGGTATCTGATTGTAGCCAGAATACGCGTCCATGAAGGATAAGAGTTCATGCCCAGTTGTCGAATCTACTAGCTGATCAATTCTGGGAAGCGAGAAACTATCTTTGGGACATGCTTTATTCAGATTGGAATAATCGACAAATGTTCTCCACTTTCCGTTTGGCTTTCGGACGAGCACGAGATTCGACACCCATTCAGGATATAGCGCGTTTCGAATAAACCCGTTTACTTTAAGCTTTTCTACTTCTTCTTTAAGGGCGGCAGATCTCTCTGGATCCATACCGCGCCTTTTCTGTTTGACCGGGACATGCCGCGGGTCAATATTCAAAGTGTAGCTCGCGATGTCCCGCGCGATCCCACACATATCGGAATGCGTCCAGGAGAATATATCAAGATTTGCCTGTAGAAATTCAACCAATTCCCCTTGAGTTTGTTGGCTTAGCTGAGACCCAATCTTTATTATTTTCGAATCATCATCACTATCAATTGGGACATCGATTGTCAGTTCGTCTGGGGATGCTTGACTTTCTTTAGATTCTCCTTCGTCTTCAGTTTCTCTTGGGTCAAGATCCTTGAGGAATTGGCTGGGGTGCCCGGGCCTAGGCCCGGGCGTTAATTGTCAATTATCAACAAAATAGATGCAGAGAGATTCCTCTACGCCCTTTCCTTTCTCCTTTCGCTGTGCCTCTCGCAGCTCAGCAACATAACAGGCTCTGGCAGTAGCCTGATCTCCCTGAATGATTCCCACTCCACGATCAGTGGGAAATTTTAAAGTCAAACACCACGGGGCAATGGCTGCCCTGAATTCAGCAAAGGTCGGTCGGCCCAAGAAAGCATTGTAAGGGGAGTCTATGTCCAACACAACGAACGGAATTCGTACTCTCCGGCGTTCTCCAACTCCCAACTCCACTGGTAGTTCCACCATTCCGGTGGGTATTGTAGCACTTCCGTTGAAACCGTGGATTCGGGATTGACAAGGTTTCAAGTCTGTGGCTTCCATTCTCATTTGATCATAGGCTCGTTTAAACAAAATATTCACTGAGCTTCCACTCTCAACTAAGATCCTCTTCATCCAAGCAGGACCTACTTGAGCTGAGATGACCAGTGGGTCGATAGTGGGGGATTCGACTTTGTCAGCGTCTCGGTTCCTGAACACGATGTCATCTGTCATCATCTTCTGTTGCTTGACCGGAGCCCCTTAATCAAAACTACTACAACACTCGAAGTCCGCATGCCTGATAGAACTGGCATACGACACCATTTCCTTCCAGCTTCGATCGGCTGGATGAGGACCACCACTTATTATATTGATAACCAACCTCCCGCTTGTACGAGCGGGTTCCTCCTGTCTTTCCTGATTCGGCGCACGATTCTGATTGGATGGGCCTGCACCACCAGACTGCGGCGCCCGCACATACTGATCCAACTTCCGTTCACGTATCAGTTTTTCAATAAGGTCTTGTAAGTGACGAAACTCATTGGTGTTGTGGCTATAACTCTCATGGAACCTACAAAATTTTCCTGTTTGGATTTGTCTTTCCGTTGGTGGCTTCAGAGCAGGTTTCTTGTATTGCATGGTATTGCAGGTCTGCAAATACACATTTTCCCGCGACATGTTCAATGGAGTGTAATTATCGTACAGGGAAGCTCTACGCCGTGGACCACGATTCTGATCGCGTTTTTTGCTTTGATTTCCATTGTCCCTCTGCTGATTCTGCTTATTTTGGATGTTCAACTGAACCTTTCCAGAACTATCTCCGGACTGTTTAACTACGATGTTACTCTGGATTCCTTCGATGTTGGGTCCTGCATCATCCTGCTTCCTAGACTGTTTCGCATCCTCCCTTCTCAGGAATTGGGCTGCCTTGGAATAGAAACGGTCCAATGATGCAGGTGGTTTTCCAGCTAACCAATTTTCGAACTCGGAATCAGCATCAATCCCCTTAGTCTACACCATTAGAATAGAGTTATCATTGGGATTGCTTATTTCTGCACACGCAGCATGGAATCGCTCCAAGTAACGTCTAAGTGTTTCTCCGGGAGCTTGAGTAACACTAGACAAAGTGTTAACATCTTTAGGCCTTACCACGTGCATACGGAATTGTTCAACAAACTTGGTGGCCATCTGGTCAAAACTAGAGATGGATCGTGGTGGAAAACGAGTAAACCACATGGTAGCAATTCCCCCCAGGGAAATGGGGAAACTACGGCACTTTACTACATCATCAGCTCTCGCAGAATTCATCAGCCATTCGTATTTCAGGATATGTTGATTGGGATCGAAACTTCCTTCATATACTAGCAAATTTGGCATCCTGAAGCGCCGAGGTGGTTCAGCATATAATATGTCATCGGTGAAAGGGGTATGACTCCGGGAGATTCCCAGTCGTTATTACTAAGACCCTGGCTTTCACGGATCATTTGGCGAATCATCGCTGGTATATCCGGCATTTGGATACTTGGAGCATGTTGTGCCAAGGTGTGGTCGGGTTCCACAGCGCGAGTATGGACCGGTCGCGGTCGACGGTCCTTGCCTCGCCTCCTTGGTTCAACGTTTTCTGGGACATAAGGTTCTGGAGTCTGCTCTCGTTGGTTACGTTGAGGATCAGCTTGGTTTCTAGCATCGACCCCTTGTTCGGTAGTGGCGGTAGTAGCAACGTTGCCTTTGACATGATAAGGAGCAGCACCTCCTTGGGATGAAGGTCCTGTATGATGACTAGTGGATGGTCCAGTTCTGGGTTGTCCAAGATTCGAAGCAGGTTGGTGCTCTGTGGCCTGGGTGTAGCTTACATCCAACCGTGGGCGCGTGGATCGGTGATGACCGTTAGATGAGGCTGAACTCTCTGTGGAAGAATAAGAACCTTGGTCTCTTCTAGATCTTCTGTGCCTTTGGCGATTTAGCTGGTTGGACAACTCTGTGTTGGCGCGCAGTTGTTCAGTTAGCTGTTGGCGACTTTGGGTCAACTCTTGAAGCAACATTTGGAATTCTTGTCTAGTGACCGGGCCTGATGGATCTGAAGGTCTGGCAGCATCTTGGTTGGATGGAGGCAATTGCACGGGATTCTGCCTGTCCCGTCCTTTCTGATCAGCAGCTGTAGAGGTAGTCCGTGTATTTACCATGGTGAGGTGATGAAAGTCCTTTCCTAGATCTGATGCAAATTTGAATAGAATGGAAGGGCTTCAAAGTTCTTGATCTGGATCTTCTTCTTGGATTTTTGCAATCCGATATAGATAGGAGATCCAAAGAGCAGGAGAAAAATTAGGTTTCTCAGTGAGAGCACCAAAGTGTTTGTACCAAAATTGGGCACAACACTCTTCGGAAGTTTTTGAAGAGATAAAGTGAAGAAATTAAATGGAAAAAGAGGATTATCTAACAAAAACTCCAAATTTCAGAAATGAGAATAATTAAAAATGCAAGGAGACACAAGAATTTAGAGTGGTTCGGCGTATCTCCTACGTCCACTGTGAAGTTGATAGATTTATTGATCTTTCTTTGAAGATTACAAGTGGATTCAATGAATTACAGTAGATAATTATGATTTGCAGCAGTGAATCTCATTGTTGACAGCAGCGATGGAGTTCAGATCTGGAACCGGTAGAGTTCGGGCGTTGGAGAATTAAAAGAAGAAGAAGCCCCCTTTCTGTACATCCTGGGGCTCTATTTATAGGTGTAGGAGGCTAGTATTTCGCTCAGATCTCTTGAGACCATCTCTGGCAAGTGACCAGGCCCGCGCGCCCAAGCCCGTGAAGTTTCAGTCCGATCCGTGATCAATACGAACGGATTTCGTGTCGATCAAGATTGCATCCGATGGAGTCGAAATTTTGCGTGGACATTCTTTAGCATGCACGTAGTCTTATGTGAAAATTTCATAGCATTTGGACTTGTAGATTAGGAGATATGATCGACACGAATTGGTATTTTCGGTTGGCTGTTTCGTTCGACTCCCTCTGTTCGACTCGCTCTTTATTCGACTCGGTATTGTTCGAATCGCTGTTCGACTCGATGATGTGGCGTTTGAACCTCTGGACCACTCCGCCTTTGATGTCGTTTTGATCGAGTCATTCTTGGACCTTGCCTTGTTCGTATCGATGGAACTCAACTCCGGTCGATTGATTCGAACACGGCAACACGATGGATTCGATCAGGGCTTTTCTAGTATGGATACGAATTGGACAAATGAGGGATGTGAACTACTACCGCTCGATGGATTCGAGCAACGCACTCCATCTGATGGACTCGAAGTAGGCATTAGGCGATCGAGTCGAACTATTGTTTTCTAAAGGATGCGGAGCGAGTCGAAGTAGGCACTTCTGATGGATGCGAAGCGGAGCGAGTTGAAGTAGGCACTTCTGATGGATGCGAAGCGGAGTGAGTCGAAGTAGTCACTTATGATGGAGGCGAAGCGGAGCGAGTCGAAGTAGGCATTCCTGATGGATACGAAGTGAGCGATGCGAACAGTGGTTGGTTTTCATCCAATTTTGTATCGATCGTAATTTGATCATACGAACTCAGATTGACTTGAGATTTGGAACGTTGACTCTCATAGCTTCGCTTGTCATGTCAAACCAGTTTTAGCTCGATCCGGCCTCGGACAAAATTCATCGATTTCCATAGTGAGCCTGTGTATAACCGATCTCTAGGACGGACCATCATTGGTTACTAGTCAGTTCCTTGGTGTTACGGCCTTGCCAAAAGGCGGTATAACAGCATGTGACTAGGCCCGCGCGCCCAAGCCCATGAAGTTTCGGTCCGATCCATGATCGATACGAACTGATTTTGTGTCGATCAAGATTGCGTTCGATGGAGTCGAAATTTGGCATGGACATTCTTTAGCACGTGCGTAAGCTCCTGTGAAAATTTGGTAGCATTTGGACTTGTGGATTGGGAGATATGATCGATTCAAACTTGAGCTTTCGGTTTGCTGTCTTGTTCGACTTGATACGTTTGTATCGATCTCGTTGACTTGAGCAAAAGTGTGTGCGCGCAAGATGATGTGGCATGAAATTCCTGGGTCAATCCACTTTTTGCGCTGAGTTGGCAGAGCTCTATTCGCATCTAACATCGGGGTCCAGTTTATGTTGACCATTTATTCGCATCCATCTGCTTCCGCCCTTGTTCGAATCGATTGTCGATTCGTTGTAGCCCTCATTCGTATCGATAGTTTTTGGTGTACTTCGTATCGATCGCTGCAGATACCATAGACACTAGGCGAACTCGCTTGAGCATGATGGATACGAACAAGGACACGTACGCTATCGACTCGAACAACCACGAACCGGATGGATATGAACTAAGCCTTGGTGATCGATTCGAACTGAGCCAACCCCTGATCGATACGAAGTAGTGCGATTGCGATGGATACGAACTAAATTGGTACGATGCCGCCACTTCTGGATCGATGCGAAGAGTCCGGTTCTGGATGGAGTCGAACAGGATCGATTCGAACAAGGCTCTATGATGGAGTCGGACAGGATCGATTCGAACAATGCTCTATGACCGAGTCAAACAGGATCGATTCGAACAACATATTTTCCTTAACTTGTATCGATCATATCTCGGTCATACGAACTCCAATTGATCTGAAATCTGAAACGTCATCTTTCATTACTTCGCTCGTCGTTGTCGATTGCAGCTTGATCTGGACTCGGAAAAAATTCATCGATATCCATGGTGAACTTGTGCGTACTCGATATTCGGAATGAGCGATCCCTGGTTTCCAGTTAATCTTCTGGTATCACAGCCTTGCTAAAAGGCGGGATAACACTTTCCCCCCAAAACATGCCTTACGGTAGGAAGGTGTGTTTTGTAATGCCATAAGCTGGATGTTCATATCCTGTCGATGACCTGCAAAGATAGTAGTTTTATCTGACCGCGAATGACTATCGTTCGGGATCGTATGTCATTCGAGGTAGTACGTGACCGTTCGGGGTCGGATGCCGTTCGCGGCGAATGGTCACCGTTCGCGGTCGGGATGCCGTTCGATGCGATTTGTGACCGTTCGCGATCGGGTGCCGTTCGAGGCGAATTGTGACCATTCGCGGTCGGGTGCCGTTCGAGGCGAATTGTGACCGTTCGCGGTCGGGGTGCCGTTCGAGGCGATTTGTGACCGTTCGCGGTCGGGTGCCGTTCGAGGCGAATTGTGACCGTTCGCGGTCGGGTGCCGTTCGAGGCGAATTGTGAGCCCGGGGAGGAACTTAGTATCATCAATGTCAGATTTCACGTTCGAGTGAGTTTCTAAATTGTTTGTGGTGGCAGTTTATCGATCGCCATCTCAGAGTATGCCTGAGGACCGTTCCCGATCCCTTACATGTGTAAGTGACTTAGCCGTTATGGCATAACAAATGGCATACTTTTATTCAAAATGAGTTTTTCAACAGAACTGTTCAACAAAATCAAATTCAAACATCAAAAATGGAAAATAGAAGTAAAACAGGGGCGTCAAAGTGCAAACACCTACACTGTTGCGATTAGTAGTCGTATCAGAGCATGCCTGAGGATCGTTCGCGGTCCTGTACATGTGTAAATGACTTAATCGTGTTGTGTGGAGTTTGCTACTTATTCATCATTATCCCAATCAATTGATGACAAGCTGATGCCTCGATCTTGAGCCGTCCCCAGCAGGTGCAGGTGGTAGTCGCTCCCGTTCCACCGTTGTTGTTCCCCTTCTTACATACTGTGATAGCAGACCATTCCGGATATGTCCCTCAACCTCATCCTTCAAGTGTCGGCAATTAGTCGTGCTATGAACATTCAGCTCGTGGAATAAGCAGTACTTGTCTGACCTTCTTTCATTGTTGGTCGGATCCCTTCTCATCGGCCTTCGATAGGGAATATGCCCCCTAGTATCTTGGTAGATTCGCTCCAAAGACTCATTCAACTCCGTATAAGAGGTGAATCTTGGTTCCTTTCGTGGTCGCGTCGGTCCATCACTATTATCCTCAGCCTTTCATTTCCCTTTACCAGTCCCTGAATCTGTTCTAGGACGATTTTCACCTTTGATTGTATAAACCTCGGTTCCTTCTCCTTCCTCTCTTTCAGCATTTGCATCCTCTAATCGTAAAAATCCTTCAGCCTCATTATAAAAATCTCCTAGATCCATAGGGGGATCCCTTGTTAACGAATTCTTGAACTATGTGCCATCAGCTATGCCAGATACAGCTGCCATCAAAACCATGGATGGATCGGGTCGATCCATTGATGTTGCCGCTGCATTGAATCGCGTCAGAAAGTTCCTCAAAGACTCCCCGGTTCTTTTCTTCAGTGCTGCCAAACTCATCACATTCTTGGGTCTCGAAATGTGAACCCTGAACTGTCTCATGAACCTTTCAATCAAATCGGTCCATATTCCAATGGAGCCACTCTCCAGTTGTCTGAACCATAATGCTGCTATGTTTGTCAGATACAACGGGAAGCACCTGGCCATGACTTCCTCTGATGCCCCCAGCACTTCCATATGCCTCGTGTATTTCGTCAGATGAATGGCAAGATCCGTCCTCCCATTATACATGTCCAATGTTGGTAACTTGAATTCTAGTGGATTCCTGGCTTGCTTGATCGTAGGAGCAAAGGGACTCCTATTCACATCCTTCGGATCTTTATTCGCTAGTCCACCTCTCATGGCTCGTCTGACCATTTCCGCCAATCTGTCACTGTCTCCAATTTGTAGTCCTGGTCTATTGCTTCTGATTAGCCCCCCGAGTTCACGAGGGATTCCTGGAGTCTGTTCTCCTGAACGAGCATTCGCTTCTCTATCAACGTCGCGCTGCGCAGCTCCACCTGGTATTGCTCCTGGGATCGAGTCAACATGCTCTGGGTAAGTTCCCCCTAGTTCTGGGGCTATGCCAGATGGTCCTACTCCATTTTGAGTTCTGGTTGCTTCGTACTCCCGATTCCTATCTCCAGCGTCTCCTGTAGTTGCGTTCCACTGATTCTATGCTCCCGCTTGTCCAACTTGTCGAAGTAGATTCTGCATCACCTCCTCTTGTCTCTTAAACATCGTTTCCATCTCGTCCCTAGTGATGAAGATCGATGTCTGATTCGCTCCTGAGGAAGCCTCCTTACTTCCTTCATGCTGACTTCTCTCCACCCTCTGTCTTCTATTTGATTGCCTTGTCATAGCTTTTCAGATATGAATTCTTTAAGCCTTCAAATTCAATTTCCAAATGATAGAATCCCTGAATTAGCCTTCTCAGTGAAAGCACCAAAATGTTTGTGCCAAAATTGGTCACAAACACCCAATTGTCGATGAAAGCACCAGTTCACAATCACAGATTACAGATAATGAGTATGTAGAGAGATTAGAATGGAGAACACTCAGAAAATTCAACAGATCACAGTAAACAACACATAATTTAGAGTGGTTCGGCGTGTTGCCTACGTCCACTATGAAGTTGATTTCTTTATTGATATTTCTTTGGTGATTACAATTGATTTCAGTAGGTTACAGCAAGTAACAATGATTTTCGGCAGTGAAATTCATTAGTAGCAGCAGTAATGGAGTTTAGAACTGGATCCGGCAGAGTCTGGGCATTGGAGAGTTCAAAGAAGAAGAACATCCTCTTTTCTGTACACCCTGGGGCTCTATTTATAGGTGTAGGAGGCTGATATTTCGCTTAGATCTCGGGATACTCCCTCTGGCACATGACTAGGCCCGCGCTCCCAAGCCCGCGAAGTTTCGGTCCGATCCGTGATCGATACGAACAGATTTCATATCGATCAAGATTGCGTCCGATGGAGTCAAAATTTGGCGTGGACATTCTTTAGCACGTGCGTAAGCTCCTGTGCAAATTTGGTAGCATTTGGACTTGTGGATTGGGAGATATGATCGATACAAACTTGAGCTTTCGGTTTGCTGTCTTGTTCGACTCGATACGTTCGTATCGATCTCGTCGACTGGATACGTTCGTATCGATCTCGTCGACTCGATCAAAAGTGTGCGCGCGCAAGATGATGTGGCACGAAATTCCTAGGTCAATCCACTTTTTGCTCTGAGTTAGAAGAGCTCTATTCACATCCAACATCGGGGTCCAATTCGTATTGGCCATTTATTCGCATCCATCTGCTTCAGTCCTTGTTCGAATCGATTGTCGATTCGTTGTAGCCCTCGTTCGTATCGATAGTTATTGGTGTACTTCGTATCGATCACTGCAGATACCATCGACACGAGGCGAACTCGCTTGAGCATGATGGATACAAACAAGGACACGTACGCTATCGACTCGAACAACCACGAACCGGTTGGATACGAACTAAGCCTTGGTGATCGATTCGAACTGAGCCAACCCCTGATCGATACGAAGTAGTGCGATCGCGATGGATACGAACTAAATCGGAACGATGCCGCCGCTTCTGGATCAATGCGAAGAGTCCGGTTCTGGATGGATTCGAACAGGATCGATTCGAACAAGGCTCTATGATGGAGTCGGACAGGATCGATTCGAACAAGGCTCTATGACCGAGTCGAACATGATCGATTCGAACAACATATCTTCCTTAACTTGTATCGATCATATCTCGGTCATACGAACTACGATTGATCTGAAATCTAAAACGTCATCTTTCATTGCTTCGCTCGTCATGTCATGTCGATTGTAGCTTAATCCGGACTCGGAAAAAATTCATCGATATCCATGGTGAACCTGTGTGTACTCGATATTCGGAATGAGCGATCCTTGGTTTCCAGTTAATCTTTTGGTATCACGGCCTTGCTAAAAGGCGGGATAACAATCATTAAAATAAATTATTTAACCTCCAGATTATCTTTAAAATACTCAATTACTTATTTGAAAACATTTATAAAACATCTAGGAATGAATACTTTAGTTTAAAGCCATATTTCAAAAGTTAGTAAAAGTGCTGCGAATAGTGCTTTTAAAGCTTATTTGATCAAAACAACTTTTCTATCAATTGGAAATCCATTTTATAGCTCAACTCTCTTTTAAAACATTTTAACATATTTATAGAATTTATTTTATTTTTAAAGAATTAAAAGTATCATTTAAAAAGAATTTGTCGCTTTGGTTTCCGAATTACTAAACCGCGACTCTTTTGAAAACTTGTTTTGCTTATATTTCAAAATCTACTAAATGAAATCTTGATCGTTATTTTTTTTGAAAACTATGATTATAAGAGTTTGGAAAATCCTTATTGTAAAGAATTCTGACTTCGAATCCATCGTATAAATGGATTTAAGTTTTTGTGGCGCGAAATCGCAAACTATCGTTACTCGACGCTCCTATTTTTGACTCAATTTTCATAACTTGTCAAAACTTCACCACATTAGATTTTAGTGTTTATAAAACATTTATAAACCATTTTAAATCATTTCAAAGGGGTATAATGATTCCATATCACTTTTATAACTTGACTCGGAAAGTGATTTCCTTGTGTAATATCGACGTGTATTTAACCTGACTTGTTTACATAATTAAACGCTATACTAAAACAACCAATACTCAATGATCGTAGCATGGTAAACATCCATAGCAATTATATCACATCATCATTATCATATATATATATATATATATAAAGTTTTATAGAATTTCTCACCTTTATTGGATATCAAACTTTGGAAAATGGACTATAGCTTTGCTACGATCGAACCATAGTCTATGGAGTCGAACCCAGGACCTTCTAAAAGTTCAACCTAGCTTGGAAGGAGATGGAGTGCTTGGCCAAAGTGATGGATGGTGGTGATGGAGGTGTGGCCATGAGCTTTGAGTGGAAATGTGGAGTGATTTGGCTTTGGTTTATAAGTGGATCGACACGGTATATATATGTGTATATATTTGACTTTATTTTGCCATAAGCTCACAAATATTTTTAAGGCATGTAAGCCATTAAAGAAGAGCTCATAGAGCTTTAAGAAGGAGGAGGAAGAACTGAGTGGATGAATGAAATGAGAGAGTTAAGGCCTTGTATTTATAGGCAAAAAATTGTGAAAAATGTCTAAATGTGCATTTCCTATTCTACTATCAACCCACACCCCTCCTTTTCCATCATTCCACACATTGATGCCCCTCCATATGTGCCTGCATCGTTTCACTTCTCTTCCATGCCATGTGCATTGACTTTGAGTTGCTTAAGGATGAAGTTTATGTAAAAATATCTTAGATATTTTGTAATATATATATATAAGTATATATATATATATAGATTTGTATGCATATGTATGTTTCTGTATATCTTAGAGTGTGCATGTATATGTTATATATGTGCACAAAACATATTAACAATGTTGCAATAAATCTGAACAACTTCCGTTCGTTAAACCGTTGAAAATCGGGAAGCCGATTCCCGATCACATTTTCACTTAAAATTAATTTATATATAATGTAAACAAAATTTTTAAAATAATTTCTTGTCATTATCAATCAATTAAAATGATCTCATTTGAATTATAAAACCATGTATACCGATATTAATAAGTATTTACAAAAAGTGCTATTATGTCGATAAAGCAATATCAATTTCCTTATAATTTCAAGTCAAATATATCTCTTTATAAAACTGTTATAAATGATTTATTATCACTTCATAACTAATTAAAATGAATTATTATCATTTAAAAACAATTATTTGAATAATTATAATAATTATTAAATCATTAAATCTCAATTTAAATTCATAAATCAATTATTAACTATGATGCCATTATCGATGATGTCATAAATACATTTTATTTCCCAAAAATAAAATAAATAATTTTATTTCATATTCTTCTTTAAACATATTAATAATTATATGTATCCAGCTTCATGCACAACTTCTGATAATTATAGAGCCGTTTATTTATAAAACTTCTTTATTGTTCGAAACATCATAGTTTATGCTAGAAAAACGTATATTTGAATATTTTATAAATAAATATAATTTATCAAAGTGATAAATTTTGTAAGTCGTTACATCTTCCTTAGTCAAAGTTCTCATGCTAAAGGACAAGAAGTGATGGAAAGGAGGAGGGCGGACGTGGGTGCACATGGGTGAGGTGATGGGAGGATAATGATGTTGTTTTGGAAGATATTTTACACATTTCACCTATAAATATACCCCTACACTTCACTTATCATACACACACTTCTTTCTCTTCTTCCCTCCTTTTTGCACATTCATGGGGGAAATGGCTTATGGCCGAGAGCAATAGGGAAGAGGAGGAGATGATGGCGTGTGCCAAGGAGGTGGAGGCCGAGAGCAAAAGGGAGAAAGCTCTAGGCCTTGAGCATGTATGGTGGTGGTGATGGATGGTCGTGAGTTAGGTGTTGGTGGGGGATGAAGGCCGTGAGATATAGAGGAGAGCAGAGTTGTTTTGGTGATGTTTTGGTTAGGTTAGGTGATGATTAGTTGAAGTGGTGTTAATTAGAATGTTGATAGCGAAGCTATAGTCAATTTTTATCTAGATACCAATGAAGGTGAGAATTACTCCACTAATTTATTATAAATTATGTGATGATATAATATATTTGCTATGATTGTTTTCTATGTTTGCTCATCATGTTTGGATGTAATAATATGTTTTTTAGTTGTGGAAATAATTCATGTTAAATACACGTCGAATTTACACAAAGGAATTCACTTTCCTATATGAATTATAAAAGTGTTAAAGAATAGTTAAACCACTTTAAACATGAATAAAATGGTTTACAGATGTTTTATAAACATTAGAACTCATTTCGATAAAGTTTGGAATTTTTTTAAAAATGGAGTCAAATAAGCGCGCGCGTAAATGTATTTCGTGATTTCACGCCATCAAAGTTAAATCAATGTATAGAATGGAATATATCTCGAAATTATTCAAAATAAAAATTCAAGTTATGTCCAAATCAAGTTTTTAAAAACATCGCGGTTTGGCAGTTTTGGGAACCAAAGTGCCAAATGCTTTAAAATCGATATTTTTAAATCTTTAAAAATATGAAATAAATTTTATAAATATGTTAAAATGTTTTAAAAGGGATTTGAGTTATAAAAATGAACATATATGATATGGAATTAGTTTTTTGAACAAAGAAGCTTTAAAAACACTATTCACGGCAGTTTTTGCAGTAGTTTCGGTAACTTTTGCAAATTATGGTTTTAACTTAATTATTCTTTCCTAATATTATTAGTAATCTTTTCAAATGAATAACTAAGTATTTTGAAGATGATTTGGAAGTTTTATAATTATTTTAATGGAATTTTAAATGAATAGTTAAAGGAAAATTGTTTTAAATAATATTTGGAATTATGTTAAGTAAATGAAAATCATTTCTAAGAGATCATGTAAAAGAGTTTAAAGTTGATCAAATAACTTGACCGCCTTATGAGTGACAGAGAGATAGTCTCTAGACCCAAGCTTAGACAACCAATGTCTTGGTTCCGCTCTAGCTATCCAGACTGGCCCGACGGAGGGGATAGTAAATTTGATTTACTCGGACCACATTTTCCTAAGATAAAAAGAGATTGGAGATTTCCAAAAGTTAAACAAGATTTTAAATAATAAGATTTTGGTGATATATGAAATATAGGTTAAACTCTATATTATATTCTAAGGAAGGAACTCGTGCTATCCATATGAATTTAAAAGATGATTTCACCGTTATTCGACGAATAGTACAGGTTGAATATAGAAATTAGTATTGAGTATAATTAATATAATTCCTCTGGATCCTATTTACTGAATACTAACTGGTTTTGAATTTACCATCTTATATAACATGGTTTTAACCCATTTAAAAGATATGTTTTGAAAATATGAAACCTCTATTAAAAATGTATTAAATTATGGAAACATTTTCCTATGTAATTAATGAGAAATGGTTTGGAGTTTCCAAAGTTAAAAAGAGATTTAATGATTATGTATATGCTGAAAAAGGAATGGTTTAAAGATGTATATCTCTAGAAGATATTTTATATGGATAAAAGATACTGATAAATTAAATAATAATCACCCACATACTTAACATCTTTTATCAATAAATTGGTTCGGTGAAACTGACATCGGATTTGGGGATTCCTATCCGAAAACCACTTCGAACTAATATATGTTCGAAAGTGAAAACATGTTGAAGACAATGATTTTGAAGATGGAGATCTTCATAATGTAGGGCTGCTTGTCACTAATCTCTGGGGTAATTCCCTTATCATATGTATGGTGGCAATGATTCTTTAATTTGAAATATTCGATGCAAGAACTACTTGCTACATTGGTTTGTCCTGTACCTGAACAACTTGTATAGACGAGTTTCTGACATTGGATTTCTAAGACCACATACATTGGTTTTTACAAAAGTCACCTGTTTGGTGTGTAAGAGGTAACCCATCTTATACTTAACACCCTTCTCTGAGATGTACGAGTTCAAAGGTTGTACTTTTGTGGAAATCAATTAGTGTATCATCGAAAATGGAAATATGGAATTCTAAGTGGGTTTTGTCATGTGAAAGGTAAAACGTTACCTTAAGCCTCACACATCGGTAATGGGAAAAACAGGATAGATGCAATGGGGTTAAGTGGGTCACTCCTATTAGGAGATATACATCACCTTTCTAGATCACACTCTATATTTTTGGTTTGTTGTATATGCTGTGGACACGAATAGGTCGTGAACGGCTGGGGTGATGTCATATTTGGTACTATCTATGGTAAAGGTAGGTCAGTTCTATGTTTTATAGGTTGGAGCCTCATGTGCATCCCTCTAGAGATGTACTGTCGAAAGGTAGTCCCTTACCTTGTCAGTGTATGGAATCCATTCTCCAATACGAGCCTTTACGGTTTTAGTTGTACACCTTCTATGTTGGAATTTAATAAATGTAACAATTTCAGCTAAGGTTATATATATTTATTTGATTAAGTTTTCAAAGAATGTTAGCAAAATAATATCTCTAATTTTTCATAGCAAATGGTTTGGTTAACATAAGGTAAAAACCCATCCGTGTTTATATGCGACGTGGTTTTATGAGATACCCTTTGTTTTCAAAAATATAAATGTTTTGAGTTTTCTCACACCTGTCCCACAACTGGCACAGAGTTTATTATCTTTTCCCTTAAACTCTGGGTGCCTTATTTTTCCTGGCAGTCAAGTAGTTTAGGTCTAGCTTGGAACATTTTGGAGGAGCTTGGAGCAGGAGCTGGAGTTTCCTCTGTAGATGGTTATCCATCTCCATTTTTGCTGCTTTTGTTTACTATTTGTATTAAGCACTAGTAGGGATAGAGATTTATAATTGTCCAGGCTAAGATTAGGATAGACTCTGATGTATGTATTTAAAATTTCTGTTGAAAGATTATATATTAAAATAATATATGTTATTCCATTTGTGTAAGATTATGTTCTGTCTTTATTTTTAATTTTACCCATGATCAAAATGTATTTTCGGCACTTGGATATTCAGCACGTGAATACCGTGGATGTATTAGTGTCGATTTTCGAGAGTCGAAAAAGTGGGTCGTCACATATAGTGAACAAATACCTAGATCTCTTCTTAATTTTAGGAAAGTGTTTTCACAAAGTGGTTTTATAAATATATCAGCAATTTGATTTTCTATTCTTATAAGTTCTCGTGAATTAATTTCTTTTCTACATTATCTCTTAAGAAATGATGCCTTATGTTAATATGTTTTGTTCTAGAATGATTTATATAATTTTTAGACAAATTAATTGCACTTGTATTATCATAGAAAATAGGTTATTTATTTATATTTACATTAAAATCTCATAAAGTTTTTTGCATGTAAATTACTTAAGCACATGCCGAAGTAGCTGAAATGTATTCTACCTCATAAGTCGATAGCAATGTGCAATTTTGTCTCATATTATACCAGATCGGTCGATAAAATGACACGTACCACTCAAACTTTTCCAATATGTTTTATGGCCTCCAAAGTCAGTGTCACTATAGGATGCTAATTCAAAAGAACAACCTTTAGGGTAGAAAAGCCCATAATTTTTATTATTGGTTAAGTAATGCAAAATTCATTTCACTGCTCATAATTGTGATTCTTTTGGATTTGTTAAAATATTGCACATAAAAAAGCACTCATTATAATATCAGTCGACTAGCCATTAAATAAAGTAAGGATCCTATCATAGTTCTATATAACTTTTGGTTCATGTTCTTTCCATATTCATCTTTATCTAAGTGTAGACTAATGCTTATAGAAGTTGGCTTGCTGCTAGTGTTTTCCATTAAGATGTTTTATTAAATCTTCACATTATTTTTCTTAATAAATAAAAATTCCATCTTTTTATCGTTTTATCTGTAATCCAAGAAAATATTTGAGTTCTTCATATATGCTATTTCAAACTCGTTTTTTATTATATTTGAAAAATCATGCATAGCTTTTTATTAGTTGAACTAAAGACCATATCACCAACATATAATCAGATGATTAAAATATCATTTTTTATCCTTTTTAATAAACAAAATTGTATCAATTTCACTAATTTCAAAGCCCCAATTTAAAAGATAATTTTTTAGTCTTTTATACCAAGCATATGGTGCCTGTTTAAGACTGTAAAGTGTTGTTTTAAGTTTATATGCATGATCCGGGTATTTTTCATGAGCAAATAGTGGTGGTTACTCAACATAAAAATTTCTTTAATATATCCATTTAAAAATGCACTTTAATGTCCATTTGATATAAAGTCAGATTATGATGACATCCAAATTCTAAAAGTATCTTATGGATTCAAGATGCGCTACACGAGCAAAGGTTTCCTCATAGTCAATTTCAACCACTAGATTGTATCCTTGCATCAATAATCTAGCATTATTGTGTGTGATATCGCTATTTCCATCGAATTTATTCTTATATATCGATTTTATACCGATTATAGATTGATTCTTTGGTCTTGATACAAGCTCCTAGATGTTATTTCATTCAAATTGGTCAAGTTCTTCTTGCATAGCTAAAATCCAATGATCGTCTTTATTTTCTTCTTTGTAATTTTTAGGTTCGATGTTAGATATGAAGGGAACATGACCCATTCGAGTCAATTGTCTCTAAAGAATTACTATTATGTTAATATATGTCCTATTATATTATCTAATGGGTGACATTTAAAAATTTTAGGGGCTTACTTTAAGTGATTATTATTTTCAAAGTATATTGTTTCAGTATGTTGTTCATCTGTAGATGATTGTGCTGATGGTTTGATTTTCATTGTTTTCATCTTCAAGATTTTTTTATTAGAGTTTTCTTTAAAAGTTACATGCAAAGTTTCTTCGAATGTATTAGTTCATTTATTTAGAATTTTGTAATCTTAACTTTGGTTTGAATATCCAACGAGGATTCCTTCATCGTCTTTCGGATCAAATTTACCTAAGGGATCTTTTGTATTTAAAATAAAGTATTTTAAGCGAAAAATTTATAATATGATACTTCAGGTTTCGCACCATGGAAAAGTTCATACGGTTTATTCTAAGTCATTGGTCTTAAGAATACATGATTCTGAACATAACAAGCTGTAACAATTACCTCAGCCAAGAAACTCTATGATAGGCTATTGCTGCTTAGTAATTTTCTAGATATTGTTGTAAAGTTCAATTCTTTCTTTCTATAACGCTGTTCTATTGCGATGTCTAGGGAAAACGAAATTATGACTTATTTCCTTTTTGTTGCAAATTTCTTGAAATAGCTTATTTTTAAAATCTCCTTTATGATCGCTTCTTATAATTTTTAACTTTCAAATATTTTAAAACTTGAATTCCTTTTGCAAAAAAATTATTTTTTTCAAAAGTTTCACTTTTATGTCCTAAAAAGAAAGTCCATATATCTTGAAATATCATCGACAATTTGAAAAATATATTTGTTATAATTTATTGATCTGACTAGCGTCGTACGGAATAAATCTAAATGTAATAATTATTAAGGTTGTTTTGTTGAAATTTAATGTCTATATCTGAAAATGAATTTTTTGAGTTATCGAACTGACATGCATCACATAAATTATCAACTTTAAAATTCATTTTATTTAAACCTCTTATAATTTCATTTTTTGGTAATTTATGAATATTTTTAAAATTTGCATGACAAAAACATTTGTGCTATAACCATGGATTATTTCTATCTACAACCAAACAAAAATCATTATTATGTTTTATTTCTATATTTAGAATATAAATGCTATGATTTCTTAGTCCTTTAAAAATAAATTTTCCATTTTAATCAATTTTATCTTTCTCTAAAGTTAATTTGAAACCTTTATAACAAAGTAAACTAATGCTTGAAAGATTATGTTTTAGGTTTTCTATTAGCAAAACATTAGAGATTAAAAGGGAATTAAATATATTTACATGTGATATGTCTCCTTTTACAATAATGTTCCCTTTGGAATTATCTATGTAAGTGATTGTCCCTTCATCCACATATACAAGTGCTACCCCTTGCTATTCACACGATTTTCAAGATAGTTTTGACAACGCATTTTTTTGAATTTTAAGTTATATGAAGTTGAAAATGCATGTTTTTGGATTGTAATTTTTTCGATTAGCTTTTTCATGAACACTACCGACAAATATATTTTTTATATAAATTTGCTTAGCTAATCTCGAAGCATAGGGAAAATTAATATTTTAGGGGACAATGGTTACAATAAACGATAACATCAACAATTAGTTGTTCCTAACTGTAACGACCCTGAATTTTGAACAATTTAAATTGAGAATATTTAATTAATTTTAAATATTTGAATGATGATTTGACTTGAATTTCAAATTATCAGAATGAATTGGCGATTTAATTTTTGAATTTAATCTATTGAAAGTTGAATAAATTTGAATCTTCAATTTTAAGCCGGTTAAAAATAATTTAAAGGCTTGGAAAATTCATATTGATAATGCTGAAGGTAATAGAAGCTTCAGAATTGAATTTGAAAGCGATTTGTTCAGTTTTGAAATTGTATCGTTTGAAATCGAATTTAAAAATAGCCTTCCGAGGCACAGTCTCGGAATTTGACGAAACCAGTTTCATTGGGTCCGTAATATTGAATTATTACCGGATTTCAATTTTCGTATTTATCGGAATTGTTTTATGAACATACGGCGTATAAACGCGTAAAGATTTAAATTGAATTCAATTTGAATTTTTGTAATAACCGGGATTTTCGCATCGATTTGATATCATTGTTAAACGATTTCTCTACTAGTTAATTGCTTATAGGAGCTTCGATTCGAATTGGAATTCGTTTAATAAAAATTGTTGTTGGAATTTTTGAATCGGTTAAAAAATTCTTTTGAAAAGAAAAAAAAAATACCAATACCAGCCTATACCCTATACCATGTTCTCTTCTGCAAAACCACGTTCTCCCCCCTTACCTCTGTTAAACCCACGTCGCCCCTCTCTCCTCATTCATTATTCGATCAGAAATAAAATCATACGAAAGAAAAAAAATGGCGACGTCCAAATAGCTAGGGCTTCAGAAAAATTGGAGTTTTCGTTCCTTCGTCTCTCGTTCCTCCTTCGATCTGCAAAGATTAGGGCTTGTTTCCGTTCGCTCTAGTCTCTGGGCTTTGTAATATTCGAAGGCGGTCGACTTCAGTAGCTTTGATCGATCGTTTCTTTCACCTTGCTCGTGGCTGTTTCGTTTTGGGCTAAGGTGAGTGACCCTCACATCTAAATTCAATACTTGGTTTCGATGTTGATTTTGAACTATTCGATCTTCTTTGTCATCTCTGTTTCGGTCTTGATTTTTCTTTGATTTTCATTGGGCTTCGTCTCAGCCATTCGATTTGTTTCGGTGTTGATGTTTTTGGTGATTTAATTAAATTTGCACTTTCCTATCTCTGATATTTTTGATAGCTTGTTATCCACAATTTTGTATTTGTGCAGTTTGATTTTGCCTTGATTGTCACGGCATAAAGTTTCCTAGTTTCGATTTTTGAAATTTCAAAAATATAGTTCTGTGAACTTTTCAACTGATAAACATACGTGCTTTTCTGTTCCTTCTTTGTTACTTCATCTAGCCATTGAATGTTGACATTATGGGGTTTTTCTGTGAATCCAAATTCGCCACCGCAGTAGTTGAACTTGAAATTGATTCCTGTTCACTTGAGATTGAAGTCATTGTCTATGCATTCATATAGCATCTATGCTGATACTTGCATCTTGATCCCATTGAAAATGTTTACTCTGTTAGTCTGCACCTCATATGCCATTGCAGTGGTTGTTCTTCACTTCATATAGTCTAATTACTGTGGCCTTGTAGTTGCACTTGGGTAGATTGACTTGACTGATATTAGTTACCAATACTTGCTGTATATGACTTCAACCAGAGTCATTCCTGTTTATACTTCAACTTGCATTCCTGGTTGTTTTAGTTTGCATTGTAGTCTGCATTTATGCTGGAGCATATATGTACTGGATGTTGGGTTGCCCATTCATGTTGATTGTGTATTTGTCTTCTGTTCACCTGCATGTAGTTGGTTGTTTGCATTCATGAATGTTTCTGACTTGACTCCAGTAGTTGTACTCATGTACACTGCATTGTGGTCTTGTGGCAGTTGCTATGCCTTTGATCTTTGTTTGTTGTATTCATGTCCGCATGAGTGTTCTTGTTGCACTGATGTTCATCTGTTCATGTTGCATATATCACTTGAGTTTGCATACAATATTGGCATTGTCCATATTTGTTTGTGACAGTCTTTGCATCCATGTTCTTTATTGATGTTGGGGTTGGTCCATTTTGTCGCTGCATATCTATCGTCGTCTGTATGCATGCCTTATTAACCATTCATTCATGTTTGTTTTTGTTGTACTGGCCTATGTGGTCACTCCTTGTCTTTGGTCTGCTGATCATGTTCCCTCTCGATCACTTGTGGTAGTTCGACTTGCTCGACTTCATTATGTCTGGCTTTGGTCATTGCTGTAGTTTCACTGCAGTTCACTGTGTTGCTATATTGAGTTGCATATCTGAACTCGATCCACTTGAACCTTTGTGTAGTCTGGTCTGTAGTGGGTCTCAAGTTCTTTGGTTGGTCTGCATCCATTGTTGTTGTAGATGTCCTTTGTATTCACCGACTCCGGTCAGTAGCTTGTGGCTTGTTCATGTGATTCCCTGTGCACATCGATGTTTTTTTATGTCTCCTAGAATCACTTGTTTTCGAGACCATTCTAGTTGCATTGTGATATTTGTTGAGTCTGCATTCTTGTTGTCCAGACTTGACACTCTTGACCATTTGTTCATCACTGGTCTTTGCATTACCTTCTGCATTCATTCCAAATATTGTTGATATTAGTTTATTTCATTGTGGCATTGTGAAGCTATCTTGTTGCCTTTGATACTGCATGTAGTACTGCATTTCATATGCTTGTAAAACGTCTTGTAGTCCCTTGTTTAATCTGTCCAGTTTTGGTAGAGTATTTTTTTGTGTTGAATCTGATTTTGATTTGACTTTGTGTACTCGAGTTGGCGAGGCAGTGCACGTTAGTGTGTACTGCAGCCACACATTTGTTGTTGGCGAGGCCGTGCACGTTAGCGTGTGCTGCAGCCACTCAGTGTAAAATTTTAAATTGATTTAGTCGATTTGATAAATTGTTTATTTATCTCTGTTGATGATTTAAATCTGCTGATTTATTGTTTAACACTGTTTAGTGTTAAAATTTTCGTTATCCGATTTCTTTGTTAAAAGGATCGGATAGACGGGAATTACTGTGACTGTCGTCTATTTAAAGTATTACTGCCTATATGCACTCATAAACTGGTTTGAATTAGACTGACCTGTGTATTATTTTCTTTTGAATATAATACTCGGGTCAGACCGAGTATTTTTACAGCTTGAAGATTTTCGAGCAGCGAAGTTAGAGAGAGAGAGTAAAGAATCATTTATTTCGAGAAAATTGTATTTTAAGATATTCCGCTGTATCTGTATTAAATTGTATAAACTCTGATGTATATAAAAAGATTTATAGTAATGAAATAAAGATTCATTTGTTTTAATTCATTGTTATCATTCTGTGTTTCTGTGGCTGATTCTGTTTAAACCTTATAAACTAAATAACAATTCGTCTTTTTGAACGTTTCGAGTTGGTTTAACTACCGACTGGAGGCGGTCAAAAGGGGGAATGTTACAGAGTGGTATCAGAGCTTTGGTTTACACAAAGCTTAGTTTATGATGTTTAATATGAATAGTTACTAGAAACACTTTAAAGGAGAACGTTTTTCAAATCCAAAGAAGTATAAAATTGTTTTTGAAAATTAAGATTTTTAACTAACGAAAAGTTAAATTGAATTGAATTAGTATTAATAAATATATGGATTTGAAATTTAACTAAAGGAAGTTAAATAAAATGAATTTGGTTTGATAAATTATTGAGATGAAAAGTTAAACTTGAAAGAGAAGTGATTATATGATATGAATTGGGAAGTTTAAATTTAAATAAGTTGTTTAACTTATAAAATGAGAAAGTTTAAGTAAAACCAGTTTTTAAATGGTTAAATAGTTTTGTTAAGTAAACAAAATCTACATTTTGAAATGTGATATGAATTTGACTTTAGAAAAGTTAAATAAAATAGAATTTCAAATAAATTTGAGACGAACTTAAGTTGTATGGTGAAAATAAATGCAAGTGAAGATAAATGAAACATAGCTTAAGTAATATTGAATCAAATTGAATTTGATATCAAAATGAATTAATAAAGTGAAGAATGAATATGAATTTGAGTTATAAAAAGGAAATTCAACTTTAATTGTAAAAGCGAATTAGTGAATATGGTGAGTATAAGAATTCAATCAGAATTGGAATATAAACCAATTGAAATTAAGTGTGTTGAACCAAATTGAATATAAGCAAAGTAAATAAATTTGGTTAAGTTGAATGTGCATTGAATGCTAGTTGATCGTATGGAAATTCATTAAGTGTTAATGAAATTGTATTAATGGAATTTGAAAGCTATGTAAATTGAATTCAAATTGAAAGGTAAGAAATCTAAATAGAACCAAATTTGATTTGAATTGAAGCAAACTAACTTGAATATGAATTAGTGAATGTGAACTAATTGGATATGAATGAATGTTAGTAAAATCCAATGTGAATGAATCAAATGCGATTAAATTGAAAACCAAGTCGATGAATGATTTATTAAAGAACTAGTTGATTATCTTGGAAATGGAAAACTGATAAATTTATGTAATAATTTGAATTGGAATTTTTGAATTATTATAAACGTTAAAATAGAAGATTTGAAAAGATTGATATTATATTGGAATTATAAAATGATTTGTATAAGCGTTAAAAGTGAAATATTTAATGGATTTCATAAGTGAATGGAAATTACAGAATTAAGATTGTGAAGTTATAAAATGAATCGAAGTTGCGAAATAAAAGAATTTATAAGTAATTTACTTGTAAATTAAAATTTTGATATAAAACTGAGCTATAAAGGAATGATTAATGAAGTAAATTTTTTATGAATTGAAGTCTTTATAAATAGGAATAGAATTTATAAACATTGTTTATAAATTCGAAACTGACTTATTTTGATAAGTAAATTCTTATAGCTGTTAAATGAAGTATATTCACAATTTTGGACCGTGAATATATTATTGAATAAAATGGACATGTTTGGAAAATCGATATTTTAAAACGAAGATAATTGTTTTAAAAGATGTTTTCAAAAGGCATTGAATATCGAAACCATAGATTTCAACATTCATTGTTGAAATAGACGTTTTCGAGAAATAAGGAAATGATGGACTATAACACTGTTATTATAGTAAATGATTTCCGAAAGGAAATGTTTTGTGTAGTATTGGGATTTATACATCTATCTAAATTTCGAATCCCTATACTAATGATTTTGAGTTGTCGTAACGATGTTTTACGTAACATTCGTTTTAACTCAAATAAATATGTGAAAGAGAATGATTTCCTTAAAGATGAAATATATACTTAATTTTGATTTAAGTATATCGAATATTTTCAAATGTTGAAAATAAATGGATTTGTGAAGTACTTATTTTTAAATAAGTATGGAAATGTTTTTCCAAATATGAAATGTTGTGAATATATTCCGTAAGGGATAAATGATTTGAAATTCATTTTTTTTTAAGTCGAAGTTGAAAAGTTAAATGAGAATTTGAACAATTAGTTCAATTTGAAATTTTTCAAAAAGATTGAATCGTTGAGTTAAAATTGAGTTTAACTTCGACATCAAAGACAATATAAGTTGAGCTTTGAATTTCAGATGATGATTTGGATTGTATGTCTAACATTGTGAATTGATGACATAGCAATTGATCTCTATTAAATATATATCTGTTGGTGGCGGAGAATTTATTTTCTTAGCTTAACACCCTTCTCTGAGACGTACGAGCTCAGAGGTTATATATTGATAGACATCAATTCTGTGTTGAGAATTGACGATGTAGCGTGAAATCCAAATTGAATGTGAAAGTCGATAATAAAATGGAATTTTGAATATGAATTAGGTTTGAGATAACCTTAAATTTCCAAATCGACTTAGAGGAAAATTTTGAAATCCTCTATTTTGTTATGAATATGGATATGTAAGTTTTTAGAACTTATATATATGAATGCGGTAAATTTGAAACCGTTAGTTTAGAAAGACATTGTTATGGAAATCTTATGTATGTTTACATAGATGTTATATGTACGAAATGTGAAATGAAAGTACTACATATATGATATTATGTTTTCTAAACTGAGGATGTGGAAAAGTACCTTCCATTTATTATTGGAGAAGGTATTGGAACTCGTGATGAGTGTCCATTTGAAATTCGTAGCTACGTAGAATTTACATTTAGTCAGAGTGACTATTTGAATCGGAAATCCCTCACGATAGATCATCGTGATGAGATTAGATTGATTGATGATTAGCGTAATTTGAGGGGCGAGATGCCCACAGTTACAAGTGATTCCACTGGGATAGTGGCGTAACCGCCGGGTAAACTGCAATCTAATGCCAGGCGAAATTTGAGGGGCGTGATGCCTACAGACACGAGCGATTCTACTGGGATAGTAGCGTAACCGCCGTGTGTACTGCAATCTATGGCGACAACCATGGCGAAATTTGAGAGATGAGAAATCTACAGCCACAAGCGACTCTGCTGGGATAGTAGCGTAACCGCCGGGTGGAACTGTAATCCATGAGGGAACGTGCTTTCCATATCCATTTTAAAAGAATTTTTAAAAGTATTTTCACTGGGAATTGAAGCAAGTATATTTAGTACTTGGAGATTTTTAGACCTGCGCCTGGCCAGCGTATGCCTAATGTCTGTGAGAACGAAGATGGACTTGTTAAATTTCGAGTTAGCAAGTATTTTCAAACTGTAAATAGAAAATCAATGATTTGAAAGTAGAATTACAAAAATTCCTACCTAATAAACTAAGGAAGAGGATCTTTGTAATGTTTTGAAAGTCCACAGCTTTAGAAGAGATATATTATATAAATCTCTAATGTGAAGAATTTTAAGTTTGAATCTGAGTTGTAAATTAAAAATGTTAGTAAAAGACTTTTGGGTTTTGATTTTTGAAAATCAATGAACAAACGAGAAGATAAGAAAAATAGTGAGATAAAACAAATGAAATGAATCCTATATTCATTTATTTGTAATAAGTTTTAAGTTTAGTAAAAATTGACTAGAGTATAAATATCGATGAAATTTTGACAACCTTTCCTTTTCGTGGACGAAAAGTTTTTAAGGAGGGGAGTTTGTAACGACCCTGAATTTTGAACAATTTAAATTGAGAATATTTAATTAATTTTAAATATTTGAATGATGATTTGACTTGAATTTCAAATTATCAGAATGAATTGGCGATTTAATTTTTGAATTTAATCTATTGAAAGTTGAATAAATTTGAATCTTCAATTTTAAGCCGGTTAAAAATAATTTAAAGGCTTGGAAAATTCATATTGATAATGCTGAAGGTAATAGAAGCTTCAGAATTGAATTTGAAAGCGATTTGTTCAGTTTTGAAATTGTATCGTTTGAAATCGAATTTAAAAATAGCCTTCCGAGGCACAGTCTCGGAATTTGACGAAACCAGTTTCATTGGGTCCGTAATATTGAATTATTACCGGATTTCAATTTTCGTATTTATCGGAATTGTTTTATGAACATACGGCGTATAAACGCGTAAAGATTTAAATTGAATTCAATTTGAATTTTTGTAATAACCGGGATTTTCGCATCGATTTGATATCATTGTTAAACGATTTCTCTGCTAGTTAATTGCTTATAGGAGCTTCGATTCGAATTGGAATTCGTTTAATAAAAATTGTTGTTGGAATTTTTGAATCGGTTAAAAAATTCTTTTGAAAAGAAAAAAAAAATACCAATACCAGCCTATACCCTATACCATGTTCTCTTCTGCAAAACCACGTTCTCCCCCCTTACCTCTGTTAAACCCACGTCGCCCCTCTCTCCTCATTCATTATTCGATCAGAAAGAAAATCATACGAAAGAAAAAAAATGGCGACGTCCAAATAGCTAGGGCTTCAGAAAAATTGGAGTTTTCGTTCCTTCGTCTCTCGTTCCTCCTTCGATCTGCAAAGATTAGGGCTTGTTTCCGTTCGCTCTAGTCTCTGGGCTTTGTAATATTCGAAGGCGGTCGACTTCAGTAGCTTTGATCGATCGTTTCTTTCACCTTGCTCGTGGCTGTTTCGTTTTGGGCTAAGGTGAGTGACCCTCACATCTAAATTCAATACTTGGTTTCGATGTTGATTTTGAACTATTCGATCTTCTTTGTCATCTCTGTTTTGGTCTTGATTTTTCTTTGATTTTCATTGGGCTTCGTCTCAGCCATTCGATTTGTTTCGGTGTTGATGTTTTTGGTGATTTAATTAAATTTGCACTTTCCTATCTCTGATATTTTTGATAGCTTGTTATCCACAATTTTGTATTTGTGCAGTTTGATTTTGCCTTGATTGTCACGGCATAAAGTTTCCTAGTTTCGATTTTTGAAATTTCAAAAATATAGTTCTGTGAACTTTTCAACTGGTAAACATACGTGCTTTTCTGTTCCTTCTTTGTTACTTCATCTAGCCATTGAATGTTGACATTATGGGGTTTTTCTGTGAATCCAAATTCGCCACCGCAGTAGTTGAACTTGAAATTGATTCCTGTTCACTTGAGATTGAAGTCATTGTCTATGCATTCATATAGCATCTATGCTGATACTTGCATCTTGATCCCATTGAAAATGTTTACTCTGTTAGTCTGCACCTCATATGCCATTGCAGTGGTTGTTCTTCACTTCATATAGTCTAATTACTGTGGCCTTGTAGTTGCACTTGGGTAGATTGACTTGACTGATATTAGTTACCAATACTTGCTGTATATGACTTCAACCAGAGTCATTCCTGTTTATACTTCAACTTGCATTCCTGGTTGTTTTAGTTTGCATTGTAGTCTGCATTTATGCTGGAGCATATATGTACTGGATGTTGGGTTGCCCATTCATGTTGATTGTGTATTTGTCTTCTGTTCACCTGCATGTAGTTGGTTGTTTGCATTCATGAATTTTTCTGACTTGACTCCAGTAGTTGTACTCATGTACACTGCATTGTGGTCTTGTGGCAGTTGCTATGCCTTTGATCTTTGTTTGTTGTATTCATGTCCGCATGAGTGTTCTTGTTGCACTGATGTTCATCTGTTCATGTTGCATATATCACTTGAGTTTGCATACAATATTGGCATTGTCCATATTTGTTTGTGATAGTCTTTGCATCCATGTTCTTTATTGATGTTGGGGTTGGTCCATTTTGTCGCTGCATATCTATCGTCGTCTGTATGCATGCCTTATTAACCATTCATTCATGTTTGTTTTTGTTGTACTGGCCTATGTGGTCACTCCTTGTCTTTGGTCTGCTGATCATGTTCCCTCTCGATCACTTGTGGTAGTTCGACTTGCTCGACTTCATTATGTCTGGCTTTGGTCATTGCTGTAGTTTCACTGCAGTTCACTGTGTTGCTATATTGAGTTGCATATCTGAACTCGATCCACTTGAACCTTTGTGTAGTCTGGTCTGTAGTGGGTCTCAAGTTCTTTGGTTGGTCTGCATCCATTGTTGTTGTAGATGTCCTTTGTATTCACCGACTCCGGTCAGTAGCTTGTGGCTTGTTCATGTGATTCCCTGTGCACATCGATGTTTTTTTATGTCTCCTAGAATCACTTGTTTTCGAGACCATTCTAGTTGCATTGTGATATTTGTTGAGTCTGCATTCTTGTTGTCCAGACTTGACACTCTTGACCATTTGTTCATCACTGGTCTTTGCATTACCTTCTGCATTCATTCCAAATATTGTTGATATTAGTTTATTTCATTGTGGCATTGTGAAGCTATCTTGTTGCCTTTGATACTGCATGTAGTACTGCATTTCATATGCTTGTAAAACGTCTTGTAGTCCCTTGTTTAATCTGTCCAGTTTTGGTAGAGTATTTTTTTGTGTTGAATCTGATTTTGATTTGACTTTGTGTACTCGAGTTGGCGAGGCAGTGCACGTTAGTGTGTACTGCAGCCACACATTTGTTGTTGGCGAGGCCGTGCACGTTAGCGTGTGCTGCAGCCACTCAGTGTAAAATTTTAAATTGATTTAGTCGATTTGATAAATTGTTTATTTATCTCTGTTGATGATTTAAATCTGCTGATTTATTGTTTAACACTGTTTAGTGTTAAAATTTTCGTTATCCGATTTCTTTGTTAAAAGGATCGGATAGACGGGAATTACTGTGACTGTCGTCTATTTAAAGTATTACTGCCTATATGCACTCATAAACTGGTTTGAATTAGACTGACCTGTGTATTATTTTCTTTTGAATATAATACTCGGGTCAGACCGAGTATTTTTACAGCTTGAAGATTTTCGAGCAGCGAAGTTAGAGAGAGAGAGTAAAGAATCATTTATTTCGAGAAAATTGTATTTTAAGATATTCCGCTGTATCTGTATTAAATTGTATAAACTCTGATGTATATAAAAAGATTTATAGTAATGAAATAAAGATTCATTTGTTTTAATTCATTGTTATCATTCTGTGTTTCTGTGGCTGATTCTGTTTAAACCTTATAAACTAAATAACAATTCGTCTTTTTGAACGTTTCGAGTTGGTTTAACTACCGACTGGAGGCGGTCAAAAGGGGGAATGTTACACTAACTTGATATATATTACATTAATAGGCAATGCTGCATATTAAATTTCAAACATAAGCGATATAAGTCAACATAATTTTATCCTACGTTTAACATATAAATTCAAATATATATATGTAATTTGGTTTGATAATAGCATTCTACACTATGGAATGGAGAAATAGTATTCAAAGTGAAATAATGTTAAAATTAGGTTCAAAGAAATCACATTCCAACATTTGCATTATTATGTTTTTTGACACTACGCATAATAATTAAATTAGAGAAAATATTATATCAGATTTGAAACATTATATTTCTAATACAGATAACGTAATATGACATGCCACTTATGCGTAATATGTACATTATGTAATCAAATATTTGGTATAACCAGATAAATTTTCCTTTTACTTTAAATATTCATACAAATATAATAACTAAAATAATATATAATAAAATCAAAGTAAATTAATATCACTATTAAACAAAATACTTGTGGATACACAAAAAATACTTTACATGAAATTTCATTTAAAATAAAATTCAGATCAAATCATATATAGAACTATAATCAATGAAGCAAAGCAATAAGATAGATTATTATTTGTATTTATAAAAAAAGCACCTACGTATGCATAGAATCAAAAAAAATCCTTGATGTGGGAATTTTATATTGTAAAATAATGATTTATAAAATGTAAGAAGTAAGCAAAGTTAATTTCATTTTACTGTGAACCAAATATCTTTGGAATCTATAGGTTACTCAAAGATAAATTATGTTGTATTCCATTAATAGAAAAGTTAAAACTTCAATATTAGTTATGTCCATTACTGATCTCCATTATTTCATGTAAATCTTTCAAATAATTAATTGAATGGAAATATTTGTAAATCTCTACTAAAACAAACTGATATTGCTTAATCAAGAAAAGAGTCACAGGTCCCTGTTTTTGATGTTGTTATAGGAAAAGTCCCTGTGGAAATGAATATGTAAATTTGGTCCCTATTTTTTGAAAAATAAAAAACGCAAGGTGTCTTGCACTTATCAGACAGAAAATGCAAGGTAACTTGCACTTTTCTGTTTTTGAAATCTTTTTCGAAATTTTCAAAATTTTGAAAAGCGCAAGTTATCTTGGACTTTCTATCAGGAAAGCGCAAGCTAGTTTGCGCTTTCCGATTTTGAATTTTTTTTTTAAATTTTCAGAAAATTTGAAATTTTTCAAAAGCGTCAGGAAAGCGCAAGCTAGTTTGCGCTTTCTGATTTTGAAATTTTTAAAAAGCGCAAGCTAATTTGCAATTTCTGATTTCAAAAAAAACAGGGACCTAATTTATATAGTTATTTGTACAGGACTTTTCTTGTAACAACATCTAAAATAGGGACCTTTCATGCAAAACCCATTGCTTAATACCAAACTCTACATTTAAACATGATTTCATTTCAATTCGACTCTTGTTTAATAATTCATCGCCTTGTCTTTTTTCAAGCAATTAACCTTTATTCGTTTTTATTCGTCACATGGTAACATGGCCCAAACATGGTATCATGGTCCATGCATTTAAATTCAAACATTTGGCATGACTTTTGTTAGTAGCATTAACTCAATATCGATACTAATGCTCGTAATATTTTTTGTTTGTACAAAGAAACGTCAACCCAATATAATTTTAACCAAATTCATATGTTATGCATGTAAGATAATGATTATCAGCATGTTTTATTATATATTGAATATATGATACTTTATTTTAGGCATACAAAAATACATAAAATATAACGTTGCCAAAAGTGTGAAATCAATGAATAGTTTGTTAATTTATTGGAAAAGATCATTTACAAATATTTTTGCTCATTAATTTATTTTTCTCCAGAAGTGTGAAAGAAAAGAAATACATTTATAAAACAGATGGTGCGTTTCTAGTTAGTTGTCACTAATAATTAAAAAGCATTTGTTAAAGTTATAAAATAATCACATTACATGTTCTCTCATGGAGTTGAAACTTACAACACTTTTGAAATGTTGTTGTTAACAGGAATTAATCAAGATGAATTAATTGATTACCAATCAATTCTCTAATTGATTGACATTAAAGAGAATTAATATATAACCGATTTTGTTCGTTAAATGTAATTTCAATAAATAGAATTCATTGTTGTTAATTCCCTAATTAGTTTAATTTCATATTAAATGTTATTAATCGTAGTTATTTAGTTCAAATATATATATATATATATATTGATTCCTTTTATATGTTGCATGGCAATATTATTTGATATGATCTTTACTATTTGAATTAAGTTAACTTATAAACTTTAAAATTATGTAGACACATCCATTGGACTTATATGAATAAACATGTGTACAAATTCATTTTAGTGTATATTATATATATACTCATACATTACTTGAAGTTAAATGTTAAATGATAAATTAAAGAACTTTTTGTATACAAATATCTAGTGTAAATCAGATATCAACCATGTTTTAGTGTTCAACTCATTAAGAAAATAGTTCTAGCGAGCTAATATTTATTCCCAATTTTGTAATGTTAAATTTTAATCACATCACCTTGTTATATTATCAGCTTTTAACAAAGGTAAAAATGTAATATTATCAAAATTTTAGGTTAACTTAGTTATGCATATTTTCTAACAAATTTATAAATATTTTAAACTAAATATATTTTCTAATAGTTTCAAAATATGAAGGATCATCATACTTGCACATACATTTAAAAAAAGAAGCATGCCTTGCATAATAGATTTTTAAATTAATAGAAAATTATCGAAACCGATGATGACTTGATTTTTAAAAAATAATTTGGCATTTACATGAACAAATATCATAAGAATGCATTGATATTTAACATTATATATACTTGAGAGAGTGTAAGTAAACTAAGATAAGGATGCTTATTAATTTAATCCGAATACAAACTAATTATAGAATTATTTATAATATGAATTATTGTTTTATTTTATTTCATGTTAAATTGGAGAATTGACTACACGTTGATTATTGAATCAATTCTCTTTAATGCTATTTAAATGGATTAATTACCTTTAATTTGAGAATTCTTAATTGAATATTAGACATGGAACTATATTCAACTATTGTTGAATCTTAGTGTGAAGTCATCATTAATATCAATAGTCAAAATAAAAAATAAAAATGTAATGTTTCATATTAACATATAGTTGATTACAACATTCAATTATATTAAATATATATAATCTAGTAGGATTTCTATTAACCTCATTTACCTTCAAAAATATTTAAATTAAATTACTCATATTCTATAGCGAATTTTTAAATAGTTTAACATGCTAAATTTTGCTAAAAGTATAAAGCAATCATTTTGGAACTTGATGCATTAAAACAACCAAATATGACGTTATTCTTAAAATGGAAGTATAAATAATTTTTGATTTCACCAACCGATATTTTTCTGAAGTTCACGTACAATTTAAATTATATGTAACAAATTCAACCTGAACCAATATAGTAGTACATACATTTCATATACTAATAGATATAAAGTTGGGCTTAGCTTAAGAATGAATGTACATTTATTTGTATATGCAACAAAAAGGCGAAAGTAATTAATATATTTACCATATTTAATTTGAATTCAGAATAAAGTGAGAATTTATTACAATAATTCTAATTATTTCTCTTTGGTTTGATTCCAATTTTCATATTAGAGAATATACTATGCATGAATTCCCTTTAATAGTTTTAAAACATGCCAAAAGTAAAAAAGTAATAATTTTGAAACTTTTTTTTTGAAAACCCAGGAGAACCCGGTTGGCCGGTAAACTCCCGAGGAGGGTATAGTAAAGCCGTCCGCTGATCCAAGCCCCCATACCCCTGGGTAAATTTATATAGGATAGGGAAGCGCATGGTAGGAATCGAACCTGGGTCTTTTTACCAGAACCCAAGCCTCCTTTCTACTGCCCCGCACCCACGGATAAGAATTTTGAAACTTACACCTTAAAAGAATCAAACATAAAATTAACCTTAAAAGCAAATGTATAGATAGTTGATGATTAATTTACTAATTCTTTTTATTACTCACATGGTATTATTATTTATTGTGATCCATTGTAATTGAAGTTAATTTACTTACAAACATTATGGATATACATATCTTCAATCCATAATTAACTATAAATATCTTCAAATGACAAAAAGAAAAAAAGAAAACAACTTAATTTCAAACCAACTTTGTGGAAAATCATTGATAACTAATTCACTACATAATAAGATCCCTGAGAAATCCATTGTAACTCTACATTAATGGAAAAATGCATGTTGCTTATGAAAGTTTCATGGGCGATTAAACAATACAATTGAGAAATGTATTAAAATCTAGGTTTGATAAAGATGGCTAATATAAGATTTTACAAAAATACAAGTTTAGGTCGAGTAAACCAATATAAAACATATAAATAAAAAAGGTTCAAAAACACTTATTTAGAATTAATCTTCTAACAAAATTTCAAAGTTGCACACTGTAGCTAGATCAAAAGTGCTGCTTTTTTCTATAAAATACTAAATAAAAGTTTTTAATTTTTACATTCTTTTACTTCAAATATAATGTTTTTTACCAAAAAATTTATTATATAATTATATGGGTTAGAATTGAAAAGGGACGAATATTACCTCTAATAAATCATGTAAAATTAGAGTTGATTCTATGTAGCAATAAACCATATATTCCATACATAGTAAATGAATGAAACAAAATGCAAAATCATACCAAACAAAAATACAAATGGAAGTCAATTACCATACAGAACCTGAGAATAAAATAAAGTTTTCAGCTTTATCTGTAATAGATTTTACTAATCAATAGAAGATTTTGTGTTATCTACATATTTATAAATAAGTAATTTCTGCAAGACAAATTAAAAGAGCTGTATTCATAAGCTTACAAACTACAAATCTAACCATATTTAGAAATTATAACAAAATCTACAAATCAACATTAAATTAACTAAAAGAGAAATAATAAAAAAGGCCTAACCTTTTATTCAAGCTTGATTGAACGAGTTGTCTAAATTTTTTGGAGGCAATCTCCAGATTATTTTAAAAAATAATTATGACATTAAAAGTAAAGGGTAGAAAAACAAGCACTGCATAATATTAATAAAATCATAAATAACTCAAGATAAATACGAATTGGAAAACGATTGACGAATTAAATCAAAATCCAGTTAGACTAAAATTTTAAAGAAATTGATTAAAAGTTGTTTGAAAAGAATTTTTAATTCGATTTTGATTGGGAATAGAACTATATTTGAATCATATCATAGATATGAAATTGAAAAGGGGGAATGGACAATATTGTGAGAAATTGAAATGGAAGTTAAAAGATTCAAAAATGATAAACGCCTTAATATACGTAAATAATGAAATAATGAATACATGATTTTGTTAATGGAAATAAGAATACAAACAGTCTATATTTTTACATAATTATGTAACATAATAAATATATTGAATGTTCTGGCATTAACAATATCATTATGTATTCTATAGGCATTAATGGTATCATTAATATTTAGAATCATAAATAATTTTAGATGGTATAACACAATACAAAACATTTAAGTTAAAAAAATGTTTATTGAACACTTATTTCAGATCAAACTTCTAAAAAATTCAAAGTTGCGTACTGTAACAGATCAATAGTGTTACATTTTCTTCAAAACACTATACGAAAGTTTATTAATTCGATAATCGTTTACTTTAGAAATAACATTTGTCCCCAAATTTATTTTCTTATATAGCTATATATCTTAAGATTAGAAAAGGATGAACGTCACAAAGTTGGAGTTGATATCTATGCAGCAAAAATTAATTATCCCATACAAAATAAATGAATTAAACAAAATGCAAAAAATTACCAAATAGAAAATTCAATTGAAAGTCAATAATCATACAAAACTGGACAACAAAATAAAGTTTTCAACTCTACCTGTAACAGATTTTAATAATCAATTGGAGAATCTATGGTATCAACATATTTATGAATTTGTAACTTTCTGCAAGATAAATGAAGAGAACAACAAATTAAATAAGAAGGCAAATAAAAAATCTAACCTTTTAGTCAAGCTCGATCGAACCAGTAGGTTAAGTTTAGTTTGGAGGTCTTCAAATATATTTTTCCATAAAAACAATAACATTGTAAACATTTGGTAGGAAAACAATCATCATAAAATATGAATAAAACCATAAATAATTCAAGTTGAATATAAAGTGAAAAACTATTAATGAAGTAATCAAATTCTTATTAAGATAAAAAATTAAAGAGATTGACTAAAATTGCTTGAAAAGAATTTTTATTTTGATTTAGATTGCGAGAGTAGAATTGTTTTTAAATTATTGCAAGCATTTAAAATAATACCAGGAAAAGAGACAATATTATGAGAAAATAAAATTAAAGTGAAAGAATTAAATAATGATATATGTTTGAGATGTACGTTGGTATTTTAAAATATACAATGGGAAGATAATCTATAAAACACTAATGAGTCCATGGGAATTTCTTTTTAAGAAATAATGACAATAAGACAAAGTAATGAAAAAGAATAAGGCAATTAAACTATTGGCATATATGGCAACACATGGGATTTTGAGAAAATTGAAAATAAAGAGACATGTAGATTTACTAAAAAGATAAATAATTAAAAAGGCATAACCTTTTAATCAAACTCGATCGAACCAATAGTCTAAGTTTTTGGAGGTAGTCTTTCGATTATTTTTTTGTAGAAACTATAACATTGAAAGCATGGGGTGGAAAAATAATCACTACATAACATTAATAAAATCATAAATAATTCAAGATGAACATGAAGTGGAAAACGATTGGCCAAGTCAATCAAAATCTAGTTAGATTAAAAAAATTTAAAGAGATTGATTAAAAATTATTTGGAAAGAATTTTTAATTTGATTTAAGTTGAGAATAGAAATATTTTTGAATCATATCATACATATGAAATTAAAAAGGGGGAAGGGACAATATTGTGAGAAAATGAAATGGAAGTGAACGAATTAGAAGATGATAAATGTCTTAATATACGTAAATGATGAAATAATGAATGCATGATTGTTGTTAACCCACTTTTTAGCCAAACCGATTTCAACTAGACTTAGAAGGCCAAAACGAAGACGACAAGAGTCATGAAGTTGGAAACTTGCTTAGAAAAACTAAGCAAGTGAAAATAAGAAGTTTCCACCAAAGCAATCCACTCGGTACCAAGAGAAACCTCTTGGTACCAAGAGATTTTTGTTAGAGATTGGGCCGACGTGTTCCCTCCTGCACACTTGGACTTACATTTGGACTATCCTATGTGGGCTGTTGAGTTTATTGGCGAGTTTCTCTATAAATACTAGCCCTGCATCAACTAAAGAGAGGATCCACACTATGCATCTTCTTTACTCTTATCTTCTTCCAAATATAGTCTAGAAACTTCATTATAAATATGAGGTCCACTAGATTATGTCAGATCGGATAAAAGTAGTTGTAATCCGGAGAGAAAACAACTAATAACAAGGATTAAAGTGGACGTAAGCCGGAGAATTCACTGAACCACTATAAAAATTGTCTCCTTTTCTGCTTTTACCTTTATTTTTGTAGAATTGGCGCTTTCATATAATATTTGGGTGTCAGTGCCATTTTTGGTATCAACATTTTTCGGCTTTCACTGAGAAAGAACTAGATTTCACAACCAAAAGCATGGATCTGAAGTTTGGAGAAGATGAAGAAGCCCAACACCAGATCTAGGATTGGAGGGAGTCAACCAGAGCATGGGAGCAGTTAGGAGATTTCTTTAAATTCTAATTACTCCATCTACGTGACCAGAGAAGAGATGGAAAATGATGAAAGAAATGTAAGATGGAATAATGGCTCGACAACAAGAGATGATAGAAGGATTTTTTCGAAGATTAGGACAACAGGGAATAGCTGGAGCGGTTGGAATTTAGAACCAAAGACTAAGAACTAATGCATAAGCATCTGGAGTCGGAGCGGAGCAAGTTGGAACATTTTCCCCATGAATAAGACCTGTCATACCGATCCTAATCCTCTCGATATCGAGAGGACTGTACTCGGGGGCAATGTCGGTTCAGGTTTAGGGGGAGCTGGGATGCCAAAAACGAATGATGCTGGATCCAAAAATGCAAGTCAGAATGCAAATCCAGAGCGATCGAAGGAGTATGTAATAGAGTTTCCCCATAGGAACTGTGGCAAAATGAAGCCAGAGGTGCGAATCAGAATGCCAGTGTGCAACTAGAGGAGTATGCGCCAGAGTTCCCCATAGGAGCAAGGGTAGAGTGCAGCTATTGATTAAAGACCTTCGTTGGACGACAACAAGAAGATAGTTGAATTGGTCAGAAGGATAGTGAGGGGTGGACACTAGACCAGAGTTTGGAGGATATAAATAGGAATCTATTCATCTCTAACTTCTAAAATGCAAGGAATCCTCTCAATTTTACGCTTCTGATGTTGGAAATATACGATGGGCAGACAAATCCAAAGTGCAACTAATGAGTTACATAAGACATATGTAGGTGTTGGGTACTTTCGAGGATGTGATGGATAGTGCTTCTCGTTATATTTGACAGATTTACTAGCAAAGTGGTTCAAATAGCTAGAGAATAGGTTTATTAGCACGTGGACTGAGTTAGTGAATAGCTCCCTAAGGCAGTTCAGGGTTTATATTTCTCGACCAAAGAATGTGATTATGCTATCAAGCATAAAGCAAAGGCCTAGAGAGACCTTAAGAAGCTATTTGATAAGATTTAACGCTGCAGCCACCGTAGTCGATAAGCCGAATCCACCAATTATCCTGATGGCGGCAGTGTGTAGGGTCGCAAGCAAGACCGACTTCAAGATTGCATTAGAAAAGGAACCACTGATGGATTTCGCAGAACTTTAACATGAAGCTGAGAGGTATCTATGTCAAGCGGATGCTAAGGCTGATAATGCTAATATTAATGCTATGGATAATGGAGAACTATTCGGATAGGATATGGAAAAGATAAAAGGAAGCGAAAAGCTGATAACGACTTTGAAAAATCAAAACGACAAAGAAGGGATTCGAAGTTCTATTCTTACACTAACCTAACCGAAACCCCAAAAAGGATATACCTAGATACTAGGGGAAGATCCCCTATCGGAGGCCATCTAAGAGGTAACCCATGGATCGAGAGAGAAGGTCCGGAAAGTTCTTCCCATTCCACGAACTAGACGGACACAAAATTAACGAGTGCAAACATCTTCACGATTTAATAGAAGAATTAATTCGGAGCAACTAGCTACAACATTATGTAATGAACCAAATAATGATAATGCAATTGAAGCAGCCACCATCTATAGTGAACGCATTAAGGAATTCCAAGGATCTTGGTCGAGGATGATAATTCCATGATTGGGATAGATAAGAGTTGGGTTTATTTCTCGCACTTTGCTCTACATTTTAAGGCGATAATAACCTCAGACCGCTTACACATGTACGAGACCTCAATTGGTCTCTAGGCACGCTCTGATTTGAATGTTTGAGATGAATATTTAGGAGTTTGCTTGCTTTGATTTGAATAATTGATTTTTGAAATCCACTTAAACATGATGACTAATATTCATGGTGGTACTCCCATCTGGAGAGACATGGCAGTGATCGTAGGAAGTAAGTCCCCATACCAGAGAGTAATTAGATGGACTTGCTTGTCATTGAGTCCCCTCATTAGAGAGCAAGCAGATTGGGCTTAGTAAGGATCTAGAGAGATCAAAATCAAGTCCCCTTATTGGAGAGTGAGCGGATGACTTGCTTATCATTGAGTCCCCTCACCGGAGAGCGAGCGGATTAGGCTCAACAAGGATTCGAAGAGTTTGAATCCTAAATTGGATGTTAAACAATCTAAAGAGATCGAACCCCAGATTAGATGTTAAATGATCTGGAGAGATCGAACCCCAGATGGGATGATTGAATGGTCCGAAGAGATCCAACCCAAAATAGGATAATTGAATGGTCCAAAGAGATCGAACTTTAGATTGGATGATTGAACGGTTTGGAAAGATTGAATTCTATCTTGGATGATAACATAATCTGATGAGATCCAACCCTATAATATATGATGACTTGGTTTAAGGACTCGAATACCCTATAATCGGACCGAAATAGATAAATCTCAGGAAAAGATGAAGTTATTTTGATATACAATATGATGCTTCAGGATAAAGACAAGTTGATCATGATTCATGGTTGACGCTTAAGCAAGGGCTGGAGTCCTAAGCTATAAAGTGTCTGGAATGACCTTTGGTTTGCAGGAGAATCCGAAGGAACCAAATGATTCACCATAACTTGGATCGACGGATAGCTGGGAAGCTTGACTACCAAAGATTGACTATTATTGAAACTTATTCTTGAACAAAGCACATCTTACATTCAAAAGACATACTTTGGGGCTAAAGTGTTAACCTCTTTTTAGCCAAGCTGATTTCAACTGGACTTAGAAGGCCAAATGAAGACAAGAAGAGTCACGAACTTGAAAACATGCTTAGAAGAACTAAGCAAGTGAAAACAAGATGTTTTAACCAAAGCAAACGAATCGGTACCGAGAGGAACAACTTGATACCGAGAGGTTTTTGTTAGAGATTGGGCCAACATGTTCCCTCCTATACTTGGACATATGTTTGGACTTTATCCAACGTGGGCTCTTGAGTCTACTAGCGAGTTTCTCTATAAATACCGGCCATACAACAAATAAATAAGGGATCCAAACTCTACATGTTCTTCACTCTCATCTCCTTCCCAAAACATACTCTAGAAACTCCATAGTAAATCTGAAATCCACTAGATTGTGCTCAGATCTGATAAAAGTTGTTGTAATCCAGAGAGAAATAAACTAATAATGAAGATTAAATGGACATAGGTCGAAGAATTCGCTGAAGCACTATAAAAACTGTCTCATTTACTGCTTTTACCTTTATTTTATTAGAATTGGCGCTTTCATTTGTTTTTTGGGCGTTGGTGCCATTTTTGACGTCAACAATTATTGTACATGGAAATAAGAATACAAATAGTCTATATTTTTATATAATTGTATAACATAATAGATATTTAATTAGAATGTTTAGACATTAGTGATATCATTATGTATTCTATATGCATTAATGGTATCATAAATATTTAGAATTATAAATAAATTTAGGCGATGTTACACAATACAAGACATTTAAATTAAAAAATGTTTATAAAACACTTATTTGGAATCAAACTTTTAAATAATATTCATATGCAATTATCCAACTTAAAATTAGAAAAGGATGAACGTTACAAAATTGGAGTTGATATCTATGTAGTAATGAGCCAATTATCCCCTACAAAATAAATAAACTAAAAAAAAATGCAAAATCATACAATAGAAAAATCAAGTGAAAGTCAATAATTATACAAAACTTGACGATAAAATAAAATTTTCAACTTTACTTATAATAGATTTTACTAATAAATAGGAAATTTTGTGTTATCAACATATTTATGAAATTAGTAACTTTTTGCAAGACAAACGAAGAGAACTATGTTCATAACCTTACAACTAAAAAATTTAACCTCAAATTAGAAATTAGGACAAAAACTGCACATTAAACATCAAATAAAATGAAAAGACAAATAAAAAATCTAACCTTCTAATCAATCTTGATCGAACCAGTATGCTAAGTTTTGTTTGGAGTCTTCAAATTTATTTCCATAAAAACAGTAACATTGAAAACAATTGGTAATAAAGCAATCACTGCAAAATATTAATAAAACCATAAATAATTCAAGTTGAATATGAAGTGAAAAAAAATATTAACAAAGTAAACCAAATTCTTGTTAGGATAAAAAATTAAAGAGATTGACTAAAATTGCTTGGAAAGAACTTCTAATTTGATTTAGGTTAGGATTAGAATTGTTTTTGAATTGTAGCAAGTATATGAAATAGGAAAAGAGAAAGAGACAGTATTGTGAGAAAATAAAATGAAAGTGAAAGAATTAGAAAATGATAAATTCCCAGAATGTACTTGGCATTTCTTATAAAATGTATAATGGGAAGATAATCTATAAAACCTTAATTAGTCTATTCGTATTTCTTTTAAGAAATAACACAATAAGAAAAAGTAATGAAAATGAATAGGGCAATTAAACTATTGGACACATGGCAATACATCAGATTTTTGAGAAAATTGGAAATCAAGTGGCGTGCTAATTTAAACTCAGCTTTCATATAATATGATGGATAAGTATACTAGTTAGCATTCCTGGTCTTTAATCATATGTTTGGAGCATCCACTATCATGAATCCACTTCTTCTTTTTCACGTATAGGTACCTGCAAAAAATATAAATAACTCATTGGTACCCACTTCCTATATTCGGGTCCTATGAGTTAGGTTGAAGCTTAGTATAACCATATATAGGCAGGATTAGTAGAACCTTTAAAACAAAGTTACTATTATTGTTTCAAAAATAAAAGTCTTTATATATTTATTTCTAATAAAATTATTGTTGGTCTTAGGAACTCAAAATTTAATAGTACGTCTTTTATTGATACCATTGTTATTTATTTCGGGTATCCTAAAATTTTAGAAAGTGATGCATATTTCTTCTTAGGACTAGATTTCTTTGATTTATTTTTATTATATCCTAATCCCTTTTTGTAAAAGCATATTTGGAATTTTTTATTGAATTTGACAAATCCTATGTCCTTTTATTGAATTTGGAAATGTTCATAGACGAATCTTCTATCTTATTTTCTAAAACCTTTACATTGTTTGATAAACCATTATTTTTTTTTTAAATCTTTCATAATGTTTTCCAACAAGTCTATAGCCATATTTAAATAGTATAAATCTATATTACCATCTTTAGAAAGTATACTTTTAGAATTATGATAATAATTTTGTAATTTCAAAATTTCTTCTTCTAAAATAGTTTTTTCATCTTAAACATATCTACTTGTAATTCTAAACTATTTATTTTGCATGTGCATTCTTATGAATTTTTCTTAAAGTTCTATAATATCATCTAATTCTGTTGCAATTTACAATAAATCAACAAAAGTGAAATAAGAACATGTCTCATATTTCGATGCCACGAAACATACATTGGCTTGCTCTTTATCACTATAACTATCATCATCTGAAGATGATGAGTCATCCCATGTTACTTGGAAGGATCAGTTACTTTTCTTTGAAAGTTTTTCACTTTTGTATATTTTCTTGACTTACTTCTTCTCTTTATTCAGCACTGGACAATCATTCTTCATGTGTCCAAATTTGTCGCATTCATAATATTTGAAAGAAGATGTATCCTCACTATTTGCAAATTTTGTCTTCGTGCCATTTTGTTAAACTTGTGAAATTTGAAATAAACACAATCCCCTTCTCATTTAGTTCAGAATCATCTTCAACCTAAAAGGCAACATACTTATTTTTCTTGGGCTAATTCTTTTCAAACTTGCATGTTAACTTGATTAGACATTTAATTTTCGATTAATTCTTCAACTTTAAGTGTGGAAAGATTAATTTCTTCTTCAATTGCAAGTGCTTTTCTTTTCCACTCATCAGTCTAAGAATTATTTATTCTTAATACTAAACCAAATTCGATAAATATTACTTCTAGTGCCATTGAACCATGATGGATGCTTTGAAAACGTGAATACATGTTTATAATGCTTTCATTTTGTTTCATTTTAGAAGATGGAAATTGATTTTTCAATAAATCAATTTAACCTGTTTAACCTTGTTTTTGCCTTCGTGTGTGATTAGTAACACGTGCCAAATGTTATGTGCAATTTTTCACATCATAACTCTTGAAAATTCATTTTTATCTAACGCACAACATAAAACATTCATGGCCTTAGCATTGTTGGAAGCAGCAGTTCTTTAAGCTTCTATCTAAGTACTTAAGTCAATGGTAGGGGCTGCATAATGATTTTGAGTAGCTTGCTGGATCTCCTGTCTGCTGGCTTCCTAATATATCCTCATATTCGAGCCCAATAAGCATAGTTTTAACCCATAAAAAATGGAAACGCAAATGCTGAGAGAGTTAGGGGTATGCCCTAGGGCCAATTATATAATTTGTTGCATATATCTAACTCTATAACCAATGTTGTTCACGATAAATGTATTTGACTCATATTTTATACTTTGTTATGTGGTGATATAATTAATTAAATTACTTATGTTAAAGTATATTAAAATAGAAAATCCTTGAATGATATGATATGTGATAATAATTACAAGATGTTGTAATCATGAAAAAATTATTATAATATAAAACAACATATTATTTTATATGTTCTTGGTCAAGATGTTTCGAGAAAGAATAATGGTACATCCTTTGAAAATAGAGTATATAACGCTCTCCAAATGTTGGGTAGCGTAATACCCATGACTACTAGAGGCATCAAGGGGTTACATATCCATTGCTATTGGATAATTATGAGGTGTCTCATTCAAGGTTTTTCCATTGGTTAATAACAACTATATCAAATAGGAAATCATAGAGTGGTGATGTTACACGATTCTCTCGATTTGAGAATATTGTGGAAATTCAATGTGAACACTCTACTTTGATTATTTAAATCATGTCATGGCGATCAATCGAGCAACTATAGTTGGATCTGAACTAAAACATTAGAATCGACACACTATTTAATAGAGAATTCATCTCCTTGGTTATACGAGGCAAGTATCCCGGTAAATTTAAGTCAACTCAAAGTCCAAATATCTAGCCCGAGTAGTATGATTATAAATGTTATTATTGAACCAAGTTCTTTTTTATGCACTAACCGAGCTGAACGTGGATGATATTGTAATTTTGACCAAAACTAAATTCTATAAATCCTAAAGTGATGTAATGTTGACGAAGAGAATTGGTGTAATAATTGTTGTTAAAAGATATTGCTTAAATTGTAAAAAAAATGTATTCTATTGATGAGATATATAAGCAATGAATTCTGGCAAACTGTCACACCACTAGCTAAGGTGACATTTAAATGTTAATATTTGAATTGTTCAAATATTAATTACTGGACGAGTATGAATCCATGAGTCGTACTACCAAATCTATTTAGTGTCCGAAATAACACCCAATTTAATTGGTTTATAATAGTTTTAAATTAAATAAATAAATTAATATTTATAAAATATTAACTTTTGTTTTAATTCTTGTATAAAGTGTATTTTGCAAATGTGATAGCCTCTTAGAAATGTTCTGCGTGCTATTAGTAATTATTTGGAAACGTATATAAAAGTTATATATGTGCGTCATATATGATATCGATGCACATTTAAAATTAATTTAAATAGATTTAAATTCAAACATGCTTGATTATTTAATTGGTCCATTATAAGACCAATAGCACTTGCCATAGAAGAAGTAAAAGAGGGAAGTGATGTGGATCTAATTTTGAATTAGTAGGAGATATGTGTTGAAGACTTGATCTCAAAATTCCACTATAAATGCAAGGCCAAATCGCATTGTTTTGGATGTTACTTTTGCCAACCATCTTGCCTCTTTCTTCCTTGTCATGGTTGAACATATATTCTCCCTAAACAAACAATGATTGACTCCATAAATGACAAATATAAGGAACGACAACTATATTCAGTGGAGCAACAGTGGTGCAGACATAGGAGATCTATGGGACTGCTAGATTAATGTGTGAGTCTAAGGCATCGGTATCTTAAGACAATTTTGTACTCACAATATATGCTATCTATTTACATTTATAATGGATTTATATGTGTTAATGTCTCCCTTTAATCACTAATGCATTAGATCTCATTAAACTACAACTTTAAATAAAAGTATTTATTTAACACAAAGTCAGAAGTCAAATATGTATGTAAATACCATAATATGGCAACATTTATATACTTTAATATATATCATAATTTTTTATAAGTTGTAAATAATTTTAATAATTTTTACGGATTATTTACTAATTTTAAAACCTCAAATTCATTTAAATTATATTTAAAAATACATATAAATATATTAAATTATTTTAAAACAAATTTTAAATGATTAATTTAAAAAGAGAAAAACTATTCTGGTCGAAGTAGTATTGATTATCAATTAATATAATGTATTCTTTAATGTTATTATATATACCAGTCCAAAGGGACGCGCTTTGCGTGTGTTCATATAAAAAATATACAATTTTGGTGTGCTACAAAATTAGTAGTGAAATATATCAATATAAGCATAGTGTTGTTAAAAAAAATTATAGCATATAAATCACATAGTTGAATGAATATTATACAACACACAAAGTTTCCATAAGAAAAAAACTATGGTAATACAGCAAAACATGTATATGCTAATCCAAGTTTTCTCTACCGGCTTTGAACATTTTTTATATTCCATCATCAACCATGTAAGCTTTTTTCTTATTCGGTTCCGTCTACTATGGCTCTTGTGTCTGATTAATATGTTTCATGGGAACAATCAACCAACATATGTGATTGTATAAAGTTATTATCGTATTTATATATATACACACACACACACATATATATATATATATATATATTACTAAATAAACTATGGCATGTACAGAGAAGATTATCTACTTTTGTGTCTATTCTCTTTCATGCTACCATGCCTACTGAGTAATGATAAAACATACCATTTGTTGAAGTTCTGACCTATACAGTTGAATTCAATATGAAAACATAGTAAAACATTCATTATAAGAGTAAATGGTGGTTAAACTGTCACTGATTTACTCCTAATTATTTTACTCTTAAAAGCATTTATTTAATTATCATCATTTTATCCATTGAATGGGCTTTATAACTTAATAAACGTAACCCAATTTCTTGTTAAATCTTCATTGTTATCATTTAACCTGAATATAAGTCAAAAGAAAATGCACATTGAATATAACTTGCATGGCAAAATCTTCTAATATTCAAATGGAAACTAACCTTAGTACACAAAGCATACACCTGTTTTATATTAATAGTGATTTACACATAACATTAAACACAGGTGGGTAGGATATAAAGTAAATGGATCAAAATATTTAATTAAATAAAGGCATACGATTTCTAACATACTATTCCACTACATCCAACTAATGATGATTAACAGTAAATTTTGTTGATTCTTTATGATTTTGTACCCAAAGCTTTATGGCATCTCTAACGCTTCCAATTTGAAACTTTTCTTCTTTTCTATTTTGGAAATTAGAATTGCAATTTCCATTTTGATCAGAAACTACCTAAAATTTGAAAATAAAACAAATTTCTGCCTTCCACTCTGTATTACTACATGGAAAAAAGTGAAAGAAGAAGCTTTGATTTACACTAAGCTCTAGATATGTTTTAGCATATTGGACAATGATCCAAGAAAAATTAAAGAAAAAAGTAAGGATGAACGCTTTGTTGTTACAATCGGGCTGTAGTCAAGTAGGTAAGGAAAATTTAATTTTTTTTAATCTTACACTCATCTTTCAACTACATCATCGCTTCATCTCCCTTATATAATTCTTAAATGAATGTTCCCGAAAGAAATGTGTAATTTTTATTACTGATTGTTTTTCGATAATGCAAACTGATACATGTACACGACTATTTATATGAATTTCGGCAATACAACAGTTTAACATAATTTTGGGCCTTGTAGCTTCATGGGTTTCTCTGATGTTTGAACCCGCATTTGTATTGTTGAGATAAAATCAACCGCATAGCTTCAAATCTTTACTACCCCTCCTCAAAATTATCTAGGGTTTTCATCTTTTCCTCTTTCCTTCCGCCGCCATCTTCAACCTTCAATTTAGTCTTTAATTTAAGAAAATTTCCAAATAAGAGCGGCTTGGTTAAGACATTTGCTCCCTGATAGATGGCTGAAACATGATTTACTTCCACCTTTCCCTTTAGAATCTGTTCGCGTACAAAATACATGTCGATTTCGATGTGTTTTGTACGCGAATGGAGGACTGGGTTAGCGGCTAGAGATATGGTGCTGAAATTATCACACCATATGATGGGTTTCCTTGTAGATCTGATTCTAAGTTTGTTTAATAGAGATTCAATCCACATGACTTCGGCTGTGGTGCTTGCAACAGATCTGTACTCTGCTTCAGTGTTAGAGCGAGAAACAGTCGGTTGCTTTTTAGAGCACCAAGATATGAGATTCGTCCCTAGATAAACACAGTACCCAGATGTTGATCTTCGATCATCTGGGTCTGTAGCCCAGTTTGCATCAGAGTAAGCCTGAATATTTAGCTTTTTAGATGATTTTACGAGTAATCCATGATTTTGCGTGCCTTTTAGATATCTCAGTATGCGTTTAACTGCTTTATAGGTGTTCGTTTAAGGGCTTTTGCATGTATTGGCATACTTTATTTACACTGAAACATATGTCTGGCCTTGTTATAGTCACATATTGTAGTGCACCCACCACACTTCTGTACTGCTTGACATTGCTTATGGGTTCACCTTTGTCCTTTGAAAGTTTTAGAACTGATCATAGAGTTTGGCAGAGGCTTAGCTTGATGCATGTTTGCTTTGATGAGAATCTCTAATATATATTTCCTTGGGCTCATAAGTAATTTTTTTTCAGATTTTCTTGTGATTTTGATGCCCAAAAAGTAATTTAGATCCCCAAGATCTTTGGTTGCATCTGATCTAGATGCTGAATGGTACTATTGATCTCTTCATTATTGTTTCCTGTAATGATGATATCATCCACATATACAAGTATGTATGTTGTTTTTTGTTCACTTGCTTTTATATACAGTGAGTTATCTAATCTTGTAGAATTAAGGATATCCCAGTTTGGCCAGTATTTGTTTGAGTTTGTCATACCATACTCTTGGTGCCTGCTTGAGTCCATAGATAGCTTTGTGAAGTTTACACACCATTTCTGTTTCATTTCCTTGACTATATCCTCTAGGCTGCTCCATGTAAACTTCTTGCTGTAGCTCACCATTTAGAAATACATTGTTTACATCTAGTTGTCTTATTCTCCATTGTTTATGTAATGTTATGGTCAATATGATTCTTATTGTAGTTGGCTTTACAAGTGGAGAGAATGTTTCATTGAAATCAAACCCATATTGCCGAGTATACCCTTTTGCAACTAGTCTGGCTTTGTATCTTGATATAGTCCCATCTGAGTTTCTTTTGATTTTGTAAGTCCATTTGCATGCAATGATGTTTTTGTGACTTGGTGGTGATACAAGACTCCAAGTTTCATTTCTTATTGATGCATTGTATTCTTCATCCATGGCATGTCTCCATTCCTTATGTCTTACTGCCTCTTCATAAGTGTTTGGTTCATATTGACTCATTGATGCAGAATATATCTTTGGTTTGAAAATTCCACTTTTGGCTCTAGTGATCATATGATGTTCTGTCCTAACAGGTATCTCCTTCTAATTTCTGTTGGTTTGATTGGATGATTGAGAACATGATGACTGATTTACATCATGTTCTAAGTCTCCTATAGGGCTGGAGTTGTCTTGAGTTGACTGGATGAAGTGATCAGGAATGTCTGTAGCACTGTGACCTGATTTGGTGTCAGATACTGAGTTGCTGTCTAGATGTTCCTTGATTTTCCTTATCTTTCTCCTCAGTGATCCAATCTGAGAGCACAGGTATGGATGGGACTGATACTCTTGGGTTGTATATCTTTTGTGTTGGCTTGATTTCCTTATCTGCAAAAGGAAAGATTTTTTCATTAAACACAACATGTCTGGATATAAATAACTTACCATTGATGCTAAGACATTTGTAGCCTTTTGGATTATTAGTATAGCCTAGAAAAGTACAAGGAGCATACCTAAGGCAGTTTGTGTGTGTTGTAGGGTCTAAGACAGGGGAAGCATAAGCACCCAAATGCCTTCAGACTTTTATAGTCTGGTTTTATGTTAAATAGAACCGCTGTTGGGCTTTTATGCTTTAATACCTTGGTCGGTAACCTATTGATCAGATATACTGATGTTGCAAATGCATCTGGCCAAAATTTCATAGACATAGACCCCTGTGCCAATAAAGTTAGACCTGTCTCAACAATGTCTGTGCTTTCTTTCAACTATACCATTTTGTTCTGAAGTGTGTGGGCAAGTTGTTCTGTGTATAACTCCTTTTCTTTGGAAGTAGTCCTTTAGACTTTTAAATTCTGCACCTCCATCTATTTGAATAATCTTTAAACAGTTATTTGTTTGCTTCTCTGCTAGTGTGACAAACTGAATCACTACATTGTGAGTTTCTGATTTTGTTTTGAGAAAATATATCCAGGTAAATTTGGAGTATGCATCAAAAAATGAAAGGTAGTATTTAAAACCATTATCTGTATCTATAGGGGTAGGTCCCCATAGATCTGCTGTTACAAGTTCAAGAGGTGTAGTATAATTGGTAAAAGAATCAGTGAAAGGTAATTTGTGACTTTTACCAAGTTGACAGTGTGTGCATACAAAAGCAGTAGATAAAGTTTCAAAAGAAATTCCATTATCTCTTAATATCTGTTTTACAATATTAACACCGGGATGATTCAGTTTATAATGCCATAGATCAAATACATTTTTGCTACTCGCTGCTATAGATTATGTGTTATTGCACCAGTTTTTCTTATCATATCTATCTTTTGACCTGTCAGAGGTGAACTTGTATAGCCCATTGTCCATTTTACCCTGTAATACACATCTTGGCTTAGTAAGTCTCTATTTAAACAGAATTTGGGGTGAAACTTGAAGTATACATTATTGTCATTAGAAAACTGTGAAACACTTATCAAATTCTTTTTGATCTTAGGAACTCTTAATAGATTATTAAGATAGAGTTGCTTTTTTACCTTTAATACTGCCATTTCCAACATGTGATATACTTATAGCCTCACCATCACCCATATGAACAGTTTGCGTACCTGTATAGTCTTTATTGCCAAGATTGAGATTCTGTATATTACTGGTGATGTGATTTGTAGCACCTGGGTCTGGATACCACTCTTCTCCACTCAGTCCATCTGATCTGGTAAGATTGCTAAGTCAGTTTGTTGGTTTCTTGAACTTTCTGTTTGACTTCTTGGTTTCTGATTTAGTCAAGCAGTGTTCACATTTGGATTGAAATTTCTTTGATTATTTTGATGTTTCTAATTCACATTCAATTCTGAATTGAATCTGAAATAGCATCTACTAGCAATATGGCCAACTTTTTCACAAATTTGACATTTTACTCTGTTATTATAATTCCATCTTCCTCCTCTGCCTCTGCCTCTTTGATTTTGATTTCCTCTTGGATTTTGTCTTTCTTGATTTTCTTGATTTCTGCTTTTGGATGCATAGTTGACAGTGTACTCTGTTTGATTTGTTTTTCTTTGCTCCACTCTTCCTTCATGAGCAAGCAGTGTGTAGTAAACATATTGCAAATTTGGTAAAGTCTTTTTTGATGATATTATTGCAACCACTTATTCATATTCTTGATCTAAACCATTTAAAATGGTTAAGATCTGCTCTGTTTCAGATATCTTGTGTCATGTAGTATCAAGATGATCACAATATGACTTTATCTTTGATATGTAGTCACTCATTGACAGATTCTCTTTTCTTAGATTTTGAAGTTGCCTTTCATAATGCATGATTCTTGCTGCAGATAGAGAGTTGAAAATTTGCTCAATGGTTGTCCATATCTCATAAGATGATTTACAACCAACTATTTGAGATAACAAACTTATGCTGATTGATGATAGTAACCAAGATGATAATAAAATGCCTTGCCTTTGATATATGATGTATTCTTTGTTATTTATCATTTTACCACCTTTATCTGCAGTAATTCTTGCTGGAACAGAGACTGTTCCATTGATGAAGCTTTCCAGCTCATATCATCTTAGTGCTATCCCTACTTGAAATTTCCAAAGCAAATAATTGTTTTCAATAAGTTGGGTGGTAACAATCCGACCTTTGGGTTTAATCAGAGACATGGTGGATAATTCAGTTGCTGGTGATGTTGCATTTGCATCAGTCTTGGATGAAGTTGAGGATGCATCATTTTCCACAGCCATGATGATGAATCACAGAATCAGTAATTTGATTCTTTTAGATCTTGGATGTGAGAACAAGAAATGGTATGAATTTGGTGAGGCAGACAGTTCAAGAACTGTGTGCAGCCAATGATAGCAATGGGTAATCAGATGATGAAAAGCTTTAGAAAAGGCTTTTCTGATGATCAAGATTATGCAGCTAGTTCACCATGATGAGGATTCTCTGACTGTGTGAACTTTTGTAGGGCAAAAGCAATGTGGGAAGAATATTGAATATGAACTAGATCTCTCAAATGATGAGTATACTAATGAGGATCTTGAAGTGCAGCCAATCTTTCAATGATGAACTCAAAATCTGAGAAGATTTTGGCAAGGCAAAATAGCCGTTAGGCAAGCTTGCTCTGATACCATGAAAGAAATGTTGTAATTTTTATTACTGATTGCTTTTCAATAGTGCAAACTGATACATGTACACAACTATTTATATGAATTTCGGCTATACAACAGTTTAACATAATTTTGGGCCTTGTAGCTTCATGGGATTCTCTGATGTTTGAACCCGCATTTGTATTGTTGAGATACAATCAACCGCATAGCTTCAGATCTTTAATAGTTCCTCTATTTCAACTTGAAATTTTCAGTTTAATTTAATTTATCAATCCTTGTCTTTGGCTATTTTCAGTGTTGTGCGCCTATATCATATAGTAATCTAATTTGAAATTTTGGGTCACTACTTAATTTTTTATCTTTTGAAATCTACTCCTTGTCATGGATCCTCTAGTATGATTTCTAAAGCCAAAATTGAGATTTTGCTTTTCCTTTCTTCCATGATTTTGCATGAATGTGATGTACCTACTCCAAAAATGCTCTTATGGAAGAAGAAAATATTTAACTTGTGGTGAGAGGGCAAAAAAGTAGTTAAATAAATGATATGTGAATGAAACAATGGATCGTGGATGTGTGTGTATGTGTGTAAGTATGTATATTTCTATATGTGTGTGTACATATACATTTAGTACATATACATTTATTCAATTAGCTTCTGAATAAAAAAATTAATAAATTAAGGTTATATAAATTTATTTTCATTTCTTATAACTAATTATATATATAATATACATAACTTAATTTAATTTAAGATATTTTAACCGGTATTTTTAAGATCTAGTTTTGAATTTTAAAATGTTTTATTAAGTCTTAATTAGACATTTTATATACAAATTTTGAATATGAAATTCATCAACTTAGTCAAAATTAAATTAGATATTTTATATTTTAGAAAGTATAAATAGTTATATTTATATACTTTATAAATATATCAATAATGTTTTGGGACAGTTAACACATATATAAAAGGCTAATGATTACATAGTGGATATAAATCCCAATATCTACTTATGTAAACATTAACCATGTACATCTTGCTATGTTGCACATTACACTTATATCTATAGACCATTATGTATTGGTATAGTGAAAACACAAAAAATATCAAATTAATTAACATATATTTATTAAATCAAGAAAATTAAATAAAATGCGATTTTATTTAAATTAACTAGATTGGATCAAGTATAACCATTTTATTTCATAGGTCCACTTAGATCTAATTAGGAATTTTTATCTTAAAATTCATTTATTTCACCCGCTATAGGCTGTACCCAATTCCAACAATGGTATCAAAGCTCAAATGGTCTATATAGTCTAATTAGTCAACATTTATGCTAACTAATAAAATCCACTTATCCTATGAGTGTCTAGAATAGTAGTGGCTAGGGATAAAATTGAACAATCAAGTATTATCCCCTCTCTAGCTACTTGCCTTACCTAATGGTTAGAGTAAATTTAGAAGGCTGGCCTAAATGTAAGGCCTAGAATTATTTGGGTCTTGGGCTTGGAGTTTTAAATTTAAAAATATATTTTAAATTTAAATATTAAACTTGAAATATAAAACAAAATTCTATAAAGGCTATAAAATAAATTTAATTTTTCAACATTTTTTACAACTAAAATAATTAATTTCTAATTTTTAATATATTTATTTAATAATTTGATTAATTAAACTAAATAATTAAAATGTTAACTAATTTATATATATCTACATATATATATATATATATATATATTCATGTAACTATAGTTGTTATAGTTATATATTTATCTTAAATTAGTTTAATATGTTAGATTAATTTTTTTAACTAATTTAAATATTTAATTAAATTGTTTATTTTTTTTCAGAGAGACGAGTGATCCTCTATTAGAAGAGGAGAGCACTTATGTATCTTATAGTGGTTCGGTTGTTAATAAAGCCTACATCCACTTTATAGTTTTATTATAGACTAATTGCTGTCACAATAGATGTTTGATTACTAGGCTTTGATTATTTTCTAGCTAAATTGAATCTCTAGAGTTGGAATCCACTGGAGAATCACAGTGTATTCCTTTGGAGATTGTTGTGTGGGAGGTAGAGAGTGAAGAATAATTCCAGCAGAGCTTCAACAACCAATCCGGAGAAGATCTAGTTTATGTTGCAGGTAGGATGGTATTTATATGGGTAGGAGAGCTTCTGGGCCAAGCCACTCCATCGTCAGCACGTAGGTAGGTAGGAAACGACCCTGGGAAAGTTTGGCTCGCAAAATGAGGCAAAGCCATGAGTTGCTTTCGAACCCATGTCCTATGGGTCACTGGAGACCCATGGCCTATGGGTCGCTAACGACCCATTGACTTGGCTCGTTTTGCGAGCCAAGCTCTTGGCCTCCTTTCGTAGTATTCTTTGGCTGTCTTGGCCTCCTTTCGTAGTATTCTTTGGCTGTCTTGTTGGGGGGTTTATGGAGAGGCATGGGTCACTGATGGTCCAACCACTTAGGATTTTTCTAGAGTTTGGAATTGGAAATGTTTCCATAGCCTTTTATCGTAGTTGTTATGTTGCAATGGCAATTCACTAGCTGTTTACGTTTAGTCGCTGATTGGACTAAGAGAATGGTGATCTCTCGGCTCCGTTGATCCCAATCGTTGTCTTAGCCATATAGCTTGGCCCTTGTTGATCCCTTCTCTCAGCTTTTCTGGTTAAGTCCTGAACCATCCTGTTTACACGAGGTTGTTCTGTTTTCTATTAGTTTCTGCTGGGTTAATAACCCAGATAACATTTGCCCCTCAGAGTACGTCTTCGTTGTAAACAAGGCATGCTTTGGAAGTTATCGCTCTCAATATCCATCTATTGATTTCCAAGTGATTGCATTTGAGCTTTACGAGTACACTAACCCAATGTTGTTGGTCGTCTTTCTTTGTAACTGACTGCTTTTGCTTATCACAACGTATCACAATTCTGCATGTAGTTTCCCAGCGTGCCTTGGAATGATGAGCAGTTGTAAGAGAACGAGCTTGACAAGAATAGGTGAAGTTTCCTTTCCTCTCCCTCTCTTCTTTTCTTTTATATATATATATATAATTTTTTATTTTTTATTTATTTTTTTTGGTGGGTCGCTAGCGATCCATTTGGGATGGGTCGCTAGCGACCCTAATTGCATAGGGGAATTTTTAAAAACATGAAGTTAGGTCGGGTCGCTGGCGACCCATGATGGGTTGGGTCGTTGGCGACCCGATTACTTAGCAAAATTTTTTCTCTTCTTCCTGCCTACTTATACTCAACCGACTCAAGCCATTCACTTGACCTGAATCATTCGTACTCCTTCATGCGATCAAGCTTTTCTACGACTTGATTCCGGGCGATCCAGGTGTTAGCTCGACCTGATTCATCACCTTGATTGAATCCACCGACAGTTGATCCATCCAAGCTCGCCTATTTCGTGAAACCCTAATCAAACCCTAACTCGCTGTCGAACTGCAACCAACCCACCATCAGCTCGCTACCCTCTTGAGTCGCCACCGATCCTCTAGCTTGCATCCAATCCATTCAAAGTTTGTTGAATTCATTTCTTGATTCTTCCTGTGCCTTAGAAATCAATTTGAGGTGGGTCTTCTTAGTTGGTTTGCTAATTATTGCATTGGTATAATGACTTAATGACAATTGTCCATTTTCAACGATGATTACAAGAAGTTCAAGTTGATTGCAGTTTGACGAGTCGAGATAGCCAATCGGGTCTTGAGTTTCTTCCTGAAAAGACATTTGGGCCGTGGTCCAATGCTTGACGCGGTTTGCTATCTTCGGCTGTTAGACCAAAATTGGCTTGTGCCCAGTCTCATAGATACCACCGCACAACATTATCACCGGTCAATCCCGATTCTTCCAGATAATTCGAGCTTATCCTACTTGTTTATCCCAAACTCGATGTCCCTGTAGTGAGAAAAGCTTTCCACGTCGCTTCGGATAATGGATCCGTTATCGATAATAGGTCGATAACAGGTAAGTGTACGGGAAGTAGAAACAAAAATGAAAAACGAACCGACACAGGAAATTATTTTATTCTTCCATTGTGAGCGAACTATCTACACGAGATAGAATGTTTGCGGTGTATCGAGCACCGAGTTTATCCCATATATATAGCACACTGCACTTTCCCCCATCCGCACTTGAAATCCAACGTGTCGATTACAAGTTAATGTTTCTTCGGAATTCAAGTATGGTAGGGGAAACTTATGAAATTAGGATAGATTTACCTGGCGGTTTCCGGACGCGAGTTCTGTTATATAGAATGAAGCAGCTATCTACGTGTCGTAAGTCAAGCGGGCGGAGCCCAGCGCTCTCAGAAGCCGAGTCATCATCGACTTTGTAGGCTCAATATAGCCAGTTAGTTCCGGTTGGGCCAATCGTGGATCATACTCCCCCCAACTTTCGAGTCCTACTTAATCCACCCGAGAGAGCTTCGTCGGTGGTTTCCGCCAAGGTTCTTCATTATAAATGTACACAGCATGGAATTCCCGAAGAGGATGTGCTTCTGCCGGCGAAAGACGAATTCGCCCATATGCCCCCCCGGGGTATATTGCTTGCCATCAATACATGTGTCTGAACAAAGTCATGCCTCCATTCAATGATTTTCTATGTGAAACTCTCTCGAACTCGTGTATTGCCCCGTTCGAGCTTCACCCAAATGACTACGTCATCCTTACTTGCTTGCATGTCCTTTTTATGCGAACGTTCAACCGCGCTCCAAGTTTTGATGAGTTGCGGTATTTTCTGGTGTTCAAGAGGAGAGATGACCGTCCCTCTTTGATTATAATCGAGGCCCAGAGAAATCGGAAGACCATCCTACGCTTGCAAAGTAACTTATCACAGTTCAAGGCGCAGTACTTTTTTGTTAGATGCCCCGAGGGATTCAACCGTCGATGGACGATGGGGGGTAATCTTCTCTTTTCTATTTGTCGAGCTCCAAAGCGTTGTAGTGGAGTTTCTAACTAATTACATGTCTCTTGCAGTTATCCCAAGGCCGAATAAAGATGTGAATCTTGATGAAGTTTGCCAAACTTTAAAGGCTATCGATGCCGAGGAAAGGTGCGTTAAAGTTCTGCTGACCTACGAGAACTTGCGTCGATACAAACTGTTGGCTCCAGGTAGATCCACCTTTCAGATTTAAACTCCCTCTCCTAGCCGATCCAGGGTTCACACAAGATCCACTTCTTCATCCCACGGTTCCGAGGAAGGTTAAGAGTGGGGTAGCCCGTCCGGGGGATCACTCGATGAGGCCCGTGAGGAGGAAGACGCTTCTACGACTGGCCTGAGCAGTTCAGTTAGAAGACGAGTTCATGCATAGAGAAGGAAAAGCTATGCTGGACTTGGAGAAAGAAGAAGGAGAATTCGAGAGTAGTAGCGATGAGTCTACCACTAGTGATTACTTCTCGCCAGAATCTGAGGGTGAAGACTCAGAGTCTTGCGATGAGACTTCGGGAATGAATCCCGATCTCCTGAGTCAATCTCCTTCCGATGCAAGTGGAAAAGGCAAAATCCTCGAAACTGGAAGACATCAAGATTCTCTGAGTAAGGATGTTGGAACGGGGTTCGGAGATGTTTTTGTCGACTTCGACGCGCTCATGAAAGGGGAATTTAAATTTGACACAACGCCTTCCTGTTAGGGCGATATCGCACCAGCGGTTAGCTTGGTCCCACCTATAATAACCGAAGTCAGTCCGATCCCACTTACGACAGCCGTTTGTTTCGGTTCGTGACGACGTCTTAGGTCCATATTGGAAGCACACAACATGTTGCACTAGGATTACACTTATTTCCATTCCTTCATATATTTTCTTAGCTTATGTTATGCTTCTAACGCCTTTTATTTATGCCTCATTCCAGATATGACGAGGGTATGAGGCTTTTATGACGACTTCGAATATTACACCGGTTCACAGCGGTACCCCAAGCACTCCTGCAGCCGCCATCAAGTCCGAGAGACGGAAGAAGAGTATGGGCGGAGGAAAGAACTTGAGGCTGAAACCCATCGCCAAGAAGAGGGAGATCGAGCTCGTTCTCATAAAGGCGAGTATTAGAAAAGATGATCTCTTGAGGAAAGAGATAAATGGTCTAAGAATTCAAAGTTTGATTATCGCCCCTATGCTTCAGAGCTTGCTTTAAAACACTCTTCCGCGGGTCAAGAAATTCCCATCACTTCTGCCCCGATTCTGCCCCCCAGCTCATATTTCATCCTCTTCCCTTATTACTGCCACTCCTGGTGCCTCTCACCCCTACTGGAGGTCTGCCTACATTCTTCCTTCGGGCCCCCCCTAAGCTTGAGGCAACGCTTCCGGGTTGGTTCTTAAAGGGGGTCAAGTTCGACCTGGATCTCCACCCTGTCCGTAGGGATTCTTTCATGCCGCATCTCCAAGCTATCCAAAATGACCTAGAATAGGCCAAGAGATGGGAGAAGCACTGCAAGCAGCTAGCGGATACAAACATAAATAATTAGCAGGAGATCCTTTCCTTTGAATCTGAGAAAGACGACTTTGAGAAAGCGTTGGTCGATCGCGATGCTAAAATTAAACAATTGGAGGAAGAGAAGGAGGCGGTGCTTCGTAAAAGTAGGAGAACCACCGGTCTGATGAAGGAGTTGAAAGAGGCCCATGAAAAGGTTGAGATTGCCTGGAGGGACAAGATTAAAAAGACTCATGCTGAGTAGGCTAAGCTGAAAGAAGAAGTGGTCGCTTGTAATGCCATCATCGAAGCCCAGAGGAAAACTATAGCCGACCACAATCTAATTGTTGAGGGGCACAACAAAACTATCTCCGACCAAGCCAAGACCATGGCCAAGCTACCGGCTCAGGTCACGCAGCTCAGTGCCGACAAAACTGCCGCTGAAGTTGAACCTCCAACATGCCTTCAACAGGAAGATGGAGAAGCTAGATGCGACAATTCTGAACTTTTATGTTAACTCTTTGTTGCATTAGGGGAGCCTCAGTTATCTCGGCCTGAAGTATCCATGCACTCTTGCCCTTGTTTGGGAGGAAATCTTATCTCGCTTTGCTGAGAGCGGCGACGTTTATTTAGATCAATAGTTGCGAGACGCTTATCTTAACGATGAATCCAAGAAAGCGCTACTCGAGGGCCAGGTGATCCTCCGAGTTGAATGAGAAATGGCGGCCACCGATGCTGCCTTGATGACCGCCACCGACGCCGGGCCTTCCATCTCCGGCGTAGGCGAACCACCAAAGCAGCTCCACGACCAGCCAACGAGTTAAGGACTTGATATTATTTCTCATGTGGTGGAGGCCTCGAAAGAAGGCGAAGGTGGTGAGTTCAAGGTCACCATTCATGATAGTTCCTCTGGTGCAGGTAACGTCCATGCTTCTTCCGAATTCGGGAGCTTCCAACTTACGCCACAAGAGAAAGAGGAATTTAATGCTTTAATTTTTGGTCTTATAGGTCCATCCACTTTTCCTGCTGATCCGCCAGCTACTTCAGCACCCGTTCCTGCTGCCATTTTCACATCTTCTATGGTTGTATCTATTCCTACTCCAGTTCCTACATCCGCGTCTAGCTCGCAACCGGGGCCAGAAGCCGAGAAGATAGCTGTGCTCCATGGCCTGGATTCCCCTTCGACATCTTTGGAAGGTAATATAACTACAGTAGAAGCCAAGGAGCAGGAAATACAGATGGAGCAGCCACAAAAAACTTAGCACGATTTTATTGCCATCAAGAAGGAAAAGGTGGAGGCAGTCAAGGCTTCGAAGAGTTCCAGAAAATCGAGAAAACGCAAACGGAAGGGGGGCTCTTTTGAGAAAGTCTCGAAGGAAGAGGAGAACATTGCCACCAGAGTGTTCGTTGATGTTACCGGCAGCGACACTTTTCCTGAAAAGAAGCAGAAACTACCAACCAAGGGTGGAAAGGGTAGCGGTGGCAAGAAGCATTGAGCGGCTGGTGTGAGGATGGACTTGATTTTGGCCAACAGCTTGCAAGAAGACTGACTTGTTTTTGTCTCTTTTTTAGTCATTCTGTTCAAGCGCAGAGTCTGCACTTTGCGTCCTTACTTTAGAGTCTATATTTTCCTTTTGTTGGCCGTTGTTGTGTGGGTACGACCCCCACATTTTGATCCTGTGTACAGAAAATTATGAGTAATACATTGATATTTTGGATGTACTTTTATCTATATGTTCATATATGTTCTGTGTACTTGTGCTTGTATCATTTCATACTCTTCTAGTTCTGTGATTATAGTTAAAGCCCTTCATTCGAAGTAATATAACTTATAAATTATCAGCACTTTGGAAGTTAATAGAAATTTAAAAATTAACAGAACTTAGAGAAATTTTGTTTAGAAATTCATAACATTTCTAAAAACTCTAGAACTTTGAAATTTTTGTTTATAATTTTAAAACATATATAAAATTGATACAAAACTTTGAGAGACAGAACTTGAGGAATTGTTGTTGTTTGGAGTAACCGAACTTGTGAACTTATTGTTTTCACACATTTCTGTATCTGTACAGGTGTATGCCCCCTAGTTCACAAGGTTGTTTACTTCAAACAATTTTCAAGTAGCAGATAACTTAGGGTTTAGATAATCTTTATTGAAAATTTGGCTAAGTTAAAACTTAATTCTCTTTATTTATGTTTTATTCTTGGAAGTTTTGAAACTTTAGCACGTTATCCAAGCTTCTTATGATATTTCAACGAGTATACAATATACGCGCATTTCAAATGCGCACAGTGCATAGGTTAATTGAAGGTGGTTTTGACCCTTAAGTGTATATAGTTGAGGCTTTTCATTTGGTTTATAGCATTCCAGTTTTGTTGGTTATCTTTGGGCAACGCAAGGAGTTGGTATTTTGGTGCGCGGCTCATGAGGTGCGCGGCTTTTTATTTTTCTTCGGTGTTGCCTATCTTCGGACAACACGAGGAATTATTATTTTGGTGCACGGCTAGTGAGGTGTGCGGCTTTTGTTTTTTTCTCGGTGTCACCAATCTTCGGACAACACAAGGACTTATTATTTTAGTGCGCGGCTTATGAGGTGTGCAACTTTTGTTTTTCCTCGGTGTTGCCTATCTTCGGGCAACCTGAGGAGTTATAATTTTGGTGCGCAGCTTTTGTTTTTTCGGCGTTGCCTATCTTCGGGCAACGTGAGGAGTTATAATTTTGGTGCGCGGCTTATGAGGTATGCGGCTTTTGTTTTTCCTCGGTGTTGCCTATCTTCAGGCAATGTGAGGAGTTATAATTTTGGTGCGCGGCTTATGAGGTGCACGGATTTTGTTTTTCCTCGGTGTTGCCTATCTTCGGGAAACGTGAGGAGTTATAATTTTGGTGCGCGGCTTATGAGATGCGCGGCTTTTGTTTTTCCTCGGTGTTTCTTATCTTCGGGCAACACGAGGAGTTATAATTTTAGTCCTCTCGAAGCTGCCAGAGAAGCATCGATTTTTAGAGGGCAAAGACCGGGTTCCGCCGATCCAACGTTTTGAGTCGATTTTCTTTTGTCAACTCGGCGGGTAATTATTATGAACACAGTTTGGTTGGTTCAAGAAGCAAACTTTATTAAGGAAAGCATGGAAAATTCTTTGCCTATTTACAATGCCTCCGGCATTTCTAGGACGGCTTATTTGCTGAAAAATTGAAAATACATAAAGTAGGTTTTTAAATGAAATAACGTCGGAGCGATTCGTTATTCCAGGCTCTAGGAACTACGACCCCGTCGATGGTTGTCAACTTGAAAGTCCTATCCTTGGGCTTTTAATTAACGACATATGGTCCTTCCAAGTTCGGTTCAAAGGCCCCCGGAATAGGGTAAACTCACTTCGGCACAAGATCTCCGACTTCAAAGGTTTGGTTGTGAACTTTGGAGTTGAAATATCGTGCAACCCTTTTTTGGTGGGCAACAATTCTCAACTCTGCTTCTTCACTTTTTTCATCAACCATGTCTAGCGATTAGAGTAGGAGCAACTCGTTTTGCTTTTGATTGAAATTCTGCCATCGGTGCGAGTGGACTTCTAATTCGATAGTAATCATTGCCTCTAAACCATATGCTAGGGCGAACGGAGTGTGGCCAGTTATCGCTTTGTGTGTTGTCCTGTATGCCCATAGTGCGAGTGGAAGTTCGTCAACCCAATTTCCTTTTGCTTTTGTTAATCGCTTTTTGATGGTGGATTTGATGATCTTGTTTATTGCTTCCACTTGCCCATTTGCTTGCGGATGAGCCACTACGTAGAAGCTTTTTTCGATTCGGAAGCGCCTGTAGAAGTCTTTGAACTCGACACTTTCGAATTGTGTTCCGTTGTCAGTGATTATTTTTTGCGGCACACCAAACCTGCAAATGATGTTTTTAGTAACAAATTTAATAACTTTCTTTGTGGTTATAGTGGTTAGCGGTTCCGCTTCGGCCCATTTTGTGAAATAATCCACTACAACTATAGCATATTTGGCTCCTCCTTTTGCTATTGGAAGGATGCCAATCAAATCAATCCCCCATATCGCAAATGGTCATGGGCTAACCATCTACGTCGATTCCGTTGAAGGAGTCCTCTTAATTTTGCTAAACCTCTAACCACGATCACATCTTCTGGCGTGATCTACGGCATCGCTATTTATTGTTGGCCGAAAGTATCGGTATCGAAGGTCTTTCTTTGCCAGGGTCTACCCCCCAGTGTGGTCCCCGCAATCACCTTCATGTACCTCCTTCAGGATTTGGCTTGCCTCATCATCATTCACACACCTAAGAAGAGGGGTCAAGAATCCCCTTCGATAGAGTATCTCATCCTATATCATGAACCATGGCGCCTTCCGAAGGAGCTTCTTCCATTGATTTCGGTCAGTTGGTAGGGTTCCTACATGTAGATAGTCCTTTATTGGTGTCATCCATGTATCTGGCTCCACGGTGGTCTATAGAATCCAGTCTATGTCCATTTCATCTATGCTTGGGTTGGTTAGCATTTCAACCGGAACCAATCCCAATGACTGGGCTTCTCCGGAGCTTGCCAGCTTGGCCAAATAATCTACCTCGGTGTTTATCTCCCATGGGATGTGAGTTATGGTGTAGTACTCAATATCACTTAACAGCTCTTGTACTATGGACATGTACGGGGTAAGATTTTCTCTACGCGCTTGGTACTCTCCTTTCACTTGACAGACGACCACTTGGGAGTCGCTGTATATGTGAATAGATTTTATCCCGAGTTCCTTCACAACCTTTAGTCCAGTAATCAATGCTTCATATTCTGTTTTGTTATTTGTTGTTGGGAATTCCAAGCACAAAGCATAGCTAATGGCTCTTCCCTCGGGTGTTTCAAGTACTACCCCTGCTCCCGAACAGAAGTTATTTGATGCACCATCGACGAAGAGCTTCCATTGCATGCCTATTTCGGACTAAACTTCCTCCTCGTTGTCCCTTATGGTAAATTTGGCAATGAAATCGGCCAACACTTGCCTATTTATTGCTTTTCTTGGATGGTATGTGATATCGTATTGGCTCAACTCTATATTCCAGTTGAGTAGTCGTCTGGAAGTTTATGGCCGGTATAAAACTTGATTCAGGGGCTGGTCAGTCAATACTTTAATCGGATGAGCCTGGAAGTATGGTCGTAATTTCTAGGACGCGATCAGAAGGCAATACATAGCTTCTCCAGTTTTGGGTAATTCTTCTCAACTCCGGTGAATCGTTTGCTAATGTAGTACACGGGTCGTTGGATTCTTGCTTCTTCTCGCACAAGAGCGACGCTCAGTGCATGCGGGGAAACTGCTAAATACACAAATAAATCTTCTCCATCGACTGGTTTTGATAAGATCGGGGGAGTTTCCATGTTTCGTAGCGATTCCCCGAAAGCTGTTTGACAAGCTTCACTCCATTCAAAGTTTTTCTTTCCCTTCTTTAGCGCATCAAAGAACGGTGTACACTTGTCTGTAGCTTTTGAAATGAATCGACTCAGTGCTGCGACTTTTCCATTCAAGCTTTGAAGTTACTTCTTATTTTTAGGGGCTTGGACTTCCCGTAACGCTGTTATTTGCTCTGGATTCGCTTCGATGCCTCGGGCACTTACTATAAATCCCAAGAATTTCTCAGAGGCTACTCCAAAGTGACACTTGAGTGGATTAAGTTTCATTCCATACTTCTTGATAATTTTGAACATTTCAGTGAGGTTGTCAAGATGGCTAGCAACTACTTGGGGTTTGACTAACATATCGGCCACGTAAACTTCCATAGTCTTCCCGATTTGGCATTTAAACATAGTATTCACTAGCCTTTGGTACGTTGCCCCTGCATTCTTCAAACCGAATGGCATTACTCGGTAGCAGTACAGTCCTACATCGGTGATTAAGCTGATGTTCTCTTGGTCTGGTTCATGCATCAGGATTTGGTTATAGCCCTAGTACGCATCCATAAATGACAGCAGTCCATGTCCCGCCATTCCATTCACCAAATGATCGTCCAAGGGAGCGGGAAGCCATCCTTTGGACAGGCTTTGTTGAGGTCCAAGAGATTAATACAAGTTCGCCATTTTCCATTGTACTTCTTGACTAGGACTGGGTTCGATACCCATTCAAGGTAGGTTGCATCTCGAATGAAGCCGTTAGCCATCAGTTTATCTACTTCCTCTCTCAATGCCTTGGACCGTTCTGGGCACAAGCTGCGCCTTTTTTGCTTTACCGGTGTGTATTTGGGGTCAATATTGAGAGTGTGGTAGGCAATTTCAGGTGAAACCCTACACATATCGGAGTGTGTCCAAGCAAATACGTCCAAATTTGTGCGAAGGAACTGTGAGAAATGCGGATTATTGATCTTAAGGCTAGAATAAACACTAGAGCGGGGGTGAATAGTGTTTAAGAATTTACTAATTCTTTTTGAGTTTATATTAATTTGAACACAAATGTATGCAATATTAAGACACAGATATGATCACAGAATCAAACACATATGCAAATATAAAGTAAAAGTAGTAAAGGAAAGAACATACCGGATTTTATACTGGTTCGGAGTTACCCTACATCCAGTCCCGCAACACAAGTACAGATTTCCTTTCAAAATCAATTCTTACAATTACACCCTCGATTTCAACGCCACGAGGTACACCACTCTAGATTCACAATCCTTTGGGTAGAGATACTTGATTTTACGGGCAACAAGTTCACCCAATTGATTCCCTAGGCTACAATCACACCTTCTCTCACTTGATTGATTTTCCAGGCTACAATCACATTTTTCTTGCTCGGTTGATTACAAAGAAGCCTATAACTCTAAATAGCACCGGGATCTTGTTGAGATAGTGATAGACAATCAAACCAGAGATGATCTAGTTAGATTCAATGGAGATTTCGGCAGAGTAATAGTAAAAATATATATAAAGAAATGTGGAAGAAGAAGAGAAGTGAAATCTGAAAATTATGAATATAAATTCGTTTAAAACATCCCCTATTTATAGTAGAACACCAGCCATGTCCATTCGGGAAAGGATATGACGAATATACACTTCTTTTGAAATTCAAACTTTTGAAATAAACCGTCAACATGTCGACATGGGTACCTAGGGGTTGTCGACATGCCTAAGGTATTTTTGATAATTTGTTTTTCTTTTGAAAATAACTTCTATCTTATATTAAAACTATTTTAAACTTTATAAATATACTATAGTTAAAATACATAAATAAGTATAGAGAATAATATTTTGATATAAATAAAATTTTACTATAATTTCATATTTAAATCTTAAATATAAATATTAAAAGTTAAGTACATTATAATTAAAGATAGTTTAAAACCAAGGATAATTTTGATATTGAAAAGATTATTTTGAGGCAAAAAGTATTTAAAACCAGGATAGATGTTTTTGATTTAAAAAGGAAGATTTTGAAATCATTTTGAAAATAACATATAATTTTGTAAAACATTTGAATAAAAGTTAGTGGATACAAAACGATGTTCCACTAGATTTTTCGTAGGTTCATCCTACTTAGGGTTCCATCCCTTTAACAGGCTCGAAGTGGATTCCATTCCACGAATAAAATGGATTTTAAGATGTCAGTGCTTTTCTAGGAGTTTTAACATAATTCTAGACTCGATACTTGTCTTGTACTATTGAAATCTTGAACTCTTGATACCTTGATACTCATGAGTCTTGAATCTTGATGTCTTCAATCTTGAGTCTCTATACTGTACAGTCTTCATCTCAGTACCTGCATGTTTATATCCTGCATATACATATATATCTAAAGTATAATGTTAGTATTTATATTTTATTACAAGTCCTAAGGTTGTTGTCATCAAAACCATTCTTTTCAAGGACTAACAAGAACTTGGTTAGTTTTGATCGCATCTTGTTTCCAAGCTGCAACCCAATTTCCAGAACCCGTGTTGGGTCATCCATACAGACTGGGACAGACACTGTCAATTCAACCGGTGCTGCCCAATCCTCTCCCGAGCTCTTCTTTCTAGGGTTCAAAGCCTTGTCGAATCGGCATTGGACCCTAAGCCAGGGGCGGTTCTGTAGTTGCTATTCGGAGGGTTTACGGATGTGGAGGGTTTTTCCCATATCCTTTCCTTTTTCCTTTCTTCTTGACTCATGCAATTCTGCTATGTAGCATTCCCGGGTGGCGCTTTGGTCTCCTTTTGAAACACCCCACACCCCTTAGTATTCCCAAAAAGGGCACACCAAAGGATGTGGTGCATTATAAGTATAGCTAAAGCATCACAAATACTAAGATTCACAAGACAATTAAGTAAAAGCAGCGGAAAACATTTAAGTAGTAACTCATTATTCAGAATTAAACTTCATAAAATAAGTCATAAAAGCAGAATATGTCTCAAAAACCAAATACTCATGTCTTATGAAAAACACATCTTTGTCTCAGAATTAGAGTACAAAAATAATAACAACCATCCCTCGCATAAGTGCCAGTACACCAAAAGCCAAATGAAAAGAAAAATGAAAAGAAGAAGAATACATGAAAAACTCTGGGAATATATCTCCAAGCAATCTGAATCTACCGTCCTCGACTCTACTGGCTTAGGGGAAAATGGGAAATAGAGGAGTGGGTCAGACAATAAGTCTGGTGAGTGAAAGTAATTTCTAGCATTTCTAAGCAAGATAAAGATAATAGACTAAGAAACAGTTCTGGTTTAAAAGGATATAAAGGAAAGATAAAACTCGCATAGTGTTAGTGCCAAAATTGGTCACTAACACCCAAATCCAGATGAAATCATCAATACCAGTCATAACTCATAGATAGATTATACGTGGAGGATATTAATATGAAGAACAACAAAAATTAAAATGAAAGCAGTAAATAACAACAGATTTTATAGTGGTTCGGCTAACTCCGGCCTACGTCCACTCCAGAAGTTTTCTTTTTATTGCTGTAATAATCGATTACAGTTACAAAAATGGTAGAGTAGCCTTAGCTTTAGAGAGCAGAAAGTCAGAGAGAAGAAGAGAGCAGAAGAGAGGATCCCCTTTCTGAACCCCCTCATGCTGTAGTTATAGGCAAATCCTGAGTTACTGGGCTTCCTTAGTAGTCCGGGCCCATTAGGGCCATAGCCGAGCCAACATCCTTCATCATGGTACGAGCGACTTCCTGTAGCGACTTCCTTTTCGAACGACTTCCATGCCGAGCGACTTCCATGCCGAACGGCACAACTTCCTGTAGCGACTTCCATGCCGAACGACTTCCATGCCGAGCGAGTTCCATGTCCAACGGCACGACTTCCTATAGCAACTTCCAAACGTGTTGCGTTACCTATCCATCCAGTCGACCCAAACATACCACATTCCATCCTCGATAACTGAGAAGTCGACTTAGTTAAATCCGCCTGCCTATAGCCTTGCCAAAAGGCGGGTTAACACTTTGCCCCCCCAAAACATGCCTTGCTATCGGAAGGTGTGTTTTGAATAGCCTTAAATTTGATATCCGAAGTCCATATCCCGTTCAAGAGCATATTATTAAATTCATGACCTCTCCGGGTTTAACCTTGAATCCGTAGACCTCGCAGGTCGGGTTACCCTGTTCCAGCCTCAACTCTTCGGTCAAGGGCTTGTAAGTTCTCCGGCCTCGGTCTTCCGGCCAAGGACTTCGATATTCAACGGTCTCGGCTCTCCGGCCAAGGATTTTCATATTTTCCGGCCTCGGCTCTCCGGCCAAGGACTTTGATATTCACCGGTCTCGGCTCTACGGCCATGGATTTTCATATTCTTCGGCCTCGGCTCTCCGGCCAAGGACTTTGATATTCACCGGCCTCGGCTCTCTGGCCAAGGACTTTCATATTCTCCGGCCTCGGCTCTTCGGCCAAGGACTTTGATATTCACCGATCTCGGCTCTCCAGCTAAGGATTTTCATATTCTCCGGCCTCGGCTCTCCGGCCAAGGACTTTCATATTCTCTGGACTCGGCTCTCCGGCCAAGGACTTTAATATTCTCTTCGAGTCCATTCCATCGCTCTCCGGCGAAGGGACTCGTAACTTGCGATCACTGCCCCGTCTCACCGGTCGGGACCGTGATCGCGAGACCTGTATTATTTATTACACTGATCCAAATCCAATTGTTACAGAATTCAGTTATCAAAGCAAAAGTTCGTACAGCAAAAGAAATTAAATGTCCAAAGTGCCATAGAAGAAACCAGAGTTTGCAGAAAAATATAAAAAAAATAGGATTTCATAGACTCAAGTAGTACGTTTTTTGTCATCTTAGAGCACGCCTAGGGACCGTCCTCGATCCCATACGTGTGTAAGTGACCTAGCCATATTACTTTGAGTTCTATTACTTATTCAAAACCATAAATCTGTTTAGTTGATAGTGAGCTGACGTTGCCTAGGCCCAGTGCCATCTTCGCTCGAGGTAGGCAGTGGTCGCTCCTGTCCCACTGCCACAGCTCGATTCCTTACATACTACTGTAGATGACCATTCCTTACATGCTCCTAAATGATATCTTCCAAATGCCTGCAATCGTTTGTGTTGTGCCTATCCAGCTCATGGAATAGGCAATGCTTTCCTGATGCCCGCTCGTATTCAGAAGGCTCTCTCTTTGTCGGCCTTCAATATTGGACGCGCCCTCGAGTATCCAAGTAAATCCTTTCTTGAGTCTCAGTTAAATCTGTGTAAGAAGAAAATTTTGACTCCCTTCGAGGCCTCTTTGAAGTGCCACTGTTGCCATTTGTTTTCCTTTTTCCTTTATCGTCTTTACTTGGATCCTCCTTGGGTGGACCTCCACCCCTCACTACATAAGCTTCATCCTCTCTCCCTACTCTCTCAGCCTGCTCATCTTCCTACCTTAGGAACCTTTCCGCCTCATGGTAGAACTCTCCGAGATCCCTCTGTGGGTCCCGTTCCAACGATATCTTGAAATACGAATTATCTGCAATTCCTGAAACTGCTGCCATCAAACCATCGACGGATCGGGTCGATCCACTGAAGCTACCGTTGCGTTGAATCTGGATAAGAAATCCCTAAGCGACTCTCCCTTCCATTATTTCATTGATGTCAAGGTCATTACGTTCTTGGGTCTGACTATATGGACCTGTAATTGCCTCATAAACCTCTCAATCAGCTCTGTCCAAGTGTCAATAGAACCACCCTCCAGCTGTCTAAACCACATAGTTGCGATATCCGTCAAATACAAAGGGAAACATCAAGCCATGACCTCATCTGATGCCCCCAGTACCTCCATATGCCTCATGTACCTTGTCAGGTGAACGGTGGGATCCATTCTCCCATCATACATCTCCAACGTTGGTAGCTTAAAATCCGGAGGGTTCCTAGCTTGCCTGACAGTAGGAGTAAAGGGACTCCTATTCACATCCTCCAAGTCTTTATTTACCAATCCACCTCTCACAGGTCATTTGACCATCTCCGCTAATCTGTCATTGTCGCCAAACTGTAATTCTTGTCCGCTACCTCTGATCTGTCCCCCGAGTTCATGAGGGAATCCTGGCACATACTCCTTATCACGTACTCCTGCACTCCTGTTGGTGTCGGGTTGCACAGCGTCATCTAGTATCCCTCCATGGATTGGTCCAGCATTTCCTGGTGGTGTGCCCCCCAGTCTAGGTCCATCCAGGTTGATAGCTATCTGCTGATTGGGGGCTGCCCCCTGCTGAGCCACTCCCTCTGCTTGTTGGTTGAGCGCTTCTGATCCAGCTCCACGGATCTGAGCTCCTGCATTTTCTGCTTGTGCAAATTTTCTGAGAAGAGGCTGCATCATCTCCTCTTGTCTTTATATCATTGCTTCTATCTCATCTCTGGTGATGTAGATGGATGCTTGACCTGCTCCAGAGGAAGCCTCTTGACTTCCCTCTTGATTGCTCCTTTCTATCACTTGCTTCCTTGTTGGTGGCCTAGCCATTACTTCCTAGAATCCAAGTTCCTAAGCTTTTGAATCCAAAATCCTAGCTCCGAAATCCCCGAGTGCTTGCTTCTCAGTGAAAGCATCAAAATGTTAGCGCCAAAATTGGTCACTAACACCCAAATCCAGATGAAAGCACCAAATACTAGTCACAGCGCATAGATAGATTATACGTGGAGGATATTAATATGAAGAACAACAAAAATTAAAATGAAAGCAGTAAAGAACAACATATTTTATAGTGGTTCAGCTAACTTCGGCCTATGTCCACTCCATAAGTTTTCTTTTTATTGCTGTAATAATCGATTACAGTTACAAAAAATGGTAGAGTAGCCTTAGCCTTAGAAAGTAGAAAGTCAAAGAGCAGAAGAGAGCAGAAGAGAGGATCCCCTTTCTGAAACCCCTCATGCTGTATTTATAGGCAAATCCTAAGTTACTGGGCTTCCTTAGTAGTCTGGACCCATTAGGGCCATAGCCGAGCCAACATCCTTCATCATGGTACGAGCGACTTCCTGTAGCGACTTCCTATAACGACTTCCTTGCCGAACGACTTCCATGCCGAGCGACCTCCATGCCGAACGGCACGACTTCCTGTAGTAACTTCCTATAGCGACTTCCATGCCGAACGACTTCCATGCCGAGCGACTTCCATGCCGAACGACACGACTTCCTGTAGCGACTTCCAAACGTGTTGCGTTACCTATCCATCCAGTCGACTCAAACCTACCAAATTCCATCATCGATAACCGAGAAGTCGATTAGTTAAATCCGCCTGCCTACAGCCTTGCCAAAAGACGGGTTAACACATAGAGTACTGTTTGACTATTTGTTTTGATTATTTGATTGTGATTGGTTGCACTTGTCTTAAATTTCTGTGATTAGGTTGAAACCCTAATCCTTTCTTAACTGCTAACTTGATTAGGCTAAAATCCTAATTCTACCCTTTGATCAGCCTATTTTATCTCTATTGTGCCACTGTGAACCAATCCTATTGGTCACAGCAAAAAGACACCTCTGTAGCACATAGGACGCAGTAGCAAATTATTTACCCTAATCGATTCCGCATGCTCGGTCATCGCCGGTACACACTAACTATCGCCCCCTATTTGACCTTTTATTTACCCTAATCAGCATAGGCGTGCCCAGCCTCACCTAACTGTTGTGAGACCATCAGTCCTAGACCTAAAAGGGAATGCTGCACAGCCTCACCTAACTGTTGTGAGACCATCAGTCCTAGACTTAAAAGGGAATGCTGCCGGTATTGGTCCTAACAAAAAATTTTCTAGTTTTGCGACCCTTGCCCAAATCCCCAGATTTGAGCCTTAATCTATTGGCCACTTATTTACCCTAATCAGCATAAGCGTGTCCCAGCCTCACCTACTATTGTGAGATCATCAGTCCTAGACCTGAAAGGGAATGCTGCCGGTACGGGCCACTACTTCTATATTTGCTTATTAACTTAATCTATGTTTTAAAATAAGCCTCTTCTGTTATTTCTGCTATATTTGCGTACTAACTTAATCCAAGATTTAAGTTTTAAAATAAGCCTCTTATGTTATCTCTTTCTTTCTAATTATAACCTATATTATAATTTTTACTCTTCTATTTTCTCTTTTTAGTTATAACCACTTGTTATAATCATGCTTCCAAATATCTTAAATTTTCCTATTTCAGTCCATCTCTATTTTATTTTAGTTTTTCTTATTTTACATCTGATTTCTGTAAATTTAGTGTTTTTCTATTTTAATCCATATTAGTGAATTCTTCTCCTTTTAATTTATTCACGTAAAAAGGGAATAAATCTCTATAAAAAGAAACTAACATTTACAGGCTAAATTCCAACTTAAAACATATATAAATAACTGAAAATAACTAAATAAAATAGCTGAATAAAAATCAACTGAAAAGAAATTCTGAAATTTACTTAAAAACTGACTGTAAATAAACTTACATAAAAACTGTCTCAGAATTGTAGAAAAACTACAACTATTGAGAACCCTATTATTTTAAAGTGATTAAAAATCAAAAATAATTACAAAACACTCACCTGTGGTCCTTAGCTCTAGTCCTTGGCCTTCCCGGATCCACTTCTAGGGTGTTGAATATTTTTATTAAAAATATCTCCTCCCAAGAAAATTTTCTATTTAGGGTTCAGCCTTAGGCAATGAACCCAATTGGGAGAAAATCTGAATGAGAAAAATAGCTAGGCCAAGGAAAAAAGAATGAAATAAATATTTTCATCCAATTTCTACAACCACATATTCAAGCATCATCCAGTACATCCATTGTCCTTAAGCTTTCTAATGCAATTTATGTCATATGCAATAGTGTAGTGTCAATGTCCCTAACTAATGCAAAAGATTAGGCGGTCTACTGTTTTAGTCGACCTCCTTTTTTTGCAATCATATCCGTGCCATGTATCCAAATGAATGCAAATTCCCTAATGACAACTGATAGTTCTATATGCGTGCTACAATCATCATCCAAATGCAACAATCATATGATAATCACTCATTATAGCAACCATGAAATAAAGAAAATGCAAGTGCACACACATCCATATGCATATGCTTTAGCGATCTAGTTAGGCCGATCCCTAAGAGATAATAGTGCCTAGTGTGTGTATATGCGTCCATTAGCATCCACTAGCAACCACTTGCAACCACGAGTGTCCATCATACATAACATGTTCTAGTAATATGTTTACATTCAGTCCTACCATCAATAGGTTAAATCCTAAGATCTACCCTCCCAAAAGATACTAAAGGAAAGAACCTATTTAAAACTAAAGATGGAAATAGGAAATTCAAGACATACCATCGAAGAGATGTGGATAAGAGGTACGTATTTTCTCCTTAGCCTCCCACGTAGCGTCGTCAATACTATCTCCCCACTGCACCTTAACCAAAGGTACTTCCTTATTCCAAAGCTTCTTAATATCATGTCCAACGATCTTGGTAGGAATGCGATGAATCGATGCTTCTCTCTCCACTTCAACTTCCTCAAGTAGGCTAGGTTCCACTATCTCTGCTGAATCATGTAAGCACTTTCTCATGTGTGAAACATGAAAAACATCATGAACTCCCACGAGCCACTCTGGTAGCTTTATCCGATACGCCATCTTCCCCACCCTTTCCACAATGGGGAACGGTCCTACGAATCTGGGAGCAAGTTTCCCACTTGATTCAAACCTCACCGCCTTTCTTAGCGGAGACACCTTAATGAAAACCAAATCTCCTACCTCAAACTCAATATCCCTTCTGTCTATCTTGGGCCATCTTCATTCTTCTTCTAATCAAATCAATCTTTTCTGAAGTCTCTCTTACCATGTCAGGACCAAGTAGCAACTTTTCCTTAGACTCTAACCAACACGAAGGCGACTTGCAAGGTCTTCCATAAAGAGCTTCAAAAGGAGCCATCCCAATGCTAGCATGAAAACTATCATTATATGCGAATTCCACTAATGGAAGGTGCTCCTCCTAAGTTCCTCCAAAATCAAGAATGCTCATCCTCAACAAATCCTCAAGAACTCTATTAACTTTCTCCATTCGTCCATCTGTTTGAGGGTGATAGGCCGTACTTAATTTAGGCTGTGTCCCTAAAGCCTCTTGCAAGCTTCTCCAAAACTCGCTAGTAAAGATAGGGTCTCTATCGCTCACTATGCTAGAGGGAACTCCATGAAGTCGGACTATCTCACGAACGTATAAGGATACCAAATAAGGTGATGACCTCTTACTCTTGATCGGAATGAAGTGGGCGCTCTTAGTTAAACGATCTACAATCACCCAAATACTGGTATTCCCTCTTCCTGGATCGGGGCAAACCATCTATGAAGTCCATCGAAACACTATCCCACTTCCATTCGGGTACATTCAGTGGTCGAAGCAATCCGCCAGGCCTCTGCTGCTCCGCCTTAACTCTTTGGCACACAAGACATTTGGCCACAAACTCTGCTACATCCTTCTTCGTGCCACTCCAATAAAACACTCTCTTCATGTCCCTATACATCTTATCACCATCCGGATGAATAGTCATTCGAGAATGGTGTGCTTCTGCTAGAACTGCTCTCGTCAAATCACTAGTGCGGGGGACACAAAGTCTTCCATCTCTCCTTAGCCACCCTTTATTATCAATGGAATAGCGTTGGAGATGTCTAGAGACCTCTCATCTGCTAATCCTCTCTAGAATATCCATAATCTCTGAATCCTCTCGTTGTCTGAAGCCAATCTGATCTATAAGGGTAGGCTTAACCTCAAGTGCTACCAACAATCCAGGAGTAATGTTCGTAGAGGGCTTAAAATCAAAGGTGGAAATAAACTCTAGGCTCTTCCACTCCATGAACATTGGACTAAGGGTTGCTCTCTTCCTACTTAACGCATCTGCAACCACGTTTTCTTTATCAGGGGTGTAAGCTATCTCAAAGTCATATGATGCTAAAACTCCATCCAACGCTGCCGCCTCAAGTTTAAATCCTTTTATGGGAACAGGTACTTCAATGATTTATGGTCAGTGAAAAGCTCGAACCTTTCTCCTAGTAGGTAATATCTCCAAGACTTGAGCTCGAAAATAATAGCAGCCAACTCCAAATCATGGGTGGGGTAGTTCTTCTCATGAGTTCTTAACTGTCTACTCCCATAGCATATTACCCTTCCCTCCTGCATCAATACTACCCCAAGGCCAGTCCCACATGCATCAGTGTATAATGTAAAAGGCTTAGCTCCGTCGGGTAAAACTAACACTGGTGCACTAGTAAGGGCTCTCTTTAGCATCGTGAAGGAATTCTCACAATCCATGTCCCACACGAATGTCGCATTCTTCTTAGTGAGGCGAGTGAGCGGTGCTGAAATCTTAGAAAAATCTCTAATAAACTTCCTATAATAGCCAGCCAAACCTAGGAAGCTTCTAACTTCGGTAGCATTCTTAGGGGCCTTCTAATCTTGCACTGCTACTATCTTAGCGGGATCCACAGCTAAACCCTCTCTTGAGACTACATGCCCCAAGAAACATACCTCCTTACGCCAAAAGTGACACTTCAAGAATTTTGCCTTCAACTGATGAACACGAAGTGTATGAAGAACCTCCTCAAGATGAATAGCATGCTCTTCCATACTCTTGGAAAACACCAAAATGTCATCCACGAATAATATAACGAACTTATTTAGGACATCTCGAAAAACACGGCTCATCAAATATACAAAATAGGCTGGGGCATTGGTCAGCCCAAATGGCATAACCAACCACTCAAAAAATCCATCGGGTATCCTAAATGTTGTCTTATCGATGCTATCGTCAGCGACCCTAAGCTGATGAAATCCAGTGGCTAAGTCAAGCTAAGAAAATACTGAAGAGCCAACCAACTGATCGAAAATATCGTCTATCCTAGAAGGGTAATGGTTCTTCTTTGTGAGCTTATTCAACTCTCTATAGTTTACGCAAAGTCGAAGGGAACCATCCGCCTTTGTAGCGAAAACAACTGGCGCTCCCCACTTAGATATGCTCCGTCTGATGAAGCCTTTCTCCAATAGCTCACCAATCTGCTTACTTAACTCCTTCCTCACCCAAGGAGCCATATGTCTTATGGGCAATGCCACTGGCTTAGCATTTTCATTCGGATGGATCCTAAAGTCGATCTCTCTCTTAGGGGGTAGTCCTATAACCTCTTCAAAAACGTCTGGGAAATCTCTATCGGCCGGAACTGAATCTAACTCTCCTAGTGATGAATCAAGGGAATAAAGGAAGCTCAACATGACTGACCCCTGTGGGTCGCCAGAAACCTCGAGGGTCCGTCCGCTACATGTCTTTAGTCTAACGACTCTCCTCTCACAGTCCAATATCGCACCATAAGTGGATAACCAGTCCATTCCCGAAATCATCCCATATCCCGAAAAGCCCAGTGCATAGGCGTCACAGTCAAACTCTATGCCTAGTATAAAAAATTTCAAACCCCTACAAATCATGGATAAATGTGCCGATCCTCCTATGGGGTTTGAAACAACTATAGGGTCTACTACTAAAGAAATATCTAAGTGCAAACAATTAACCAAGGAACTAGAAATGAAAGAATGCGATACTCCGAAGTCAAAAAGAGTTCAAATAGGAAAATCTGAAATAGAGATCAAACCTTCTACGGAGACTTTCCTACCTCGATTCGGTCCACTACTAGAAGATGCTGCATCCAAAGCCTGTACTTGCGCCGCAGGTGCACCTGCTCTCTGCCCCATCCTCTGAGGACAAGCTCTACTAAGGTGTCTAGGCTGCCCATAGTTGTAACACCTCCCCTTCATTGTGTTTTTCTTACAGTCCTTTGTAAAATTGCCAACCAATCCACAACTATGACATTTCTCGCCCTTCTTGATCTGTCCCTTTTGAGGTCCTCCTCCTTTCTTCTTGTCCTTATCCTTCTTATTCTTCTACCATTGCTTCTTAGAGTTTTCTTATTTAAGAACCTCCTTAACCTCTTCTTTCTTAGCTACATCTAACATGAGAGCCACCTCCACAAGTGACCCATACGTCGCTCCCATAGGTACATGTGTCAATGCCAACCCTTGGAGGGGCCGGTATAAACCCTTAGCAAACTTGATGGCCTTCTTATGCGATATTAACAAGCTTCATCCCGAGCCGCGATAACTCATTAAACTGATTTATATACTCTTTCACCGAAAGACTCCCTTGCTTCGGACTAATGAACTTCTCCAACTACATGCTTTCCTCGGCTTGCGACAAGAACTTTCTCTCAAACCTTTCCCGAAATCCAAACCAACCAATGTCTCTACCCTCTATCTCTACAATCTCCCACCAGTAAGAAGCATCTCCCTTCAGCTGCCAAGATGCAAACTAAACTCTCTGCTGGTCCTCCAATCCTAACAGCCTAAATATCTGCTCCGTATTCCTTAACCAAGCTGCCAGAAAATGTCTTGCCTCCTAGACTAGCGAAGTCCTTGCATAGCTTAAAAAAATTAGCTGCTGCAGGTGGATTAACGGAATCTCCACCCGCCGGTGCTGCATTGGGCGCTCGCCCTTGCACCTCTGGTGCTGTAGCTTGGTGGTATCTGTGGAACCAGGTAGTGGCGTGGACACCCTCCGAAAGATTCAGGGCGTCCGCCATTCTATGCAAAGAAAAGAAAATTTAGGCTCGAAAGAATCGAAAGAAGATTGAACTGGACTTTGAGGGGATCTTTATAAAAACTATTTTATACTTAAAAACCATTTCTATAACAAGAGTTTCTTTCTGAAAAATAACTTTAAAGATATGTTACTTTTTAAAAGTACTTTATTTTTAAAACAAGTTTTTAGGAATCTTGTAACCTTAGGCTCTGATACCAAGTGAAACACCCCACACCCCTTAGTATTCCTAAAAAGGGCACACCAAAGGATGTGGTGCATTATAGGTAAAGCTAAAGCATCACAGAGACTAAGATCCACAAGACAATTAAGTAAAAGCAGCGGAAAACATTTAAGTAGTAACTCATTATTCAGAATTAAACTTCATAAAATAAGTCATAAAAGCAGAATATGTCTCAAAAACCAAATACTCATGTCTTATGAAAAATACATCTCGGTCTCAGAATCATAGTACAAAAATAATAACAATCATCCCTCTCATAAGTGCCAATACATCAAAAGCCAAATGAAAAGAAAAAGAATACATCAAAAACTCCGAGAATATATCTCTAAGCAATTTGAATCTACAGTCCTCAACTCTTCTGGCCTATGGGGGAAAAGGGGAAATAGAGGAGTGGATCAGACAATAAGTTTGGTTAGTGAAAGTAATTACTAGCCTTTTTAAGCAAGATAAAGATAATAAACTAAGTAACAGTTCTAGTTTAAAAGGAAATAAAGGAAAGATAAAACTCGCATAGAGTACTGTTTGACTGTTTGCTTTGATTATTTGATTGTGATTGTTTGCACTTGTTTTAAATTGATGTGATTAGGTTGAAACCCTAATCCTATCTCAACTGCTAACTTGATTAGGCTGAAATCCTAATTCTACCCTTTGATCGGCCTATTCTATCTCTGTTGTGCCACTGTGAACCAATCCTGTTGGTCACAGCAAAAAGACACCTCTGTAGCGTGTAGGACACAGTAGTGAATTATTTACCCTAATCGATGCCACACGCTCGGTCATTGTCGGTACACACTATCTGTCGCCCCTTATTTGACCCTTTATTTACCCTAATCAGCATAGGCGTGCCCAGCCTCACCTAACTGTTGTGAGACCATCAGTCCTAGACCTAAAATGGAATGTTTCCCAGCATCACCTAACTATTGTGAGAGCATCAGTCCTAGACCTGAAAGGGAATACTGCCGGTACTGGTCCTAACAAACAATCTTCTAGTTTTGCGCCCCTTGCCCAAATCCCCAGAATTGAGCCTCTATCTATTGGACACTTATTTACCCTAATCAGCATAAGCGTGTCCTAGCCTCACCTACTATTGTGAGACCATCAGTCCTAAACCTGAAAGGGAATGCTGCCGGTACGGGTCACTACTTCTATATTTGCTTATTAACTTAATCTAAGTTTTAAAATAAGCCTCTTCTGTTATTTCTGCTATATTTGCTTATTAACTTAATCCAAGATCTAAGTTTTAAAGTAAGCCTCTTCTTCTATCTCTTTGTTTCTAATTATAACCTATGTTATAATTGTTACTCTTCTATTTTCTCTTTTTAATTATAACCACTTGTTATAATCATGCTTGCAAATATCTTAAATTTTCCTATTTCAGTCCATCTATATTTTATTTTAGTTTTTCTTATTTTACATCCGATTTTTGTAAATTTAGTATTTTTCTATTTTAATCCATATTAGCGAATTCTTCTCCTTTTAATTTATTCGCGTAAAAAGGGATTAAATCTCTATAAAAAGAAGCTAACATTTACAGGCTAAATTCCAACTTAAAACAGATGTAAATAACTAAAAATAACTGAATAAAATAGCTGAATAAAAATCGACTGAAAAGAAATTCTAAAATTTACTTAAAAACTGATTGTAAATAAACTTACATAAAAACTGTCTCAAACTTGTAGAAAAACTACAACTATTGAGAATCCTATTATTTTAAATTGCTTAAAAAACTAAAATAACTACAACACACTCACTTGTGGTCCTTAGCTCTAGTCATTGGCCTTCGTGGATCCACTTATAGGGCGTAGAATATTTTTATTAAAAAGACCTTCTCCCCAGAAATTTTTTCTATTTAGGGTTCAGCCTTAGGCAATGAACCCAACTAGGAGAAAATCCGAATGAGAAAAATAGCTAGACCTAGGGTTCTATTTATAGCGTGGCTTAGGGATCTCAGACCGTTGGATTTGAAGATTGAATCTAGTGCAACCACGTCATAGGTTAACTAGGGACCCTCAGATGCAGCTACGGACGCACAAGATTTGCCCAAAAATAAAAAAACATAGTGCTCGACTCGTACCTGGACGTTTTCACGTCCAGGGATTATAGCGGGTCGACCTGAGGGGTTTATGGGTCGACCTATAGGTCGACCCAACCCCGATGAGGGTCGACCCCTAGGGTCGTTTCTCTTTTTTTCGTTTTCTTTTGATTTCTTATTTCTTTCGTAACTTCTTTATAGTAGCTCGGATTTTGACAGGTTATATATGGAAATTGATTATAAAATTACCATGGACCCAATGGTGCAAATTCCATAGCTCAATTCTGACAATTTCACAAACTTATTTAATTATTTAATTAATTCGTTAATTAATTATTATAGCTCAAATTTTGGGTCGTTACACCTTTCACAATTCTAACTCCGTGTTCCAGAGGGAACTTCATTGTAAGGCACCACTGGGCCAGTGCTATTCTGAAGTCGGCTAATGCGCGCCGTCCCAAGAAGGTGTTGTATGTTGCCGTTTCATCCACGATCATAAAAGTCTGAATGAGGGTGACCCTTCGCTCACCCTCTCCGAGTTCCATAGGTAGGTCAATTGTTCCCACCAGTTGTTAGGGTTCACAGTAAACCCCTGAATCTTTTTTTGGCACGCGGACACACTTTTCATGTCAATTTTCATTTGATCGAAAGTGCATTTAAAGAGAATGTTAACAGAGCTGCCGTTGTTAACCAACGCCCGCCGAACTACAACAGGTCTAATTCCTACTATTACTACCATCGGATTAAGAGTTGGAGCTTCGATCCCTTCGGTGTCCCGATTTCGGAACACAATATCGTCATTCAAGATCCTTTGCATCTTAACTGGAGTTTCGTCTTCCACAGCCAAACATGAATCCTTAGGAGCGTGCTTCAATGAACTTGCATATCACTCCATTTCCCTCCAACTTCTTTGTGCGGGATGTGGTCCCCGGATATTGTTCCGATAATAAGCCTTTGTCCAGTTCGTTTCAACCCTTCTCCGCTGGTTCCAGCTTGATTCCTTCATTCTTTTGGGTGCTGAGGAGTCGTAGATTGATCGAGGTTTTGTGGCTGTTTTACGTACCGCTGGAGTTTGTTGTTTTGGATCAGTTCCTCGATGAGATTCTATATGTGGCAGCATTCCTTCGTATTGTGGCCATGTGTCTCGTGGAACCGGCAGAACTTCCCTGGGCGCTTCTGCTGCTCGGTCGCCTCCTTTTTGGGTGGCTTTTTGCATTCCTCGGTTCCTTGAATTGTGAGAAAAATGTTTTTCGGTGTGTCGCTCAGGGGAGTATAGCCTTCAGGCCTAAACCCTTTGAGCTTTTTATTGTTGCCATTACCATTCTTCTTATTGGATTTTTGACATTTTCTCTTTGAATTCCCGTCTTTCCTCATGGTTCCTTCAGTAGTTCGAGAAGTGTGCGCATTTTGATTCATTGCTGCATCACTTTACCCAGCATTTGTTGGTTGCATGCTAGTAGACTTCCCTTCCAATTCCTATGCTTCCTCCAACCTTAGGTACTGACTTGCTTTGTGATTGAAATCTTTCCTGGTGGTAGGTTGCTTCACTTTATCCACTTTCCGAATTCAGTTTTCGGGTGAATTGCACGAACTAATGACATAAAAACCATGTCTTCATTGGGGTTGCTTACTTCCGTTACCATGGTGTTAAACCTGTTCATGAAGGACTTTAGTGATTCGTTACGCCCTTGGAACAACCTGGATAGGGACATAACATCTTTTGGCTGTGCAGTATGGAGTCTGAACTGATCAGGGAACCTTGTCGCTAGTTGGTCAAAGGTAGAGAAAGATCTTGGTGGAAGCCTAGTGAACCACATTGACGCAACCCCTTCGAGAAAGATGGGGAAACATCTGCATCGAACAGCTTCAGAGGCATTCGCTCCGTCCATATACCAACTGTATTTGTACAAGTGAGGCTTCGGGTCCTTTGTTCTGTCATAGGACAGAATAGTTGGCATTGTGAACTTTTCTGGATATCTCTCATTCAGGATTTCATCGGTGAAGGGAGTCCGGCTTGGCGTAGATCCCCAATCATCATTTCTTCTATCCTTATTCTCTTCCATTAATCGTTTAACCATGTCCGCTTGTATGCCTCTGATGTTCGGTAGTCCTTTGGACGGCGATCAGTCACTGAGCCAAGTGTTTCACTTTGCAAACGGTCTTGGTGAGTGGGCTGAGGGCTAGGCTCTCTTGTCTTCGGGAGAGCCACTCCTGCAGGGTCCCGTTGGCTTGCAGTTGGCCTAACTGGAGCAGTTTGGGTATTCCTTGCAATATCAAATGCATTGGCGTCTTCTTCTAATTTGTCATCTGGCTCTCCGTCCTCTGAGTCGGAAAGATCCATAGCTATGTCTTCTACGGTGGTCTTCGCCCCTTGACTCAAATTCAGAATAGGTTGCCTTGTGGCATACAGAGTACTTGCATTTCCGTCCACGTTAAGTCCTGTTGTCACCCTTTTTTGTGGCTATTTTCTGTTTCTTCAATATAGACCAAAAATGGAGGAGTTTTCTTATTCCATAGCAGTTGCAGGTTCGGGCATAGTCCTTGGAGCAGGATTTGACTATAGGGTTAGGAGAGCGTTAAGCTTATCCATTAGAGCCTTTTGGCTACTCTCCATCTTTTGGTTGATCTCATCAACCATTTTATTTAACTCATCCCTTGTAACAACTTCATGCTGACTGGAGGAGGCAGACACCTAATTCCCTAAGTTAGCACCATTCACTTTGGTTTGTTGGGGATTAACATCTTCTCCAACTACTACTGCCCCTATAGACCTTCCAGAGGCAGTTCTTCTTCTTCCAGGAGCCATTGATTCCAAACAATGGATTCTTCAAGCAAGGATTAAGGATCTAACTTCTAGACCTATGTCATCCAAAGTAGATAGCTAGATCTGGATCCTGAGTTGGACCTTCTCAATGAAAGCACCAAAATGTTGACCCAAAAAATGGACCCGCACCCTGGTTAGAGTTTGAAAGCACCAGCCCTGTTCTGACAAAGCAATATCACAGATCACAGATATAAAGAAAGAATAATAAAATAAAGTAAACAGAGAATTTTTATAGTGGTTCGGCTGTTAATGAAGCCTACGTCCACTTTATAGTTTTATTATAGACTGATTGTTGTTACAACAGATGTTTGATTACAAGGCTTTATTATTTTCTAGCTAGATTGAATCTCCAGAGTTGGAATCCACTAGAGAATCACAGTGTATTCCTTTGGAGATTGTTGTGTGGGAGGTAGAGAGTGAAGAATAATTCCAGCAGAGCTTCAGCAACCAGTCCGGAGAAGATCCAGTTTATGTTGCAGGTAGGATGGTATTTATATAGGTCAAAGAGCTTCTGGGCCAGGCCACTCCATCGTCGGCTCGCAGGTAGGTAGGAAACGACCCTAGGAAAGTTTGGCTTGCAAAACGAGGCAAAGCCATGGGTCAATGGCGACCCATAGAGTTGGCTCGTTTTGCGAGCCAAGGTCTTGGCCTCCTTTCATAGTATTCTTTGGCTGTCTTGTTGGAAGGTTTATAGAGAGGCATAGGTCGCTGATGGTTCAACCACTTAGGATTTTTCTGGAGTTTGGAATTGGAAATGTTTCCATAGCCATTTATCGTAGTTGTTACGTTTCGATGGCAATTCATTAGTTATTTACGTTCAGTCACTGATTGGACTAAGAGAATGCTGATCTCTCCGCTTCGTTGATCTTAGTCGTTGTCTTAGCCATATAGCTTGGCCCTTGTTGATCCATTATCTCAGCATTTCTGGTTATGTCCTGAACCATCCTGTTTACATGAGGTTGTTCTTTTTTCTGTTAGTTTCTGCTGGGTTAAAAACCCGGATAACAGCTATCAACATGCCTAACAAGCAAGGTTTTAAATATCGCTCATCTCGGCCGAGATCTCGGTCGAGATCTTGTTTTCAAGCCCGAGCGATTCAAAATAGGCTATTTCGTTTGAATCTCGTCTGACCCAAATCTCGAACGATATTTCATTATCCCGTCTAGTATCTTGGACGAGATTTAACAACGAGATATCGGCCGAGTTATTGAATTTTGGAAAAAATCAACTCTTCCGTATTGGGTTGGCTCGTCCTTTACCTTAATTAAGCCTTCTTAATTGTACTTATTTTAACCCTTATTTCTTTTATAAATCTCATTTAATCTTCGTCTCTTATTTTATGGCAGTGACGAGTGTAAGAAGATGATAAAATCTACATCGATTATGGTAAGTATTTCACTTTATGATTTTCATTTAGGTTTCTGATCCAAATTAATTTACATCAAAATTAAATACTATAATCAGACATAGAATATCTTAATTCTACTTGTAGACTTTTGTATTTGAAGTTATAAAATTAAGATTTCCCTTGCAGCACTATAAATCATAAAAGATAGAAATGAGACATTAAATTGTGTAGGAAAGTTAATTGAATGATCAAACAAAGTAAATGTGCATATGTTATGGTTTGTTTCTTGTCTACTTTATCTCATATGATATTATATTGAACATTATTCATGAAATCTAGTTATTTGTTTATTTTACATGATACAAGTGATATTTTTCCTTACTAAATTACTAATGATAAGCGTGTGATATATTCATGGTAAGTGCATAATGTTTTCCTTAAGGTAGTGACTAGTATTATAAATTTAGGTGTATGAAAACTAATTTTCGACATGACATATACTCCGAGATAACTCCAAAATGAATTTTAGAAATCGAGATGTAAATCCGAGATGGACAACCGAGATCCACTCATCTCGTTCGAGATCTCACCCGATACGAGATAAGCTCTCTAAATTCTTAGAGATGAGACGTAACCGAAATCCGAGATTTAAAACCTTGCTAACAAGTAGCGATACCCCTGCATACAATATAAAGTTAATAATAGAAAGACCCCCAATCCTATAAAACTAAGGTCTGTAATAAAATAAAACAAAAACACTATAATCCATTAAAAAAGATAAGTGATCATATCCTCAAATCAACTAAATCCTTCCTGATCATGAGCACATCTAAAGCTGCAAAAAAGATTATACAAAAAAGTGTTAGACTAATACAAATATGTGTATGTAAACATATTTACATATGTTTATATACATCTATATGAAAAAATAATAAAACAAGTAATATAATGAATAAGCTAGAGAATAAGCAGAAAAAAACTACAATATAGATCCAAATACGAGAATATGGCCTACTCATTCCTCAAATAGATTTATGGGCAAACATGTTAATGGATGGAATCAACTAAACACTGGGAATGAAAACTACAACTTCTAAACATCAAATTTTTAGGAAGAAACCTATGTTCAAGATCATAATAATCATAATCTAACTAATTATCTAAATATAATATAGCATTAGATTCATTAGCATACATCTCAACTAATAAGGTATTTAAAGTGCTATTGTTTTTCTATTATTACATACTACATTTTTCTTAACTGAATTAATACAAAATTTAACTACATTAAGGTAATAATTGAAATTAATGTTATCTTTATTATTACTAGGTTTTGGCATCTAGTTGAAACAAAATAATGCAATTATATATATTAAATTATTTGTTGGAGTATTTATATTATTAAAAATCCTTTGATTCCTTTCATACCATATATACCAACATATTATAGTAAAAATGGTATATATTACTAATCTATGAAATCCTTTATATCTAAACCTAAGACTAGTTCATAATTAAATTCAATATTTGTTATATTAAAGTAAAAAAAAGTTAAGACAATTATTAAGAATATATTTAGTGACGTGACATTCAAAATATAAATGTGATATATTTTCTATTATCATATCACAGAAAAACATTTATTATCAATAGCTATATTTTTCTTTTTAATAATTCTATAGTATTTAATTTCTAATGTATAATTAACCACATATGAACTTTTTCTATGGGAGGACTATTAGCTTTCTAAATATATTTAAATATATTCGATTTTGTTCTCGAAAAATTTAGAAAATTATTGGAGTGCGATGAATAAGCTTTACTCTTATCCCATCACCATATTTTAATGTCATTTTCTGTAAAGAACGGGGATTTTCGACCCTCGAGAATTGACACTAATACGTCCACTATATTGCATGCTGAGCATTCAAGTGCTAGAAAAACCGACCGTTAAAGGAAAGGAAGGAGATAGAAGATAAGAAGAAACTAAACAAACGCATAATCTCACAACGCAACGGAATACTTTATATTTTAGTCAAGTAATGATTTACAAAGTCATTTCCAAATTGATACATCAGAGTCATACCAATACAAATTCTACCTTAGGACTGTTATAACAGCATGTCCCTACCTAACTGATATAATATACATATAAATAGTGGAAATAAGACAATAACTGGATATCGATGAAGCATCTTGCTCCTAGCTCCTCCAAAATGAATCCGTGGAAAACCCGAACTACTTAGCTACCCGTACAAATTTGAGCACCCAAGAGTTTTAGGAAAAGAAAATAAAACTCCGGGTCAGGCATGGGTCTAGTGTGAGTAAATTCTAAACAACTAAATTATTACTTTTAAAAACTCTTTAAAAATCAAGGGTATCTCGTACGACCACGCCGCATATAAACACGGACGGGTTTTTACCACATGATAACCAAAACACTTTTATAAAAAACCCAATGATATTATAATTATGTTTAACGGTTCTAGTAAATATATAAAATACCCGAAATTGTTACATTATTAAATTATAGCATAATAGGTATACAACTAAAATCGATGGCACTTATTTGAAGTTGGGTTTCCATACAATGAGTGGGTACTAGGGTGCCGCCCGCCATAGTGCATCTTTAGATAAACACACCAAGAACCTCACCTAGAATCCTTACCAACACAAGACTGGCCTACCCCTTGCTGGATAGTACTGAAAACATCACCACCATGGTTGGGATCAGCAACCGTACCAAAGCATACAAAAATGGGTCAAATATCAATTCTAGATTTGTTGATGACATACCCTAATGGGTGCGACCCACATGGCCTTGCTACATCTTCCATGTATTAGTCATTCCAGGTTGATGAGGCCTGAGGCTATATTTTACCTTTTTATTTGCAAACCCACTTGGAATTCTAACACTGCCCTCCAAGCATCAATGCAATACTAGCATTCATCTATACAAGTTGCTCAGGATAAGGACAAACCAAAGGCACTACTTCTACTACATCCATTTTGGAATCACCCTCAGGATTAATAGCAAGTTGCCCTTGCACTTTAAGGCCCCATCTTCGATTCCATATTCTTCAAGATGTCTTCAATTCAAAACGCTTGATTTGGATCAAAGTGGTTTTCAGAAAACATATCCGATCTCGGTCTCTTCAAAACAACTTTCGTTAATTTCCGGTAAACTCAACCCCGATTCTTTAGGAAATAAGCAGACAAAAGATAAGAGTGGAGTTCACCTCCTAATCGTTTGTGGATGGATTTCCTTATCATTTATCCGAGAAGACCACAACAAGATTTATATGCATAGTACAACATCATTGGGGATGACTATGCCATATAACTCACATGTTTCTCCTAGATATTTCCAAAGTATGTTTAGGTCTAGATTTTGATAGTTGGTTATTTAACTATCAAATGAACAATCATTCAAACATTGATTCAATTCCATATGGGATCCACTAAGCCTTTATTAATTCAGCTTTAATTAATAAAACCATTTTATAAAACTTGATCAAAAGTTCTTTAAACAACACTATTTCCAAAACCCTTACTTCCCCTTTTTACTTGGAAAATATTAATACTTATCTAAGGGGTATAAGTATATTATCAAAACATTTGAAAAATTCCTCCTGTCAAATTTCTTTTTGAAAACATTACTTACTATAAACCGATCCACTTATCCTCCCTTTTAAAAGCTCACTTCACATTTAAATACCTTTATAAATTTCCAAAATCAACTTATAAAACACTTTTATAAGTTTACAAGTCAATTTATAAAACCTCTTTACAAACCTCTGAATTCATTTATAAAACATTTTCCCATTTAAAACACCTTTGATAAATCTTCTTTAAGAAATATCCTTTACAAAATTCATCCTTTTAAATCACTTTAAATAAACCTTTTTACTTAATACAACCCATTTTTATAAACAAGTTATTATTTATAAATACCTTTATAAAATAATAATATAACTTCAAAAATCATTTATAAACCTTAAACCCCAGATTGATTAAAGAATCGACGTTAATTCAAAACCATACTTTATAATTTCCAAATGTGGCTTAGCAATCCTAATGGTAGTAATTTAAGTTACCATTTAACATCAATTTAACTTTCAATTCACTTAACCATTTATTTATATAAGTCAACATATATGTAAATGCAATTCATATCCAAATCAGAGAATAACATGTCAGTACAACTCAACTAGCATATACATGTCCAAATAACATAGTAGCAGGATGTCGATTTGTTCTGGTAAATAGATGTCCATACAATTCACTACTTATAGCAAATGGGAATTTATTCTACTAAACATATGTTGACACAATAAACAATTACATTATAGTAGAATGGGCATTCATTCTGCTATAAGATGTCCAAACAATCAAACAATCAACTTATAGCGGAACATAGATTTCTTTTGCTAACACATGTCCACACAATCAAACCATTTACATAACTCTTTCACAATTGTTTGTCTACTTAATGGTACAGACATTTGAATCTCTAGTGTTCAAAACCATCTTTGATAAAGAAGTACCTTCAAAGCAATTTGGTTCTTGGAAAATAAGAATTAAAACTTAAAACTCACTTTTAGAATAATTAATTATAAGTTAAACCCTTTATTAAACCATAGCTAAACTTAATTAAATCTTAACTTAATTTAATTAATAATTAATAAATAATAAACCTTAAATAAATAATTAATTATAAATTAAAACCCTTAATTAATTTATAATTAAAAATAAATCAAACACTTGATTAATAATTAAAAATAATTAACCCAATAATTAATTAATAATTAATTAAAAATAAATCATATACTTAACCCATAATTAATTAAAGATTAATCTTGCTAAAAAGAAAATTTATTTAAAATAAATCTTACTTTTAAAAGATAATTAATTAGTACTATTCTTTAATTAATTAAAATTAACGAACCTTGTTTAATACTTAGTTAATTATTATTATCGAAACTAGTTAATTAATAATTAATTATTAAATTCTTAATTAACTTTCCTTAGTCATTATTATTAAGTTTTAAAACATTCAAAACACTTTAAAATATAAAAACTTAAATTTTCAAAAATTGGACTTTTGATCGTACTGCATCCATAATGACTATCATTATGGATACCATAACTTTTAAACTTTTTTAGCTTGCTAACTTGACAACTCAAGTTCACCACTAACTTTATTCACTAGTTTAGTTCACTAACTTTTAGCTTACTAACCTTTAGCTTACTAGTTGCTTACTAACTTAACTTCTCAAGTTTAGTTTCAAACTTACTAATTAGTTTACTTCTCACTTACTAGTTAGTTTCCATTTGCTAACTAGTTTGCTAACTAACTTTCCATATCACTTCCAAACACAAACAAAGATCACAACTTTAGCCTCTCTTACCATCGATTCAAAGTCTAATGCTAAATCACAAGTTAGCACATACATATACATCCACACCATAATCCAAACAACAACATCATATATACAACCATACAAAAATCATATATAAAGGTAAATTCTTTCCTAAAAATTAGAAGTTTATTCACCGGAACTTACTAACTTGAAGCAAACTCTTTTGAAAACTTGAAATACTTAAGAACTTGCAAAGCTGGAAAACCATAAAAATCAACTCGAAAATGAGTCATCTTCTGTTCGATTTTTGGCCATATTACTCTTGGAATTTGAAAATGTGGTCAAGAAAAAATTCTTGGAAATTCATTTCTCTACAATTTAAAAAAACAAATCACTCAAATTTTCTTTCTTTTGAGGGAGATATGGTAAAAAGAAGGAGTGCTATTTTCGGGCTTGAAAATATGGGTTTGAAAATGAGTCAGAAAGAAATGTATTTTTGACCAACAAATAGTCGAAATTTGGAAAAGTGGTGTAAATTAAAATTGTATCCATCTCAATTCTCTTGAATCTGAAAAGAATAATTTCTTGATTTTGTATAGTTTAGAGGAAGTTATGGTCGGATGAAGTGTGAGTAAAAATGGAGGAAGTGGAGTATTGAAATGGAAGAAGGAGATATTCAAAACAAGTTTGAAAACATTTTAAACAATTTAAAACTTTCGATTTTTAAAATTTTAAGACTACTAAGAAGAAGCCATTAAAATGTTCCATGGAGCTTTAAGAAGTTTGAGAGAAAAGGAAATGAAATAAAATGAAAAAGAAAATGTGAAAATTAGTTTTATATGAAATAAATATGCTAAATTACCAAACTAACCCTCCAACACTACCCTCCATTCCCCCTTATGCCATGTCACCACCCTCCACCTCACCATGTACCTCACTCCACTCTTATGTCCCCCTCCTCATCACATCAAATGCAACATGTATTTATGACTTGTACTTTATGTTGCATAAGGTATCTTTATATTATATATTATACTTTTTAAAATAAAAAATTATCTTATTTAGAAATACATACATATTTAAATGTGCATACATGTACATTTACATATAGACATGTATAAAGCAATTTTATAAATGTGGTTATGTGTATACAAAAGTGTTACAAAAACTCCAACAACTTTTAGCCGACCAAAAGTCGAAAATTCGGAAAACGAATTCCGTTCGCATTTTCAATCTTTCTTCAAACTAATTATTTTTGTAAACAAAATTTGAAAATTATTTCACCGTCATTAATTATTATTTAAAAGAGTTTTATTTTCATTATAATAAGTATTATTTGAATACTTAAAATTAATTAAATATTCGCAAATCAAAGGAGTGAAATTCCGGGTCATTACATTTTCATTATCGATGTTGTATAATTCTAATTTACCATATAGTAAAGCAAATTGGGATAACGTATTTCAACTAACGTACGATTATAAATGAATTTTTTAAATAAAATATTTTAAAATAAAATTAGTTAAAATGTATACATATATTGATATGTGTATATATATATAAAGAAGCTATAAATGTTATCGTTAATTATTTATTTTAAATTGTTTAAGATGAATAGTATGAAATTCCATAAATAATATATATATATATTAAATTAATTAAAGTTGATTTGATTAATAAAACTATAATTAATTAAATATGATTTCACTAATGGGAATTAGAATTAATTAAATATTAATTAATAATACGTGTGTGTGTATATTATGTAAGTTAATTAAATTATAACAATTATAAACAAATTAACGTTATATAACTATACATGTATAAAATAATATATGTGAAACTGAAATAAACAGAAAAATAGATTTTTGGAACAAGTATATATATAAAGTACATAAATCATGATTTCTGATGTGTTTGACATTTGAATTACGAGGGTATTTCATAAGAAATGCATTATTCCTTAAATCGATATGTATCTATATGTATTAAATTACATAGAGCATAATTTCAAATATATACATATATACATGGTTATAAAAATAAAATAAAATAAAACCTTTTTTCAAATTTTGAATATTATCATGTACATATTTTAACAAAATTTTAAATGTAATAATACACTAAAAAAATAAAATTTTGTTTTAAAAACCCCTTAAAATAATATTTAATTCAATTTTTTTTAATTTATGGTCGTAACCTATATACATTCATTCATACATACATACATACATATGCATATATATTTTTTTAATGCAAACATACATGCATATAGACACACACGGATATATATATATATATGTATATGTATATGTATGCATATTCATCCAATATTACAACATAGACATTTATGGATTTGTGATAATATACTTACAATCTAAGGTAAACGAATGACATAATAAACAATTATATGTATATATAAACGTAGATAAAGTTAGGACATTACTATGGCCTAAGGTTAGATTGAACATTGAATCATTTAACTCTGCTAGAATCTGAATTCAATTCCTTTAAAGAAAGTTACCAGACTGAAAGCATCACACACTGAATCCCTATTTTCATTTAATTTTTTGTCTTAATTTCTAGAAATAATGGAGGAGGTTAGGGGGTAAGGTCAGCTAGATATGAAAGAGGAAGGAGGAAAAAAACAACTATGGGAAAAGTGGATGAGGGATAGAGGAGCTAAAAGTGGATTCGAACCCACTATTTCCTCTTACTATTTCAAACCCTTTTTGAATCAATATCCAACCCCATGTTCAACCTCTTATGGTCAACCATATATGCCTATATTTCGGTCTCCAAACAGCTTCAAGCATGATCGAATAAATATGCATCTAAATCTAATTTAAACGCACATTGATATCGTATATCAATATGTGTGTATACAACTTTTATACACACACTATTTTCAACACAAAATAAACATTTATAACTAATATTTCATAAATATTAATTAATTTATTTCATTATAACAATTATTATCAATTAAATCAGGCGGTAGTCGGAGTATTCCACGTTTTAGTTGTGTGACCCTTATATATAAATTCGATCAGCGGTTAATATCGAATAGTTTGGATATTAACGTTAACATGTCACCTTATATGCTATCCCAATTGATTAGAGTTGCAACTGTGTATGTTATATGAAATAATGTCGTGACATGGCTGTTATAACTAATTTGTGAAAATGGGGATTTCGGATTTTGTTTGGCGTGCGTGACCTTGTGTATAACTCATATGCCCCATAGAATACGACTCAACACATTCATTTATATTCTATTGCACGATTATAATCACAACTAGATGTCTTGCTTGACTCAAAGTTTTGTTTTGTGGCAACTCCTCGGGTCAAACTAAGGTTGTTCTACGGGTTTGATATGACTATATATGCTTTGTGGGCTGCGATATGGAGTTGGAGCCGATGATGATGACGAGTAACTATTTTGTTTATCATTATTATGTTGTATTGGTCGATGTGATGTATTCATGTGATGATTTGTGTGTATATATGTATATATGTGAGAAATGTATAAGATATTCAGATATGATATCAATTCATTATTTTATTCACTCTCATTCTGTTAGTTGGATAATTTTTATCTATCTATAATATTATATTATTCAAGTTTATAACTCATATACATTGGTATGCGTTGAGATGAGATACATATTATATCGGATGTATTCAGGTATTGAAACGTATCCATGTTGACCTAAAGTAGTGTGTAACAGCCCGTATTCTAAGCATCAAAGGATCGTACAATTTTTATATTATTTTCATACGAGGTTGTATGGTTCTAATATTTTGGAAAATGACTCTTAGGGAGATTTTCCACATCTTTGATTTTTGGCAAATTTATATGTGACCATTTTGACCCAATAAATCTTGTATGGACTATAACTTTTGATAAAAAAAATGGGTTAGGGCTTGAAACCACTTTCATTAGATCTCGATGATGGTTTCTCTTTCCGTAGAGTGGTCATATTAAAGAAATGTACTTACCATTTTCGAGTTATGGCTATTTGAAGTTTTCCTTGATTTTGAGCAGCTTAAGTTGGTAATTAGGGTCATTTGCTTTCATGTCCATAACCATTTCAGTTTTGGGGTATGTGAAGGCTGATGGGATCTCATCCCTATCATTTCATAACTCCCAAAAATAGTTAAAAACCTCCATTAACCTCTATTGACCAAAAGGTAACCCCTAAACATACTTTAATTAGCCAAATTACACCATTAAGAGGGGATTAGTGTGTTTAGCACTTGGGATTAGATATTTGCTATTGGAAGAGCCTTGGATTTTGTGTCTTCTACTTTTCTTAAGGATATTTGGGTTTTGCTTTGGATTAAGGCAAGTGATTAGATTTTTCATTTACTAATTATGTCATTTTACACCCTAAAGGATATTTAAAAAATTATTTTAAAATATAAAAAAGTTTTTAGATCATATTACACCATATATGTGAATTTTAGATGATTTGGACTTGATTTGCAAAAACATGTACTTATGTATCCCTTAACATGTACTTATGGATCCCTAACCTTCACTTTTGATTTAGATTTCTTTAAAATGATATATTTGGATGTTTGGCTATGTTTATATAATGAATGTATGATTGTTTGATGTTTGAATGGTTGGAAACACCGATCGAATGGTGATTTAGTTAAGAAAGGACTATGGATCAGCTACGATCCATAAACCCTACCCCGAACTGGACGCGATCGATGTGGGGCAATGAGGATGGTCTCATAACACCAAGTTTCAAGCCATTTGGAGCTCACATGGTCAAGACATGGGTATGCAACACATGGATCAGTGGGAATTCAAAGGCATGGATCGGTGGGAATTCAAAGGCACAGATCGGTGGGACTCAATAGCATAGATCAGTGAAACTCAAATGGATAAGTGGAGTAGCTTGGAGTATCGATCAGGGTATGGGAACGTGGAGGAAAGAGAGTGGAGCCAACATCAAGTGATTTTGCTTAGTATGGGTTCGACCCAATCGATCGGTACCAATCTATAAGGGTTTGACCATTTCATTTACAAATCATTCTTAAGTATGAAGGAGTGCACTGGAGATTGAAATTAAGTGAGGGATTGGTCTATATGGATCGATAACTATACATGGAGGTTGGTCCAATCAAGGCACGATCGACGGTGGGGCATGGGAAGGTGTGCACGAGTTCATGTGTGAAGTGTGGGATCAGTAGCGATGATTCGATGGCCATGGATTGGTGGGGATGGTTCGGTGGGGATGGTTCGGTGGGGATGGTTCGGTGGGGATGGTTCGGTGGTCGTGGATCATTACCTATCCATGAGCTTTATTCCAAACTTGGTGCTATCGATATGGGGTGACAAGGAAGGCCCTATGAGACTACACTTCGAGTTTTAGATCGTTTAGAGTTTGTATGCTCGAGCTATAATCATTTGAAGATGGATAGCAATATTTCATGATGCAGAGTAGCTGGATTGAAGGAATTTTTAGAGGAAGGTTACGGGATGCATGATGAAATTCTATGACTAACGATGGCTGTCTAGAATAGTTCTCAACTGTGATGACTTCAGACAGGAGTCGTGAGGATGGTTCTTGGATGAGCTCTTTTATGGATGATGTGTGCAAAGAGATTGTTGATATTCGTGGTGTTTTGATGTGTATTAATAAAGCAAGGGTATGTGAGGACGCTTACGTGGGTTTGCGATGATGTCCCCAGATCACACGATGTTTCGATCTGTTTACTCTGGACTGATACGATGATAGTCTAGTTCCTGGTCGACCGAGTGGTATTAATTCGAGTACCGGGAAACCGGGGACATAGAGTAGTCCCTGACTATTGCGATGGGGTCATATGTGTATCATATATCCAATGCACTGAGTGAGTGAATGTGAGGATGGATAATGGATGTTATGTTTGCTTGATTGTTTTATCACCTTAGGGATGTCACACGATGTAGATACTTTGACACCCTTAGTACTATGACATATAACTCATCCATGATGACTATCATACAATAGAGTATACCTTTTATATATGCTAACTCTTTGGATGCAGGGACAGATCAAGTATAATTTTTCATACAATTTGTCCTAGTTTATTACCTTTATAGTATTTGAGATTTCTACCACTCACACCAGACTGTTGTCTGACTTAGGGTTTTATGCTTTGCTTTCTATTACTCTGGGTACTCTTAAATTAGTCAATTAGGGATATTAGGTCTGGTGAGCATGTGGTGCTGGACGGGTGGTAAGCAGCAGGTTATTCTCATATTATTATATGTACTCATTTATTATTCCACTGCATAGCACTATATTTTAAATTTTGACTTTATTTTATTTTAAATTATTTTAAACTTGTTCTATTTCAAACATTTCATTTTAAATATAAATGTTGACTATTAAGTGATTTATAGTTCAAACTAGTATAAATTGGATATTTCACTGAAAAGTGAATTTCTATTGAAACTGGTCAAACTTTGACTTTTGAATTTTGAATTTAAATATTTCAAATTCTTAAATTTTATCTTTTATTATGAAAATAGATTTAATTCCATGGATACAGCTTTTCGTTTCGTTGGAAACGGAGTTAAATTGTGAAAGTTATGTATATTTCAATATTGTGTGTAAACTGATGTATTTAGCAATATTGTCTATTTTAAATTATATTTTATTTGTCATATTTTGTTCTAATATGTGTTAGTATTTTATTTTATGTATAATTTTGTCTTTTAAATAATTTAAAGTGATTATATAATTTTTCCAAAGCGTATTGAATTTATTTTCTATTTTTAAAGGCTAGTTTCTATTTTTCTGCTATTTTCTTCAATTAAATTATATTTAATTAAAATTTATTTATTCATTTTGTGAATGCATTTTTATTTTATGTTATTATCTTTGTTTATAAATGTTTTACAAGTCCATAAACTTTTTCCAAAGTCCATTGCATTTATTTTTCATATTTTCAAGACTAGTTGCAATTTTTGCTGTTTTACTTAATTAAATCTTATATAATTAATAATTAATTTATTTTTGTTTATTTACTAAATTTTCGTATTTTATCTGAGTTTATATATATATTTCAGTTATATAAAACTTAAAAAGAAATTAGAGGAAATATGAAAAGTTTTAAACTATTGAAATTCCTATGGCTTTTCACCTCCCGACCTTTCACTTTCTCAACTCCTCTCTTCAATGTTTTTGGCCATGCATACCCTATTCTTTTCAGCGGACTTCTTTTCATTTTTTTTCACGCAAACACTTCTCTTTCTCCTCCAAAAAAAATCACGGCCATGGCTTCAAAATTTTGGGTAAAAAATTCCTTCTTTCTTCCTTGTTTTCTATGTTTTTTCTATTGAAACTGCATATGCTCTCTACCTTCATAGTTTGGTTCCTCCTCCTCCAGGCTTTGGCCGACCACCACGACCCCCTTCCTCTGACCATCACCCATCCTAGCAACCCTCCTCCTCAGGCCTAACCAATCCAAGTCCAAGATCTACACAAAATCCACCAAAAACCATCACAAACTATCACTTATGACCTAGAATTGTCATCTCCTCCTTCTACCACCTTTTGCCACCACTACCTCCACCACCACCACCTCTGACCTGACCTTCCACCACCTCTGGCCCACACTCCAGCCACCACCTGACCACCACATACCATGGCTAAGCCACATCAGCAAGGGGCCGAACCCTATGGTGCAACAAAAGCCACACTTTGCCTTGAAACCCTTTGGTATTCCATTTGCCTTCAACACCTTGTAACTTCCACTCACCTTCATCACCTTGTAGCCGCACCTTTTCCAGACCATACCTGATCCAAACCATGCCTTTAGCCGTGCCATTTCAGATCTGGAGCTGAAGCATAGGTGGTAGGAAGCAAGTGCAAACACTTTGACTTTGTTTATGCATCCATTTCTAGCATTGTTTATTGAATTTTTGGGTTGAAATCTTATGTTGTTTGTAATTGTTTGGTTTGAATGTGACAAGGCAATTAGCTTTGGCTCTCCCACACTCAAATAATTATCGTGCTCTCGTGCCTCTGGAAATCTTTGTTGTGCGTTTGTGGTTGTCATCTCCAGCTTGAACAAGTGAGTAATTCTCACCAGACAATGTGTACTTATATAACTAGTAAACTGACACCATTTGAATCTGTAAAATTATATCATCCTGTTGTAACTGTTATATTATGATCATATAATGTTTACCCCTGTTATTACATATGTTATATCATCTATTACTGTTATCTCATGCTATTCTGTTTATTTATATCAGTTTATCACACTGCAAGTTCCCTGTAGATTAGAATCACTATGGGTTGAAATGATACATACCCGAACGGACTTTAGAATAAGGAAAAATCGTTATGGGCTGAAATGATAGGCCTGAACGGTTTTTATTTATTTATTTATATTACTTGGGATTGCGGGTTTGAAATGATAAAACCCGGTTTTTCTTTGTAAACTGCGGATTGAAATGATACATATCCGTATCACTTGACCTAGGCTAGAAAATTATATACAGACCCGTGGTTTATATATTTTTCTGAAATTTTTAAAATACTTTTTTTAATGTAAATATTATGGTATTTTGATTTAAATTTCATTAAAATGATTTCTATAAAGTATTTGTGATTTTCTACAAATTAAATAAGTGAATTAAGTAAATGGTGAAGTAGAATTTGAAATATAAGTTAATTTTGGAATTTATGATTTTGTTTATAAATGGAATTTTTGTAAAGTAAGAAAATATGACAAATTTGATTTAAAGATGAATTTAATGATTTTTATTAAGTAATAATAATGTTTTAAAGGTGTTAATGATTTTGTATAAATTAAAATATGGAATAAATGAACATTTAAGCTGAATTTGGAAATATAACTTAAATTGAATTTTGTGAAATTTGTTTAAAAGTGAAATTTTAATTAAGTAAAATAAATGGAAATAAGCTATATTTTTGGAAATTTAAACTTAGTTGTTAAGTTAATAATTTAATTAAAGAAATGAAAATTTAATTGTTATTAAATTTGATTTTTGTATGGAAATTTGACTATATAAAATCATAGAAATAAAGGTATTTAAATGATTGTGTTAAATGTGAAATATATGATTTTATAAGTTAAAATGATTTATATTAAAAGTTAATTATTTGTGGAATTGTAAATAAAACTCTGAATATGATTTAACAGCATTTTGAAATGTAATGTAAAGGATATTACAGCATTGTGTAAATGTTGTAGTGTTTTAAATGAACTAAAAGGTTAATTTGAAATAAAGGCTATTATAGCACTTTGTAAGTGCTATAGTGGTTAAACTTAACATGTAAGTTAATTGAAACTTAAAAGAAATCTATTACAGCATTTAACGCTGTCTTTTGTTAATTAACTGTTTTAAACTATAACTTTACGTAGCATTTTATAAGTGCTATGGAAACTATATTTTGTTGTTTTAAATTAATTTTAATGAAAAATAATCTCTGGAAAATGATATAATTTTGGGAAATTAAATGTTAAATTTCTAAAGATAATGAAGAGATATTTAAGTGGAAGGATTTGATTTCTAATGTGAGTTTAAAATGGTATTTAAATTTAATCAAATGAATGGATTTAAATGGTATTTAAATGAATAAAAATGAATGGTGTTTTGAATAATATTTTGATATTGTGAAATGAGTTTGAAATGATACTTGATTTCTGACTTATTTAATTTATTTGATAAATGAATATTTGAAGTATATATTAATTGAGTTTATTTAAATGATATTGGATTTATGAAATGTGGGAGATTTAAAGTTTTGAAATATACTAAAGATTGAATATTGTATTTTGTGGATTTAATCTATATTGGGAATTGATAAGATTTGAAACGGTTTGTTGGTAAACTGTAATTGAATTGAAATTTGATGGTTTGAATTTAATAAGTTTGTAAATGTATAGAATTAAAAGATGATTTTAAATATATGATTTCGAAATGCTGTGATTTTCAAAGTATAATGATTTCAAATGTTTTGTTTCAAAAGAGTTATAACTTTGAAAGTATAGACTATTTGAAAGGTGAATATATGTTTGAAATGGAAATGATGTTGTTTTGAAATGAACATAGTTTTGAAATAAAATGATTTTGGTTTCGAAGTATAACTATCAAAGGTATGATATTTTGATATATAAAAATGATTTGAAATAAAGTTTGAAAAGATATAATATTTTGATGTATTAAAATGATTTGAAAAGAAGTTTGAAAGGATACAATATTTTAGAATATTGAAATGATTTGGAAATGATAAATCTTTATTTTGATAAAGACATGATTTTGAAATGATATCTTATTTTGAAGTAAAGTATTGTTTTTAAAAGTTATAACCACGGGTTATAATAACGATTGGTTGGCAAAGAGACCGGGATCGGATATGGACATACTCTCTGTCGATACCGAAAACCACTTTGACAACCGTGTACGCGGTGGAGATTCCAGAATGAAGTAGGATGGTGACGACGTTCTTAAGGTATGTTACGTGGACCCAACTCCCGTGAGTTGGCATAAGGTGGCTAAAACAGGAGCGATTGACGGACCAATGAGGTAGCACCTCTTATCGGACACACTTCTTCGATACCATTCTATTACTTGTGATTGATTTGGTGGCCACCCTTGATTGGGAGTGTTGTTCGAGGTGGGCGGTAGTGGCTGCTATGCGTCACCACTAGTCCGGATGCGTAATTGGTATATCTACCCTGGCATTGCCTAGTTGTGCCGTGTCACCTACCATATCGAGCTTTACTACGATTATGATTTTAAGATCCGACCGCGTTAAGGTTCTCCATCCCCTTAACGCTATTTTCTATATGATTATACTTTACTGATTAGACATTATTATAATAGCGAATATTACTACATAGTAGATAGTTTAACGGATCCTTAAAGAATGGGCGGTCCTAAGCATTCTTTAAGTTACTTGTACCTTATTACAGTTCACTTGAGTTGGTTTATATTATATAAGTATATATTGTCCTGACTCGAGTGTTTGTGTTTTGCTTTACGCTCGGGTCAGCCTGAGTATTCACAGATTTGGATTTCCACCTTCTGGAGATTTGAATCGCTGGAGATTATCTGCTAGTCTTGTTCTATCGACTTCAGTTATGTTGCTCTGTTCAGCTTGTACTTGGTTATCTTATTTATACTTCCGTTGTACTCTATTTCTTCTATTGTATCTTATGTACTCTGATATATTTATATAGTAGCTTCATGAACTACTATTTCTTTTACTTCCGCTGCATTATTTTACTCTGTGTCTGTGATCTGTGATTATATTTATTTACTGTATATTCTGAGATTTGCCAAATTTTAATTACAACGCGGTATTTTGAGCAATTCAACTCCGGCATGAGTGTCTACCTATACACTTATAATGGATGCGAATGGTTGAAAATATCGGGTCGTTACAGTTGGTATCAGAGCTTTGGCTTTGAGGCAAAACTCAGCATATAGAGTAGATTTATTTACAGAATCACTTTCGTTCGAGTTTGAATCTTTTCCTCTTGATTCGAATTTCCTTTTAATTTTTGGAACGTTCCCTGCGGTTCCAAAATTCATTCTTGTCCCTCACTATTCATCTTCTTTTGATTCTGGAGTATCCCATAACTCCTCTTCGAATGATCTTTATAGTGAATTGGTCGTCTCGCCAATATTCTAATGACTTGTAAAAGGGGGAAAACTCCTTTACAAATTTGCATCGATTCACCAGAGATTTATATTTATCCTTGGTTTAGATGCTAATATCTTTTGTTATTCCAAACTCTATCTCTTGAGATCGGATGTAGATTTACCCCAGGAAAATCCACATTTGCTCTTATTCATTAAGTCACGGTTGACCCGGTTAAGGTTGCCCGCGATTTATCTAAGATTATCCATCTTCATATTTTGTTAATTAATCATCTTGTCTTTGTTTCTAAACTATCTCCAACATTTTGAATTGTACTTTTAAATCTATATTTTATTATATATTGTGTTGTTTGAGTTGTTGATGTCGATTTGGGTTTCCGATCGATTCGTCTTATCAACGCTATCGATAGGATTTCTAAAACACTTTGACAGAACAAACCGATACAATATTATTTTAAAATTTGGTTAATTAAATAAATTTTAATATATAAGTAAATTTATGGAACTTAATAAATTGGTTTAAATTGATTATTTAAAATGATAATACTTGATTTATCATTTATTGTTCTACAAAGGAATTTATAAATAATTGTTTCTAAATTTATTTGGGAACTGAAATGAATTTAAAACAAGAAATTTAAAGAGTTTAATTTCCGATGGATTTCAAACCTTGTGGTTAAAATTTTTAAAAGGATATTATTTAAAGTATTTTTGAATAATTTTTTTTTGTCTCTAAAGGATTTTAAAGTTTAAAAATTAAGTGCTCTTCTCTTTGTCGCTGGAAAATAATTTCGGTGATGACTGCAGCATCATCGACGTTCATTTTCGAGTTTCGAAGTGAAGAAACCATTCTGTAGTCTTGCTACAGCTTTGTTTTGGGAAACTTGATTGATATAAATTTCTAAAATATGATTGATTTATAAAATATATAGATATATGATTTAAATTTGATTTGACAAATTATGTACATACATTTATCTATCTCTAAATGGTTTGAAAGGAATCAGAGATTTTATTCTTAAATTCTATCTTAAATAATAACTTCAAGTATAAAAAGAAAATCAAAATTTTTGAATAGATGATTCAAGCTTGAAATGATTGAATTAGGATGTTTATAGTGTATATTAATTTTAGAAAGTTTTATTTGTATAATTCTCAATTGCATTCCAATATAACTTACCTTAATTTTTAGAAGTTAACAATGTAATTGGATAATATACAATATAAAAAGTTTTTTATAAATAAAATTTGAGTGGTTATAATAAATATTATACACTTAAATTTTAGTTATAAAAAGATTAACACAGGTAAATAGACTAAAAGGTTAATTGAATAATTTACAATACAAATGATGTTAAGGGAATTAGGAATAAATTAAAACAGTTATAATAAGTGTAAGCATATTTAACATATGTGATAAAATATTTGAGAGGGATAAATTTAATTATAATTAGGAACAAAGAAGAATTAAATTTATTGAATGTTATACACTTAATTTTAATCAAATCATGATTTTAGAGATTGTTTGTTTAAGAAAATTTGATGATAAGATAATGAAATTAGAGATAGTTAAGATTTATTTAACTTGTGTAAAATTAATTATCAGTTAAGCTGAAACCATGGAAATTTCAAACCTATTATCTTATTTTGTTTTTCAAACTTATTACCTAATTTTGTTTTTCAAACTGTCTATTAGTTGTCCTTATTTTTCCTTATCTTGCTACAGACTGGTATAGGCATCTATCTATAATCTTTTTGCTTAGAAATCTTTCTATAATCTTTATAATCTTTGGTACTCATTTTAAATCTGAGCACTGCTTTCCACCCACAGACTGTCGGTCAAGCGGAAAGAGTGAATCAGATTCTAGAGGATCTTTTCGTACTTGTGTTCCTGATTCTGGAGAATCTTGGGAAGACCATCTCCACCTTGTAAACTTACCTATAACCACAGTTATCAGGTATAATTTCAATCTTTTGTCATCTTGTCTTAATCTCATTTCAATTTTATCTTTCCTGTGTTTTCCCGTACTTCATTCCTTTTCGGGGACGAAAAGTTTTGAGTGGGGGAGAGTGTAACAACCCTAGATTTTGGCCTATATTTTAAATTTTGACTTTATTTTATTTTAAATTATTTTAAACTTGTTCTATTTCAAACATTTCATTTTAAATATAAATGTTGACTATTAAGTGATTTATAGTTCAAACTAGTATAAATTGGATATTTCACTGAAAAGTGAATTTCTATTGAAACTGGTCAAACTTTGACTTTTGAATTTTAAATTTAAATATTTCAAATTCTTAAATTTTATCTTTTATTATGAAAATAGATTTAATTCCATGGATACAGCTTTTCGTTTCGTTGGAAACGGAGTTAAATTGTGAAAGTTATGTATATTTCAATATTGTGTGTAAACTGATGTATTTAGCAATATTGTCTATTTTAAATTATATTTTATTTGTCATATTTTGTTCTAATATGTGTTAGTATTTTATTTTATGTATAATTTTGTCTTTTAAATAATTTAAAGTGATTATATAATTTTTCCAAAGCGTATTGAATTTATTTTCTATTTTTAAAGGCTAGTTTCTATTTTTCTGCTATTTTCTTCAATTAAATTATATTTAATTAAAATTTATTTATTCATTTTGTGAATGCATTTTTATTTTATGTTATTATCTTTGTTTATAAATGTTTTACAAGTCCATAAACTTTTTCCAAAGTCCATTGCATTTATTTTTCATATTTTCAAGACTAGTTGCAATTTTTGCTGTTTTACTTAATTAAATCTTATATAATTAATAATTAATTTATTTTTGTTTATTTACTAAATTTTCGTATTTTATCTGAGTTTATATATATATTTCAGTTATATAAAACTTAAAAAGAAATTAGAGGAAATATGAAAAGTTTTAAACTATTGAAATTCCTATGGCTTTTCACCTCCCGACCTTTCACTTTCTCAACTCCTCTCTTCAATGTTTTTGGCCATGCATACCCTATTCTTTTCAGCGGACTTCTTTTCATTTTTTTTCACGCAAACACTTCTCTTTCTCCTCCAAAAAAAATCACGGCCATGGCTTCAAAATTTTGGGTAAAAAATTCCTTCTTTCTTCCTTGTTTTCTATGTTTTTTCTATTGAAACTGCATATGCTCTCTACCTTCATAGTTTGGTTCCTCCTCCTCCAGGCTTTGGCCGACCACCACGACCCCCTTCCTCTGACCATCACCCATCCTAGCAACCCTCCTCCTCAGGCCTAACCAATCCAAGTCCAAGATCTACACAAAATCCACCAAAAACCATCACAAACTATCACTTATGACCTAGAATTGTCATCTCCTCCTTCTACCACCTTTTGCCACCACTACCTCCACCACCACCACCTCTGACCTGACCTTCCACCACCTCTGGCCCACACTCCAGCCACCACCTGACCACCACATACCATGGCTAAGCCACATCAGCAAGGGGCCGAACCCTATGGTGCAACAAAAGCCACACTTTGCCTTGAAACCCTTTGGTATTCCATTTGCCTTCAACACCTTGTAACTTCCACTCACCTTCATCACCTTGTAGCCGCACCTTTTCCAGACCATACCTGATCCAAACCATGCCTTTAGCCATGCCATTTCAGATCTGGAGCTGAAGCATAGGTGGTAGGAAGCAAGTGCAAACACTTTGACTTTGTTTATGCATCCATTTCTAGCATTGTTTATTGAATTTTTGGGTTGAAATCTTATGTTGTTTGTAATTGTTTGGTTTGAATGTGACAAGGCAATTAGCTTTGGCTCTCCCACACTCAAATAATTATCGTGCTCTCGTGCCTCTGGAAATCTTTGTTGTGCGTTTGTGGTTGTCATCTCCAGCTTGAACAAGTGAGTAATTCTCACCAGACAATGTGTACTTATATAACTAGTAAACTGACACCATTTGAATCTGTAAAATTATATCATCCTGTTGTAACTGTTATATTATGATCATATAATGTTTACCCCTGTTATTACATATGTTATATCATCTATTACTGTTATCTCATGCTATTCTGTTTATTTATATCAGTTTATCACACTGCAAGTTCCCTGTAGATTAGAATCACTATGGGTTGAAATGATACATACCCGAACGGACTTTAGAATAAGGAAAAATCGTTATGGGCTGAAATGATAGGCCTGAACGGTTTTTATTTATTTATTTATATTACTTGGGATTGCGGGTTTGAAATGATAAAACCCGGTTTTTCTTTGTAAACTGCGGATTGAAATGATACATATCTGTATCACTTGACCTAGGCTAGAAAATTATATACAGACCCGTGGTTTATATATTTTTCTGAAATTTTTAAAATACTTTTTTTAATGTAAATATTATGGTATTTTGATTTAAATTTCATTAAAATGATTTCTATAAAGTATTTGTGATTTTCTACAAATTAAATAAGTGAATTAAGTAAATGGTGAAGTAGAATTTGAAATATAAGTTAATTTTGGAATTTATGATTTTGTTTATAAATGGAATTTTTGTAAAGTAAGAAAATATGACAAATTTGATTTAAAGATGAATTTAATGATTTTTATTAAGTAATAATAATGTTTTAAAGGTGTTAATGATTTTGTATAAATTAAAATATGGAATAAATGAACATTTAAGCTGAATTTGGAAATATAACTTAAATTGAATTTTGTGAAATTTGTTTAAAAGTGAAATTTTAATTAAGTAAAATAAATGGAAATAAGCTATATTTTTGGAAATTTAAACTTAGTTGTTAAGTTAATAATTTAATTAAAGAAATGAAAATTTAATTGTTATTAAATTTGATTTTTGTATGGAAATTTGACTTTATAAAATCATAGAAATAAAGGTATTTAAATGATTGTGTTAAATGTGAAATATATGATTTTATAAGTTAAAATGATTTATATTAAAAGTTAATTATTTGTGGAATTGTAAATAAAACTCTGAATATGATTTAACAGCATTTTGAAATGTAATGTAAAGGATATTACAGCATTGTGTAAATGTTGTAGTGTTTTAAATGAACTAAAAGGTTAATTTGAAATAAAGGCTATTATAGCACTTTGTAAGTGCTATAGTGGTTAAACTTAACATGTAAGTTAATTGAAACTTAAAAGAAATCTATTACAGCATTTAACGCTGTCTTTTGTTAATTAACTGTTTTAAACTATAACTTTACGTAGCATTTTATAAGTGCTATGGAAACTATATTTTGTTGTTTTAAATTAATTTTAATGAAAAATAATCTCTGGAAAATGATATAATTTTGGGAAATTAAATGTTAAATTTCTAAAGATAATGAAGAGATATTTAAGTGGAAGAATTTGATTTCTAATGTGAGTTTAAAATGGTATTTAAATTTAATAAAATGAATGGATTTAAATGGTATTTAAATGAATAAAAATGAATGGTGTTTTGAATAATATTTTGATATTGTGAAATGAGTTTGAAATGATACTTGATTTCTGACTTATTTAATTTATTTGATAAATGAATATTTGAAGTATATATTAATTGAGTTTATTTAAATGATATTGGATTTATGAAATGTGGGAGATTTAAAGTTTTGAAATATACTAAAGATTGAATATTGTATTTTGTGGATTTAATCTATATTGGGAATTGATAAGATTTGAAACGGTTTGTTGGTAAACTGTAATTGAATTGAAATTTGATGGTTTGAATTTAATAAGTTTGTAAATGTATAGAATTAAAAGATGATTTTAAATATATGATTTCGAAATGCTGTGATTTTCAAAGTATAATGATTTCAAATGTTTTGTTTCAAAAGAGTTATAACTTTGAAAGTATAGACTATTTGAAAGGTGAATATATGTTTGAAATGGAAATGATGTTGTTTTGAAATGAACATAGTTTTGAAATAAAATGATTTTGGTTTCGAAGTATAACTATCAAAGGTATGATATTTTGATATATAAAAATGATTTGAAATAAAGTTTGAAAAGATATAATATTTTGATGTATTAAAATGATTTGAAAAGAAGTTTGAAAGGATACAATATTTTAGAATATTGAAATGATTTGGAAATGATAAATCTTTATTTTGATAAAGACATGATTTTGAAATGATATCTTATTTTGAAGTAAAGTATTGTTTTTAAAAGTTATAACCACGGGTTATAATAACGATTGGTTGGCAAAGAGACCGGGATCGGATATGGACATACTCTCTGTCGATACCGAAAACCACTTTGACAACCGTGTACGCGGTGGAGATTCCAGAATGAAGTAGGATGGTGATGACGTTCTTAAGGTATGTTACGTGGACCCAACTCCCGTGAGTTGGCATAAGGTGGCTAAAACAGGAGCGATTGACGGACCAATGAGGTAGCACCTCTTATCGGACACACTTCTTCGATACCATTCTATTACTTGTGATTGATTTGGTGGCCACCCTTGATTGGGAGTGTTGTTCGAGGTGGGCGGTAGTGGCTGCTATGCGTCACCACTAGTCCGGATGCGTAATTGGTATATCTACCCTGGCATTGCCTAGTTGTGCCGTGTCACCTACCATATCGAGCTTTACTACGATTATGATTTTAAGATCCGACCGCGTTAAGGTTCTCCATCCCCTTAACGCTATTTTCTATATGATTATACTTTACTGATTAGACATTATTATAATAGCGAATATTACTACATAGTAGATAGTTTAACGGATCCTTAAAGAATGGGCGGTCCCAAGCATTCTTTAAGTTACTTGTACCTTATTACAGTTCACTTGAGTTGGTTTATATTATATAAGTATATATTGTCCTGACTCGAGTGTTTGTGTTTTGCTTTACGCTCGGGTCAGCCTGAGTATTCACAGATTTGGATTTCCACCTTCTGGAGATTTGAATCGCTGGAGATTATCTGCTAGTCTTGTTCTATCGACTTCAGTTATGTTGCTCTGTTCAGCTTGTACTTGGTTATCTTATTTATACTTCCGTTGTACTCTATTTCTTCTATTGTATCTTATGTACTCTGATATATTTATATAGTAGCTTCATGAACTACTATTTCTTTTACTTCCGCTGCATTATTTTACTCTGTGTCTGTGATCTGTGATTATATTTATTTACTGTATATTCTGAGATTTGCCAAATTTTAATTACAACGCGGTATTTTGAGCAATTCAACTCCGGCATGAGTGTCTACCTATACACTTATAATGGATGTGAATGGTTGAAAATATCGGGTCGTTACAGTTGGTATCAGAGCTTTGGCTTTGAGGCAAAACTCAGCATATAGAGTAGATTTATTTACAGAATCACTTTCGTTCGAGTTTGAATCTTTTCCTCTTGATTCGAATTTCCTTTTAATTTTTGGAACGTTCCCTGCGGTTCCAAAATTCATTCTTGTCCCTCACTATTCATCTTCTTTTGATTCTGGAGTATCCCATAACTCCTCTTCGAATGATCTTTATAGTGAATTGGTCGTCTCGCCAATATTCTAATGACTTGTAAAAGGGGGAAAACTCCTTTACAAATTTGCATCGATTCACCAGAGATTTATATTTATCCTTGGTTTAGATGCTAATATCTTTTGTTATTCCAAACTCTATCTCTTGAGATCGGATGTAGATTTACCCCAGGAAAATCCACATTTGCTCTTATTCATTAAGTCACGGTTGACCCGGTTAAGGTTGCCCGCGATTTATCTAAGATTATCCATCTTCATATTTTGTTAATTAATCATCTTGTCTTTGTTTCTAAACTATCTCCAACATTTTGAATTGTACTTTTAAATCTATATTTTATTATATATTGTGTTGTTTGAGTTGTTGATGTCGATTTGGGTTTCCGATCGATTCGTCTTATCAACGCTATCGATAGGATTTCTAAAACACTTTGACAGAACAAACCGATACAATATTATTTTAAAATTTGGTTAATTAAATAAATTTTAATATATAAGTAAATTTATGGAACTTAATAAATTGGTTTAAATTGATTATTTAAAATGATAATACTTGATTTATCATTTATTGTTCTACAAAGGAATTTATAAATAATTGTTTCTAAATTTATTTGGGAACTGAAATGAATTTAAAACAAGAAATTTAAAGAGTTTAATTTCCGATGGATTTCAAACCTTGTGGTTAAAATTTTTAAAAGGATATTATTTAAAGTATTTTTGAATAATTTTTTTTTGTCTCTAAAGGATTTTAAAGTTTAAAAATTAAGTGCTCTTCTCTTTGTCGCTGGAAAATAATTTCGGTGATGACTGCAGCATCATCGACGTTCATTTTCGAGTTTCGAAGTGAAGAAACCATTCTGTAGTCTTGCTACAGCTTTGTTTTGGGAAACTTGATTGATATAAATTTCTAAAATATGATTGATTTATAAAATATATAGATATATGATTTAAATTTGATTTGACAAATTATGTACATACATTTATCTATCTCTAAATGGTTTGAAAGGAATCAGAGATTTTATTCTTAAATTCTATCTTAAATAATAACTTCAAGTATAAAAAGAAAATCAAAATTTTTGAATAGATGATTCAAGCTTGAAATGATTGAATTAGGATGTTTATAGTGTATATTAATTTTAGAAAGTTTTATTTGTATAATTCTCAATTGCATTCCAATATAACTTACCTTAATTTTTAGAAGTTAACAATGTAATTGGATAATATACAATATAAAAAGTTTTTTATAAATAAAATTTGAGTGGTTATAATAAATATTATACACTTAAATTTTAGTTATAAAAAGATTAACACAGGTAAATAGACTAAAAGGTTAATTGAATAATTTACAATACAAATGATGTTAAGGGAATTAGGAATAAATTAAAACAGTTATAATAAGTGTAAGCATATTTAACATATGTGATAAAATATTTGAGAGGGATAAATTTAATTATAATTAGGAACAAAGAAGAATTAAATTTATTGAATGTTATACACTTAATTTTAATCAAATCATGATTTTAGAGATTGTTTGTTAAAGAAAATTTGATGATAAGATAATGAAATTAGAGATAGTTAAGATTTATTTAACTTGTGTAAAATTAATTATCAGTTAAGCTGAAACCATGGAAATTTCAAACCTATTATCTTATTTTGTTTTTCAAACTTATTACCTAATTTTGTTTTTCAAACTGTCTATTAGTTGTCCTTATTTTTCCTTATCTTGCTACAGACTGGTATAGGCATCTATCTATAATCTTTTTGCTTAGAAATCTTTCTATAATCTTTATAATCTTTGGTACTCATTTTAAATCTGAGCACTGCTTTCCACCCACAGACTGTCGGTCAAGCGGAAAGAGTGAATCAGATTCTAGAGGATCTTTTCGTACTTGTGTTCCTGATTCTGGAGAATCTTGGGAAGACCATCTCCACCTTGTAAACTTACCTATAACCACAGTTATCAGGTATAATTTCAATCTTTTGTCATCTTGTCTTAATCTCATTTCAATTTTATCTTTCCTGTGTTTTCCCGTACTTCATTCCTTTTCGGGGACGAAAAGTTTTGAGTGGGGGAGAGTGTAACAACCCTAGATTTTGGCCTATATTTTAAATTTTGACTTTATTTTATTTTAAATTATTTTAAACTTGTTCTATTTCAAACATTTCATTTTAAATATAAATGTTGACTATTAAGTGATTTATAGTTCAAACTAGTATAAATTGGATATTTCACTGAAAAGTGAATTTCTATTGAAACTGGTCAAACTTTGACTTTTGAATTTTAAATTTAAATATTTCAAATTCTTAAATTTTATCTTTTATTATGAAAATAGATTTAATTCCATGGATACAGCTTTTCGTTTCGTTGGAAACGGAGTTAAATTGTGAAAGTTATGTATATTTCAATATTGTGTGTAAACTGATGTATTTAGCAATATTGTCTATTTTAAATTATATTTTATTTGTCATATTTTGTTCTAATATGTGTTAGTATTTTATTTTATGTATAATTTTGTCTTTTAAATAATTTAAAGTGATTATATAATTTTTCCAAAGCGTATTGAATTTATTTTCTATTTTTAAAGGCTAGTTTCTATTTTTCTGCTATTTTCTTCAATTAAATTATATTTAATTAAAATTTATTTATTCATTTTGTGAATGCATTTTTATTTTATGTTATTATCTTTGTTTATAAATGTTTTACAAGTCCATAAACTTTTTCCAAAGTCCATTGCATTTATTTTTCATATTTTCAAGACTAGTTGCAATTTTTGCTGTTTTACTTAATTAAATCTTATATAATTAATAATTAATTTATTTTTGTTTATTTACTAAATTTTCGTATTTTATCTGAGTTTATATATATATTTCAGTTATATAAAACTTAAAAAGAAATTAGAGGAAATATGAAAAGTTTTAAACTATTGAAATTCCTATGGCTTTTCACCTCCCGACCTTTCACTTTCTCAACTCCTCTCTTCAATGTTTTTGGCCATGCATACCCTATTCTTTTCAGCGGACTTCTTTTCATTTTTTTTCACGCAAACACTTCTCTTTCTCCTCCAAAAAAAATCACGGCCATGGCTTCAAAATTTTGGGTAAAAAATTCCTTCTTTCTTCCTTGTTTTCTATGTTTTTTCTATTGAAACTGCATATGCTCTCTACCTTCATAGTTTGGTTCCTCCTCCTCCAGGCTTTGGCCGACCACCACGACCCCCTTCCTCTGACCATCACCCATCCTAGCAACCCTCCTCCTCAGGCCTAACCAATCCAAGTCCAAGATCTACACAAAATCCACCAAAAACCATCACAAACTATCACTTATGACCTAGAATTGTCATCTCCTCCTTCTACCACCTTTTGCCACCACTACCTCCACCACCACCACCTCTGACCTGACCTTCCACCACCTCTGGCCCACACTCCAGCCACCACCTGACCACCACATACCATGGCTAAGCCACATCAGCAAGGGGCCGAACCCTATGGTGCAACAAAAGCCACACTTTGCCTTGAAACCCTTTGGTATTCCATTTGCCTTCAACACCTTGTAACTTCCACTCACCTTCATCACCTTGTAGCCGCACCTTTTCCAGACCATACCTGATCCAAACCATGCCTTTAGCCGTGCCATTTCAGATCTGGAGCTGAAGCATAGGTGGTAGGAAGCAAGTGCAAACACTTTGACTTTGTTTATGCATCCATTTCTAGCATTGTTTATTGAATTTTTGGGTTGAAATCTTATGTTGTTTGTAATTGTTTGGTTTGAATGTGACAAGGCAATTAGCTTTGGCTCTCCCACACTCAAATAATTATCGTGCTCTCGTGCCTCTGGAAATCTTTGTTGTGCGTTTGTGGTTGTCATCTCCAGCTTGAACAAGTGAGTAATTCTCACCAGACAATGTGTACTTATATAACTAGTAAACTGACACCATTTGAATCTGTAAAATTATATCATCCTGTTGTAACTGTTATATTATGATCATATAATGTTTACCCCTGTTATTACATATGTTATATCATCTATTACTGTTATCTCATGCTATTCTGTTTATTTATATCAGTTTATCACACTGCAAGTTCCCTGTAGATTAGAATCACTATGGGTTGAAATGATACATACCCGAACGGACTTTAGAATAAGGAAAAATCGTTATGGGCTGAAATGATAGGCCTGAACGGTTTTTATTTATTTATTTATATTACTTGGGATTGCGGGTTTGAAATGATAAAACCCGGTTTTTCTTTGTAAACTGCGGATTGAAATGATACATATCCGTATCACTTGACCTAGGCTAGAAAATTATATACAGACCCGTGGTTTATATATTTTTCTGAAATTTTTAAAATACTTTTTTTAATGTAAATATTATGGTATTTTGATTTAAATTTCATTAAAATGATTTCTATAAAGTATTTGTGATTTTCTACAAATTAAATAAGTGAATTAAGTAAATGGTGAAGTAGAATTTGAAATATAAGTTAATTTTGGAATTTATGATTTTGTTTATAAATGGAATTTTTGTAAAGTAAGAAAATATGACAAATTTGATTTAAAGATGAATTTAATGATTTTTATTAAGTAATAATAATGTTTTAAAGGTGTTAATGATTTTGTATAAATTAAAATATGGAATAAATGAACATTTAAGCTGAATTTGGAAATATAACTTAAATTGAATTTTGTGAAATTTGTTTAAAAGTGAAATTTTAATTAAGTAAAATAAATGGAAATAAGCTATATTTTTGGAAATTTAAACTTAGTTGTTAAGTAAATAATTTAATTAAAGAAATGAAAATTTAATTGTTATTAAATTTGATTTTTGTATGGAAATTTGACTTTATAAAATCATAGAAATAAAGGTATTTAAATGATTGTGTTAAATGTGAAATATATGATTTTATAAGTTAAAATGATTTATATTAAAAGTTAATTATTTGTGGAATTGTAAATAAAACTCTGAATATGATTTAACAGCATTTTGAAATGTAATGTAAAGGATATTACAGCATTGTGTAAATGTTGTAGTGTTTTAAATGAACTAAAAGGTTAATTTGAAATAAAGGCTATTATAGCACTTTGTAAGTGCTATAGTGGTTAAACTTAACATGTAAGTTAATTGAAACTTAAAAGAAATCTATTACAGCATTTAACGCTGTCTTTTGTTAATTAACTGTTTTAAACTATAACTTTACGTAGCATTTTATAAGTGCTATGGAAACTATATTTTGTTGTTTTAAATTAATTTTAATGAAAAATAATCTCTGGAAAATGATATAATTTTGGGAAATTAAATGTTAAATTTCTAAAGATAATGAAGAGATATTTAAGTGGAAGAATTTGATTTCTAATGTGAGTTTAAAATGGTATTTAAATTTAATAAAATGAATGGATTTAAATGGTATTTAAATGAATAAAAATGAATGGTGTTTTGAATAATATTTTGATATTGTGAAATGAGTTTGAAATGATACTTGATTTCTGACTTATTTAATTTATTTGATAAATGAATATTTGAAGTATATATTAATTGAGTTTATTTAAATGATATTGGATTTATGAAATGTGGGAGATTTAAAGTTTTGAAATATACTAAAGATTGAATATTGTATTTTGTGGATTTAATCTATATTGGGAATTGATAAGATTTGAAACGGTTTGTTGGTAAACTGTAATTGAATTGAAATTTGATGGTTTGAATTTAATAAGTTTGTAAATGTATAGAATTAAAAGATGATTTTAAATATATGATTTCGAAATGCTGTGATTTTCAAAGTATAATGATTTCAAATGTTTTGTTTCAAAAGAGTTATAACTTTGAAAGTATAGACTATTTGAAAGGTGAATATATGTTTGAAATGGAAATGATGTTGTTTTGAAATGAACATAGTTTTGAAATAAAATGATTTTGGTTTCGAAGTATAACTATCAAAGGTATGATATTTTGATATATAAAAATGATTTGAAATAAAGTTTGAAAAGATATAATATTTTGATGTATTAAAATGATTTGAAAAGAAGTTTGAAAGGATACAATATTTTAGAATATTGAAATGATTTGGAAATGATAAATCTTTATTTTGATAAAGACATGATTTTGAAATGATATCTTATTTTGAAGTAAAGTATTGTTTTTAAAAGTTATAACCACGGGTTATAATAACGATTGGTTGGCAAAGAGACCGGGATCGGATATGGACATACTCTCTGTCGATACCGAAAACCACTTTGACAACCGTGTACGCGGTGGAGATTCCAGAATGAAGTAGGATGGTGACGACGTTCTTAAGGTATGTTACGTGGACCCAACTCCCGTGAGTTGGCATAAGGTGGCTAAAACAGGAGCGATTGACGGACCAATGAGGTAGCACCTCTTATCGGACACACTTCTTCGATACCATTCTATTACTTGTGATTGATTTGGTGGCCACCCTTGATTGGGAGTGTTGTTCGAGGTGGGCGGTAGTGGCTGCTATGCGTCACCACTAGTCCGGATGCGTAATTGGTATATTTACCCTGGCATTGCCTAGTTGTGCCGTGTCACCTACCATATCGAGCTTTACTACGATTATGATTTTAAGATCCGACCGCGTTAAGGTTCTCCATCCCCTTAACGCTATTTTCTATATGATTATACTTTACTGATTAGACATTATTATAATAGCGAATATTACTACATAGTAGATAGTTTAACGGATCCTTAAAGAATGGGCGGTCCCAAGCATTCTTTAAGTTACTTGTACCTTATTACAGTTCACTTGAGTTGGTTTATGTTATATAAGTATATATTGTCCTGACTCGAGTGTTTGTGTTTTGCTTTACGCTCGGGTCAGCCTGAGTATTCACAGATTTGGATTTCCACCTTTTGGAGATTTGAATCGCTGGAGATTATCTGCTAGTCTTGTTCTATCGACTTCAGTTATGTTGCTCTGTTCAGCTTGTACTTGGTTATCTTATTTATACTTCCGTTGTACTCTATTTCTTCTATTGTATCTTATGTACTCTGATATATTTATATAGTAGCTTCATGAACTACTATTTCTTTTACTTCCGCTGCATTATTTTACTCTGTGTCTGTGATCTGTGATTATATTTATTTACTGTATATTCTGAGATTTGCCAAATTTTAATTACAACGCGGTATTTTGAGCAATTCAACTCCGGCATGAGTGTCTACCTATACACTTATAATGGATGCGAATGGTTGAAAATATCGGGTCGTTACATCCAACTTAAAGCTCCTTAATTAAGGTTTGAACATGAATTTAATATTCACATATTATACTTGAAAGTGCTTTTGAAGTTTGAGTCTGAGCACTCCTTCATAAGGAGTTCATTGTTTCTGTAAACTATTCTCTAGTATTTCGTAAATACTTGAGAACACTCTTAACTACCATTTAGTGGTCCTAATTTGGATTTAATATTTGTTTCATGCATCAAATACCTAAGCAAATTATGATATTGTAGACAATAAAACATGTATGATAATTCAATGCATAAGGAAGTCATCTTACATGTTCCATATTAAACATTTTAATAAGGTCTCTTTGCATATTGTTTAGGACATTCCCAACATCCTTTATACTTACGATAAATGATATAATTTATAAATCCAATATGAAGTATTAAACAACCAAACTAGAACTGATTTTAACATAAATACATCGTTAACAACCAATGGTATGTTGTTCAATTAATATCTATTTGCCTTTTAATGTTCTTTCTTGTAAACACACGCTTCCTCTACATTTTGATTAAAAACCTAACCATTTGATATTTCTATCAAAACACAACTTCGATGCTTGTCGAATGATACTTTTGATAGAGTTAGGGGTATGCTCTAGGGAAAATTATATGATTTGTTACATATATCTAACTTGATAACCAGTCTTGTCCAAAATAAAAAGTGTTTTCTTTCTACTATATAGATATAATATGTTATATTAACTAAGTAATTTAATTAAAAGTATATCTAATAGAAAATCAATAGATGGTGTTCTTGTGATAGTAATTACAAATAGTTATAATCATGAGTATTGTATCACAATTATAAAATGTATCTTTTTATATGTTCCCAGTCAAGATGCATCAAGACTAGATATCGGTGTATCCATTGAGAGTGGATAGTGTACGTAACACTCTTTAAATGTTGGGTAGCATATTACTCATGACTTCTGACAACACCTAGGGGTTACGTACTGATAGTTATTGGATAACTGCGGAACGACTCACCCGATAGTTTTCTGTTGGTTAATATAACTACGGTCAAACAGAAAATATTCATGTGATTGATTTACACGGTTCTCTCGACTTGAGAATATTGTCGATCTTCAATATGAAAGCTTTACTTTGATTGTAGTCAAATCATGGCACGACGTCTATTGAGTTTCTATAATTGGATCAAGTGGAAGTGTTGAAAGTGGAGCACTATTCAAGAGAGAATTGGTCTCCTTAGTTATATGAGGTTGTATCATGGTCAACTGAAGTCAACTCAAAGTCAAAGTCTCTAGCCAGGCATTTTGGTTAATAATAATAATTTTTATTGAACCAAGGACTTTGTGTTTGGACTATAGAGTTGAATGTGGACGATAGCGGAATTTTGACCATTAGCAAATTCCATAAGTCCATAGTGATATAGTTTTGATAAAGAGAATTGGTGTAGATAATAGTCACAACGAGATAACGCTTAAAAGGGTAAAATTGGATTTTACCGAAACCAAGTGATAAATTTGGCTAAAATGTCAAAACCGAATCTACATAACCAAGTAAGTGATAAAATTTGGATTTTACTGAAACCAAGTAAGTAAAATTGGATTTACCTACTAAGTGCCATGTAACATTAATATCTGAATAGTTCGATATTAATCGCTGATCAAATTTACACCTAACAAGTCACACAATTGAAACGATGAATATTCCTTTGACCAAACAATTTAATTAATTTGTAATTGTTATAAATTAATTTAATTAATTAATATTTAAGAAATATTAATTATAAATTTTTATTTTTATTTGATGAACAAATACTATTTAATATATTTATAATAGTTATAAATATATTAATCGATATACGATATCGATAAGCATTAAATTAGATTTAATTGCAAAATAATTTTTGTTCAAGCTTTAAATGGGTTTAAAACCCATGAAAGGTGCTGATAGGACCGGCTCAAATCAATGGGATAGGTGTGGCCTAATGATGGTTAGTGAGTTTTGATTAGGAGAGCTTAGATAGAAGGAGAATAGGAAAAGATCTTTAATCTATTTTTCTCCTTTTCTTCCTCTATATAAAGATCTTTACCCTAACCTTTTGTAGATCTTTTTTGAAGCCTCCATATCCACTCCAATTCTAGCCGACCTCTCCCCTCCTTTTCCCTTTCATATCAAGCAAATCAAATTAATATTAGTGTTAATTAATAGTTGGTGGTCGATGGTTCAAAGACTAGCAATCTGCGGAATTGGACTTTTCCGGGATTCAAACCTCATTGTTTCAAGTTGTGCTTATAGGCTTTGGCTATAAGGTATATTTCTAATAAGTTTATAAATATTAATTTACATGTGTATAATGTTAATTTCATATATTATATTGTTAGTTGGGTGACGATTCCAACGTGTTAATATATTGTCACAACATTGATCGGTTGTATGTATGTATATATTATATATATTTGTGTGTGTGTGTTTACAAAAAGTTAAATTTGTTTATGTTACCGCGTCAACATGCAGCACGGCTTAATGATTTAGAAAACCATTTTTTCTTCTTCAGGGTTTACCATGTCATAGGGCCTGATTACTGATTCTTCGGATGATGACAGTGGATCTTCCTCTTTAGAGGGGGGCTAGTATGTTGCTTTTTAGCAGTGTTGGTATTTCTGCTAATAACTTGTGATTTTTCGTTTCTTTAGCTATTCTGGCACATGTGTTGAATACCTATTTTATTTTGATTTATTAAAGTGGACGGCCCAATTTAAAGCCTGTTGGCCATGCTAAAAAAACAATTTTATTTATTATTTAAATAATTTAATATATAATATATGTGCGTATATATAAAGAGCTTATAATTTTAAATACTACTCTATATTTATGTAAAATATGGAAATAATTTTTTTTACATAATGTTTAAAATGTATAATAATTTGGTAGGTGTAAAATAATTTCAATATATTATTTTAAATAATATTTAAATCAATTAATCATATTAATAATTTATTAAATACATATATGCATTATAAATTATTGTGATATCCCGGGATTTTGGACAATATAAATTTAATAATCAGCATTAATAATTAAATTGATTTGATAATTTTTCTTTATAATTTTAATTTAATTTGGTAATTCAATCTTTTAAAGGCTAATAAATATTTAATTTGGTAATACTTGATCTTTTCTAATAATTTAAAATTCATAAGATTTATTTCCAAAGCTAATAAAAATAGATTCTATTTATAATGTATATATTAATATATATATATATTGTGAATGGAAATATCTTTTGTTTTAAATAAAAAATGAATTTTCAAATTGTAATATATATGTAAGTATATGTTATAATTTGATATTGTTTGAAATTTATTTTAATCTATTGATAATTTATATATAGTATGAATATATTATGATTAAAAAGCTTTGTTTTAAATTTAATATCTTTCAAAAGTTAAAGATTAATTCATTTGTTTTCAAAATATAAAATAATTGTTTGTTTTAATGGTTTAAATAAAGTTTTATTTTGTATTCTTTAAAGTGTTTAAATTTAAGAGGTTATAAAAATACATGTATAAGATATATTTGAATTATAATTAGTTTTAGAATAATTTCTTTTAAAAGTAATTTATATATACATATGTAAATTAAGAGAGTTTAAGTATGTAAGTTATATTAACATTTAAATAAAATAAAATTTTTATTTAATATATTAAAAAGGACATGTGTAAAAACATTAACACTTGGTAGTAACAAGTGTAGGGTAATTAGGTGGTAAAGGACACATGTAAGTTTTAAGAAAATACAAGTGGCAACATTTTCTTTATTTAAAATTTTATTTTATAAATAATGTAGTTGTAGAGAAACCTGGCTTCTATTTTCTTTCAGTTCAAAACGTTTTCTCAGTTTTTCTTTCTCTTCTAAAATCTGAAATCAAAAGAAAGTAAATCAAACAATTATCTCATCTTCAATCTGGGTTCAAGCAACTAAATCAAGCACTAAATCAATCTGCAAACCATAATGAAGATCAACTCAACATCAAACAAACATGCAAGGATTTCAAATCTCAATAACAAACAAAATCAAAAGCTTTTGCCAGATCAGAGTTTAAAAGCCTGGAAAACTGTCTCTCTGTTCTTATTTTAAAGGTGAGTAAATATTTCTTTTAAAAACAGTTTTTTTTTAAATCTGTGACTTGGCCTTAATGACTGTGATGAATCTTTATAAAATATGATTGCATGTGTTTATATGTGTAAGTGCATGTATATAGATATATGTATATGAATTGCCTGTTCTCTGTTTATAACCTGTGAGTAAATACTTTTAAAAAACAGTTTAACCTGATGATTTTAATTGATGTTAGTGATAGATTAAATTGATCTGATATGAATGCATGTATATATGGTTGAATGATGGTGTGTACTTGCTTGCATGTCTGTATATATGCAAATATCTGAATGTATATGTAGGTATATGGGAAAATAGGCTCTGTTTTTAGTTCAGATTGGAAAACCAAGTTCTAAAATTCAAATCCTCTTTGTACAATCGATATTAGATATTGATTTGTAAATGAAAAAGGATTGTTACAATATAAATTCAATTTTAAAAATGGTTTCTAGAATTTATATTGGACAATTATTTCTGAATGAATGAATAACAGTGATGATTTAAAATTTAGCCAAAAATCAATCTTCATAATTTCAGAATTAGATTATAGAATCTGATTAGTAGTAGAAAATGATGAATTTTAATATACTTCTCATGATTTTTAGATTGTTAAACAATGAGAATTTTGAGGTTGTTCGATTTAGGCGTTTTGGGTGATTGCCGATGATCGGCGTGGTCGAATTGGATGACGTTTGGTCTGGAGGTGGCCAAGGTGGTGGAGGTCTCTGGAAAAATAATGGTGGATTTTATTGTTTGCCGTGGTGGCCGTGCGGAGGCAAACTAGGGTTTTAGCTACTGTTTTTTTAGGCTTCATTGTCGTGATTTTTGCGAGATGAATATTTGATCGGAGGCGATCGCGTGTTGATGGAGAGTGGCGTGGTGATGATGCGGTGTCATGGACGAGGTGTCGTGGGTTCCAGTGACGTGATCGTCGGCGACGAAGTAATCTTCCGATGGGGAATGGGTTCCAGTTTTTGGCGAGATTAGCTCGATTTCGTTTCGATTGAGTTATCGTCGATCTGGGTTTGGTTTCGGGATCACGTGGGTTTGTGTGACTGTCGAGGATCGCTACGATGAACTATGATGGTCGGAGACGATGGTGCAAGTGCACCACGTGCACGTGAACGTTTGGGTGCCTGGGATTGTTTGGGTTTGGGAAGAAGGGGAAACTTGGGGAAAGTCTCGTGAAGATGGCGTGGTCGACTCGAAGCTGATAGGCTTTCGCATGGACTCGGGGTAGACTCGGGGGTTTTAGTGGATTTACTCGGGTTGATCTGGGTTTTAAACTGATAGTTTGATTTTAAAAATGTTTTCAAGTGAAAGTGATGTTCAAAGTAATTATAAAGGAATGTTAAATTAGATTTAAATTATATTCAAATAAATAAGTTTAAAGATATGAAATTTGGAATTTCCAAAGTTAAATTATTGTTTATTTAATCTATTTAAGCATGTTTGAATGGATATTCAAGATTTTAAGTGCATATAAAATTATGGGTTTAAATTGTTTTGTTTAAAGGTAAAATTTTATTCAAATATAAAATTATTTCTAAATGTTTAAATGGAGTTTAATGGTACAATTTAATATGTGATTTAAATGAAAAGTTTATTTTTAAAGATGGAAATTTTATTAAGGCAATTAATAAATAAATTGAATTAAAGGTTAATTACTATTTGAAATTAAGAATAATTACTTAATGAAGTAATTAGTGGAAATGAATGTAATTAATAAATAAATGAATTAGAGATTGAGGGATTCATTTAAGATAATCAATTTATAATTAAGTGAGTAAATTTCTTAATGAAGTAATTAATGAATAATTACTTAAAGTAATTAGGAGGAGTAAATTATTCATGGAAGTAATTAGTTGAAGTAATCACTTGTTGTAATTAATTAAGGAATTAATTAAGTTAATTGTTTGAAGTTAATTAATTATGGAATAATTAATTAATTAAAGTATTAAGAATTATTTAATGATGGAATTAATTATTGGTTAAGTAATTAATTAAGAAAGTAATCAAGATTTTTAATGGAAGTAATTAGAAGATAATTACTTATGTAAGTAATTAAGAGTTAATTACTTAATTATTTTAGTTAATTAATTAATGTGATTAATTAAATGTGTTTAATTTAAGATTAATTACTAAGTGTAATTAATTTAAAAGTAATTAATTAATAAAATAATTAATTAAGGATTATTTGTTAATATAATTAATAATTACTTAATGAAGTAATTAAAGATTAATTAATTAGATTAATTAATCAAGGTTAATATAATTAATTAAAAGTAATTAATTAAGATAAGTAATTACAAGATGGTTAATTACTGTTTATAATTAATTAAGGTTAATTAATGAATATAGTTAATTAAAGATTAATTATTTAATTAACTAGAAGGTTAATTAATAAATGAAGTAATTAGAGGATTATTAATTAATATAATTAATGTAATTAATCAAGGTTGATTAATAAAAGTAATTAATTAAAGTATGACTAATTAATTGTAATTAATTGAGGATTGAGTGTAATTAATTATAGTTAATTAATTAATAAATTAATAAATGGAAGTAAATGAAGGATCATTAATTATTGTAATTAATGATAGTAATTAAAGGTTAATTACTGAAATGGTTAAGGATAATTAATTTGTGAAATTAATTAAAGGCTAATTACTTGAATGTAATTAAAGTATAATTAATCAGGGAAGATTAATTAAGGAAGATCATTAAGAGATGATTAATAAATTGATATGTAATAAATCAATGAAAAAGGATTAAGATAATCCAAGTGATTAAAGGATAGTAATTAATTTAATTAAAGGTTAATTAAATTGATTAAGAGTTAATCAATTCTGTTTAAAGAATGATTGGTTAATATTGATTAACTGATATTGGATGATTGATTTATATTGGATGATTGATATTGGGTAATGGTTGATATTGGATGATTTGGATATGATATCTATGATATGTGATATGCTGCTTTGTGAGATGAATGTTGATATGAATTATCTATTGTGATAATGTTATTTATCTATCTGTTTATATCATCCTGAATATAAGTTTAATTGTTTAAAACCTTTAAACAACTTGGCCTTAAAAGATACGTTTTGGATTTCGATGAGACCGGGATCGGGTTTCCAGATTTGGAAGTCCGAAAACCACATCGATCCAAATTAACGATAGGTCGTGAATCTCAAGTAAAGATGAAGATTCAGAGTGCAAGGGTTATTGTCGTTAACTCTGAGGGTGATTCCAAAATGAGTGTAACGAGATAATGCCTTCAGTTTCGTTCGAACCCGGAACGAACTTGTATGGATTGAATGCTTTCAACACATCGTCAGGAGGGCGATGAGCATTCTAAGTGATGTGTTCTGATTAAAGGTAATCGTAGCCTCAAGCCTCATCAACCGGGAATGGCTAAAACAGGGGAGGTGCAGCAAGGTTAGTGGGTAGCACCCAAGTAGTATAAGATTCCCCTATCTAGAGGTCCCTTCTTTTTATTTCGGCTGTGTGGGCGGTTGCTAGCTACAACCGCGGGGTTTCTTATGCGGGAATTATCCAGTAAGGGATGTTCCGACCTTGTGTTGCAGGGGAGCGGGCGTACTCCTCGGTACGGTGATCTAGGCCACGTACTGTGACGGGCGGTACCCCAGTAGCCCTGCCATTGTATGGAATCCAAAATCCAATAAGTGCCAACGGACTTGATTGTATAACCCACTTTGTGGCTAGTATGCTGGAATTTAATAATGTAACAATTTCAGCTATTTCATATTTATTTGAAAACCCTAGACCCTATTATAATATAACTGGATTTCCTATCAAATGTTTTGGTTATCGTAAGGTAAAAACTTTTCCATGTTTATGTGCGGGAAGTCTTACGAGATACCTTTTCTTTCAAAGGTTTTTCAAAAGTTAAACAATTTTAAAACCGTTTACTCACACCAGACCCATGTCTGACCCAAGTGTTTATTTTCTGTTTTATTAAACTCTTGGGTACTCAATATTGTATTGAGTAGTCGAGAGATTCAGGTTAGCTTTGACGAATTCTGGAGGAGATTTGGAGCAGGTGGCTTCAGCGAGTAGATATATAGTAATTCCGCTGTGTTTGTATTGAGTCTGTATCTCTGTGATGTTTGAGATGTATGATAGACATGTGTTTATAACTGTCTAATATGAGATGTATATGATACTATGTAATATTTTATGTGATATATTATATTTCATTCGTTCCGCTGTGAGTATCTGATGTTGTTGTTCTTTCTTCTTTCTTATCTTTTCTTCTTCTATCCCTTTCTTTCTTTATTGACGATACGACTTTCTGTGGAGAAAAAGTCGGGTTGTTACAGTGGTATCAGAGCATTAGGTTGAGTGAATACCTTAGCTCTGGAATGGTGTCTATCTTGAGAGAGCGTATTTGTAATTTTTAAAACTATATATATATATATATATATTTCTACCTAATGTGTTGGATTATCTGTTCGGGTTTTCCAATATTAGTTATAAAGGTAGATAGGGTGGTGGTGTGTGTAACACGACTAACAATGGTTGGAGTTTATATGTTGAGGTTGGAAGTGTATCTATCGAGACTGTAAACCCAATACCGTCTCGAGTAAGTTTGGCAGTATGGTGTAAGAATTTCTTGGATCTCTGAAGGAAATCTTTTTCAAGATTCGAAGTCCATTATTGGAGTGTAAATTTGGTTGAGCTCGGGTGAGCAGATTTTCTAGAGTTGATCTGTCGGTTGTGCAGAAGTAAGTAATGGAAGCTTGGCGACTTCAGGAAGGAGCAGCTGTGTGATGATACGCAGTATCTATGGATGTTCCCGAAGGAGATGTTCTTTTTGGAGCAAGATCAAGAAGGTATTGGAGAAACAGTTGATGCCTACCGTAGGAAAGACTCGGCTGTATAGGAATTCTCTGATATCGAGTAAGAGAGTTTTATCTATTTTGAAGTATGGGACTAAGGTCGATTAGTTGTTCTTCGGACATGGTCCCATATTCTCTTAAGAAGAGTAAGATATTGGCGTTTGGTTCGGAGCCGAGTTTCTTTTGGGATGTCTGCCATCTCGGAGGTTCGTTGTGAGGTTTGTTGATGGTTTTAGTTTTGAGAAGCCTATGGATTAGAAGTTTTTGGTTAGCTGTGTAGTAGTGCAACTCGAAATGTTCGGTGTGCTGACGAGGAGGTCTTTGGCTTAGTAGTATCATCGAGATAGAGTTTGGAAGTAGCAGTGTGGCTCGTTTCTCCGATGGTTCAGAAATCTTTGTGGTTCTTCTATCAGCAGTCCGGGTAGATGGTGAAGTTTTCTTGAAGAGTTAACCTTGTTTGGAAAAAAAAACTTAAGGCTCTTTTAATTGGTAAAGAGAGAACAATTTCTTTGGAACCCGAACTAAGTAAGATCGCAAAAGTGACTTGCGATTAGTTTGGGAATTTATCTTGAGCAATCTTTTGTTTGAGATTGAGTTTCTCATGTGGAAGTAGGAAGTAGTCAGAATTCTTCCGGATGTTTTCGAGGAAGTAGAAGTTTGTCTTCATCTGGAGTTGAGTTCCGTATCGACTTGGTTCCAGAAGCGATACCGGTGGTTAGTCTGGTAGTAGGATGGTTCCTAGAAAGAAGAGTTGGTGTAGCATCTCAGAACTTTTTGAAATGGATTGGTCAGATCTAGTTTTCAAGTTTGGATTTCAACGGATTTTGGAAGTTCATATTGTTGAATAGGATCTAGATATCATTTTGTTCTTGGTTCAGATTTATTTCAAGAAGCATCAGCGAAGGTTAAGCTGATCAGGAAGAGATGGGGTAGTCCAAGATTGTCTGGTGAATTATGCAGAGATGAGTCAGAGTTTGGAATTCGTAGTTGGAAATTGGAAATTGTTTAAGTTTTCTCCGATATAAAGCTATAAGATTTGGTAAGTCTGGAAGCTAGCACTGAAGTATTTTGGATTTTCCTGTGTTCTCGAGAGGAGTAGTTCTTTTGTCTACAGGATTGAATGGCCAGTTTGGATAACTGGAATCCATTCTATTTCACGTATCTCTGAGGGAGTACGTGTATGATCTATTACTGATTGTAGAATCTGCAGTTCAGATGGATTTGGAAGTTGTGCTGGATTTGAGTGTGGTCTGATATTTTGTTCAGATTAGTGAATCTAGAGAAGAGAGGAGCTCTGGATTATGGTGGTGTAGTTTGTTTAGCTTCTGTAGAGCGAGTCTCCCGGTGATTTATATCCGGGGAAACTCGAGATAGTGTTAGTAGATCTATTCTGATTTGTATCAGAATAGTTAGTTAGGTTTGATTGTTTGATTGGTTGCTTTGGTTGTTAGTAACTGGATGATAGGTATGCTTTGCTATTTGAGATTAAAATCTTTGCTGGATTATTAAATTAACTTTGTTTTTAATTTCGGGGACGAAATTATTTTAAGGGGAGAGGAATGTGATATCCCGGGATTTTGGACAATATAAATTTAATAATCAGCATTAATAATTAAATTGATTTGATAATTTTTCTTTATAATTTTAATTTAATTTGGTAATTCAATCTTTTAAAGGCTAATAAATATTTAATTTGGTAATACTTGATCTTTTCTAATAATTTAAAATTAATAAGATTTATTTCCAAAGCTAATAAAAATAGATTCTATTTATAATGTATATATTAATATATATATTGTGAATGGAAATATCTTTTGTTTTAAATAAAAAATGAATTTTCAAATTGTAATATATATGTAAGTATATGTTATAATTTGATATTGTTTGAAATTTATTTTAATCTATTGATAATTTATATATAGTATGAATATATTGTGATTATAAAGCTTTGTTTTAAATTTAATATCTTTCAAAAGTTAAAGATTAATTCATTTGTTTTCAAAATATAAAATAATTGTTTGTTTTAATGGTTTAAATAAAGTTTTATTTTGTATTCTTTAAAGTGTTTAAATTTAAGAGGTTATAAAAATACATGTATAAGATATATTTGAATTATAATTAGTTTTAGAATAATTTCTTTTAAAAGTAATTTATATATACATATGTAAATTAAGAGAGTTTAAGTATGTAAGTTATATTAACATTTAAATAAAATAAAATTTTTATTTAATCTATTAAAAAGGACATGTGTAAAAACATTAACACTTGGTAGTAACAAGTGTAGGGTAATTAGGTGGTAAAGGACACATGTAAGTTTTAAGAAAATACAAGTGGCAACATTTTCTTTATTTAAAATTTTATTTTATAAATAATGTAGTTGTAGAGAAACCTGGCTTCTATTTTCTTTCAGTTCAAAACGTTTTCTCAGTTTTTCTTTCTCTTCTAAAATCTGAAATCAAAAGAAAGTAAATCAAACAATTATCTCATCTTCAATCTGGGTTCAAGCAACTAAATCAAGCACTAAATCAATCTGCAAACCATAATGAAGATCAACTCAACATCAAACAAACATGCAAGGATTTCAAATCTCAATAACAAACAAAATCAAAAGCTTTTGCCAGATCAGAGTTTAAAAGCCTGGAAAACTGTCTCTCTGTTCTTATTTTAAAGGTGAGTAAATATTTCTTTTAAAAACAGTTTTTTTTTAAATCTGTGACTTGGCCTTAATGACTGTGATGAATCTTTATAAAATATGATTGCATGTGTTTATATGTGTAAGTGCATGTATATAGATATATGTATATGAATTGCCTGTTCTCTGTTTATAACCTGTGAGTAAATACTTTTAAAAAACAGTTTAACCTGATGATTTTAATTGATGTCAGCGATAGATTAAATTGATCTGATATGAATGCATGTATATATGGTTGAATGATGGTGTGTACTTGCTTGCATGTCTGTATATATGCAAATATCTGAATGTATATGTAGGTATATGGGAAAATAGGCTCTGTTTTTAGTTCAGATTGGAAAACAAAGTTCTAAAATTCAAATCCTCTTTGTACAATTGATATTAGATATTGATTTGTAAATGAAAAAGGATTGTTACAATATAAATTCAATTTTAAAAATGGTTTCTAGAATTTATATTGGACAATTATTTCTGAATGAATGAATAACAGTGATGATTTAAAATTTAGCCAAAAATCAATCTTCATAATTTAAGAATTAGATTATAGAATCTGATTAGTAGTAGAAAATGATGAATTTTAATATACTTCTCATGATTTTTAGATTGTTAAACAATGAGAATTTTGAGGTTGTTCGATTTAGGCGTTTTGGGTGATTGCCGATGATCGGCATGGTCGAATTGGATGACGTTTGGTCTGGAGGTGGCCAAGGTGGTGGAGGTCTCTGGAAAAATAATGGTGGATTTTATTGTTTGCCGTGGTGGCCGTGCGGAGGCAAACTAGGGTTTTAGCTGCTGTTTTTTTTAGGCTTCATTGTCGTGATTTTTGCGAGATGAATATTTGATCGGAGGCGATCGCGTGTTGATGGAGAGTGGCGTGGTGATGATGCGGTGTCATGGACGAGGTGTCGTGGGTTCCAGTGACGTGATCGTCGACGACGAAGTAATCTTCCGATGGGGAATGGGTTCCAGTTTTTGGCGAGATTAGCTCGATTTCGTTTCGATTGAGTTATCGTCGATCTGGGTTTGGTTTCGGGATCACGTGGGTTTGTGTGACTGTTGAGGATCGCTACGATGAACTATGATGGTCGGAGACGATGGTGCAAGTGCACCACGTGCACGTGAACGTTTGGGTGCCTGGGATTGTTTGGGTTTGGGAAGAAGGGGAAACTTGGGGAAAGTCTCGTGAAGATGGCGTGGTCGACTCGAAGCTGATAGGCTTTCGCATGGACTCGGGGTAGACTCGGGGGTTTTAGTGGATTTACTCGGGTTGATCTGGGTTTTAAACTGATAGTTTGATTTTAAAAATGTTTTCAAGTTAAAGTGATGTTCAAAGTAATTATAAAGGAATGTTAAATTAGATTTAAATTATATTTAAATAAATAAGTTTAAAGATATGAAATTTGGAATTTCCAAAGTTAAATTATTGTTTATTTAATCTATTTAAGCATGTTTGAATGGATATTCAAGATTTTAAGTGCATATAAAATTATGGGTTTAAATTGTTTTGTTTAAAGGTAAAATTTTATTCAAATATAAAATTATTTCTAAATGTTTAAATGGAGTTTAATGGTAGAATTTAATATGTGATTTAAATGAAAAGTTTATTTTTAAAGATGGAAATTTTATTAAGGCAATTAATAAATAAATTGAATTAAAGGTTAATTACTATTTGAAATTAAGAATAATTACTTAATGAAGTAATTAGTGGAAATGAATGTAATTAATAAATAAATGAATTAGAGATTGAGGGATTCATTTAAGATAATCAATTTATAATTAAGTGAGTAAATTTCTTAATGAAGTAATTAATGAATAATTACTTAAAGTAATTAGGAGGAGTAAATTATTCATGGAAGTAATTAGTTGAAGTAATCACTTGTTGTAATTAATTAAGGAATTAATTAAGTTAATTGTTTGAAGTTAATTAATTATGGAATAATTAATTAATTAAAGTATTAAGAATTATTTAATGATGGAATTAATTATTGGTTAAGTAATTAATTAAGAAAGTAATCAAGATTTTTAATGGAAGTAATTAGAAGATAATTACTTATGTAAGTAATTAAGAGTTAATTACTTAATTATTTTAGTTAATTAATTAATGTGATTAATTAAATGTGTTTAATTTAAGATTAATTACTAAGTGTAATTAATTTAAAAGTAATTAATTAATAAAATAATTAATTAAGGATTATTTGTTAATATAATTAATAATTACTTAATGAAGTAATTAAAGATTAATTAATTAGATTAATTAATCAAGGTTAATATAATTAATTAAAAGTAATTAATTAAGATAAGTAATTACAAGATGGTTAATTACTGTTTATAATTAATTAAGGTTAATTAATAAATATAGTTAATTAAAGATTAATTATTTAATTAACTAGAAGGTTAATTAATAAATGAAGTAATTAGAGGATTATTAATTAATATAATTAATGTAATTAATCAAGGTTGATTAATAAAAGTAATTAATTAAAGTATGACTAATTAATTGTAATTAATTGAGGATTGAGTGTAATTAATTATAGTTAATTAATTAATAAATTAATAAATGGAAGTAAATGAAGGATCATTAATTATTGTAATTAATGATAGTAATTAAAGGTTAATTACTGAAATGGTTAATGATAATTAATTTGTGAAATTAATTAAAGGCTAATTACTTGAATGTAATTAAAGTATAATTAATCAGGGAAGATTAATTAAGGAAGATCATTAAGAGATGATTAATAAATTGATATGTAATAAATCAATGAAAAAGGATTAAGATAATCCAAGTGATTAAAGGATAGTAATTAATTTAATTAAAGGTTAATTAAATTGATTAAGAGTTAATCAATTCTGTTTAAAGAATGATTGGTTAATATTGATTAACTGATATTGGATGATTGATTTATATTGGATGATTGATATTGGGTAATGGTTGATATTGGATGATTTGGATATGATATCTATGATATGTGATATGCTGCTTTGTGAGATGAATGTTGATATGAATTATCTATTGTGATAATGTTATTTATCTATCTGTTTATATCATCCTGAATATAAGTTTAATTGTTTAAAACCTTTAAACAACTTGGCCTTAAAAGATACGTTTTGGATTTCGATGAGACCGGGATCGGGTTTCCAGATTTGGAAGTCCGAAAACCACATCGATCCAAATTAACGATAGGTCGTGAATCTCAAGTAAAGATGAAGATTCAGAGTGCAAGGGTTATTGTCGTTAACTCTGAGGGTGATTCCAAAATGAGTGTAACGAGATAATGCCTTCAGTTTCGTTCGAACCCGGAACGAACTTGTATGGATTGAATGCTTTCAACACATCGTCAGGAGGGCGATGAGCATTCTAAGTGATGTGTTCTGATTAAAGGTAATCGTAGCCTCAAGCCTCATCAACCGGGAATGGCTAAAACAGGGGAGGTGCAGCAAGGTTAGTGGGTAGCACCCAAGTAGTATAAGATTCCCCTGTCTAGAGGTCCCTTCTTTTTATTTCGGCTGTGTGGGCGGTTGCTAGCTACAACCGCGGGGTTTCTTATGCGGGAATTATCCAGTAAGGGATGTTCCGACCTTGTGTTGCAGGGGAGCGGGCGTACTCCTCGGTACGGTGATCTAGGCCACGTACTGTGACGGGCGGTACCCCAGTAGCCCCGCCATTGTATGGAATCCAAAATCCAATAAGTGCCAACGGACTTGATTGTATAACCCACTTTGTGGCTAGTATGCTGGAATTTAATAATGTAACAATTTCAGCTATTTCATATTTATTTGAAAACCCTAGACCCTATTATAATATAACTGGATTTCCTATCAAATGTTTTGGTTATCGTAAGGTAAAAACTTTTCCGTGTTTATGTGCGGGAAGTCTTACGAGATACCTTTTCTTTCAAAGGTTTTTCAAAAGTTAAACAATTTTAAAACCGTTTACTCACACCAGACCCATGTCTGACCCAAGTGTTTATTTTCTGTTTTATTAAACTCTTGGGTACTCAATATTGTATTGAGTAGTCGAGAGATTTAGGTTAGCTTTGACGAATTCTGGAGGAGATTTGGAGCAGGTGGCTTCAGCGAGTAGATATATAGTAATTCCGCTGTGTTTGTATTGAGTCTGTATCTCTGTGATGTTTGAGATGTATGATAGACAGGTGTTTATAACTGTCTAATATGAGATGTATATAATACTATGTAATATTTTATGTGATATATTATATTTCATTCGTTCCGTTGTGAGTATCTGATGTTTTTGTTCTTTCTTCTTTCTTATCTTTTCTTCTTCTATCCCTTTCTTTCTTTATTGACGATACAACTTTCTGTGGAGAAAAAGTCGGGTTGTTACAATTATGTTATAAATTTTATCAAATTAGGATATTGTATATTATACTATCGGTTAAAATAAAGGAAAACCATTTCTAATTTTTAAAATTTTAAAATTCCAACCAAAAATTAAAATTTTGGATTTTTAAATTTTAAAATTATAAAATTTTATCTAAAAACTTTATTGACATGTAAAATTCAAAGTTAGTAAATATATATATATATATTAAGATTAAAATTTTAAAAAATCTGAGCCATGCACATGATTAGGTGTTTATATATTTAATATAAATTATTTTATGATTGATTTGTATTAATATATATATATATATATAAAAGTATTTATTGTAAATAGATTTATATTTATATATATGTTGAAAAAATATTGATACATCTATTGTATTTGGCTTTACAAAAAAGTTATATATAATATATTTTATAATTGATTAAACATATTTATATAATTGTAGATTTTTCCCTATAATATTTCATACTTATGTTTATATATATACACATATATTTATATTTATATATTTGTAAATTTATACAATATTATATATATATAAATAAAATCATAGTTTATACATATACACATATTATACATATTTTATAATATTTTATATATTAGAAGTAAAAGTATATACATAAACATACATTTGGATAATATATTTGCATATTGGATGTTGTAATGTGTACGTTGTGATGTAAATCCCAACATCTATACACGGATATGTTATGTATCGACCGGTTGATTTTTGACCATCGAAAATCGACACTAATACGTCCACCGTATTACATGCCGAGCAATCGAATGCCGGAAAACCCGATAGTAGGGTTGAAGAAGAAAAAGGTAGAAGAAGAAACAGAAATAACAACACAGAATCTCACAATCGCAGCAGAACAAAATATAATATATATCAACAGATCTTGTACAAAGAAAAACTGTAACTGTTAATATACATACCAATCATCAGAGTACAACAGTCAACAAATCAATACTGGACAGTTATAGTAACTTGTCCTTACAAGTGTTGAATATACAGCCTACAATACACAGTGGAATAAAATCAAATACGTGTAATACGTCTTTGTCATCCAGCTCGTCTCTTGAGCTCTATAGCATCCTATCATGAATCTGCAATACTCGGTCTGACCCGAGCATTATAATAAAATAACACCAGAGTCAGTTTGGAAAACAGCGTGAGAAAACACACTCAAATTTGAATTATTACAGTTATAAAAAATCCTTTGAAAAACAAAGGTATCTCGTAAGACCACGCCACACATAAACACGATGGGTTTTTACCTTAAGATAACCAAAACATTTTCTATCAAAATCATCTGATATTATAATAGTGTCTAAGTACAAATACTTATTCAAATAGCCGAAATTGTTACATTCATTAAATTCCAGCATACTAGGCTCTACAACCAAAATAGTAAAGGTACGTATTGGAGAATGGATTTTCACACAATGACTAGGCACAGTGGTACCACCTATCATGGTACTCATCTAGAAAAATGTACCGAGGACCTCGCCAGGATCCCCTACAACACAAGACCAGTTCTACCCCTAACTTGGATAGTACTGAATATGTTACCACCTCGGGTTTTCGCACCCTTATCGAGAGCTCTTTTCCATGCACCACCGTATCCATAATTTATAATATATCCGAGGGCATCTAGAAAGGAGATAACATACCCTAATTGGGTGCGACCCACTTAGCCTAGCTACATCTCCCCTGATTTTCAGTCATTCCGGTTGATGAGGCTTGAGGCTACGATTACCTTTTTAAGGAATTTATACTTGGAATGTTCATCGTCCTTCAATGACAATGTGTTGAAAACATTCATCCATACAAGTCCGTTCTGGGTCTAAAGGAAACCGAAGGCACTATTCCTACTACATCCAATTTGGAATCATCCTCAGGATTAGTAGCGATTAGCCCTTGCACTTCAACGCTCCAACTTCGATTCCATGCTCTTGTCTTCACTTCGAAAACGTATTCATTGGATTAAAGTGGTTTTCGGATAACTTATCCGATCCCGGTCTCTTAGAAACAACGTTCGATATTTCCGGTTAACTCAACCCCAGTTTTTTGGGAAATAAATAGATGAAAATAAGATCGGAGATCATCTCCTAACCGTTAGTGGACGGATTTCCTTATCATCGCCTTAGAAGAACGAAACAAGTTTATACGTCCAGTATAGCACCTTTGACGGTAACTGTACCATATAACCCCCGTGTTAATCCTAGGTATTTCCAAAGTTATATTTTAGGTCCAAATTCGATAGTCGGTTATTTAACTATCAAATAAACAATCAATCAGCCCAAGAGTTCATTTTCCACTGAAAACACTAAGTCTCATATAATTTAAATTTTAATAAATTAAATCTCTTTATCAAAAGGTATATACTTATCTTATCGGGGTAAGTACGTTCACTAACCATTATTTTCAAAAATATTTGAAACCTTTTTAAAATAAATATGGAAAGCACCATGTGGTATCAACCATGGATTCGCAGCTCAATGTTTACGTCTCTATCCCAGAGAAATCCAAACTTAACTGTAGGCACTCTTTGCCTCCCGATTTCGCCATGAAAGTATACCATTACTTTCCGAAAACTTTATTTAATAATTAATATACTTTTAAAACAACTAAAATAATTACATAACTTTGAAACAATAATTAATTCTGATTTATTAATAAAATTCTACCGATTTACAAGACTTGTCTATAAAACTTATAATTCATTTTGACAATTTAAAAAAATATTTAAATTAATAATTTTCTGAAATATTTTTAAACACTTTTAAATTACCTAGTTTAATAATTAAAAAAAATCCTCTTTTTAAAATAAACTCAACTTTTCGATAAAAGTATATTTTTTTTTCAATTCCAATATAACCAATCTAATATTTATAAATCTCTTTCGATTTATCACAAATTGATTTACGTCCCCTATTTCATAAATCCCTTTTCATATTTCCAAAAGTAAAATCTATCATTTCTTTTTAAACCAATTTACTCATCTCATTATAAATTCTTACCGTGAATTTATATCTTCAACTTATCAAATGATAATCATTTAACTTTTATTTATAAACATTGTTTATAAGTCCCAAAGTCTCATTTCCAGTTTACAACGGTTTCACATCACTTAAATTCCATTTATAAATCAATTATTAAATTGAATTCCATTTATTAACTAACTTCTTAAATAATCGAACTATACTCCAAAAACTAACCAAATCTCGATTCTCCTTCTATTTCGCAAATTTAAAAATCTTATTTGAGATCCAGTATAACCAATTTTATACTTATTTCCAAATTCCCTTTTATTCTCCAAACTTGTTAAAAATCTCGATTTTTAAAACCCTTTTTATTTAAACAAGTATCACCCAAGAATTATTATTTAAAATCCTTTATATATATTATTCCAAAGTTTTTATTTACAATATCACGAAATAGTTAAGTACAAATTTAAGGTCAACCCATTTATTTTATCCCAACAATTTCTTTTTAACTAATCCAAATTTTATATAAACGTTTTACTTCCAAATTCCCTTTTAAATTTCCTTTTCAATTCAAAATATATATTTTATGGTATTTTAAAATACCAAAATCTAGGCCAGTGCTACCATAGCATCCAATAAATTCAATCACACAATAATCTATCACAGATTATTCAAACATATCATATATCACTATATATGAAAATAAATTCAACATTTTTGAGGAATCCAGTTGGATCCCTCCAACCTATTTCCCTGCAACCATAGACGTTAATACAACATAAAAATACGAATCCCGCTTCGTGGTGGGATATCGCGGTAATATAGGGTCATCTGCTATTATGTGGGGCGCATAGGGTATCATCCACTCCAATCAGGGGGAATAATCAATAAAACTACTAATATATATGCTACTATATACATATATAATAACATCCAAACTGATAATAATTATCAAATTCAACCAGACATTCAATAATTAATTTTAATTGTTATAAATTAATTCCAGTAATCCAAAAAGAGTGAGATTTACTCACTTTGATTTTTATTGCTGATCGTTTCAATTTTTAGTTCGATTTAATCTAAAAATTTCAGCTAGCTTCGAAAAATCCCAAACCAACTTCATTGTGAAGCCCACGTCATTATGATCACAACGCAACTTATTTTGTTTGATTTCGGCTTCGTATGAAAACATTATGAATTTTATAAGATAACGATTTATATAATAAAATCCATTAACTTAATTACCAATTTTAAATTATAATTACCCCTTAATCATTATCTTCCCCAAACTGGTAGAGCACAACAGCAACTCCCCTCCATAGTCGCATTCACCTCTGTCCATTTTCCAACCCTCAACCATCGTCAAAACAGCTCCGCACGTCATCACAACTCGCCACCCATTTCGAATTTCCCTCCAGCAACCTATTTTTACATCGCGATCTGACATCTCGTTCTGCCACTGTCAAAGTCGCGACCTCCAAAACGACGAGCCATAGTTCACCATTTACAGCCGCAAGTACCATCGATCACCCAAACCCCAGTGGACCCTCGACTTCATCAAATTGACGATCAAATCGACCTCACTATCCAACCCTATCTCTACTGTCTAAATTGAGCTGTCCTAGCCATCGCTCACCCCCTCTCTTGCGACGTCGCCCTGAAGAACGCGCGAACGATCCCCTTTTTTTATTTGAAGAAACGAGATTTCATTTCCTTTCTTTTTTTTCTTTGAACTGTGTACTTGCGTGTTGTTTAAATGAAGAGGGACGTGATTTAAAAAGGGGGTAGCATGAGGTAGAAGAGAAAGTTATATCAGATTGGAGAGAATACGGCTGAGATTGACTACCAAATTTTAAAATATTATTTTTAATTACAAATAACTCGATTACGCAGCTCAAAATCTCGAACCCCTATCGAGGCGTCCCGCTAGACGTTTATAATGTTATACCCCTATTCCAAACGCAATGGAAAAGGTTTCGAGTCCTAATTCGATCGTATGGAGAAGATACCTTTTTGGACCCCAATTATTATATTGAATTTTCGATATTAATTTCAACGCGTTTATATGTCGTACGACCAAACCATAACTCCAAATGCTATGAAATTTTATATCCGATAATAATACACTATTACGGATCCAATGGAACAGGTTTCGTCGAATTTGGAGACTGTGCCTCGAAAGGCTATTTTTACTCGTAAATATATACAAGTTATTTTTAAAATAGAAAAAATCACTTTTGAATTCAGTATAAAAGTTCTGTTACCTTTATTCTTATTAATATAAATTTAATAAGCTTTTAAATTATTTTTACCAAGCTTATAACTCAAGATTCGATTATTTAAGTAAATTCTAATTATTAAATTATCCAATAAATCAATGTATTTGAAATTCAAGTTAAAAATTAACTTTCAAACATTTAAAATCAAATAAATATTCCAATTTTAAATAACCAAAATTCCGGGTCATTACATTCCTCTCCCTTAAAAGAATTTCGTCCCCAAAATTACAAAGGTAAGAAGAATAGTCCAAAACCCATTAACTTTCTCAAACCCAGTCAGTTTAACAACTTTCTGAAATCAATTTATTGGAAACACATTATCTCTTTTACTAATTTCTAAATTCATTCGTAGATTCCAAATAATATTATTTCTCACCCATTTCAAGTTATAATCCAAAATCAAATTTTAGTTATTAAAAATTTTCTTCAAAATTTTCTAACTCCTTAAATTTTCGAAATTTTTTGCCAACTTCTCCTTTGTGCGGCTAGATCGAAACAACTACAAAACGCCACTACGGGCCCAAATCATCAAAAGAAAACAAAATCCAAGTGGCTCAATCATAAAATCATCAAATCCAACAACAATTTAAACATGTACCTTTTAGTCGGGCAGTCCTATTCTTTTTTGATATTGAAGACATCAATTTAGTTCTTGCGTTTATATACCTGTATCTAATTTACTAATGACATCCAACCATATTATTAGAAATCATTTTATTTAGCAAATTTCCTATTTCCAATATTTATTTCACCAAAACCCGTACGATGTACATATATCATCCGTACGCAAAATCAAATCTGATCGCTCACTCGATCACACAATTTCACTTTCGAACTAGTATCGTTTACATGACTCTCTAGTGCGGACTCAGATCTGGTTTCTTGATTAGAAACCGTCATTATCCTTGCATAGCCATATACTATGATAGAGAACCCTAGAATCAATCAAATATCCACATCCAGTGTTCTCCATCGAAAATCGAGTGAAAAATCCTAACTCATATCGATATAAATTATCTCGAAATTCTATGCTCGAATCTGGATCAAACCGTTATGCGAATAAAATAATATACGTACAACGTACGTATTAATTTCAATTAATTTCTTATCTCCACTGAATTCCTTTTATTCATATTCACTTCATCTACTTGGTATATTTCCTTAATACCAATTCCACTTAAGAATTTCACCATTAAATTTTCTTAAGTCAATTATAAACACTTTACACAAAAGTCCTTATGTTTGTTACCACTTCACCACTTAAGTTTATATCCATCTCTATTCATATTCAATTACAATTTTCCAATTCCATTTAACTTACTAATTAAATTAATTGGTTCATCCACTAATTTGTTTCCAATCTTAATAAATTCTATTTTCAATAATTACTTCATTTAGCCTAACTTAGGCTAAATTTTCAAAATCCACTTTATACTAAACTTAAGTTAAGTTTAATTCCACATTTAAAATTTAAAATTTTATAATTTTTCAAACTTACTCATATTCCATAAAACATTTTAAATAAACATCCCAGAGTTAAACACTTTGCTCTAAGTATTTCAAATCATTTTTGAAATTATATATACCCAAAATCCCTTGGTATATCAAATCATTTCTTTGAATTTCAAAACCAAATCTAGTTTTCTAAAAAAAACCAATTGTAGCAATCCCTCCCTTGGAAAATCGAAAATGAATGTCGATGATGCTGCAGTCATCACCGAAATTGTTTTCCAGTGACCGAAGTGAGTTCAGTGCCTTTATTTCTTTAAAATTCCTTTTAAATATTTCCAATTCACAAATATTCTCCAAATAATATCGCTATTATTTTCCAAAACTTTGAAAAACGTTTCTAAAACCAACGGGAATTAAATTGCCAAATTATCTACCTTCAAACCCTTTTAACAAATCATATTTAAATATACTTATAAAATTTTCTTCCATTTCAAATTATAAATAACATTTAAAAAATCACATTTCATAATTCCAATCCATTATATGAAATTATTTCTTAACTTTTGATTATAATATCAACTTTCATTCAATTACCACAACTCAATGATAATGGCACAATATTATCATTTCCTAACAACCAAGCACACCATATACAACTATAATAATTTTGGAAATATTTCTTTCATATATAAAAATAATTTGTGTAAATTATTTCATTTACCCCATTTCAAAACAATACCATGTCGAATTGCTCTGTACAAGTGTTTAGAGATCCTTATCAATAATGTTAATTACTCGTATTAACCAGAATCCATAAGCCACTCAATAGATCAACCAACACAATATAAAAAAAATTTATATTCACTAACAAATACGCGCTCATATCTATTAATACACTCAAACTCATTCTAGGGTGCTATTGACCCTATCTCTAATGAGTTACCCCATCAAAGCTAAGGTTCTCGCTTAACCTTCAGCTCTCATACCACATGTAACGACCAGGTGATTTTTGACCCTCGAAAATCGACACTAATACGTCCAGTGTATTACATGCCGAGCAATCGAATGCCGGAAAACCCGATAATTAGGGTTGAAGAAGAAAAATATAGAAGAAGAAACAAAAATAACAACACAGAATCTCACAACCGCAGCGGAAAAAAAAATCAATAGATCTAGTACAAAGAAAAACTGTAACTGTTAATATACATACCAATCATCAGAGTACAACGGTCAACAAATCAATACTGGACAGTTATAGTAACTTGTCCTCACAAGTGCTAAATATACAGCCTATAATACATAGCGAAATAAAATCAAATACGTGTAATACATCTTCGTCATCCGGCTCATCTCCTGAGCTCCATAACATTCTACACTGAATCTGTAATACTCGGTCTGACCCGAGCATTATAATAAAATAACACCTGAGTCAGTCTGGAAAACCAACGTGAGAAAACACACTCAAATTTGAATTATTACTGTTATAAAAAATCCTTTGAAAAACAAAGGCATCTCGTAAGACCACGCCACACATAAACACGACGGGCTTTTACCTTACGATAAACAAAACATTTTATATCAAAATCATCTGATATTATAATAGTGTCTAAGTACAAATACTTATTAAAATAGCTGAAATTGTTACATTCATTAAATTCCAGCATACTAGGCTCTATAACCAAAACTATAAAGGTACGTATTGGAGAATGAATTTCCATACAATGACTAGGCACTGGATACCACCTATCATGGTACACATCTAGAAAAATGTACCGAGGACCTCGCCGGGATCCCCTACAACATAAGCCCGGTTCTACCCCTAACCTGTATAGTACTGAATATGTTACCACCCGGGTGTTCCCACCCTTATCGAGAGCTCTTTTCCATGCACCACCGTATCCATAATTTATAATATATCCGAGGGTGTCTAGAAAGGTGATAACATACCCTAATTGGTTGCAACCCACTTAGCCTTGCTGCACCTCCCCTGAATTTTAGTCATTCCGGTTGATGAGGCTTGAGGCTACGATTACCCGTTTAAGGAATTTATACTTGGAATGTTCATTGTTGTAAAGACCCAAAAGTCGACCTTCGAAAATCGGCATCTGTACTTCACTTGTACTCACAATGTCGTAGATTCAAACGCCGAATCTGGTTCTCCGGAGCTTATAACACCATTAAGTATAACAGAACAGCGGAAGAAAAAGAAACAATGATATCATATACAACTCCAATGAATACAATATCCAGAATGATATACAACAATGATATCAATATGATACAACAATATCAGAGATATGATACAAGAAATAGCAGAGGACAGAAAATAGCTAACACCAACAGCAGATAGAATATCTCCAATAGAATGCTCCAATCCATAGCTAGCGGAAAGCAAGGTCAGTCGTCCAAGGACCAACTAGCTCCATATAATCTACTCAACCTGAATATCTGAGAAACCCAACTCTAGACTGCCCGTGTGGAAAATGGTGGGCACCCAGATTTTAGGAAGGGAACAATAAACTCCGGATCAGTCATGGGACTGGTGTGAGCAACAAAAACAGTTTATCTTTAAACAAGCCACAAAAAATTTTAAACATTGAAATCCGCAATGCTTTTGGAAAATGAAACTACCATAAGACCTCCCGCCACACACACAATGCAAACGCAGAATTGGAGGAGATTTCTTCTTATGATAGTCAAACATGCTTACTACGCAAAATCATTGGATTATTATTATTAGTGCATAGTGCAGAAAATCCTTTCGAAAATACAATATTAATCTTAGCCAACATACAACCATTATTGTATGCCTACTATAGCTACTATGTTCAATAGCAGGTTACCGCCACATTCCATAGCAGGTAATACAACTAAAACCGTACAAGGCTCGTATTGTTTCTTTGGATTTTCCAACAAATGGTCAGGCTAAGGAACTTCCTTCCACCGCATGGGAACGCCTCTGGCGGGACGCCCCGAGAGACAAACTGCTCTCTGCCAACACAAGGCCGGGTTACCCCTGTAACAGGTAACTCACGAATATGCCACCTCCCGGTCCTTTGGGACCTTTATCCGAGGCCTCGGTAACCAACATCACACATAATAAATAAAGTGTGTCCACATGAGTAAGTATCTGGGCTCCATACCATGATACCACCCTTTTCCAGAAGGAAATGCCATACCCTAAAGGGCGCGACCCTCATAACCTTGCCGCATATTCCTGTTTCGACCATTTCCGGGTTGTGAGGTCCGACGAAGTCTCGTCCACAAAGCTACGCTTTGTCACAAAGCCATGCTTTGGGTCAACAGATGATCAAAGTAATGATCACAAAGATAAATGATCAAACAAATGAACATATCACAGATGATCAAACAATGATCATCACACAGCAACACTCAGCATGTCACATTACCAAATTGGGAGTATATCGCTGATAACCTTCAAATACATAACCTCTGAGCTCGTACGTCTCAGAGAAGGGTGTTAAGCTAAGAGAATAAATTCTCCGCCACCAACAGAAATGTATTTGAAAGAAATCCGCTTTATATCTCAAAGTGTAATGTCAAACATGTAACCATACAAGTCTGTTCCGGGTTCGAACAGAACCGAAGGCACGTCCAAAGAAGCCCTTGCAAATCCGGATAATTTTCTAATTACGTCCGGACTTCCCATCACAAAGGATGCTAAAATCTCTATACCGGGGACCAGTCGATGCAGAGACATTCGACGAGTTGTCCTTTCGTTTTCGAAAATATCCGGTCTTCACCACCGGTCTTCAAATGCTATCCATATACGACGTATCAGTATTCGAAACGGGTTATATGACACAAAGGTCCTCTCCCGGCTAAACCGAATAACGAGCGCAATATTTTAAAAACATATGGATATTAGGATTTCAATTAAGTCACAACTTATTACCCAAAACTTTTCTTTCAAATGGTTAAACAAATTACCATTTTCAAATCTTTAAACAAAAGATTCATTTTAACAACCTTCAACGGTTTAACAATTTCCACACTTTAATCTTTTAAACAAAAGATTCATTCACAGATTTTCCCAAATTAATTCCCATTTCAATTTGATTAACTCGTTAAATCTTTAAATCAAAGATTTAACTCATAGTTTTCAAAACAATTCCATTTCAAATGGTTTACACAAATCATCATTTTAAATCTATTAAAAATAAACAGATTCAATTCATAGCTTTCAAAAAGAATTCATTCATAACTTGAAAAACCATTTTTTCAATTCAATCTTGAAATTCCTTTAATTAAACTGGAATTTCTTTTCTTAGTTGAAAGCTTTTATTCTTTTAAACAAACAGTTTCATTTTGGAAATCTGATTCATTTATACGAGTTAAGGTTCTTGGGTTAAATCCAAATTCTCAAAATTATACTTTTAAAATGGTTTAAATTCATACAAACACATTTATATCATCTTTAATCCCTAGTTTCAAATCATAGGATTCAATTTCAAACTTGAATTCAAATTTAAATCAAATTATTTAAATTTTCAAAACTTGATTAAGTTATTCAAAATAACTTTTATCTTTGAAATTCCATTTCAAAAGCTTTTCACTTTAAACCCAAATTTCCAATTTCAAAATCAATTGAAATTAAAATTTCAATTTCGAAAACATCAAATTTAAATTATCTGTGACTTAACCGATTTCCACGTGAAATCCATATTTGTGTGTGTATGGTGTAGTCCAGGGGTTTCACACAGTAGTGCAACATGATTTAATCATCACAGATTAAAATACAGAAATATAGTTGATAAGCGATACAAATTATAACGCTTATCGTACAGATCACAGATATATATCACAGGTAATAAATTATATCACAGATAATTAACTACATTGCAGATCACACACATAATCATAATATATCACAAAGCATCACAATCGGTCACTCAGAGATGACGAAATCACCTCGATTCTAGACCACAACAAAACTCGAGCTTAAACCCTATTCTTACCTCGTTCTCTCATCTCTTGCAATAGATAATTTTTCTAACAATTTTCCTGAAATCATTGATCAACAAACTATCTTTAAACAAAAATTCAACATTTAAGATTTGCTCGATCACCGGAATTTGATTAAAATGCATATTTGGTTCAACTAGGAACTGCACCTTGCACACTCAACTAAAAATCATCATATTAATTTTAAAATCCTATCTTTGAATGTAGATTCAAATTATAAAATCAAATCAGTAATTTAAATTATTCGAAATCATTCATATGATTTCTTTTTACTGTAAACTTGAGTTTACTGAGCCAAATTCTCCATTATCAAGCTTAAACAAATTCTAGGTCATGATTTAAGTTTAAACAAATTTGTTTTGTTTAAATTGCTAAGTTTAAAATATTTATATGAAAAAATATTAAAATTTTCTCTGTTTTCTTTGCTCAGGAACTTGAAATATTGAAGAACATCACATAGCAGAGTTTCCAGTAAACAGCAGCATCACAGAATAACTTGTTTATAATATATAGCAAACATAAGATTCTTTTTATAAACTAATTATCAAGATTTAAGTTTCAAGAAAGTATGTTTACTCGCATTAGATTCCAGGAAAGAAAAGAGCTGAGCTTGCTTTTACTTTGAAACAGGCTGAACCTTGCAAGTTGAAATCTTCAATTTGATCTCTGGAATTTGTATTGATATATTTGTTGGATTGTTGTTTTAAACTGAAGCTTTGTTCAAGTTTAAGTTGATGTTTACTCTAGATTTTTCTCAGTGAAAATGGACGAACTAATAAGATGAAGAAGTTGATATGCTTGAAAATAAGTTTACAGGGTATAATATTTTTTTGTACAAGTGATAAAACTGGTTGTACAAATCTTCAGTGATATTTTTTTCCTTTTGTTGGCTGATGTATTATGTATTGTGTGCTAGAGTTGCCTAGCATTAATTGCTAGAGTCCTTTACGTTTTCATTTGCAAGCTATCACCCATACTTTGTTTACAGCCTAGCTTACTTGTATCATATTTTATTTATTTTATTTTTCTTCTTTAGTACTTGTTTATTTGACTATGCTGAAGAGATTTTGTTTAGCAAGCCTAATTATATCTTATATTTTTAGTTTGTTTCATTCCTTGCTTATATTTGTATTTGTTTGTACTGATATTTTCGTTTTGGCTTGGTGGCTACAGATCTTGCTTGGTGGCTGAAGTGATAAATGGTAGTGTACTAGAGACATTTACATTAATTAGGCTTGTACAATGTTTCATTTATAAATTGTTTTTTTACTTGTTCTTGCACTTGCCTGCATATCTACTTTACAGTCTACATTATATCTTACCTGCCTTTGTCTGGTTCATACTTGAGTACATTTATTTCTTTTCCTTTGGCCTTATTACTTTAGAATATAAATTTCTATTTTAATTTTGGTTTACTTTATGATATTCATTTTTATAGTTTATATAATTCTAGAATTATTTAATATGTTCATTTCACATTCTTATATAACTATAAATTTATTGGAAATATTTGTTTAACATCAACACTTATTTGAATTCTATAAATATATTTTATAAACTCAAATTATTATTATTAAACCATTTATTTTCAATTTAAATTCAAATCAAATAGATATATACATATATATCATTTCAAATTCACTCATATATGCTCAAACACATATATATAATAATTACAATATTTTTACATTTAAATGATTTATCAGAATATATTCGGGTTCGGGGAAACTCGCATCACTTTAATCTATTAATTTTACAATTTTTATTCAAAAATCAATTTAATTATCAATTTAAATATATAAAAATTTGGGGTCGTTACAGACTTCCCCCCTTAAAAGAATTTCGTCCTCGAAATTACCAAGGAGACACAAAGATAGATGAAAAATATTTCATCAAATCAACTGAATATTTATTCTGCATTTGGCTTACCAAATCAGAATATCAATAACAAATACAAGAACGAATCTGTTTAGTTTTCACAGGATACTCGGGTTATCCAGATCTACGAAATATGCAGTGGCATCGGTCAGTTCGAAGTGATAACTAACCATCCGTACAATATATCCGGACCCAAAGAATAGATAGATATATGGATACAATTTCAAAATTTTTGGTTTAGAAACCAAAATGTACCTATCAACTATAGCAATCAAAGCAACCAATACATCCAAACAAACAATTTTGGCCTATCTAGAGTTTATGTCCCATATTAATATATCGAATCCTTTCCTGCATGTACCAGAAATTATCGAAGAATTGAGGAAAGAGGCTGAACAAAAGAGATTGATAGAGAAAAGATTGCTTCCTTATTGTTACAGAGTATTGACCGATTATAGTCATATTCCCATGTCCCCTATCTCGTCCTCTTCTTGCACTCATACTCACTATCAGTAGATAGCAAGAGAATTTACTGAGGCATACGGATGGATATCTGAAGAATACTCATTCTAGGGTATACTTCACCCTATCTCTAATGAGCTACTTAATGTGTTATACTCCTGAGCTAAAGTTCAACCTTAGCTCTGATACCACGTTGTAAAGACCTAAAAGTCGACCTTCGAAAATCGGCATCCGTACTTCACTTGTACTCATAATGCCGTAGATTCAAACGCCGAATCTGGTTCTCTAGAGCTTATAACACCATTAAGTTTAACAACACAGTGGAAGAAAAAGAAACAATGATATCATATACAACTCCAATGAATACAATATCCAGAATGATATACAACAACGATATCAATATGATACAACAATATCAGAGATATGATACAAGAAATAGCAGCGGAAAGAAAATAGCTAACACCAGCAGCAGATAGAATATCTCCAATAGAATGCTCCAATCCATAGCTAGCGGAAAGCAAGGTCAGTCGTCCAAGGACTGACTAGCTCCAGATAATCTACTCAACCTGAATATCTGAGAAACCCAACTCTAGACTGCCCGTGTGGAAAATGGTGGGCACCCAGAGTTTAGGAAGGGAACAATAAACTCCGGATCAGTCATGGGACTGGTGTGAGAAACAAAAACAGTTTATCTTTAAACAAGCCACAAAAAATTTTAAACATTGAAATCCGCAATGCTTTTGGAAAATGAAACTACCATAAGACCTCCCGCCACACACACAATGCAAACGCAGAATTGGAGGAGATTTCTTCTTATGATAGTCAAACATGCTTACTACGCAAAATCATTGGATTATTATTATTAGTGCATAGTGCAGAAAATCCTTTCGAAAATACAATATTAATCTTAGCCAACATACAACCATTATTGTATGCCTACTATAGCTACTATGTTCAATAGCAGGTTACCGCCACATTCCATAGCAGGTAATACAACTAAAACCGTACAAGGCTCGTATTGTTTCTTTGGATTTTCCAACAAATGGTCAGGCTAATGAACTTCCTTTCGCCGCATGGGAACGCCTCTAGCGGGACGCCCCGAGAGACAAACTGCTCTCTGCCAACACAAGGTCGGGTTACCCCTGTAACAGGTAACTCACGAATATGCCACCTCCTGGTCCTTTGGGACCTTTATCCGAGGCCTCGGTAACCAACATCACACATAATAAATAAAGTGTGTCCACATGAGTAAGTATCTGGGCTCCATACCATGATACCACCCTTTTCCAGAAGGAAATGACATACCCTAAAGGGCGCGACCCTCATAACCTTGCTGCATATTCATGTTTCGACCATTTCCGGGTTGTGAGGTCCGACGAAGTCTCGTCCACAAAGCTACGCTTTGTCACAAAGCCATGCTTTGGGTCAACTGATGATCAAAGTAATGATCACAAAGATAAACGATCAAACAAATGATCATATCACAGATGATCAAACAATGATCATCACACAACAACACTTAGCATGTCACATTACCAAATTGGGAGTATATCGCTGATAACCTTCAACTACATAACCACTGAGCTCGTACGTCTCAAAGAAGGGTGTTAAGCTAAGAGATTAAATTCTCCGCCACCAACAGAAATGTATTTGAAAGAAATCCGCTTTATATCTCAAAGTGTAATGTCAGACATGTAACCATATAAGTCTGTTCCGGGTTCGAACAGAACCGAAGGCACTTCCAAAGAAGCCCTTGCAAATCCGAATAATTTTCTAATTACGTCCGGACTTCCCATCACAAAGGATGCTAAAATCTCTATACCAGGGACCAGTCGATGCAGAGACATTCGACGAGTTGTCCTTTCGTTTTCGAAAATATCTGGTCTTCACCACCGGTCTTCAAATGCTATCCATATACGACGTATCAGTATTCGGAACGGGTTATATGACACAAAGGTCCTCTCCCGGCTAAACCGAATAACGAGCGCAATATTTTAAAAACATATGGATATTAGGATTTCAATTAAGTCACAACTTATTACCCAAAACTTTTCTTTCAAATGGTTAAACAAATTACCATTTTCAAATCTTTAAACAAAAGATTCATTTTAACAACCTTCAACGGTTTAACAATTTCCAAACTTTAATCTTTTAAACAAAAGATTCATTCACAGATTTTCCCAAATTAATTCCCATTTCAATTTGATTAACTCGTTAAATCTTTAAATCAAAGATTTAACTCATAGTTTTCAAAACAATTCCATTTCAAATGGTTTACACAAATCATCATTTTAAATCTGTTAAAAATAAACAGATTCAATTCATAGCTTTCAAAAAGAATTCATTCATAACTTGAAAAACCATTTTTTCAATTCAATCTTGAAATTCCTTTAATTAAACTGGAATTTCTTTTCTTATTTGCAAGCTTTTATTCTTTTAAACAAACAGTTTCATTTTGGAAATCTGATTCATTTATACGAGTTAAGGTTCTTGGGTTAAATCCAAATTCTCAAAATTATACTTTTAAAATGGTTTAAATTCATACAAACACATTTATATCATATTTAATCCCTAGTTTCAAATCATAGGATTCAATTTCAAACTTGAATTCAAATTTAAATCAAATTATTTAAATTTTCAAAACTTGATTAAGTTATTCAAAATAACTTTTATCTTTGAAATTCCATTTCAAAAGCTTTTCACTTTAAACCCAAATTTCCAATTTCAAAATCAATTGAAATTAAAATTTCAATTTCGAAAACATCAAATTTAAATTATCTGTGACTTAACCGATTTTCACGTGAAATCCATATTTGTGTGTGTATGGTGTAGTCCAGGGGTTTCACACAGTAGTGCAACATCATTCAATCATCATAGATTAAAATACAGAAATATACTTGATAAGAGATACAAATTATAACGCTTATCGTACAGATCACAGATATATATCATAGGTAATAAATTATATCACAGATAATTAACTACATTGCAGATCACACACATAATCGTAATATATCACAAAGCATCACAATCGAGAGATATCAAACAATTCAATCATTCAATGAAATCCAAACATCCATAAGTAGGATAAATTTAATTATCTGATTAATTTAAATCAAATTAATTACTTATGAATAAATTACTAATCCTGGTTAATTAATTTTAATTAATTACCCTAAGTGATCATCCCCAATTACTTTATTTATTGATTAACTTTTAAATAAATTAATTATTCCCAAGTTAATTATCGTAATTGATCAATCACATAAATTAATTATCATTTAATTAGATTATTCTTTAATCACTTGATTAATCAACTTTAATCATTAATTAATATCGAATTAATTATTCCTTAATTAATTTATCATTAATTATTTCTTAACAAATCACATTAATTTCCACTAGTTACTTTATTAAGTGATTATTCTTAATTTCAAATAGGTAATAAATCTTTAATTTAATTTACTCATTAATTATCCTTAATTAATCTCCACATTTAAGGATAAACTCTTCATTTAAATTAATACTTATTTTATTGTTAAACTTCATGTAACGACCCCAAAATTTATATATATTTAAATTTATAATTAATTGAATTTTTGAATTAAATTTGTGAAATAAAACGGTAAATAAATTGCGAGTTTCCCCAAAATGAATAAATGTTTGTTTCGAACAAATATTTTAAACAAATTTATAGTTATATAAAATAGAGTTTGAATAGCAAAACAAAAGTACATAATATCATGTTGTCTGTAAATTTGTTAAATATAATATAAGGATGAAAGCTGCCAGGCAAATAAAAAAAAATACAAATATGCATACAACAAGACAAATAAATAAGTATGCAAGGCTGTAACCAAAGAAGGAAATAAAATCTCTGCTAAGTTGTACAAACAAAAAAAAAAGAAATTATATCACCTGCAAACTCAACTTTATACATATCATCTTGGGAGCTTCTTTTCCTTAGTTCGATCATTAAAAAGAATTAAAGAAAATACTTGAAGTATGAAGCAAGATGTAAACAAAAAGCAAAGAAAATCAAAGCCTGCAAAATGAAGAGACAAAAGTATATAAGAGTGGTTGCAAAGGAGACAAGCATTTAATGCTATATCACTAGTACACAATACATAATATATCAGCCACCAAACGATTTCCTCTCAGCCTACAAACAAGAAATATCACTGGCTATAGTACAAGAAAAATATAATCACTTGTATAACCATCTCAGCTTAAACAAATAAACATATCTACCCTGTGACTTCATATACATCTATCAATTTTTCTCACCTCAGTTTCGATCATTTTAAAACCGAGAAAATCTGAGATGAGCTTCAGTTCAAAAACTTAAACAAAATTCAACTAAAACAATCAACTACAAATCAGAGATTAAATGAAAGGATGCAGCTAGAAGTTCAAAGCTTGGTTCAAATGAAAAGCAGCTCTGTTTTCTTCTGCAAACCAAAGTGAGTAACAAATGTTTTAAAAATATAAGTATATAGTTAAAGTGCATGATCATCTCTGAATATAATATGCCTGTGAACATGTTTTTATCTCTGTGAATATATGTATGTACATGCTTGTGTATGGTCTGGATGTTCACTGTTTTCAAATTCCAGGTTCTAAACTCATTTATAAATCAAATACCCTGATTCAACTTCACTTGTACCTTAGTTTAGAACAATATAGTTTGTTATACCATGGACTTTAGATTACAAACTAGTTTAAGATTTAAACCATTTGAATTTCATCTGAAACCAAAAGAAAATACAGAGCATATTTAAACAAGTCAAAAACCAAGTATTAAAATTCTTATATTCAGGTATATAAATCGAAACTTCATACAAAATTAAGATTTTTAAGACAAAAATTGTAATTTTAAAAGCTTGGGTTGAAGAGCAGTTCCAGTTTCTCTGTTTCATGTATTTTAAGTTGCCATGGTCGTTGGAGTTGATAGGAAGTGTCGTGCTTCCTCCAATGGGTAGAGGAGTGACCAGTGAAGTCCGGAAAAATATTGGATGGCGATAATCTTCGTCGAGGTGGCGGCGAGAAGCTTTTGAAACTGGGTGACCTAGTTTTGGGATGCTGTGAATTTTCATTTCGTTCAAAGCCAAGAGTTGATCGAGTGCCATCGGGTTTGAGGAGGTGGTAGAGGTTGAGGCGGCGAAGTGATGGCCGGAGTTGCAGTGCTTCCGGTGATCGGAGCATGGGAAACGAGGCGTTTCCAGGTTGGTGGTGGAGTGGGTAGGTTTGTTCCAGGCTTGGAATTAGCGCTCGAATTCGATTGGGCAACTTGTTCGAGGTTTTTGGTGATCGAGATCGTTAGTGGTAGACGTAGTCGACTTGCTCGGCGTCGCGTAGTTGATCGAAGTCGATCATCGGTGGTGTGCACGTGCACCATATTTTCGCATCTGGCTGTTGAGTTGAGTCTGGGAACACTCGAGTTTTACTCGAGTAAATCTCGTTTTGGTCCGGGTGAATGCGTTTATTACTCGAAGTAAAAGATAGGGGTCTCGGGTCAGTCATGTTCCAGTATTAAACAGTGGAAATTTTACAGTTTTTAAATTTATTAAGTTTAAATTTGTAATTGATGTAAAACTGAGGTTTAATTTAAGTATTAAATCCAGATTTTGTGAAATAAAAGAAAAGTTTAAAAGTTAAAATATTTCTTAATAAGTTTAAATATTTGAATTTAAAAAGTTTGATTTAAATCCCTTCATAACAAAGAATGGCTTTAATTTGTAAATTTAAAGGTTTTAAAAGTTAGTTTTATAAAGGGATTGAAAATGTTCAAGTTAATTACTTAAGTTTAAATTAATAATCACTTGACGATTTTGAAAATAAAAATTACTTAGAGAAGTAATGAATGAATAATTACTGAATGTAATTAATTAAATGATAATTTAAAATGTGAATTAATTATTTGTTAATAAATCAAAGGATTAGTTAATAATGGCAATTAATTGAGATTAATTTAATAATTAAAGATTAATTGATTCATTGATTTAAGAACTGATTAGTTAATAATTAAGAGTTAACTAATAAATTTGAAAGAAAGATTTTCAAATAATTTTTAATTAAATTATGATAATTAACCGGATTAGTAATTGATACATTCGATTTAAATTTATCAGATAATTAAATTATCTTACTTAGGGATGTTTGGATTCTATTGAATGACTTGATTGTTTGATATCCCTGATATATGATGCTTTGTGATACATCCTGATTTATGTTGTGATCTGTAGTTTACTTATCTGTGACCTTTATATATCTATGATCTGTGAATGAACGATAAGCGTTGTTCTTATACCGCTTATCGAATTATATTTCTGTATTCTGATATATGATGATTCATTTTGTTGCACTATTGTGTGAAACCCTGGACCACACTTTTACACACACAAATATGGATTTCACGGGGAAATCGGTTAAGTCACAGATAATTCAAATCAATGTTTTTGAAATTGAAATTTTAATTTCAATTGATTTTGAAATTAGAAATTTGGGTTTAAAGTGAAAAGTTTTTGAAATGGAATTTCAAAGATAAAAGTTATTTTGAATAACTTAATCGAGTTTTGAAAATTTAAATCATTTGATTTAAATTTGAATTCAAGTTGGGAATTGAATCCTATGATTTGGAACTAGGGATTTAAAGATATTATAAATGTGTTTTCTATGAATTTGAACCATTTTAAAATATTGGTTTGAGAATTTGAATTTAACCCAAGAACCTTAACTCGTATGAATAAATCAGATTTTCTGAAATGAAACTGTTTGTTTTAAAAGAATAAAAGCTTTCAGATAAGCAATGAAATTCCAGTTTAATTAAAGGAATTTCAATATTGAATTGAAAATGGTTTTCCAAGTTATGAATGAATTGTTTTGAAAAGCTATGAATTGAATCTGTTTATTTTTAACAGATTTAAAATAATGATTGGTTTAAATCATTTGAAATGGGATTGTTTTGAAAGCTATAAGTTAAATCTTAAAGATTTAACGAGTTAAACTGAAATGGAGATTAATTGGGAAAATCTGTGAATGAATCTTTTGTTTAAAAGATTGAAGTGTGGAAACTGTTTAAACTGTAAAGGTTGAATCTTTTTGTTTAAAGATTTAAAATGGTAATTTGTTAAACCATTTGAAAAGAAAGATTTTGGGTAATAAGTTGTGACTTAATTGAAATCCCATATCCATATGTTTTTAAATATTACGCTCACTATTCGATTTAGCCGGGAGAGGACCTTTGGGTCGTATAACCCATTTCGAATATGTGATACGTCGTATATGGATCGCATTTGCTATATTACAGCATGATAGGGGGTTCTCGCTTCGCAGTTTGGTGGCGAACGGGGGACTCTTACCCCTACATGTCCCTGAGAGGGATGGGTTGGTTAGGCAGATGCCGTGACAGTCGAGAGGCTGGCCGTAAAAGTAAATGCGAGGTGCCAGTTTCAGCCACGGTGGGGCTGGGATGGTTGAAAAGCCTACCAGTTGTGACCGCCGACGGTAGTCCTTGACAAGTGGTATCAGAGCTAAGGTTGAACTTTAGCTCAGGAGTATAACACATTAAGTAGCTCATTAGAGATAGGGTGAAGTATACCCTAGAATGAGTAATTCTCAGATATCCGTTCGAATGTCTCAGTAAATTCTCTTACTATCCACTGATAGTGAGTATGAGTGCAAGAAGAGGATGAGATAGGGGACAGAGGAGAATACGACTATAAATGGTCAATACCCTGTAACAATAGTGGAAACAAATTTTCTCTATCGATCTCTTTTGTTCAACATCTTTTCTCAATTCTTCGATAGTTTCTGGTAGATCCAGAAAGGAATTCGATATATTAATATGGGACATAAACTCCAGATAGGCCAGACTTGTTTGTTTGGATGAATTGGTTGCTTTGATTGCTATGGTTGATAGGTATACTTTAGTTTTAAAACTAAAAAATTTTGAAATGGTATCCATACACCTATCTATTCTTTGGGTCCCAATATATTCTACGAATGGTTAGTTATTCCTTCGAACTAACTGATGCCACTGCATATTTCGTAGATCTGGATAACCCGAGTATCTTGTGAAGTGTTAAATAGATTCGATCTTGTATCTATTTTTGATATTCTGATTTGGTAAGCCAAATGCAGAATAGATATTCAGTTTGATTAGATGAAACATTCTTCATCTGTCTTTGTTTCGTGCCTGCGAATTTCGAGGACGAAATTCTTTTAAGGGGGAAGTCTGTAACGACCCCAAAATTTATATATATTTAAATTTATAATTAATTGAATTTTTGAATTAAATTTGTGAAATAAAACGGTAAATAAATTGCAAGTTTCCCCAAAACGAATAAATGTTTGTTTCGAACAAATATTTTAAACAAATTTATAGTTATATAAAATAGAGTTTGAAAAGCAAAACAAAAGTACATAATATCATGTTGTCTGTAAATTTGTTAAATACAATATAAGGATGAAAGCTGCCAGGCAAATAAAAAAAAATACAAATATGCATGCAACAAGACAAACAAATAAGTATGCAAGGCTGTAACCAAAGAAGGAAATAAAATCTCTGCTAAGTTGTACAAACAAAAAAAAGAAATTATATCACCTGCAAACTCAACTTTATACATATCATCTTGGGAGCTTCTTTTCCTTAGTTCGATCATTAAAAAGAATTAAAGAAAATACTTGAAGTATGAAGCAAGATGTAAACAAAAAGCAAAGAAAATCAAAGCCTGCAAAATGAAGAGACAAAAGTATATAAGAGTGGTTGCAAAGGAGACAAGCATTTAATGCTATATCACTAGTACACAATACATAATATATCAGCCACCAAACGATTTCCTCTCAGCCTACAAACAAGAAATATCACTGGCTATAGTACAAGAAAAATATAATCACTTGTACAACCATCTCAGCTTAAACAAATAAACATATCTACCCTGTGACTTCATATACATCTATCAATTTTTCTCACCTCAGTTTCGATCATTTTAAAACCGAGAAAATCTGAGATGAGCTTCAGTTCAAAAACTTAAACAAAATTCAACTAAAACAATCAACTACAAATCAGAGATTAAATGAAAGGATGCAGCTAGAAGTTCAAAGCTTGGTTCAAATGAAAAGCAGCTCTGTTTTCTTCTGCAAACCAAAGTGAGTAACAAATGTTTTAAAAATATAAGTATATAGTTAAAGTGCATGATCATCTCTGAATATAATATGCCTGTGAACATGTTTTTATCTCTGTGAATATATGTATGTACATGCTTGAGTATGGTCTGGATGTTCACTGTTTTCAAATTCTAGGTTCTAAACTCATTTATAAATCAAATACCCTGATTCAACTTCACTTGTACCTTAGTTTAGAACAATATAGTTTGTTATACCATGGACTTTAGATTACAAACTAGTTTAAGATTTAAACCATTTGAATTTCATCTGAAACCAAAAGAAAATACAGAGCATATTTAAACAAGTCAAAAACCAAGTATTAAAATTCTTATATTCAGGTATATAAATCGAAACTTCATACAAAATTAAGATTTTTAAGACAAAAATTGTAATTTTAAAAGCTTGGGTTGAAGAGCAGTTCCAGTTTCTCTGTTTCATGTATTTTAAGTTGCCATGGTCGTTGGAGTTGATAGGAAGTGTCGTGCTTCCTCCAATGGGTAGAGGAGTGACCAGTGAAGTCCGGAAAAATATTGGATGGCGATAATCTTCGTCGAGGTGGCGGCGAGAAGCTTTTGAAACTGGGTGACCTAGTTTTGGGATGCTGTGAATTTTCATTTCGTTCAAAGCCAAGAGTTGATCGAGTGCCATCGGGTTTGAGGAGGTGGTAGAGGTTGAGGCGGCGAAGTGATGGCCGGAGTTGCAGTGCTTCCGGTGATCGAAGCATGGGAAACGAGGCGTTTCCAGGTTGGTGGTGGAGTGGGTAGGTTTGTTCCAGGCTTGGAATTAGCGCTCGAATTCGATTGGGCAACTTGTTCGAGGTTTTGGGTGATCGAGATCGTGAGTGGTAGACGTAGTCGACTTGCTCGGCGTCGCGTAGTTGATCGAAGTCGATCATCGGTGGTGTGCACGTGCACCATATTTTCGCATCTGGCTGTTGAGTTGAGTCTGGGAACACTCGAGTTTTACTCGAGTAAATCTCGTTTTGGTCCGGGTGAATGCGTTTATTACTCGAAGTAAAAGATAGGGGTCTCGGGTCAGTCATGTTCCAGTATTAAACAGTGGAAATTTTACAGTTTTTAAATTTATTAAGTTTAAATTTGTAATTGATGTAAAACTGAGGTTTAATTTAAGTATTAAATCTAGATTTTGTGAAATAAAAGAAAAGTTTAAAAGTTAAAATATTTCTTAATAAGTTTAAATATTTGAATTTAAAAAGTTTGATTTAAATCCCTTCATAACAAAGAATGGCTTTAATTTGAAAATTTAAAGGTTTTAAAAGTTAGTTTTATAAAGGGATTGAAAATGTTCAAGTTAATTACTTAAGTTTAAATTAATAATCACTTGACGATTTTGAAAATAAAAATTACTTAGAGAAGTAATGAATGAATAATTACTGAATGTAATTAATTAAATGATAATTTAAAATGTGAATTAATTATTTGTTAATAAATCAAAGGATTAATTAATAATGGAAATTAATTGAGATTAATTTAATAATTAAAGATTAATTGATTCATTGATTTAAGAACTGATTAGTTAATAATTACGAGTTAACTAATAAATTTGAAAGAAAGATTTTCAAATAATTTGTAATTAAATTATGATAATTAACCGGATTAGTAATTGATACATTCGATTTAAATTTATCAGATAATTAAATTATCTTACTTAGGGATGTTTGGATTCTATTGAATGACTTGATTGTTTGATATCCCTGATATATGATGCTTTGTGATACATCCTGATTTATGTTGTGATCTGTAGTTTACTTATCTGTGACCTTTATATATCTATGATCTGTGAATGAACGATAAGCGTTGTTCTTATACCGCTTATCGAATTATATTTCTGTATTCTGATATGTGATGATTCATTTTGTTGCACTATTGTGTGAAACCCTGGACCACACTTTTACACACACAAATATGGATTTCACGGGGAAATCGGTTAAGTCACAGATAATTCAAATCAATGTTTTTGAAATTGAAATTTTAATTTCAATTGATTTTGAAATTAGAAATTTGGGTTTAAAGTGAAAAGTTTTTGAAATGGAATTTCAAAGATAAAAGTTATTTTGAATAACTTAATCGAGTTTTGAAAATTTAAATCATTTGATTTAAATTTGAATTCAAGTTGGGAATTGAATCCTATGATTTGGAACTAGGGATTTAAAGATATTATAAATGTGTTTTCTATGAATTTGAACCATTTTAAAATATTGGTTTGAGAATTTGAATTTAACCCAAGAACCTTAACTCGTATGAATAAATCAGATTTTCTGAAATGAAACTGTTTGTTTTAAAAGAATAAAAGCTTTCAGATAAGCAATGAAATTCCAGTTTAATTAAAGGAATTTCAATATTGAATTGAAAATGGTTTTCCAAGTTATGAATGAATTGTTTTGAAAAGCTATGAATTGAATCTGTTTATTTTTAACAGATTTAAAATAATGATTGGTTTAAATCATTTGAAATGGGATTGTTTTGAAAGCTATAAGTTAAATCTTAAAGATTTAACGAGTTAAACTGAAATGGAGATTAATTGGGAAAATCTGTGAATGAATCTTTTGTTTAAAAGATTAAAGTGTGGAAACTGTTTAAACTGTAAAGGTTGAATCTTTTTGTTTAAAGATTTAAAATGGTAATTTGTTAAACCATTTGAAAAGAAAGATTTTGGGTAATAAGTTGTGACTTAATTGAAATCCCATATCCATATGTTTTTAAATATTACGCTCACTATTCGGTTTAGCCGGGAGAGGACCTTTGGGTCGTATAACCCATTCCGAATATGTGATACGTCGTATATGGATAGCATTTGAAGACCGGTGTTGAAGACCGGATATTTTTGAAAATGGAAGGATTACCGTCGAGTTACTCTGCATCGGCTGATCCCCGGTATAGAGGTTTTATCATCCTTAGCGACGGGAAGTCCGGACGTGATTGGAAATTATCCGGAAATTGCATGGGCTTCGTGAGAAGTGCCTTCGGTTTTGTTCGAACCCGGAACAGACTTGTATGGATTGTATGTCTGACATTACACTTTGAAATATAAAGCTGATTTCTTTCAAATACATTTCTTTTGGTGGCGGAGAATTTATTCTCTTAGCTTAACACCCTTCTCTGAGACGTACGAGCTCAGAGGTTATGTAGTTGAAATTTATCAGCGATATATCCCAATTTGGTAATGTGACATGCTGAGTGTTGCTGTGTGATGATCAGTGTTTGATCATTTGTGATATGATCATTTGTTTGATAATTTATCTTTGTGATCATAGGTTGATCATCTGTAGACCCAAAGCATGGCTTTGTGACAAAGCGTAGCTTTGTGGACGAGACTTCATCAGGGCCTCACAACCCGGAAATGGTCGAAACAGGAATGTTGCAGCAAGGTTATGAGGGTCGCGCCCTTTAGGGTATGTCATTTCCTTCTGGAAAAGGGTGGTGTCATGGTATGGAGCCCAGATACTTACTCATGTGGATACACTTTATTATGTGTGATGTTGGTTATCGAGGCCTCGGATAAAGGTCCCAAAGGACCGGGGGGTGGCATATTCGTGAGTTACCTGTTACAGGGGTAACCCGGCCTTGTTTGGCAGAGAGCAGTTTGTCTCTCGGGGCGTCCCGCCAGAGGCGTTCCATGCGGCGGAAGGAAGTTCCTTAGCCTGGCCATTTGTTGGAAAATCCAAAGAAACAATACGAGCCTTGTACGGTTTTAGTTGTATTACCTGCTATGGAATGTGGCGGTAACCTGCTATTGAACATAGTAGCTATAGTAGGCATACGATACTGGTCGTATGTTGGCTAAGATTAATATTATACTTTCGAAATGTTTTTCTACACTATGCACTAATGATAATATCCAATGATTTGCGCAGTAAGCATGTTTGACTATCATAAGAAGAAATCTCCTCCAATTCTGCGTTTGCATTGTGTGTGTGGCGGGAGGTCTTATGGTAGTTTCATTTTCCAAAAGCATTGCGGATTTCAATGTTTAAAACCTTTTGTGTTTGTTTAAAGATAAACTGTTTTTGTTGCTCATACCAGTCCCATGACTGATCCGGAGTTTATTGTTCCCTTCCTAAACTCTGGGTGCTCATAATTTTCCACACGAGCAGTCTAGAGTTGGGTTTCTTTTCAGATATTCAGGTTTAGTAGATTATCTAGAGCTAGTTCATTCATCGGAGTTGCTTATCTTGGAGTTGTGGATTCATTCTTGTCTGGAGATCATTTTGGAGTTATCACTTCTATTGATATTGTTCTGCTGCTGATGTTATCATTTTCTTTTCCGCTGCTATTTGTTGTATCATATCTCTGATGTATATTGATATTCATTGTATCACTCTGTTGTATCAGATATTGTATATCAATGTATTATTCTTTTCTTCCGCTGTGTTATTTACTTAATTGTGTTATAGCTCCGGCGAATCGGATTTGAACGGTCGAATCTGCGGCATTCTGGTACAATGTGAAGTACGGATGTTGATTTTCGAGCGGGCAAAACCCGAGTCGTCACACTTCATTTAAAACCATTTAAAACAATTCAAATTTAAAACTTCTTTTATTACAAAACTGGAATACAAACAAATCTTGATTTCAGATTTAATTTAAAAACTTTTCTACATTTTAAACTTCATTTTTTCTTCATTTCAAGCTACTTAGCCATTTTTAAAGTAGTTAAAACAATTTAAATAAAAAATTTATTCATTTTTTTAGCAGAGATTCAAAACCATCTTTAACCAGATTTAAACTTGTGTCTAAACTTATTTAAATCCCTGCTTTTCAATTCAAAATCCAGATTTTAAATTTAAAAGAAAAACTACAGTTTAAAACTGCAACACCCACAAATGACTCGAGCTACTTGAAAACTACTTCGAGTCCAAACCCTCAATGCTTCGAGTCATTATTCGAATCACTCGAGACAAACTTGCGTACTACCCCAAAACTCAGAACTAACCCAAACACTGACACTCGTGACATATCGTGCACGTGTACGAGGCGCCGGAGCCACTCCGATCGTCGCCGCTATCTTGCACAAATCGCCGGTGACCATCTCAACTTAGGCAAACACTCAGATCGTCGAAACCACCATGAAATCGAAATCGAGCAATTATCTCGACATCAGAAAAACAGCACTCGCCGGAAACTCCCTTATTCCCTTCGCCTCCATCCACGAGAACACCAGCAGCTCCGGCCATCAACTCATCATCCTCCCCTCTACCATTTCCCAACACCACGGCACACTCGGTCACTCAGAGATGACGAAATCACCTCGATTCCAGACCACAACAAAACTCGAGCTTAAACCCTATTCTTACCTCGTTCTCTCATCTCTTGCAATAGATAATTTTTCTAACAATTTTCCTGAAATAATTGATCAACAAACTATCTTTAAACAAAAATTCAACATCTAAGATTTGCTCGATCACCGGAATTTGACTAAAATGCATATTTGGTTCAACTAGGAACTGCACCTTGCACACTCAACTAAAAATCATCATATTAATTTTAAAAATCCTATCTTTGAATGTAGATTCAAATTATAAAATCAAATCAGTAATTTAAATTATTCGAAATCATTCATATGATTTCTTTTTACTGTAAACTTGAGTTTACTGAGTCAAATTCTCCATTATCAAGCTTAAACAAATTCTAGGTCATGATTTAAGTTTAAACAAATTTGTTTTGTTTAAATTGCTAAGTTTAAAATATTTATATGAAAAAATATTAAAATTTTCTCTGTTTTCTTTGCTCAGGAACTTGAAATATTGAAGAACATCACATAGCAGAGTTTCCAGTAAACAGCAGCATCACAGAATAACTTGTTTATAATATATAGCAAACATAAGATTCTTTTTATAAACTAATTATCAAGATTTAAGTTTCAAGAAAGTATGTTTACTCGCATTAGATTCCAGGAAAGAAAAGAGCCGAGCTTGCTTTTACTTTGAAACAGGCTGAACCTTGCAAGTTGAAATCTTCAATTTGATCTTTGGAATTTGTATTGATATATTTGTTGGATTGTTGTTTTAAACTGAAGCTTTGTTCAAGTTTAAGTTGATGTTTACTCTAGATTTTTCTCAGTGAAAATGGACGAACTAATAAGATGAAGAAGTTGATATGCTTGAAAATAAGTTTACAGGGTATAATATTTTTTTGTACAAGTGATAAAACTGGTTGTACAAATCTTCAGTGATATTTTTTTCCTTTTGTTGGCTGATGTATTATGTATTGTGTGCTAGAGTTGCCTAGCATTAATTGCTAGAGTCCTTTACGTTTTCATTTGCAAGCTATCACCCATACTTTGTTTACAGCCTAGCTTACTTGTATCATATTTTATTTATTTTATTTTTCTTCTTTAGTACTTGTTTATTTGACTATGCTGAAGAGATTTTGTTTAGCAAGCCTAGTTATATCTTATATTTTTAGTTTGTTTCATTCCTTGCTTATATTTGTATTTGTTTGTACTGATATTTTCGTTTTGGCTTGGTGGCTACAGATCTTGCTTGGTGGCTGAAGTGATAAATGGTAGTGTACTAGAGACATTTACATTAATTAGGCTTGTACAATGTTTCATTTATAAATTGTTTTTTTACTTGTTCTTGCACTTGCCTGCATATCTACTTTACAGTCTACATTATATCTTACCTGCCTTTGTCTGGTTCATACTTGAGTACATTTATTTCTTTTCCTTTGGCCTTATTACTTTAGAATATAAATTTCTATTTTAATTTTGGTTTACTTTATGATATTCATTTTTATAGTTTATATAATTCTAGAATTATTTAATATGTTCATTTCACATTCTTATATAACTATAAATTTATTGGAAATATTTGTTTAACATCAACACTTATTTGAATTCTATAAATATATTTTATAAACTCAAATTATTATTATTAAACCATTTATTTTCAATTTAAATTCAAATCAAATAGATATATACATATATATCATTTCAAATTCACTCATATATGCTCAAACACATATATATAATAATTACAATATTTTTACATTTAAATGATTTATCAGAATATATTCGGGTTCGGGGAAACTCGCATCACTTTAATCTATTAATTTTACAATTTTTATTCAAAAATCAATTTAATTATCAATTTAAATATATAAAAATTTGGGGTCGTTACAGACTTCCCCCCTTAAAAGAATTTCATCCTCGAAATTACCAAGGAGACACAAAGATAGATGAAAAATATTTCATCAAATCAACTGAATATTTATTCTGCATTTGGCTTACCAAATCAGAATATCAATAACAAATACAAGAACGAATCTATTTAGTTTTCACAGGATACTCGGGTTATCCAGATCTACGAAATATGCAGTGGCATCGGTCAGTTCGAAGTGATAACTAACCATCCATAGAATATATCCGGACCCAAAGAATAGATAGATATATGGATACAATTTCAAAATTTTTGGTTTAGAAACCAAAATGTACCTATCAACTATAGCAATCAAAGCAACCAATACATCCAAACAAACAATTTTGGCCTATCCAGAGTTTATGTCCCATATTAATATATCGAATCCTTTCCTGCATGTACCAGAAATTATCGAAGAATTGAGGAAAGAGGCTGAACAAAAGAGATTGATAGAGAAAAGATTGCTTCCTTATTGTTACAGAGTATTGACCGATTATAGTCATATTCCCATGTCCCCTATCTCGTCCTCTTCTTGCACTCATACTCACTATCAGTAGATAGCAAGAGAATTTACTGAGGCATACAGACGGATATCTAAAGAATACTCATTCTAGGGTATACTTCACCCTATCTCTAATGAGCTACTTAATGTGTTATACTCCTGAGCTAAAGTTCAACCTTAGCTCTGATACCACGTTGTAAAGACCCAAAAGTCGACCTTCGAAAATCGGCATCCGTACTTCACTTGTACTCACAATGCCGTAGATTCAAACGCCGAATCTGGTTCTCTGGAGCTTATAACACCATTAAGTTTAACAACACAGCGGAAGAAAAAGAAACAATGATATCATATACAACTCCAATGAATACAATATCCAGAATGATATACAACAACGATATCAATATGATACAACAATATCATAGATATGATACAAGAAATAGCAGCGGAAAGAAAATAGCTAACACCAGCAGCAGATAGAATATCTCCAATAGAATGCTCCAATCCATAGCTAGCGGAAAGCAAGGTCAGTCGTCCAAGGACTGACTAGCTCCAGATAATCTACTCAACCTGAATATCTGAGAAACCCAACTCTAGACTGCCCGTGTGGAAAATGGTGGGCACCCAGAGTTTAGGAAGGGAACAATAAACTCCGGATCAGTCATGGGACTGGTGTGAGAAACAAAAACAGTTTATCTTTAAACAAGCCACAAAAAATTTTAAATATTGAAATCCGCAATGCTTTAGAAAAATGAAACTACCATAAGACCTCCCGCCACACACACAATGCAAACGCAGAATTGGAGGAGATTTCTTCTTATGATAGTCAAACATGCTTACTACGCAAAATCATTGGATTATTATTATTAGTGCATAGTGCAGAAAATCCTTTCGAAAATACAATATTAATCTTAGCCAACATACAACCATTATTGTATGCCTACTATAGCTACTATGTTCAATAGCAGGTTACCGCCACATTCCATAGCAGGTAATACAACTAAAACCGTACAAGGCTCGTATTGTTTCTTTGGATTTTCCAACAAATGGTCAGGCTAAGGAACTTCCTTTCGCCGCATGGGAACGCCTCTAGCGGGACGCCCCGAGAGACAAACTGCTCTCTGCCAACACAAGGCCGGGTTACCCCTGTAACAGGTAACTCACGAATATGCCACCTCCTGGTCCTTTGGGAGCTTTATCCGAGGCCTCGGTAACCAGCATCACACATAATAAATAAAGTGTGTCCACATGAGTAAGTATTTGGGCTCCATACCATGATACCACCCTTTTCCAGAAGGAAATGACATACCCTAAAGGGCGCGACCCTCATAACCTTGCTGCATATTCATGTTTCGACCATTTCCGGGTTGTGAGGTCCGACGAAGTCTCGTCCACAAAGCTACGCTTTGTCACAAAGCCATGCTTTGGGTCAACTGATGATCAAAGTAATGATCACAAAGATAAATGATCAAACAAATGATCATATCACAGATGATCAAACAATGATCATCACACAACAACACTCAGCATGTCACATTACCAAATTGGGAGTATATCGCTGATAACCTTCAACTACATAACCTCTGAGCTCGTACGTCTCAGAGAAGGGTGTTAAGCTAAGAGAATAAATTCTCCGCCACCAACAGAAATGTATTTGAAAGAAATCCGCTTTATATCTCAAAGTGTAATGTCAGACATGTAACCATATAAGTCTGTTCCGGGTTCGAACAGAACCGAAGGCACTTCCAAAGAAGCCCTTGCAAATCCGGATAATTTTCTAATTACGTCCGGACTTCCCATCACAAAGGATGCTAAAATCTCTATACCGGGGACCAGTCGATGCAGAGACATTCGACGAGTTGTCCTTTCGTTTTCGAAAATATCCGGTCTTCACCACCGGTCTTCAAATGCTATCCATATACGACGTATCAGTATTCGGAATGGGTTATATGACACAAAGGTCCTCTCCCGACTAAACCGAATAACGAGCGCAATATTTTAAAAACATATGGATATTAGGATTTCAATTAAGTCACAACTTATTACCCAAAACTTTTCTTTCAAATGGTTAAACAAATTACCATTTTCAAATCTTTAAACAAAAGATTCATTTTAACAACCTTCAACGGTTTAACAATTTCCAAACTTTAATCTTTTAAACAAAAGATTCATTCACAGATTTTCCCAAATTAATTCCCATTTCAATTTGATTAACTCGTTAAATCTTTAAATCAAAGTTTTAACTCATAGTTTTCAAAACAATTCCATTTCAAATGGTTTACACAAATCATCATTTTAAATCTGTTAAAAATAAACAGATTCAATTCATAGCTTTCAAAAAGAATTCATTCATAACTTGAAAAACCATTTTTTCAATTCAATCTTGAAATTCCTTTAATTAAACTGGAATTTCTTTTCTTATTTGCAAGCTTTTATTCTTTTAAACAAACAGTTTCATTTTGGAAATCTGATTCATTTATACGAGTTAAGGTTCTTGGGTTAAATCCAAATTCTCAAAATTATACTTTTAAAATGGTTTAAATTCATACAAGCACATTTATATCATCTTTAATCCCTAGTTTCAAATCATAGGATTCAATTTCAAACTTGAATTCAAATTTAAATCAAATTATTTAAATTTTCAAAACTTGATTAAGTTATTCAAAATAACTTTTATCTTTGAAATTCCATTTCAAAAGCTTTTCATTTTAAACCCAAATTTCCAATTTCAAAATCAATTGAAATTAAAATTTCAATTTCGAAAACATCAAATTTAAATTATCTGTGACTTAACCGATTTCCACGTGAAATCCATATTTGTGTGTGTATGGTGTAGTCTAGGGGTTTCACACAGTAGTGCAACATCATTCAATCATCACAGATTAAAATACAGAAATATAGTTGATAAGCGATACAAATTATAACGCTTATCGTACAGATCACAGATATATATCACAGGTAATAAATTATATCACAGATAATTAACTACATTGCAGATCACACACATAATCGTAATATATCACAAAGCATCACAATCTAGAGATATCAAACAATTCAATCATTCAATGAAATCCAAACATCCATAAGTAGGATAAATTTAATTATCTGATTAATTTAAATCAGATTAATTACTTATGAATAAATTACTAATCCTGGTTAATTAAATTTAATTAATTACCCTAAGTGATCATCCCCAATTACTTTCATTTATTGATTAACTTTTAAATAAATTAATTATTCCCAAGTTAATTATCGTAATTGATCAATCATATAAATTAATTATTATTTAATTAAATTATTCTTTAATCACTTGATTAATCAACTTTAATCATTAATTAATATTGAATTAATTATTCCTTAATTAATTTATCATTAATTATTTCTTAACAAATCACATTAATTTCCACTAGTTACTTTATTAAGTGATTATTCTTAATTTCAAATAGGTAATAAATCTTTAATTTAATTTACTCATTAATTATCCTTAATTAATCTCCACATTTAAGGATAAACTCTTCATTTAAATTAATACTTATTTTATTGTTAAACTTCATTTAAAACCATTTAAAACAATTCAAATTTAAAACTTCTTTTATTACAAAACTGGAATACAAACAAATCTTGATTTCAGATTTAATTTAAAAACTTTTCTACATTTTAAACTTCATTTTTTCTTCATTTCAAGCTACTTAGCCATTTTTAAAGTAGTTAAAACAATTTAAATAAAAAATTTATTTATTTTTTTAGCTGAGATTCAAAACCATCTTGAACCAGATTTAAACTTGTGTCTAAACTTATTTAAATCCCTGCTTTTCAATTTAAAATCCAGATTTTAAATTTAAAAGAAAAACTACCGTTTAAAACTGCAACACCCACAAATGACTCGAGCTACCTGAAAACTACTTCGAGTCCAAACCCTCAAGGCTTCGAGTCATTATGCGAATCACTCGAGACAAACTCGCGTACTACCCCAAAACTCAGAACTAACCCAAACACTGACACTCGTGACATATCGTGCACGTGTACGAGGCGCCGGAGCCACTCCGATCGTCGCCGCTATCTTGCACAAATCGCCGGTGACCATCTCAACTCAGGCAAACACTCAGATCGTCGAAACCACCACGAAATCGAAATCGAGCAATTATCTCGACATCAGAAAAACAGCACTCGCCGGAAACTCCCTCATTCCCTTCGCCTCCGTCCACGAGAACACCAGCAGCTCCGGCCATCAACTCATCATCCTCCCCTCTACCATTTCCCAACACCACGGCACACACGGTCACTCAGAGATGACGAAATCACCTCGATTCCAAACCACAACAAAACTTGAGCTTAAACCCTATTCTTACCTCGTTCTCTCATCTCTTGCAATAGATAATTTTTCTAACAATTTTCCTGAAATCGTTGATCAACAAACTATCTTTAAACAAAAATTCAACATCTAAGATTTGCTCGATCACCGGAATTTGATTAAAATGCATATTTGGTTCAACTAGGAATTGCACCTTGCACACTCAACTAAAAATCATCATATTAATTTTAAAAATCCTACCTTTGAATGTAGATTCAAATTATAAAATCAAATCAGTAATTTAAATTATTTGAAATCATTCATATGATTTCTTTTTACTGTAAACTTGAGTTTACTGAGTCAAATTCTCCATTATCAAGCTTAAACAAATTCTAGGTCATGATTTAAGTTTAAACAAATTTGTTTTGTTTAAATTGCTAAGTTTAAAATATTAATGTGAAATAAATATTAAAATTTTCTCTGTTTTCTTTGCTCAGGAACTTGAAATATTGAAGAACATCACAGAGCAGAGTTTCCAGTAAACAGCAGCATCACAGAATAACTTGTTTATAATGTATAGCAAACATAAGATTCTTTTTATAAACTAATTATCAAGATTTAAGTTTCAAGAAAGTATGTTTACTCACATTAGATTCCAGGAAAGAAAAGAGTTGAGCTTGCTTTTACTTTGAAACAGGCTGAACCTTGCAAGTTGAAATCTTCAATTTGATCTTTGGAATTTGTATTGATATATTTGTTGGATTGTTGTTTTAAACTGAAGCTTTGTTCAAGTTTAAGTTGATGTTTACTCTAGATTTTTCTCAGTGAAAATGGACGAACTAATAAGATGAAGAAGTTGATATGCTTGAAAATAAGTTTACAGGGTATAATATTTTTTTGTACAAGTGATAAAACTGGTTGTACAAATCTTCAATGATATTTTTTTCCTTTTGTTGGCTGATGTATTATGTATTGTGTGCTAGAGTTGCCTAGCATTAATTGCTAGAGTCCTTTACGTTTTCATTTGCAAGCTATCACCCATACTTTGTTTACAGCCTAGCTTACTTGTATCATATTTTATTTATTTTATTTTTCTTCTTTAGTACTTGTTTATTTGACTATGCTGAAGAGATTTTGTTTAGCAAGCCTAGTTATATCTTATATTTTTAGTTTGTTTCATTCCTTGCTTATATTTGTATTTGTTTGTACTGATATTTTCGTTTTGGCTTGGTGGCTACAGATCTTGCTTGGTGGCTGAAGTGATAAATGGTAGTGTACTAGAGACATTTACATTAATTAGGCTTGTACAATGTTTCATTTATAATTTTTTTTTAACTTGTTCTTGCACTTGCCTGCATATCTACTTTACAGTCTACATTATATCTTACCTGCCTTTGTCTGGTTCATACTTGAGTACATTTATTTCTTTTCCTTTGGCCTTATTACTTTAGAATATAAATTTCTATTTTAATTTTGGTTTACTTTATGATATTCATTTTTATAGTTTATATAATTCTAGAATTATTTAATATGTTCATTTCACATTCTTATATAACTATAAATTTATTGGAAATATTTGTTTAACATCATCACTTATTTGAATTCTATAAATATATTTTATAAACTCAAATTATTATTATTAAACCATTCATTTTCAATTTAAATTCAAATCAAATAGATATATACATATATATCATTTCAAATTCACTCATATATGCTCAAACACATATATATAATAATTACAATATTTTTACATTTAAATGATTTATCAGAATATATTCGGGTTCGGGGAAACTCGCATCACTTTAATCTATTAATTTTACAATTTTTATTCAAAAATCAATTTAATTATCAATTTAAATATATAAAAATTCGGGGTCGTTACAATTGTACTCCAATGAAAATGTGTTAAAAACATTCATCCATACAAGTCCGCTATGGGATTGAACGAAACCGAAGGCACTATTCCTACTACATCCATTTTGGAATCATCCTCAGGATTAGTAGCGATTATCCCTTGCACAGGCTCCAACTTCGATTCCATGCTCTTGTCTTCACTTCGAAAATGTATTCGTTGGATCGAAGTGGTTTTCGGATAACTTATCCAATCCCAGTCTCTTTGAAACAACGTTCGATATTTTCGGTAAACTAAACCCCGGTTCTTTAGGAAATAAACAGACAAAAATAAGATCGGAGATCATCTCCTAACCGTTAGTAGACGGATTTCCTTATCATCATCCTAAAAGAACGAAACGAGTTTATACATCCAGTATAGCACCTTCGACGTTAACTGTACTATATAACGCCCGTGTTTCTCCTAGATATTTCCAAAGTTATATTCTGGGTCCAGATTCGATAGTCGGTTATTTAACTATCAAATAAACAATCATTCAACCCAAGAGTTCATATTCCACTAAAAACACTAAGTTTCATTTAATTTAAGTTGTAATAAATTAAATCTCTTTATCAAAAGGTATATACTTATCTTATCGGAGTAAGTACGTTCACTAACCATTCTTTTCAAAAATATTTGAAACCTTTTTAAAATAAATATGGAAAGCACCATGAGGTATCAACCATGGATTCACAGCTCGATGATTACGTCTCTATCCCTGAGAAATCCAAACTTAACTGTAGGCACTCTCTACCTCCCGATTTCGCCATGAAAGTATACCATTACTTTTCGAAAACTATATTTAATAATTAAATATACTTTTAAAACAATTAAAATACTTACATAACTTTGAAACAATAATTACGGATTTATTAATAAAATTCTATCGATTTACAAGACTTGTCTATAAAACTTATAATTCATTTTGACAATTTAAAAATATATTTAAATAACTAATTTTCTGAAATATTTTTAAACACTTTTAAATTACCTAGTTTAATAATTAAAAAAATCCTCTTTTTAAAACAAACTCAACTTCTCGATAAAAGTATATTTTTTTCAATTCCAATATAACCAATCTAATATTTATAAATCTCTTTCAATTTATCATAAATTGATTTATGTCCCCTATTTCATAAATTCATTTTCATATTTCCAAAAGTAAAATCTATCATTTCTTTTTAAACCAATTTACCCATCTCATTATAAATTCTTACCGTGAATTTATATCTTCAACTTATCAAATGATAATCATTTCACTTTTATTTATAAACATTGTTTATAAGTCCCATAGTCTCATTTCCAGTTTACAACGGTTTCACATCACTTAAATTCCATTTATAAATTAACTTCTTAAATAACTCAACTATACTCCAAAAACTAACCAAATCTCGATTCTCCTTCTATTTCGCAAATTTAAAAATCTTATTTGAGATCTAGTATAACCAATTTTGTACTTATTTCCAAATTCCCTTTTATTCTCCAAACTTGTTAAAAATCTCGATTTTTAAAACCCTTTTTATTTAAACAAGTATGACACAAGAATTATTATTTAAAATCCTTTATATATATTATTCTAAAATCTCTATTTACAATATCACGAAATAGTTAAGTACAAATTTAAGGTCAACCCATTTATTTTATCCCAATAATTTCTTTTTAACTAATCCAAATTTTATATAAACGTTTTACTTCCAAAATCCCTTTTAAATTTCCTTTTCAATTCAAAAAATATATTTATGGTATTTTAAAATACCAAAATCTAGGCCAGTGCTACCATAGCATCCAACAAATTCAATCACACAATAATCTATCACAGATTATTCAAACATATCATATATCACTATATATGAAAATAAATTCAACATTTTTGAGGAATCCAGCTGGATTCCTCCAACCTGCTTCCCTGCAACCACAAATGTTAATACAACATAAAAATACCAATCTCGTTTCGTGGCAGGATATCGCGGTAATATAGGGTCATCCGCTATTATGCGGGGCACATAGGGTCTCATTCGCTCCAATCGGGGGGAATAATCAATCAAACTACTAATATATATACTACTATGTGTGTATATATATATATAATAACATCCAAACTGATAATAATTATCAAATTCAACCAGGCATTCAATAATTAATTTTAATTGTTATAAATTAATTCCAGTAATCCAAAAAGAGTGAGATTTACTCACTTTGATTTTTATTGCTGATCGTTTCAATTTTAAATTAAATCGAACAATGTTCGATTTAATCTAAAAATTTCAGCTAGCTTCGAAAAATCCCAAACCAACTTCATTATGAAGCCCACATCATCACGACAACAGCTCCCCTCCATAGTATTTCCCTAAACCAATTTTAAATTATAATTACCCCTTAATCATTATCTTTCCCTAAACCGGTAGAGCACGAACAACAGCTCCCCTCCATAGTCGCATTCGCCTCCGTCCATTTTCCAACCCTCAACCATCGTCAAAACTGCTCCGCTCGTCATCACAGCTTGCCACCCATTTAAAATTTCCCTCCAGCACCCTATTTTTAAATCATGACCTAGCATCTCGTCCTGCCACTGTCAAAGTCGCAAACTCTAAAACGACGAGCCATAGTTCACCATCGCAGCCGCAAGTGCCATCGATCACCAAAACCCCGGTGGACCCTCGACTTCATCAAATTAACGACCAAATCGACCGCGCCATCCAACCCTATCACCACTGTCTAAATCGAGCAGCCCTGGCCATCGCTCACCCCCCTCTCCTTCAACGTCGCCTGGAACAACTCTCGATCGATCCCTTTTTTATTTGAAGAAACGAGGTTTCGTTTCCTCTCTTCTTCTTTTTTTCTTTGAACTGTGAACTTGCATATTATCTAAATGAAGAGGGATGTGATTTAAAAAGGGGTTAGCATGAGGTAGAAGAGAAAGTCATATCAGATTGGAGAGAATACGGCTGAGATTGACTAACAAATTTTAAAATATTATTTTTAATTACAAATATTTCGATTTACGCAGCTCAAAATCTCGAACCCTTATCGAGGCGTGCCACTAGGCATTTATAATGTTATACCCCTATTTCGAATGTAATGGAAAAGGTTTTGAGTCCTAATTCGATCGTATGGAGAAGATAGCTTTTTGGACCCAATTATTATATTGAATTTTCGATATTAATTTCAACGCGTTTATATTACGTATGACCGAATAATAACTCCAAACGCTACGAAATTTAAAATCTAATAATAATACACTATTATGGATCCAATCGAACTAGTTTCGTCGAATTTCGAGACTGTGCCTCGGAAGGCTATTTTTACTCGTAAATATATACAAGTTATTTTTAAAATCGAACAAATCACTTTTAAATTTAGTATAAATGTTCTAGTACCTTCATTCTTATTAATATAAATTTAATAAGCTTTTAAATTATTTTTACCAAGCTTAAAACTCAAGATTCAATTATTTAAGTAAATTCCAATTATTAAATTATCCAATAAATCATTGTATTTGAAATTAAAGTTAAAAATTAACTTTCAAATATTTAAAATCAATTAAATATTCCAATTTCAAATAACCAAAATTATGGGTCGTTACATGTTATATCTTGCATGGATTGACATGTTACACACACAGAAATATATATATATATATATGATACACGTATATATAATATAACATAAATTAAATAATACTATATAATTTCATAAATTTAAATAAAATAAAAAAATGTATTTAAATAAAATTTTGAAATGTTCTAAAATCTAGACTTCATACGTCCAATAGTGATCCAATATGGTAAAAAAAATTGAAATTCACCAATAACTTCTACTGTGGGCTAGCCCATTTCCAACAATAGCATCAAAGCCTAATAGCCTATGCCATATGAATTAGTCATATTATGATTAACCAATTAAGCTCACAACCAAGTTGGTAGGGTGTCTAAGAATGGCAGTGTCAAAGGATTGAGTTTGGACAATAAGTACTCTACCCTACCCGGCTACCAGCCTAACCCGAAAAGATATGTATGCCTAAAAGGTTGCTCTTATAGAAGAGGCCAAATTTCAATTGGGCCTTGGGCTTATATTCAAAATTGTTTGAAAAATAAAAATATAATGGCCCGTTTGGTTTGTAGTTTTTAATTTCGGATTTTCGTATGATAAAATGCATTGGATTTCCAAAAATGATCAATCTGAAAAATGGTTTTAACATATATAATTGAAAACATTTTTTTAGTTTCCCGCCATTTCCCTTTCTCTTCTTTTTTCCCCTTCCCACGCTGTCTATGTCAGACGGCCCTCTCACACCCTTTACTCCTTCCTACGCCGTCCTCATATTCCACACCTTTTTGAATACATATTAAAAACGCAAAACTCAAAATTCTGTTTTGAAACCAAACAGGCCCTTAGATTTTAAATTTGAAAGTTAAATTTAAAATAAGATACACGTATATTATAATAATTATAATATAATGAATAATTTCTAAATTTTTGAAAATTAATATAAATTAATTTCGAAAATTTTAAATTTATTTATATGATTAATAAAATAGATAAATTAATTAAATGAGTTAATTAATGAAAAACGTATACATGTATTAATTAAATTAAAACACACATATATGAGATATATGTGTTATACTATAAAGGTTGTAGTATATATAAATATTCAATACAAATGTTATTAATAGAGTTAGGGATATGCCCAAGGGGCAATTATGTAATTTGTAATATATATCTAACTCGATAACCAATCTTGTTCAAAATAAAAGGTCTTTTCTCTCTATTATATACTTGATATAATGTGTTATATCAATTAATTAATTTGATTAAATGTATATCTAACAGAATGTCTCTAAATGTGTTTTTGTGATAGCAATTACAAATAGTTGTAATTATGAGTATTGTATCACAATATTATAAAACACGTCATTTTAAATGTTCCTAGTCAAGTACATCGAGACTAGATATTGGTGTATCCGTTGAGACTAGAGTACATAACGCACTCCAAATGTTGGGCATTGTATTACTCATGACTATTGGGGCACCTAGGGGTTATGTACTGATAGTTATTGGATAACTATGGAATGACTCACTCAATAGTTTTCTTTTGGTTAATATAACTAAGGTCAAATAGAAAATATCGATATGATTGATTTACATAGTTCTCTCGACGTAAGAATATCGTCGTCGTCAATAAAAAAGCTTTGCTTTAATAATAGTCCAATCATGGCATGACATCCATTAAGTGACTGTAGTTGGGTTGAGTGAAAGTGTTGGAAGTGAATCACTATTCAAGAAAGGATTCGTCTTCCTAGTTATATGAGGTTCTTATCACGGTCTACTGAAGTCAAAGTCTCTGGCCAGAGCATTTCGATTAATAATAATTTTTATTTTTGAACTAAGGACTTTATGTTTAGACTATAGAGTTGAATGTGGAAGATACTAGAATTTTGACCATTACCAAATTCCATAAGTCCAAAGTGATATAGTTTTGACGAAGAGAATTGGTGTAAATAATAGCCAAAATCGGGTAACGCTTAACAAAGTAAAATTGGATTTTACAAAAACCAAGTAAGCAATAAATTTGGCCAGAATTTTCACACCACTTGCTAAGTGATATGTGAATGTTAATATTCGAATAGTTTGATTTTAATCACCGACCAAATTTACAACTAACGAGTCACACAACCGAAACGATGAATTCTCCTTGATCAAATAATTCAATTAATTTATAATTGTTATAAATTAATAAAATTAATTAATATTTATGAAATATTATTTAAATTTTGATTTGATTTGATAAAAAAATATTGACTGTATTTATAAAAGTTATAAATATATTAATCGATATACGATATCAATAAACGTTTTAAATTAGATTTAAAATGCAAAATATTTGTTCGAGTCATGGATGGGTTTATGTAACTACCCAAAATTTTATCACATAAATTTGAAATTATAATTAATTTTAAATATTCGAAAAATTGATTTTAAATATTAAATAATACATTTTGATTAATTATATAATGATAATAATGCATTTCAAATGGTTTTATAAATATATGAACTCATTTTAGGAAGAAATTAGCTTCGTCGCGTCTTTGCAGTTAGAAAATATAAGTTTCTAAAAAATTATTAAATGTTATAAAAATAATAGCCTTAATAAACTTCATATAATTGTTATATGATAATAATAAGTAATTTACAATGTTTTTGTAAATATATGTAATTGTTTTATACAAACTTCGTTGCATTTTGGCAGATCTATGTCATATTTTTACAATTGGATTTTTATATTAGTAAATATGGTTTTATAACTTAAATAATCTTGTTTTAATTATTTTTAGATGATAAGAAATTTATTTTCAAGTTTTTTTACATAAACAAATAGTTTGATTAAAAACTAAAAATGTGACCGGGATTCAGCTTCGGATTTTCGACCTTTCGCCAAACGGAAATTGTCTCAAATCATTGCAACGTTATTTAATAACATACATACATGCATGTACGTACATATACGTTCACATATACCTTCACAACTGGTCAAACCAAAGCTAAAGAAAATATCTAAAATAAAGTATACATATTTATATATAAGCTCCTTATATGTATATAAATGCAAACTTCACCCTTAAATCTCAAAAAGCAACCCCCAAATCAACTTTCCATCACCTACACATCACGACATGAGGGGGACATGTGCACATGAGGGGACAAGGGGGTAACGTGTATGACATGATGGGGAGTAGGTATTTTAGTCCATTTGCAAGCTTAAGGGCTAAGGCTTCTTACCCTATAAATACATCCATACCCCTTCACAAATTCATTCATTCCATCTTTATCTTCTCTTCTTCTCCCTTAAGGTCTTTAATGGCCTCTTCTTCTCTAAGAAAATATGGAAAAATTATAGCAAAATAAAAAAACTATATACAAAGTTATTCCACTTCCAAAATGTCGCCAAACTCCTCCTCTTTAGTGCATGGACACACCCACACTTCAACCTTGACCGAGCATTCACCAACCCAAGAGCCAAGGCCGAACATCCTAAGGAAGGGGGAGCAAGTTCAAAAAGCTCTAGAGTGGAGAAATTGAAGAGAAGTGCTGGTGAAGTACCGTTGGAATAATTTCAAGGAGTTCGAAAGGGAAAGCTATAATAGTGATATCCTAACTTTAGTTTCTTTAAATCTTAAATTGATTTTAAATGATGATATGTATGATTAATTTTTAATTAAAATATATTTGGATAAGTATTGGTTGATTTGATTGGTTAATAACTTGGTTGTGATTGGTTGATAACTTGGTTGTGATAAAAAGAATTATTATAACTAATGATGTGAAAATCATATCCAATGGAATAGAAATGATTACTTTAAATAGCCATGGTTAATTCATTATAAATAATCCATATTATACTCTGAAATAATATGTGCATGTGAAGTATTAAGCCTCTTTGATTTATAAATCAAGAAAGCATCATTTTACAAAGGTTGGAATTTGGTTTCGAAATAAAAGAAATTGGAAAGGATTGTATAAAAGATGAAAATAAAAGAAATTTGGTTTCAAAATAAAATAATTATTTTAAAAGATGAAAATGACATGAAAATATCATATGGATTATATAAAAGAATTGTAAATGTAAAAATAGAAAATTGAATATTATAATGACATAATATTATAATATTTAGAACCAAGGTGAAAATGGATTTTTGAATCAAGTAAAATAGGGGTTTTAAATTATTTAAAATATTATATAAAAATTTTAAAATGTTTTGGCGAAGTTTGAAAAATTAAGTAAAAATGAGCTCATTGTGTAGTGGCAGTTCACGATTTCACACCGTAAAAAGTTAAATCAATATGTAGAATGAAATATAAGTTAAAATTTATTGAATAAAAATTTTCCGTATCCTTATAATCATAGTTTTCAAATGAAAGAGAAAAATCAAGATTTCGTTTAGTAAAGTTTGAAATATGTCCAAATCAAGTTTTCAAAATCGCCACGTTTTGGCAGTTCGTAAAATATTGTTTTCGACTCTTTAAAAATAGATATACTTAATCTTCAAAAATATGAAATAAATTCCATAAATATGTAAAATGTTTTAGAAGGGATTTGAGTTATAAAAATGGACATATATATAATGAAATTGGTGTTTTGATCTATAAAGCTTTAAAATCACTATTCACCAGCAATTTAGCAATGGAATTTGACAACTTTTGAATAAATGTTTTAAACTTGGGTTTTTCTTTCCAAATATTTTGGAAATGTTTTTCAAATAATTGCACAAGTATTTCAAAAGGTTTAGAATCGATTAAATAACCTGACCGCCTTATGGGTGACAAAGAGATAGTCTCTAGGCTAGAGTTTGGAAAACCAGTTGCTTACCCCCTTAGCTATCCGGATTGGTCCGACGGAGGAGATAGTTAATTGGATTTACTCGGACCGCATTTCCATAAGATATAAGAAAGGAGATTTGGAGTATTTTAAAAGTTAAATAGGATTTTGGTTGTTAAAGAAAACATTTTAGTTAAACTTTGTATTAAATTTCGAGGAGAGAACTCGTACTATCCATATGAATTTAAAAGGTAATTTAATTGTTATTTGATGAATAGTATGGTTGAATGTAGAAATTAGTATTGAGTATAATTAGTCCAAAATTTATGGATCCCTTTTATTCAATACTAACTAGTTTGGGTTTACCGTAAACGATGTTTTAAATAACATGGTTTTTAACCCATTAAAGATATGTTTTTGAATTATGAAATCTCCATTAAGATTGGAATTATACAAATATTAGAAGATGGAAATATTGTCCTAAGTAATTCAAAAAAAATGATTTGGTATTTCCACAATTAAAAAGGGGTTTTAATTAACCAAAGGATTTGATAAAAGAGGCTTAATAATCTCATATATACTGAAAGAAATAGAAATAGTTTAAAGCTTACATCTTTGAAGAGATATTTATTTGGATGAAAAGATTTATAAATCGGATGACGTTTAATAATAACCCACATACTTGACGTCTTTTTATCGATAATTGGTTTGGAGAGACCGGAATTGGATTTGGGTGATTCTAATCGGAAAACCATTTCGAACCAATATACGCGTTTGAAAGTAAAGACATATTGGAGATAATAATTTTTGAAGACAGAGATCTTCATAATGTAGGGCTACTTGCCACTAATCTTTTTGGTGATTCCCATATTATATATATGGTGGCAGTGGTACCTTAATTCTAAAATCTTCGATGCAAGGACTGCTCGCTACTAATCTTAGGGTTGATTCCCAAACAGGATGTGGTAGGAAGGTGCCTTCGGTTTGTCCTTCACCTGGGCAACTTGTATGGATGAATATCTGACATTGCATTTATAAAACCTCGTACATTGTTCTTTACAAAGGTACATTTATTTGGTGGTGTAGGAGGTAACCCGTCTTATACTTAAGACCCTTCCCTAAGGCATATGAACTTGGGGGTTGTACTTTTGCGGAAATCAATAGTGAGTTGTAGAAATAGCAACGTGGCATTCTAAGTGGAATTTGCTTGGTGGAAAGTAAAGCGTGGCCTCATGAGCCATACATCCTGGAGATAAGATGGTAAACTATGTGGTTCGAAGGAAATATTATAATATTATAAACTATCGGATAATCGTGGATAAAAAGGTGCTACAGCCTTAGAGTTTAAATGATCAGGTATATTTGTGTATGAGGCCCTGTACGAAAAGCCAGCAAATATGTTGATTCATAATAGTGTACCAATATGGTATAGTGGTGCATGAATCCATGTACGAGAAGCCACCGGGTACTATGATTGTTATATGTGGAGTTTGCAATGGAAGGAAATGACCACTAGTTCCCTATCATGTTGGAAATCCAATTCCAATACGAGCTTTACAATTTTGATTGTATTCCCAAAATAGCTGTAGTACCTTGCAAACATTTCAGCTACCCTTGGTACCATGTACTTTGTCGACTTATCCAAGTATTTGTACTTTCTTTGTAAATACATTTATTTGAAAAGTGTATTCAAACCAATGTCATTAAAGATAATGTAACGACCCGGAATTTTCGAACCCGAAAATTCCAGATAGTTAGGAGAAAAAGAAAAGAGATTAGAGAAAGAACAGAAAGTAGAAAGAAGAACAGAAAACACAACACCTCACATTCGCAGCGGATTAAATATAATAACAAATAATAGCGTTTATAAAAGAAAGCTGTAATTGTTACTTTACATACAATTCATCAGAGTTACAATCATTACAAATAGACTGGACAGTTATATCAAACTGCCCCATACTACTATCAATACAACTCTCAAATACACAGCGGAATATACTCCATATGTCTCTGCCATCCAGCTCGCCACCTGAACTCCAGAACATCCTTTCCTGAAAATCTGTAATACTCGGTCTGACCCGAGCATTACATCAAAGTAACACCCGAGTCAGGCTGGAAACCAGCGTGAGTAAACTCATTTAACATGAAATTTCAATCCATAGATCTTGTATAAAATCAGGGTAACTCGTATCTTCTACGAGTTCTTACTTATTATATTCAAACAATTTATTTCCCAAAATAATATCTAAGTATCGTTACTTAGTTCCAATGATCCAGATTACTCGATTTATTTCATTCCAGCCTATTCGATTTACAAAACAAGTCTATAAAGAATTATAGATTACAATCAAAGTGGTTTCGGGTATATTTCTGATACCCGACCCCGGCCTCTTCGAATCAAAAGTCATTCTTTAAACCAAGATTTTTCAGTTAAACAATTTGATTTAAATTTAGGATATCATATTCATATAACAAATCTATCACAGATAGATAAATTACATTATCACAATTCATCCAAAATATCTTATATCACAATCACATATCAGATATATCCACTAATCCAAGGCATCGACTATCATTCAACCAATCCATAACAAGTCAATTCATTCTTAATTAATTTAATTAATCTCTAATTAAATTAATTACTAACCTTTAATTACTTGGATTACCTTAATCCATCTTACTTAACAGTAATTAATTATAAATTAATTAATCATTTCTTAATTATTTATCTTAATTAATCCTCCTTGATTAATTATTCCTTAATTATAATAAGTAATTATTATTTACTTACCCCTTTTTATTAATCATTCTTGATTAATTTTTTTTTATTACATTAAGTAATTAGCCTTTAATTAATTATATAAACGAATTAACCTTAACCATTTATAAAAATTAAACTTTAATCAATCCCATTAAGTAATTAATTAATAAATAAATGATCCTTTAATTACTTCCATCAATCTCGATCATTCATTACTCATTAACTAACCATATTCAGAAATTAACTAACCCTTAACAAATCATATTTTAATTAATTAATTATTAAATTAATTTCTTTAAGTAAATAATCCCTTTCTAAATTACTCAAGTAATTACTCTTTGACAATCCCTAAACAATTATACTTATTTAATTATTAAGTATCTGATTTATTATACTTAAGTTTTTAATTAATTAACCCAAAGTTAATCATAATTTTAATCATTAATTATGTTTAATAAATCCCTCAAGTTAATTTTCTGGTATAATTATCCCAACCAAAGACAATTTAATTTTCAAAGGCATCTTCCTTAAAATTTTAAGTCATGGTGACTTGCTTTTAAACCCGTTGGTTATTTTGTATTGAACCAGCGAGACCCAAAGATTCACCATCTTTAATGTTTAATCAAAACATAATTCCCTTTACCCACTTCACGGCCCAACTAGCAAATAACCCGAGTCAAAACCCCCATCTCCTCGAATCACTACCCGAGTCAATCCCATCTCCTCAATTCCAACAGTACAGATACGAGAGGCCCTTGTGCACATGCACGTCTGATCGTGGTTACTCCGACCATCCAACCCACCATCGACGAGTCATCTCTGACCAACTCTTCCGATCCCCGACACCCAAACTGGGAACGTGCTCGAAAAACAAAATCGAGCTCAACAACAAATCCTGGAACAAAACATCATCCCATAATCATCCCCGTACCACCATCTCCGGCCTCCAGAAACGTCAACACTCCGACCATCCCTTCGCCATACGTCCACGCACCAACCCTCCTTCTGTGATCAAACTCGATTCACCCATGTCGGAGCATTTGATTCGAAATCAATAACAAACCCAACAGGACTTGAAACCCTACAAACCTCCTCACTTCGATGTACGGCTAGCAGAAAATTTTGCTTCCATTTTTCACGTAATCTCCTACCTTCGATCCTACTCTGGTCACAATCCCGACGCCTCAGGGTCACGCGAACACCAGCGGTCGACAAAAACCCCAAATTCCAATAAACTTCAATATCTCATGAATTACTTAATAAAAATTCATGATTTAAAATTTAAAAAATCATAGCTTCCAAAGATGATTCGAGATATATTCTTGGATCAATACATTACAACAAATTGATTTATTCCATTATTTGAGTTTCATCTGTATTTCTATGTTTACAGGTGATTTCCATGCTTAAAATGCTAAAAATTGTTTTCAAAATCTTGATGATGTTCGATTTAAATTGATTTGTTTGAAACTCAAACTCCAGAGAGTTTAGATGAAAAGTCTTTTGAAATTTAGTTTATTTTAACATCTCTGTAATCCAAAAACACAGAGTAACACAGCCATCAATCATGAGTATTCAGAAACATTCATATTCACAAATTTCATACTCCTATATACATAAACAATCACCATCACCCATCAATTATTCAGGCAACAATTATTACTTTTCTAAATTTAAGATTAACTGTTCACTCACCTGTTGATGTACAGAGAGCTTTTGAAGCAGAGATGATCAAGGCTTTGAAAACTGAGATGATCAAACTTTGATTTCAGGTTGCTAGTTGATTGATCTCCTTGCCTGATCTCAGGTTGTATTAGATGATTTAAAACTGATGTTGCATTTGCCTTTGATTTCTTGTCTCGGATTTGAATTTCCAGGTTCCATTTTCTTTTCTTTTGGTTTGTATAAATTTTAGTTGAAAAATGAGCTGAAAGATAAAAACAGATTTCTTCTTCATATATTTTCTTTCTTTCTTTTTTTTTATAATTATCAAAGCAAAACAAATAAAGCCACTTGTCCTTAGATTGATTATTTAGCTTACACATATACATTTCAATTTACAAATGTCCTAAATATACATTATGATGTTTACAAGTGTTAACTCTTCTTTTAAATCTTTCAAGTCATATATATGTACTTATGTAGTAGATTTACATGTATATAAAAATATTTGTTTTTCATATAAATAGCTTTTAAACTTTAATAAATATACAAGTGAGAATGTATGTAAACATTTGTTTATAAATAACTTATGTTTTGATCCAATAAATGTATTATATGCTTATATGCTAGTGGATTTTATTTTAATTCTATATATATTTCTACAAACCAAATTGTCTTATGTTTAAATTTTTTAACAACAAGGATAATTTCTTATTTATTTAAAAGATATATTTTAGCTTGAGTTTAAAATAAGGATTTAATTAAAAGTTCATTTACATTTCTTAGTATATATATATAAATCCTTTAAAAGAAAATTATAAAACAACTATATTCATAATAAAATCATATATAATATATTTTAAATCCAAAATATATTTAAGATATATTTATATATATCTACCCTTTGAATTTTAAATTCAAATTCAAATTAAAAATGCAAACTGAAATTAACTCACACAAATATTTTTACTTAAATAAACACAAATTTAATTTGTTTGAATATAAAATTTTCTATTAAAATCTTCTTATATCCATGTATATATACAATCATTATTGTTTGTTCTAAAAGAATAATTTGTCAAATATTAATTAATTATATTAGGAGATAAAATATTTATCCAGATATTTATAATTCAATTTTTATTATATTTCCAAATTCATTTACATATCCGGATATTTGTTATTATTAGAATTTTATCTGTTCAATTGATTAAAACAGTTAATTATCCAATTATCAGATGTCCCAAAAATCTGGGTTATCACAGATAATATCAAAATGTTTCAATATAAAGTATTTTGGTTATCGAAAGGTAAAACCCCATCTGTATTTATGTGTGGCATGGTCTTATGAGATACCCTTTCTTTTCAAAATGGTTTTGTTTTGGCATCAATCCGATCTATGACACTATCATATATACTTATAATTCGAATTTCTCACACTGTTTTGCTAAGCCTGATCCGGGTATTCTTAATACTCAGGTCAGATTCGAGTAGTTTTAGAATTAGTTAAAGACACTTGGAGTTTCCAGAGGAGAGCTGGAAATCTTCATCAACGTATGGGCGTAGTTTACTTTTCCGATGTGTTTGTTGGTTTTCAGCATTTGTAAGGTTAGGTGTTTATAACTGTCCAGGCTGAGCCTAAGTTAGACTCTGATATATGTATTTCAAATTTTCCAATATAAAGATTATTGATATTATAAATTATTCCATTCATGTAGGATTTTGTTCTGTCTTTATTTTCTTTTACCCTTAATAATCAGTTTTTCCAGCACTTGAATGCTCGGCACGTAATACAGTGGGCGTATTAGTGTTGATTTTCGAGGGTCGAAAATCCAGGCCGTTACATTCTGTATCAGAGCTTAGGTTGAGCAAACACCTGAGCATGGTAGAGGTAAGTCTTATCAGAGATAGGGTTAGTAATACCCTAGGATGATTAGCCCATTAGAGATAGGGTAAGAAACACCCTAGAATGAGTTTGAGAGTATTATTTTTTAGAGCGTATTTGTTATTGACTTTAAAAATGGTTTGTTTTATTGGTCGGTTGAGTAGTTTAAGAATTCTGGTCAATACATAGGACGCAATGCGATCGATAGGGATTCCTAACTACTTAAACAAGATAAACCGACACAATGTTTTGAAAAGATTATATTTTATAAAAGAATATTTTCAAAAAGGGAAATTTTTATAAGATGCCTTCTCTTTGGAAAGGTCAATGAATAAGTCTTGATTTGTTTTGTGATGATCAGAATAATCTCTTAAGTACCGATCAGATGTTGGCTTGGGCAAACGGTATAGTACACTTGGTAAATTATTCTCCTTATCATTGTAATATCAAGGCAAGTTCAAATTCGAACAAATCTAAATTAAGTTACTTGGATAAAAGATTTTTTCGAATGGAATGATGTAATCAGTATGATACTTCTGATGGTATTTTGGAATATTTCTTAATGGCATAATGGCTTTTTATAATTCCGGTAATGATTTTGGGATGAGTCCAAAGGTAGCATGAAGAGCACGTGTAGAAAAAGAAGCTAAGGAAAAATCAAAACTAGGATCTTATGCTGGAATCTACTGCTTTATGTGTGATAAAGAAGGGCATTATGTAGTTTGTTGTGAGTATAGGATAATAAAGAAAGGTTTTCATAAATATTTGAGAAGTTAATAAGTATGTATGATATACTAGATCATTTTGTCGCACGATTTTGATCTAAGATTCGAGTGCAAGACATCGAGATGTTTACACCAGTCCGAAAAATGATTTATCACTCGATTCTTGACGACGAACATTGATAAGGGTTTGTGGTTGGGTTTTTGAGTTTTCTATCGTAGTTGAGAGCTATGCAAGGAAAACGAAGGTTTCTAATCAAGAAGCCTAATTAGAGTTTGCAGTAGGGGAATAAAGGATCATGACTAATTCGGAAGTAAAGTTGTTATTCGAATAAGAGATCTAATCATATAGTTCGTACAGATGACCTGCATACATCATACGGATTTAAGTTTGTAAAATAATGTTGGCAAACTCTTTTGGGTTTTGGGTGGAGGTTAAATTTCAAGGACAAAATTCTTTTAAGGGGGAGAATGTACCAACCTAGAATTTTATCAAAATATGAAATATTGAATTAATTTTAAATATTTAAATAATTGATTTTAAATATTAAATAATATATTTTTATTAATTATATAGTGATAATAATTCATTTCGAATGGTTTCATAAATATATGAACTCATTTTAGAAAGAAATTAGCTTTGTCGCTTTTTTGTGTTAGAAAATATAAGTTTCTAAAAATTTATTAAATGTTATAAATATAATAGCCCTAATAAACTTGATATAGTTTTTATATAATGATAATAAGTAATTTATAATGGTTTTATAAATATATATAAATACTTTTTTTATAAAATTATACAAACTTCGTCGCATTTTGGTAGATCGATGTCGTATTTTTACAATTGGATTTTTATATTAGTAAATATGGTTTTATAACTTAAATAATCTTGTTTTAGTCATTTTGAGATAATAAGAAATTTATTTTCAAGTTTCTTTACATAAACAAGTAGTTTGATTAAAAATAGAAAATGTGACCAAGATTCAGCTTTCGGATTTTCGACCTTACGTCGAACGGAAGCTATTTCAAATTGATTCAACGTTATTTGATACACGTACACACATGCATGTACATACATATACATATAGATATACCTTCAAAATTAGTTAAATCAAAGCTAAAGAAAATATCTAAAATAAAGTATACATATTTCTATATAAACTCCTTAAGTGTATATAAATGCAAACTTCACCCTTAAGTCTCAAAAGGCAACCCTCAAATCAACTTTCCATCGCCTATACATCACGACATGAGGGGGACAAGTGCACATGGGTGGATAAGGGGGGGTGTAACATTTATGACATGATGGGGAGGGGTATTTTAGTCCATTTGCATGCTTAAGAGCTAAGGCTTCCCACCCTATAAATACGTCCATACCCCTTCACAAATTCATTCATTCCATCTTCATCTTCTGTTCTTTTTCCTTAAGGTCTTTATGGCCTCTTCTTCTCTGAGAAAATAAGGCAAAATTATAGCAAAATAAAACAAAATTATATACAAAGTTATCCACTTCTAGATGTTGCCCAACTCCTCCTCTTATCCTCTATAGTGCACGGCCACACCCCCACATCCACCTTAGCCGAGCATTCATCTCCCCAAGAGCCAAGGCCAAGCATCCCAAGGAAGGGGAGCAAGTTCAAAAATCTTTGGAGTGGAGAAATTGGAGAGAAGTGCTACTGGAGTACCGCCGGAATAATTTCAAGGAGTTCAAAAGGGAAAACTATAATAGTGAGAACATATCCTAACTTTAGTTTCTTTAAATCTTAAATTGATTTTGAATGATGATATGCATGATTAATTTTTAATTAAAATATATTTGGATAAGTATTGGCTGATTTGATTGGTTGATAACTTGGTTTTGATTGCTTGATAACTTGGATGTGATAAAAATATTATTATAACTAATGATATGAAAATCATGTCCAATGGAATAGAAATGATTACTTTAAATAGCCATGGTTAATTCATGAAAAATAACATATGTACATGGAGTAGTAAGCCTCTTTGATTTATAAATCAAGAAAGCATCATTTTGCAAAGGTTGGAATTTGATTTCAAAATAAAATAAATTGTAAAGGAGGAGTTTTGAAATTATTTGTAAAATAATTTTTATGATTTGATTTTGAAAATTAATGGTTTTAAAAGATGAAAATAATATGAAAATATCATATGGATTATATAAAAGAATTGTAATGGAAAAAAGGAAAATTGAATATTATAATGATATAGTATTATAATATTTAGAAACAAAGTGAAAATGGATTTAGGAATCAAGTAAAATAATAAAATATGGGTTTAAAATGGTTTAAAATATTATATAAAAGTTTTAAAAATGTTTCGACAGAGTTTGGTTAAGTTTGAAAAATTGAGTAAAAATGAGCTCGTCGCGTGGCAGTAGTTCGCGATTACGCGTCGTAAAAAGTTAAATTAATGTGCAGAATGAAATATAAGTCATAATTTATTGAAATAATAATTTTTCAGACCCTTATAATCATAGTTTTCAAATGAATGAGAAAATTCAAGGTTTCATTTAGTAATGTTTGAGATATCTCAAAATCAAGTTTTCAAAATCGTCGCGTTTTGGCAGTTCGGAAAATATAGATTTCGACTCTTTAAAAATGGATATTATTAATCTTTTAAAATATGAAATAAATTCCATAAATATGTTAAAATGTTTTAAAAGAGATTTGAGTTATAAAAATGGACATATATATATATAACGAAATTGGGGTTTTGATCTATAAAGCTTTAAAATCACTATTCACATGTAATTTAGCAACGGAATATGACAACATTTGAATAAATGTTTTAAACTTTGATTTTCTTTCCGGATCTTTTGGAAATGTATTTCAAATAATTGCACAAGTATTTTAAAAGGTGTAGAGTCAATCAAATAATTTGATCGCCTTATGGGTGACAGAGAGGTAGTAACTAGGTTGGAGTTTGAAAAATAAGTTGCCTGCTCCCCTTTACTATCCGGACTGGCCCAAAGGAGGGGATATTTAATTTGATTTACTCGGACCGCATTTTCTTAGGATAAAAGAAAAAAGATTTGGAGTTTTCTAGAAGTTAAACAGAATTTAAAATAGGATTTTGGTTATTAAAGAAAACATGCTAGTTAAACTCTATATTAAATTCCGAGGAGGGAACTTGTACTATCCGTATGAATTTAAAAGATGATTTCACAGTTATTCGACGAATAGTACATGTTGAAATGGAAATTAGTATTGATTATAATTAGTTTAAATTTTATGGATCCCTTTTTTTCAATACTTACAGGTTTGGGTTTACAGTAAATGATGTCTTAAATAACATTCTTTTAAACCCATTAAAGATATGTTTTGGAAATATGACATCTTCATTAAGATTGGAATTATACTAATATTAGAAGAAGGAAATATTTTCCTAAGTAATTTAAAAAAATGATTTGGTATTTACAAATTTAAAAGGCGGTTTTATCGACCAAAGAATTTGATAAAAGGGGCTTAATAATCCTATATATACTAAAAGAAATAGAAATGGTTTAATGCTTTATCTCTAAATAGATATTTTTTGGATGAAAAGATTTATAAATTGGATGATGTTTGAAATGACCTACATACTTGACATCTTTTTATCGATAATTGGTTTGTAGAGACCGGGATCGGATTTGGGCGGTTCCTAACCAAAAACCACTTCGATCCAGTATACGCATTTGAAAGTGAAGACATATTGGAGATAATTATTTTTGAAGACAGAGATCATCATAATGTAGGGCTGCTTGTCACTAATCTCTGGGGTGAATTCCCATATTATATATATAGTGGCAGTAGTACCTTCATTCTGAAATTTTCCATGTTAGGACTGCTCGCTACTAATCCTAGGGGTGATTGCCAAATAGGATGTAGTGGGAGGGTGCCTTAGTTTTGTCCTTCACCTGGACAACTTGTATGGACGAGTGTCTGACATTGCATTTCTAAAACCCACACGTTGGTTTTTACAAATGTACATCTGTTTGGTGGTGTAGGAGGTAACCTCTCTTTTACTTAACACCCTTCCCTAAGGCATATGAACTCGGGGGTTGTACTTTTGTGGAAATCAATAGTGTGTTATTAGAAATGGCAATATGGCATTCTAAGTGAAATTTTCTTTGTAGATAATAAAGCGTGGCCTCATGAGCCTCACATCCAGAGATGATATGCGAAACTATGTGGTCCAAAAAAAATATTACAATATTACGGACTATTGGATAATCGTGGATAAAAAGGTGTTGCAGCCTTAGAGTTTAAATGAACGGGTATAGTGGTTATGAGTCCCTGTACGAAAAGCTGTGCAATTAAAGCGCCCTGCCGCTCCATAGCGTTTGAGGTGCGAAAGGTTGTAGCGGAGATATATCGGGGATATAACAAGATATAGCGGACGATTTTAAAAAGAGGAATGATGAACATTATACTTTAAAAAGAGGAACAATTATTACTTATTATTTCCCACCAAGCAAAACAAGTTATAATAAAGTAAAGATAAACAAAGTTGACACTTAAAAAGTTAGAACTAGTTATAATAACCAACAGCGTATATCATTGTTACATCAACTTTGAAGTTACCATAAAACTTAAAAGCAAGACATCATGCAAAATGCTTATTTATAGGAAAGGGGGATAAAGTGGGGCAACAAAATCAGGGATATAGCGGATTATTGCCCCAATATCGGGGATAATAGCGGATCCGCTATATTGGGCCGCTTTATAGGAATATCGTTGCCCCAAAAGTCCGCTACGGGATATATTGGGGATATATCGGGGCAATAACGGGGAATTGACTGCACAGACGAAAAGCCACCGGATATGCTGATTCATAATGGTGTAGCAATATGGTATAGTGGCGTATGAGTACCTATACGAGAAGCTACCGGGTGCTATGATTGTTATACGTGGAGTCCGCAAAGGAAGAAAAAGGCCACTAGTTCCCTATCATGTTGGAAATCCAATTCCAATACGAGCTTTACAATTTTGATTGTATTCCTAAAATAGCTGTAATACCTTACAAACATTTCAGCCCTTGGTACCATATATTCTATTGACTTATCCGGGTATTGGTACTTTCATTATATATACATTTATTTGAAAAGTTTTTTTAAACCAATATCATTAAAGATAATATCAAAATATTTTGATATAAAGTATTTTGGTTATCGTAAGGTAAAAACCCATCCGTATTTATATGTAGCATGGTCTTACAAGATACCCTTTCTTTTCAAAAAGGTTTTGTTTTGGCATCAATGTGATCTATGGCACTGTCATATATATTTATAATTCATGTTTCTCATCCTGGTTTTCCAAGCCTTACCCGGGTATTCTTAATACTCAAGTCAGATCCGAGTAGTTTCAGGATTAGCTGAAGACGCTAGGAGTTTCAAGAGGAGAGCTAGAGATCTTTATCAACGTATGGACGTACTTTATTTCTTCGTTGTGTTTGTTGTTTTTCAGCATTTGTAAGGACATGTGTTTATAACTGTCCAGGCTGACTTAGGCTAGACTCTGATATATTTATTTCAAATTTCCGCTGTGTAGATTATTGATATTATAAATTATTCCAGTTGTGTGAGATTCTATTTTGTCTTTATTTTCTTTTACCTTTAAAAATAGTTTTTCCAGCACTTGAATACTCGGCACACAATACAGTTGGAGTATTAGTGTCGATTCTCGAGGGTCGAAAATCCCGTTCGTTATAGTTTATGGCCCATTAGAGGGGTTGGTTTGTGCAACCATGACTGGGGAAATAGGCGGCTCTAATATGGAGAGAGCTGGCTTGGTTTTGGGTGGCTCAGATTAAAGAATAGTGAGTAAGAGATGAGATCCCAAATTCTCTCCTTTACTTCCTCTATTTAAGCATCTCTTCCTCCATTTGTTATAAGATTTTTTGGAAGTCTCCAACCTGAACTATTGCTGGCCAATCTTCCCCTTCTATCTCCCTAATTTCTGAAGTGCAAATCAAACCGATTGTTATTCGATAGTCGGTGGTCAACAGTTCAAGGACCAGCTCTCTTTTGGATTAGATATCATTTCAAAGAGTTTATATCATCATTTCAAGGTGTGATTTCAGGCATTGGTTATAAAGTATGGATCTAACTTAGTTATAATCATTTATATTTCCATATATGTTTATATGTACACACACACAGATATACGTACATGCATACATACATACATATATATATATATATATTGTTAGTAAAGCGACGATTCCAACATACAAATTTACTGTCATAATTTGATTGGTTGTGTGTTTGAATATATTTGTATTAAAAAAATTATCAAATATATCTCAAGTCAGTACAGCTCTGCAATAAAAAACCTATTTTTATTATTTTATTGAATTAATATACATGATGTATGTTGTTTATAATTAATTACGACATCATACTTTAATCAAATATGATCATATAGTTTTATATGTAAAGTATTGAGTCTATAATAATTTTCGACAATGATAAAATATTTGTTATATTATTATTATTTAAGTCAATGTATTACACAAATTAATTATACTAATTCGAATATATTTTGAAAATTATGTTTTATATTTTATAAAATAAAATTAGCATAAAATACACTCTTGACAAGAAGTAAATCAAAACATTTTTATTTCTAAAATTAATTTTTAATAAATTCGAAAATAAAAAATCAATTTTGAAATTATAAATAAATCAAAAATAGTGCAATAAAATTTTCAAAATATAAAATATCATTTAGGATTTACTGAAAAATTTAATTCAAAATAATATTTCAAAAATGATTTTTATTAATATTTTAATATTTTTCAAATGGATATTTAAATAAAATATATTTTAAAATCAAAATAAATAAATTATACATAAAGGGTTGTGTGTAAGACCTGGTCATTTATATTTATTTAAATATTTTTGTGTATTTTATTAACTTAATATATATATACACATGAATATTTTATAAATGATTTGATTATATTTAAAAATGTCTGTTATATATACACAATGTTAATAATTTATTCATATGTATATATATATATATGTTTGTGTACTTATATACTTATATAAAATTATTTAAATAAAACTATAATATATATATACATGTTTGTAATATTGTGTGTAAATAAAAGTATATAAATATACATTTGGATTATACATTTGTATATTGGATGTGGTAATGTGTCTGTTGTGATGTAAATCTCAGCATTTATATATGGGCATGTTATACCTTGTACGAATTGATATGTTACACATTCACACAATGTATGTGTATATGATACATGTTTGTATATTTAGTGTAACATAAATTAAATAATTCGACCTCATTTTATAAATTAAAATAAAATAAAAGATTTTACTTAAATAAAATTTGAAAATGTTCAAAAATAAATCAGACTTCATAGGCCCGACAAAGATCCAATAGGGTAAAAAAGTTTGAAATTCACCTATAACTTTTACTTCAGGTTGGCCTAGTTCCGACAACGGTATCGAAGCATAAATAGCCTTTGCGGTCTAAATTGGTCATATTAGAGCTAACTTATTAATACCTACTCATATAGTAGGATGTTTAAAAGAGCAGTGTCTATGATTGGGTTTGGATAATCAAGTACTCTGCCCTACCTGGCTACTAGCCTGGCCCGAAATGATGTGGAAAGCCTAGAAGGTTATCCCCAGAAGAAAAGGACCCACTTTGAATTGGCCCTTAGGCTAATTTCAAAATTGTTTTGAAGTTAAAAATAAAAGTTTTAAATTTATAATTTAAATCTAAAATAAAAAATATTATAAATGTTATAATATAAATTTTCAAATTATTTTAAAAGTTAAAATAAAAGTGTTAAATTTAAAGTTAAATGTAACGACCCGATATTTTCAACCATTCGCATCCATTATAAGTGTATAGGTAGACACTCATGCCGGAGTTGAATTGCTCAAAATACCGCGTTGTAATTAAAATTTGGCAAATCTCAGAATATACAGTAAATAAATATAATCATAGATCACAGACACAGAGTAAAATAATGCAGCGGAAGTAAAAGAAATAGTAGTTCATGAAGCTACTATCTAAATATGTCAGAGATACATAAGATACAACAGAAGAAATAGAGTACAACAAAAGTCTCAATAAAATAACCAAGTACAAGCTGAGTAGAACAACGGATTTGAAATAGATAGGACCAGACAAGCAGACAATCTCCAGCGATTCAAATCTCCGAGAGAGTGGAAATCCAAATCTGTGAATAACTCAGGCTGACCCGAGCGTAAAGCAAAACACAAAACACTCGAGTCAGGACAATATATACTTATATAATGTAAACCAACTCAAGTGAACTGTAATAAAGGTACAAGTAACTTAAAGAATGCTTGGGATCGCCCATTCTTTAAGGATTCGTTAAACTATCTACTATGTAGTAATATTCGCTATTATAATAATGTCTAATCAGTAAAGTATAATCATATAGAAAATAGCGTTAAGGGGATGGAGAACCTTAACGCGGTCGGATCTTAAAATCATAATCGTAGTAAAGCTCGATATGGTAGGTGACACGGCACAACTAGGCAATGCCAGGGTAGATATACCAATTACGCATCCGGACTAGTGGTGACGCATAGCAGCCACTACCGCCCACCTCGAACAACACTCCCAATCAAGGGTGGCCACCAAATCAATCACAAGTAATAGAATGGTATCGAAGAAGTGTGTCCGATAAGAGGTGCTACCTCCTTGGTCCGTCAATCGCTCCTGTTTTAGCCACCTTATGCCAACTCACGGGAGTTGGGTCCACGTAACATACCTTAAGAACGTCGCCACCATCCTACTTCATTCTGGAATCTCCACCGCATACACGGTTGTCAAAGTGGTTTTCGGTATCGACAGAGAGTATGTCCATATCCGATCCCGGTCTCTTTGCCAACCAATCGTTATTATAACCCGTGGTTATAACCTTTAAAAACAATACTTTACTTCAAAATAAGATATCATTTCAAAATCATGTCTTTATCAAAATAAAGATTTATCATTTCCAAATCATTTCAATATTCTAAAATATCGTATCCTTTCAAACTTCTTTTCAAATCATTTTATTACATCAAAATATTATATCTTTTCAAACTTTATTTCAAATCATTTTTATATATCAAAATATCATACCTTTGATAGTTATACTTCGAAACCAAAATCATTTTATTTCAAAACTATGTTCATTTCAAAACAACATCATTTCCATTTCAAACATATATTCACCTTTCAAATAGTCTATACTTTCAAAGTTATAACTCTTTTGAAACAAAACATTTGAAATCATTATACTTTGAAAATCACAGCATTTCGAAATCATATATTTAAAATCATCTTTTAATTCTATACATTTACAAACTTATTAAATTCAAACCATCAAATTTCAATTCAATTACAGTTTACCAACAAACCGTTTCAAATCTTATCAATTCCCAATATAGATTAAATCCACAAAATACAATATTCAATCTTTAGTATATTTCAAAACTTTAAATCTCCGACATTTCATAAATCCAATATCATTTAAATAAACTCAATTGATATATACTTCAAATATTCATTTATCAAATAAATTAAATAAGTCAGAAATCAAGTATCATTTCAAACTCATTTCACAATATCAAAATATTATTCAAAACACCGTTCATTTTTATTCATTTAAATACCATTTAAATCCATTCATTTTATTAAATTTAAATACCATTTTAAACTCACATTAGAAATCAAATTCTTCCACTTAAATATCTCTTCATTATCTTTAGAAATTTAACATTTAATTTCCCAAAATTATATCATTTTCCAGAGATTATTTTTCATTAAAATTAATTACAACAACAAAATATAGTTTCCGTAGCACTTATAAAATGCTACGTAAAGTTATAGTTTAAAATAGTTAATTAACAAAAGACAGCGTTAAATGCTGTAATAGATTTCTTTTAAGTTTCAATTAACTTACATGTTAAGTTTAACCACTATAGCACTTACAAAGTGCTATAATAGCCTTTATTTCAAATTAACCCTTTAGTTCATTTAAAACACTACAACATTTACAAAATGCTGTAATATCCTTTACATTACATTTCAAAATGCTGTTAAATCATATTCAGAGTTTTATTTACAATTCCACAAATAATTAACTTTTAATATAAATCATTTTAACTTATAAAATCATATATTTCACATTTAACACAATCATTTAAATACCTTTATTTCTATGATTTTATAAAGTCAAATTTCCATACAAAAATCAAATTTAATAACAATTAAATTTTCATTTCTTTAATTAAATTATTAACTTAACAACTAAGTTTAAAGTTCCAAAAATATAGCTTATTTCCATTTATTTTACTTAATTAAAATTTCACTTTTAAACAAATTTCACAAAATTCAATTTAAGTTATATTTCCAAATTCAGCTTAAATGTTCATTTATTCCATATTTTAATTTATACAAAATCATTAACACCTTTAAAACATTATTATTACTTAATAAAAATCATTAAATTCATCTTTAAATCAAATTTCTCATATTTTCTTACTTTACAAAAATTCCATTTATAAACAAAATCATAAATTCCAAAATTAACTTATATTTCAAATTCTACTTCACCATTTACTTAATTCACTTATTTAATTTGTAGAAAATCACAAATACTTTATAGAAATCATTTTAATGAAATTTAAATCAAAATACCATAATATTTACATTAAAAAAAGTATTTTAAAATTTTCAGAAAAATATATAAACCACGGGTCTGTATATAATTTTCTAGCCTAGGTCAAGTGATACGGATATGTATCATTTCAATCCGCAGTTTACAAAGAAAAACCGGGTTTCATCATTTCAAACCCGCAATCCCAAGTAATATAAATAAATAAATAAAAACCGTTCAGGCCTATCATTTCAGCCCATAACGATTTTTCCTTATTCTAAAGTCCGTTCGGGTATGTATCATTTCAACCCATAGTGATTCTAATCTACAGGGAACTTGCAGTGTGATAAATTGATATAAATAAACAGAATAGCATGAGATAACAGTAATAGATGATATAACATATGTAATAACAGGGGTAAACATTATATGATCATAACATAACAGTTACAACAGGATGATATAATTTTACAGATTCAAATGGTGTCAGTTTACTAGTTATATAAGTACACATTGTCTGGTGAGAATTACTCACTTGTTCAAGCTGGAGATGACAACCACAAACGCACAACAAAGATTTCCAGAGGCACGAGAGCATGATAATTATTTGAGTGTGGGAGAGCCAAAGCTAATTGCCTTGTCACATTCAAACCAAACAATTACAAACAACATAAGATTTCAACCCAAAAATTCAATAAACAATGCTAGAAATGGATGCATAAACAAAGTCAAAGTGTTTGCACTTGCTTCCTACCACCTATGCTTCAGCTCCAGATCTGAAATGGCACGGCTAAAGGCATGGTTTGGATCAGGTATGGTCTGGAAAAAGTGCGGCTACAAGGTGATGAAGGTGAGTGGAAGTTACAAGGTGTCGAAGGCAATGGAATACCAAAGGGTTTCAAGGCAAAGTGTGGCTTTTGTTGCACCATAGGGTTCGGCCCCTTGCTGATGTGGCTTGGCCATGGTATGTGGTGGTCAGGTGGTGGCTGGAGTGTGGGCCAGAGGTGGTGGAAGGTCAGGTCATAGGTGGTGGTGGTGGAGGTAGTGGTGGCAAAAGGTGGTAGAAGGAGGAGATGACAATTCTAGGTCATAAGTGATAGTTTGTGATGGTTTTTGGTGGATTTTGTGTAGATCTTGGACTTGGATTGGTTAGGCCTGAGGAGGAGGGTTGCTAGGATGGGTGATGGTCAGAGGAAGGGGGTCATGGTGGTCGGCCAAAGCCTGGAGGAGGAAGAACCAAACTATGAAGGTAGAGAGCATATGCAGTTTCAATAGAAAAAAAACATAGAAAACAAGGAAGAAAGAAGGAATTTTTACCCAAAATTTTGAAGCCATGGCCGTGATTTTTTTGGAGGAGAAAGAGAAGTGTTTGCATGAAAAAAAATGAAAAGAAGTCCGCTGAAAAGAATAGGGTATGCATGGCCAAAAACATTGAAGAGAGGAGTTGAGAAAGTGAAAGGTCGGGAGGTGAAAAGCCATAGGAATTTCAATAGTTTAAAACTTTTCATATTTCCTCTAATTTCTTTTTAAGTTTTATATAACTGAAATATATATATAAACTCAGATAAAATACGGAAATTTAGTAAGTAAACAAAAATAAATAAATTAATTATTAATTATATAAAATTTAATTAAGTAAAACAGCAAAAATTGCAACTAGTCTTGAAAATATGAAAAATAAATGCAATGAACTTTGGAAAAAGTTTATGGACTTGTAAAACATTTATAAACAAAGATAATAACATAAAATAAAAAATGCATTCCCAAAATGAATAAATAAATTTTAATTAAATATAATTTAATTGAAGAAAATAGCAGAAAAATAGAAACTAGCCTTTAAAAATAGAAAATAAATTCAATACGCTTTGGAAAAATTATATAATCACTTTAAATTATTTAAAAGACAAAATTATACATAAAATAAAATACTAACACATATTAGAACAAAATATGACAAATAAAATATAATTTAAAATAGACAATATTGCTAAATACATCAGTTTACACACAATATTGAAATATACATAACTTTCACAATTTAACTCCGTTTACAACGAAACGAAAAGCTGTATCCATGGAATTAAATCTATTTTCATAATAAAAGATAAAATTTAAGAATTTGAAATATTTAAATTTAAAGTTCAAAAGTCAAAGTTTGACCAGTTTCAATATAAATTCACTTTTCAGTGAAATATCCAATTTATACTAGTTTGAACTATAAATCACTTAATAGTCAACATTTATATTTAAAATGAAATGTTTGAAATAGAACAAGTTTAAAATAATTTAAAATAAAATAAAGTCAAAATTTAAAATATAGGCCAAAATCTAGGGTTGTTACACTCTCCCCCACTCAAAACTTTTCGTCCTCGAAAAGGAATGAAGTACTGGAAAACACAGGAAAGATAAAATTGAAATGAGATTAAGACAAGATGACAAAAGATTGAAATTATACCTGATAACTGTGGTTATAGGTAAGTTTAACAAGGTGGAGATGGTCTTCCCAAGATTCTCCAGAATCAGGAACACAAGTACGAAAAGATCCTCTAGAATCTGATTCACTCTTTCCGCTTGACCGACAGTCTGTGGGTGGAAAGCAGTGCTCAGATTTAAAATGAGTACCAAAGATTATAAAGATTATAGAAAGATTTCTAAGAAAAAAGATTATAGATAGATGCCTATACCAGTCTCTAGCAAGATAAGGAAAAATAAGGACAACTAACAGACAGTTTGAAAAACAAAATTAGGTAATAAGTTTGAAAAACAAAATAAGATAATAGGTTTGAAATTTCCATGGTTTCAGCTTAACTGATAATTAATTTTACACAAGTTAAATAAATCTTAACTATCTCTAATTTCATTATCTTATCATCAAATTTTCTTAAACAAACAATCTCTAAAATCATGATTTGATTAAAATTAAGTGTATAACATTCAATAAATTTAATTCTTCTTTATTCCTAATTATAATTAAATTTATCCATCTCAAATATTTTATCACATATGTTAAATATGCTTACACTTATTATAACTGTTTTAATTTATTCCTAATTCCCTTAACATCATTTGTATTGTAAATTATTCAATTAACCTTTTAGTCTATTTACCTGTGTTAATCTTTTTATAACTAAAATTTAAGTGTATAATATTTATTATAACCACTCAAATTTTATTTATAAAAATCTTTTTATATTGTATATTATCCAATTACATTGTTAACTTCTAAAAATTAAGGTAAGTTATATTGGAATGCAATTGAGAATTATACAAATAAAACTTTCTAAAATTAATACACTATAAACATCCTAATTCAATCATTTCAAGCTTGAATCATCCATTCAAAAATTTTGATTTTCTTTTTATACTTGAAGTTATTATTTAAGATAGAATTTAAGAATAAAATCTCTGATTCCTTTCAAACCATTTAGAGATAGATAAATGTATGTACATAATTTGTCAAATCAAATTTAAATCATATATCTATATATTTTATAAATCAATCATATTTTAGAAATTTATATCAATCAAGTTTCCCAAAACAAAGCTGTAGCAAGACTATAGAATGGTTTCTTCACTTCGAAACTCGAAAATGAACGTCGATGATGCTGCAGTCATCACCGAAATTATTTTCCAGCGACAAAGAGAAGAGCACTTAATTTTTAAACTTTAAAATCCTTTAGAGACAAAAAAAAATTATTCAAAAATACTTTAAATAATATCCTTTTAAAAATTTTAAACACAAGGTTTGAAATCCATCGGAAATTAAACTCTTTAAATTTCTTGTTTTAAATTCATTTCAGTTCCCAAATAAATTTATAAACAACTATTTATAAATTCCTTTGTAGAACAATAAATGATAAATCAAGTATTATCATTTTAAATAATCAATTTAAACCAATTTATTAAGTTCCATAAATTTACTTATATATTAAAATTTATTTAATTAACCAAATTTTAAAATAATATTGTATCGGTTTGTTCTGTCAAAGTGTTTTAGAAATCCTATCGATAGCGTTGATCAGACGAATCGATCGAAAACCCAAATCGACATCAACAACTCAAACAACACAATATATAATAAAATATAGATTTAAAAGTACAATTCAAAATGTTGGAGATAGTTTAGAAACAAAGACAAGATGATTAATTAACAAAATATGAAGATGGATAAGCTTAGATAAATCGCGGGCAACCTTAACCGGGTCAACCGTGACTTAATGAATAAGAGCAAATGTGGATTTTCCTGGGGTAAATCTACATCCGATCTCAAGAGATAGAGTTTGGAATAACAAAAGATATTAGCATCTAAACCAAGGATAAATATAAATCTCTGGTGAATCGATGCAAATTTGTAAAGGAGTTTTCCCCCTTTTACAAGTCATTAGAATATTGGCGAGACCACCAATTCACTATAAAGATCATTCGAAGCGGAGTTATGGGATACTCCAGAATCAAAAGAAGATGAATAGTGAGGGACAAGAATGAATTTTGGAACCGCAGGGAACGTTCCAAAAATTAAAAGGAAATTCGAATCAAGAGGAAAAGATTCAAACTCGAACGAAAGTGATTCTGTAAATAAATCTACTCTATATGCTGAGTTTTGCCTCAAAGCCAAAGCTCTGATACCAACTGTAACGACCCGATATTTTCAACCATTCGCATCCATTATAAGTGTATAGGTAGACACTCATGCCGGAGTTGAATTGCTCAAAATACCGCGTTATAATTAAAATTTGGCAAATCTCAGAATATACAGTAAATAAATATAATCACAGATCACAGACACAGAGTAAAATAATGCAGCGGAAGTAAAAGAAATAGTAGTTCATGAAGCTACTATCTAAATATGTCAGAGATACATAAGATACAACAGAAGAAATAGAGTACAACAAAAGTCTCAATAAAATAACCAAGTACAAGCTGAGTAGAACAACGGATTTGAAATAGATAGGACCAGACAAGCAGACAATCTCCAGCGATTCAAATCTCCGAGAGAGTGGAAATCCAAATCTGTGAATAACTCAGGCTGACCCGAGCGTAAAGCAAAACACAAAACACTCGAGTCAGGACAATATATACTTATATAATGTAAACCAACTCAAGTGAACTGTAATAAAGGTACAAGTAACTTAAAGAATGCTTGGGATCGCCCATTCTTTAAGGATTCGTTAAACTATCTACTATGTAGTAATATTCGCTATTATAATAATGTCTAATCAGTAAAGTATAATCATATAGAAAATAGCGTTAAGGGGATGGAGAACCTTAACGCGGTCGGATCTTAAAATCATAATCGTAGTAAAGCTCGATATGGTAGGTGACACGGCACAACTAGGCAATGCCAGGGTAGATATACCAATTACGCATCCGGACTAGTGGTGACGCATAGCAGCCACTACCGCCCACCTCGAACAACACTCCCAATCAAGGGTGGCCACCAAATCAATCACAAGTAATAGAATGGTATCGAAGAAGTGTGTCCGATAAGAGGTGCTACCTCCTTGGTCCGTCAATCGCTCCTGTTTTAGCCACCTTATGCCAACTCATGGGAGTTGGGTCCACGTAACATACCTTAAGAACGTCGCCACCATCCTACTTCATTCTGGAATCTCCACCGCATACACGGTTGTCAAAGTGGTTTTCGGTATCGACAGAGAGTATGTCCATATCCGATCCCGGTCTCTTTGCCAACCAATCGTTATTATAACCCGTGGTTATAACCTTTAAAAACAATACTTTACTTCAAAATAAGATATCATTTCAAAATCATGTCTTTATCAAAATAAAGATTTATCATTTCCAAATCATTTCAATATTCTAAAATATCGTATCCTTTCAAACTTCTTTTCAAATCATTTTATTACATCAAAATATTATATCTTTTCAAACTTTATTTCAAATCATTTTTATATATCAAAATATCATACCTTTGATAGTTATACTTCGAAACCAAAATCATTTTATTTCAAAACTATGTTCATTTCAAAACAACATCATTTCCATTTCAAACATATATTCACCTTTCAAATAGTCTATACTTTCAAAGTTATAACTCTTTTGAAACAAAACATTTGAAATCATTATACTTTGAAAATCACAGCATTTCGAAATCATATATTTAAAATCATCTTTTAATTCTATACATTTACAAACTTATTAAATTCAAACCATCAAATTTCAATTCAATTACAGTTTACCAACAAACCGTTTCAAATCTTATCAATTCCCAATATAGATTAAATCCACAAAATACAATATTCAATCTTTAGTATATTTCAAAACTTTAAATCTCCGACATTTCATAAATCCAATATCATTTAAATAAACTCAATTGATATATACTTCAAATATTCATTTATCAAATAAATTAAATAAGTCAGAAATCAAGTATCATTTCAAACTCATTTCACAATATCAAAATATTATTCAAAACACCGTTCATTTTTATTCATTTAAATACCATTTAAATCCATTCATTTTATTAAATTTAAATACCATTTTAAACTCATATTAGAAATCAAATTCTTCCACTTAAATATCTCTTCATTATCTTTAGAAATTTAACATTTAATTTCCCAAAATTATATCATTTTCCAGAGATTATTTTTCATTAAAATTAATTACAACAACAAAATATAGTTTCCGTAGCACTTATAAAATGCTACGTAAAGTTATAGTTTAAAACAGTTAATTAACAAAAGACAGCGTTAAATGCTGTAATAGATTTCTTTTAAGTTTCAATTAACTTACATGTTAAGTTTAACCACTATAGCACTTACAAAGTGCTATAATAGCCTTTATTTCAAATTAACCCTTTAGTTCATTTAAAACACTACAACATTTACAAAATGCTGTAATATCCTTTACATTACATTTCAAAATGCTGTTAAATCATATTCAGAGTTTTATTTACAATTCCACAAATAATTAACTTTTAATATAAATCATTTTAACTTATAAAATCATATATTTCACATTTAACACAATCATTTAAATACCTTTATTTCTATGATTTTATAAAGTCAAATTTCCATACAAAAATCAAATTTAATAACAATTAAATTTTCATTTCTTTAATTAAATTATTAACTTAACAACTAAGTTTAAAGTTCCAAAAATATAGCTTATTTCCATTTATTTTACTTAATTAAAATTTCACTTTTAAACAAATTTCACAAAATTCAATTTAAGTTATATTTCCAAATTCAGCTTAAATGTTCATTTATTCCATATTTTAATTTATACAAAATCATTAACACCTTTAAAACATTATTATTACTTAATAAAAATCATTAAATTCATCTTTAAATCAAATTTCTCATATTTTCTTACTTTACAAAAATTCCATTTATAAACAAAATCATAAATTCCAAAATTAACTTATATTTCAAATTCTACTTCACCATTTACTTAATTCACTTATTTAATTTGTAGAAAATCACAAATACTTTATAGAAATCATTTTAATGAAATTTAAATCAAAATACCATAATATTTACATTAAAAAAAGTATTTTAAAATTTTCAGAAAAATATATAAACCACGGGTCTGTATATAATTTTCTAGCCTAGGTCAAGTGATACGGATATGTATCATTTCAATCCGCAGTTTACAAAGAAAAACCGGGTTTCATCATTTCAAACCCGCAATCCCAAGTAATATAAATAAATAAATAAAAACCGTTCAGGCCTATCATTTCAGCCCATAACGATTTTTCCTTATTCTAAAGTCCGTTCGGGTATGTATCATTTCAACCCATAGTGATTCTAATCTACAGGGAACTTGCAGTGTGATAAATTGATATAAATAAACAGAATAGCATGAGATAACAGTAATAGATGATATAACATATGTAATAACAGGGGTAAACATTATATGATCATAACATAACAGTTACAACAGGATGATATAATTTTACAGATTCAAATGGTGTCAGTTTACTAGTTATATAAGTACACATTGTCTGGTGAGAATTACTCACTTGTTCAAGCTGGAGATGACAACCACAAACGCACAACAAAGATTTCCAGAGGCACGAGAGCATGATAATTATTTGAGTGTGGGAGAGCCAAAGCTAATTGCCTTGTCACATTCAAACCAAACAATTACAAACAACATAAGATTTCAACCCAAAAATTCAATAAACAATGCTAGAAATGGATGCATAAACAAAGTCAAAGTGTTTGCACTTGCTTCCTACCACCTATGCTTCAGCTCCAGATCTGAAATGGCACGGCTAAAGGCATGGTTTGGATCAGGTATGGTCTGGAAAAAGTGCGGCTACAAGGTGATGAAGGTGAGTGGAAGTTACAAGGTGTCGAAGGCAATGGAATACCAAAGGGTTTCAAGGCAAAGTGTGGCTTTTGTTGCACCATAGGGTTCGGCCCCTTGCTGATGTGGCTTGGCCATGGTATGTGGTGGTCAGGTGGTGGCTGGAGTGTGGGCCAGAGGTGGTGGAAGGTCAGGTCATAGGTGGTGGTGGTGGAGGTAGTGGTGGCAAAAGGTGGTAGAAGGAGGAGATGACAATTCTAGGTCATAAGTGATAGTTTGTGATGGTTTTTGGTGGATTTTGTGTAGATCTTGGACTTGGATTGGTTAGGCCTGAGGAGGAGGGTTGCTAGGATGGGTGATGGTCAGAGGAAGGGGGTCATGGTGGTCGGCCAAAGCCTGGAGGAGGAAGAACCAAACTATGAAGGTAGAGAGCATATGCAGTTTCAATAGAAAAAAAACATAGAAAACAAGGAAGAAAGAAGGAATTTTTACCCAAAATTTTGAAGCCATGGCCGTGATTTTTTTGGAGGAGAAAGAGAAGTGTTTGCATGAAAAAAAATGAAAAGAAGTCCGCTGAAAAGAATAGGGTATGCATGGCCAAAAACATTGAAGAGAGGAGTTGAGAAAGTGAAAGGTCGGGAGGTGAAAAGCCATAGGAATTTCAATAGTTTAAAACTTTTCATATTTCCTCTAATTTCTTTTTAAGTTTTATATAACTGAAATATATATATAAACTCAGATAAAATACGGAAATTTAGTAAGTAAACAAAAATAAATAAATTAATTATTAATTATATAAAATTTAATTAAGTAAAACAGCAAAAATTGCAACTAGTCTTGAAAATATGAAAAATAAATGCAATGAACTTTGGAAAAAGTTTATGGACTTGTAAAACATTTATAAACAAAGATAATAACATAAAATAAAAAATGCATTCCCAAAATGAATAAATAAATTTTAATTAAATATAATTTAATTGAAGAAAATAGCAGAAAAATAGAAACTAGCCTTTAAAAATAGAAAATAAATTCAATACGCTTTGGAAAAATTATATAATCACTTTAAATTATTTAAAAGACAAAATTATACATAAAATAAAATACTAACACATATTAGAACAAAATATGACAAATAAAATATAATTTAAAATAGACAATATTGCTAAATACATCAGTTTACACACAATATTGAAATATACATAACTTTCACAATTTAACTCCGTTTACAACGAAACGAAAAGCTGTATCCATGGAATTAAATCTATTTTCATAATAAAAGATAAAATTTAAGAATTTGAAATATTTAAATTTAAAGTTCAAAAGTCAAAGTTTGACCAGTTTCAATATAAATTCACTTTTCAGTGAAATATCCAATTTATACTAGTTGAACTATAAATCACTTAATAGTCAACATTTATATTTAAAATGAAATGTTTGAAATAGAACAAGTTTAAAATAATTTAAAATAAAATAAAGTCAAAATTTAAAATATAGGCCAAAATCTAGGGTTGTTACATTAAATTTAAAATAAAATACATATTACAAAAGTTATAATAAAAAATTTCAAAATGTTTGAAAATGTTATAAATTAATTTCAAAATTTTAAATTTATTAACAAGATTAATAAAATATATAAATTAATTAAATAAGTTAATTAATGAAAAATATATACATGTATCATATGTTTTGATATATATTAGGATATTTGAAAATGTTTAAGATATCATAAGTATACATGTATGCATATAAAATGAATTTCAAAATTAATATAAAATTTAATTAAAATTGTTTAATTAAATAAATTAATTAAAAGGTTAATTAACTAAATAACATACATACATACATGTGTGTGTGTGTTCTACTATAAAGGTTATAGTTTATAACAAATTTTAATATAAATGTTATATTAAGATAACGTAAAATTAGTTGAGATGTTAATTAATTAAAATTAAGTAAATAAGATTTAATTAATATAATGTTATACACAAGACTAAAATGTAAAAGTTATATAGTAATTAAACTTATATAATAATTATATAATATGGATGTATAAATTAAAGTTGGAACATTAAGAAATCCTAAATAGACTTAAAGAATAAATACTTTCATAAATGTACATATACCGTGATTTCAGATGTATCCAACAGTTGAATCACGGGGGTATTTCAAAATAAATACATTATTCCATAAGTCAATATCACTCAATATAATATATTGAAGATTATGAATCTTTAATTTAATTTTGTCCTCTACCATATATATATATATAATAAGTTACTTAATACTCCTTAGTTATTGAGCAAACTTAAGCTTGGGACATTATGTGTAGTATTATTAATATATTGAAAAGACGAGGTAAGATAACTATATGTATTTGTTGAGCAAACTCAAGGTTAATATACAATACTTAAACCATCGTGATATGGTATGTACGAGTGAATAATTTCTCTTTAATTTGTTAGCAAACTCAGGGTCGAAGTGAAATTAGAACAAAGTACCAAGGTTTAGGAGTTGTATATGATACAACCGATAAGGAGTTATCCATCGTCCATGGAGCTATGACTTGTTAAGCAAACTCAAGGTCAGAATTCCAAGACGTTGAGTCCAAACACCCACCACTGAAGTCAAAAGACAATGTTTCGATTTAGGGTTTGATGAAAAAAAAGACTAGTGGGAGCCTTATTAGAAAAATTAAACAATAATGTTTAACCTTTCTAGTATTGTAAGAACATATGCTATATAATGTTATTATAATCTACATTGATGAATTTGTGCATTTAATATGATTGATAAAACATTTATCAATTAAGATAAATAAATGAAATGAATTGAAGATTGACAAACAAAAATATAACATACACTTACTAATAGAAGCTTATTGCATGCTAACGTTTCAATACCCATGCAAGTGCTTGATTCTACAACTGCTAAATATGTACATAATTTGGTCACTTACGTGTTTATTTGGTCGAGACCATGTATTACATTCTTTGAGTTCTAGACTCAAAAGCAATACAATACTGTGGATATTTGATCCATATATAATCGCATATAAATGTTATATGGTGAATGATCACACTTTGTAATGTACAATATTTCGCTGAAATTAGTTCATCCAAAATAAGAAAATAAAAAATAAACCATTGTGCGAGATTGAGTATTCAATTTTATTGATTACAATAAAATATCATATTTTGTTAAGCGCAACAAAAGACCAAAACTATAATATATATCTAAGAACTCGGTCGCTGGAATGTTAATTTGATCAATTTACTTAAGGTGCATTATATCTGATGTCCTTAAATGTTAATGTACAAGAGTAGACGTGATTTAAGGTACGGTTGAGATGAAGAGAGTGAATAATCACTTCTGCTCCATAAAGAAACATCCGAAACAAGGGTTGTGATAATAATAATTGATACTTAATATTGGAATAAGAAATGAGAAATATAGAAAACTATTTTCTATGAGATTTATTATTTAGGTTCAAGGTATTTGATCAAAGAACTCTCCATTGTAAATTAGTTATAGTATTGTCACATACCGAAATTTTCGACTTTCGAAAATTCGACATCGATACTCACTTTATCGACTGCCGAGCAATCGAGTGCCGGAAACTCCAATAGTGAGGGTTTTAAGAAAAAGAAAAAGTAGAAGAAGAAGAAGATAGAAGAAAAAGAGAAGAAAGAAAGAAGAAGAACAACAGAAAAACACATCAGAACAGAAAACAATATCAGAATCTTACACATCGCAGCGGAACAATACACAATACATAATCAATAGTCTTTTAAAACAAAGAACTATATCAGTTTATACATACATCAATCAGAGTCAATATACAACAATGGACAGTTATATAAACTTGTCCTCATACAGAATACACAGCGGAATAAATACTATCAGATACAAATACTACGTCTCGTCATCCAGCTCATCTCCAAAGCTCCAGAATATCCAGAGTATCCTGATAATCTAACTCTAGACTGCCCGTGTGGAAATTGGTGGGCACCCAGAGTTTAGAAGGGAAACAATAAACTCCGAGTCAGTCATGGTGACTGGTGTGAGATCGTAAAACAGTTATTTATCTTTAAAATAACAACAGAAAAACTTTAATGTCAATTCGCAATGCTTTTTGAAAAATGAGACTACCATAAGACCTCCCACCACACACACAATGCAAACGTAGAATTGGAGGAGATTTCTTCTTATGATAGTCAAAGATGCTTACTACGCAAAAATCAAATCATTTCTGATATTATTATTAGTGCATAGTGTAGAAAACATTTCGAAAGTATAATATTAATCTTAGCCAGCATAGGCATTCCGCACTTATGCCTACTATAGCTACCATCCAAACAGTGGTGACCACCATAAGTGAATGATAGGTTCTACAACTAAAACCGTACAAGATCGTATTGTTTCTTTGGATTTCCAACAAATGGTCAGGCTAAGGAACTTCCTATCCACGATGGGTACGTCCCTGGAATAGACGACCCGAGAACCTAACCGGATCTCTGCCAACACAAGGCCGGGTTACCTCTGCAAAAATAGGTAACTACTGACACGCGTATGCCATCCCCCGATCGTCACCGATCTTCCCGAGGATCCCCGATTTCCAACAAACCACAAAGTAATAATAACTGTGCAGCAACCACAGAGGTTAAGTATCTGGGCTCCATACCATGATACCACCTTTATCCAGAAGGAATGACATACACTAAGGGGCGCTACTCCCTAGAACCTTGCCGCATCCTTCCTGTTTCGACCATTTCCGGGGTGTGAGGCTCGACGAAGTCTAGTCCACAAAGCTACGCTTTCTCAAAAAGCCCTGCTTCGGGTCAAACAAAATGATCAACCTATGATCACAAAGATATAAGATCAAACAAATGATCATATCACAAATGATCAAACACTGATCATTTCACAGCAACACTCAGTATGCCACGTTACCAAATTGGGATATATTGCTGATAAATTTCAACTACATAACCTCTGAGCTCGTACGTCTCAGAGAAGGGTGTTAAGCTAAGAGAATAAATTCTCCGCCACCAACAGATATGTATTTGAAAGAAATCAGCTCTATATCTCAAATTGTAACGTCAGACACACAATCCATACAAGTCTGTTCCGGGATCGAACAGAACCGAAGGCACTTCTCACGAAGCCCTTGCATTTCCGGATAAATTTTCAATCACGTCAGGACTTCCCGTCACTAAGGGTGATAAAAACCTCTAAACCGGAGATCAGCCGATGTAGAGTAACTCGACGGTAATCCTTCCGTTTTCAAAAATATCCGGTCTTCAACACCGGTCTTCGAATGCAATTCAAAACGACGTATCACATATTCGGAATGGGTTATACGACCCCATGGTCCTTTCCCGGCTAACCCGAATAGTGAGCGCTTATTCAAAAATAAGTGTGGCATTCAAATTCATCCAATTCACAACAAATACCTATCTAAAGGTAATTATTGATAGTCGGTTATTTAACTATCAATAAAGATGCGCAACATCATCAGATTCCAAATAATTTTCCAAATTATTTATCTTCAAAAATATCTTTACTAGATATAATAATTTCCACATTTCAAAAATAAACCAACGTTTATTTTCTTTAAAACGAATTTCCATTTCTTTTATAAATTCCATAGTGAATTTATATTTTCAAAAATATCTACTGATATACGATTTTCAAATCGATTTCAATATTCAACTTCAATTTATCTTTTCAAAGATAATTTCTCAAAACAGTTCATTTCATATTGGAAAAGTATTTCCATACTTATTAAATAATAAGTAATTCACACATCTATTTATTTTCAACATTTGAAAATATTCAATATACTTAAATCAAATTAAGTATATATTTCATTCTTTTAAGGAAAATATTCTTTTAACACCTTTATTTGAGTCAAAACGAATGTTACGTAAAACATCGTTACGACGACTCAAAAATCACTAGTATAGGGATTCGGATTTTAAGATAGGTATATAAATCCCAATACTACATCAAAACATTTCCTTTCGGAAATCATTTACCATAACAACAGTGTTATAGTCCACCATTTCCTTAAATTTCTCGAAAACGTCTATTTCAACAATAAATGTTGAAATCTATGCTTTCGATTCATAACACATTTTAAAACACCTTTAAAATGTTTAACTTCATTTTTAAAATATTACTTCTTCAAAAATGAATCCATTTTACTTAACAATATATTCACTGTCCAAAATCGTGAATAAAATTTACTTAACCCCATTTCAATCATTTCTACACATTTTTATTCAATAAAAATTCGCTATTCAAAATCATGAATATATCTTCTTAAATAATCTTCTATATTAGATTTATCACATTCAATCTATTTCGAATTTATAAGCACGTTTATAAATTCTATTTCTCTTTTTAATAACAACTTCGGCTTATAAACCTTCTTTTATCAACTTCTATATTTAACTTATTAAAATAAGTGACTTTGGGTTTATAACAACTTTTATAAATTTTAATTCTATTTATAAAAGCTTCAATACCAATTCAATTTCAATATTGATTTCTGAATTTATTTTCAACGTTAAATAAAAGATCCCATACTAATTTCTCAAAAATTCATTTCCAATATTAAATCAATTACAGATTGATTTCTAATTTTATTTATCACTACTAAATAAATTCCTTATTTTTCTCAAATTATTCAATATTCTGTTTTGAAATGGATTCTTCAAATTGAAATCATTTTACATTGATTTCACAACTTATTTCAATTTACCAATTAAATTTTTAATTGGATTTCCAACTTATCTTCTTTTAAATAAATTCCTTCTTAAGAAAATAAATTTCAATCGTTTTTTTTTCAATCTATTTTAAAAATCCAAATTTTAAATTAAATTCTTCAATTTATAATCACTGTTTTATGAAATCCATTTATTTAGCATTTTCACTTTATTCTGGAATTTATTCAATACGATTATAAAAATTCACTTTTTATACTTTAAAATTCCTTTCTTAAAAATTTCTTCAATTTCACAAATTGATTCACTTAGAAATTTTCTGCTTGAATTTCAAAAATTCAATTTCGTTTATCTTTGGAATCCAATGATGTCAAAACATCCATTCAGCTAAATTTTAGCTTTCAAACAATTTCCAGATATCAATATGATTAATAGCATCACTATAATCATTCACAGATTCATATTACAATAGAAATGAATTAAATAAATGTGAGGGGTCCAGTTGGATCCCTCCAACCTGTTTCCCTGCATCCAAAGATGTTAGCACAATACCAATTCCGCTCCAGTACGGAATTATCGCGGTATATAGGTTTTTATAAATCCGCTTACTAACGGCGCAATAGGGTCTCATCCGCTATACGAGGCGGGAAATCATCAATCCAATATATACATATGCCAATATGTATATACTGCTATATATATAGATATATCCTATCATATCTAATAGCACATTCAAACAAATCGATCAATAACTGCAATTCAATTATAAATCTGAGTGAGAAGATCTCACCTTAGCTTTTATTTTGCAATCCATTTTTATTCCAGCTCGTTCTTTACAGATTTTGACCTAGTATAAACATTTTATACCATCTATTAATATTCGAATCAACTGAATAATTAAATTTTCATTTTTAAAATTTTGACTCATTGGTGGTTTCATTTTAATAGTTTAATTAACTGATAGTTTTATTTAAACCAATTTTAATTTCCAAATTTATTTCCCTTTTTGAATAAATTCTTTTTAACTCTCTCAAACTATTTAAAATACGTATCTTAAAAAAAATCTCTCCAACTATTAAACAAACTTACTCAAAATTTCCTTATTAAAAATATCTTTAACCACTAAAAATTAAATAAGTTAATTTAAACTAATTAATTTAAACTTTAAACTATATATTTTAATCACTATATATCTATTTTATTAAATACAAAACAGAATTGCTTTTACACTTTTTTTTTTCAGTATCAAAACATTTTAATAGAAATCTGAAAATAGAACTTTATATTTACTGTCTATTTACTTCCTAAACTAGATATATATATATATATATATATATCAAAACAATAAATTTTTCAAAATATTTCTTACCGTTTTGCCTAGCATTTTCACAGTTAACTTCGTATATTTTTCCAGAATCTTATACATAGATGCAGATATCTATTTTCAATTTTTTATATAACCCAAATTCGTTAAAATAAATAAAATAGAGAATCGAATTACCTTACTGTAAATCGATATTCCACTTGCGACGCGAGCTCGAGCCCGATCTCCTCGACATCACCCACGCCATCACTTCGTCGACGCCGCCCACCTCGCGAAGCACTGCAGAACCCCCCTTCTACTTGCGTCGCCAACCGCTATTTCGCTTACCCAGATTCGAAACCCCAACTCCATCCAACTGAAATCGCGACATCACCTACATCGACATTCCTGCTTGACCGCTCGAGACTGCCACCACTTCCTCTTCTTTGCGTACGCGAGTCGCCCTCACCTTCGGTTGCCACGAGCTCGCCTTCGAATTGCTAATGAGCAGTCGCTCGACTCCAAATCAGAGGCTCGACCCACGAGATGTATTCTCCCCTTCGCTGATTTCGAGCTCGAGCTCAAACACCCCCAAATCGAACGGAGCCAAGCTGCCCTACCGCGCTTTCCTTCCAAGGTTTCCCCCCATCGCGATGAGGACGCGATTTCGATTCGCTGAGGTAAGAATTGGGGAGCTCGGCGTTGATTTGAATTTTGGAACGATGAAATAGAAGGAGTGTATTCTATTGTTTTCAACCTCACTGGACAAAGGAGCTTTCACTTAGAACGAGTGAGTGATTTCTATTCAGCCATTTTTTTTCGTGATTTTTGTTTTTCCTTGAAGATGAGAAAAGCATACGAATATAAAACTGAAGAAGTCGGCTACGCGTACATTACTAGGTCTGCTTGAGAAATGTAGGTTGGCTGATGGAGATTGAAATTTGACTGGTGAAAAAATATGATATTTAATTAAAACTATTAATTTCTTCCATGCGTTCTTATCTCGTACGATCACACGATGAATCCGAATGCTACGAAATTTGGAATCCGATAATAAAACAATATTACGGACCCAATGGAACTGGTTTCGTCGAATTCCGAGACTGTGCCTCGGACGGCTATTTTTATTTATATCGGTTGAACGATATAAATTTCAAACTGAACAATTCACTTTCAAATTCGATTCTGAAGCTTCTGTTATCTTCAGTAAAATCAATACGAATTTTAAAAGCTTTTGAAATATTTTTCTTCAGCTTAAACTGAAGATTCAAATTTTTATTCAGTTTCAATAGATTAAATCTTAAAATTTAATCACCAAATTCAAAGTTATATCGGGGATTCAAATTAAATTATCGTTCAAATATTTAAAATTTATTAAATATTCTCAATTTAATTTGGTCAAAATTCTGGGTCGTTACAGACTTCCCTCCTTAAAAGAATTTCGTCCTCGAAATTACAAGTTAGGAAAAGTGGTCCTTAACTCGTCTATCATTTTTCACAATCAATAGTTTTATCCAATTTTCAAAACAAATCTCTCTCCTAAAGATTTGTTATCAATTCAACTATCTTTCCAACTTCAATTTTAAGTTCCAAACAACATTGTTTAATTTCTAAATTCAAATTCGAGTTTAAATTCAAATTTTAATTTTCAAAATTTCTCAAAAATTTTCTAACGCCCTAAATTTTCGAAAAATTTCGCCAGCGTCTCCTTTGCGCGGCTAATACGGCACGACTACAAAACGTCCCTACGGACTCTCAGATTTCAAAAAGAAAAAGAAAAAGCCAAGCGGCTAGACAAGAAATCATCAAAAACTCATATTATAATTCAAATACATACCTTTTTCGAGCAATTCAAATTCATCTTCGAAATCAAATTCCAATTCCTTTATACCTGTATATCCTACTAGCCATAATATCTAGTTTCATATATTCAAACCATTTTGCAAATTCTATTACAAAATTTTCAATATCAACTGCTTATATATCTTTAGCTTACTTCACTGTTGAAGTTATATATTCATATCCATTCAATTTTTACATTTCTAATCTCATTTGAATTCAATTCTCAATTTTTTTTTAATTCTATTGGAATTCAATTTATCTTCAATTCCGAATATTGAATTTTATCGATTATCCTTCGTTCATAACTGCACCATTTTAAATTAGTTTCAGTTACTAATCCATTTCAAATTCTAATCCACTTATTCAAATTTGTTTTCAGTATTCAGTTTCAATTCCAGTTTCATTCACTTTTGTTCGCTCCCAAAATTTATTTACAATTCACTATTTTGGTTTATAACCACTTATATTAAACTGGATTTCAAATAACATATGAATTTTAATCCATCTTTCAATTTACATTATTCAATTCAATTCATTGCTTACAAATTCGAAATGAATTTCAACTTTCAATTTCCTTTTCATTTAATTGATTCACTTGCACTTACTTTGATTCAACTTAAAATTCCTTAAGTTAAATTTATTCAATCTAAATTCACAACAAACTGTATAAGTTATCAACTCATTCATTATTCTCATCAATATTTTTATATAACATTTTAGAGTCTTTTCAACCTTTTCAAAACCATTTTCGAAAACAATTCAAATCATCCTTTGAATTTCCAAAACAAAACCCAAATTTTCCAAAACTTCCATTTAAAACAATTTGGCAGCAATTCCTCTTTTGGAAACCCGAAAATGAACACCGGTGATGTCGCGATCATCATCGGAATTATTTTCCAGCGACCGAAAAGAGTTTAGAGCTTTCATCTTTCCAAAATACTGTCAAAAAACCTTTGAAATTCATTTCCAAACCAAAAATGATTTAAACTTTCCAAATCTTCAAAGTTTTCAAAAAAAATTTTTCAAAATATTTCCAAATACTTCTCTGGAATTCCGTTTCAAATTATAAGTCACATTTATAATTTACATTCTTTAATTTCATTTGTATGTGAATTTATTTCTTAACTTTCGAGTTATGATTTCAATTTCTTATTTAATTTCAATGATAATAATTTAATATTATCACTTCTAACATCCATGCAACCATATACTATAATAATTCATAGAAAATGATTTCTTTTCTATACAAAAGTAGTTTTGGGTAAAATTATTTCATTCACCCTATTTTAAAACAATACTGTGCCGAATTGTTCTATTCAAGTGTTTAGAGATCCCTATCAATGATCGTTAATTACTCGTATTGACCAGAATCCATATACCACTCAACAAATCAATCATCACAATATAAAACAATTTTTTATATTCACTAACAAATACGCGCTCATATCTATTATTACACTCAACTCATTCTAGAGTACTACTGACTCTATCTCTAATGAGTAACACCCAACAGAGCAGGGTTGTCGCTTAACCATATGCTCTGATACCACTTTGTCACATACCGAAATTTTCGACTTTCGAAAATTCGACATCGATACTCACTTTATCGACTGCCGAGCAATCGAGTGCCGGAAACTCCAATAGTGAGGGTTTTAAGAAAAAGAAAAAGTAGAAGAAGAAGAAGATAGAAGAAAAAGAGAAGAAAGAAAGAAGAAGAACAACAGAAAAACACATCAGAACAGAAAACAATATCAGAATCTTACACATCGCAGCGGAACAATACACAATACATAATCAATAGTCTTTTAAAACAAAGAACTATATCAGTTTATACATACATCAATCAGAGTCAATATACAACATTGGACAGTTATATAAACTTGTCCTCATACAGAATACACAGCGGAATAAATACTATCAGATACAAATACTACGTCTCGTCATCCAGCTCATCTCCAAAGCTCCAGAATATCCAGAGTATCCTGATAATCTAACTCTAGACTGCCCGTGTGGAAATTGGTGGGCACCCAGAGTTTAGAAGGGAAACAATAAACTCTGAGAAAGTCATGGTGACTGGTGTGAGATCGTAAAACAGTTATTTATCTTTAAAATAACAACAGAAAAACTTTAATGTCAATTCGCAATGCTTTTTGAAAAATGAGACTACCATAAGACCTCCCACCACACACACAATGCAAACGCAGAATTGGAGGAGATTTCTTCTTATGATAGTCAAAGATGCTTACTACGCAAAAATCAAATCATTTCTGATATTATTATTAGTGCATAGTGTAGAAAACATTTCGAAAGTATAATATTAATCTTAGCCAGCATAGGCATTCCGCACTTATGCCTACTATAGCTACCATCCAAACAGTGGTGACCACCATAAGTGAATGATAGGTTCTACAACTAAAACCGTACAAGATCGTATTGTTTCTTTGGATTTCCAACAAATGGTCAGGCTAAGGAACTTCCTATCCACGATGGGTACGTCCCTGGAATAGACGACCCGAGAACCTAACCGGATCTCTGCCAACACAAGGCCGGGTTACCTCTGCAAAAATAGGTAACTACTGACACGCGTATACCATCCCCCGATCGTCACCGATCTTCCCGAGGATCCCCGATTTCCAACAAACCACAAAGTAATAATAACTGTGCAGCAACCACAGAGGTTAAGTATCTGGGCTCCATACCATGATACCACCTTTATCCAGAAGGAATGACATACACTAAGGGGCGCTACTCCCTAGAACCTTGCCGCATCCTTCCTGTTTCGACCATTTCCGGGGTGTGAGGCTCGACGAAGTCTAGTCCACAAAGCTACGCTTTCTCAAAAAGCCCTGCTTCGGGTCAAACAAAATGATCAACCTATGATCACAAAGATATAAGATCAAACAAATGATCATATCACAAATGATCAAACACTGATCATTTCACAGCAACACTCAGTATGCCACGTTACCAAATTGGGATATATTGCTGATAAATTTCAACTACATAACCTCTGAGCTCGTACGTCTCAGAGAAGGGTGTTAAGCTAAGAGAATAAATTCTCCGCCACCAACAGATATGTATTTGAAAGAAATCAGCTCTATATCTCAAATTGTAACGTCAGACACACAATCCATACAAGTCTGTTCCGGGATCGAACAGAACCGAAGGCACTTCTCACGAAGCCCTTGCATTTCCGGATAAATTTTCAATCACGTCAGGACTTCCCGTCACTAAGGGTGATAAAAACCTCTAAACCGGAGATCAGCCGATGTAGAGTAACTCGACGGTAATCCTTCCGTTTTCAAAAATATCCGGTCTTCAACACCGGTCTTCGAATGCAATTCAAAACGACGTATCACATATTCGGAATGGGTTATACGACCCCATGGTCCTTTCCCGGCTAACCCGAATAGTGAGCGCTTATTCAAAAATAAGTGTGGCATTCAAATTCATCCAATTCACAACAAATACCTATCTAAAGGTAATTATTGATAGTCGGTTATTTAACTATCAATAAAGATGCGCAACATCATCAGATTCCAAATAATTTTCCAAATTATTTATCTTCAAAAATATCTTTACTAGATATAATAATTTCCACATTTCAAAAATAAACCAACGTTTATTTTCTTTAAAACGAATTTCCATTTCTTTTATAAATTCCATAGTGAATTTATATTTTCAAAAATATCTACTGATATACGATTTTCAAATCGATTTCAATATTCAACTTCAATTTATCTTTTCAAAGATAATTTCTCAAAACAGTTCATTTCATATTGGAAAAGTATTTCCATACTTATTAAATAATAAGTAATTCACACATCTATTTATTTTCAACATTTGAAAATATTCAATATACTTAAATCAAATTAAGTATATATTTCATTCTTTTAAGGAAAATATTCTTTTAACACCTTTATTTGAGTCAAAACGAATGTTACGTAAAACATCGTTACGACGACTCAAAAATCACTAGTATAGGGATTCGGATTTTAAGATAGGTATATAAATCCCAATACTACATCAAAACATTTCCTTTCGGAAATCATTTACCATAACAACAGTGTTATAGTCCACCATTTCCTTAAATTTCTCGAAAACGTCTATTTCAACAATAAATGTTGAAATCTATGCTTTCGATTCATAACACATTTTAAAACACCTTTAAAATGTTTAACTTCATTTTTAAAATATTACTTCTTCAAAAATGAATCCATTTTACTTAACAATATATTCACTGTCCAAAATCGTGAATAAAATTTACTTAACCCCATTTCAATCATTTCTACACATTTTTATTCAATAAAAATTCGCTATTCAAAATCGTGAATATATCTTCTTAAATAATCTTCTATATTAGATTTATCACATTCAATCTATTTCGAATTTATAAGCACGTTTATAAATTCTATTTCTCTTTTTAATAACAACTTCGGCTTATAAACCTTCTTTTATCAACTTCTATATTTAACTTATTAAAATAAGTGACTTTGGGTTTATAACAACTTTTATAAATTTTAATTCTATTTATAAAAGCTTCAATACCAATTCAATTTCAATATTGATTTCTGAATTTATTTTCAACGTTAAATAAAAGATCCCATACTAATTTCTCAAAAATTCATTTCCAATATTAAATCAATTACAGATTGATTTCTAATTTTATTTATCACTACTAAATAAATTCCTTATTTTTCTCAAATTATTCAATATTCTATTTTGAAATGGATTCTTCAAATTGAAATCATTTTACATTGATTTCACAACTTATTTCAATTTACCAATTAAATTTTTAATTGGATTTCCAACTTATCTTCTTTTAAATAAATTCCTTCTTAAGAAAATAAATTTCAATCGTTTTTTTTCAATCTATTTTAAAAATCCAAATTTTAAATTAAATTCTTCAATTTATAATCACTGTTTTATGAAATCCATTTATTTAGCATTTTCACTTTATTCTGGAATTTATTCAATACGATTATAAAAATTCACTTTTTATACTTTAAAATTCCTTTCTTAAAAATTTCTTCAATTTCACAAATTGATTCACTTAGAAATTTTCTGCTTGAATTTCAAAAATTCAATTTCGTTTATCTTTGGAATCCAATGATGTCAAAACATCCATTCAGCTAAATTTTAGCTTTCAAACAATTTCCAGATATCAATATGATTAATAGCATCACTATAATCATTCACAGATTCATATTACAATAGAAATGAATTAAATAAATGTGAGGGGTCCAGTTGGATCCCTCCAACCTGTTTCCCTGCATCCAAAGATGTTAGCACAATACCAATTCCGCTCCAGTACGGAATTATCGCGGTATATAGGTTTTTATAAATCTGCTTACTAACGGCGCAATAGGGTCTCATCCGCTATACGAGGCGGGAAATCATCAATCCAATATATACATATGCCATTATGTATATACTGCTATATATATAGATATATCCTATCATATCTAATAGCACATTCAAACAAATCGATCAATAACTGCAATTCAATTATAAATCTGAGTGAGAAGATCTCACCTTAGCTTTTATTTTGCAATCCATTTTTATTCCAGCTCGTTCTTTACAGATTTTGACCTAGTATAAACATTTTATACCATCTATTAATATTCGAATCAACTGAATAATTAAATTTTCATTTTTAAAATTTTGACTCATTGGTGGTTTCATTTTAATAGTTTAATTAACTGATAGTTTTATTTAAACCAATTTTAATTTCCAAATTTATTTCCCTTTTTGAATAAATTCTTTTTAACTCTCTCAAACTATTTAAAATACGTATCTTAAAAAAAATCTCTCCAACTATTAAACAAACTTACTCAAAATTTCCTTATTAAAAATATCTTTAACCACTAAAAATTAAATAAGTTAATTTAAACTAATTAATTTAAACTTTAAACTATATATTTTAATCACTATATATCTATTTTATTAAATACAAAACAGAATTGCTTTTACACTTTTTTTTTTCAGTATCAAAACATTTTAATAGAAATCTGAAAATAGAACTTTATATTTACTGTCTATTTACTTCCTAAACTAGATATATATATATATATATATATATATATCAAAACAATAAATTTTTCAAAATATTTCTTACCGTTTTGCCTAGCATTTTCACAGTTAACTTCGTATATTTTTCCAGAATCTTATACATAGATGCAGATATCTATTTTCAATTTTTTATATAACCCAAATTCGTTAAAATAAATAAAATAGAGAATCGAATTACCTTACTGTAAATCGATATTCCACTTGCGACGCGAGCTCGAGCCTGATCTCCTCGACATCACCCACGCCATCACTTCGTCGACGCCGCCCACCTCGCGAAGCACTGCAGAACCCCTCTTCTACTTGCGTCGCCAACCGCTATTTCGCTTACCCAGATTCGAAACCCCAACTCCATCCAACTGAAATCGCGACATCACCTACATCGACATTCCTGCTTGACCGCTCGAGACTGCCACCACTTCCTCTTCTTTGCGTACGCGAGTCGCCCTCACCTTCGGTTGCCACGAGCTCGCCTTCGAATTGCTAACGAGCAGTCGCTCGACTCCAAATCAGAGGCTCGACCCACGAGATGTATTCTCCCCTTCGCTGATTTCGAGCTCGAGCTCAAACACCCCCAAATCGAACGGAGCCAAGCTGCCCTACCGCGCTTTCGCTTCCAAGGTTTCCCCCCATCGCGATGAGGACGCGATTTCGATTCGTTGAGGTAAGAATTGTGGAGCTCGGCGTTGATTTGAATTTTGGAACGATGAAATAGAAGGAGTGTATTCTATTGTTTTCAACCTCACTGGACAAAGGAGCTTTCACTTAGAACGAGAGAGTGATTTCTATTCAGCCATTTTTTTTCGTGATTTTTGTTTTTCCTTGAAGATGAGAAAAGCATACGAATATAAAACTGAAGAAGTCGGCTACGCGTACATTACTAGGTCTGCTTGAGAAATGTAGGTTGGCTGATGGAGATTGAAATTTGACTGGTGAAAAAATATGATATTTAATTAAAACTATTAATTTCTTCCATGCGTTCTTATCTCGTACGATCACACGATGAATCCGAATGCTACGAAATTTGGAATCCGATAATAAAACAATATTATGGACCCAATGGAACTGGTTTCGTCGAATTCCGAGACTGTGCCTCGGACGGCTATTTTTATTTATATCGGTTGAACGATATAAATTTCAAACTGAACAATTCACTTTCAAATTCGATTCTGAAGCTTCTGTTATCTTCAGTAAAATCAATACGAATTTTAAAAGCTTTTGAAATATTTTTCTTCAGCTTAAACTGAAGATTCAAATTTTTATTCAGTTTCAATAGATTAAATCTTAAAATTTAATCACTAAATTCAAAGTTATATCGGGGATTCAAATTAAATTATCGTTCAAATATTTAAAATTAATTAAATATTCTCAATTTAATTTGGTCAAAATTCTGGGTCGTTACAAGTATATGAAATAAATAATCTATATTAAGTGAATGATGGACCTCCGAATTTAGTACGATATTATAGTAATAGCGAAGATAGTGGGAGAGTTCCATGTAACACGTATTTATTGTAAAATATACTGCACAATATTTCTAAAATAATGAATATTTTTCGGTTTCGACTGAAAAATACACATAGTTATATTTTAATGTGAATATTCTAAGTATACATTATGAAATAAAACTATAATGTGGTATTTGTTTTCATAATAAAAGTGATGCATTGGAAAATACTGAAACATCTAAAATTCTTTACAATTATTTTGTAGTTAAAGACTAAGCGATAGTTTTGACAAATAATTTTTATTATATGGTTACAAACCATATGACACCGGTTAATTATCTCTTAGATAACTAAGGGCAATGCGTCCATTTAGTTGGAGCGTGATAAGAGCCGATGAACTCTTTGGATTAATACAAATTAATGTAAGTCTATTAATACTAAAACGGTTCCACATACTTCATTATATTCACCAATGGGTTATCACTGACATGGACATGTGTATTTGATACACATATAGTATTTTAATGGTAAAACCATAGCGTATAAAATGGAAGTAAATAAAATAACGTGCAATAAAATAAATTGATTCAATTTGTTTGAATAAGTGAGTATATCGAAAAGAATTCCGAGCGTACCTAAAAATGAATAAAGATTCAAACTCAAATATCACTCCTCACTATGATACATAATGATGTATCGATAAAAGTAATCAAACTTCATTAAATGAAGTACGATTAGTTGTGAGTGAAGTTTAGTTAACTTTTTTCTGTAAGGCTGTGTACATAATAGTAGTACTAAGGTTAAATTAATTTCATCTAAAGAATGGCTTACAAAATCATAAAAGACATGGGTTTATAGGAAACCCCAACATATCCTAGGCTAAGGAGTTCGCAGGTTGTGCGAGTCGAAAGAGACACATAATAATGGTTCATGAGGGATCCTGTTTGAATTACCCAAAAAAGAGTTTGGGAACAACTGCCATTGAATGACCCATTTTTATTTTGAACATAAGTTTTGTAAACTAAAAACCAAATTAGTTTTATACATAAGGCAATTCATAAAATGTTTTTAATGCCCATTCCATTGCACTGAGAAATACTGTTGTTTTAAGAAAAAAACTTTGTAGCGAAGGAATTTCTTTATGAAATTATAGGTATAAAATGAATTAGATATGATCCAATGATATAACTGATTGCAAGGGATGAAATGAAATTGACTGAAATAAATGGACACAAATACATTAGAACATCTAACGAGTATTCTTTTACATTAAAAATAAACTGTGAGTTTCTTATCAATGTCAAAGATAAATAATCAATGATTTTTTAATTAAACCATTAAGAGTATTAACTCTATGATATGGTAGGATGCGCTAATTTGAAATAGATTCCAAGTACATTATCAAATATGATTTTGATAGTCGTATCCGAAGCGATATAATCCATTGGCCTAAATGTGTCTTTATGAGAGAGACAAATGCAGTTAGAATATAGTGAGCACATTAGTAGGCATATTACCTTGAATTTCAATCGTTAAAATTAATGTAACAGATTATCGCCTAGTATAACTTTATGTTTTGGTATATATGTGTTGAAGCGAAAAGCTCTAAATACAAAATTAGACTAGGTTGTTTGCACATAACAACCAAAGCATTTAGAAGTCAGTTGAAGCGATATTGAGTTTGTGCATTTTTCGGATACGATCCGAGAACAGATATGAAAGTATCATTCTAAAAAGCATCAAAATTTGTTTTGATAGATGTATCAAATAGTTCAGTTATCAGCCAAAATGTAGAGAAAGCGTGTGTTCATAAGAAAGAACGTTAAAAGTTACATAGATATTTCTAAACCATAAGTAAACAACATAATGCTGATTGTTAATGAAGTACTTGTGTTAGAATCGGATTTAGTTGATTTTAATACTTGACGTTGGATTTGTGAACGATGTCTCTATAGTGAGTATAAAAGATACTGGGAATGTCTTAAAAAATATGCAAGGACGCCCTATTAAAATGTTTAATACGTGACATGTGAGATGGATTCCTTATGCATTGGCAATAGGAATTATTTTACATGTTATGTTGTCTACGATATCGTGATTTGTTTATGTGTTTGATACATGAAGCAAATATCAAATCCGAATTGATGTCACTAAATGGTTATTTTATGTGTTCTCATGTATTTATGAAATACTAGAGAACTATTTGCAGAAACAACGAACTCCTTATGAAGGAGTGTTCGGACTCAAAATTTCATAAGTGATATTAAGTATAATATGTCATTAATAAATTCAAGTTAATAATCCATAAGTTAGAAATGTTCTGAATGAATGATTGTGGCTAATTCAATGAAAAAGTTAAGTACATCGCCTTGAATAGTGCCGTAATAAAAACAATGTATATAAATGTAAATGCACAAATTTATAACTGAGCTAAGGGTGATTCCAAATGTTGAGAGTCCCTTAATATTGTTATATGGTAATAATATCATGATATAGTTCATAACTGGACATAGAGCTTACTAGAAGACGAGAGACATACTTTGAATTATTCCATATGATAAAGGTAGTTTATCAACGTCGAAGAGAGTTGATTGGCAAAGTAGATAATTGAAACATAATAGCATACCCGTTCACCGAAGGACTGACGCGATTGGTTTTTTGAGGAAATCATTTGGAAAATTTGGAATAAGATTCCATAATTGACCCCAAGTGCAAGTGGGAGATTGATAGAGTTAAGGGTATGCCCTAGGTTCCATTATGTAATTTATTACGTATATCTAACTCGATAACCAATCTTGTTCAAAATAAAATGTGTTTTCTTTCTATTATATACTTGATATAATGTGTATAATAATTAAGTAATTTAATTAAAGGTATATCTAATAGAAAATCCATAAATGGTGTGTTTGTGATAGTAATTACAAATACTTGTAATCATGACTATTGTAAACACATCATCTTAAGTGTTCCTAGTCAAGATGCATTGAGATTAGATATCGATGTATCCGTTGAGATTGGAGTACATAGCGATCTCTAATTGGTAGGCAGTGTATTACTCGATTGTTGGGGGCATCTAGGGGTTATGTACTAATAGTTATTAGATAGCTATGGAACGACTAACTCTATAGTTTTTATTGGTTAATATAACTAAGGTCAAACAGAAAATATTGATGTGATTGATTTACACAGTTCTCTCCACTTGAGAATACTGTCGATCTCCGAAATGAAAGCTCTGCTTTGATTATAATCAAATCATGACACGACGTCCATCGAGTGACTATAGTTGGGTCGAGTTGACGTATTGGAAGTGAAGCACAATTTAAGAGAGGAATCATCACTTCAGTTATATGAGCTTAGTATCACGGTCAGCTGAAGTCAGCTAAAAGTCAAAGTCTTTCGCCAAAGCATTTTAATTAGTAATAATTATTATTATTGAACCAAGAACTTTGTGTTTGGACTATAGTGTTGAATGTGGACGATATTGGAATTTTGACCATTACCAAATTAGATAAGTCCAAAGTGATACAGTTTTACAGAGAGAATTGGTGTAAATAATAGTCGCAAATGGGTAACGCCTAACAAAGAAAAATTAGATTTTATCAAAACTAAGTAACCAATAAATTTGGCTAAAATGTCATACCATATGCTAAGCGTCGTGTGAAAGTTAATATTCGAATAGTTCGAGATTAATCGCTGACCAAATTTATAACTAACAAGTCACGCAATCAAAACGAGGAATATTCTTTGACCAAACGATTTAATTAATTTGTAATTATTATAAATTAATTATATTAATTAATATTTATGAAATATTATTTATAAAATTTGATTTTTATTTGATGAAAAAATATTATTAAATATATTTATAATAGTTATAAATATATTAATTGATATGTGATATTGATAAGTGTTAAATTGGATTTAATTGCAAAATAATTTTTGTTTAGGCTTTAAATAGGTTTAAAGCCCATGAAAGGGGCTAGTAGGATCAGCTCAAATCAAGGGGATAGGTGCGGTCTAATGAGAGAGAGATTCGAAATGGAGGGCTTAGATGGAAGGTGAATAGGTAAAGATCTTGATCCTCGCTTTTCTTGTTCTCTTCCTTTATATAAAGATCTTTACCCTTACTTGGTGGAGATCTTTTTGGAAGCCTCCATACCCGCACCAATTTCTGGTCAACCTATCCCTTCCTTTCACCTTTCATATCAAGCTCGAACTAAATTAATTTTAGTGTTAATTGATAGCTCATTGTCAACGGTTCAGAGACTAGCAATCTACTGAAATAGATTCTGTTTGGGAATCAAACCTTATTACTTTAAGGTGTTCCTATAGGATCTGGCTATAAGGTATTTTTCTAATAAATTTATAAATATTAATTTACATATATATAATGTTTCTTTCATATATTTTACTGTTAGTTAGGTGATGATTCCAACATGTTAATATATTGTCAAAATATTGATTGGTTGTATGTATATGTTTAAAAATAATTTTAAAAAAATTATGTTGCCACTTGTAACATTCCTTATTTTGAGGCCCGAAATTAAGCGCTACGAATGCTGCAGCCATCCATAGTATAAATTTCCAATGACAAAATGCAGCTATGTTAATCATATCAATAATACCAAAAGCATATGAATATGAAACTTTTCAAACATAACTTAATAATAAACTTTCATATTTCATTTCACCAATAAGATTTCATATTCATTACATATTCTCATTCGATCCCGCGTTTAGAGAAAATTTAATTATTACAAAATACTCCAAGAACGACATGTGAAGATGTCACCTTGGTTGATCAGAATCTAATACTTGGCAATTTTAAAATTTTCCATTACATCCATTCAAGCAGATAAAACAAAACAGTAGAAAATAAAAGCTCCTAGTAATAGCTAGCTTGCCTCTTGCATGCCACCGAAAACTTATTCATTTACTGGAAAACCTGAAAACCCTACTTCCGGCATACTCAAAAGAGTATCCGAGAGTTTAAGGGGGAAAACAAAAACTTCGATTCAGACAAACAGTTTGGTGTGAATAATAACCTACCATCTCGAACCAAAATAGATATTTAATGAGACCACGACACTATGCAGAACATGTTTTCCCATCACTGGTATCTTAATCAAAACATATCAACCATATACCGTGTTCCTGCATCCATAATGGTTATAATATAATAAATAAACATTTGCAATCATGCAACATATAGTGGACTATTTATTTTACTATCAGTCTCAATTTCATCCGACTATCTATCTAAACTTCAAATGACTATCCATGTTCTATTTATATGGAATACCGATCTCACATGTGTAAAATATATGGATTATCTACCCTCTGCCATATGGACTACCCATCAGACATGTTTTAACTATCTAAAATTATGTGGACTATCCATCACACATGTTTCATTCATTTTAAACTATGTTGACTATCCATCGCACATATCATAGTTTTTCTAGGATTACTATGAACCCTTCATTAACCATATAGAGACCATCCATCTCAGGCATTATGTGGACTATCCAATACACATTCCATAATTTTCCTATGATGATTATGAACCTACCTCTTATCAATTTAATTCATAATTAATTTTATTTGCCCAAATTCTTAACCTATGTCTACTGGTATCCCCAATTAAGTTGACAACCCCATAAATTTATAGCATGTCGTACTAATACACATTGGTATCCCCAATATATGTGATGTTGGAATCATAAAAAAATGGCCAGTCAAATATAATATACATTATTGTCCCCAATGAATAATGTTAAATTCATAAACCTATGGCATAAAACATTGGTATCCCTAATGAATAATGTCGAAATCATGAAGCATATGGCTTATTTCCATTAATATACAAAATAAAAGACTTACGACATTCATGCCGCAATAATGATGTCAAACCTATATTCGAGGTTAGAAAACAAAACTTAAATTAACTTAAGTATATAAAAATTTTATGCCAAAATATAAGATTATCGGCATACTTAAGGTATAGGCTATCCCGCTCTTAAAAGATAGCTTTAGTTAACATAAAAACATGACAATCTCGGCCAACAGGGCCTTAGTATCGATCGAAATACGACATTAATGCCACACGACATTATTGTAAAAAACAATGAAATATCAGATTCCGATATTGATAAACCCCGGCATCAAAATCTTATGTCAGAAACAACACTTGCAACATTAATTTAAGGATGTTGGAAACATGGCACTTCGACTATTATGCCGTAAAGCATATGAAGGCGGCATGGAAAACTCATGACATTAATATTTTAGTCGAAGTCACATTTTAGTGGCATCATTGCCATAAAATAAATTGATATCGGAATTTTTGACATGCGGCATAAAAACTCACTGCATCAATATCTTATACCCAAGAGATGTGGTATTCCCATAACAACAATGCTGAATGCATGACCCAATGCATCACATACTTACGGAATAAATATCACATGCATTGCTTCATGTCAATGCCACCTATTCTGATATCACTTGCAACTGTAAAGTGATACCGCCTGTTGTTAATGCCGAACATCATGGGGATGTCCCATATCAGTGGCATTGTTGTAATTATTATAAAAAACCGTTTTATTTCTATTAAAAGCAATTTCTGTTTACCAACTCTTATTCCTTGTCGAATTCCTATTGGTTGAAAACAAACTTTATCAATTTCTTTTCAGAAATTGCCGCAAATAAATTGTATACTTTCAAAAGCATTAATCAACTTAATTAATATTAATTTAAATTCTTTTCTAGCATAACAAATTCATAGAAATTCATAATCACCTGGGAAAAATCCCCAAAAATCACAATAAATATATATTGACATATTATTTCATATATAAAAATTTTGGGCCAAAATAATTATTTAATCATTTTTAATAATTAAAACTCGAAATAAACACTATTTTCTCTTTAGGAAATTCATAAAATATTCATTTTAACTTGAAAAATTATGAAATTAAAAATGTATCTCTAAAATAATGTTTTATACAACACATCGAAAAATCAAATTAATTGGAGATCGAAAGCTTAGGTTTTACCCTAAAAACCAATTTAAATAATTTTATGAAAATTCCATGAATCATTATTCTACCCAAACAGTGATCATACATCCATAACATGACAAAACAACCAAGAATAATTCAGAAATTATCCATAACCGAATTCAAACACTAGTAATGAAGATGGTTAACTATTAATCACCTTAAATTGGATGATGGAGTTGGGATTTGATGGAGTTTAGTTTCCCTAAGCTTTTCCATTTGGATCCTTTGATTTCCCTTTCTTTTTTCCTTAGTAATGGTTGGCCTTGATTGTTGTTTTTAATAAGTGTATTTAAAAAATGAGAATGGATGAGAGGGAGGAAGGGTTTAGGGATGGAATAAGCTTTATTCCTAATTTACCCTTCTTATTCATTCTTTTATTTTATAAGTTTAAAAAATTTTATCACTTGATTTATTAAGGCACGACTTAATTAAATAATCAAATCTCATTCCCGTTATCCCACTACATTATTCTATTTAATCCATCCAATTAAATCTCTTGAATAATGTTAAACTAAAATTAGGGTGTTACAGGCTTCCCTCCTTAAAGAATTTCGTCTTTAAAATTTATTAAGGACTACACGATAAGCATATCAAACATGTAAACAATCGTGAAAACAATGCTAGTATATCCTACCATTTATACAGTTGATATAACCAATATAGAACATAACATCATAGTAACTCAGGATAAGTGTCCCTAATCCTATCCTCTATTTTCTAAGTACAGTCTTTCTTGTTGTCACTCCAGTGGACTTTCAACAATCTGACTGTCTTGTTCCTTAGCTTCTTCTCATCTCTTGCTACAACACGGACTAGTCGTCTCACAAAAGTCAGATCCGGTTCCAGTAATAAATCTTCCAATGCTATCGGAGCAATAGTAGTCGCTGGATCATGCACATACTTCCTAAGATGAGAATCATGAAAAACATTATGGACTCCTACCAAACTATGCGGTAACTTCACTTGTTACATGAGCTTTCTAATCCTCTCTATAATAGGGAACGGTCCAACATATCTAGGAGTTAGTTTCCCTGACTTTCCAAATCTTACCACACCTTTCTTTGGTGATACCATAATGAAAACATAATCTCCAACTGAGAACACTAGATCTTTACACCTTTTATCTTCATAACTTTTCTGCCTAGATTAAGCCTCCTTCGTCCGTGCTTAGATCATCTCAATCTTTTCCATGGCTTCTCTCTCTATATTTGGACCAAGATCCAATCTATCTCTAGTCTCCAACCAACACACTGGTGATTTGAATGGCCTTTCATACAAAGTTTCAGAAGGCACCGTTTCTATACTAGTCTGACAACTATTTTTATAGGAAAACTCAACTGAGTGCAAATGGTATTCCCACGACCCACCAAAATATAGTACATAAGCCCTCAACAGATCTTCGAGTACCTTATTAACTCTCTTTGTTTGCCTATCCGTCTACAGGTGATAAGCAATACTCATCTTAAGCTTGGTACCTAACACTTCCTATAGACTCTTCCAGAACTCACTAATAAATAAAGTATCCCTATCACTGACTATAGTACTAGAAATCTCATGCGGTCTAACAATATTCTTCATAAACAACGTAGCCAATACAGCTGCCGTCCTTGTCGACTTAATAGGAATGAAGTGTGCACTCTTGGTCATTTATCCACTATAACCCAAACACTCTGATTTCCCCTATTCAGCCTTGGTAGCCCATTAATAAAATCCATGGATATAGAATCCCATACCCAAACTGGTGTATATAAAGGATGAAGCAAACCACTTGACTTTTGATGCTCGGCTTTCACTTGTTGGAAATTCAAACATTGCTTTACCCATAAGTCTACATCCATTTTCATAACTTCCTAGAAGAAACTTCTCTTCATATCCTGGTTAATCTTAGTTCCTCCAGGATGAATAGTATCGAAGACACTCCCTAAGAATTTCCTTAGGTAACCAACATTTGGAACACACAACCGTCCCTACTTTCTTAACCATCCATTCTGGTGAAGACTAAAATCTTTTAGATCATTAATCTCAGTTCCACCTTCTAATCTTCTAATCCTTTCATCTAGTAATGGACATCTTTCTGCTTAGAAGCAATCCTTTTGATCATCACTGGTCGAACTTTCAAACATGGCAATATGGTGGTACTCTGACTAAAACTAGCAGTCAATCTTAATTGCACACTACAAGTAGTCAACACCTCTAAATCCTTCCATTCCGCTGTCATAGCTAACACCACATTGTGATGTTTTTAGCTAAGTGTATCAGCAACATTATTTCCTTTTCCTAGCGTATACTTAATACCGAAATCATATGCTGCTACAAAATCTAGTCATCTCTATTGTCTCATATTTAACTCTTTTCGAGAGAATAAATACGTTAATGACATATAATCCATAAACAACTCGAATCTTACTCCTAAGAAATAGTGTCTCCACACCTTCAATGCAAATATTACAGCCGCCAACTCCAAATCATGAGTCAAAATCTAACATCATGTGGTCTGAGCTGTCGTGAAGCATAAGCAATCACTTTATCTCTTTGCATCAATACAACACCTAATCCTGTACCAAATGCATATGTATACACCACCAAATCCTGATTACCATCTGGCACAACTAACATGGGCGTATAGGTCAATTGATGTTTTAGCTCCTGGAACGTTCCTCACATTTACTAGACCAAATAAAATTTACATCCTTTCTAGTTAGTTTAGTCAATGGTGCTACTATCCAAGAGAAATCCTTAATGAATCTTCGTTAATAGCCAGCTAATCCAAGAAAACTCTTTACCTCGATCATCGTCTCAAGTCTCCTTTAATTATTTACAGCTTTAATTTTAGCTGGATCCATAGATAACCCTTCCTCTAAAACTACATGACCAAGAAACTTCACTTCGCTCTTCCAAAAATGGCACTTCAAAAACTTTGCTTTTAACTGATGCTACCTAAATGTCTCAAACATTATTCAAAAATAAACCTCATGATCTCTTTTATCCTTAGAATATATCAAAATGTCATCAATGAACACCAGAACCTATCATAGTGCTCTCGAAAAATTTGGTTCATCAAGTCCACAAAGAAGGCAAGCGCATTAGTTGATCTGAATGGAATTACTAACCACTCGTATGAACCATATCATCTTTGAAATGTTGTCAAAGGAATAGTGTCCTCCTCCACACTCAACTAATGGAACCCTATAAGCAAATCCAACTGGAAAAATACTTTGGCTCCACACAACTGATCAAATAAGTCATCAATTCTCGGTAAAGGGTACCAATTTTTTATCGTTTTCTCATTCAACTTGTGATAATCGATACACATTCTCAACGACCTATCTAGTTTCTTAACGAACACCGCGACTGCTCCCTAGGGGAAATTACTTGATCTAATAAAAATCTTTCCTTCTAAGTCCACTAGCAGCACCTTTAACTCTTTCATCTCAGTTGGTGTCATTTTGTTGGGTGGTCTACTTATGGGTTTAGCTCCAAGCATAAGATCTATATGAAACTCAATAGCTCATTTTGGCCGTAGTCTTGTAACAGCTCAAAGTCGTCTGCAAATTCTCTTACAACTAAAACCCGATTCAACTCATCTTCCACTTCTGTTTCACCCAATAAAGCATAAACTTCTGAACTCGAATTCTCAACTGAGTATATGATTCGATCACTACTACCAGGGTGTCTTAATGATATTTTCCTATCTTGAAAAAATATCCTAGCATCATATTCACTCAACCAATCCATACCCAAAATAATCCCAAAGCCCACAAAATCAAATACATGCAGACTGCAGGCACATATATGACCTATTAACTCAAGTTCTAACTGGTCACATCTCATCCCAATAGTTGCATAACCTCCTATTAGATTTGCAACTCGTGAGGAAGTAACAAGGTATGATGGTTCTTGTTTTAACTTATCTACCAAACATAATAAGATAAAAGAATGTGATGCACCCATATCAAACAATACTCTAACAGGTATGCCATGAATCAAAAGCGTACCTTTCATCATAGGCTTTCCCTTATCTTCTGCAGTTGGCCTAGATGATGATGGCTCCAAAGCAAAGACATTTCTTTTGTCCGCCTTGACAGCTTCAGGACATTTGTTCTTATAATGCCCCACTTGGTTGCAGTTGAAACACTTCACGTTCTTCTTCCCCACAACCATCTTACCATCACCAGATCGAAACTTGTTCTTATGGTGCCCCTTCTTATCACACTTATAACAGACAATATGAGCTTTCCCTTTCTTGGCAGCTCCACCATTCTAAGCTCCCGTCCCCTTGAAGAACTCTCTCTTCTTATTCTAAGAACTTTGAGCTTCCACCAACTTATCCTTTCCAAAAGTCGAACGCATTACTTCATTCGTTATTGCCATCTCCACCACTACATTCGATGGATCCCTGAGATGTGGCATGGTCGCCCTAGCAATCTCCGGTCTCAACCACCGAATAAACTTTTCTCTCCTCTTAATCACAGTATCAATGGTGGCATATCCATATCTGGATAGCTCATCAAACTTAGTAGCATACTCCGGTTGGACCTCACTTCTTACACCAAATTAGCAATTTTCCGAAGCAAGGTTGACTTGGCTACTTCGAACAAGAACCTCTCCCCATATCTCCTACGAAATTCAGCCCAAGTCAATTCCTCTTCTGGTACACCTATGGTCACCCATTCCACCAGTGCGGTGCTGCTCCTTGCAACTCCCTAGAAGCAAACCTCCTTTTATGCTCATAGTTCATCTAGATCAACAAAGATTCTCTTGCAGTGCAATAGCTAGTTCTCCACTTTAATAGCATCCTTGGTTCCAAGAAAAGACTTTCCTCCAAGACTAGTATAATCACGGTTCAGCTTGGCATGGTTATTGCCAACTGGCACCACCAGATTAGCTACTCCTATAATAGCAACATTCCCTCCAACCAAACCAGCAGCATCCGCTTGCATCATATTGAAAAAGAGCAGATACATAGGCCTCATATCTATCAGTGGGGTTCCAGCACCAACATTGGCATTTTCATTTTGGTTAGCATTTGCTTATCAACCCTATTTCCTTTTGGTATTGGGTCGAACAATTCCATTGGTTATGGTGCTTCCTTCACCTACATTCACTCTTTCATTTCCTGCTTTCATATCTTGCTTTCCCGCAATCTGCATATGAGCCTTAATAAGATATAAAAAAAAGGTCTAAGAGAGGGGGGAGAATACATGCCTATACATAGCAAATACAAGTACGTTACTATAACGTTTATATACCTCAATCTTATTCTCTAATTCATTTGGATTATGGTTTCAAAATCTTTTAAGTTTTACATAAACCCACTGATACAAAACTATAACATTCCCCATTTTGAGGCCAAAATTAAGCGATATGGATGATGTAGTCATCCATAGTATTAATTTCTGGTGATAAAATGTGGTTATGCTAACCATATCAACAATATTAGAAGCACATGAATATGAAACTTTTCAAACACAATTTAATAATAAACTTTCATATTTGATTTAACCAATAAGAATTCTATTTATTCATTATGTAATCCCATTCGATCCCACGTTGAGAGAAAATACAATTATTACAAAATACTCCAACAACGACATATGAAGATGCCTTGTTGCAGTCATCTATAGTATTAATTTCTGGTATAAATGTGGCTATGTTATCATAATAATAATATCAGAAGCATATGAATAGGAAACTTTTCAGACACAATTTAATAATAAACTTTCATATTTCGTTTCACCAATAAGATTTCTTATTTATTCATTACGTAATCCCATTCGATCCCACGTTTAGAGAAAATACAATTATTACAAAATACTCCAACAACGACATACTAAGATGCCCCCTTGGTTGATCAGAATCTAATATTTGGCAATTTAATTTGCCATTACATACATTCAATTAGATAAAACAACATAGCGGAAAATAAAAGCTCTTAGAAATAGCTAGCTTGCCTCCTGCACCTCTTCGGATGCTTATTCATCTAACTGGAAAACCCAAAAACCCTACTTTTGGCCTATTCAATAGAGCATCTGAGAGTTTACGGGGAAAAACAAAAACTTTGATACAGACAAATAGTCTGGTGTGAATAATAACCTACTGTAACGACCCACTATTTTGGACCATTCAAATCGACAATAATCCACACATGTCAGACTTGAATAATTCAAAATAATAGATTGTTAATTTAAATTTGGCAAAACTTAGCATATACAATAAATAATCACAGATCACAAACACAGAGTAATATAACAATAATGCAGCGGAAACAAAAGAATAGTAGTTCATGAAGCTACTATATATATATATAACAGAGTTAAACAAGATACAACAGAGGTCTCGAATACATAGATATCTCAATACAATAGTCAAATACAAGATCTGAATACATCACTGGAATCAACTGAATAACTGAAAGCCGGATAGATAGCTGGATCTCCAAGCGAAGCTCCAACTCCAAAGGTGAGTCTCGAATACTGTATCACTCAGTCTGACCCGAGCGTAAGGAAAACACAAAACACTCGAGTCAGGATTAACATTCTTATATCAATAAATCCAACTCAAGTGAAATAACAACTGAAATACAAATAACTCAAAGGATGTTTAGGATAACCATCCCTTAAGGATCCGTTAAACTATCTACTATGTAGTAGTGTACGCTAAGTAGATAATGTCTAATCAGTAAAATACGATATCAAAATAGCGTTAAGGCGTTACCATAATCCCCCTTAACACATTTTTATTCCCAAGAGCATATACAAGACCGTAGTTTCCCCAAAACCAGAAGTCACCAGAGGGCAATCCATATACTAAAGGTACAAACCAAAATCGTAGTGGTCGCGAATAGGATAATTAGTATGACAAGGTACATGAGGCGATACCAACTAGGATACTAGTAGTTGCCTGATCCGGACTGATGTTGGGCACAGCAGCTACTATCCCAACACCGCGAAACAACACTCCCAAATCAAGGGGTGCACCCAAATCGAATCACATAAGTAATAGATAAGGTATCGAAGAAGTGTGTCCGCTAGAGATTGCGATCCTCAATGGCCCGGCGCGGCTCCTGTTTTAGTCATGTCAGGGGTCATCCAAAATCGTTCTCTTTCTTCAGTCAACGCGTTCATCAAAACCATCCACTTCGTTCTGGATCAACACTCCGCGTATATTAGTTATTAAAGTGGTTTCGGTATCGACAGAGAGTATGTCCATATCCGATCCCGGTCTCTTAAATAACTACGTATTATTACACCGATGGTCATTTAATAAAATTTCAAAATAGCTGTATTTCAAAACCGACATATCATTGCCATTTCAAAACCATATCAATACGATATCACTTTTCCTTTAAATAAATCCATTTCCAAAATCATATCACTTTCCAAAGTTACATCGCTTTCGAAATCGTAAGTCTTTTAAATCAAAACACTTTGGAAATCAAAACCTTGAAATTCATAACACTTTGAAATCCTAACACTTTCCTCTTAAACAGTTTAGATATTAAAATTTGTATATATAGAAAAATAGTTTATAAAATAAAATAGTTTATATAAAATAGTTATAAGTTAAAATAAAATAATTTATATTGAAAAGGATTTATATTAAAATAATTTATATTAAAATTTATAAAGTAAAATATAAATAGTTTAAGATATGGTTTAAATACTTTATATAAAAATAGCTTCCTCAAATTTCACAAATCAATTCACATAAACTCGAATTCCAAAATTTAAATTTAATTAAATCTCAAATCATCAATTTCAATTCAATTTAGTTTCTCAATAAACCCTTTCAAATTATCGATTTCAAATGCCTATTTGAACCATAAATAAACCATTTCAATTTCAATATATTTCAAGTTTAAATATTCGACATTTCAAAACTAAATTCGATAATTCAATTTATGTCCCAATTTAATTTCATTACATTTAGTTTCTGAAATATTTCTTTAATCATTTCGATACATCAAAATACAACTTCAATTTACAAATTTATATAGACAAAATATCCCATTAAAATTTACATAAGTTTGAAATATTCATTTAAGCCACTTCTTAATTAATTCAAGTTATAAAACATATCTTAAAATTTCAAATTTAATAGATTTCAAATCAACTTATTTAAGTATAAATCTTAAATAATTAAGAATTCCAAATCAATTCAAATTTATCTTTCAACCTGAAACATTATAAATTCTATATTTAAAATATAAATTTTACATAAATACTTAAACATATTTCACATTTATTCAAATCAACTTTATTAAATCAACTTTAATAAATCTTTAAAATCATTATTTATTAAAACCATATATTTCTTTCAAAACCGTAGAAATGTTTTTCAAAACATTTATATATAGACCAACGGTGTCTATATATAATTTTCTATCCTATGGTCAAGTGATATGGATATTTATCATTTCAATCCGCAATTTAAAATATATTCGGGTATATATCTTTTCAACCCGAAATCCCAATTCAATTTAATTTGAAAATCGCTTGGGTTTATCATTTCAACCCATATCGATTTTCTCCTATTCTAAAGTCCGTTCGGGTATGTATCATTTCAACCCATAGTGATTCTATACTAACAGGGAACTTGCAGAGTGATAACAGATATGATAATAATATAACAACGGTAACAGGCATATATCATCAGTATAAATAACAGATAAGGGTGTCAGATGTCACAGGTGAACAGATACAGATAATGACATATATATAGAAATATAAATTACAGATAATAGTGTCGGATGTCACAGGTGAACAGATACAGATAATGACATATATATAGCAATGTAAATAACTAGTAGCAGCATATTTCAATTATCGTTTCAATTGAAATCAAATTTAATAAATAAAAGAATGTTAATCGTGAGTGATTGCTCACCTTTCGAGGCTAGAGATGCACGAGAAGATGACCCGGATACGCACACTGATACGGACATAGAGATTGAGTTACGAATCCAAGCAAAACAAATCGGCACGAATTCAACGATCAAAGCTGATAACAGAAATCGATGAAATCAAATCAAAACATTCAACATAGCAACAAATAAAACATGTCTTGTATCAAAGTTTAACAATATAATTCTATGTGCTACCGAGATCGAAATGGTCTGAAATTTGGTATGAATAAAGATCAAAACTTGTATTTCAAACTGCAAAAGATTCACTTGTTTTGGACAAGAGACGAGAAAAGTTACGATGTCACGAACATAGACTCAGGCCATGTTTGCAGCAGTGTAAAATAATTTCTAAGTACAAAAGAGCAGCTGCCTGGGTCTAACTTTCAAATGAGAAACAGAGAATCAAATGACTTCGCATGAAGCTGAAAATTCGTGAACATAAAATAGAAAACTCAATCTTTCTAACAAAAAAAGAATCACTGTATTCCGACGTAAGACGGAAGAGATACGATGCGTCAAACATGAACTCAGGTCGTATTTGCAGCAGTGTAAAATAATTTCAAGTACAAAAGAACAGCTGCCTGGGTCTAACTTCCAGATCCTCGACCACTAATCAAACGATGTCTGATTTTGGTGAAATTTGACAGGCATAAACTAGGTAACTTCGACTCTTTTTTAAAAATAAAATCAACCTATTCCGATAAAACATGAGTGAGATATGATATCGTGAACAAGAACTCTAACTGCTGTTCAGAAAAAAAATAAACATGCAAATTTTTTTTTTAAGCCTTTTATATATGTAAACAAACAGGTTAAAATCTATATACATAACACTGTTATAAATCAACCCGATAGAATATAATCTATACACTAATATATATAGAACTTTTATGGTATGACACTTGAACATACTTAACTTATATATAATTACACAACATATAATTTCTTCTTCTTATATATATACTCACACAAACCGATTTTGCATAACTCAAATAAACTTATATATGTATGTATACAAACAGATTATATATGACTAATAAGACTTATATATACAACCAACGCTTTTGTGTAATACTCATCTAAATAACATATTATAATATTTGCGTACAAAATTTATATTATATAAACATATATTTATAGGTAGGCTGCAAAGGAAGAGGCCAACTATGACTCATATAACAAAATATAACATATATATATAGTCATTTATAACTCAAGTAATCTATATAACATAAAATGTATTTATAAACAATAACAAAATAATATATAACCTTTGCCTCATTTCCTTCTACATGGCCGAACAAGGAGGATGGGAGGGGGATGGCTAAGGCGTATAGGTGGCTGCAAGTTGGAGTTGTTGGTGGGGAAGGCTCGGCCATGGTGTGGTGGGGAGAGTGAGCAGTGGGATGGAGGCTACATGATGGGGATGGGGTCGTGGGCTAGGATGCTATGTTCGAGGAGGGTAGGCTAAGGACGTGGTGTTGCAAGGTGAGGCGAGGCGGAGGTGTGGCGGTTGCTGGCCAGTGAGGAGAAACATGGCAGAGGGAGAGGGTGTAGCGTGGGAAGGGAAGAGGTTGACGTGGAGTGTGCCTCTGGAGGAAGGAGATGGAAGGAGGAAAAATGTAAATGAATTTTGAGCTTCAACCAGATGTAAATGAGCAGGGAAAAGATATGAAGCAAACGTAGTTATTTGAACCAGTGAAATGAAAAGTCAGAGACCAAATGAAAATGAACTGACAGAAGAGAATAATAATATATTCAATTGGGAAAGGAAAGTTCACACGCGATTCCAAGAAGTTATTAAATGAAAAGGGCTATTGGTATTACAACGGTGGAAAATGAATGGTCACAACGAAACAAAAAGACGGACCGTTACGGTTAACCGTTTCATGGTTTCCACGACTTACCGAACCCCAAAACACACAAACAAATATGCAGTGGTGATCAGCACGATGAGACGATCAAAACGGTATACGGATATTAGTGGTATGGTTGAATTATAAAAATTCGAATTTTCTACTAGCGGAAAATGCAGCAAAAACGCAGAAAAATCAGATCGACGGAGCCAAAGATGTCCGAATTTGGAAAAACGACAAACTAACATCTTGCTCAGAAGATGGTTTAGAATTTTTCTATGTAAAAATATTTAGGTTTCGAAAACATTTTATTTTCATTGCTTTTTAACTGATTAAATTGAAGTGAATTTACGCGCGAAATAAACTTTCCTATTTTCGGACGAAAATTTACCAGTTGCTATGTTTAACTAGACGTATTTCAAATATTAAATTTTTATTTCAAAATTTTATCGTTTAAAATTTCCTAAAATTTCAATTAATAACGTTATTAAAACCGGTTAACTTTTACGGGTCGTTACACCTACCATCTCGAACCAAAATAGATATCTAATAAGACCATGCCACTATGCAGAATGGATTTTCCCCTCACTAGTATCTTAACCAAACATATCAACCATATACTATGCTCTTGCTTCCACAATGGTTAGAACATAATAAATAAACGTTTGCAATCATCCAACATACTGTAACGACCCGCTATTTTGGACCATTCAAATCGACAATAAATCCACACATGTTTGACTTGAATAATTCAAAATAACAGATTATAATAAAAATTTGGCAAAACTCAGCATATGCAGTAAATAAATCAATCACAGAATCACAGAAACAGAGTAATATAATAATACGCAGCGGAATAGATAAAATAGTAGTTCATGAAGCTACTATATAAACATCAGAGTTAAAAATATAATACAACAGAATATCTCAAATACAGTGAAGTCTTCGGTACGAATAGATGACCTCTCTGAACAAATCAACTGGAAAGCTGAAAGCTGAATCGATAGTTGGATCTCCAAATGAAGCTCCAAACTCCAAGGTGAGTCTCAATTGCTGTATCACTCGGTCTGACCCGAGCGTAAAGCAAAACACAAAACACTCGAGTCAGGATTAACATTCTTATATCAATAAATCCAACTCAAGTGAAATATCAACTGAAATAAAAGTAACTTAAAGGATGTTTGGGATAACCATCCTCTAAGGATCTTCAGAACTATCTACAAGGTGGAAATATACATTATAACACCGTGGTCATTTCCATCTAATTTATACTTCAAAACCCAAATATTATTTCATTTCAAATATAACTATTTTCCAAGATAGTATATATATTAATTAATTTATAAAGTAAAGCATTTAATTTTCTCAAGTCTCGCAAATCGATTCAAATCAACTTCAAATTTCAAATTCAAATTTATTCAAGCTCCATTCATCAATTCAATTTAGTTCTAAATATACCATTTAAATTTTCAATATATTTCAAAGCTTTAATATTCACATTTCAAAGTTAAATTTAACAGTTTCATATAGCTCTTGATTTAACTTCATTATTATTTAATCAGGGAATATTCACTTAGTAGATTCAATATCATTTAACTAGCCTTAAATTTCATATTTTACTAAGTATTTCCTTAAACTTTTTTTTTTAACAAGAAATATTCATTAGATTACTTATAAATCAAACTCAAGTTATAAATCATATCTTACATCTCAATTTCAATAAGTTTCAAATCGGTTTAATTAAATAAAATTCTTTATTGAATACAATTTCAACTAAATTCAAATTACCTTCCCAATCTTAACTTATTCAAATTATTACCAAATCTATTTTAAAATATAAATTTAAATACTCAACCATATTATATGTATTTAATCAATCATTCCCATTTTTAATATTATAATTAAATCTATATATATATTATTACTATTTATATATAATAATTTAAGAATCAACATTTGTTAAAACCATATATTTCTTTCCAAAACCATAGAATTCAATTTCAAAATATTTATATATATATATGGACCAACGGTGTTTGTATATATATTTCTCATATGGTTAAGTGATACGGATATTTATCATTTCAATCCGAAATTTAAATATATACGGGTAGATATCATTTCGACCCGTAATCCCAATTCAATTCAAATGAAAATCGCTTGGGTTTATCATTTCAACCCATAACGATTTTCTCCTATTCTAAAGTCCGTTCGGGTATGTATCATTTCAACCCATAGTGAATTCTATACTAACAGGGAACTTGCAGAGTGATAACAGATAATATAAAATATAACAACAGGCATATATCATCAATAAATAACAGATACTGGTGTCAGATGTCATAGGTGAACATATACAGATAATAGTAATAACAAGCATATAAATACTAGATACTGGTGTCAGATGTCACAGGTGAACATATACAGATAATAGCATATATAACAATTTAAATAACTACAGCATCATATTTCAATTGTCGTTTCAATTGAAATCAAATTTAATAAATACAAGAATGTTAATCGTGAGTGATTGCTCACCTTTCGAGGCTAGAGACGAACGAAATTGAGAAGAGTTACGAATCCAAGCACGAATTGCAAAGTAAAGCTAGATTGGAACGAATTCGACGGACAAGCTGATAGATAAGAAACCGATGAGAACAAATCAAAATCAGTTTTGATATAAACTGAAAATATGTACATTATTATTATATTATATATAATTATATTTTCAAATTGTATACAAATACTAAAATAAAATAATATATTAAATTAAAGATTATTGTTTATATTTAAAACGCAAATATAAAATAAAACCTTCCAACTCTGCTATAAATAACATAATATACTGTATATGAAATCTGGCATGTAACACTTACTGGAAACACGAATACACTATGTATGTTTACAAATATAAATAAAAATCCATATTATATATTAACCTATATGAGTAAATATTTATATACTAACAGTAAACTAAAACTACAAGCACAAGCTGAAAACAATTATATAAAGTTATACATATATGCTGCTCTGAAACTGTTTTGTAGTCAAAACATGTAACAGCACTAAAACTTTAACATTATATAAATAATTCTGTAAAAATCGTGTACTTAGAAATCAAACAGAGAATATATTATATACTTACCTAAACTTAAGCAATTTAGATTATATAGCATCAAACCCGAAAGAATATAATTTAAAGTGTACTTTACTACATATATAACTCATACACTTAGTATATTTTATAATTCAACTAAACTAATAGACAGTACATCCTATAGGTAAATTAATATATAAAGCTAAAGTATGGTATCTCTATCATAACAGCTAGTATATGTACTTTAAAATCTAAGTATATTTTTTTTTTATAACTGTAAATAACATATCCTATCTTACAAAACATATAGTATCTATATATATACACTCGCAACACACACAAAATTCACTTTCCAATATAAAATATAATTCGACAAAACCCAAAATATAAAACAACTTTGTATAAATCAAACCCATATAACTCATATATTAACATTCATATAGCAAACCATATATATAAACTATATATATACCTTTAAATATCAAGACTAATATATATACATATATAAACTGCAGCTGCTATATAACTAGCGAAAATATACATATACGAGTTAACTGACATAATATGTGTTATACAAAATCAAAACTGGGTAGCTAGAAATGTTTGTATAAATATACCTGCACGTATATATATATGCACGGCCAGTGCATAAGGAAAGGAGGAGGGTGAGCGCGTGAGGTGGGGCCGAGCGTGGTGGTGGGAGGAGCAGCTGGATTCACGGCTACGCCTGGTTCCGTGGTTGGAAGAGCAAGGCGCAATCCTGGGTGGAGCGCCATAGTCGCCTGGACGCGAAGGAGGACAGGTGGGGTCGCGTGGAGGGGACGGTGAGAGGAAGGTGAGGCGTGGTGGTTGCTTAGGCACGTGTGGACGTTGTGGGAGGATGGGCGAAGCTGGCAGCGGTGTGGGTCGTTCATGGGAAAGAGGCGGATTGGGAGTGGTGGTCGGTTGGGTCAAGTTGTCAGGCGTGAGAGCAGATGTGGGAAGGAAGGTGGCGGAGCAGGGTCTGGGTGATAGGATGGCGTAGGCGGATCCAACGGAGGAGGTAGGCGGAGCGACAATGGTGGTGGGTTGGAGACTCACGGGTTGAGGGAGGAACAGGGTGGGTCTCGGCTAATTAAAAGTGGGAGGCAGAGATGTTGAAGGCGACAGAGGAGATAAAGGAAATGAAGAGAGTGGAGAGAGGGAGGCGGAGCAAAAAATGGAAGAGGATTTGACAGAACAAATTATATTAAATAGATGTAAAAGAAATGGTAAACATCACCCCTATATTCAGCTGACACATTAAAGAAAAATTTGAACCGTTACCAATTTCAAAACAATGAAGAATCGAAACGATAGGTGACGGTTTGGCTATGATTCAGCTGAACTTTCAAGGCAAATTAATATATGTTTGGGCAGCATGTTTCAATTGCAATTATGAAATGGTAAGAAATTGGAAAGTCACAAATTTGGGTACCGTTACAACGGAACGTTTTATCGTTTCTGTCGCGTACCGGGACTCAAAACACAGAAATAAATATACCGTAGAGATCAGCACGACGTGACGATCAAAACGGTATACAGATACTAGTGGTACGATCATCCGATCGAAAGTCGATAATCGGTACAGAAAATGCTGCTATTTGCCAGAATTAAGATAAACGGAGCAGTAGAAGTCCAAATTTGGAAAATGAATTTCGCAGTCTGATTCAGAATGATCTGAATAAATTTTCTCCTGTTGACATATTTTGGTTTCGGAAAACTTTTAAATTCACTGTTATTAACCGGTTTGATTTGAAATGAAATTTCACGGGAAAATAAACTTCAATATTATCAGATGAAAATTTACCAGTTGCTATATTAAAATAGACGTATTCCAAATAATAAATTTTTAATTTCAAATTTTATTGTTTAAAATTTCACAAAATTTCACATTAATTTAACAAATAAAATCACTAAATGTTTTGGGTCGTTACACTCTCCCCCACTCAAAACTTTTCGTCCCCGAAAAGGAAGGAGGTAGAAGAATAGAAACAACCAGACAGAAAAGATAGGTTGAAAGTCAAGATTAAACAATTTATTTGAACAATATAAGTTTTACTTAAAATTTGGAAACTTCATTTGCAATTCAATTATCTTATATCCTTTAAAACCATTCAAAAAATCCATTTGTAAAATTTCTTGCTTCCCTTTATAAATACTATTTATATGTTTAAATGACACCTTTATAAATATATGAAAACCATTTGAAAACAATTATTTACATTATTGCTTATATTTACAAGAAGTTATTTGAAAACATTAAATCCATAATTCATAAATTTTTAAATTTTATCTCGAAGTACTTTCAAATATTATTAATAAATCAGTAATCATTTTCTTTAAATATGTTTTATTTAATTAATAACTTCTAAAATATTTATAACACTAAAGTTTTTTTTCTATTAAACCATATAGTATATAAATAAACAATATTTAAAAGGATATAGTCAACAAGGAGAAGAAGGAGGATTTGGAAAAGCAGAATATAGGTGAATAAATAAAGCTGAGCAGATAAGGTAGATTCAAGGAATAGTATCAGCCATGAATAGTTAATTTAGAACCATAAGGGTTTTGACTCCAAATATTGGTACAAAATTTTCTTTGTTGGTAATACTTTTATTATAAAATACCTTTATAGCGAAACAAATTTTCTTTCGAAAATACTTTTATAACTCGATGTTTCAACAAGTTTATCCTTGTTCCTGTAGACTCTAGTAGTGCGTTGATCAGGCGCAAAACTAGAATTCTCCAGGTACTTAGTAGACCTGTTTCAACACCCAGTGAAAATACTGGAAAAACTTTTAAAAACAGATATGGAAAGTACAATCCAAAAAAAAACGAACAAAACCTTTGTCCAACCATGGTTCGCAGATACACAATGATTACGCCTGGTTCCCCCAGGAAACAATCCATATCCGTAAGCTTTCTCAGCCCTGCGAGTTACGCCATGATGACTAGTAGAATGCAGGATACACAATGGTTACGCCTGGATCCCCCAGGAAACAATCCGTACCCCCAGGCAAGACTCAGCCAAGCATTTGCGCTACTATTCGCGACCTACACAGATTGCAGGATACACAATGGTTACGCCTGGATCCCCCAGGAAACAATCCGTACCCCTAGGCAAGACTCAGCCAGGCAGTTGCGCTATGCAGTCACGAGAGAAACATAAGACCATGGGTAACGCCATGGAATTCGAAGGACACTCGAGTATCATATCCGGAAAACCAAAATCAGAGAGAATAATATCGATAGAGTGAATCCAAGATGTGGCCACAAATCGGATATCAAGCAGAAGGCACTTTCCATATCTTTACTTCGAAAATATGTATCATATAGTACCTTTTCAAATCACTTTCAAATATCGTACTTATATAAAATCCATTATATATAAGATTTAATTTTCAAATCAAATACTTTCCAAAATCAATAGTATATCAAATCATACTTATATAGATTTCAATTATATAAGATTTCACTTTCAAATTGAGTACCCTTTTCAAATCTATAGTTTTCGAATCAATTTCATACTCATACAAATCAATTTTATATAAGTTCGACAACTCCCAAATCAAGTGTTTAGTAACATAAGGTTCTCAAATTTCAATTTGTTTCAATATCAGTTCAATTTCAAAATCATATACAATTTCACCAAATTATTTCTTCTCAAATTAATTATCTTTAGTTTCTAAGTTTCAAGAATAATAGATTTAGAAATTAAATCCAAATTTCCAAATCAATAATTTAAGTCAACCAATTCATTTCCAAAATCAAATGTTTTCAAAATCATCTTATACTTACGTAAGGTCTATCTTATATAAGGATCAAAATTTTCAAAATAAATTTCGTTGTATGAAGAGCCATATGGGATTGAATGTCTTTGCTTTTATGGGTTATATATCTTTGTAATTTAAATTGGGAATTTTCTTTTAGTAAGCAAAGATATTCTAACCCGACAGCTTCAAAATTTCAGCGTCAAAATATATCAATGATATTAGAATATAAGATGTACATACGTCATCATTTCGCAAAATCACATTTGATCGCTCGCTCGATCGCACAAGTTCGCTTTCGAACTAGTATTGTCCATTCGACTTCCCTAATGCGGATTTCGATATGGTTTCTCGACTAGAAGCCATCAGTCTCCTTGCATAGCCATATACTATGATAGAGAATTCTAGAATTTAGCCCAAAATCCATATCAAATATTCGCCATCAAGAATCGAATGAAAAATCCTAACACGAAATGGTGTAATCCACCTCGAACTTGTGTACTCAAACTTGGATCAAATTAATTATGCGAATAAAACAGCATACGTATAACTTATATATTTATTCCAACTTGTTGAATATATAGTTTCATAAAGATGTTATTAAGTTAAAACATTTAAACTAAACTTTATTCAAAAAATATTGAAGACGAAATTCTTTTCAAAACATTTCAAATCTAAATTTCATATTAGAAAATTTTAAAATTTGCCTTATTCATATACTCAACAAAACAGTTTCAACTTATTTAAATCATATTACTTCATACTTAAACATTCAAAACAAATTTATATACTTTATCAAATAATTCATACTTTCAAAAAAAAATTAGCTTTGAAAAGTTAACCTTGATTTGGAAGTGCTCGAACCTTCGAAATAGTTGAAGAAATCATTTTCAAATTCAAGAGTTGGGAATCAACCAATCAGTAAATCAATTTCAAAAGATAGGTTTCAAATCCGAAACTAAAGGACTGAACACCGGCTTACTTCAAATCATTTCAAATATATATACATATATCTTTTGAATATCAAATATTACTTCGGAATTTGAAAATCAAAACTGGTTTCACAAAATCACTCGCGTAACAATGCTACTAAAGTGGCCTCTCCCTCACTCTGAAACTCGAAAATCAATGTCGATGATGCGTGCACTCATCACCGAAATTATTTTCCAGCGACATAAGTGAGTTCTGGACTTCTATTTTCTCAAACTTCTTTTGAAATTTCTTCAAACTCATTAAAATCATTTGAAACATTTCTTATTCGGAAAATATTTTTAAATCATATTATTATTATATATTTCAAAATCTAAAAACCAATTTCAAAATACCGGAGTTCAATTCTCGAATTTCAAATTTAGAATCCTTCAGTTATAAATCAAATTTCTTATATAGTTTTTTTTTCAAAATTACAAATCCTTTCGAAACCTCAAATTCTTATTTTAAAAGGGTTTAAAATCTTTATCGAAAACATTTCACTTTTATATATAGAATATAATCATACTGATAAAAATTTCGATATATAAAACAATTTCCAAAATACGAATAAAGCCGATTTTTCAAAAGGATGATTCAAGAATGGATTTCAAACAAAGATAGATATTCAAATTAGAGGTACTCAAATCAAATTGGATTCTGATTCGAAGATAAGTTCGAACGAAAATGAGATAATCAATTACAAAACAAATAAGGGATATACTTATGTAAATCGCAGGCGACCTTAACCGGTCAACCGTGATTTCAAAATAAGATCAATGCAGAATTCTGAGGCAAATCGACATTCGATCGCCAAAGATAGAATTCGACATAACAAGAGATAGCAGCATCTAAACCGAGGGATATATAAATCTCCGGGGAATCAATGCCAATTGTAAAGGAGTTTCACCCTTTTACAAAACATTCAAAGATCGGCGGGATCGCCTATTCTTATAGAGATTATTCGAAGTGGAGTTATGGGATACTCCAGAATCAAAAGAATACCAATAAAGAGAGACAAGAATGAATTTTGGAACTGCAAGAAACGTTCCAAAGTTCAAAGGAAACCGAGCCAAACGGAAGAGATTTAACTCGAACGAAAGTGATTCTGTAAATAAATTTACTATATATGCTAAGTTTTGCCTAGAGCCAAAGCTCTGATACCAACTGTAACGACCCGCTATTTTGGACCATTCAAATCGACAATAAATCCACACATGTTTGACTTGAATAATTCAAAATAACAGATTATAATAAAAATTTGGCAAAACTCAGCATATGCAGTAAATAAATCAATCACAGAATCACAGAAACAGAGTAATATAATAATACGCAGCGGAATAGATAAAATAGTAGTTCATGAAGCTACTATATAAACATCAGAGTTAAAAATATAATACAACAGAATATCTCAAATACAGTGAAGTCTTCGGTACGAATAGATGACCTCTCTGAACAAATCAACTGGAAAGCTGAAAGCTGAATCGATAGTTGGATCTCCAAATGAAGCTCCAAACTCCAAGGTGAGTCTCAATTGCTGTATCACTCGGTCTGACCCGAGCGTAAAGCAAAACACAAAACACTCGAGTCAGGATTAACATTCTTATATCAATAAATCCAACTCAAGTGAAATATCAACTGAAATAAAAGTAACTTAAAGGATGTTTGGGATAACCATCCTCTAAGGATCTTCAGAACTATCTACAAGGTGGAAATATACATTATAACACCGTGGTCATTTCCATCTAATTTATACTTCAAAACCCAAATATTATTTCATTTCAAATATAACTATTTTCCAAGATAGTATATATATTAATTAATTTATAAAGTAAAGCATTTAATTTTCTCAAGTCTCGCAAATCGATTCAAATCAACTTCAAATTTCAAATTCAAATTTATTCAAGCTCCATTCATCAATTCAATTTAGTTCTAAATATACCATTTAAATTTTCAATATATTTCAAAGCTTTAATATTCACATTTCAAAGTTAAATTTAACAGTTTCATATAGCTCTTGATTTAACTTCATTATTATTTAATCAGGGAATATTCACTTAGTAGATTCAATATCATTTAACTAGCCTTAAATTTCATATTTTACTAAGTATTTCCTTAAACTTTTTTTTTTAACAAGAAATATTCATTAGATTACTTATAAATCAAACTCAAGTTATAAATCATATCTTACATCTCAATTTCAATAAGTTTCAAATCGGTTTAATTAAATAAAATTCTTTATTGAATACAATTTCAACTAAATTCAAATTACCTTCCCAATCTTAACTTATTCAAATTATTACCAAATCTATTTTAAAATATAAATTTAAATACTCAACCATATTATATGTATTTAATCAATCATTCCCATTTTTAATATTATAATTAAATCTATATATATATTATTACTATTTATATATAATAATTTAAGAATCAACATTTGTTAAAACCATATATTTCTTTCCAAAACCATAGAATTCAATTTCAAAATATTTTTATATATATATGGACCAACGGTGTTTGTATATATATTTCTCATATGGTTAAGTGATACGGATATTTATCATTTCAATCCGAAATTTAAATATATACGGGTAGATATCATTTCGACCCGTAATCCCAATTCAATTCAAATGAAAATCGCTTGGGTTTATCATTTCAACCCATAACGATTTTCTCCTATTCTAAAGTCTGTTCGGGTATGTATCATTTCAACCTATAGTGAATTCTATACTAACAGGGAACTTGCAGAGTGATAACAGATAATATAAAATATAACAACAGGCATATATCATCAATAAATAACAGATACTGGTGTCAGATGTCATAGGTGAACATATACAGATAATAGTAATAACAAGCATATAAATACTAGATACTGGTGTCAGATGTCACAGGTGAACATATACAGATAATAGCATATATAACAATTTAAATAACTACAGCATCATATTTCAATTGTCGTTTCAATTGAAATCAAATTTAATAAATACAAGAATGTTAATCGTGAGTGATTGCTCACCTTTCGAGGCTAGAGACGAACGAAATTGAGAAGAGTTACGAATCCAAGCACGAATTGCAAAGTAAAGCTAGATTGGAACGAATTCGACGGACAAGCTGATAGATAAGAAACCGATGAGAACAAATCAAAATCAGTTTTGATATAAACTGAAAATATGTACATTATTATTATATTATATATAATTATATTTTCAAATTGTATACAAATACTAAAATAAAATAATATATTAAATTAAAGATTATTGTTTATATTTAAAACGCAAATATAAAATAAAACCTTCCAACTCTGCTATAAATAACATAATATACTGTATATGAAATCTGGCATGTAACACTTACTGGAAACACGAATACACTATGTATGTTTACAAATATAAATAAAAATCCATATTATATATTAACCTATATGAGTAAATATTTATATACTAACAGTAAACTAAAACTACAAGCACAAGCTGAAAACAATTATATAAAGTTATACATATATGCTGCTCTGAAACTGTTTTGTAGTCAAAACATGTAACAGCACTAAAACTTTAACATTATATAAATAATTCTGTAAAAATCGTGTACTTAGAAATCAAACAGAGAATATATTATATACTTACCTAAACTTAAGCAATTTAGATTATATAGCATCAAACCCGAAAGAATATAATTTAAAGTGTACTTTACTACATATATAACTCATACACTTAGTATATTTTATAATTCAACTAAACTAATAGACAGTACATCCTATAGGTAAATTAATATATAAAGCTAAAGTATGGTATCTCTATCATAACAGCTAGTATATGTACTTTAAAATCTAAGTATATATTTTTTTTATAACTGTAAATAACATATCCTATCTTACAAAACATATAGTATCTATATATATACACCCGCAACACACACAAAATTCACTTTCCAATATAAAATATAATTCGACAAAACCCAAAATATAAAACAACTTTGTATAAATCAAACCCATATAACTCATATATTAACATTCATATAGCAAACCATATATATAAACTATATATATACCTTTAAATATCAAGACTAATATATATACATATATAAACTGCAGCTGCTATATAACTAGCGAAAATATATATATACGAGTTAACTGACATAATATGTGTTATACAAAATCAAAACTGGGTAGCTAGAAATGTTTGTATAAATATACCTGCACGTATATATATATATATGCACGGCCAGTGCATAAGGAAAGGAGGAGGGTGAGCGTGTGAGGTGGGGCCGAGCGTGGTGGTGGGAGGAGCAGCTGGATTCACGGCTACGCCTGGTTCCGTGGTTGGAAGAGCAAGGCGCGATCCTGGGTGGAGCGCCATAGTCGCCTGGACGCGAAGGAGGACAGGTGGGGTCGCGTGGAGGGGACGGTGAGAGGAAGGCGAGGCGTGGTGGTTGCTTAGGCACGTGTGGACGCTGTGGGAGGATGGGCGAAGCTGGCAGCGGTGTGGGTCGTTCATGGGAAAGAGGCGGATTGGGAGTGGTGGTCGGTTGGGTCAAGTTGTCAGGCGTGAGAGCAGATGTGGGAAGGAAGGTGGCGGAGCAGGGTCTGGGTGATAGGATGGCGTAGGCGGATCCAACGGAGGAGGTAGGCGGAGCGACAATGGTGGCGGGTTGGAGACTCACGGGTTGAGGGAGGAACAGGGTGGGTCTCGGCTAATTAAAAGTGGGAGGCAGAGATGTTGAAGGCGACAGAGGAGATAAAGGAAATGAAGAGAGTGGAGAGAGGGAGGCGGAGCAAAAAATGGAAGAGGATTTGACAGAACAAATTATATAAAATAGATGTAAAAGAAATGGTAAACATCACCCCTATATTCAGCTGACACATTAAAGAAAAATTTGAACCGTTACCAATTTCAAAACAATGAAGAATCGAAACGATAGGTGACGGTTTGGCTATGATTCAGCTGAACTTTCAAGGCAAATTAATATATGTTTGGGCAGCATGTTTCAATTGCAATTATGAAATGGTAAGAAATTGGAAAGTCACAAATTTGGGTACCGTTACAACGGAACGTTTTATCGTTTCTGTCGCGTACCGGGACACAAAACACAGAAATAAATATACCGTAGAGATCAGCACGACGTGACGATCAAAACGGTATACAGATACTAGTGGTACGATCATCCGATCGAAAGTCGATAATCGGTACAGAAAATGCTGCTATTTGCCAGAATTAAGATAAACGGAGCAGTAGAAGTCCAAATTTGGAAAACGAATTTCGCAGTCTGATTCAGAATGATCTGAATAAATTTTCTCCTGTTGACATATTTTGGTTTCGGAAAACTTTTAAATTCACTGTTATTAACTGGTTTGATTTGAAATGAAATTTCACGGGAAAATAAACTTCAATATTATCAGATGAAAATTTACCAGTTGCTATATTAAAATAGACGTATTCCAAATAATAAATTTTTAATTTCAAATTTTATTGTTTAAAATTTCACAAAATTTCACATTAATTTAACAAATAAAATCACTAAAAGTTTTGGGTCGTTACACATACAATGGACTACCCATCCCGATTTATTTTACTATCCATCTCAATTTCTTCTGACTATCCATCTTAACTCCAAATGGCTACCCATGTTATATTTATGTGGACCACCCATCTCACACGTGTAAAATATATGGATTATCTATCCTCTACCATATGGACTACCCATCACAGATGGTTTAACTATCTAAATTATATTGACTATCAATCACACATGTTTCACATTTTAAACTATGTGGACTATCAATCGCACGTATCATAGTTTTCCTAGGATGACTATGAACTCTTTCATTAATCATATAGAGACTATCCATCTCAGGCACCATGTGGACTATCCATCACACATTCCATAGTTTTCCTAGGATGACTATGAACCCATCCCTTATTAATTTAATTCATAATTAATTCTATTCGCCCAAGTGCCCAACCTATGTCTATTGGTATCCCCAATTAGGTTGACAACCCCTTAAACTTATAGTATGTTGTACTAATACACATAGGTATCCCCAATATATGTAATGTAGGGATCATAAAATAAATGGCAAGTCAAATATAATATATATTGGTGTCCCAAATGAATAATGGCAAATTCATAAATTTATGGCATAAAATATTGGTATCCCCAATAAATAATGTCGAAATCATGAAGCATATGGCTTACCACCATTAATATAGGAAAATCGAAGACTTACAGCATTCATGCCGCAATAACGATGTCAAACCTCTGTCTAAGGTTAAAATACAAAACTTAAATTAACTTAAGTAGATAAAAATTTATGTTGAAGTATAAGGTTGTTGGCATACTTAAGATATAGGTTATCCCGCCCTTAAAACATAGCTTTAGTTAACATAGAAACATGAAAATCTCGGCCAACAGGGCCTTATTATCGACATAAATGAAATACAGCATTAATGCCATACGACATTGTTGTAAAAATACAATAAAATATAAGATGGTGACATTGATAATCCCTGGCATCGAAATATTATGTTAAAAACAATACTTTCGACATTAATTTAAGGATGCTGGAAATAATGGCACTTCGGCTATTATGCCATAAAGCATATGATGACGGCTTGGAAAGCTCACGACATCAATATTTTAGTCGAAATCACATTTTAGTGGCATCATTGCTACAGAATAAATTTATATCGGAATTTTTGACTTGCGACATAAAAACTCACGGGATCAATATCTCATATACCCACAAGATGAGGTATTACCATAATGACAATGTCGGATGCATGAACCAATACATCAAATACTTACGGTATAAATATTACGTGCATTGCTTCATGTCAATTTATTTTTAATAAATATTTATGAATTTTAAAATATAAAAGTTTTAAATTTATAAATATTTATGAATTCCTTAGTTCATTTCAAATAATCCAAATAACAATTTATATGATGTCAATAATATATAGGGTGGTAACCAGGGATATGCAAAAAATAAGTAAACAACCATACATACAACATATCAATCAATATACATCCAATTACAATCAACATCTAAATCCACTAATATATCACAACAGTTACTAGTTATCAAATGTCGGTTGTTTAACTAGCAATTCAATTTCAATATCAATTTTAAAGGTCAATTCCATTTGTAGCCAATTTCATATTAAAACTCAATTCAATTTTGGTGTCAATTCAAATTCAATATCAATTCAAATGTCAAATTAAATTTCCAAACAACAATCAATATAATTAATCACTTCATGATTTCAATTCAACTAACATCAGAAAGTTTAGTATTGTGTGAGTGGGTTTAGTCACTCATCTTTGATTTAAGCCCATTATCCAATAGAAGCCAAAATCTTAACAGGCTCCAAATTCAACGAAACTAGTTTCAAATTATCTGAAATTTCAATACGAGTCCAACGAAAGAAACTGTGCATGAATTGGAGTTTGTATGTAGAAGTTATTCAAGTTAGAACATTTGAATTTTAAATTTAATTAAAATAAACTAGGGGCAAAAAAGTAATTTGCCAATACCTTACCAAACCCTAACGTAACCATCGAACCCAATACACGATCGGCCGTCGTCCTTCATCGGCCCCCGCCGCTGCCACAAGTCGTCATGCCATGGTCAGCCACCACCATTGCGTTCCCCACATCTTGTCGCATGCACACCAAAGTCGCCGATGCTTTCGGTCGTGCCACGTCACCCCACCGCCGCATCCAATTGAGCACGATTTATGGCAATCTCGTGCATATATGCAATGATCTAAGATGATAGATCATCTCCTTTTAGCCTCGTCTACACAACAATGCTCCCCAATCGTCGAATGGTCGACATTTCGCGTTGATCAACAAATCCTAGGATGGATGGTAGAAAATTCTTCGCCAATTTCTGGTCAACCAGTGCACCGAATGCAAAAATGAATTCCAAACGCTGATTCCATTTGTTGAGAGCATCACAATGATATATTATATGTTATATTTTGAACAATTTGAATTTTGAATTGAATTTGAAATTAGTAATTAAAGATTTAGGATAATCTCCATTAAAAGGAAGAAACTAGATCTAAAAGGAAGTATAGAATAATAGAATAGAAAGATATGGAGGCTGCTCGGGTTTTAGTAACGAATTAATTTATAGAGAAGAGAAAAGTTGATTTGGGTCAAAGCGGTTACGAAGACCCGCCATCCTATATATTGAAATGTTGGTTTTTAATATTTCTAAACCAAATGGAACTAATTTCAAACCCTAATTTTATTGTATATAAAAGTTAGCTTTAAAATCAAATTATACTTATTTTTACACGTTAATTAAAATAAATTATTATTAAACTGATTTAATTAGTTTTAAATTCTAAATTACAAGTTTTCTATCATCATTCTTGATTAAACATAATTTCAATAATCCTTTGAAATCCAATTTTTCATGTTAAATCCAAGATTTAAATATTAAATTAATTTCAACATTTAATTACAACCGTAATAAAATCCTACTTCATTACATTTTAATTTTCAACAAATTATTTTGTTTTAAATGTTCTTTATATTAAGTCAACAATCCCCTTACGTATTTATTTAATATAAGTTTTCATTTATTACACTCATTACTCTATAGTTAACGTCTTCTCTCATATTAATTGAAATATTTAATTACACTAATTTCAATTGATTGCAAAATTAAATTTCAGAATGGATTAACTAAATGAGTGAGAAATAAAACAATTGTTACATTTTATAATAATTTGAATATTTATAAATTTCTTGTTTACAAACAAGGGTTATAAATTTACTTACCAAATAACTGATTTCTTATTCTATGCTATAACCAATTTCAATTAAATAACATATGATTCCTCCTTTAATACATCATTTATTTTATTCCTTATTAACATTTATTATTATAATCAATTGAAATTGCATTAAATAGTTGTTAATTACATTCAATCGATATTATTAAATTATATTCTAATATGCGTTACCATCTTCCACCTCATAGTAGTTTGTTGTTTTAAATTTTATTTAAGGCCAAAATTTATAATCTAATAAAATTCACATCATTGAATCATAAATTTTAATTTCCAACCGTTTTTATTCCAACATTTCTTATTCAATTTAATATTTTTTACTCTTAAAAATATGGGTCGTTACAATCTCCCCTACTCAAAACTTTTCGTCCTCGAAAAGGAACGAAGCAAAGAATCTAGCATTTGATATATTTAACGAAATAATTTCCCACTCAACTTATAAAACATTTGAACTTACTTAGTTAGTTTTAATATAAATCTGAAAATAACCCAATTTCCACAAAAAAATTCTAAGTCCTAAATTTACAAAAAATTTCGACAGCGTCTCCTTTGCACGGCTAGGTCCGAAAAAATAACAATATCAATATTTACATGGTATACATCTCATTTCAATATTGAGGCATCCCAAACCAAAGGAAAACAATAAAATACCGTTACAAAAACTATAATCCGAAAACATATCCATTTGTCGGGCAAACAAAACTCTATCCATGAAACCAAAAGCAGCTGCTAGCTTTTGCTTCCATACACATGTATCTTACTTACATAATCCAAAAGAGTTAAAACAAGGTAAAATGAGCAATATACTAGTTAGGTCAACATAAGCACATGCGACATGGATAATATAACATCCATATGCAACCAAAACTAACGGTTAGTCCAGGTTCAGAAACTTTTCATTGCACGAAGATGATAAATAACCATTAAGCGACCTTACGCTCAACAACCTTAGGCTAATACTTAGTCGATTATTTATACTACCTTGAAAATTTTGAAGCAACATTTTCCAGACTTCCCATAAGCAAAACAACATAGAACTTAAGTAATTATTTAAGTTCGTATGATGTACGTATATCATTTGTACACAATAATAATTCTGATCGCTAGCTTGAACACACAAATTTCACTTTCGAACTAGTATTGATAACTCGATCACTCTAGTGCGGACTCTGATCCGATTTCTTGATTAGAAATCTCTGTTTTCCTTGCATTGCTTTAAACTATGATAGAAAACTTCAAAATCATATCAAAAATCCGTATCAAGCGTTCGCCGTCAAGAATCGAGCAAAATTCCTAACTCGGACTGGTGTGAATTACCACAAATCATGTATTCGAATCTGGATCAAAATAGTTATGCGAATAAAATGATCTACGCACAACTTACATATTTTATTCTATTGGTTTCTTTAACACATCATTTACTTTTCATTTTTTTTCAATTCTCATTCATTCATACAAGATCATCTTTTATTAATTTACATTCATTTACTTACATAAATTATTTCCCATTCAATATTTAAAATCATCAATGAATAAATTCTTAAAGTATTACATATGTTTATTTGCAGTTTAATTCACATTTATTTACTTATATAACTTGATTTCCATTTAATATTAATATTCATTAATGAATCATTTCATACTTAAATTTCTCTACATTTTAATTTATATTTATTTTCACAATAGTATTTCTTCTTTCATACTAAATTTATTTTTGAATAATTCCAAAATATTTGCTTACTTTTATAAACATTTATAAAGATTCATCTCCTGATCACAATACATCATTCAAGTTTATAATTAGCTCAAAAAGCTACAACTTAATTTATAAACATTCTTTGCAACTTACTTTTATTTTACAAACAATTTACAAGACATGACTTTATAATTTATTTACTTTCTTAAGTTCGCATTCATTTCCTCAAATAGTATACACTTTTTACTATTCAATTTAATTATTAAGCATTTCTAAACATTGACTTAAGTTTATAGCATTTCTTATAACATCTTAATTCTTTATTTATAAACGTTTCTTCAAACACAATTTCATTTTGAAACATTTTTTTGTATTACTTGAGTTTTTACTTCTATAATATTCCATTACATCCTAGAAGCATATACGGGTAATCTTATTCATTTTACTTAATAAGAATGTTCAATAGTTTAAACCTTCTTAATTTCCCTTATCTTTTAATTTAAGAGTTACAAAACTTCCTCTCTTTATATTTTTATTAAACACTTAGCTTTAATTTCTGATTTCAATTTGGAAGTATCCAACTATTAAAATAGTCGGAGGTTCCATTCCATTACAATAATTGAAAATCATATATTAATAGAAACTTAAGAACTAAACACCGAGTTTCACTTCAAATCATCTTGAAATAACATATACCTATATCGTTTTATATATAAACTCATACTTAATGGATTTAAATCAAAATTTGTTTAACAAAACATATGTGTAGCAAAGCTAGTATAGTGGTCTTCCCACTTTGAAACTCGAAAATAAACGTCGATGATGTCGCAGTCATCACCGAAATTATTTTCAAGTGACAGAAGAGGGGAGTACAGAACTTATTTTCTTTAAAATTCTCTTAAAACATTCCTTTCAAGTACCTTTTGAAAACATTTCTATTGCAAACACTTCCAAGTAATACTAATATTGTTTTTCAAGATTTCTAAAAACAAACTTTAAAACACCGATATTTTGTAACATCCCTAATTTTTGATAACATTATCCAGGAGATTTAATTAGATAAATTAAATAGAATAATGTAAATGTTAAGTGATAAGGGGGTTGAGATTTGAACAAATCTAATTAAGGTCGTGCTTAATAAATAATTAAATGGGCTTAAGAATGTAAAGACCCACCTATTTGGATGTTTTAAATCGACAATAAACCACACATGTCAACTCAAACCATTCAAAAGGGAGGATTGTTAATGGGGTAAATAAGAAAATAAGACAAAGAAAGAAAAACAAAACACAGAATCTCACAGCGGAATGTCAAAATATAATAATTAAATAAACAGTTCATAAAGCTGTTTTACAAATAACATTTGATTAAACCTTTACAATATATCAGAATTATACATACAGTAGGAATAAATAAATAATGCAGCGGAACAACACGATGCAGTGGAATATATATAAAATAAATAACATACAAATCTCTATCTTCGTCCTCTAGAAATAAAGTCTTCAGCACTGAAAAGCTCAGGCTAACCCGAGCGTAATGAAAAGACAAAACACTCGTGTTAGAACTAAAAGATCTTATGTAAGTTAAATCAAAATAAGCAAATATGAGTGTGACGGCTTTAGAAATATTTACGGGATTTTACATCTCCTATCCACTGTCTAACATGCGTGCAATAACTTAAGAGATGTTCGGGATTAGCATCTCCTAAGGATTCGCTAAGCTATTTACTATGTAATAATATATGCTATATATATATATAGTGTCTATCAGTAAAGTAAAGTATTAAAATAGCGTTAAGGCGTTACCCGTATCCCCCTTAGCATTTATAAATGCCGTAGTATACACAGTACCGTAATTCCTCCGTAAACTGGAGGGCTATCAGAGGGCACTCCATAGTGTACGACACAAACCAAACTCGTAGTGGGCTCGATTAGGCATATGACAAGGCACACGAGGCAATGCCAGGGTAGGATACTACCATTTGCAGAACCGAGCTGGTGGTAACACATATCAGCTACTACCGCCCACCTCAGAACACACTCCCATAATCAAATCGAGGGGTGGCCACCAAACCCAGGACAAAGCAATAGATATGGTATCAAAGAAGCATCTCCGATCGGAGGAGCGGCCCCACTTGATTCAGGTATAGCTCATGTTTTAGTCATATCAAGCTGACCCGAGGGGGTCAGGGCTGCGTTCATACCTTATATAGTAGCATTCGCCAAACTATTCTACTTCATTCTGGATTCTCCACCACGTGCATAGTTTTTAAAGTGGTTTTCGATATTGGCAGAGAGTATGGCAATATCCGCTCCCGGTCTCTTTAACAACCAAACGCTTATTTCACACCAGTTGGTTCTTTTACATTTCCAAAACCGATTCATAATTGATATCAGAATATCATATTCACTTCAAAAATCGTATCACTTTCGAAATGATATTCACTTTCGAAATCATTATTCACTTTAATCATATTCATTTTCAAAATCATAACCACAAAATAGGTTAAACCATTATATCAAAATATTTGTATTTAACTCAATTAAATTTAATCCAACGTTAAACGGTTTGAATATTAAAAGTAGAATATATATTGGAATAGTTGTACATTAAAAATAGTTTTATATTTTAAAAATAGGTTATAAATTAAAATAGTTTATTATATATTAAAAATAGTTTATATTTTAAAAATTGGTTATAAATTAAAATAGTTTATATATTAGAAATAGTTCATATATTAAAATAGGTTATATACTAAAATATATATATTAAAAGTTGTTTATAAATTTTAAAATAATATATATTAAAATAGTTTATAATTTAAAAATAGGTTATAGATTTAAATAGTTTATATATTAGAGATAGTTTATATATTAAAATAGGTTATATATTAAAAATAGTTAAGGTATTAAAAATTATTAATATATTAAAATGGTTTATATGAAAAAATAGTTTATATGTTAAAAGAGTTTGCATATTAAAAGAGTTTATATCAAAATAGTTTCAAATTAGAATTATTTCTTCCAATTTTACAAATCAATTCAAATTAATCTCAGTTCAATGATTTCAATTCAAAAGGCTAAAGGTTTCAATTCAAATTCTCATTAAAACCATTTCAATTTATATCGATTTCAAATCCATGTTTGAACTACAAATTTAAACCACTTCAAATTCAATAGGTTTCAAATTTTAAATATACAAACGTTTACAATAACTCAATTTTGATAAATTTCATTTATATTTCAAAATTCAACTTTAGGATTTCAATTTAAATTCTTTAAACAATTCATTTAAACCAATTTCAATTTCAACATTTTGAAGCTTGGATTTTGAAAATAATTCAGTTCATATAAATCTAATTTTATTTTATATAAAATAATATCATTTAACTGGATTAAAAATTAAGGATTTAAAATCATTTAATTTAACCAATCCGATGTCTGTATATAATTTTCTACCCAATGGTCAAGTGATACAAATATATATCATTTCAAAACGCAATAATTTAAATTTCCAGATATATATCATTTCAACCTGTATCCTGAATCACAATTTCTAAATCCATAAAATCGCTCGGGTTTATCATTTCAACCCATAGTGATTTTTCCCTAATCTATAAGATCGTTTGGGTATGTATCATTTCAACTCATTGTGATTTTCCTAACAATAACTAAGAGAACTTGTAGTGTGATAACAACATATAAAATAAATATAATATCCAATCATCCAAATATCAATAATTAAACATCCATCACAAACATCATTCAAATCAACCAATAAATCACAACAAATAAACTGGTTATCATTATCTGGTATTTAACTAGCAATTAAATTCAATATTAATTTAAATGGAAATTCAATTTAATAAACTCAAATTAAATTTAAATAACAATTTAAAATACCGAACATCAATCAATAAATTTCCAATCACATCATAAATTTAATTTAACTAACATAAGATGGTTTAGTATTCGTGAGTGGATTAAATCACTCACCTTAGATTTTTCGTCCAATAAAAATCCAAATAAAGCCCAAAATTCTAATAGTCTCATAATGCAGCCAAACCATTTCCATAATGTCCGGAATTTCGATACGATTGCAATGAAGAAAATCGCGCGTGAATCCGTGCTCGTGTGCAAAAGGTATGCGTGTTAGAATGATTCAAAAATATAAATCAAATAATAAAGAAAAAAGGGGCACATCACCTAGCCTTCACAAAACCCTACGCGACCTCGAACATCTCAAATGTTCTGCCTCCACCAGAAACCCATGAACGCATGCCGCATACGACCTCCTACACCTGATCAGACCCCTCTGCCACGATGCCTTGGCCGAGCCCCCCCCCCCCCCAGCAGCCGCCGCCGTTGATCGCCTCAGGCGATCACGCCGCCACCGCCGTTCATTGCCATTTTCGGGAAATTTTGTTAAACTTTGACGCGATGTAAACCCATAGATTTACTCTACAGGTCACACTCTACAAGCCCATACCCCTCGATCGAAACCTCGTCGAAGATCCACCGTTAAAATCGCAAGCCCTAATTTGGAATACCGAGCTTCATCATCGTTTTCAGGTCAAACAATGCATCAAATCAAAAAATGAATTGCTACAGTAGATTGTGCTCATCGAGAGCTTTCCAACGATATATAATACGATATGATTTGAGGAGTTTGAATTTTTCGATTTGATTTTGATTTGAAATTGAATTTGGGAATTAGGGTTTCTACCATTGGGAAGGAAGGAAGGAGCAGATGAAGATAAGTAGTACGTATAGAATCAGAAATGAGAAATAGCTAGGGTTTATAACATATATATGCAAAGATGAATAAGAAAGAATGGACATATCGAATTGGTTCGAACGATAACACGACCCGAAAAGCCCGTTCCGTTTTCGAAACGAAAGTAGGTCATCCTATATATCAAAATAGATGTTTTCGATATTTTTAAACTCAATGGATCTAGTTTCCAAACCTAATTCCATTGTATACAGAAGTTAGTTTTCAAAATCAAATTATATTCATTTAATTCCTTTTAATTGATTTCTACGCGTTTCGAGCCCGCACGATCGAACGACAAGTCCGATCGCTACGAAACTTGAAATCTTACAATAATTCACTGTTACGGATCCGATGAAACTAGTTTCGTCGAAATCCAAGGCAGTGGCAAAATGGAAAATTTTCACGTTAAATAATTAAATTATTATTAAATTGATTTAATTTCTTTTCAAATTCAAATTTAAATGTTAACAATTTTTATCATTCTTGAGTTCATAGAATTTAAAAATTTTAAAATAAATTTTCCATGTCAAATTCAATATTTAAATATTGCACTAGTTATAGCGTTCAATTACAACTGTAATAAATTCATTAATTATAATTTAAATTTAAATAAATTCATTTATTTTGATTTACATTCTTATTATTCAATCAATAATACCCTATGAATTTTATTAACATAAGTTTACATTTTATTACATCCATTATTTTACAGTTATCATCTTTTACCATATTAACTGCAATATTTATATTTAATTACATTAATTCCAACCATTGATTCCAACAAATATTTTATTCCTTATTAACTTACAATTATAATCAAATTAACTTTACAATTATTTCAATTGATTGAAGTTACAGTAAAATAGTTATCAATTACATTAAATTAACATTATTAAATTAAATTCTAATAATCCATTTCATTTATAAATCATAAATTTTAATTTCTCCCAATATTAAATTGCAAAATATTAATTAATTTAATATTTATAATTATCGAAAATTACGGGTTGTTACATTTTTTAGGTTAATTAATACACATAACCCTTAACCCCTATATATTCTCGTTCCTACCATTTCATTCCCATTCAGGTCATTTTGAAAACGTAAATGAAAACTTAAAGAGGAGCCAGCCATTAAGAGAAGAGGAATTAAATCAAAAGCTAGAGATTCAAGCTTAGGGGAAATCAATCTCAATCCAATCTCCTTATCTAAATCAGGGTAAATAATAATTCCATCTCTATTTTGTTTTGTAATCATATGTTTTCGGATTTAAGGGTAAATTCATTTTTATGGTGAATTGGTTAATGATATGCTTGAGTATTAATTTGTTTAATTTAAACAAGAATTGTTTAAATGGGAATATACGCGGTTTTAAGGAGAACCATTTTAAATTCCATAGAAAAATTTTATCTTATGTAGAACATGATTTTGGAGTTGGGTTTTTATTTTGATAGTTTTCCAAGCTATGGAAAGATTGTTATGAATTTTCAAATGAAAATTTGGTTATTTGGGTTTATAAATTTATTTTTTGGAAAATATGTTGAGAATTTTGGTCTGAAATTTTGATAAGTTAAATAACATGATTAAAGTGAATTTTTAGGGATTTTTCCTATGTGATTTGCTATGCAAATTAAATTATTATAGAAGAGAGACTTCTTTGCAATATTGGTTTTACTTAATGGAAGGGCTTATTTGATTAACTTAACAACGGTTTAGATTTGAAATTAGCGGCAGTTATTTTAGTAAAGAATTTGAAAAGTTAAGGCAACCAATCTTCTGTTTACACGTGGCAGGTTAGTTAGAAAAGGGTTTGCTTTAATTAGTATTAAAAGAGGTTACCCAAAAAAGTTGGTTTCGCTTTCTTTAGAAGTACCTTTCGACTTAGAGCTTCCACCTTCAGCCCAGTCGAAACCTACTAAGCCAAAACCAATACACAAGGTATCACAAAGATGATACATGGTGGATTGGAGAAAGGCGGAAGGATAGGTGTCGAAAGCATGGCTTCCGAAGGGGTCGATACCTTGGTTTGTTTTAAAAAGAGAAGCGTCTGCCTTTGTTTTATTTAAGCCTTCGAAGGAGTCGAAGCATATGTTTTCAAAAGAGGTTTTTAAAAGCTGTTGAAGGGGTTGCCATCAACTTAGGTTTGCTTTCGAATGGGTTCCTTTACTTATGAAACAATGCTTTTGAAAGAAGGGGTTCTGACCTAATCGAAGCCTTGGTGCCGTTCTTTAGTCTTTCGATGGTATTGAAGACATCAATGCTTTCGAAAGGTGGTGTCTGTTTTTAAAGAGGTTTTAAGTCTCTTCCTAAATGCTTTCAAAAGGTTCCAAGGGTTTCAAAGGCAATGGCTTCGAAAGGGCTTTCGACGCTACCCTTCAATGTTTTGTTTAAATGATTTAAAGCTTTCGAAGGAGATGGTGCCGACACCATCATGTTTTCCTTAATATTTTTATATGATAAATGATGGTTTCGAAAGAGGTAATTTCATCTATATTCACTTTGACCCAAATAATATTTTAAGTATAAACTAAATGGTTTCTGGAGGGTTACTTCTGATGGTTTCGAAAGGGGGACTTTCAATGGTTTTGGAAGGGTTACTTCCAATGGTTTCAAAATGGGGACTCTCAAAGATTTCGGAAGGGATACTTCCTATAGTTTCGAAAGGGGGACTTTCAATTAGTTTCGAAGCTATGCTTCTAAATGATTAAATGCTAATGCTTTAATACATTCGAAAGGTTTCGAAAGAAAGTTTTAAAGTGATTGAAAGGCAGGGGCCTAATGTTTTGAAAATAGATTTTTATGCTTTCAAAGGAGAGTATCCAGTGAGGTCGTAAGCAAGGTTTCGAAGGCTTTGTTTTTCAAAACGAATAACCCAAACTCAATTTCTAAAGGAAAAACTCATGGCTAAATTAAAGGAGTTTTGAAATTATTTTAAGAAGAAGCTTTCCTTGATAAAATAATAGGTTAAAGGGATTAACCATGTTTTATATGAAAAGTATTTCAAGGACATTAAACCCATAGGAGTGGTATTGTTTTGTAATTATGGTTGCTTCTTCAAATATAAATATATTCACATATAATGGACCCATAACTACATCTTGGGAATAAAAGGGTAGAAGAACCAGCTAGGTTAACCCAGTAGTGAGTATAAATTGATTAAACTCCTGGATGAGTAGAATTGCATCCAAGAGGTCAGGGAGACCAGAATATAGGATGCCTAATATGGAAGTTGTCAGGGAGTCAGGTTCATAGTGCACCCATGAAATCTATGATTAAGAAGTTATTGGAGTTACCAATAGGTTCATAGTGATCCCATGAAAACTATGTTATAAAGAGCGGTTGGCAGCGGCCAATTAGTTTATAGTGCACCCATGAAAACTATATCCGGATTAAGTTATTGACAGTTGTCAATAGGTTTCTAGTCAACCCATGAAACCTAGGATAAGAGAGAAGTCAATGGAGTTACCAATAGGTTCAGGGGAACCTATGAATTAATTTAGTCAATTGGCAGGGGCCAATAGGTTTACAGTGCACCCATGAAAACTATGAAACAAGATAGAGAGTCCATATATTATATAAAGGTTATTAGTAAGCCCATGAAAACTAATAGGTTAATGGTGACCCTAGAAACTATAAATATGACAGGGAGTCAATTAAACAGAGGACGGGAAATCCAAAATGTTTTAACTCGTTTTGCATATCATCATAATAGTTCGAAATGACTATGTTTTAACTATTGTGGATGCAGGAGCACAGTATATGGTTTTATAAAGGTTTTAGGATACCCGTGAGGGGGAAACCCGTTCCGCTAAGCGGTGTGGTCTCACTAGATATCTAAGGATTTGAGATGGTAGATTATTATTCATACCAGGTTTTATGTCTGACTCAAAGTTTATGTTTTCCCCTTAAACTCCCGGGTACTCAATTGATTTTGAGTACTTTGAGAGTTGAGGTTTTCAGGTACCTCATTAGACGAATAAATCTTCCGGAGACGTGCAGGAGACATGATAGCTATATAGAGTTTTCTTTTATTTGATTTCGCTGTGTTGTTTATAATGGAAAAGTTGTTATATTGCCTGTATGTACTCTAATCATCCAAGGGGGCATCTTCATATATCGCTCTTGGCGTATGTTGTAATAAATCTATGTTCTCTGAACGTGGTTTACGATTATGGGATTATGTAATGAATTGGAAATGATTTAAAATGGAATGTGATCTTGTCTAAACTTTTAAAATTTTCCATATTCAAGTGTTTCTGTGTATCAATGAATCTAACACCACCGTATTTGGTAGCCGAGGATTAATAACTATGAATGATTGCAGCATCCGTAGCCGTTAGTTTTGGGCCTCCAGGAAGGGGGATGTTATAAGTTGGTATTAAAGCATAGGTTTATGAAACTTTAAAAGAAATTTAAACCTAAATGATTTTCAAACATAATCCAATGAATTTGAAAAGAAGATCGGGGTTTGGGTTAACGTTATAGTAATGTACTTATATTATATATATATATATGTACATACTCCCCTCTCTCTTAGACTACTCTTATGTATCTTACTTTGGCTCGTATGCAGATTTATGAGAAAGAAGATATGGAAGCAGGAAACGGAAGAGGAAATCTCGGTGGTGGAAGCACCACAACTAATGGAAATGCTCGATCTAATACCAGGAGGAACCAAGGTCGATAGGATAATGCTAACCCAAATGCTGAAGCCAATGTGGGTGTTGGAAATCCGCCAGTAGATGTGTGGATGGTGTATCAGTTGTTAGCCAATCTTTTGCAAGATGGGGTTGCTGGTATTGTTGGAGGAGCTAATTCTGTGGCTCTAGTTGGGAATGACTATGCTAAGTTGAGTAGATACTACACCAGTCTGGATGGAAAGCCGTTTACTGGAACGGAGGATGCCGTTGAAGTGGAGAATTGGCTACTACACTGTGAGAGAATCTTTAATGATCTAGGATTGGATGATGGGAAAAAGAGGAGGCTGGCCTCTAGGCAGTTGCAAGGGGAAGCGTTTCACTGGTGGAATAGTGTGACTTCCAGAGTTCTGGAGGAAGAACTGACATGGGATGATTTTAGAAGGAGGTTTGAGTAGAGGTTTCTATCTGAGGTTTCTATGTTGGCGTTGATGAGGAAGTTCATGGATCTAGTTCAGGGAGAGATGTCAGTAATCGAGTATGCTGTTAAATTTGATGAGCTGTCTCGATATGGACATGCCACTATAAACACTGACCTCGGAAGGAATGAGAGGTTCATTCGAGGATTGAGACCTGAGATTACTAGAATGACCAAGACCCATATTTGTGATCCTTGTAATGTATTGGTGGAGATGACCATTCGCCATGAAGAGATGCTGGCTGGTTATGTTAGAGAAAAGCCAGTTGAATCCCAGGGTCCTCAAGGAAAGAAGAGGAAATTCTTTAAGAAGAAGGGAGCCAAGAAAGGGGATGCTATCAAGAAGGTAAAGGCTGATTTGGTATGCTTCAAGTGTGACAAGAAGGGTCATTATGCTCATGAGTGCTGGTCAGGCAAGGGAAAGAAGGCTGCATAGAAGAAGAACGTGAAGTGCTTCAACTGTGACCAAGTTGGGCATTATAAGAACCAGTGTCCAGATCCAGTCAGGGCAGATAGAGGGAAGGTTTTTGCTATAAGACCACCATCCTCTGCTAAGTCAACTGCAGCTGATATAGGAAAGATTGTGATGGAAGGTATGTTTTTGATTCAGAGTATACCCATTAGGATACTGTTTGATATTGGTGCATCACATTCATTTATATCACAATATTTGGTTGATAGGTTATGCTTAGAACCCACATACCTTGTTACTTCCTTAAGGGTTGCGAATCCAATAAGAGGGTATGCAACTCTACCGATGAGATGTGACCAGTTAGAACTTGACTTGTTAGGTCATATGTTTGCATGCAGTCTGTATGTTTTCGATTTTGTAGATTTCAGAATCATTTTGGGTATGGATTGTTGAGAAGGTATGTGGCCAGGATATTTTTGCGAGGATGGGAAGATATCACTAAGACACCTTGATAGTCATAATCGAATTATATTCTTGGTAGAGAATTCTGACCGAAGTAGTTGTGCTTTGTTAAGTGCAATGGAAGTGAGAGAAGATATAAGCCAGGTTTGAGTAGAAAAAGAGTTTGCAGATGTCTTTGAGCCAGTCACAGGACTACCACCGAAACGAGCTGTCGAGTTTCGGATAGATCTTGTGCCGGGAGCTGAACCTATATGTAGACCACCTAGCAGGATGACACCGACTGAGATGAAGGAATTGAAGGTGCAACTAGTGGATCTAGAAGGAAGGAATTTTATTAGACCAAGCAGTTCTCCTTGGGGAGCGGCCACGGTATTCGTGAAGAAACCAGAAGGGTTGTTGAGGATGTGTATCGATTATCGTAAGCTGAACGAAAGGATGATAAAGAATAAGTATCCTTTGCCAAGAATTGATGTTCTATTTGATCAGTTGAGTAGAGCCAGAGTGTTTTGCCAATTGAATTTGGCAACGGGTTTCCATCAGTTGAGAGTGGCAGAGGACAGTATTCCTTTGATAGCATTTCGAATAGATATGGTTCGTATGAGTGGTTAGTGATGCCATTGGGGTTAATGAATGCATCTACTTTCTTTGTAGATTTGATGAATCGAGTTTTCCGAGAGCACTTAGATAGGTTCATGTTGGTATTTATATATGACATTTTAGTGTACTCGAAAGATGAAAGAGAGCATGAGATTCATTTTAGAGTGGTGCTTGAGACGCTGAGGCAGAATCAGCTAAAGGCAAAGTTTTCCAAGTGTCATTTTATGAAGAAAAAGGTTAAGTTCCTTGGTCACGTGGTTTCATAGAAAGGATTGTTAGTCGATCTAGATAAGATCGAAGCTGTTAATAATTGGAAGAGACCAGAGACGGTGACCGAGATCAGAAGTTTTTTTGGACTTGCTGGCTACTACCGGAGATTCATTAAGGATTTCTCGCGAATAGCAACGCCTTTGACTAAGCTTACCAGGAAGGAGGTGAAGTTTATTTGGTCCAACAAATGTGAGGAAGCATTCCTTAAGTTAAAGAAATTTTTGACCAATGCACTAGTGTTAGTAGTTCCAGACGGAAACCAAGGGTTGGTGGTGTATACTGACGCATGTGGAACTGGATTGGGAACTGTGTTGATGCAGAAGGGTAAAGTGATTGCCTACACTTCACGATAGCTTAGACCGCATGAAGTGAGATATTCTACTCATGATTTGGAGTTGGCAGCGGTAATCTTTGCATTGAGGATTTGGAGGCAATATCTCTTAGGAGAGAGGTTTGAGCTATACACAGATCATGAGACTTTAATATATTTATTCTCTCCGAAGGAGTTGAATATGAGACAGTAGAGGTGGTTGGAGTTTTTGAATGCTTATGATTTTGGTATAGAATATACCCCAGGGAAAGGTAATAAAATAGCGGATTCTCTTAGGAGAAGATACAGAATGTGGTGTTGGTTATGTTGGCAAAATGGAAGGATCTAGAAACTTTGGCTAGTTGTGGTGTGCAATTAAGATTGATTGCTAGTTTTAATCAGAGTACTGCCAAGTTGTCATGTTTAGAAGTTCGACCAGTATGGATCGAGAGAATTGCTTCGAAGCAAAAGGAGGATCCATATTAGCCGAGAAGATCAGAAGGCTTAAAGTTGGAACTAAGATCGATGATTTAAAAGATTTTTATCTTGACCAGAGAGGATGGTTGAGAAAGAAGGGACGGTTATGTGTTCTAGATGTTGAGAACATGAGGAAAGAAGTTCTTGGGGAATGTCATTGATCCAAGTTTACGATTCATCCTGGAGGTACTAAGAAGTATCAAGATATGAAGAGAGGCTTCTACTGGGAAGGCATGAAGAGGGATGTTGGCTTGTGGGTTAGGCAGTGTGTAAACTGTCAACAAGTGAAAGCCGAACATCAAAAGCGAGTAGGTTACTTCAGCCTCTAGAGATTCCAGTTTGGAAATGGGATTCGATATCGATGGATTTTATAGATGGGTTGTCAAGGTAGAGTAGAGGAAATGAGAGTATATGGGTCATTGTGGACAGGTTGACCAAGAGTGCTCATTCTAGTAAAGTCGACCAGGACGGCACCTGTTTTGGCAAAGCTGTTCATGAAGAACATAGTTAGACCACATGGAGTTCCTAGTAGCATAGTCAGTGACAGAGATGCTTTATTCACTAGCGAATTTATGAAGAGTCTACAGGATGTGTTAGACACTAAGCTTAAGATGAGTATAGCATATCACCCTCAGACGGATGGGCGGGCAGAGAGAGTCAATAAGGTACTTGAGGATTTGTTGAGAGCTTGTGTGTTGGACTTTGGTGGACCTTGGGAGGATCACCTATATTTGATTGAGTTTTCCTATAATAATAATAGTTATCAGACTAGTATAGGAATGGAGCCTTTTGAAGCTTTGTATGGAAGGCCATGCAAATCACCAGTATGTTGGTTGGAGATTGGAGACGAATTGGTCTTAGGTCCAGATTTGGTTAACGACGCGTCATAGAAAATTGAGTTGATTCGAGAAAAGATGAAGGAAGCTCAATCCAGACATAAGAGTTACGCAAATAAGAGGCGTAAAGACCTAGAGTTCTCAGTTGGAGATAGGGTTTTCATAAAGGTATCACCAATGAAGGGTGTGGTGCGGTTTGGGAAGTCAGGGAAACCGGCACCAAGATATGTTGGTCCATTCCAGATTTTAGAAAGGATTGGAAAGCTCACATACAAAGTAGAGTTGCCGAGCAGTATGGAATGTGTCCATAATGTATTTCATGTGTCTCATCTTCGCAAGTATGTGCATGATCCAGAGACTACTATTCCTCCGACACGGTTGAAAGATCTAGTGGTAGAGCCTAATTTGACTTTTGTTAGACATCCAGTTCCGGTTGTAGCGAGAGATGAGAAAAGATTGAGGAATAAGGCAGTCAAGTTGGTGAAAGTTCAGTGGAGTGACAACGAGAAGGACTGTACTTGAGAGACAGAGGACAAGATTCGAGATACTTATCCTGATCTGCTTTGAGGGTATGTCTATATTTGATTTATATAGATATTAGCTAGTCAGGTTGACTGGTATGGTTATTAGGAGTCGTTACAGATGATTGCTATGTTTAATATTTAGTCCTTACTGAATTTCGAGAACGAAATTCTTTAAGGAGGGGAGCTTGTAACACCTCTAATTTTTGATAACATTATTTAGGAGATTTAATTAGATAAATTAAATAGAATAATGTAAATGTTAAGTGATAAGGGGGTTGAGATTTGAACAAATCTAATTAAGGTCGTGCTTAATAAATAATTAAATGGGCTTAAGAATGGTTTTTAGGTTAATTAATCTACACAAGGGTATATTGAGTATTTGCCACACATAAAACTTAACCCTTATATATTCTTGTTCCTACTATTTCATTCCCATTCATGTCTGTCGGAACACTAGTGCACTCATCGACCTCTCCTTCAAACTTAAGAACGCATGCTCGCATCTCATGTCTTAAATAAAAGTTTGATTCTTCTTCGTCAAGTTGGTTAACGGCGCTGTTACCTTAGAGAAGTCTTGAATAAAACATCTATAGTATCCCGCCAGTCCAAGAAAACTTCTCATGTTGTAGCGGTCTTGGATCGATCCCAATCTTGTACTGCTACCAGCTTCGTAGGCTCTACAACAGTTCTTGCTTACAATATGACATGACCCAAAAATCACACTTCCCTCGTCCAGAAGTAACACTTTAGAAACTTTTCCTTTAATTGGTGCTTCCTCAACACCTTGAGCACAATCCTCAAATGCTCCTTATGTTCTTCCTCCATCCTCGAATAAAAAAGGAAATCATCCATGAACACATGCATAAACTTATCTAGCTGATTCATGAAAACACCGTTCACAAGATCAAAAAAGTATGCCAGTGCATTCGTTGGCCCGAACGGCATAACCAACCTCTTATAGAGTCCAAATGGCATACAAAACATTGTAATTGGCACACTCTCCTTCGCCACTCTCAGTTTATGAAACACCGTCGCAAGGTCCAATTAAGAGAACACCCTAACATTATGGAGCCAATCGAACAAGTCATCAGTATGTGAGAGTGGATACTTGTTCTTCTTCCTCACCTTATTTAGCTCACGGTGATCTACACATAACCTCAGAGAGCCTTCTGCCTTCATGGCAAATGTTACAGGTGCACCTCACTCAGATATGCTCCTACGAATGAACCCTCGCCTCAATAGGTCATTCACTTGCACCTCCAACTCCTGCTCTCTAGGGGCCATATGCCTTAAGACATAACTATTGGTCTAACATCCTTCATTGTATCAATACAGATCTCTATCTCACTATGTGGTGATAATCCGGTCATCTCCTCGAATATGTCTCGATACTCCCACGTTATAAGCACAGGTGACAACTCATCGTTGAAGGAATTGGGCCAGCCCACATCGGAAGAAATGGGTGAATTTCAAAAAATTTACAATTTTGGATCATTAATGGGCCTATGAAGTCTAAATTCATATAGAAATTTTCTAATTTCTTTTAAATAAAATCAATATTTCATTTTATTTATAAATAAAGTTTTACTTTAATTTAATATGTATGTAAATTAGAGTATATCAAATATACTCTTATATACATATTTATGTATAATGGAGTGAATGTATCAAATACATTCATGTTGTGAAATATAAGTATAACATATATGAAATGTATATTTGTGTAACTAAGCATGATAAATTTTTGAGAAGGAAAACCTTTGGTTTTCTTTCTCTTGACATGTATAATAAATTGAGGAAAGATAAGGCTATAAATGTAGAGAGAGAAACTCTTACGTTTCTCTCTCTTTTAATTACATTGAATGACATATTAAATGGCATTTACAATAGAATTTGCATATGCCTTTCTTGTCCAAGTATTTTTTAAGTAATAAAATATACATGTATAATAATTGATAAGTTTACACATACACATGTTAAAATAAGTTTTCCTATATATATGAGGTTGTCAAAACAAGAATTAACAATTGTAATAAAGGTTTCAATTAAGGAAGAGCTCGAAATTAAATTCTATTGTTTCACAAAAAGGTCCGTTTTGATTTAGATTAAAATAACATAAACACAAGTATATCTATATGTATAAATAATTGCAAGTTATGTATTCATTTTAAAATAACACCTATATTTATATATATATATATATATATGTATGAAGATTGCAATTTAAGTAACATATATGTTTAAATTTTAACATAAACACATGTATATCTATATGTATAAATAATTGCAAGTTATGTATTCATTTTAAAATAACACCTATATTTATATATATGTATGAAGATTGCAATTTAAGTAACATATATGTTTAAATTTAATGCTAAAAAATAATTCAATCTTTTAATCTTAGGTATGAAATAAAAGTCTATAACTTTACATAAATGACCACTTATGAATTCTAAAACAAAAGGAAAAATTTACTTCTATGACTAAACAAGTAAAATTATATCATTTTGGAAATTAACTACGCAACACTAGAAATTAATTTTACTGTATTAAACCACCAACAAATATAGTTTATTAATGTTTATGTATACAGATGTTACAAAATTTAATATACAACTGTAACAACCCGCATATTTGTCGATTTTATATTTAAATATTTTATTTAAATATTTCATCGTTAGTCGGATTTTAGTCCGAAAAGCTACTTTTTGCAAACAGTCGAATTAGGACTCGAGACCACCTCCATTGAGTTCAAAATGTCGTTTGCGATCTTTTTGAGTGTAAGCTTCGATATGTTTGGAGCTAGTCAAAAATTTGACCATTTGCACTTTGGGTTTGGTTTTGGGTTCAGCCCCTTTGCCAACTTAACCCCCAAATCTGAACCTCTCCTCTCCACTCACTCTCACTTCCTCCTCATTTCAGTTCTAGAGCAACAATGGTGGGAGAGATGGGAAATTAAAACTCCCAAACCCTAGTTTCATCTTCAAATCAAGATTCTAGCTCCAAATTCTAAGAGAACCCATTGGTAAGCATCTCCTTCATCTTCTCCAACCCGTTCTCCTTTCAATTTCAGAAATCCTAAACCTAACTTTAGGAATGTTCTTCTTTTTGAGCATAGATTCAAGCTCATTTGGGTTGTGTTGAAGAGTGGTTGATTCTCCCTTTGCTTTCAAGCTCCTTCTTCATTGTTTTTGTGAAAAGGTGAGATTTTTATCTCACATCTATGTTTATAATCATCTTTGATTGTTAGGTATGAATTCCTAACACTTCTTCATGTGCATTTGCTCTTGGTTTGGATTGTTTTGGTGAATATTCCAATTTTTAGTGTTTTGAGTTCAATTCTTTGAAAATCCTTTTATGGATGTTTGAACATGTTTTTGGTGATTGCATCTAAGTACCTATAGGGCTGGGTTGCCGATTGGCGTAAACCCTTAGTACTCGTCGCTTGTTCGATCGCATTTCGATTTGGATTCGTCGTTTTCGAGCTAGGCTGTTTTTTTAGCCTTCCAGGAAAATTCAGACGTCTGTCATAAAAGTTCAGACGTCTGAGATAAATTTAGACGTCTGTCATAAATATTCAGACGTCTGTCACCAAATTTAGACGTCTGTCACTAAATATTTAGACGTCTGAATTTAGTTCAAAATGTTTTCTACTCTCTGTTTCTATTTTTAACCTCTGAGCCGTCTGTCATAAAAATTCAGACGTCTAATATTAAATTCAGACGTCTGTCATAAATATTTAGACGTCTGAATGGCTGATTTTGCCTAATTTGCCTATTTTCGAGCAAATTACCAAGGTTTATCGATTTTTGTCGATCCGACTTATTGTTATCAATTATTATCGAGTTTGATGACTCCTCTTTCGGGATGGTATCTCGTTAGGTCGCTCGACCCTATCACCCTTAGGTCGTTAGACCTCATTTTGCCCTCCCTAGGTCGTACCGTTTAGACGGGGCGCTGCCCCCTGGACCCCCACGACCTGACCGGGTAGGTCGAACCCCGTACAACTCTGCGTAGGCAATCTTATCCGAAAGCCATTTAACCGAACTTCTTACTTTGATGGTTTTGAGAATTGATTTCTTTGAACTTTACTCACGTCTTCGAACGTGAATTTTTATGATTGATTGTTTCTACAATCACTTCTATGATTTGTCACTTCAAAATATAAAGGTTTTCTATACTAGTATTAAATATCAAAACTCTTTCATCAAAACGATTTCAACTCTATTTTCAATATCAAACTCGTTTATAAAACTGTTTTCCAATCTACTAGTATATACAAACCTTTACCTCATTCGTATGAGAAAATATAATTAAACGGCCTAGCAAAACAAGTGGTATGAAACGCTTGCGTTTACTTCGTCGGTTAATTTTTGGACTTGTTCGATTGAATCTCTTGTGACAATTTTCTAGTGCAGATCTACAATCTGTTCGTAAATATTTGAGTTAAGCAAGTGGTTATGGGACATGAAGCTAAACTCTTATATTTACTAGCTTAGTGTAATCGACACTTCCTTATGATCATGATGATCATTCTTGTGATTTAGACCAGCAATTGTGCGATGTCTCTTTGTCCGTATGAAGGATTGTACTTCATTTTATTGAGCTTCGTCTCATTTCTTTGTGGGCTGGCAACCCAAGTACTTTTAATGTGTTTCGATTCATCTGATGTACCGTTTGTACTGCATCGATGTCTCTGTCTTTCCGATTCATTGGACGTACCGTTTGCACTGCGTCAATGTTTGATTCATCTGATGTACCGTTTGTACTACATCGATGTCTCGGCTTTCTAGTTCATTGGACGTACCGTTTGCACTGCGTCAATGTTCTGAATTGTATTGTCTGTCTGGTTCATTGGACGTACCGTTTGCACTGCGTCATTGTTCAATTCATTGGACGTACCGTTTGCACTGCGTCAATGTTCGATTCATCTGATGTACCGTTTGTACTACATCGATGTCTCTGTCTTTCCGATTCATTGGACGTACCGTTTGCACTGCGTCAATGTTCGATTCATCTGATGTACCGTTTGTACTACATCGATGTCTCTGTCTTTCCGATTCATTGGACGTACCGTTTGCACTGCGTCAATGTTTGATTCATCTGATGTACCGATTGTACTACATCGATGTCTCGGCTTTCTGGTTCATTGGACGTACCGTTTGAACTGCGTCAATGTACCGGCTTTCATGCTCCTGTTTAGGATTGGCCATCCTCTTTCTTGTGATTTCTGGATTTCTAATTATTGATTTCTGGAATTTTATGTTTCACCAGCTTTTACCATTGACATTGATGAGTATGTCATTTTATTGTGGCTTGGTGAATTAAATTAAGAATATGACATTCTTTTCTCTGTTTTGAGATTATTGAGATATTGTATGACTTTTGTGGGATTTCTAATGTATACTTTTTATAGTATGACACCTTTTTGTTATCATACGTTCTATTATCATATCTCATATTCTATCTCATTTTATCTGATAATTATAGCTAGACTGATCCGTTTATTATTTTCTTCTTAAATAATACTCGGGTCAGACTGAGATTTTACAGGTGCTTCCTCATGACTTCCTATCTGGAGCCATCATCCGACTTTTTGGCTTACTACTCTAGTTTAGTAGTTTTTATCGTATACATTTGAGATTGAGACTCCTTGATGTATACATATTCTGTTGTCTTGCACTTGTATCTTTTATTTTGTGTTATTGTGGATCTTATTTGACCACTACTCTGATGTACACTTTCATGTGTTATATTCATATCTATTTCCGCCTTTGTGATATGAGTTGTCTGTGACTGATTTAGGTTACGTTTATTTCTATATTTGTTTCCGAAGATTATATATAGCCACCGTGTGATAGCTTTGTGTTTTTATCGGTATGTCGGATTTCCTCCTTAAAAGATATGCATTCTATTCTATCTGACATATCGGTGCTCGCACAAAGAAGTTACACGGATGGTCGCTCCTCAACAGCCTTATTCTCCGTGCTAATTGACAGCACTACATCGTAGTGTTCTTGGTTAGCGTGGGTATAGAGGTGGGGCGTCACAGCTTGGTATCAGAGCCAAACTTCGGAACAATGTAGAATTATCTAACAAGGATCATGTCCTAAGTCTTTCTTAGGAGTTGTGCCTTAGGATTTTATTCGTGTCTTCGTACCGTTCTATCCTATTTTCTTTTTATGATTCCTTGTTTTATCAATCAAGTTTGTTTGATCTTCATTTTGAGATTAACCTTTTTCTCTTTTCTTTCTTTCTTAAAGAAAAGAAATGGTTAGATCTGGCCGTACCAACGTCGGTCAATCCAGTGCTACTCCTCAGGAGGGAGTGTTTATGTCTGCCCAGCAGCTTCTAGATCTTGTTAAGAATGCTCAAGCTATCGGACCCGTTCCAGTGCCAACTCATCCTAGATCTGGATTTGCACGCTTGTGCAGAGACTATACCGATTTGGGTGGAAGGCCATTCAAGGGATCCGAGAGTGTTATTGAAATTCAAGCTTGGCTCAAATCATGCGATCGCATCTTTTCTCGCATGAACCTTATTGATCTCCACCGAGTCCAAGTGGCTTCTAGCATGCTCCAAGAAAGAGCATTGGATTGGTATGAGCTTCTTATTTCTGAAATCGTTGAAGTGGATCTCACTTGGGAGCAATTCCGGGAAAGATTCGAATTGAAATTTGTGCCTGAGGCTGAAAAAGTAACTTTGGCTCGGCGTTTTATCGACCTTGTTCAAGGTGAATCTTCTGTGACGGACTACGTCGCATCTTTCGAATCTCTGTCCAAATATGGGGTCGAATACATTAACACCCCGTTGAAGAAGAACCAGAGATTTGTCTATGGCTTGAATAAGAATCTAAAGAAGCCATTGCTCCTAAAACTCGAGGTTTCATTTGATCAGCTTATTGATATCGCTCTTCGTCTTGAAGAGGCCGATAGAGAGTGTGATGTTGAAGTTGTGGGTGCTAAACAAAACTTCAACAACAACATGAAAAGGGCTATTAAGTTCAAAGGCCCTAATCCAATTCCCGACAAGAAAGGGAAGCAAGAATCTTCGGGAGCAAAGACTCCTACCTCTAGTCGTGGACGATGCTACAATTGTGGCCTTACGGACCACTATGCAAATGAGTGCCCGAAACCATTTTTCTGTCGTTATTGCAAAGGTTCGGGACATCTTTTATCTTCATGCCCCAAACTTCCGGATAAGAGAGAAGGAAAGCTGCAAGTCCCTAGCAACTCTTCTCTTGGTCAAGGTATCCATTCTATCCTTGACAATATTTGTTTTGTGATTATCTTTTTCGAGTTCTTTTTGATATGGGTTTCATCTCATTATTTTTATATCAAAAGAACTTTGCGATTCTTTTTCTTTAGACATTTCTGGGCTTGAGGATTTCTTTGAGGGTTGCGAACCCGGATTGGCGGATCCGCAACACTCAATTTGCTTTTTATTGATGTCGAAATTATTTTATGTGATTTTTCTTTCCGAACCGACTTCCACTTAGGCTTCGGAATTAATTTTTGTGAAAGGATTGGCTTAATCATTGTGAAGCCCATATCCTATTTTTCCAAGCGGACTATTCATCTTCGACATTTTTAATCTGTTAAGCAGATTTCGGATTTTTCCTTTGTGATTTTGATAGCAATTTGATGGCATCATTTTATTCTTTAAGCTCACATGATGAGGAAAGTGTTATTTCTCTCATTCATGTAGTTTGAGAATTTTCTTGTATTTTGAGCTTGTCTTAGGATTATCACCTAAGAAAATCTTTTGAGAGGTGTTAAGGTCTTTTCAACTCGACCTTGCCACCAATTTTCATTTTCTACGAGTTGCGGGAGTTAACGTTCCACTTACCACATTCCGCACTCGTATGCTTCTTGTGAATAACTTATTATGTCATTCAGTTTGTCTAGCTTATTTCATCCATTTTATGAATCGAGTATTCTATGAATATCTCGATGACTCCATTCTTGTATATATTGATTTTGGATGAAAACTGCAATTTAAAATTTTGCAAATCTTTTTTTTTTTTCATAAGATTTATTTATAAGTACAATTGGATTTTTGTTCTTTAAGCAAACAAAGAATATTCTTAAAAGTTTTTTAAGAAACATGTGATTTTGTGATTGTATTGCCCATTGAGTGCTTTAAGAATTTTGGTCGATGCGCTTGATCAACGTTATCGATAGGAATTTCCTAAACGCTTTGATGAGACAATCAGACACGATATATTGACTTGTAAAATGCAAATTTTCTCTAGAAAGATTATTACATAAAGATAAAGGTAATTTTGAAAATTTTAGCTTTTCGGTAAAGAAAATTATTTGAAAGAATTCTTTTCCGCTACTTTTATTCTTGTGATTCCCGAAGGGAACCAAGATTTTCTCTTTTGTACCAATGCTAATCGTATTGGTTTTGATGTCGTTCACTTGCAAAAGAGAACGCGCTATCATTTATTCTACTCTATAGTTATAGCCTATCGAGACTAGGTATGCCACTCATGATCTAGTGCTCGCGGCTATTGTTTTTGCTTTTAGAGTTTGGCATCATCACTTTTGGGTGAGAAATTTGTTCTCTACCCCGATCATAAATCTTTGGAATATTTATTTTCTCATAAGGAACTTCATGTTGGCTCGAGTTCCTTACATCTTATGGTCTTGAATTCTTTATACTCCCGGAAGGGGAATCGTGCTGCCAATCCACTTTGTCGTAAGCAACAAGTGGTTATTTCTTTGATGATGTCCGTATGGAATGCCAAGTTCATCGGACGTTTCGATATACTTCGTTTATTTGAGCTTCGTCTCATTTCTTTTATGGATTAGCATCCGATGTTCTTTTATGGTGTTCGGTTCATTTGACGTACCGTTTGCACTACGTCGATGTTCTGAATTATTTGAGCTTTGGTTCATCTGGCGTACCGTTATTGTACTACGCCGTTGTTCCAAATTATTTGAGTTTCTCGTTTCTCTGGCGTACCGTTTTTTTTTATTACGCCGTTGCACCGGCTCAATTTTCTGTTATTCACGACGTTTTCTTACGTCTTTCTTCTACGGAAATGCCTTAAGGTTTCCAATTTTTATTCTTGAGCCCGGTGTTATTGTGGAAATTGAAGTTTCGCCTATTTGTCTTTTGAGCAACATTTTATTCGCATCATTGCTTCGAAGGTTGAGCGCCTTCGAAATAAAGATGTCCTTCTTGTGAAAGTTCTATGGTTCTCAAGTCCCAAGGATTGCTTTTGGGAAATCTAGAGAATTCATTGAGCGAACTCGTCCGAGTTTTCTCTTTCATGCTCTTTTTGGTGAACTTCTCATTTCAAATTTTCTTTTGTATTGATATGCTTTTATGGTTGTTACTATTTATTTTCTTCTTAAGTATTGCGAGGACGCAATTTCTTTAAGGAGGGGAGTCTGTAACAACCCGCATATTTGTCGATTTTATATTTAAATATTTTATTTAAATATTTCATCGTTAGTCGGATTTTAGTCCGAAAAGCTACTTTTTGCAAACAGTCGAATTAGGACTCGAGACCACCTCCATTGAGTTCAAAATGTCGTTTGCGATCTTTTTGAGTGTAAGCTTCGATATGTTTGGAGCTAGTCAAAAATTTGACCATTTGCACTTTGGGTTTGGTTTTGGGTTCAGCCCCTTTGCCAACTTAACCCCCAAATCTGAACCTCTCCTCTCCACTCACTCTCACTTCCTCCTCATTTCAGTTCTAGAGCAACAATGGTGGGAGAGATGGGAAATTAAAACTCCCAAACCCTAGTTTCATCTTCAAATCAAGATTCTAGCTCCAAATTCTAAGAGAACCCATTGGTAAGCATCTCCTTCATCTTCTCCAACCCGTTCTCCTTTCAATTTCAGAAATCCTAAACCTAACTTTAGGAATGTTCTTCTTTTTGAGCATAGATTCAAGCTCATTTGGGTTGTGTTGAAGAGTGGTTGATTCTCCCTTTGCTTTCAAGCTCCTTCTTCATTGTTTTTGTGAAAAGGTGAGATTTTTATCTCACATCTATGTTTATAATCATCTTTGATTGTTAGGTATGAATTCCTAACACTTCTTCATGTGCATTTGCTCTTGGTTTGGATTGTTTTGGTGAATATTCCAATTTTTAGTGTTTTGAGTTCAATTCTTTGAAAATCCTTTTATGGATGTTTGAACATGTTTTTGGTGATTGCATCTAAGTACCTATAGGGATGGGTTGCCGATTGGCGTAAACCCTTAGTACTCGTCGCTTGTTCGATCGCATTTCGATTTGGATTCGTCGTTTTCGAGCTAGGCTGTTTTTTTAGCCTTCCAGGAAAATTCAGACGTCTGTCATAAAAGTTCAGACGTCTGAGATAAATTTAGACATCTGTCATAAATATTCAGACGTCTGTCACCAAATTTAGACGTCTGTCACTAAATATTTAGACGTTTGAATTTAGTTCAAAATTTTTTCTACTCTCTGTTTCTATTTTTAACCTCTGAGCCGTCTGTCATAAAAATTCAGACGTCTAATATTAAATTCAGACGTCTGTCATAAATATTTAGACGTCTGAATGGCTGATTTTGCCTAATTTGCCTATTTTCGAGCAAATTACCAAGGTTTATCGATTTTTGTCGATCCGACTTATTGTTATCAATTATTATCGAGTTTGATGACTCCTCTTTCGGGATGGTATCTCGTTAGGTCGCTCGACCCTATCACCCTTAGGTCGTTAGACCTCATTTTGCCCTCCCTAGGTCGTACCGTTTAGACGGGGCGCTGCCCCGCACCCCGCCGTGGGCGCTGCCCCCTGGACCCCCACGACCTGACCGGGTAGGTCGAACCCCGTACAACTCTGCGTAGGCAATCTTATCCGAAAGCCATTTAACCGAACTTCTTACTTTGATGGTTTTGAGAATTGATTTCTTTGAACTTTACTCACGTCTTCGAACGTGAATTTTTATGATTGATTGTTTCTACAATCACTTCTATGATTTGTCACTTCAAAATATAAAGGTTTTCTATACTAGTATTAAATATCAAAACTCTTTCATCAAAACGATTTCAACTCTATTTTCAATATCAAACTCGTTTATAAAACTGTTTTCCAATCTACTAGTATATACAAACCTTTACCTCATTCGTATGAGAAAATATAATTAAACGGCCTAGCAAAACAAGTGGTATGAAACGCTTGCGTTTACTTCGTCGGTTAATTTTTGGACTTGTTCGATTGAATCTCTTGTGACAATTTTCTAGTGCAGATCTACAATCTGTTCGTAAATATTTGAGTTAAGCAAGTGGTTATGGGACATGAAGCTAAACTCTTATATTTACTAGCTTAGTGTAATCGACACTTCCTTATGATCATGATGATCATTCTTGTGATTTAGACCAGCAATTGTGCGATGTCTCTTTGTCCGTATGAAGGACTGTACTTCATTTTATTGAGCTTCGTCTCATTTCTTTGTGGGCTGGCAACCCAAGTACTTTTAATGTGTTTCGATTCATCTGATGTACCGTTTGTACTGCATCGATGTCTCTGTCTTTCCGATTCATTGGACGTACCGTTTGCACTGCGTCAATGTTTGATTCATCTGATGTACCGTTTGTACTACATCGATGTCTCGGCTTTCTAGTTCATTGGACGTACCGTTTGCACTGCGTCAATGTTCTGAATTGTATTGTCTGTCTGGTTCATTGGACATACCGTTTGCACTGCGTCATTGTTCAATTCATTGGACGTACCGTTTGCACTGCGTCAATGTTCGATTCATCTGATGTACCGTTTGTACTACATCGATGTCTCTGTCTTTCCGATTCATTGGACGTACCGTTTGCACTGCGTCAATGTTCGATTCATCTGATGTACCGTTTGTACTACATCGATGTCTCTGTCTTTCCGATTCATTGGACGTACCGTTTGCACTGCGTCAATGTTTGATTCATCTGATGTACCGATTGTACTACATCGATGTCTCGGCTTTCTGGTTCATTGGACGTACCGTTTGCACTGCGTCAATGTACTGGCTTTCATGCTCCTGTTTAGGATTGGCCATCCTCTTTCTTGTGATTTCTGGATTTCTAATTATTGATTTCTGGAATTTTATGTTTCACCAGCTTTTACCATTGACATTGATGAGTATGTCATTTTATTGTGGCTTGGTGAATTAAATTAAGAATATGACATTCTTTTCTCTGTTTTGAGATTATTGAGATATTGTATGACTTTTGTGGGATTTCTAATGTATACTTTTTATAGTATGACACCTTTTTGTTATCATACGTTCTATTATCATATCTCATATTCTATCTCATTTTATCTGATAATTATAGCTAGACTGATCCGTTTATTATTTTCTTCTTAAATAATACTCGGGTCAGACTGAGATTTTACAGGTGCTTCCTCATGACTTCCTATCTGGAGCCATCATCCGACTTTTTGGCTTACTACTCTAGTTTAGTAGTTTTTATCGTATACATTTGAGATTGAGACTCCTTAATGTATACATATTCTGTTGTCTTGCACTTGTATCTTTTATTTTGTGTTATTGTGGATCTTATTTGACCACTACTCTGATGTACACTTTCATGTGTTATATTCATATCTATTTCCGCCTTTGTGATATGAGTTGTCTGTGACTGATTTAGGTTACGTTTATTTCTATATTTGTTTCCGAAGATTATATATAGCCACCGTGTGATAGCTTTGTGTTTTTATCGGTATGTCGGATTTCCTCCTTAAAAGATATGCATTCTATTCTATCTGACATATCGGTGCTCGCACAAAGAAGTTACACGGATGGTCGCTCCTCAACAGCCTTATTCTCCGTGCTAATTGACAGCACTACATCGTAGTGTTCTTGGTTAGCGTGGGTATAGAGGTGGGGCGTCACAACAACATTACAACATAATAAAATATTTTCACTTTCCTTTTTTTACAATTCCAAAACAATGACAGAGAAAAAATATCGGACAACTTGGGCATATGCAAATTTGTTGTATGATAAATCAGATATGACTATACAAAAGCAACACACAATAAAACAGATAAAGGATTTGAAGTCAACCATAATAAACATATAGTAAATGGATATGTAAATAAGGAGAGATTCAAATTAAATCTACATAATGATCATATAATTAAATGAGATGAACAAATGAGGATTTAAGTTATATTACAAGATGAATACACAAGATAGAAGTGATATAATATGAATAGATCTTAACCTTTTAAACATGATGAGATAGAAGTTATATAATATGAATAAATATGGACCATTTCAACATGATGAGTATACAAATAAATGAAATTAGAATTACTAAAAATTAAGCCAATGACTTGCACCTTGAATGATGAATCAAATCTCCTAGATTCAGAAATCAGCCTCCAGATGTTGCAAGGATCAAGATTAATAAACCACTTTTCATAATTGATTTTATTTGTATATTATTTTAGGAATAATTGAAGCCATGGAAGACCTTATATTTTCATCCATTAGAGAAGCAGAGAACCAGAAAAGTTACAGAAAGAAGAAAATGAAAAATAAGAAACTCAATTGTATGTACAAATGAATTAGAGAATATGTTTTATTTAGAAGAAGGAAACCTTTCCCATTCTTTAATTAAAACTTTCTAATTAATTCTCTTGATTAACTTTCTCTTTTCACTCCTATTTCTTTACATGGTATGGCTGAAAATTATGTGCCATCAAATAACATAAGATTCAATATATTAACGGATGTAATTATCTTTTATTTAATTCCAATGATATCATATATCAATGTGCGCAAATATAACTTTTATAAATGCATTCAAATAGTAACAAATAACTCCCAAACATCAAATAAAATAAATAATAATTAATATTTCTCAAATACTAATTAAGTTAATCAATTTACAACTTTTTATAAATTAATTAAATCATGTGGTTTTTCGGAGAATTCATCATTACGTTTGTGCAACTCAAAGGTGTAAATTCAGCCAGCGATTAATATTGAACAATTCAAATATTAACGTTCACACATCACTTAGCAGGTGGTGTGACATTTTGGCTGAATTCATCGCTTACACATCTTTTGGTAAAATCCAATTTTACTTATTATAAGCAGTACCTAATAGTGACAATTATTTACACCCTGTTTTTGTCAAAACTATATCACTTTGGATTTATGGAATTTGGTAATGGTCAAAATTCCAATATCATCCACATTCAACATTATAGTCCAAACACAAAGTCCTTGGTTCAATAATAACAATTATTATTACCAAAATGCTCTGGCCAGAGGCTTTGAGTTGACCATGATACTAACCTCATATAACTGAGGAGACGAATCATCTCTTGAATAGTGCTTTACTTCCAATACTTCCACTCGATCCAACTACAGTCACTCGATGGAATTCCATACCATGATTTGACTATAATCAAAGCAGAGATTTCATATTGAAGATCCATATTATTCTCAAGTCGAGAGAACTGTGTAAATCAGTCACATCGATATTTTCTGGTTGACCTTGGTTATATTAACCAACAGAAAACTATCGAGTGAGTTGTTCCATAGTTATCCAATAACTATCAGTACGTAACCCCTAAGTGCCCCCAGTAGTCATGAGTAATACACTGCCCACATTTGGAGAGCGTTGTGTACTTTAGTCTCAATGGATACATCTATATCCGGTCTCGATGCATCTTAACTAGGAACATTTAAAATGGTATATTTGTTTTATTGTGATAAATTACTCACGATTACAATACTTTGTAACTATTATCACAAAATGTTCCATTTATGGATTTTTTACTAAATATACTTTTAATTAAATTAATTAATATAACCACATTATATCAAGTATATAATAGAAAGAAACACCTTTATTGTGAACAAGATTATTCAACGAGTTAGGTATATGTAACAAATTACATAATTCCCTTAGGGCATCCCCTAACTCTATCAATCTCCCACTTGCACTTGGGGTCAATTATGGAATCTTATTCCAACTTCTCCAATCGGTTTCTCAAAACCAGTTGGGTCAGTCCCTTTGTGAATGGGTATGCTATTATGTTTCAATTATATACTCTGTCAATCAACTCTATCTAACAGTGACATACTGGTTTATCACGTGGAACAATTCGGAGTATGTCTCTTGACCTCTAGTGAGATTTAAGTTCTATTACGAACCATATCACGACATTGTTATCATATAACAGTGTTATGAGATTCTCAACATTTGGAATCAACTCAGTTATAAATTTGTGACTTATATTTTTGTATACATTATTTTTATTGCGGCAATATTTAAGGCGATGTACTTAGCCTTTTCATTGAATCAGCCACGGTCTTTCATTTGGAACATTTCCAACTTAAAGATTCTTAACTTGAATTTATTATTGACATGCTATACTCAATATTACTTATGAAGTTTGAGTCCGAACACTCCCTAATAAGGATTTTTGTTTCTGTAAAAAATTCTCTAGTATTTCATAAATACACGATAACACTTCAAACAACCATATAGTGATATCAATTTGGCTTTTATATTTTCTTCATGTATCAAATACATAAGCAAATCATGATATCGTAGACAACACAACATGTATGATAATTCCTTTTGCTAATGCAAAGGAATCAATCATACATGTTCTGTATTAAACATTTTAATAAGGTGTCCTTGCATCTCATTTGGGACATTCCCGACATCTTTTATACTTACTATAAAAGTCATCATTTATTAATCCAATGTTGAGTATTAAAACAACTAAGGCTTATTTTAACATAAGTACATCATTAAAATCAACAACGTGTTGTTTATTTTTGTTTAGAAATATCAATGTACATTTTAACGTTCTTTCTTATGAACGCACGCTTCCTCTACACTTTGATTGAAAATCAAACTATTTGATATTTCTATCTTATTCAATCTTGATGCTTATAAAATGATACTTTCGTATCATTTCTTTGATCATATCCAAAGACTCACAAACTCAATATCGCTCCCACTGACATTGAGACATTTTTGGTTAATATGTGTAAACAGCTTACTCTAAATCATTATTTAGAATTTTCTGTTTCAATACATATGTACTAATACACTAGGACTTATCAAGCGATAATTTTGTGAGCAAATCCGGATTGACTTGAAAGTGTTGAACATTGAATCTATTACGCTAATTTCAACAATTGAAATTTGCGATATTATTCTTATCAACATTGCTCATTTAATTCCAACTACATTATTCTTACTCATAAAGACATAGTCGAGGTCGATGGATCATATCCCTTCAGTTACGACCACCAAAATCTATATTTTGATAACGTATTTGGAATTCTTTCGGATTTGCGCATCATACCATATAGAGTCAACACTCTCAATGGTTTAATTAAATAGTCTAGGATTATATATTTTCGACGTTAATAAAAAAACATAGTTTCTCTTCGATGTGTGAGAATATTTATTAGACATTCTAATGCTATATGTTCGTTTAGGTTAGTTAATTTCATTTCATCTCATATAGTCAGTTCAATCCATGGATCGTATCCAATTCCATGTTACTACCAATAATTCATCAAAGAAATTTCTTCACAATGAAGTTGGTATATCTTGAAACAAGAATTGTTTCTCAATTCAATAGAATAGGTATTCATAAACGTTTTATGAATTTCTTTATTTATAAAACTGATTTGGTTTTAGTTTACAAAAATTATGTTCGACACATAAATATGTCATCCAATGACAGTCTTTTCAAAATCCTTTTGGGGAGATTCATACAAGATCCCTTATGAACAATTATTACGTGCAATCTTTCGACTTGCACAACCTACCAGTTCCTTGGCCTAGGATATGTTAGAGTTTCTTATAAACCCTTATCTTGTAAAATTTTATAAACTGTTATTCAAATGAAATAATATTAACCTTATGTAATACCCTTAAGTACATTACCTTATAGAAAGAAACTAACTCAACTTCAGTCACAATTAATTGTACGTTGTTCAACAAAGTTCGATTATTCAATATCGAAGCATCATTATGTATTACATGGAGGAGTAATTTTGAGATTGAATCTTTATTCATTTTAGGTACGTTCACAACATTTTCCAATATACTCACTCATTGATCAAATCTAATCATTTCTATCGCATGTAATATTATTATTTACTTCTGTTTTATATTCTACAAGTTAACCATAAACATACTACATGTGTATCAAATACACATGTCCATGTCTACGATGGTGAATACGGAAAAGTACATGGAACTATTTTGGTATTTATAAAATTATGATTGCATACATCTATATGTATCAATCCGAAGAGTTCATCAACTCTTATGATACTCCCACTAAATGGGTGCATAGCCCTTTATTGTTTGAGATATAATTAACAAGTATCATACGATTCAAAATTATACAATAAAATAATTTCTCAAAACTACGGCTTAGTCTGTAATTCCAAAACAACCATCAATAATATTAGATACTTTCGTATATTCTAATGCATCACTTTTGTTATAAAAAAATTACCACATTATAGTTTTATTTCACAAAGAATATTCATATTGAAATATAGCTATGTCTATTTTTTTCAGTCGATACCGAAAAATAATCATTATTTTATAAATAATGTATGGTAAGTTTTACAGAAACAATTTTCATACTATGATGCAATTAATAAGTGCTATATGGCATGCTCCCACTATTCCACCATTACTATAATAGCGTACTAAATTCGGAGATCCATCATTCACTTAATATAATTTTTTTATTTCATACACTGCAACTATTTATAGTGGAGAGTTCATTGATCAAATATCTTGAGCTCAAAGAAATAAATCTCATAGAAAACAATTTTCTATATGAAAATACATTTCGAAATAGAAATCATATTTCTTATTCCAATATTAAGTATCAATTATTATTATTATAATTTTCATTTCCAATGTTTCTCTATGAAGCAAAAGTGACTATTTGTTCTCTTCATCCTAACTGTACCTTAAATTACATCTATTCTTATACATTCATTTTCCTTACAAATGGTCAAACTATTCAAAAGAAAACCTTACTACAATATCATAACAAACTCTTTACAAAAGCGCATTCGATTATCCTTAACATTTAAGGACATCAAATATGTTGCACTTTACGTAAACCAATCAAAATGACATTTCAACGATCGAGTTCTTATATCTATCTGTAGTTTTTGGTCTTGTGTTATATTAACACAATGTGATCCCTTTTGTAATCAATCAAATTGAATACTTGATCTCGCACTAAGGTTTATTTGGTTTTTCGAATGAACTAATTCCATCGAAATATTATACATTACAAACTTTGACTATTCACCATATAACATTTATATGCAATTGTATATGGATCAAATATCCATAGTCTTGTATTGCTTTTAGAGTTCGAAACTCAAAGAATGCAATACATGGTCTTGACCAAATAAATGCATAAGTGACCAAACCACGAATGTATTCAGTAGTCGTAAAATCAGGCACTTGCATGGGTGTTGAAAAGTTAACATGCAATAGGAATTTAATAGTGGGCAATATATTTCCATTTGTCAACTTTCAATTCAGTTCGTTTGTATATGTTAATTGATAAACATTTTATCAATCATATCAAATGAACAAATTTATCATTGTAGATAATTATAAAATTATTTAGCATATGTTCTTACAATATTAGAAAGGTTATATGTTACCATTTCATTTTCCTAATAAGGCTCCTACTAGTCTTTATGTTTCTCCAAACCCTAAGATGAAACATAGAAGTCTTTCGAATTCACTAGTGGGTGTTAGGACTTGTCTGTCTTGGTATTCTGACCTTGAGTTTGCTCAATAAATCATAGCTCCATAAATGATCGATAACTCCTTACCGGTTGTATCACATACAACTCCTAACCTATTTTTCCTTGTCCTAATCTCATTTCAACCTTAAGTTTGCTCAACAAATCGAAAGAAATTATTCACTCGTACCTACCATATCGTGATGGCCTAAGTATAGTATATATACATTGAGTTTGCTCAACAAATACATATAGTTATCTTACCTTATCTGTTCAATATATTAACAATACTACACATAACATCCCTAGCTTAAGTTTGCTTAACAACTGAGGAGTATGCAAGTAATTTATTAACATATATATGGTAGAGGACAACATTATATTGAAGATTCATAATCTTCAATATATTATATTGAGTGATATCGACTTATGGAATAATGTATTTCTTATGAAATACCCTCGTGATTCAAGTGTCAGACACATCGGAAATCACAGTATACGTACATTTACGTATGTATTTATTCCTTAAGTCTATTTGGGTTTCTTTAATGTTCCACCTTTAGTTTATACACTCATATTATATAAGTTTCATTATTATATAACTTTTACATTTTAATTAACTTATACAATAATCTTATGTATAACATTTTATTAATTAAATCTTATTTAATTAATTTTAATTAGTTAACTCTTTAATTAATTTTAAATTAGTATTCCAATACAACTTTTATATTGGATATATCTATTATAACCTTTATAGTGTATACTATAACCTTTATAGTATAACACATATATCTTATATATGTGTATTTTTTTATTTAATTAATTAACCATTAATTAATTTATTTAATTAAACAATTTTAATTAAATTATATCAATTTCAAGATTTATCTTACACACATGTATACTTATGTTATCTTAACACTTTAAAATAACATAACATATATCAACATATAAAATACATGCATATAAGTATTAATTAATTAACTCATTTAATTATTTTATTTTATTAATCTTATTAATAAATTTTAAATTTTGAAATTAATATTTAAAAAATTTCAAACATTTTGAACTTTTATGTTATATTATAACTTTTTATAATACACATGTTTTTATTTTAAATTTAACTTTTAAATTTAAAATCTTGTCTCAATTTTCAAAACTATTTTGAAAATTAGCCTAAGGCTCAATTAAATTCGGCCTTTTCTATTAGGGGTAACCTTTGGGATTGCTCCACCTTTCAGGCCAGGCTGGTAACCAGGTAGGACACGGTACTTGATTACCAAATTCCAATCTCAGATACCTTTCTAAACACCGTACTTAGTGGGCAAGCTTAATTAGTTATCCCTAACATGACTAATTTAGACCACATAGGCTATTAGGCTTTGATACCATTAAAGGAACCGGGCCAGCCCGTAGTGGAAGAAATGGGTGAATTTCAAAAAATTTACCATTTTGGATCATTAATGGGCCTATGAAGTCTAAATTCATTTAGAACTTTTCTAAGTTTCTTTTAAATAAAATCAATATTTTATTTAATTTATAAATTAAGTTTTACTTTAATTTAATGTGTATGTAAATTAGAGTATATCAAATATACTCTTATATACATATTTATGTGCAATGGAATGAATGTATCAAATACATTCATGTTGTGAAATATAAGTGTATTTGATTTTAGGAATAATTGAAGCCATGGAAGATCTCATATTTTCAGCCATTAGAGAAGGAGAGAACCAGAAAAGTTATAGAAAGAAGGAAACGAAAAATGAGAAACTCAATTGTACGTACAAATGAATTAGAGAATATGATTTATTTGAAAGAAGGAAACATTTCCCGTTCATTAATTAAAAATTCTCTAATTAATTCTCATGATTAACTTTCTCTTTTCACTCCTATTTCTTTACATAGTATGGCTAAAAATTACGTGCCATCAAACGACATAAGATTCGATATATTAACGCATGTAATTATCTTTTATTTAATTAAATGATATCATATATCAATGCGAGCAAATATAACTTTTATAAATGCATTCAAATAATTACAAATAACTCCCAAACATCAAATAAAATAAATAGCAATTAATATTTCTCAAATACTAATTAATTTAATTAATTTACAACTTTTTATAAATTAATTAAATCATGTGGTTTTTCGAAGAATTCATCATTACGGTTGTGTGACTCAAAGGTGTAAATTCAGCCAGCAATTAATATTAAACAATTCAAATATTAATGTTTACACGTCACTTAGCAGGTAGTGTGACATTTTAGCTAAATTCATCGCTTACATATCTTTTGGTAAAATCCAATTTTACTTGTTATAAGCGGTACCAATAGTGAAAATTATTTACACCAATTCTCTTCGTTAAAACTATACACTTTGGATTTATGGAATTTGGTAATGGTCAAAATTCCAATATCATCCACATTCAACTTTATAGTCCAAACACAAAGTCCTTGGTTCAATAATAACAATTATTATTAACCGAAATGCTCTGGCCAGAGTCTTTGACTTTGAGTTGACCTGAGTTGACCATGATACTAACCCCATATAACTAAGGAGACGAATCCTCTCTTGAATAGTGCTTTACTTCCAATACTTCCAGTCGACCCAACTACAGTCACTCGATGGAATGCCATGCCATGATTTGACTATAATCAAAGCCGAGCTTTCATATTGAAGATCCACAGTATTCTCAAGTCGAGAGAACTATGTAAATAAGTCACAACGATATTTTCTGGTTGACCTTAGTTATATTAACCAACAGAAAACTATCGAGTGAGTCATTCCATAGTTATCCAATAACTATCAGTACATAACCCCTAGGTGCCCCCAACAGTGGTGAGTAATACACTGCCCAACATTTGGAGAGTGTTATATAATCTAGTCTCAACGGATACATCGATATCCAGTCTCGATGCATCTTGACTAGGAACATTTAAAATGGTATATTTGTTTTATTGTGATAAATTACTCATGGTTACAATACTTTGTAACTATTATCACAAAATATTCCATTTATGGATTTTCTACTAAATATATTTTTAATTAAATTAATTAATATAACCACATTATATCAAGTATATAATAGAAAGAAACACCTTTATTGTGAACAAGATTGTTCAACGAGTTAAATATATGTAACAAATTACTAATTGCCCCTAGGGCATCCCCTAACTCTATTAGTCGTGTGGGATCTCGAGCGAGTACAGAAAGCTAACCATCACCTCATCATTAGGTAGGAAGCCTATCTCCAACCTACACTCATCGTCCATCCCTATCATCACCAACGGCCTATCACAATTCACCACTACTCCATACCTCTACAGCCAGTCCATTTGTAACAACCCGAAATTTTACTACTTTGATCTACGAATATTTAACTAATTTCAAATATTCAAATAATATGTTTTATAATTAAAATAAAAAACTTTTAAATAATAAATAATGATGGAGAAATAATTTTCCAAATTTGTTTACAAATACATATAATTTGTAGAAAAATCGAAAATGTGACCGAAATTCGTTTTTCGAATTTTTGATTTTTTGTCAGCTAAAAGTTGTCAAAAACATCATGAAATTTTTTATACATATATACACATTTATAATAAGTAGGATACTTATGTATTAGAGTGTGTGTGTGTGTGTATACACTTAAGTTAGTATATAAGCATGATGTAACATATAATCATATTTGAGCAAAGGGAAGGGGGGACAAGACTGTGGGATGAGGTACATGAAGGTGAGGTGGCATGATGATGTAGCAAGAGAATGTGAAGGGTAAAGGACCAAGGGCATTAAGGTAATTTACTTTGTTTCTTGCTTATAAATACCCCTTTCATTTCTTCAAATTTTCTTTCTCTTCCTTCTACCATATCTTTCTCATATCTTTACCATATAGTGGTTTCCTTTTTTGAAACTGTAGAAAATTTCAATGGATATAACTTTTAAGTGTACCAGTTCTTCAAATTTTGAGCTTAGCCATGTCCAAATCTCATTTCTTTCAGACTAATTTTTAGACCCAGATTTTTAAGTTCGAAAATACCTCTTCTTCTTATGACCATATCTCCCTCAAAACAGATCAAAATTGAGTGATTCATTTTTTGAAATTGTAGAGAAAATAATTCAAGAACTTTTCCTCTGATAACTTTTCCAAATTCTGTATGTAACTTGTCCAAAAATTAGTTGGAAGATGATCCATTTTCGGGCTTGATTTTTGTGAAATCGATGATGATGCGAAGTCCCTCCACCTTTCAAGGCCGAGCTCCACCACCCTTGGGCCGTTTGCACCATACCTTGGTCGAACATAAATCCACCATAAGGCCACCAAATCTTCATTTTCAAAGCATGTAGCATGGATCTAGGTCATAGACAAGTTCTAGTGGAAGTTCAGAGTGGTTTGGTAGCTTTTGGGTGAGTATAGCTCACGAATTCATTTAAAAAAATTAAATTTAAATATGATGCTTATTTTGATAATGAAATCATTGTTGATAATTTGTATATCGATGTTAATGTTTACATATATGTTTGACATGATGTTTGGTTCAACTTAGAGATCAAATTTGAAATGTGTGTAGGGATGGAAAGTTATGTTCTTTTCTTGGTTGTGTAAACCATGACATGTATATGTGTCGTGTTTGTATTGTATATGCTAAAGGTTAGCACTTGAGTATGAGGTTATATGTAAAATGAAAAGTTAGTAGTTGGAATTGTAGTTGCGACATCAAAATCCTTTGATTTCAAAAAACTTGTTTTCCTTATTTACTTTTAGAAATGTTTTCATTTAGTTTCAAAATAATTACTTTGTTTTTCTAAATTTTTTTAAAGTAAGTTAAAGTATAAAAACAAGAATTTTGAAGCTAGTCAAAATAAAAGTTAAAGTTTTGAAAACCACTGGTCGTATAGCAATACCCGCTATAAGTGCAGTTCGTGGAAACGAACTATTTTTGAAATCTAAAAGTATTTTCAACTTAAATAGTTTTGAAAAGAATTTTCAAAACATAATATTTTAAGTAATTATAAATAATAATAATAATAATTTATTTATTTAATGATTATTTAATTTATTTATTTGATTAATGTAATTAGTACTTAATCATTAATTAACAGGGTAATTAGCCCTTAAGTGTTAATCAAGGAAGTTAATTATTAATTAGTAATAAATAAAAGGTTAGTTATTATCTAATTTATTATCTAAGGATTGATTGGTATTTAATGATTAATTAATGATTAATTGTAATTTATTTATTAAATAAGGGGTATTATTAATTACTAATTAAGTTAAGATTTAATTAAGTTTTGATTAAGATTAATTTAATTATTAATGAAGGTTTAAATAAATATTTAATAATTAATTAAATATTAATTATTATTTAATTATTTATTTAAAGATTTGCTATTATTTAATTATTTATGTAAAAGATAATTATTCATTTAATAGTTAATTATTATTTAATTATTAATTTAAGGATTAATCATTTTAAATAAAGAGTTAAATATTATTTAATTATAAAATCAAAGTATATTTTTAAATCATTTTTATTTTTGAAGATCGGTTTTGTTTTAAAGTAACTTATTTTTAAGAATATTTTAAATCCAAGGTATTTCTTTGTCGACTATCCTTAAGCAAACCCAATTGAGTATGAAACCCAATGACATCTTTTTTGGAGAATAAATCACCATTCTGCTAATTAACTTGTATTTGACATTTGCTTGGTTAAATAAATCATCATTCTACCATAGATCACCAAGTAGACTATGTTGACATCTATTAGGCAAAATAAAAACCCATTCTGCCATTATATTAATTTAGACATATATTTAGCAAAACAAATGCCCGTCTACTATTTTGGTAACTTGGATGTTTATTTATATGATTCACTATTATTGGCTGAATCCCTTATACATATCTACTTGTTATGTAAATACCTATATTATAACTTGAAAAGTAAACTCGGTTAATTGAGAACCATTGTAGTCACTAAGCTTCGTTCTTATTTTTAAAGTCAATCATACTTTTAATAATGGTTTCAAGTTAAGTAACGATTTTAGTAAAGGTGTTTTAAATAATAATTTTTTTTATCGAAAGGACTTTATTAAATAAGTTTATTAAAGGAGTTTTGTTTTAAATAAGTAATATTTATAATAAAGTTTTACAAATGATTTTGGATATTTATGAAGGAAGTGTTATAAATACTTTGGAGATTTATAAGGAGATATATAAATCGTTTTGATATTTATAAAAGAGTTTTGTAAATTTAACCTGGTGATTTATAAAGAATTTTGTAAATGGGTTTGGAATTTAAGTAAAGGAGATTCATAAATAAAAGAGATTTATTAAGAGGATTTATAAAAGGAAAATTATAAATGAATTTGAGATTGGATTTCCTTTAACTGACCTTCTTAATTCTGGTGGTATGGACATTCGTTCCACGCTTAACACCGAAGGAATATTGTTTGACGTTATCTTTATCTCTAATCTAAATAAAATTTTGTTTTGATCCTTTGTATGATTTGGAAATGAGAAATCTTTCACAAATATTTTGTGAATATACTTAATTATGTTAGTGAGATAAGTATATGAATGTTTTTGACAAACACTTTTGAAAAGAGTTTTAAATAAATAAAAGATTAAGTTTGAGGCTTAGTGGTTGCCATGGTTAATTAAATCTCTTAATTGCTGCTTATTTATTTATTTGATAGTTAAATAACCGACTATCAAACCTGGACCAAAATATAATTCCGGAAATATCTAAGAGAAACACGTGAGTTATACGGAACAGTCATCTTTGATGATGTTGTACTGTACATATAAATCTCATTTTGTTCTCCTAGGACAAATGATACGAAGATCCATCCACTTAAACGGTTAAGGGGTGATCCCTGCTCCTATGTATTATCTAATTATTTCCAAAAAAACTAGGGTTGAGTTTACCGGATGTATCGAATGTTGTTTCGAAGAGACCGAGATCAAATAAGTATAAATTATCCAAAAACCACTTTAATCCAACTCAAGGGTTTCGAACTGAAGACATCTATGTAATCGAAGATGGACCTTTTTATGTGCAAGGGCTACTTGCCACTAATCCTAAGGGTGATTCCAAAATGGATGTAGTGGAAGTTGTGCCTTTGGTTTCGTTCAGACCCAGTACAAACTTTTATGGATGAATGCAGGCATTGTATTGCTGCCAAGAGGGCAATGTTATCATTTCAAGATGGTATGCTAAGAGGAAAGGTAAGAGCATTTCCTCAAGCCTCACAACCCATGAAATGGCTAAAACAGGGCAGATGCAGCATGGCTATGTGGGTCGCTCACATTAGGGTGTGTCATCACCTTTCTAGATTATCGTATTATAGATTTGGTTGCGCATGAGAGCTCTTGATAAAGGTTGGGAACAACCGGGGTGATGACATATTCGGTACCATCAAAATTCAGGGGTAGGCCAATTCTGTGTTGGCAGGGGTGGACCAAGTTCAGGGTCTAATCCTAGGTACATTTTATCTAAAGGTGTACTGTACGGAAGGTAGTCCCTTACTTTGCCATTATTGGAATCCATTCTCCAATAAGCGCCATGCGGACTTGATTGTATACCTATTATGTTGGAATTTAATAATATAACAATTTCGACCATGATTAATATGTATTTGTATTCTAGACATTATCATAATATCGTTGGATTTTCAATTGAAAATGTTTTGGTTATCGTAAGGTAAAACCTGTTTATGTGCGGCGTGGTCTTACGAGATACCTTTGATTTTAAAGGGTCTTACAAGTTATGTAAATAAAATTCCTCATGATTCGAGTTTCTCACACTAGTTTTACTAGACTGGCCCGGACGTTGTTTTCCTATAAAGCTCGGGTCAACCCGAGCATATTTTCTAGATTTAGCTGGACACTTTGGAGCTTTCAGAAGATGAGCTGGAAATTCTAGGATGTATTCATTTCTTTCGTTGTTCTATTTTTCTTTGTTTTGTCTGTATTTATCAGCAATTGTAAGGACAGGCTATTATAACTATCCAGGCTGATAATAGATTAGTGTACTCTGATGTTGTGTATAAATAAAGATGATTTCTTTTTGTAATGATCTTATGTATATTATATATTGCTCGTCTAGATGTGAGATTATGTTCTGTCTTCTTTTTTCTTTACCCCAATGGCCGGCCTTTCGGACACTTAACTGATCGCCAGACGAATATCGAGGATATATTCAATGTCGTCTTTAAGTGTAAGAAAGGCAGATCATTAAACATGGTATCAGAGCTTAGGTTGAGCAAACACCTAGGCTTTGGTGGAGATTACTCATTTGATATAGGGTATGTGAGACCCTAGAATGAGTTTAAGTGTATATATTTAGTGCGTATTTGTTAGTGCTATAAAAAAGTTTTATTTTGTGTTGATTTATCGGTTGAGTGGTTTATGAATTCTGGTCGAGCGTGGGGCACCACGGTGTCGATAGGGGTTTTGTCACTTAAACTAGGCAAATCAACATAGTATCATTTTAAATTGGTAAATGACATAATTTTACCTAGGAATATATTTTATATATAAAGAAATAATTTTCAAAAATAAAGTATAGTTATCTATGATGTGATTGTTGTTAGGTGTTGATAATATTATATTATTATCATTTAGGGTTTGTTTAGCCATGCTTGTCCAATTTTGAACATTTACTATTATCTGATCTATATGTAGTTTTCCTTTTTAAGACCTAGATTGGATAGATAGGAATTGGGAAAAACATTGAAACGAACACATTGTGAATTAAGTTTCATAGTTTGACTATAAGGTATTCATTAATAATGTTGGGTTAAAAGTATTTGATTTTAATAATAGGGTGTTTATTAAGAATAAAGGAAACATATTTTAAAAATGAATATTTTTGGAAATATTTTATATACAGTGATTTATATATTAGGGTTATAAATATGTTTTAATTGAAAGGATTCTTGGAGAATTTAAATCCCGGTGTCTTTGAAATGGATTTCAAATGTTTTTGGAAAAAAGGTAATGATAGTACTGCTAGAAAATACTTTAAAGTATAAATATTTTGAAAGAAATTTGAGAGTAAGATTTTTATTAAGACAGTTTGGGAAATGAGTCTCAATCTATTTTGTGATGATCAGGATAATCTTCTAAGTGACAATCAGATGTTTGCTTAGGCAGATTTGATAGTGCACTTAGTAAATTATTCGCTTTATCATTGTACGATCGAAAACAAGTTAGAATCCGATGAATCCAAAGTAAGTGGATGATAAATATTTTGTTGAAAACTATTTAGTTGGAAATATATAGTATTATTTCAAAACAGGATTTGAGAAGAAGAGTCTTTCATAAATTAACTAGTTCGAGTGGCTCGAAAATGACTAAAAATGGGAAAGGAATGTGTTTGGAGGGTAAACACTTCTCTTGGTAAAAGGGATATATGACACTATTTGGTAGTATACGGTTCCTTGACATCATTTTGGAGTTAATCGAGCTACATTTATATTTTCTAAGTGTTAAAAATAAAGTATCATTTCAAAAAAAATTTGAAATAAAACCTGGGTATTTGGCTCCTAGGTTTCAAAAATAATAAAGTATTTTGACTAAAGAGTGGATTGATAAATGAAGTTTTAAAACCGAATTAACTTAATAAGAAGGATTAACAAAATTGGTTTGATTAAACTATGTCTTTTGATTTTAACACCTAGGGGGTTAAAAATTATTTTATATTATTGGGCCGGCTAATAAACATTTTTACCTAAGAGTTGTCAAAGAAAAAGTAGACTCTAGGACAGAGTTTAGATACCAGCATCCTACTCTTCTTAGCTACTTACCAAACTAAATGGGTAAAGAAGTTATATTGGTCGACCCAGTTTTAAGGTCCAAGTTATTTCGGGCCTACATCTAAATAGAATTATAAGAATCAGATGTTTTGCATATACTCTTAGGATGTAGAGGAGTATTATACAAGTTAATAAATTAAAATGATTTTATGAAAAGGTTTCATAAATAAGTTGTGCCATTTAAAAATGTTTGAACCTAAGCTAATATTATTATAAAATGTTTTCATAAATATTTTAGGAGGGAAAAAGTAATTAGGTAGATTAGAACCTTTAGATTAGTACATAAGTTGTACGTAGATCCTTTGCCTTTCTCATATAGTTATCGATCCAAGACTCTAGTGCATGACATGAGGTATTTTACACCATTCCGGATAAGGATTTATCACTCGATTATTGATGACGAACACTTGATGGGGGTTCGTAGTATGGAACCAAAAGTTTCTATCATAGTATATGGCCATGTAAGGAGAACATAGGTTTCTAATTAAGAAGCCTGGCCAGAGTCCGCACTAGGAACTCGGGTGAGCAATACTAGTTCGGAAGTAAAGTTATGTATTCAAATGAGTGATCAAATCGGATTTTACATAGGAATGATCTATGTACATCATACAGACCGATGAGTAGTGTTATGTCTTCTAGGGTTAGTTGTTTTTGGTTTAGGATTGTGGTAAATTTTTGGGTCGCAATTCTTTTAAGGGGGAGAGTGCAACGACCCGGAATTTTACTGTTTGATTTGCGAATATTTAATTAATTTTAAATATTCAAATAATAGGTTTTATAATTAAAAAAACACTTTTAAATAATAAATAATTATGGTGAAATTGTTTTCCAAATTTGTTTACAAAAATATATAGTTCAAGAAAAATCAAAAATGTGACCGGAATTCATTTTTCGATTTTTTGGCGGCTAAAAGTTGTCGAAAATGTTGTGAAAACTTTTTTTATAAATAAACACATTTATAATAAGTAGGATGCTCATGTATTAGTGTGTGTGTATATATATACTTAAGTCAGTATTCAAGCATGATGTGACATATAACCATATTTGTTTTTTTTAACTTAAAATATAAGATTCCTTAAGTAAATAAGGAAACACAAAGTACATATATCATTTAAAACAAGTTTGCTAGGCAAAGGGATGGGGGGACAAGCTTGTGGGATGAGGTACATAAAGGTGAGGTGGCATGATGATGTGGTAAGAGGAGGTGGAGGGTAAAGGACCAAGGGCATTAAGGTAATTTATTTTGTTTCTTGCTTATAAATACCCTTTTCATTTATTCAATTTTGCCTTCTCTTCCTTTTACCATATCTTTCTCATTTCTTAACCAAATTTGGTTTTATTTTTGTAAAACCATAGAATATTTCAGTGGTAACAACTTTCATGTGTACCCATTCTTCAAATTTTGAGCTTAACCATATCCAAATCTCATTTCTTTTAGACTCATTTTCGGACCCAGATTTTCAAGTTCAAAAATATCTCTTCTTCATTTGACTATATCTCCATCAAAACAGATCCAAATTGAGTGATTCATTTTTCGAAATTGTAGGGAAAAGAATTTTAAAGAACTTCCCCTTTGATAATGTTTCCAAATTCTTTGAGTAACCTTTCCAAAAATTAGTTGGAAGATGACCCATTTTCGGGTTTGATTTTTGTGAATTCGATGATGATCTGAAGTCCCTCCACCTTTCAAGGCCATGCTACACCACCCTTGGGCCATGTGCACCATACCTTGGCCGAACCATAAATCCACCAAATCTTCATTTTCAATGCATATAGCATGGAGCTAGGTCATAGACAAGTTCTAGTTGAAGTTCCGGGTGGTTTGGTAGCTTTTGGGTGAGTATAGCTCCCAAACTCATTTAAAAGTTTTAACTTTAAATATGATGCTTACTTTGATAATGAAATCATTGTTGATGATTTGTATATTGGTCTTGATTAAAATGTTTACATATATGTTTGATGTGATGTTTGGTTCGACTTAGATATCAAAGTTGAAATGTGCGTATGGATGGAAATTTATTCTTTGCTTGGTTATGTAAACCATGACATGTATATGTGTTGTGTTTGTATTGTATATGCTAAAGGTTAGCACTTGAGTATGAGGTTGTGTGTCAAATGAAAAGTTAGTATTTGGAATCGTAGTTGCGACATAGAAATCCTTTGATTTTCAAAAACTTGTTTTTCTTACTTTTAGAAAAAAATTTCGTTTAGTTTCAAAAACTTTACTTTGTTTTTATAAAAACTTTTTCTAAGTTTATAAAGTAACTTAAAGTATAAAAACAAGAATTTTGAAGTTAGTAAAAATACAAGTTCAAGTTTTGAAAACCACTGGTCGTACAGCGATAGCTGCTATAAGTGCAGTTCATGGAAACGAACTATTTTTGAAATCTAAAAGTGTTTTCAACTTGAATATTTTTGAAAAGAGTTTTCAAAACATACATTTTCAGTAATTATAAGTAATAATTATTTATTTATTTAATGATTAATTTATTAATTTATTTAATTAATGTAATTAGTACTTAATCATTGATTAATAGGGTAATTAGCCCTTAAGTGTTAATCAAGGAAGTTAATTATTAATTAGTAATAGATAAAAGGTTAATTATTATCTAATTTATTATTTAAGGATTTATTAGTATTTAATTATTAATTAATGATTAATTGTTATTTATTTATTAAATAAAGGGTTTTACTAATTACTAATTAAGTTAAGACTTAATTAAGTTTTGATTAAGATTAATTTAATTATTTATGAAGGTTTAAATAATTATTTAATAATTAATTAAAGATTAGTTATGGTTTAATTATTTATTTAAAGATTAAATCTTATTTAGTTATTTATGTGAAAGATAACTATTACTTAATTATTTATTTAATAGTAATTATGATTTAACTATTATTTAAGGATTAATCATTTTAAATAAAGAGTTTAAATATTATTTAATTATTAAATCAAAGTTTTAAGTTCAAAACCATTTCATTTCTGAAGATCGGTTTTGTTTTAAAGTAACCTTTTTAAGAATATTTTAAATCCAAGGAATTTCTTTGTCGACTATCCTTGAGGAAACCCAATTGAATATGAAACCCAATGAAATCTGTTTAGTAGAATAAATCACCATTCTACTAATTAACTTGTATTTAACATCTATTTGGTAGAATAAATCACCGTTCTACCATAGTTCACCAAGTAGATTATGTTGACATGTATTAGGCAAAATAAAAACTCATTCTACCATTAAATTAACTTAGACATGTGTCTAGCAGAACAAATTCTTGTTTGCTATTTTGGTAACTTGGACATTTTGTTATATGATTGATTGCTATTGGCCGATTCCCTTATACATATCTGCTTGTTATGTAAATACCCACGTTATAAATTGAAAAGTAAACTCAGTTAAATGAAAACCATTATGGTCACTAAGCTTCTTTCTGAATTTTAAGGTCAATCATACTTTTAATAATGGTTTCAAGTTAATTAACGATTTTAGTAAAAGTGTTTTAAATAATCATTTTGTTTATCAAAAGGACTTTATTAAATGAGTTTATTAAAGGAGTTTTGTTTTAAATAAGGAATATTTATAAGAAATTTTTACAAATGATTTTCGATATTTATAAAGGAAGTGTTATAAATAATTTTGGAGATTTATAAAGAGATATATAACTGGTTTGATATTTATAGAAGTGTTTTATAAGTTTAACTTGGTGATTTATAAAGAGTTTTGTAAATGGGTTTGGTATTTAAGTAAATAAGATTCATAAATAAAAGAGATTTATTAAGAGGATTGATAGAAGGAAATTTATAAAAGAATTTGAGATTGGATTTCTTTTAACCGACCTCCTTAATTCTGGTGGTATGGACATTCGTTCCACACTTAACACTGAAGGAATATTGTTTGAGGTTATCTTTATAGCAGCCCCCGATCCTGCCCCCCTCAATTCTAGAAACAGAGTTCCTAGCAGCATTCCTCGTTAGCCAGCTCATTCTTATAAGTTGTAATAAGAATGATCAGTCTATCTAAAAGGAATAAGTAGTGTCCATCAATGCAATGCCACTTATATACTGTACACACACACACACACTACTATACAGTTTCAGAAACCTATGACAGGTACGCTCTCTCATATATCACTCGATCCATTCTAAGGCAATAACTCCTTCCTCGTCTCTAATGGATCCACGTATCAAGTTAGGTCGTCTGTGTAACCTAAGCTCTGATACCAAATGTAACGATCATCGTACACCTTCGGTAACTAATGTACCATTATAGAGCACTGTGGAGGTACCGGGCCAATGCAGGACAGTGGCCAAGGGTGTAAAGTAATTAAAATCCAAGCATAGAACCTGTAGAACATCTCACAATGCACACATAAAATATAATAGAATAACATAGATGTAAAAATAGATGAGACAGTGATATAATCAAATGAACCTTAAATAAGAACATCATAGTGCATCGGGTTTAAGGCGACACAAAAATAAAAATAAAGAGTTTATACATCCCAAATCTCCAAAATAAACTATATAACTATATCTCAAAATACAAGTACTAACATGGCTCCACAATACTATACAGTGGAATATAAGTGATAGTAAGCTCAGAATATAAATATATGAAAGCACAGCCTCCTGCTCGTACTCCACAGCTCCATGCGCTATCTAGACCTGCTATCCTTAATCCACTCATTTAAGAGTACTCTGGATAATAAGAAGCAAAGCATAATACCTCGGGTTAGATAATAGTCTAGTGTGAGTGATACATCATCTCAAAAATATTATAAATAAGGTATATAGTAAATAGGAATACATGGTATAAAGAACCATACCGGACTTGTTCCTACATCTAAAGTGTTAGCACATAAAAGCTGATATATGCTAATCTACGATCACAATAATATAAGTGTACTAAGTCGAAGTATAATGTCTACTATCTAGGTATGCGGACGAAATTACATGCATTGTGTGACACCCTAAGGTGATAAACAACCATAGCAAACATAGTATCCATCAAACGTTCCTTACCATCACTCATGTGCGTTGGATATATGATAACTCTTATGGCACAATCTCAAACCACAGACCCAATTAAAATCCCAGCTCCATTGGTGCTTGAATCATGCCATTCTAAAAGGCTAGGAACTAGGCCCACAATCGCAAAGCCCATAGTAATCTATTATCACAAGTTCCAGACACCATCGCAAATCCCACAGTAATCTATTATCACAAGTTCCAGACACAATCGCAAATCCAGGTGGGCGTCCCCACATACCCATTCTTTACGAGCATACTGGAAGCCTCCGAATTATTGATGTTCTCTTTGCATGCGTCTCCTCAATGGAACTCAATCGTTGTTCCATCACGGCTATTTCCATGGTAGGACACAACCGCTAATCCCACTCGCAAGCCCCCATTATTGAGCTTGCCCTTGTAGATCACCATCACTTAACAACCTGCATGTCGAAAATGTCCAAAATCAGTGCTATACAACATCGCATGACTTTCAAATACTACAAAAGACTGATTGTTAGGGTAAAGTTTGAAAACATACCAAACCAAGACATCGATAGGATCTCACTACGGACTGATAACATATAATATACTAATTATACATGAACATAAGAGGATGATAATATATAAGAGACCGCACTAGCGAAAGCAACTGATACATAAATATCTGTATAGAAAGTCAGAATACATCAACTCCCAACAATAAGGAGTCTAGAATAAAATATCTGATACATCAAGTCTCGTATATAAGTACACATCTTCCATATACTACTACAATATCAAGTATATACGAAGTATCGATGTTTCCTCTATAAAATGCTCCAGCTATGCTGAAAGCGTTTCTCCAAAAGCACCTGACCCCCAAACTACTCAATCAAGTACCCGAGAGTTGCCACGACATAAATAGATAGAGAAAAACGCGGGTCAGACATAAAGCCTAGTGCAAGGGGAACTATCTTGAAATACTATATATAAAAACAATATACAAATATATAGGAACTCTTAAGGCACAACCGGTTCTCTCCATAATTGTGGCTCAGGGGTAATCCAAACTGTCCATCAACAAGTAAAGTAAATCTATTTGAAAGATAGAAAATCATCCCATAACTTGATCTTTTCCTCTAATCAACGAGTCAAATCAATATGATGTGACTGAAACGTAACAATATACTATCATAAAGGTAACCTAACATCCAAAAGTAGGGTGATCATATTAAAAGTCTTTCGTGATGTACATAATGATAATAAATGTAGCAATAACACTATTAGCCAACTAATAACACATATAACATAACAATGAAAAACAATCGAAGAATACAAATCTATACCCATCATTACTGATGGGTAAAGTCTACTACAAACATCTATCATGATCCAATGTTTCCCTTCGAGAGTTCAAGATAAATAGAGTCAGTATCTAATCATACCATAGACCTTGAGCCACATCTTGAATAATGGGTCTTGTGTAGATCTTACTGTACCACTGTAATGAGCTTTGGTGATATATGATCTACTCTAAAATACTTGAAACCTATTCCCAAGATAGAGTTAGTACCAAAATGTATCATAGACCCCAAGCCACATCCTGAATGATTGGCCTTGTGTAGATCTCATTATACCCCTATAATGAGCTTTGGTGATATATGGTCTACTCTAAATACTTGAGGCCTTTGCGGATCATACCATACCCCTATATTGACTACTCTAAATACAAAGGAACACTAACGCTGTATACATATATGCACACGTCAATTATAACATAATGTAATTAAATATGTTAAGTCTAAGGTCAACGCCAAGGGCATAGACTAACTCCACTTAACTATAGATGCTCACTAAATGTGACCGTGTAACCAATTATTACATTGATATCATATTTAATCATTGTTGAACGCACATGTATCAATACACATTGCATTCAAGTTTTGAGCTTCGCCTTGCATCCCACTTTCTCAAGTAGTCTGATGCATTCCCGAAGCCATGTTGAAGATTCGCGCAATCCCGCATCTGAAACTAGGGGAAAATCCCTAATAAAACAACACATGGCCCGGGCTTACTGCTTATAGCCAACACTACCGGTGGACCGGTGGTCCACCACCCATCGACCGGTGGTTTCCTTTCCTGGGCAATAAGCCTAGGTCATGTACCGTTCGAGTCGCATGTTTGACCCTCGCCCTCTCCGTTGCTTCACCCGATGAGTCATCTAGCTCCCTAGTCTACCTTCGTCTCATCGAACCTCCTCCGGAGTCCATTGGCTGATACCATGGAAGTGGTTTCTTAAGTATTTGAAAAGGGATTTCGATAGGAAAACCTGCTCTTTTATGTTTAGAGTTCCGCTAGGTGATTCTTTCGACCTGGCCTCCTCTAACACGCCAAAACAAACACAATCGACATTCTAGCTTCACATGATGCTCATACGTGTGTCAATATACTTACTTGTGCATGCATATGCACACATGTATACACAAACATGTAAAAACTTCACAAATCATGTTTCGTACTTCACTGCAGCGACTATTCGGCCCAGTATACTCTTATGTAACTTAGCGCACATAATAGTCTACGTGGAATGCTCGCAACATGCTTATATATAAATGAATTTACATACATCCATATATACTTACATACACACAAATACACACATTCATCAAATAACATACACAATAATTCTAACTACCATACACAAATTGTTTTGATTGTTATATATCTTCATATAAAAATATATGTATACTTGCCCATACTCATATACATACACGTATATTTAAATGAGTAATTCATTTATTATTGAATCAAATCTTACTTTTATTTACTAAGTATTTTCAGTAAAAGTCTAATATGATTTCATATTTTATAAAATCTTCCAACCATTTTATAAAATATATTATTAGCTTATAAATTACTTTTAAGCATTTGAATACTTAATTTCTTCATTGAAATTAAGTATACATCATATTTCTATTTTATAAAATCTCATTTCCATTTTGTAAAATCTATACTTCATTTATCAAATCATATAACCATTTTACAAATAACAATTAAGCTTCATTTATACTATTTTATATAATACCATTTTATAAAATAACTCTTTTACTTATAAAAACCATTTCTCGACTCAAATAATATTTATAAGTAAACTATTCGTTAATGAAGATCATTTCTTTATTTTGAAATAATATTCGCAAGTGCTAATTAAGATCCATTAACCCTCTAATCACTTTAATAAAAAGTGTAGAGTTCAAAACTCACTTAATTACTTTACTAACTTTTTCAAAACCATTTAAATTAGTTTCATTTTTACTAACTAATGACATGCACTTAATTAGCACATGTAATTAGTCTCTAATCCATCATAACATCACATATAATCATTTAATTAACCCAAAATCAAATTCTTAGCTTACTAACTATTTTCAGATATAATTATTATGGTCCTAAACAAATAGTGAGTGAATATAACATGTTTATAACATGAATACAAGTCTAAATCAATCCCTGCAATCAACAAATCATTTCATATAATTCCATATTATTCAATAAACGAAAATATAAAGATTAACACATAAATATATATATATATATATATATATATATATATATGGAGAATCATTCCACTCACCATGCTTTCTCATAAACCAGGTTCTAGTTATAAAAACCTAACTCCATGCTTCTTTGAAATCCAAGATGAAACTCCAACTCTGAGTCAACCTAATTGCTTTGCGGGTTTTCTGGAGAATTGGATGAGAGGTATTATGGTTATTTTATTAGGATTTATTGGAATTTATTTAGGCATGGTTTGGCTAATCTAGGGCAAGGTGATTAAGAGGAAAGTAGGAGAAGATTAAAGGAGGAAGGAGAGGATGAAACGTGAAATGAAAAATTGAATGAGAATTATGAATAGGGTTAGCTACTTATAGGCTAGGAAATGGGGCTTAGATCGGATTAATCTCATCCACTCAAAAATCACTATTCTGTCTAAAAACTCATCGACTCTAAACATAGTAAAGTTTATACTCATTTTAATCGCATCAAAAAAGAAAACTCAACTATGGATATTTCGAGTCCCAATTTGCTCATATGTAAAAGTCGAGTATCGGGAGCATTCGTTACTTAACAATTAAATATTTAAATTAAATATTTAAATATTCAATCGATACAATCGCTGGATGATACATTCCCTCTTCCTTAAAAGAATTTCTTCATAGAAATTTCTATGAGTATGAGGAAGTAATAGGACTGGCCAAAATTTCTGAATATCAATTTCAGAAAAATTTCGTAGTACTTTCCCTTATGCTATCAGCATTATGGAAACTCCCAAATTAAAATGCATTACAAAACTAGGAAATATGCGATAATCTACATTATCCCATATTTCCCAAAAAATGCATACCTCTTTTTAAAAAAGCTTCTCACCATTTAAATGCCAATCAAAGTATATGAGCATTTAAATGGCTATACTTCAGCTCCTAAGTACTTAGTTATACTGTACAAAGAGGATTAAACACAATCGCAACATTATATCATGAGTTTAAGTATGCTAAATCATATATGGCAATCATCTTAGATAAATATGCCATATCAAACTAGGAAAAATGCATTTCAAATAAATATGTTTACAGTGAACTACACCAAAAGCACATCCAATACAACAAGTATCAATAATAATCGTGTCATTAACAATTATGCAATAAGCATCTCTATTGCAATAGCATGATATTAAAACATGTACAATCAAGCATAGTAATTGATACAACCGCAATCATACATGACTATTAATTAAAGAGTAAGCACAAATGAGTCGGTATCTAAATATACCATTGACTCCAAGTCATATCAAAAGGCAATAGACTCGTATAAATCTCACCTCGACCCTTAATGGCCATGGATAACATGTGATTTATTTTAGGTAGTTATCATTATCTCTCTCCAAACGTACTTTAATTATGAAATTATAACTAACATTCAAGTAATTAAACATGCAAAAACAAGAAATAATCTGTCAATAACAACCAATAACGATAAATAACAAGCAACCATTGAACAATAGCAAACAACAACAAACAACAAACAATCAACAAGCAATAATAGGCAACAAGCAAGTATAACTAGCATATAAACTACCAAACATGCAAACAAGCAACAAAATCAACAACAATCAAAATTAGTCAATAACAAAATCAAACAATAACAAACAACATCAAACGGTAACAAGCAAACATGATCAATCATCAACAATCAAAAATAAGTAATCAACGTACAATTAACATACAAATAACCATTCAACAAGCAACAAAGAGCATACAAAGAGAATGGAAAATTCAAGAAGAGTCTATACAGACACGCACGGTAACCCATCAATAGTCAAACGTGCATGTCAAACTATAAACCCCAATGAGTCTGCATGACATCAAGAAGGAACAAAGCCCCTAAGTGGTGTAACCCCATTTATGAATACTATACATGAAAGAATATTACACCACCCGCTATGCCAAGAAAAAATTATATGATATGCAGGATCATCGAGTCTTAGACTCTCGACTAAATTCTACAATATAATCCTTAACTTTCCTTTTCTTCCAAATAGAACTCATTCCCCAAAAGAGAAAATTCTACTAATTAGATTATCATTAAACTATGATCTATTAATGTTTAGGTTTGCAGGGGTTCAGACTCATCTCAACTGCACTTGTAATAAGGATAATATACTAAGTGGACTATGACACTCGCCTAGGCAAGTATCATCTCGTCACTTGGAAGATTATCCAAATCTTTATAAAACTAGTCAAGAAACCCTTCCTTGAACTATCCCAAATGACATTAACTATGCTATACTAAAATTTACAATGACTAAAGATTATCCAAAGTGATACGATGTCTGATTTAATCCCTTTGTTTTCATGCAAGATTCCTTTATTAAATTAGGGTCAGGCACTTGACTCTCCTCCTATGAACTTCGATTCAGTTCCTTGATCCACCTACTAAAATCCTCTTACATGAGTAAGACCATGCTTTAGAAATCTCTCAATCATCCCAAGAATCCGACTCAAGTGCTCGCCTATCAGAATCAATTTGAAAACCCATTCCTAACCGATGCAAATGACCTAGAAACTATCGGCTTAAACTAGGGGTTAAGAATGACACGTGAATGGACCAATATTTAAAAAATATCCCTTTCGGTGCATGGGATTACTCCTATTCCCAAAGGTACATTTCTAACACGAATGACTCTAGGCAAGCGTCTATAAGTCATCCGCTTGGTGTTTGCTCATTATCGGGCATCCATCGAACCCTACTTGGATACAAATCTAAGTCACACTTCATCGGCCAACCCCACTCAACTCGAATGCTCGTGCATCGAGTCTGAAAAAATAACACTATAGTCATTTTACCTCAGTTTTTCAACTAAGGTTACTCATACATGGTTTATCTTTACTGAAGAATCTATTTACTATGAAAGGTGTCAAGTTTAGCCTATTTATCGAGTAACTAGCAATAGATGAATGCGCCGCTCAAGTATGGGAAAGAACAAAAGTGAGTACCAAAAAATAGAGCATACTCACAACATAAGCTCCTTTCATTTCTCCTGAGCCGTAATGCCTATAAGGCATAAGCCATCATCACTTGCTTGCCCTTCGGAATGTAGGATAGTCCTTCTTCAAGTGATCAAGATAATCGCAATTGAAGCACTCATGCTTCATTTAGCTGGATGAAATTTCATAGAGAAATGCCCACATATGTGATAGAGTGACATACTAGGTTAGCTTTCTTCTTCGTATAAGCTTGATCTCCCTTGCATTATGGTCTTTGCGCCTCAGTTGGAACTTCGGGTTGCTCACCACTTTTTCTACCTCAAATGGCATCTCGTGGGTGCTCTCCTAGAGGAGAACCATCCTAACGAGACTTTAAAAGGTGTCCCCTAACAAGGATAAGACTAAGCAATATCCCTAACTGATGCATTAAGACCTAAGGAAAATTCTTTCACTAACAAGCTACCTATACAAGATGGATAGAATGCTCAAGCCACACATCCTTTTCGATCTTAGAAATGAACTGAGAACCAAAGCGACGCCTGAATTCATTCCAAGCCATAGGCCTACTCATGTCTTACCCAGCCATAGTCTCTCCTCTTCTAATGCCGAGAAGCAATCTTCCCACGAAAAAATTCCCTAGACCTTAATAGATGGAAGCCCTCTCATGCACATGTCAAAGGCCGTGTCTCAACAACAATCTCAGGACTTAGATATGGCTTCCCTCCAAGGATAAGGAAATCCCTGCATAGCTTCAAAGAGTCTAAAGCTGGTGGAGCTAGAAATACTAGTGCCCTAAGGGCCACACCACCTCTAACGCCAACCGCATCAGCTGGAAATGTTCACAAGTGGTAGAACATTTCTTGCGGTAGCTAAATAGTCTTTGAACTAATTAGGCATCACATATTACTTATCCGTAGTCGCTCATGTACGTGATCTGCCCATATTGATAGCTTGACGCAGATACCTTAGCAACTAGCGATAGAAACAATTCAAAGTCAAGAAGACAAGTGGTGTATATAATGTAATATAAAAGAAAAATACAAGTACGCTCTCTCAATGTATCTCCTTTTACCAGGTTGATTAACTCAAACTAGTTTACTTGGTTCGAGTGTTGAGACTAAGCTTTGGTACCAAGTGTAACAACCTGCCCTTCGTAAATGTCAAAAAATCAACGCCATACAATATCACCTGACTTTTAAATAGTACAAAAAACAGATTGTCGGGGTAAGGTTATAACAAAATACCAAACTAAGACATCGGTAGGATCTTATTACGAAATGATAACATATAATATACTGAATAAACATGAACAGAACAAGATGATAATATATAAGAGACCATACGCTGGAAGCAACCGATACATAAATATCAGTACAAAAAGTCAGAATACAACAACTCCCAACAATAAGGGGTTCTAGATAAAATATTTGATACATCAAGTCTCATATATAAATACATGCATGTAATGTACTACTACAATATCAAGTGTATACGAAGTATCGACGTCACCACTATAAAATACTCCAACTGCCCTGAAAGCGTATCCCCAAAAGAACCTGACTCCTAAACTACTCAATCGAGTACATGAGAATTGTTATGACATAAACAGATGGGGACAAAAAGCGGGTCAGGCATAGAGCCTGGTTTGAGGGAAACTATCATAAAGTACTATATATTAAAACTATATACAAATATACAGGAACCACTAATCCACAGCCGGTCCTCTTCACAATGGTGGCTCAGGGTTAATCCGAAATGTCCATAAAGAAGTAAAATAAATCTATCAAAAAGATAGAAAATCGTACCATACCTTGCTCTTCTCCTATAATCAACTAGTAAACACAACCAATACGATTTGACTGAAACGTAACAACGTACTATGATAAAGGTAACCCAACATCCAAAAGTAGGGTGATCGTAATATAAGTATATCGTGATGTACATAATGATAATAAATGCAGTAATAACATCAACAACCAACTAATAACACATACATCATAAAAATGAAAAATAATCATACAAATCAATACCCATCATTATTGATGGGCGAAGTCTACTACAGACATGTATCATGATCCAATGATTCCCTTCGATAGTTTAAGATAAATAAAGTCAGTACCTAATCATACCATAGACCCTGAGCCACATCCTGAATCATAGTTCTTGGGTAGATCTCACTGTACCCCTATAATGAGCTTTAGTGGTATATGATCTACTCTAAATACTTAAAACTTATTCCCATAATAGATAGAGTCAGTACCTGAATGTACTATATACCCCAAGCCACATCCTGAATGATGGTTCTCGTGTAGATCTCACTATACCCCTATAATGAGCTTTGGTGATATATGATCTACTCTAAATATTTAGGACCTTTGCCGATCACACCGTACCCCTATAACGAGCTTTGGTGTTATTTGATCCCATAGTAGATGATTGTCACCATCCCCCTAGGACATCGTGGATTTCTTGACAACTCATATAGATATATGCACACATAAATTATAACATTACGTAACCAAATATGTCTATCCGAAGGTCAAAGCCAAGGGGCATGAACTAACTCTACACGCCTACCTAATATGGCCATGTAACCAATCATTATATTGATATTGGATTCACTCATCATTGACCGCACATGTATCAATACACATTACATCCAAATCATGAGCTTGGTCTTGCACCCACTTTCTTGAGTAGTCTGAGCCTTTCTGAAGCCATGCTAAAGGTTCGTGCAAGCCCGCATCCGAAACCAGGGGAAAATCCCCAATAAACCATCACTGGGCTGGGCTTACTACCCAGAGCCAAGCACTACCGATGGACCGGTAGTACACTACCGGTCGACTGATAGTTGCCTTTCCTGGTCAATAACCCCAGGTCAAGTAGACTCTGAGTCGTCGATTCGACCCTCACCTTCTCCGTTACTTCGCTCGATGAGTCCGATAGCTCTCGTAGTTTGCCTTCGACCTCCTTCGGAGTCCATTGGTTGATACAATAAAAGTGGTTTCTTAAGTAAGTGATTTCTATAGGAAAAACTGCTCTTTACCTTTATAGTTCCGTGGGGCGATTCTTTCGACCTAGCCTCCTCTAATACGCCAAAATGGACACAATCGACATTCCAGCTTCATGTGATGCTCACATGTGTGTTAATGCACTTACTTGTGCACACATATGCACATACATATACACAAACATGTAAAAATTTCATAAGTCACGTTTCAGACTTTACCGAAGTGATTACTCGGCCTGGTATACATGAAATGCCCACAACGTGCTTATATACAATTGTATTTACACACATCCATATATACTAACATACACATAGATACATACATTCATCAAACAACATACACAACAATTCTAACTAACATACACAAATTGTTTTGATTGTTTTATATCTTCAAATAAACGTATACTTGCCCATATTGATATACGTATACGTATATATAAATGAGTAATTCATTTATTACCTAATCAAATCTTACTTTTATTTACTAAATGTTTTTAATAAAAGTCTAGTATGATTTCATATTATTTTATAAAATCTTACAACCATTTTATAAAATATATTATTAGCTTATAAATCACTTTAAAGCATTTGAATACTTGATTGCTCCATTAAAATTAAATATACATCATATTTCTATTGTATAAAATCTCATTTTCATTTTATAAAATCTATACTTCATTTATAAAACCATAAACTATTTTATAAATACCAATTAAGCTTCATTTATACTATTTTATGGAATACCATTTTATAAAATAACTCTTTTACTTATAAAAACCATTTCTTGACTTAAATAATATTTATAAGTAAACTTTAGTTAATAAAGATCATTTCTTTATTTTTAACTAATATTCACAAGTGCTAATTATGCCCCATTAACCCTTTAATCACTTTAATAATAAGTGTAGAGTTCATAATTCACTTGGTTAGCTTACTAACTTTTCAAAACCATTTAAATTAGTTTTATTATTACTAACTAATGACATGTTAATTATCACATGTAATTAGTCTCTAATCTATCACAACATCACATATAATCATTAAATTAACCCACAATCAAATTCTTGGATTACTAACTATTTTCAAATATAGCTATTTAGGTCGTAAGCAAATAATGAGTTAAGGTTTATAACATGTATACAAGTCTAAATTAATCCATGCAATCAATAAATCACTTCATATAATTCAATATTAATCAATAAACGAAAATATGAAGATTAACACATAAATATATATGGAGAATCATCCCACACACCTTACTTTCTCTTAAACCAAGCTCTAATTACAAAAATCCAACTCCATGCTCTCTTGAAATCCAAGATGAAACTCCAAACTCCGAGTCAAGGAAATTCCTTCGTGGGTTTTGTGGAGAATTGGGTAAAAAGAATTATGGTTATTTTATCAGAGTTTATTGGAATTTATTTGGGCATCGTTTAGCTTATCTAGGGCAAGGTGATCAAGAGGGAATTAGGAGAAGATTGAAGGATGAGAGAGAGAATGAAACGTGAAATGATAAATGGAATGAAAATTATAAAGAGGGTTAGCCACTTATAGGCTTGGAAATGGGGCTTAGACCAAATTAATCTCATCCACTCAAAAATCATCATTCACTTCAAAAACTCATGGACTCCAAACATATTCATGTTTATACTCATTTTGATCACATCGTAGAAGCAAACTCAACTACGGGTGCTACGAGTCCCAATTCACTCGATCGTAAAAGACAAGCGTAAGGGGTGTTCTATTACTTAACGATTAAATATTTAAACTAATTATTTAAATATTCGATCAGTACAATTGCATGTTGTTACAGTCATGATTCCAATCATTAAGTCGTCATCGCTGAACATCTGTAGACACCCATCGTAAGTCATAAAGCCATCGTACCAAGTATCCTTCCTTGTTCGATACTTTGGTATAGCTCCACCGGATAGAAAAGTATGTCCGATCTCCTATGGCATCACTGGACAAAAAATGTTGTCCGTTACCCAATGATGCCACCGGACAACAAATGTTGTTCGGTTCTCCCTTGCCACTACCGGACATCAAATGATGTCTGGTCCCCCATGTCATCACCTGACAGTAAATGCAGTCTAGTCTCCCATGACACCAACGGACATCAAATGATGTACGGTCTTTCTCCAAAGCCAGACCAACCTTACCCCAAGCCAACTCCATCCAAGCTCGAAGTCTAAGCTGAGCTAATCACTGCCTAACCAAACCTACCGAGCCCATCCTAGCACCGAGCAGACCTCCCTCGAGCCAAAGTGCTATAGAAACTCCCGCTTTCATTTTCACATTGACTTCACCACTACGCTCCATCCTTTTTCCCATGTGCCTTCCACATGCATCAATACGACTCCTGACATCCCCGAGTCCATCCGCCGAAGTCCGATTTCATGGTTCCTAACACTAAGTTGCTCCGATGAGCGTTTTCAACCATACAAGCATACAAACGGACACCCTATGTAACCAACAACATTCAAATATGCAAATCACATGACCAATCATTGCTAATCATTCAATAATATGTCTCTAATATAGCCTAACACATAACAAGATAGCCATACATCAAATTAACAACTTTAAATCATTTGAAATTCGTTTTCACTTCAGGTTTGATATTAAAACAGTCCTGAACATAATTTTGACTTTAAAGATGAATTTAAAACATGCCAATACACACACTACACATGCACATTCTCATATATAATAAGGTAAGAGATGATAAATTACTAAGCAAAACCTCCAAAATTCAAGTTTTGCACACAATTCGAGGCAAAATCGGAGAATCAATAGCAAAGACCTTATTTTACGTCCCCAAAATTGTAGATTTGAAAACCTTTAATGAATCTCCTTGCTAATCTACCCCTAATCTATGATTTAGACTTAATTTGGAGGAGAAAAGAAATGGTTTTGGACGGAGGGTGGATAAATGGGAGCTTAGATCTATTTGAGAAGAGGTAAAAGTGATTTGGGGATGATTTGTAACGACCTGTATTTCTAACGATCGGATATTTAAATAATTGATTTAAATATTTAATCATTAGTTAAATGAAGGCCCAAAAATATGATTTTTCCCATATGGCTAAACCAGGACTTGAGACCACTTCCATTGAGTTCGGACTGACATTGAGAATTAAAATGAGAATAAGGATCGCTATATTTGGAGATTAGACGACCCGATGGCCAAAACAATCTCGAAATGCATGAAATTAGCATCATAGGGTGCGGTCTCAGATGGCGACAAAACTTATACCATTGGATTTGGAAAAATGAGGTGATATACGCAGATGAGTTTTGGGATGATCAGACGTGCCATGTGATCGTATGGGCTCGAAACGTACGACCATTTATTTGAGAATTTAAATAAAAGGAATAAAATATTATTATTTATATCCCTAAATTATATCTCTCCCTCTAATTCATTTTCACCTATTGTATTATCCAAAATCATGGCCGCTCCTCATATTTTACTTCAAAAAATAAATTCGACCAATTTGCTCAACGATAAATTGCGAAACCGAATCCCTTGAGATCGTATTGATGAGAGCTTCACATTCACCTTGGCAGAATTTAGATCGACATTGAATGGCTGAGATTGACCCATTCTTGTCGATATTAGGTTTGATTTTTCTTGGGATTTAGGAGAAGATAGCGGATCTGGGAGTGGCGTTGTGATTCTTATGCGATGGGGAGTAGATGGCATCGATTTTTGGATGAACGGTGAAGAAATGGGAGTCACAATTTTCACATACATGGAGGCGCCAGGTTAGGTGGTTTTGGTATAGACAGGTCGAGCATTTGAAGAGAAGCGCATTGGCGTAAATGGCACTCGATTCCGTGGATCATAGCTCCGTATCTGTGCAAATCTGTGCTAGAGTGGGTTTGGTGTCTCTTTGCACATCGAGGAAGAAGAAGAATCATGAGGGGGAGGTAATTAGTTAATTAAGTGTTTAATTAATTATCGAATTAATCTCCTTTCTTATATTGGCCATATTTATTGCATACGAGGTCCGTTTTGGATGCGGTTTCTTGCGTTGCGCTCATGATGAAAAGATCTACATTTTAGTGCTGGTTGGGGAAGATTTCATTTAGGTGAGTGATATTGTCTCTTACCATACCATGATTGGTTATATAGTATTAGATTGACGCTCGAGAATGATTTTTGGTTTTAAAATGTGATTTTCCCATACGTATATACATGCTAGATTTTTATAAAAGAAAAAGAATTACTTTAAAATGATTTATAATGAATATCACATATTTTCCATCGATATGCCATATCTAGGGGATTATTAGATTTGAGCTATTAGTGTTATGATTTCCCACATTGGTTGATGTAGATGGATTATACATATTGTATGTATGTTGTTTTGGATATATGTATAGTTGTTGGTTGAATGTTTGGTTGTTTGGCTTGTTTGGTTATTTTGGTTAAAAACACCGATTAGCGAAGATCGGGTGTTAGGGGAATATCTTGTACATTGAGGTTTCGCACATGTGAAAACCTAATGAGCAAGGTAAGTTGTAGAGGAGTATTAGGATACATGCCCATGGATCTGGATTTCAGGATGGATGCCGGACGTTTCCGATTGGTTTGTACTTACTTGTTTTGGTTAATTACACGACTAAAGTGGTTGGTATTGACTATTATTGAATGGTCAATGTCCATCACTATTGTTGATTGGCAATTTGGCCAATCTTTGACTTGGATGTTGAGGAGATTTCATGATGCGTGACATTGTGGCTGTTTGTGTGACCGACTTAGAGTGTTGATGTGATTTCTCTAGGGCGAGTGATTTAGATGGCGAAGTGATGAAGTGTTGCCTCTACATAAGAGTTGATACTTCAGATTATGACTCAATAGTGTTGGGAGTAGGTTTTGAGGTAGATAGTTCTAGACTCTATAAATCATGTTTAAGGTTTTGGCTCATTCGCATAAAAGAGGGTGGCGACGTACAAAATGATTGAAAAGTCTTGTATCTTCGGCTTCTGAAACATGGGCGTAGTTGATGTCGGAGATTAGACACTTTGTATTTTTATTTTGTGGCTCGAAGGGGTTGCAGTTACCGAGGATGCTCATTTTGGGAGTCGTGGAGTGTAGGAACGTGGTGGTTTCTAATAGTGGAGATTGTATCGAGCAATTAGCGCTCGGATGGATGTGTATGTGCTAAGGGGTCGTTGATGACACAGAGTGTTTTTTATTGTACTTGAAGCAGGGGTATTATAGTGGGGACACCCATGGATTGGTAGCAAGAATACATATACCCCAGACCTGTGGCTTTAGGTCTAGTGTCCTGCTTTGGGCTACGAGACATGTATCCAGCTTTGGGCTGCGAGATACGGAAGTCCAACGGGGAACCGGGATTTCCGCTAGTCACTGGTAGATAGAGCCATACAGGTTATCATGTATCTAGATCACACTGGGTGACTGTTAGTATTATTTGATGGATGTTATGTTTGCTATGGTTACTTTACTAGCCACCTGTCACCCCATGGATGTCACACAAGGTAAGCATTGTGATAGGGATACCTAGACACCACAGGCAGTTTACTTAGTATGGGGTAGGTATTATGGATGGAGATACCTAGGTACCTCGATAGATGCTAAGTATGGAGCATCCTTTTTATAATGTTGTAGAATAGCATATTATCGATGTTATGTGCTGACTCTTTAGTTGTAGGGACAGGTCCTGTATGATTCGTATTCCCTCTATTCCATATACTATATCAACTTTTATAGTATTTTGAGACTGTTTATAGCTCACACCAACTGTTATCCGACCCGAGGCTTTATGATTTGTTTCTTATTATCTCATGTACTCTTAAATGTGTAGATTTGAATGTAGGTGTGGATATCACATGGAGTTCTACAGATGGATTAGATGGAGGTGATGTTTACTCTTACTTATATTTAAGTTGGTATTGTATATTCCACTATGTGACATTGTGGAGCCTTAACAGTGTTTGACTTACTATTATTAGAGACAGTGTATCAGTTGAGTTTATTTTCCAGTTTTATAAACTCTATTACTGTGTTGTATAAGGCTGTGGATCTTATACTCTAATGATTAGTTCATATTGTTATTACTGTTTCGACTGTTTTATATCTGTGTTGGCTATTATATTTTATCTGATGCGATGTAAGGTATACGACAAGTTATGTGATTATTTGATGTTTCCTTTTTCTTCTTTTACATTCTCTTCTATTTCCTCTTCTTTACTTCTTTCCTTTCCTTTGATAACCGTTTTGCACCATCAATGTAGGGCGATCATTACATTTGGTATCAGAGCAAATGTTACATTATTAACCATAGTTGATATCCAGTAGAGATAAGGGTATAAGTTATCGCCTTAGACTGGGTCTAGAGTGTATATATATACGAAAGAGTTCGTATTTGTTATATATTTTGGTTTTCAAAACTATATAGTAGTATATATAGTATATGAGTTGTGTCGCACAAACAAGCACTATTAATGCAGTTTTCTTTGTGAGAGACCGACCATCCTTATTATAGAATAGTAATGATCTGGCATACGAGAGATACTTCTATTGACACTATCTTTAGAGTTGGAGATTGGGATCACTAACCTTGATTGATGCGATATGTTCGTAGAGAAGGTGCGAATCATTTCCGGCAATGCCAAGTTGTTCTGGATGATGTACTCAAGAGCAAATGGTTAGGGTCAACTTTGCCAAGCTGTATATAGACTAGTAAGTCTAGGAAGTAGACCGTTACTTGGAAAGAGTCGGCTGTTGAAAGGCAAAATTGGATGGTTATTTGCGAGTGGACCTTCGATGACTTGGAATTAGATGACATAATGAGGTAGAATTTGACCTTTATATGACTCCAGGGATGAACAATAGACAAGTGGAGTGCTTATATAGCTTCGATTCTTGAGGATCGCTTTATTTGGGATTAATTCTTCATTTGCCTCGAAGAAAATTTATCATTGGGTTGAGTGATTATAACGACTCGTGATTTTTTCCATTTGATTTTGAATATTTAAATAAATTTTGATTATTAAAATATTGGTTTAAAAGCTATAAAAACTTAAATTAAATTATAGAGATTGTTTACATTATTGAATTTAGAATTAATATTTGAATAGCGTTTCAATTAACGAGATTTACAATTGAATGTTAATTTTAATTGATTAAATGGACTTTTTTAACTCCTTTTAAATTATAAATGATAACAGTGAATTCAATTTATAAATTTACTTATAGCAATAAATGGTACAAATAAATTATCAGAGAATTTACTCTTATTTTACGACTCTATTTTTGTTGACGTATTTTTAATTTATTTTATTTGATTTTTCCATGATTTTTAATTTAGAAAGTATTTAAATTGTCGTTTGACATTTTTGGGATAATGATGGTATTTTATTGATTTTACAAATTCAATAAACGGTGTATATTATTATTGTTTTGGGATCGTGTAGCTATCATGAATGCGACCGTATTTTTTCTTTGTCATTCGGGATCCGTACGCGAATAAAAATCTGTGCGGTGAAATGCCAGAAATTTCAAAATTTACATAAGTCAACACTTAAGAAAATTCATTCCACACATTTCTCCTTTTCTTCTACTGCCCATTCACTTAAACAATGAACCATTGATCCACTTCTTCCAAAAAATTCAAGAACAATTCAAATTTAAATCTAAAAATTCAAAAGCCTAAATCTTTGAGTTACAAATGGGTAGATCTACATCTAGTTGGGTTTGTGGAGGTTACGATAACCATGTTAGGCATTTGACAGTTCGTAGTGGCAACTAGGGTTGTGGATTTAGGGAGTTTTAGTCGTAGTTAGAGAAATTCGAGGCCATGGTTGGTTTTCTGGAGGCAAGGCAAGTGGATGGTGAAAGGATGAAGTGACACGGCGGCACAGGGTAGTTCGAGTCGATATGGGGCTTAGGCGCAGGTTGGCTTCGGTCGCGATCATGTGGAATGGATCGCGCTGCCTGAATTTGGGATGGGCGTGTAGCTTGTGTGAAGAGAAGAAGCTAGGACTCAACGAATATGGGTTTCGTGTTGATTCGAGTGAGAGAGGGGGAGGAGAAGGTGGCAGCATGGTGTAGTAGCAGTTTTTGAGCGGGAGGGATTATTGTTTGGGAAGATGGTTTGAAATGTAGCTATGGTAATAAAATTAAATGTAATTTATATTTAATTTATAATTTAAAAATTGTTAACTTATAAATTTAATAACCTTTTTGTACGAGGTCCAAATTGAGCGCAATGAGTCGCGTAGTGATCGCATCAATGAAGGCTACGCCGTAGAATTGGATTGGACGGATTCAGAGCTAGTGAGAATTTTGGTTAAAATCGAACGTTTGTTCAATTTTAATTCAAAACAGAACGTTTTGGCGACTATTAAAATCAATTTTAGTTAATCCCACCTTTTAGGTTAACCAGAAATATTTTTAATCGATAAAATTATTGTCTAGATGTGTGAATATTTTTTTGTTAACTGTTATTGACTATTTGGATGATTTAAAGTTTATATTATTGATTTGGATATATTCCCGCCCTTAGAGAGGATGAGACCCTATTATGTTCCCGTGTAAGAGTGGATTACCCTTTGTGTACGAATCTTGCATCGAAGCAGTTGATTTTTATATTATTTGATTATATACTGTATGTAATACAGGAGGACAAGTTGGAGGGATCCAACGGGATTCCTCACACTGTTGATTTTATTTTTCATATAAATTGATATATGATCTGTTGGATACCATAAATGATGACATGGATAGTTTTTCCTAATTAGTGCCATGGTAACACTGGGCCATATTTTTAATATTTTGAAATATTATAAAATATAGATATAGTTAAAAAAAATTGAGCGATTTAAAAAATAGACATATGTTTATAAAAATTCTTGAATTACTAAGAGAAGGTATTTAATTTAAACAAAATTTAAAAGTATGATTATTTTTATATTATAAATGAACAATTTTATAAAATAGTTTAAATAGTGATTTTTGAAGTGTGGATAAAGTTTTAAAAAAAACTATAAAAAAATAAGTCCATCTTTTATATTAAAGGAATACAGTTTTAAAAAGAAGATAGAAATATCTATTAACCATTTTATAATAAGCATATGTATATAATATATACAATATTAAGATTTAATTATAAATATGGAAATTTATAAAGGCGATAATGTAAAAAGTGACATTTTACAAATAAGGTGAAGTTTTTTAAAATCGTATTTAATTTATGAAAGGATAGATTTATAAAATGGTGTTTTTATAAATTAAAAGGAACTATTATTTTTAATAGATTGGTGAAATAGATAAACAGTGGATTTATTATAAGATGAGGAACGATGTTTTAGAAAATAGTTGATTTTATTTTGGGAATGGCAAGTGAGGGTAAATTAGGGATTATTAAATAGTATTTTATAAATATAAAGGAATTTTAAAAGGAATTTATCCATATGGGGGCAATGTTAAAAACGGATGGTGACTGATGTTTTCTAAATGGGATTTATGAATAAGTGGGATTTATAAAGGAAGTTTCATAAAATAGAAGAGATTTATAAATATAGCTTTATAAATATGGGAATGATTATGTGGAAAGTTAAGTATGGATTTTTATCAAAGAAAAATATTTATGTTTTAAAAAGTTGTTTATTTATACTAATATTGTTTTGAAGTTGGTTATCAATGTTAACAAGAAAAATTATTAACACTCCAAAGCAAAGTTTAACGTGTAGGTACATCCTTCGAAACCACCTTTCGAACAGATAGAGATAGTTAAAACTTATTAATTTCCTTAAGACAACCTTTCGAATTTGTTGTGGCATATGAAACCCCTTCTTTTATAACCTTTCGACACAGTCGAAACGTCTGATTCTCTTTTATAGTACCTCTCGAGCTTGTTTAATTGGGTTAGCACTCTGTCGGAATCATCTTTCGAAGTAGTCAGGGTGGTTGAAGGTTGGGATTTAACGATTTAAGAATATTAGTTGAATTAAATGGTTTTGACTTCCTTGAAAGGTAGCCTTTCGAACATAATGATGCAAACACGCCTCGGTCAGAGTCATAAAGAACTATTGAATCCACTTCTATGTCCAAGAATGCTACAAATTTGATTTGAAAATACAATCCTTTATTACTTGAAACTCAAATATACAATGTAATTTTATCCCCAATCTGATTTGGGAATTATGGTTTACAAGTTTTAGAAAGTTCAAGTAAGGAGTGAATGAAAATTTCCCTCTTAAAACAAGACCCCTAGGGTCTTATTTATAGGTGATGGTTGACTACCTTTCGTCTACATCCTTTCGACACGGTCGAAAGGACTTATTCCATCCTTCGTGCGTATCTCTTTAATGCAGTCGAAATGATTACCTTGACAACCTTCCGCTGCCGATTAAGTTTGGGCTTTCCTTTGTCTTGCTTTCAACTTCATCGAAAGGTATAGAAGCGCTCTTCACCTAGTCGTTAATGTGTCATGTAAACTGGAAAGGGCGTAGGTTTTGATGCTGTCAAAACGTGTAACTTTTTGGGTTTCGAATGAGTTGAATCACCATAGAAAGTCTAGCTGCAAAAGTTTCCATTCGAAAGCATCCTTTCTGACTAGCATGGAACCCTATCGTTTTGTATTTGTGGAAGTTATATTGAATTAAGCAAATTTTTCCTTCATAGATGTGGATGGTTTCAACCAATTTGAAAGGCTAATATATGCTTTCGAAAGTGTTGCTTTGGTCGAATTTTCTTCTGGTGATGGTAATGAAGACGAAACCAGTCGTTTCGAATGGCTTGGCACACATGCAGAAAACCTGTTATCCATCGCCTTCGAAAGGTACCCTTAACATATTCAAAACTCTTTTATGCATGCGAGAGCTACCATTTCGAAAGAAGTTCCTCGAAGGCAAAAGGGGGTATCTCTGTAACCTTTCGTCTTCTTCGAAAGTTCCTTACTTATCCAACATTTTTTTGAAGTACCCTTTCGACTTCTTCGAAAGGCTTTGTGATTGTCGTTCCTCTTTGTAAATCTTTCTTTATATTTTTATTGAAAGCCTTGTTCATTGCTTAAAGAAACCATCCTAATGCCTTCTGAACCTCACCAATGATATTGCTCCTTCTTTCATACTTTCATTCTTGAGAATATTTTATGGATAACATTTAGCCCCTCCTTAGTATGAAAGAAGCTTTTGTTCTTTAGGACAAAATTCATTGGATCCTTTTCAAACCGCTCGAACTTCAAAGAAATTTCATTCTTTGTTTTCCTGTAAAATAGATAATAACTTGTGTGAGGATCACAACCTTGTCATGAGACCCTAATGAGTAACTCTTAATCATTGATACTATCTGGTAATGTTACTTGGTGAAGTATTTAGAAAGTACATGACCAAACCATTTTATTATTAACAATAGAAATGCAAAATAATATCACCTGGTCGACAGACTTTGGTTTAAGTGAATAAACCTTCAAAGAAGGCTACCATACACTCCAAATCCTCCCTTCTTGGGTTTTGATTTCTTCAGCCATTGGTTATTAATTCCTTTCTTTTGGTGGTTTTACCTTGTTTCTCTATTATGATTTTATTTTCATCCTTGCACTATATGCTAGTAACGTTCATTCATTCATCAAAAAATTGGTAGATGGATAGGTACCAATATTGTTTTGAACATGAAGATTAGAAGGCTCTTATTCCCTTTTACCATCATTTCTAACGAAACGAATAAAAGTCTATCAGGTATCAAGAAACTCTTAATTCCTGTCTAATAATAGTGTGGAAACACTGAATTTTCAGATAAACCACAATTCAAATTCAAAATCTCAAGACTTATCCAGAAAACTCACCAATTAAAAATTCAATGGGAAATCAACAACTCATCATGAAAACTTAAACAAGAATTCATAAAACCAAAAATTTATTAGGAAATCATTACGAAAAGAAACCGAGAATTCATGAATTTGGGACTTTTATCAGAAATTTGTTAGAATCTCATCTGTCAAACAAACTGCTCAAAATTCTATCTAATTCTAGTACAAAGTCAGAAATTCAATAAGAAGTCTACAGATCATCATGGTAATTCGGTAAAGAAATCAAGAAATCAAGAATTCATAGAAATAGAAAAACAATAAGAAATCATTATGAAAAGAAACAAGGAAATTGAGAATTCACCAAATCAGGAATACAATCAAAATCTTATCAGGACCTATTCTAACGAATAAACTACTCAAAATTTCATTTAATGTTAGTATAAAGTCAGAGAACTATCCAGTAATGATAGACTTAGTAGGCTTAAGCAAAAGATACTAAAGCCTATTTGGCCCTAATTCTAAGGTTATTCCTAATATACTATGCCAGAGATTCATTTAAAACTTATGCCTTGAATAGCGGCGAAGATCCTCGTTATTCAAAGGAAAGTATCTTATTAATAGATGTGTAGTTCCTAAAGTACCTATAAGTTAGTAGTATTATTGATATATTGGAGCCGAGTAGTTCTGTAAAGCCATGCAATCATTCGGAATAGTAGTTCCGTAGTACCAGTCAGCCATTCGGAGTAGTAGTTCCGCAAGACCAGTCAACCGTTCAGCAGATAGTTCCGTTCGGCCATTCAGCTTTTCAGCCATTCAACCGTTCAGTAGGTAGTTCTGTTTAGTTAGCTAGACGTTCAGCAGTGCAAGCTCCATTTGACTAGTCGGTCATTCAGCTGTGCAAGTTACGTCCTACTGCTTAGCCGTTCAGCAGTGCAATGGTCCAATTAACTTATTAATATATATATATATACATATATAATTTAGACTCTCTTATCATAAAGGGTCGACTTATTTCTAAGGATTTAGAAATGTTTTTCTTGACTTATTCTTCGAATGAAGTCACTTTTATCCTTGTAGAAAAAATTTGTTATTTGTTCCACTCCTTTAGTTTTCGTACAAATCTTTGTCTTCTATTTCAAACTGCGGATCTCTTTATTCATTTTATTGTCTCGTGTTTCCTCTTAGGATGCAGACTTCTTATTCTTTGCTGTAGAAGCCACTTTTTAGGCGTCAGATGTATTGAAGATCGCTAGTTGATACTTTGTCCTTTTTTGATTAAGGCCTTGGATATCTTGTCTAGTCATGTCTATAGTGTAGGGTATCTTCATCCTTTTCTTTTTGTTTGTACCCTCTTTTCGGACTTCATCTTTGTTTTAGATGGGGATAACTTTATTCCTCTGACCCTTTTATCCTTTGGGTCTTGACTTTTTTGCGAACATCTTTGTCCTTCTTTGTCTGTTTGGAGCCACCTCGGGCTTCCCCTGATTCCAAAGGCTATAGTGTATGTCAGATTGGCTTTCCTCTAAAAGATTGCCAGTGGGTGCTAGACTTGATCCTCCCTCTAAGAGGGAACTGGACGTTAGAGGTTTTAACCCTCCCTCTAGGAGATGCTACGGATTAGCTGTAGGATTTTGGTGGGTTCAGGACCCCCTACCTCTAGGAGGTGCTACAGATTGGACGTAGGCTATTGGTGGGTACAGGAACCCCTCCCTTTAGGAGGTGCTACGGATTGGCCGTAGGCTGTTGGTGGGTACAGGGCCTCCTCCCTCTAGGAGGTGCTATGGATTGGCCGTAGGCTAAAACATGTATATGAAAATCATTTTTGGCCAATCGAAATGTTTGTAAACATCTTTTGAATATCAGTATTTGTCATAGAGTTTCTTTTTGAGAGAAAGTATTTTTGTAAATGAACCCTTCTAATATATCGAGGGATTACTTTCTAAAAAATAGTTAGGGTACATGAATCCTTTTGATAAAAGAATCTTTTCTTAATGTTGCCTTCTACAATGGCTTTCAAACCATTCTCATTGTAGAGACACGGATCTCAAATGGGAGACTGGGAGTTCATGATTCATGAACCAATAGTCTTTTAGTTGAGAATAGGATTATCTAATTTGAGTTTTTGTCGATGAACCTTTGATAGCTTTAAAACTTTTCTCGAAAAAAGTATGAATAGGCTTCTCCTCGCCAATGGTTTTAGAAAACTTTGAAATACTGGAATTGCTTAGTTAGAAATCCTTGGTGCACATTTATTAATGCCAAAGAATATTCTCTAAATATTGTGTGGGTTTATTTTTAAAATAAACAAATACTTAATTTCCTATATTTATAGGGTAATTTGAGATAACCCTTTTTGACCTTTGAAATCAGTTTTCTTGAAAACATATTTAGGAAAATCCAACCCAACCGATAGAATAACCAACTTCAAACAGAATCAATGTATATAGTATTTAAGAATATGCTTCCTCGGGTTTTACTTAAGAAAAAGAGATGTCTTGTTTGCAAGTCTGAAAAGCCATGATGCATAGTCTAATAGACTTTCGCAAATAAGGGCATGCTTTTCCTAAGAATCCTTTCTTTTGGGTAATTTTTAGATATTTACCTTTCATGAATTTACAATTGAAGCTTTGACGATAATCAAGGTTCTATGGGAGTAGTTCTTTATGCCACATGTATTCAAGGATGAGCCATTTTCCTCTAGAAATTTGTTGTGCTTCGAGAGTCTGTTGAACGCCATGGACTGGTTTTGTTTTTACCTGTAATGACACTCGAATTTTGTATTAATACATGACTAATTTTTAGCACAAATCAAAGTATAAATCAAAGTACAAATCAAGATAGAAAGTTATTAAAGAAGAAAATCCATAGTTGAACTAATGCCGCAAGACTTCATGGTTTGATAGGAGTCTGAAGTTGTAAAACTGATTCTCTATCAGGACCTTAAATTATTGAGTTGCTCCTTTCGAGATAGAAAATCTTCTATTCCTCTTTGACAAATTCTTTTAAGAATCCAAACTTGATCAGGTCTGAACTATTTTGGTTAAAACGTTGCAATTGTCAGTTTCATGTCCAATCACTTTATGAAAAGCATAGTAATTCCTTCCTTCTTTGGGTTTAGCAAGAGTCCTTATCTTATGAGAAATTATCATCATCTTTTGTCATGGAAAAGATATAGGAAAGAGGTTTGTTTAATTCCATAGGTATGGATTTAGATATCACCGTTCGGCTGTCTTTTTTGTTTTCCTTCCATCTAGACTTTTTACTGTCATGGTTGAAGTCAAACTTTTCTTCCTTCTTTTTTTGCTAAGATTTCTTCATGGCATGAAGCATTTCTTCCATTTGGATAAAATTCTCGACTTGGAAATATAAGTGTCGTAGATCTTTACATCTATGGATATGAAGTTCCTTCCAAAAAGGAGTTTGCTTGATTAGCCCTGAACGAACTGCCATCAGTTTTTCTTGATCGGTCACGTATTCAATCTTCAATGCTTCCATGTTGAATCTTTTAATGTATTCGCCAAGAAAATCCTCCGGCCTTTGTTTGATGTCAACTAACATGTAAGAATCTATTGTTGGGACTTTACATATGTAAAATTGTGTAATGGATGCACATGAGATTTGTTCACAGGAATGGGTGGTTCCTTTCTAGTAGTGCCTATACCATTTGACAACTGCTCCCTGGAAAGTGACGATGAAGAGTTTACAATGAACTGGCCCAGGAGCATTATATAAGTTCATCCAGCTTTTAAAAGCTACAAGATGATCATCTAGATCAGTAGTTCCATCATACTTTAGTGGAGGAGTTTGAACGTGAGGAGGGAGGCTAACTGCCAATATTTCTTCTAAAAAGGGAGTCTTTTGTAGGATAACATATTTCTCCAGTTTAAGGAATACATCTTTTACTGTATCCTTTGTGATTTTGTTGATAATGTTGTTGTTGTGATCTCCATTGTCTTCCGAGGTTAAACTATTTGATTGCTCAAGGGCTCACTTTGTTTGACTTTCTTGGTTTTCATATTGGTCTTTTTTAAAAGATTGTGCTTTATCTTCTCCTTCCATAATCTTTAATAATCCTTGAGATGGAGCTCCTTCAAAATGTTCTTGCGTAGCTATCATTTTTTGTTGTAGATTCTGGACTTTAATCTCATTATTTTCCAATCTTATTAGAGTTGAAGGTTGTCCAACTTCCATATTCACTAAGTTAAAGTTCAGGACTATATTATTTTCTAAAGTTGATTGTGATGTAGCTTCTTCATATTGGATGTCGTTATTACTCTTCGCTTTGACAATTTTCTTCTTTCGAATGAAGAACTCTATGCAATTAATCTAGATGAAAGTTATTAGGAAACGGAGGTTCAAGCCCTCCTTCTAGCACCAAAAATATTAACAAGAAAACTTGTTAACACTCCAAAGCAAAGTTTAACGTGTAGGTACATCCTTCGAAACCACCTTTCGAATAGATAGAGATAGTTAAAACTTATTGATTTCCTTGAGACCTCCTTTAGAATTTGTTGTGGCAGATGAAACCCCTTCTTTTATAACATTTCGACACGGTCGAAACGTCTGATTCTCTTTTATAATACCTTTTGAGCTTGTTCAATTTTGTCAGGACTCTGTCGGAATCACCTTTCACTACAAGAAAAACCATTTATAGTTGCAAAAATCGGTGGCGTTTTATTGTAAATGCAACAAAAAATAGATTACCAAATAATATAAACGTGGCAAAAAATAATTCACGTTACCCGCTTCTAAAAAAAAGAGTCCGCGCGAACTAAATAAACGTAACCTATCATTTTACTCTCGTACTTAACAAAATTCTCGTCCCTAATTTGCTTTCTTCTTCAGAAAAAAAATTCCCCTTTTAATCGTGTCAAATTTTCATCGCACTCAAGTATCATCGTCAGCTCTGTCGTTTCCCCCTTACTCAACATCGAGTCGCGGCAACCGGCAGATCTAGGTATATTTAGGTATGAATCTTTTAAATCGATTAGGTATATTTAGGTATGAATCTTTTAAATCGACTTTGTGATTCTATTTGGATTTTATATGAATTTGAATGCATCTTATTTTCGTATTTTTTCCTAAACTATTACTGAAATGGTTGATTTAAAGGTGGAAACGATCACTCTATATCATTTGTAGCTTGGAATCCATGGAAATAAAGAGCTCTGTACTCTGATTAATTGAATCGTTGCTAGAGGCAAAGTATCATGATATCAATAAATCACTTATTAATAATTCTGCCAAATAAGGAAATCTTAATTCCAGTTTTCATAGTTTTTGTTAAGATTATATTTTTTGTGAACTACTATCTTTGTTCGACTGATTTTATATGGTGCATTGATATGTTTGGTATTTGTTTTCTTAAAAGAAATTGGTATATTAGATCATGCATTTCAATGTTGGTCTTTGTTTGTCAACTGATTCAATGGCTGGTGTTGTAATATTAATTTGAGTTTTCGCATTTCTTATTAAGATCTCTTTCTATAGTTACAAAACAATTGGACCACGTATTCAGGACTCTCAATTGTTGTGGGTTCCTAATCCTACTCTCTCTCAGGCCTAAGAATCTTACTGTGGTGTAACCATGGACAAGGAATAGGGATATTTTCTCTCAAAAAATCCTTTTTAAAGGTCCATTTAAGATGAACTGTTTAATACAATAAAATATATCATAAATGAGTATGTGATTCTTATGACTTATTAACTTCTAACTATTATTTCATATTATAATAAATTATTGGTGAACATACATTTCTAAATAAGTATAATTGTTGAATTTTGATTAAATTAGTTGTGTGGATGTGAGGTAGTGAAGAGGAGGCGGTGAAGTTGACTGTTGGTTTGGTAAGAGGAAACTGTTGGTTTGTACATTCTGAGGCTTTGAATTTATATGCAGTAATTCTATAATTTGCTAGACTTAGGCTTTGAATTCATGCATGGATTAATTATAAATACATGTAAATCTGAGGTTAAATGCAAAATATAAGTGTAAAATTTATATTTTTGGAAAAGTATTCTTTGCCTTTGTCTACTAAACCACCATGGTTATATGCAGTAGTGCTACAAGTATTTGTACTTCAACGTCTAGTTATTTTTTTGATTACAACAGATAACCAATTTATACGTCAAAGATTGGAAACTTATTTGCCTTCATATGTCGATAATGGAAAAAGGCTGGGAATTTTTAAACAGGTGATAAAACCATGATTAACTTAATATGTATTTTGAGAATTAGAACATATAATCTAATACTAAAGCTCACTTTTTTTTACTTTTTTCATAGAACTAGTATAGAATACCGACAAGGAGCAATGAATTTCGTGCATGCTGCAAAGAGGAATGTAAGAAGTGTAGAAAAAATTTTATGCCCTTGCAAGGATTGTCAGAATCTTAGTCGTCATGATGACCAAATCATCGTTGAACATTTAATTATAAAAGGAATGGATCCTAAATACATTAACGGTGTATGGTTTAACCATGGTGAAGAGATAAATGTAGAGAATAAAACAAATACGTTTGACGTATATGAACTATTCAAGATGATTCACTATGAAGATGAAGATTTTTTGAATCAAGATTTTTTTGATGATGATAAAGACGATGTTGATTCTCGAAGAAAAGAGGATGAGTTAGTCAAGAACTTGGAAGATGCAGAAACTCCATTATATCCTGGTTGCACAGATCACACAAAATTATCTGCCATCACCGTCTTGTATAATCTTAAATGCGAGACTGGCTTGTCCGATAGTGGTTTTGATAAGCTTTTAGCTGTGCAACATCTATTTCTGCCGAAGGATAACGTGCTTCCCAAAACCTTATATGAAGTCAAGAAATTTCTTAAAGCATTCGACATGGGTTTTGAAAAGATACATGCTTGTGAGAATGATTGTTGCCTTTTCAGAAAAGAATACAAAAATTTAGAAAGTTGTCCAAAATGTGGTTCCTCGAGATGGAAGAAAAATCAAGATACTGAAGAGGTTATACAAGGTGTTCCAGTTAAATTATTGAGATATTTCCCAATCATTCCGAGGTTTAGACGAATGTATAGATCTCAAAAGATGGCTGAAGAATTAAGATGGCATTTTAATAATAAAAGTAACGATGGAAAAATGCATCATCCCGTGGATTCTATGACATGGAAAATGGTGGATGAAAAGTATAAATCTTTTTCATCTGATCCACGCAATCTTAGGCTTGGTCTTGCTACAGATGGATTCAATCCATTTTCCATGTTGAGTTCGAAATATAGTTGCTGGCCGGTAATGCTTGTGACATACAATCTCTCGCCTATGTTGTGTATGAAGAAAGAAAATATTATGTTAACTTTACTTATTCCAGGCCCGAAGCAACCCGGGAATGATATTGATGTATATTTGGCGCCTTTGGTGGAAGACTTGCATCACTTGTGGTCTAATGGAGTTACTGCTTATGATGCATTTAGTAAAACTTTATTTAAACTGAATGCAATTTTGTTATGAACGATTAATGATTTTCCGGCTTATGGAAATCTTGCTGGATGTCGTGTGAAAGGGAAAAAAGCTTGCCCATTATGTGGTGTCAATACCCATTCTCGTTGGTTGAAACATAGTCGAAAGTTCGCCTACATGGGTCATAGATGATTTCTACCTCCTTCAGATTCACGGAGGAAACAAAAGGCATTGTTTGATAATACCGTAGAGACAGATGGTGCTCCTAGAATGCTTTCTGGGAGAAACATCTATGCATTATTGAAGGATTATCCAAATGATTTTGGAAAAGGAATAGAGGAGAAAAGTAAGAAGAGAAAGAATGTCTATGATAAAGAAGATGAATATGATGATACTAACAGTTCTACAGAAGTAGAGCTATCAAGGTGGAAAAAACGATCAATTTTCTTTGGTTTGCCTTATTGGGAGGTTAGTGGTTAATTTATTTATTTTTCATTGTTTTAATACAAGAAAAACCCAATAATGCATTATTGTTCTGGTTTTCATAGGAACTTCCATTACGTCACAATTTAGATGTGATGCATGTGGAGAAGAACATTGGTGAAAGCCTATTGGGCACAATGTTGCATGGAAATAAATCCAAAGATGGAACCAACTGTAGAAAGGATTTAGAGGATTGGGGAATTCGAAGTGAGCTTCATACACAACCTCGTGGGAATAAAACATATCTTCCACCGGCTCCATATATGTTGTCAAAATCCGAGAGAAAAATATTTTGCAAAAGACTGTATGATTTCAAAGGACCGGATGGCTACTGTTCAAATTTAAAAAATCGGATTTCGTTGTCGGATTGCAAAATTAGTGGATTGAAGTCACATGATTACCATGTATTAATGCAACATTTATTGCCAGTAGCATCGAGAGGGTTCATGGCAAAGAAGGCAAGAAAAGCGATAATTCGCTTATGTTCTTTTTTCAACAAATTATGTCAACGTGTTCTTGATAGAGAGAAGGTAGAACAAATCACTGTTGAAATTATTGACGTTTTATGTGAGCTTGAAATTTTTTTCCACCATCTTTCTTTGATATAATGATACATTTATCCATTCATCTTGGAAAAGAAGCACAAATGTGTGGACCTATTCATTTTCGATGGATGTACCCATTCGAAAGATATATGAAGACACTCAAAGATTATGTCAGAAACTATGCACGACCAGAGGGATGTATTGCAGAATCGTATCTTGCAACAGAATGCATGTTGTTTTTCAATGAATTATTAAAGAAATCAGGACATATAGAGGAGAAAGGAGCTCGAAATGAAGATTATGAAAGTAGTAGAATATTAGAGGGACGTCCAATTTCAGTATCGAAGACAATTAAATTACCAGTTAATGAGAAAGAAAGTGCTCATTTAGCTGTGTTAATGAATATGGCCGTGGTGGAACCGTTTATAGAGTAAGTTTATGTTATATTGTTTTAAATATTTTGATGTGTTCGCAATGATATATATAACTTATAATCAATTGTTCAATACTAGTTTGCATTTGGAGGAATTAGAAATTTTAGACCAACGCATGACAAAAAACGCGACCTTACTTTGGGAAACACATACAAAAAGTTTTGTCGATTGGATTAAAAGAAAGGTTAGTTAGATTTCAAATATATTCTCATTCAACTATCAATATTACTATATAAATTTACATGCTAAATGAAATTTGTTGTAGATACCTATTACCTCCAAGGATCATAATGACATGTTAAAATGGATTGCTTAGGGTCCGAAGGATGATGCCATGTCTTTCAAAGAATATATCATCAACGAGCAACGTTTTCATGTAAAAGATTTAGGGAGAGAAACTCAGAATTATGGGGTGACTTTTGATGCAACTACTATATGTAGAGCAAGTGCTAAAGATATGTCCCAAGTGGTTGATGTGGTCACTTATTATGGAATATTGACAGATATAATTTTATTAGATTATCATTTGTTTTATATTCCAGTTTTCAAGTGTCGTTGGACGTATAAAGGAAATGGAGTAAAAGTTGATGATGATGGGTTCACTCTTGTTAATTTACATCCAGCATCATTTTCACGAGACCCATACATACTTGCATCTCAAGCAAAACAAGTATTTTATTCAAGAGAGAACGATGTTTCTAATTGGTACGTTGTAATGAAAGCACCATCAAGAAGTTTTAATGATATAGAGGAGCACGATTGCATCGAGGAAGATATTCAAGTGGTGGAAGATGAAATAACTGAAGCGGATGATGAAGATGTTTGCTATGTTAGAGAGGATTGCGAGGGCATAATTGAGTAGATTATATGTTCTACTTGAGCATAGTTGTTCATTTGCTTTAGTGATGGTTGAACTTATATATTAAATCCAGGCTATTTGGAAATTTCATTGAACTTGTATTAATTTTCTTTAGTGATTGTTGTTCATTTGCTGCACTAATGCTTTGTTTTTTTAATGTTGCGAATGGCTGTTAGTTTGCACCATTTAATTTTCTAATCCATTGCAAATGCATGTACCATTCAATTTTTGTTCTTTGTGTTTTGATCTTTGTATACTTCCATAAACAAAGCATTATATGTTCTTATCAATTCTGTTTGCATATATTGCTTGATAATGAGTAGTGTTCTTATCAATTCTGTTTGCATTACATGTACATTTTCTCATAACATTACAACTCTGTTCATCATCTCAAGGCTTTTAGGCCTGCTTGTTTGGTTTGAAAACTGCCACATCTCTTTTCAGCTACATGTTGATGATATTTAAATGTTGTTTGTTAATATTTATCGCTGCTTATTGTTTACATGTGCTTATTGGTTTATACTGTGTTTTCTGTCACTTGCAAAAAAATATGTCTACAACATCTGTACGTACCCGTTTGCAGAGAAAGGCTGAAGAACAAACAGTCAAAGCTAAGAACAAACAGTCAAAGCGAAAACGTAAAGTTCCAGCTAGTATAAATGAAATAGAAGAACAACCAGACAATGCTAAGAAGTAGGCCACTGTTTACAATGAAGAAGACGAACAACCACTAGATGATATCCCCTCTGACCCAAATGAAGGACTCCGCTTAGAAAATGAAACCTGTCCTGAACAAACTGTTGATGTCGAGCTGGAAATTGGGAAACAAAGTGAAGCTGAAATCGGAAGTACATCTCGAGAAAGAGGCGGTAGAGGTCCAGCAAAAGCAAAAAGACTCCCGTCATGCAGTCAGGATCGAATTGAAGTTGAGTTCAATGATCTAGGTGTACCAGTAGGGCAAGGGTCGGTATATTTATCCTCTTTTCTTGGACCGCTTGTGCGGGAGCAGGTTCCATACACCATTGATGATTGGAGGAATATTAATGATGACTTAAAATAAGTTTTGTGGCAGTCGGTTCTGGTATGAAGCAGGCATCTATTATTTAACATTCTGACTCTAATATGTTTTGAAAATGACTTCTAATATTGCATGGTCTTGCCAATTATAAATTGAAATTGCCATCTAATAACTTCTGGATAAATTGAAAAATAGTTCTTGCCAATTATAAATTGAAATTGCCCTCTAATAACTTCAGAAAACCTTTCAGATTTAATTAAATCTGTCGTATTTAAATTAAATAAATTTTACTAATATCATGTTTTGATGTATTGTTGCAGATTAGATTTAAATTGGAAGAGGAATGGCAAAGAAAAGCTATATTTCAACAAATGGGAGTACTTTGGAGATCGTCAAAAAGCAAATTGGTTCGAAATTTGCAAAAAGCGGAGAACGATGAGGAAAGACTTAAACTGAAACCTACGAACATAAAAAGCATAACCGATTAGAAGAAGTTTGTGAAGGCGAAAACAAGTCGGGAGTTTAAGGTAAATTATTCCTACTGAACTCGTCTGGCATGTTTCTGCAAATCCATCTACATAGTTAGCAACCGATAAATTTCTTTAGAAGTGAAGTCCAAGTGTTGGTGGATGCTGAGGGTTCCTGCTTATGTATTAGCTGTAGGAACCTATGACAGTACAAAATACAAATGCATTATGACAAGCACAGGAACATTTTAAATGAAGTAAAAAAACACTTTGCAAGTTAGTTCAATCTATAAATATTATTAGTAGATATGGAATGTTGTATATGTCACTGAGTTATCCAGCATTAATAATACCAAATAAGTATATGACCATGATGAATTGATTTTCAAATAAATTGCAATCCTCACCATACATATTTACCCTGCATTATAAATATTAGATAGTTTTTCTTTTTATGATTTTGGTTGTTAAATTCTAGCATCTTTCAATATTTTCAGCAAAAAAGTGAGAAATATTCAGCCCTTAGGTACACACAACTTCCGCATACAACCGGTCGTAGGGGAATGGCTAGAAAGACCGAAGACATGGAAAGTTAATTAACTATAGCATTATTTAACATTATTTTATACCTGTCAGTTTATTAATTTAATGTTATTCTATTTTTAGAAAAAAGAAAGTGCAGATCCATCGTCCATAAGTAGAGCTGATGTGTGGATTAGATCTCACATTAAAAAAAATGGTGAACCAGTGAACATGGAAGCTGCGAATGCTATTGTAAAATTGTTTTTAATTTTATTGGTATATTTTTTTTGAAACTATGATATTTTTACCATTGTACATTATCTATGTGTATTTATTTATATAGGAGGAGATCAAAAAATATGGTAGCCTATCCCAATCCGGCTCGACACAGAATGATATTGGAAAAGATGCTCTTGTACATGTACTGGGACAAGATAAACCGGGACGGTTAAGGGCATTGGGTAGGGGTTGCACTTTAACCAAGCTAGCTTTAGCCCAGTCCAAAGATAAACAAGTGTCTCAGTGTCGAGAGGAAATAGCAGAATTGAAGGGAATGATACAGACTCTGATGGACCAGAAGGTAAATTTTTGGAAGTTAATTTATATTCGTAAAATATTAAATTATATTCATGCTTCGCAGCAGGGTAAAGAAAGTTCGAGCAGGAACTCACCTGATTCAGTAAAAATAATATTTATATTACTCAATAAATGAAATTTATATTTTAATTTTTTAATCAAGTAATTGATTTAATTTTCGGTTGATTAATTGGAGATCGACGACGAAGTATGTTTGCTGTTGAATTGGTATGGAACCTCTGGAGTTGTTGCCCATGGGAGGCTGTTATCCATGGACCCAGATGACGTTGTCAATGGCATTCGTCTTGGACCAAATGCTGGGAGCGTTGTTATAGATTCAGTGGATAAAGCAGATACTTATTTATGGAGGCCTACACCTGAAATGGCAGTCTTAGCAGACGCTAAGAATAAGGTAGTTGCTTGGCCATCAGTTTGCATTAAGGTTCCGCTGCGAACACGGTTGAACTGTAGTGCAGCCAGTATGGTAATTTTTTTCACGTTAAGTATATTAGTGTAATATGCTGCGAGCTTATTGATGTCTAAAATGCAGCGAGCACACCCCCCATCTGAATAAAAATTTAACACATATTCGTTGTTTTTGTATAGCATACTAAAGTCTTGAATTTCACTTCTCATTTTTAGAGTACCAGCATCATCGAAGACACTTGCAAGATTTACGGTTGGACTGAGGGTGAAGGTGTAGTTGCCGAAGGAAGAATCCACGCCACTGATCCAAAATATACTGTTAATGGTATTCCACTCGGTCCGTTTGCTGTTGTGATTTGGGTGGACAAAGTAGTAAATAAAAAGCTTATTTGTGGCGACCCACATCTGATATGTCATGCATTGGAGATGCAGTTGGTAGGAAAGTAGCATGGCCAAGATCAAAAGTAGAAGCTGATCAAGAAAAACTAGATGAGAGTCATGATGATACTAAAAATGTTGTGAATTCTCCCATGAAATCCACACATATGGTCATGAATAAATCGCAAAATGTAAGTGTTAATTTTCAAATTTGAAGAAGTTAACTGTGTATGAAAGTTTATTTAATGTGCATGTATACATTGTGCATAATAATCTCTTTTCTTTCAGCCGATTGCAACAATGCAAAAGTGCCAGTTGATCGATTTGGGTGGAGCAGACGTAGTGGCTGAAGGAAGTATTGCATCAACTGATCCGATAACGATGGTCCATTGTCGTCCATTGGGACGTAATGCTGTAAAAGTTTGGATTGAACTGGTGATAGTTCCAGATGCAGAGATATGGAGACCAACATCGGGTCTGACGTGCATGGATGATTGCTTTGGCGTTCCCATAGCTTGGCCAATGGAAAAAATCATTATTAAGTCAAAATGAAAGGTATATAATTTTTTTTATATATACATTAGGAATGCTAGCAGCTAAAGTGCAGATAGATTTTTGGTAAAATGATAAAAGTACATAAGTAGGGGTGTTATATTCGAATTGTGATTGAATGATTGTGATTGGTGGTTCAGGTTCTGGGGAGGGAAAATAATTGATGGTGAGGAATTATGTATGGATTATTGTGGAATGTTAGTTGAATTGATGGTGAGGAGTTATGTATGAATTGATGGTGAGCAGTACAGTGATAGTGTAGGAAGAAGTGGCAAGGTAGTTGAGTGTTCTGGCAGTGCAGAGAAGTGGTCGATTGTCGTCCATATGTTTTGTTTCAGTACATTGCTTATTTAAGCAGTTTTAAGTTCAGGTTTTGTTTTCTCACTCTTTTGTTCTGTTCTTTGTTGACAGGTAGTTCAGGTTTTGAAGACATCAGCAATGACAGGTAGTTCAGGTTTTTATGGTGGTTCAGGTTATGCTCAGTACGGTTATTTCAGACGTATATGTACGATTATTTCGGATGTTTATTTCAGATGTATATGTACGGTTATGACACTTATGGTAGTTTGGTTATAACACTTATGGTAGTTTGGTTGTGTATGTGTACGGGTAGCTTTTTGTCGACACCTATGTATGTGGATGTATGAATGTCTATGTATCTTGTGGATCTTCAATGTGTATACGTATTTTGTAGTTGTTTAATATATTACTCAAAAGTGTATGTGCTTGCGTATTCTGTTATTATATAATTGGATGCTAGATCAGGGGTAAATCTGGAGTAGCAGTGGAGGGAAACAAATGCTATTGGATCTTATTTATTTTGGTAGCGTTAAAATGTCGCTACAAAAGAGTAATTAGAAACTCAAGTACACTTATGCTGGCGTTTATTACGCGCTACAAAAAATGTATATAACGCCATGAAAAGGTAATGTGGAGGAGAAAACCCTTTCGGTGGCGTTAAACAGGCGCTACAAAAAATTTAGATAACGCCATAAAAAAGTATCATGGAGGACAAAACCTTTTCGGTGGCGGTAAATAGGCGCTACAAAAAAGGAATTCTATGGCGCTATAAAAACGCTACCAAAAAAACAAATTTGGTGGCGTTTAAAAAAGTGCAACTAATACTCGAGGATTTTTAGTGGCATGTTTTCTCGTAACGATTATCGGAACGCCACTAAAAATACATAGTGGCGTTATTTGGGCGCTACAAAAAATCAGTTTTCTTGTAGTGTTTCGAAGTAGTCAAGGTGGCTGAAGGTTAGGACTTAAGGGTTTAAGAATATTAGTTGAATTAAATGGTTTCGACTTCCTCAAAAGGTAGCCTTTCGAACACATTGATGCAAACAGGGCTTAATTAGAGTCATACAGAACCATTAAATCCACTTCTATATCCAAGAATGCTACAAATTTGTTTTGAAAATAAAATCCTTTATTACTTGAAACTTAAATGTACAAAGTAGTTTTCTTCTCGATCTGATTTAGGAATTACGATTTACAAGTTTAGAAAGTTCAAGTAAGGAGTGAATGAAAATTCCCCTCTTAAAACAAGACCCCTATGGTCTTATTTATAGGCGACGGTTGACTACCTTCCGTCTACATCCTTTCGACATTGTCGAAAGGACTTATTCCATCCTTTCGTGCGCATCCCTTTAATGCAGTCGAAAGGATTACCTTGACAACCTTTCGCTGTCGCTTAAGTTTGGGCTTTCCTTTGTCTTGCTTGCTTGCTTGCTTTCGACTTCGTTAAAAGGTATAGAAGCGCTCTTCACCTTGTCGTTAATTTGCTGTGTAAATTGAAAAGGGTGTAGGCTTTCGATGCTGTCGGAACGTGTAACTTTTTGGGTTTCGAATAAGTTGATTCACCATAGAAAGTCTAGCTACAAATGATTTCATTCGAAAGCATCCTCTTTGACTAGTGTGGAACTTATCCTTTTGAGTTTGAGGAAGTTATATTGAATTCATCTAATTTTCCCTTCATAGGTGTGGATGGTTTCAACCAATTCGAAAGGCTAATATATGCTTGCGAAAGGGTTGCTTTGGTCGAATTTTCTTTGGTGGAGGTAAATGAAGACAAAACTAGTCATTTCGAATAGCTTGGCACACATGCGGAAAACCGGTTATCCATCGCCTTCGAAAGGTACGCTTAATATATTCGAAACTCTTTTATGCATGCGAGAGCTACCGTTTCGAAAGGGGTTTCTCGAAGGCAAAAAGGGGTATCTCTAGAACCTTTTGACTTTTTCGAAAGCTCCTTACTTAACCAACATTTTGCTAAAGTACCCTTCCGACTTCTTCAAAAGGCATTGTGATTGTTGTTCCACTTTGTAAATCCTTTCTCTATATTCTTGTCAAAAGCCTTGTTTAATGCTTACAGAAATCATCCTAATGCCTTCTGAACCTCGCTAATGCTATTGCTTCTTCTTTCACACTTTCATTCTTGAGAATATTTTATGGATAACATTTAGCCCCCTAGTATGAAAGAAGCTTTTGTTCTATAGGACAAAATTCCTTGGATTCTTTTCAAACTGCTTGAACTTCAACGAAATTTCTTTCTTTGTTTTCCTGTAAAACAGATAATAACTTGTGTGAGGATCACAACCTTGTCATGAGACCCTAATGAGTAACTCTTAACCATTGAAATTTAAGATACTATATGGTATTATTACTTAGTGAAGTATTTAGAAATTACATGACCAAACCATTTTTATTATTAACAATAGAAATGTGGAATAATATCATCAGGTCGACAGTATTTGGTTTAAGTGAATAAACCTTCCAAGAAGGCTACCATACACTCCATATCCTCCCTTCTTGGGTTTTGTTTTCTTCAGCCATTGGGTATTAAGTTCTTGCTTTTGGTGGTTTTACCTTGTTTCTCTGTTATGATTTTATTTTCATTCCTGCACTATATGCTAGTAACTTTCATGCATTCATCAAAAAATTGGCAGATAGTTAGGTACCGATATTGTGTTGATAACATAAAGATTAGAAGGCTCTTATTCCCATTTACCTTCATTTTCTAACAAAAAGAATAAAAGTCAGGTATAAATAAACTCTTATTCAGTAATTCCTGTCTAATAATTCAATGGGGAATCCACACAGTCAAAAATTCCATGGGAAATCCACAGCTCATCATGAAAACTCAATCAATAATTCATAAAACCAAAAATTTATTAGAGAATCATTACGAAAAGAAATTTAAAATTCATGAATTCGGGACTTTTATCATAAACTTGTAAGAACCTCATTTGTCAAACAAACTACTCAAAATTCTATCTAATTCTTGTACAAAGTCAAAAGTTCAATAAGAAGTCTACAGATCATCATGGTAATTCAGTAAAGAAATCAAGAAATCAAGAATTCATAGAAATAGAAATTTAGTAAGAAATCATTATGAAAAGAAACAAGGAAATTGAGAATTCACCAAATCAGGAATACAATCAAAATCTTGTTAGGACCTCTTCTAACGAATAAACTACTCAAAATTTCATTTAAAATTAGTACAAAGTCAGAGAACTGTCTAGTAATGATAGACTTAGTAGGCTTAAGCAAAAGACACTTAAGCCTATCTGGCCCTAATTCTAAAGTTATTCCTAATATACAATGCCAGAGATTCATTTAAAACTTATGCCTTGAATAACGACGAAGACCCTCGTTAATCAAAGGAAAGTATCCTATTAATAGACTTGTAGTTCCTAAATTGCCTATAATTTAGTAGTATTATTGTTATATTGGAGCCAAGTAGTTCCGTAAAGCCATTCAATCATTCGAAATAGTAGTTCCGTAGTACCAGTCAGCCATTCGGAGTAGTAGTTTCGCAAGACCAGTCAACCGTTCAGCAGATAGTTCCATTCGGATGTTCATCTTTTCAGCCATTCAACCGTTTAGTAGGTAGTTCCATTTAGTTAGCTGGCCTTTCAACAGTGCAAGCTCCATTTGACTAGTCGGTCATTCAGCTGTGCAAGTTCTGTCCTACTGCTTGGCCGTTCAGTAGTGCAATGGTCAAATTAACTTATTGATATATATATATATATATATTAATATATATATATATATAATATTGGCTCTCTTATCTTAAAGGGTCTCCTTATTTCTAAGGATTTAGAAGTGTTTTTCTCGACTTATTCTTCGAATGAAGTCACTTTTATCCTTGTAGCAAAAATTTGTTATTTGTTCCACTCCTTTAGTTTTCGTACAAATCTTTGTCTTCTATTTCAAACTGCGGATCTCTTTATTCATTTTCTTATCTCATGTTTCCTCTTAGGATGTAGACTTCTTAATTCTTTGTTGTGAGAGCGACTTTTTAGGAGTCAGATGTATAGAAGATCGCTAGCTGATATTTTGTCCTTTTTTAATTATGGTCTTGAATATCCTATTTGTTCATGTTTATAGTGTAGGGCATCTTCATCCTTTTCCTTTTGTTTGTACCCCCTTTTCGGACTTCATCATCATTTTACATGGGGATAACTTTATTCCTTTGACCCTTTGTTCCTTTGGGTCTTGACTTTTTTGCGGACATCTTCGTCCTTCTTTGTCTGTTTGGAGCCTTCCGGGGCTTCCCCTGATTCCAAAGGCTATAGTGTATGTCGGATTGACCTTCCTCTAAAAGATTGCTTGTGGGTGCTAGACCTAACCCTCCCTCTAAGAGGTGAACTGGATGTTAGAGGTTTTAACCCTCCCTTAGGAGGTGCTACGGATTAGCCGTTGGCTTTTGGTGGGTTCAGGACCCCCCTCCTTCTATGAGGTTGCTACAGATTAGCCGTATGCTAAAACTTGTATATAAAAATCATTTTTGGCCAATTGAAATGTTTGTAAACATATTTTTGAATATCAGTTTTTGTCATAGAGTTTCTTTTTCAGAGAAAGAATTCTTGTAAATGAACCCTTCAAATATATCGAGGGATTACTTTCTAAGAAAGAATTAGGGTATGCGAATTCTTTTGATAAAAGAATCTTTTCTTAATGCTGCCTTCTACAAGGGCTTTCAAACCATTCTCATAGTAAAGATACGGATCTCAAATAGGAGACTGAGAGGTCATAATTCATGAACCAATAGTTTTTTAGTCGAGAATAGGATTCTCTAATTTGAGTTTTTGTGGATGAACCTTTAATAGCTTTAAAACTTTTTCCTGAAAAAGTATGAATAGGCTTCTCCTCGCCAATGGTTTTAGAAACTTTGAAATACTGGAATTGCTTAGTTAGAAATCGTTGGTGCACATTTATTAATGCCAAATAATATTCTCTAAAGATTGTGTAGGTTTATTTTTAAAATAAACAAATAATTAATTTCCCTTATTTATAGGGTAATTTTAGATAACCCTTTTTGACTTTTGAAATCAGTTTTCTTGAAAACATATTAGGAAAATCCATCCCAAGCGATAGAATAACCAACTTGAAACAGAATCAATGTATATAGTATTTAAGGTTATGCTTCCTCAGGTTTTACTCAGCAAAAAGAGATGTCTTGTTCGCAAGTCTGAAAGTCAATGATGCATGGTCTAATAGACTTTCGCAAATAAGGGAATGCTTTTCCTAAGAATCCTTTCTTTTGGGTATTTTTAGATATTTACCTTTCATGAGTTTACAATTGAAGCTTTGACGATAATCAAGGTTCTATGGGAGTAGTTCTTTACACCACATTGGTTCAAGGATGAGTCATTTCGTTCTAGAAATTTGTTGTGCTTTGAGAGTCTGTTGAAAGCCATGGACTGGTTTTGTTTTTACCTGTATTGACACTCGAATTTTGTATTAATACATGACCAATTTTTAGCACAAATCAAAGTATAAATCAAAGTACAAATCAGGTTAGAAAATTATGAAAGAAGAAAATCCATAGTTGGACTAATGCCGCAAGACTTCATGGTCTGATAGGAGTCTAAAGTTGTAAAACTGATTCACTATCAAGACCTTAAATGATTGACTTGCTCCTTTCGAGACAAAAAAATCTTTTATTCCTCTTTGATAAATTCTTTTAAGAATCCAGACTTGATCAGGTTTTGAACTATTTTTGCTAAAGTGTTGCAATTATTGGTTTCATGTCCATTCACTTTATGATAAGCACAATAATTCCTTCCTTCTTTGGGTTCAGCGGGAGTTCTTGTCTTATAGGAAATGGAGAAATTATCATCATCTTTTTTCATGGCAAAGATATAGGAAAGAGGTTTGTAATTCCATGGGTCTGAATTTAGATATCATCGTTCGGCTGTCTATTTTTTCTTCTTTCAATATAGACTTTTTGCTGGCATGGTTAAAGTCAAACTTTTCTTCCTTCTATTTTTGCTGAGATTTCTTCATGGCATGAAGCATTTATTCCATTTGGACAAACTTCTTGGTTTGGAAATAGAAGTGGCGTAGATCTTTACACCCATGGATATGAAGTTCCTTTCAAAAAGGAGTTTGCTTGATTAGCCCTGAACAAACAGCCATCAGTTTTTCTTGATTGATCGCATTTTCGGTCTTTAATGCTTCCATGTTGAATCTTTTAATGTATTTGCCAAGAAAATCCTCCGACCTTTGTTTGATGTCAACTAACATGTAAGAATCTATTGTTGGGACTTTACATATGTAAAATTGTGTAATGGATGCACATGAGATTTGTTCCCAGGAATGGGTGGTTCCTTTCTGGTAGTGCCTATACCATTTGACAATTGCTCCCTGGAAAGTGACGATGAAGAGTTTACAATGAACTGGCCCAGGAGCATTATATAAGTTCATCCAGCTTTTAAAAGCTACAAGATGATCATCTGGATCAGTAGTTCCATCATACTTTAGTAGGGGAATTTGAATGTGAGGAGGGAGGGTAACTGCCAATATTTCTTCTAAAAAGGGAGTCTTTTGCAGGATAACATATTTATCCAATTTAAGGAGTACATCTTTTACCGAATCCTTTGTGATTTGGTTGAGAATGTTGTTGTTGTGATCTCTATTGTCTTCCAAGGTTAAACTATTTGATTGCTCAAGGGCTCACTTTGTTTGACTTTCTTGGTTTTCATATTGGTCTTTATTTGAAGATTGTGCTTCATCTTCTCCTTTCATAATCTTTAATGATCCTTGAGATGGAGCTCCTTCAAAAAGTTCTTGCATAGCTATCATTTGTTGTTGTAGATTCTGGACTTTAATCTCATTATTTTTCAATCTTATTAGAGTTGAAGGTTGTCCAACTTCCATATTCTCTAAGTTAAAGTTTGGGACTATATTATTTTCTAAAGTTGATTGTGATGTAGCTTCTTTATTTGGGATGTCATTATTACTCTTTGCTCTCACTATTTTCTTCTTTCGAATAAAGAACTCTATGCAATTAATCTAGATGAAAGTTATTGGGAAATGGAGGTTCAAGCCCTCCTTCTAGCACCAAAAATGTTAACAAGAAAACTTGTTAACACTCCATAGCAAAGTTTAACGTGTAGGTACATCCTTCGAAACCACCTTTCGAACAGATAGAGATAGTTAAAACTTATAGATTACCTTAAGACCTCTTTTCGAATTTGTTGTGGTAGATGAAACCCCTTCTTTTATAACCTTTCTACACGGTCGAAACGTCTGATTCTCTTTTATAGCACATTTCAAGCTTGTTCAATTGGGTTAGGATTCTGTCGGAATCACCTTTCGAAGTAGTCAGGGTGGCTAAAGGTTAGGACTTAATAGTTTAATAATATTGGTTGAATTAAATGGTTTCGACTTCTTCAAAAGGTAGCCTTCCGAACATATTGATGCAAACAGGCCTTAATCAGAGTCATACAAAACCATTAAATCCACTTATATATCCAAGAATACTACAAAATTTAGAAAGTTCAAGTAAGGAGTGAATGAAATTCCCCCCTTAAAAGAAGACCCCTAGGGTCTTATCTATAGGCGACAGTTGACTACCTTCCACCTACATCCTTTCGACGCGGTCGAAAGGACTTATTCCATCTTTTCATTCACATCCCTTTAATGTAGTCGAAAGGATTAACTTGACAACCTTCCACTGCCTCTTAAGTTTGGGCTTTCTTTGTCCTGCTTGCTTTCGGCTTCATCGAAAGGTATAGAAGCGCTCTTCACCTAGTCGTTAATATGTCGGGTAAATTGGAAAGGGCGTAGGCTTTCGATGCCGTCGAAACATGTAACTTTTTGGGTTTCGAATGAGTTGAATCACCACAGAAATTCTAGCTGCAAAAGATTCCATTCGAAAGCATCCTCTCTGACTAGTGCGGAACCCTATCTTTTTGTGTTTTAGGAAGTTATATGGAATTCATCTAATTTTTCCTTCATAGGTCTGGATGGTTTCAACCAATTTGAAAGGCTTATATATGCTTTCGAAAGGGTTGCTTTGGTCGAATGTTCTTCATGTAGAGGTAAATGAAGCAAAACCAGTCGTTTCGAATGGCTTGGCACATACGCGGAAAACCTGTTATCCATCGCCTTCGAAAGGTACCCTTAACATATTCGAAACTCTTTTATGCATGCGAGATTGCGAGGCTACCTTTTTGAAAGGGGTTCCTCGAATCCAAATAAAGTAATATTTGTAACCTTTCAACTTCTTCGAAAGCTCCTTACTTATCCAACATTTTCCTGAAATACCCTTTCGACTTCTTCGAAAGGCTTTGTGATTTATGTTCCTCTTTGTAACTCCTTTCTTTATATTTTTGTCAAAAGCCTTGTTTAATGCTTACAGAAACCATCCTAATGCCTTCTGAACCTCACCAATGCTATAGCTTCTTCTTTCATACCTTCATTCTTGAGAGTAATTTATGGATAACAATCAATATTTTAAAGAATTGGAGATTAACTATTTAAATTATTAATATGGTTTGAAAATTAAGTATGATTATTTATCAATACAGTTTTGGAAATTAATTATTTTTATTTATAATAATGTTGAAGATAAATTATTATTGTTTATTTAAGAATGTTTTCAAATTTATTAATCATTATTTTTAGATGTTTTAAAGTTAGTATTTATTTATTTATTTATAATGTTTACTATTATATAATAGTGTTTTTAAGTAAATTATTAGAATTTATATTATAAATGTTTTTGAGATTTATAAATAGGGTTTACTAAGCAGATGTGGATTATAAAAGGAATCTTATAACGTGTTTTGGAAAACGTAAAGGAAGATTTGTTAAAAAGAAAATTGAGTTTTATAAATGGTTTTGTGGATTTAAAATGGAGTTTATAAATGATTTTAGAATTCAATAAAAAGGAAAATCCTTCCCAAATGTTGGTGAATATACTTATACCGTAGGGATAAGTATATGAATATTTTTCCAAGTATTGAAATATTGGGATTTGTGGATATATATAAAAGAATTTTAAGACAAATATTTACAAAGTACATTTAATTAATAAAAGATTAATTAAAGAGGCTTAGTGTTGCGTGGTGCTTAACCAATGTCGGTTTTCCCTATGGGAATTAAATCCCTGATTGAATATTTGTTATTCGATGGTTAAATAACGAACTATCAGAATTAGACCCAAAACATAACCTTGGAAATATCTAGGAGTAACACATGAGTTATATGGCACAGTCATCTCCGATGATGTTGTACTGTGCGTATAAATCTCATTTCATTCTTCTAGGATAATGATAAGGAAATCCATCCACTAACGGTTAGGAGGCGATCTTCGCTCTTATCTTTCACTGTTTATTTCCTAAAGAACTGGGGTTGAGTTTACCGAAAACTATCGAATGTTGTTTCGAAGAGACCGGGATCGGATATGTCATCCGAAAACCACTTTGATCCAACTTAAGCATTTGGAGGTAAAGACATCTTAGAGACGATGGAAATTGAAGATGGAGCTCTCATGTGTTTCGTTCAGTCTTAGGACGAACTTGTATGGATAAATGCTAGTGTTGCATTGTTGCCTGGAGGGCAGTGTTAGCATTCCAAGTGGGAAGTGCTATATAAAGGTAAAACGTAGCCTCAAGCCTCATCAACTGGGATTGACTAAAATAGGGGAGACATAGTAGGGCTAAGTGGGTCGCTTCCAAGTAGGGTATGATTATCCTTATCTTGAGTCACTATTATCTCTCATTTGTATGCTTGGGACCCATTAACGGAGGGGTGATCATATTTGATACTATCCAGTAAACGGTAGGTCGGTCCTATGTTGGAAGGGGATCAAGGGGTGGTCCTCGGTGTTATTTTATCTAGAGATGCACCGTGACGGGCGGTGACCCAGTAGCCGGTCATTGTATGGAATCCATTCTCCAATACGAACCTTTACGGTTTTAGTTATATACATAGTATGCTGGAATTTAATTAATGTAACTATTTCGGCTATGATTAATAAGTATTTGTATTCTAGACATTATTATAATATCAAAGGATTTTGTATAAAATGGTTTGGTTATTGTAATGTAAAAACCCGTCCGTGTTTATGTGCGGCGTGGTCTTACGAGATACTTTTTTTTTCAAGGGTTTCCGATAACTTAAAAATCCAGTTGGGTGTGTTTTATCTCGCGTTGCTTTTCCAGACTGACTTGGGTGCTATTTTACTATAATGCTCGGGTTAGACCAAGCATATTTACAGATTACTTTGGATGCATTGGAGCTCGGGAGACGAGTTGGAGGTCTGCATGACATATGCACATATATGTTTATTTTCCGCTACTTTGTTGTGGAATCATTAGCATTTTATGAAGACAAGCTGTTATAACTGTCCAGGCCTGATGATTGTGATTTGTTGTTGTACTCTGATTGATGTATGTAAATAACAGTTTCTCTTTTGTAAAGATCTTTATATTATATTATATATTGTTCCGCTGCGATTGTGAGATTCTGTGTTGTTTTTAGTTTCTTCTTTTCTTCTTCTTTCTTCTTTCTTTCCCATAACTATCCGCCTTTCCGTTCGATTTGGGTTGGACATGTGTGGTTTATTGTTAGCTTGAATTGTACGGATTGGTAGGTTGTTTCACTTGGTATCAGGCTAAAGGTTAAGCGAGAATCTTGGCTTTAGTGGGGCAACTCATTAAGAGATAAGGTAATGGAATGCCTTATTATAAGTTCTGAGTATATTATATATATGAGTGCATATTTGTTAGTGATATAAAATTGTTTTATATTGTGTTAATTTATCGGTTGAGTGTCTTATGAATTCTGGTCGGTATGTGGGACGCCACGATATCGATAGGGATTTCTAAACTTTAAACTAGGCAAACCGGCATAGTTTTATTTTGAGAATTGGTAAATGAAATAATTTTACCAGAATTAATTTTATATATATCAAAGAATAATTTTTCAAAAATTATTAAAATTATATATGGTATGTTTGGTTGTTAGAAAATGATAATATTTTATTGTTATCATTTGTTGTTGGATGCTCTAATAAAATTTGTTATTGTTATTATCTAAACAAAAAGAAACATTTGTAAATTGAGTTATATAAGAAAGTAAATTTATAAGTATGAATGATAAGGCATTGATTATGATTAAAATAAATCAATATTTGTAAAATGAATTACATAAGAAGTGATATTTTATGAATATGATTTATAAATGTGATTTATAAATGGAAAGGAAATGAAATTGCCTGAGTGTGTTTATAAATATGAATTGTAAATAAAAGTGGATTTAAAACAAAGAATTTGAAATTTTAAGTCGCATAAATTTGGAAATTGTGTTTCAAAGGCTTGGAAAAAGATAATAACTTTATTATTTTGAAAATGTTTTGACTAGAAATATTTTTAAAAGGGATTTAAAGGAAATAAAAAGCACTAAACTCACTTCAGCTGCTGGAAAATAATCTTGGTGATGACTGCAGCATAATCAGTATTCATTTTCGAGTTTCTAAGTGATAAATTGCTACTTTATGATTTTCCATTGAGGTTTTGTTTGGTAAAACAATTTTTTAGCTTCCAGAAGTGTAATTTGAAATATAAAGGAGTTATGTATATATATATATATGATTTCAAAAGGATTTGAAATAAAACCGGGTGTTTAAAATCTTGAATTTTTTTATCTAAATGTTTTGAGAAAAACATAAGATAATAAGTTTTTGAACTTCTAATTTGGAAATGGTACTGATAAGAAAAGAGGTTTGGAATTAGGATATGAAATTAAAGATTTACTTAAGTAAAGTTAAATAAATGGACTTAAGGAAATTGAATTTGAGTTGCAAAATGAATTGAATATGGTTGGAATGTTGTTTAATAAAATTGCATATGAACTTAAGTGTTGAATGATAATGAAAATAAGAAGGGTCGTATAAAAGGTTTTAAAATGAACTTAAGTAAGTAATTTGATGGAATGCTTCTTAAGCGATATTAGTATTGAAAGAAATATACTAAGTGATAATGAAATAAAATTTAACTTAGGAGAAGTTAAAGTGAAATGATTTTATAAAATGATCTATAAATGAATTAAATATGGAATAAAATTTTGTTAAACATAATGTGGGTTAATTGAATGTGAATGAATTGGATGTAAATGAGAAATGTTAATAAATGAACGTAAATGAATCGAGTGTAAATAAAGTGAATGTTAATAATTGAATGTAAATCAACTGAATGGGAATAAATTGAATATAAATAAATTGAAAATGAATCAATAGCATGTTAATAGGAAATGAAAGCGTATAAATATAATGTTGACATTTGAAAATGCAAATTGATATGATGATAAATAAATTGGATGGATATTATTGGTTTGATGGCTTCTCTTGTTACATGGCTAAAATTGCATGTAGTTATCGTATATTATAATTTATATATGGTGATGTACTTTCTATATACATGTTCTCATTGGTTATAGAGTGATTAGTAGGTGTGGATGGCGTATGCTTCGGATTTGGAGCTCGCTATCGCATTATATGGGTTGTATATGCTTGCTAATACTAATGAAAGGTACACATCTCGGATTACATATCGTACTTTTATATTTTCTCCCTATGGGATGCCTCATCCTTGAAGACGAGATGTATATTTGTTATTATATATATATATTGTAAAAAAATTCGATCGAGCCACACAAAGGAGACTCTGGCGGAATTTTTTGTAAATTTAAGAGTTAGAAAATTTTTGAAAAAAATTCCAAAGAAATTTTTGATAACTAAAAATTTGATGTTATGTTATTACTTGTAATGAATGAATGGATATCATTAGTCAAAAACTGTGTACAAATTTTAAAAGGCTTTAGAAATTTTATAATTTATTTCAACAAAATGGTTTTAAAAAGTTAAGGGCTTTGTGGCATTTTCTTATCCTGGCAATTTTGGTGACGAAATTCTTTTAAGAGGGGAGAATGTAACGACCTGTGATTTTTGTCATTAGATGTTGATATTTAAATAAATTTTAATTATTAAAATATTGGTTTAAAAGCTTTAAAAACTTAAATTAAATTATAGAGATTGTTTAAATTATTGAATTTAGAATTAATATTTGAATAGCGTTTCAATTAATGGGATTTACAATTGAATGTTAATTATAATTGATTAAATGGACTTGGTTAACTCCTTTTAAATTATAAATAATAACAGTGAATTCAATTTGTAAATTTACTTATAGTAATAAATGGTTCAAATAAATAATCAGAGAATGTATTTTTATTTTACAACTCGATTTTTGTTGACGTATTTTTAATTTATTTTATTTTATTTTTCCATGATTTTTAATTTGAAAAATATTCATATTGTTGTTTGATGATTTTTGGGCAAATCTTGATATTTTAGTGGTTTTACAAAATTCAATAAGCAGTGTATATTATTATTGTTTTGGGATCGTGTTGCTGTCCTAACGCTACTGTATTTTTGTTTTGTCATTCGGGATCCGTATGCGAATACAAATGTTTGAGGCGAAATGCCGAAAATTTCAAAATTTTTATAAGTCAACACTTAAGAAAATTCATTCCTCACATTTCTCCTTTTCTTCTGCTGCTTATTTATTTGAACAAGGAACCATAGATCCACTTCTTCAGACAAATTCAAGAATAGTTCAAATTTAAATCTAAAATTCAAAAGCTTAAATCTTTGAGTTGTAAATGGGTAGATCTACATCCAGTTGGGTTTGTAGAGGTTATGGCAGCCATTTTAGGTGTTCGACAGTTCATAGTGGCAATTAGAGTTGTGGATTTAAGGAGTTTTAGTCGGAGCTAGAAAAATTCGAGGCCATGGTTGTTTTTATAGCGGCAAGGCCAGTGGATGGTGGAAGGTTGAAGTGGCGCGGCGGCACAGGGCAGTTCACGTCGATCAAGGGCTTAGGCACAGGTTGGCTTCGGTTGTGATCATGTGGAGTGGATCAAGCTGCCTGAATTTGTGATGGGCATGTAGCTCGTGTGAAGAGAAGAATTTAGGACTCGATGGATTTGGGTTTCGTGTTGATTCGAGTGTGAGAGAGGGAGGAGAAGGTGGTGGCATGGTGGAGTAGTAGCTTTTGAGTGAGAGAGATTAAGGTTTGGGAAGATGGTTTGAAATATAGTTATGGTAATTAAGTTAATGTAATTTGTATTTAATTTATAATCTAAAAATCATTAACTTATAAATTTAATAATTTTCTCGTGCGAGATCCAAATTGAGCACAACGAGTCGCGTTGTGATCATATCGATGAAGGCTACGCTGTGGAATTGGATTGTATGGATTCGGAGCTAGTGAGAATTTTGGTTAAAATTGAATGTTTGTTCAATTTTAATTCAAAACCCAATGTTTTGGCGCCCATTAAAATCAATGTGAGTTAATCTCACCTTTTTGGTTAACAAAAAATATTTTTAGTCGATAAAAGTATTGTCTAGATGTGTGAATATTTTTTCGTTGACTGTTATTGACTGTTTGGATGATTTACTAGTTTATATTGTTCGTTTGGATATATTCCCACACTTGGGGTGGATGAGACCCTATTACGTTCCCATGTAAGAGTGGACGACCCTTTGTATACGAATCCCACCTCGAAGTGGTTGTTTTTTATATTATTTGGTTACATACTGTATATACTATAGGGCGATAAGTTGGAGGCATCGAACGGGATTCCTCACACTATTGATTTTATTTTTCATATAAATTGATATATGATCTGTTGGATGCCATAATTGATGACATGGATACGTTTCTCTAATTAGTGCCATGGTAACACTGGGCCATAATTTTTTTGAGAAAAATGTGTGATCCTCAAAAGAAGAAGAGAGCACACATGTACATATATATAACACCAGAAATAAAGGAGCTGCCAATAAGCCTGGCAGGTAGCCAAAATCCCACACACAAAAAGAAGAAAAAACCCTTCCAAAAGTCTAAAAACTAAAGACAAACTCAAAACAATCTACAGAAGAAAATAGAAACTAAAGACAGAAACAACTCCACAAAAAGAGCAACCTACAACAACAACTCCACAACACCAGCCTCGACAACCAGAAATGACTCCATGAAAAGAGCAGCCAATACCAACAACTCCATAACACCCGCCACAACAACAAAACCTGAAAAGTCAACAAATAACCAAACACATAAACTCAAGCCACAAACAGATACCAAAACAACAAACACCATAAAAAGACCCCCAACCAAGCAACCACCCTCAAGTAAAAGACCTAGAATCCTTAAGTTTCAAAAAATATATATGAACAGTCTTTGGTTTCAAAAAATATATATTAATGAATTGGATTGTTAATGACAAAATAAGGGCCATATTTTTAATATTTTGAAATATTATAAAATGAAGATTTAGTTTAAAAGAAAGATTTGAGCGATTTCAAAAAATATATATATATTTGTAAAAATCCTTGAATTACTAAGAGAAGGAATTTAATTTAAACAAAATTTAAAAGTATGATTTTTCTGGATATTAAAAATTAATAATTTTATAAAATATTTTAAATAGAAATTTTCGAAGTGTGGATAAAGTTTTTTAAAAATACTCTAAAATAATAAGTTCGTCTTTTATAATAAAGGAATATGGTTTTAAAAAGAAGATAGAAATATCTATTAACCATTTTATAATAAGTGATATGTATATATTATACACAAATATTAAGATTTATTTATAAATATGGAAATTTATAAAGCTGATAATGTATAAAGCGACATTTTACAAATAAGGTGAAGATTTGTAAAATTGTGTTTTATTTATGAAAGGATAGATTTATAAACGGTCTTTTTATTAAAAGGAAAACTATTGTTTTTAATAAATTGGAGAAATAAATCAAACGGTGGATTTATTATAAGATGTGGAATGATGTTTTAAAAAATAGTTGATTCAATTTTAGAAATGGTAGGTGAGGGTAAATTTGGGATTGTTAAACGATATTTTATAAATCGAAAGGAATTTATAAAAGAAATTTATGCATATAAGGGCAATGTTAAAAACGGATGGCGACAGATGTTTTTTAAATGTGATTTATGAATAAGTGAGATTTATAAAGGAATGGAGTTATAAATGGCGTTCACAAATATGGGGGTTTTATGAAAGGAAGTTTCAAAAATAGAAGAGATTTATAAATATAGCTTTATAAATATAGGAACGATTATGTGGAAAGTTAAGTATGGATTTTTTATCAAAGAAAAATATTTATTTTTGAAAAAATTGTTTATTTATACTAATATTGTTTTAAAGCTGGTTATCAATATTTTAAAGAATTGGATGTTAACTATTTAAATTATTAATATGGTTTGAAAATTAAGTATGTTTATTTATCAATATAGTTTTGGAAATTAATTATTTTTATTTATAATAATGTTGAAGATAAATTATTATAATTTATTTAAGAATGTTTTGGAATTTATTAATCATTATTTTAAGATGTTTCAAAGTTAGTATTCATTTATTTATTTATAATGTTTACTATTATATAATAATGCTTTTAAGTAAATGATTAGACTTTATATTATAAATGTTTTCGAGATTTATAAATAGGGTTTTATAAGCAGATGTGGAGTATAAGAGGAATCTTATAACATGTTTTGGAAAACGTAAAGGAAGATTTGTTAAAAAGAAAAGGAGTTTTATAAATGGTTTTGTGAATTTAAAATGGAGTTTATAAATGATTTTTGAATTGAATAAAATGGAAAATCTTCCCAAATGTTGGTGAATATACTTATACCGTTGGGATAAGTATATGGATATTTTTCCAAGTATTGAAATATTGGGATTTGTGGATATATATATATATAAAAGAATTTTGAGACAAATATTTACAAAGTAAATTTAATTAATAAAAGATTAAATAAAGAGACTTAGTGTTGCACGGTGCTTAACTAATGTTGGTTTCCCCTATGGGAATTAAATCCCTGATTGAATATTTGTTATTCGATAGTTAAATAACCGACTATTGGAATTGGACCAAAAACGTTACTTTGGAAATATCTAGGAGAAGCACATGAGTTATATGGCACAGTCATCTTCGATGATTCTGTACTGTGCGTATAAATCTCGTTTCGTTCTTCTAGGGCAATGATAAGGAAATCCATCCACTAATGGTTAAGAGGTGATCTCCGCTCTTATCTTTGATTATTTATATCCTACAGAACCGGGGTTGAGTATACTTGAAACTATCGAATGTTGTTTCAAAGAGACCAGGATCGGATATGTCATCTGAAAACCACTTCAATACAACTTAAACATTGTGAAGTGAAGACATCTTAAGGATGATGGAAATTAAAGACGGAGCTCTCAAGTGTTTTGTTCAGTCCTAGGACGAAATTGTATGGATGAATGCTAGTATTGCATTGTTGCTTGGAGGGCAGTGTTAGCATTCCAAGTGGGAAGTGCTATATAAAAGATAAAACGTAGCCTCAAGCCTCATCAACTGTGAATGACTAAAACAAGGGAGATGCAACAAGGCTAAGTGGGTCGCTCCCATGTAGGTTATGATCATCCCTATCTACAGTCGCTATTATCTCTTATTTGTATTCTTCGGGCCCATTAACGGAGGGGTAATCATATTTGGTACTATCCATTAAGGGGTAGGTCCGTCCTGTGTTGGTAGGGATCCAAGGGTGGTCCTCGGTGTTATTTTATCTAGAGATGCACCATGACGGGCGGTAATCAAGTAGCCCGGTCATTGTATGGAATCCAATCTCCCATACGAACCTTTACGGTTTTAGTTATATACCTAATTCTCTGAATTTAATAATGTAACAATTTCGGCTATGATTAATAAGTATTTGTATTCTGGCATTATTTTAATATTAGAGGATTTTGTATAAAAAAATTGGTTATCGTAATGTAAAAACCCATCCATGTTTATGTGCGGTGGTCTTACGAGATACTTCTGATTTTCAAGGGTTTCTTATAACTTAAAAGTCCAATTGGTTGTGTTTTTTCTCACGCTGGTTTTCCAGACTGACTCGGGTGTTATTTTATTATAATGCTCGGGTCAAGCCGAGCATATTTATAGTTACTTTGGATGCATTGGAGCTCGGGAGATGAGTTGGAGGTTTGCATGACATATTCACGTATATGTTTATCTTTCGCTGCTTTGTTGTAGAATTATCAGCATTTGTGAGGACAGGCTTAACTGTCCAGGCCGATGATTGTGATTTTTTGTTCTACTTTGATTGATGTATGTAAATTACAGTTTCTCTTTTGTAAAGATCATTAATATTATATTATATATTATTCCGCTAAGATTGTGGGATTCTGTGTTGTTTTTAGTTTTTTTCTCTTCTTCTTTTCTTCTTTTTGCTTCTTTCTTTCCCATAACTACCCTTTCCGTTTGATTTGGGTTGGACATGTGTGGTTTATTGTCAGCTTGAATTATACGGGTTGGCGGGTTGTTTCAGTGATCATCTTGGGAAGCAATTGATTAGTCATACTGATGAGAGCTTCGAGAAGAAGATTGAGAAGGCTTTAAGATGAGAGAGCCTGTACCCAGTGTAGAATGGTTGTCCCAAATCAGTAGAGTAGGGATAAACCATGGAAGCATATGTATTGATTGTCATTTCGATTTCGTCGAGTGCTCCATCGATGAAGAGAAGGGAAATGGCATCACCATTTGAGATATGCTTTTCACTTATGGCGTTTCCATACGTGTTATATTTGACTTTGAGGTTTCATATTCCTTCATGTCTAGATTTAATGGAGATATTAGGATTGAGACTTAAGATGGTTAACGACCTTTAATTGAGATGTACGTAGTTAGGGGCTCAGCCGGCCTATCATGGTTCGTTAAGACCTTGTCCTATTGAGTTATGGATGTTTATTTGGTTATTTGCTATTGATTTGTTTTGGGATTTAGTTAGCTTGGTATTATGGTTTGGGAATGGCTAGGTGACGGGGGTACGAAATAGTGGTGGATGGTGAGAGGCCATTGGTGGCAATTGGGGTTGTGGAGGAGCGAGCAACAGTGATTGGCTACCTGTAGATGATGTGGTTATGGTTAGTTTTCTATATTTGCTCGATATCCCACATGATGAGTTGTCATTTTTGCCTGTAGCTAGAGAGTGTTCGGACATATTCGATGAGGTGACTAGATTACAACCATATGAGGATTGAGTTCCATATCGATCTGATTAGAGGTGCTAGACCAGTAGTTAAACCTTGAAGGCGTATGATGCCCAAAGAGAAAAGGAAACTAAAGGTGTGAGCGAATGACCTATTGAGATGATGGTTCATTCGTTGGAGTATATTTAGGTAGGATGCACATATAGTGTTTGTCAGTAGGGCGGATAGCTCTTTGGAGGTTCTTTTTGGTTGTCATGAGATAGATGAGATGACGAACAAGTTTCTACTACCATTTGGTAATGGCTTGTTCGATCAGCTCTATAACACGAGGATATTCTCTTAGTTGGACACTGCGATGGGATTTTCACCAACTGAGAGTATTTAGAGAGAGTTCCAATTAGAACGTTTCATACGTTACTTTGATTTTTGATTCGTTGGTTATGCCATTCGGGCTAACCAACGTGTTGGCATGTCCTGTTGATCTCATGGACCATTTTTCGAGTGGTCACTTGGTAAGTTGTGTTTATGCTCATGGGTGGTATTTTCGTCTACTCATGGATGAAAGAAGTGCATAAGGCATGATTGATGGTTGTATCGTAGGTGTTAAGAAGACACCAATTGATGATGAGTTTTTGGAGTATCACTTATGGAGGAGGGAAGTGAGATGCTTGGGTTACGTTGTTTCATAGTAGGACATCACTGTAGATTATATGGTTATGGCAGTCCAGAATTTAAATAGACCCAAGGTAGCAGCATAGTTGACCTATTTGATGGGAGAGGACCATACTCTTATTTGAGACGTGGGGTGCGAAAACGCGTTAGTGAGTCTGACCGAGAGGTTGATGAGGGCACCAATGTTACTCATTCTGAGCAGGAATGAGGAGATGATAGTACATACATGCCCATGGTACTTAACTAGGTGTGGTATTGATATCGAAAGGTAAGGTTGTCATATGTTAGTCGACAACTAAAACCGCACTAGAGGAAGTATCCGACTTTTGATTCGGAGTTGACAGTGATAGAGTTTGCTTTGGAGAGTTGGAGGCATTATATATAGGAAAGGAGTTAGAGTTGTTCAGTAATACCACATCATTGGAGTATCTCTTCTCCGAGAAGGATCTTGACCTTCGCCGACAGCGATAGTTAGAGTTCTTAGCCTCCTATGACTTTGACATTTCCTATACGTCCATAAGGGAAATATAGTTGTGATGCTTCGAGTGGAAGACATACCAATTTGGGAGCAATATTCCTTGAGTGGGCATTGCACGAGTTTAGCACTAGTTATGACTTCAGAACTTGATGAGCTATGACTAAAGATGATGGCTGGTTTGACCATCAGACCTACTTTGATTTAGCAGATTGGTACTAGTCAGTGGCGTTAGGTTATACTATTGGAGATCGTGGCTAAAATAGAAAAATGAGTAGTATCTGTAGAGGTGATGTAGTGTGGACCCGACAGAGACTGTTGGTTCGATAGGGATGGAAGATTGTTTATTCTCGAGTAGTGGAAACATATATTTATAGACTGCATCAATGGTTACCAATGACTGAGGATAGTGTGATAGCATTTAAGTCACAGATGATTGGTTGACGAATAATGCTAGGTTTGTATTCCTTAAGTCTAGTAGAATGACATTCGAATTTGTCGAGTTATATATAGGATGGATAGTGTGATTCCATTGTGTGCCAAGAGCATTGTGAGTGGTCGAAACCCATTGGTCTAGAGTGGGTTTTGGGAGAACGTACAAGAGGTGCTTTGGAATTTGACACCAAATCGATTATATGATATTGAGACTGGACCAAGGACTTTGAGACATCGCAGGCCTATTCATACCGATAGATGTAATACGAACAAGTTAGGAGGAGGATAGTGGAGTAGTAGAGGTTCAGTGGAATGAAGGTGGAGAGGATAGGATATAGAAGACCGAGAAAAGCATGAGGACCGCTTATCCCGAGTTCTTCACTTGTTGAGTTTCATTTTTATCGTCAGCTTTCATATTGGATATAAGTTGAGTTTATTTTCTAGTTGTATAAACTCTATTACTGTGTTGTATAACTCTGTGGATATTATACTCTGATGATTATTTCACATTGTTATTACTATCCCGACTGTTTTATATCTCCATTAGCTATTATATTTTATCTGATGCGATGTGAGATATACGATAGGTTATGTGATTATTTTATGTTTCCTTTTAATTATTTTCCTTTCTCTTCTCTTTTATTTCCTCTTCTTTACTTCTTTTCTTTCCTTTAACAAATGTTCTAGACCATAGGTATAGGCCGGTCGTTACATGACTGTTCTGCCAAATATAGTCTCCAAATCCGAAATGTGTTAGTTGCCCCCCAAATTCACTAATTACCCACTAAACTGCTCCAAAAATTGTTATTCTTCAAGCAGCCGTATCTCCTAGCCAGAAAGTCAAAATCGCTATTATAATCACTCTGCGGAAAGAGAAACCATCGTATCTTTCTAATGGAAGTGGTCTTGGATGCTAATTTGGCTTCTATTAAAAGTTATAGCTATTGCAGGTTTTCATGGGTAAAATTGCTTGGAAAAATTCTAAGGATAGGAAATGTCACTAGTAGAAATTTCCCAAAAATATAGAGTTATACGACCACATATGAATTTAAAAACAATATTTTACGATCCATTGATACGTAAAATATAGGTCATTGCAACATCTCTCCAGACAGGACTACCATGTTCAATCAATATCAGTCATAATGTTTAAGCGATTTTTAAAATCAAGTATTTGAAAGATCCAAATCAAAGCGACAAACAAATATCCTAAACATCCATCTCAGACATCCAACTCAGAGCGTGTTCAGAGACAAATGAAGGTCTAGTATACGTGTAAGTGAACCAAGGTTATTATTTTCTTATTTATTCAAAACAGAAAGAAAAACTAGGGAATTGAAACCGACTCCCGTCCTTCCCAATCAAGGGGTTATCATTCCCAACCCAGCTCCATCGTCAAATCCAAATGTGTTTGTTGCAGATGATGGCTGCTGCAGCACCATTACAATTTGGTTCCTCATGTACTGTTAACCATTTTTTTCAAACCTGCTCTTCTATTAAATCATGAAGGTGTCCCTACTTGTTCGTTTCATGTCCGTCCATCTCATGGAAAATGAAAAAATTTCCAGACCTTTTCTCCTGATTTGTGGGCTCTCTCTTAGTTGGCTTACGGTAGGGTATCTGTCCTTGGTATCTAAGTAAATCCTCTCCGGGGTTTTAGTTAGATCAATGTAAGAAGAGAATTTGGTTGCCTCCTCTGCCGCTTCATTCCTTGGAAGCTAGCTGTAGCTGTCCGCTTTCCTTTGTCTTTTATGTACCCTTCCTTGGACCGTCCTTCATCATCAACTGCATTAACTTCAATGTTCTTAGCTTCAGCGTCCTCTTGATGCAAGTGTCTCTCAACTTCATGGTCAAAATCCGTAAGATCCGTCACTAGATCCCTTTCCAAAGCAATTTTGTCGCATGTCTTATTTGCAACTCCTAACACTGCAGCCATTAAAACAATCAATAAATTTGGCTTATGAACCATAGGGACTGCTGCGTTAAGCCTAGCTAAGTAACTCCTTAGGGTCTCTTAGGCCCTCTGCTTCATGCTCGAAAGCGTTATCACATTCTATTGTTGAGAAATGTGAACTCTAAACTTTCTCAAGAATCTATCTACTTATTCGGCCCACATGCTTATGGACCCATTCTTTAACTTCCTAAACCACATAGCAGCTAACTCCATCAAGTGCAATGGGAAACAACGTCCTATTACTTCCTTAAAAGCACCTTATACCTCCATATGTCATATGTATCTCACCAGATAAATGATTGGATCTGTCCTCCCGTTATACAGTTTCAGTGTCATAGTTTGAAATCAGGTGGATTCCTCGCATACCAGATGTTAGGGTTCTCAATATTCTTCTGATCATCTAGTCTATTCGATCATCGTCATCTAACAGAGATCTCTTATTTATAACTACATTCTGTCCCCATTCCTATGGGGAAATTCTGGCACATACTCCTCTGGTTGTGCGTTTACGTTCAGATTCACATCTCTGGCTCCAGCGGCATCCGCTCTTGGCATCCTACTTCATTTCAAATCCAAATTGACAATGGCCCTTATAAATTCATGTCGGTACCGACCTTATTTAGGTCAGTATCGATCTGATTTTGTGGTGGGGCCATTGTTCCAATTTGCTTCTCTCCAGCTTCAGATGCTCCTGCATTAGTTCTAGCCTTTGGTTCTGAATTCCAACTACTCCAACTGTTCTTTTGTAACATCCCGCCTTTTTGTATGTTTTAAGCAGGCACGCATGCCGGCTCAAACCATACAGAAGGGCAGATTGTTATTGGGGTGAATAAGAAAAAGAAGAGAAAAAAAACAAAACAAAGTCTCGCAGCGGAATGACAAAATATAATAATCAAATAACAGTTCATGAAGTTGTATACCAAACATTTGATTATACTTATACAATACAAAATCAGAGTTACACATATCAGAGATAAACAATAATGCAGCTGAACAGTATGAATGCAGTGGAATAAATATAGTAGATAATAGTAGTACAAATCTTCATCTTCATCCTCCAGAAATAAGATCTTCAAATCCTGAAATGCTCAGGCTGACCCGAGCGAATTGAAAAGACAAAACACTCGAGTCAGAACTAAAAGATCTTATGTAAGTTAAATCAACGGTAAATAAATAAATATGAGTAGAACGGCGTCGGAGATGTTTACGGGGTTTGACATCTCATATCCAGTGTCTAACATGAGTGCAGTAACTTAAGAGATGTTCGGGATTCACATCTCCTAAGGATCCGTTAAACTATCTACTATGTAGTACAATACGCTATTATAATATGTCTACAGTTAGATAAACTATTAAAACAGCCTTAAGGCGTTACATTTTCCCCCTTAACACATTTTTATAATGCCAATAATCTATACAGTACCGTAACTTCCCGTAAACTGGGTCGCCAGAGGATACCCCATAGGTACGACATAAAACAAACTCGTAGAAGACGCGCTAGGGTAGGTGACACGGCACAACTAGGCAATGCCAGGGTAGATATACCAATTACACTTCCGGACTGGTGGTAACGCATAGCAGCAACTACCGCCCACCTCGGAACACACTCCCAAATCAAAAATCGAGGATGGCCACCAAAATCGCAAATCAGAATATAGTATCGAAGGAATGTGCCCGATCGAAGGAATGACCTCACTTAACCCGTCAATTGCTCATGTTTTAGCCACCTTAAGCTAACTCATGGGAGTTAGGTCCATGTATATACCTCATGTAGGATCGTCGCCAACCATCCTACTTCATTCCGGAATCTCCACCGTGTACACAGTTGTCAAAGTGGTTTTCGGTATCGACAAAAAGTATGCCCATATATGATCCCGGTCTCTTTAACAACCAAACGCTTATTTCACACCGGATGGTTCTTTTACATTTCTAAAATCATTTCATAATTGATATCAAAATATCATATTCAATTCAAATCATATCACTTTCGAAATCATTACTTACTTCCGAAATTATATCACATTGAAATCATAGTTCGAAATTATATTTCCTTTCAAAAGTCATATTTCCAAAATAGGTTAAACTCTCATTTCAAAATATCATATTAAACCAAATATGTTATTTAAATCCCAACCTAAGTTATAACATCATTAACCATATTCACTTAAAAATCGAGAATTTGTATATAAACCCATCCATTTTACTTAGTTTGGAATTTAGAAGAAAATAGTTTTAAATAGTTATAAATAGTTCATATAGATTTAAAATAGATTAAATAGCTTTAAAATAGATTAATTAGATTTAAAATAAGTTAAAACAGGTTAATTAGTTTAAATAAATTAAATGGTTTAAAATAGGTTAAAATGATTTAGTATAATTAATACAGGTTAAAATAGTTTAATACTTTGAAATCTTAATAATGAGAAATTTTGAAATAATATATTTTCAAAACAGTTTATATTAAAACATGAATTTGGAATTTATATCAAATTAAACTATTCATTTCAACACCTTTGGACCATTTTCAATTTCCAAGTCAACAAACCAAATTCCAAACCTTTAAATTTAACATTTCAATAAACTATTGAATTTCATATCGTTTCAATCCATGTTCAAATATCAATTTGGATTACTCCAATTTCAAAATATTTCAAAGTATTTTCAAACAACTTCAATAACTTAATTTCGATAGAATTTTTTTATAGTTAAAAGTTTAACTTTAAACTTCCAATTTAATTTCTTAAAGCAATTCCTTTTAAACCATCTCACATTTCATCATAAACTTGATTTTCCAATAATCCTTCAATTTACATAAATCAAATTTTATTTCAAAATATCATTTAATTAAATTCAAAAATTAAGGATTTTAAAATCATTTAATTTAACCAATCCGGTGTCCGTATATAATTCTCTACCATAGGGTCAAGTGATATGGATATTTATCATTTCAATCCGCAATTTAAAATGTTACGGTTATATATATCATTTCAAACCACAATCCCGAATTAATAATAAAATCCATAAAATCGCTCGAGTCTATCATTTCAAACCATAATGATTTTTCCCTAATCTATAGATCGTTCGGGTATGTATCATTTCAACCCATAGTGAACTTGCAGTTTATAACGATATAAAATAGAACATCAAATATTAACAATCAAACATCCATCATAATCATCATCCAAATCAATCAATAAATATCAATATAAAACTGATAATCAATAACAGGTATTTAACTGGCAATCTATATTCAATAATAAATTAAATAATGATTTAATTCAAATAAATTCAAATTAACTAGGATGATGATTTAAAATATACCAAACAGTCATAAATAAATTTCTAATCACATCAAAAATTAATTTAACTAACATAAGAAAATTTAGAAGTTGTGAGTGGGTTAAAACACTCACCTTTGAATTTAAATCCAATTTAAGCCCAAAATTCAAGCTGTCTCAGAATTCGTCCAAATAAGCGTCAAAATGTCTAAAATTTTGATATGATCCCAACGCAAGAAACCGCGCGTGAAATGGACCTCGTATGCAAAAGTTATGCATATTAGAACATTAACGATTTAAATTTAAATAAACAAAAATATAAACAAACATTACCAATTATCATGTCACCGTTCTACCCAGTCAACCCTAGCATAGTGAAAGCGCCTGCTAACAAAATCACGGTCGACACACAAAGCCACCGAACCAAAACTGTGCCGCGTCATCCCCCAGCGTGCTCCGGCCACCTGCGGCCCAGCCCACCATCGGCGCTCCCACCCTACGCCTCGCGAAGGCTCTCTCCTCCAAGCGTCGTACGTGCAAACCCACAGTCGCCGCCACAAATAAGTAAACCCTAATCAATTATCACGGTCGATCAGACCCTCGATTCGACGAATGAATTTCGCCGATGCACTCCCCTCGGTCCACTCTACAATACCCACAAATCAATTCGACGATCGGACAAGGTTGATCGTCGCTCGATGAACGGCCGCGATTTGTTCTTCAATTTTTGGACAAACAGTGATTCGAATTGGAAAACGAATTATAGATCTGAGATGCGCTCGTCGAAAGCTTCAAATCAATATATAATTCGATTTAGTTTGTGGAGTTTTAATTTTTGGAATTGGTTTTGATTTAGACTTGCAATTGGGAATTAGGTTTTGCAGCCATTGGGAAGAGAGAAGAAGACTAAAATGTACGTACAGACAAATGAAAATGAAGAGTGGCTAGGGTTTATAATGGGCTATTTATAGACAAAGTTGAAAATAGAAAGAATGGGCTAGATTGATTTGAATTGGAAAGATAAACGACCCGAAAAGCCCGTTCTGTCTTCGGAACGAAAATGGGTCATCCCATATATCAAAATAGATGCTTTCGATAATTTTAAGATCAATGGAACTAGTTTCAAGCCCAAATTCCATCATATGAAGAAGTTATGATAAAATCAGCTTATTTTAAATTGATTTCAATTGATTTTAATTAAATTGATTTCTAGGCGTTTCGAGCCCGTACGATCAAACGACAAGTCCGATCGTTACGAAACTTGAAATCTTACAATAATTCACTGTTACGGATCCGATGAAATTGGTTTCACCGAAATCCGAGTAAGTGGCCAAAATGGCTATATTTCAGTTAATTAAATAAATTAATATTTAATTAATTAAATCAAATTTTCAATTTAAATTTTATAATTGACAAATTTTATCATTTTGATTTCTTAAACAATTAAAATAATTTAAACAAATTTAGATATAAATTTAAAGTTAATTAATTTACCAATTACAGTGTTTGATTTCAATTTCAGAAAAGTTCAATAATTGCAAATTAAATTTTCAATAAATTCATTTATTTGATTTTCAACTTGTTATTCCATCAATTATCATTTTATGGGTATAATCATCATTACTATATACCTTAGTATCTTAATATTTTACCATTTCATCTTACTTTTCATTAGTGAAATCTTTAATTGCATTTAGTTGTAATAAATTCACCTATTGTAATTCAAATTCCTAAAATTTGGTCAGACACAGTTCCAATTCTTTTTATTCAAATCAATAGTCATATTATGACTGAAATTTACATTATTTACCTCTTATCGAATTAATATTATACAATGATCAATTTAATTTACATTAACTGCATTAATTAAGTGAATTAATTACAATTGATTTCAAATTCCCACTTAACAGATTAACCAAATAGGTAGCATATAATTATTGCCACCATTAACCTTAGTTGCATTTATAAGTTTATTACTTACAACCAAATGTTATAATTTTCTACCTGACACTGATTTAAATCATTAATTAACGCAATATTACATTTGTTTTCCTCTATTCCATTTATAACCAAATTATAACATTTACATTATTTCAATTGATTGAGATTTCGTTCAAGTTGTTAATAATTAACTTTAATAAACTTTGTTACCTTTCATTTTGGTTATTATTTCATTATTAAATTACAAATTTTTATTTCTTCAAATATTAAATAACAAAGTTTATTAAACTAACCAATTTTTAATTATCGAAAATTTACGGGTCGTTACATCTTTATTGATCCATCCTTCTAAAAAGTCCATCTAGCATCTCTTGCCGTCGAGCTATTATCCCATCTTCATCTCTTTCATCATCTTCTCTATCTCTTCTTTGATCACATAGACAGACGAATTTGAACTTGAGGGAACCTCCTAGTTACACCATGCTCTGGTTAACTTGGTTTATGATTGCTTTAGTAGAAGGCATCTTCATCTCTACCAAACTTCATATCCAAGTTTTAGACTATCAAATCTAGTTCTATCTTAGTGAAAGCACCAAAAAATGCACCAAAAATTGACACAACACCCCAAAGTAGATAATATATCACAGATCTAATCAAAGCAATAAAAGACAAGATTTTATAGTGGTTCGGCGAATACTGCGACCTACGTCCACTTTAATGTTATATCTTACATTTTCTCTTTGGAATAAAAAGATTACAACTTAAATCCAACCACAATCTAGTCAATCTCGGACTTAAGAAGGTTTGAAGAGAAGAAAATAAAAAGTCCTTTACGGAAGAAACTAAGCCAAAATTCCATTTTCAAATTCTCTAAGTCTTGTATTTATAGGGAAACCATCCCAACTGAATCGCCAAATCTCAAGATAACAATTCCAACTTCAAATCCAATAGTGTAGGAGAGGAATACGGAGTTCCTAAAGCAAGAAAATTAACTCGGTACTAATCAGAATTGATCGGTACCAATCTAATTTTATGATGGGGAGTTGTCCTATCTTCCTTCCTTTGGTCCTCTGTCTTCAATTTATTGAGTTCCGAGAACTTTTCATAGAAATCATATTGTTTCTGAAAGGATATGATATCTCTAGTACTTGTCTTCTTTCCTTCAGGATTTCCTTGGAGTTGTTCAACTACTCTAAGGAAATGAGCCTCAAGACGATCACTTTAGCCAACCATCCATTGACCGTCACTCTCATGAATGTGCATGAAAAGTGATCGGTACCGACCCCATTTCATGTTGATACTGATCTCTTTTTCTTAATGCAATCAAGTCCAAACTTCCTGAGTTCCTTCATATCATCATTCCAGATAGTTCCAATCATGTCGACATGAGTCATGCTAGTGAAAATCATGTCAGTACCAACAAGAATTATGTCAGTACCAACCTGATTTGCATTTCTGAAATGTAGCCAAACCTTTGATGCCTTCAATTTTGACACCTTTGAAGCTCCTTGATGCATTCCTTCATTAGTTTGTAGTTCATTTCATCTGTTTGAGTCTATTCTAAGACTATGGAAAATTTGGTCGTAACATAATCTATAAAGGTATAACTGAAATCAATTTAGATTTAAAATTGGAGATATAAAAAATGATCAATTTAATGGATTTGATTTTGAGAAAGGGATAAAAATGGTAACATGTAAAGAAAAGGAAATTGATTCATGCATGTTTAAAAAACGATGTTTCTTCAAAAAAAAGATTAATTCCTTATGAATATCCATTTTCCACTATGGTCGATGTGGATGCGATGGTGAATGATTTTAAGCATGTAGTAGTAATGTGTTTTCTAAATGATTTCTATTTATTAGAATTATGAAGAATTGGGAAATGTGCATTAGTTTTCTAAGGAACATGGGGACGATGGAAGTTAAAATTGACCAAAATATCCCTTCTTAGATGAGGTGGAAATAATCTTAACTATGAGAAATTTGGGTAATATAGAAAAGGCTACACTTTGACTGTTCGTCCCAAGGTTTTGCGTTACACTTAAGATAATTAATGAGAAGCTCCAAATTTTCAATTTCTCACTTACTATAACATTTCAGTGGGTAATTATTGTTTCTTAAGACCAAGGGTACGCCAAAAATAGCATTTTCATTACAACGTTGTCAGTGTTTTTTCTTATAGTGAGGCCTTGACCTTTCCATCTACACCGCTCTTTTTCTTAAAGATCCATTTGCAGTGATGGGTTTCACCCCTTCTGTTACATTCATTAAAGTCTATACTTGGTTTTTGTACATGGAATCTATTTCAGATTTCATCGCATCAAACCACATGGTAGAGTCTTTACTCTTCGAGGCTTGTCGATACATGAGGGGATCATCATCATAAATGATTCAATCTGCGTTCTTGCCGTCAATGAGAAATCTATAGTATATTTCTGGCATGCAAGGTTCCCTACTAGACCTTCTAATAGGTTGCGTAGTTTCTAAGGGTGTTGAATTAATATCCAAACACTCAGTTTGTATGAAAGTTTTTTGGATCTCATCCAAGTCTATCTTACTGCAACTAATTTCGAGAGAGTGAAATTCCTTTTTGAAAAAGGTGGCGAGTCTCAAAACAAACGCTTTTTGTTCCTTGGTATGATAGAATATTTATCCATGAGAATTTCATTGATACCATATAAACTTACATAAAATCGATCTTGTCTCAAGCTTACATGGGTTTACGTTCTTAACGTAAGTCGGACAACCCTATACCTTAAAGTATTTAAGTTGGGGTTTCTTTCTATTAGTTACTAATAGCACATAGAAAATTTCTATAAGCTACCCCATTAACTAAACACCCTATAAACAAGAATTACAACAAAAATTAACATTTCACAAATATTAATTTAATTAATTAATTTATAACTATTATAAACTAATTGAATTGGGTGGCATTTTGGAGACTGAATATATTAGGTTGTGCATCTCATAAGTGTGAACTAAATCGATGATTAACATTTGATCAACTCAAATACTAACGTTTACACTTTACCTTAGTAAGTGGTGTAACAGTTTGATTGAGTTCATCGCTCATATATCTCATTGGTAAAATCCAATTTTAATTTAAGCAGTACCTTTAAGCAATGATTATTTACACCACTTCTCTTTGTCAACACTATATCACTTTAGGATTTATGGAATTTTTTGGGTTAAAATTCTGATATTATCCACATCAACTCACTTAGTCCACAAACAAAATCTTTGGTTCAATAATAATATTTAGTACTAACCATGCACTCTAGTCAGAAATTTTGACTATGAGTTGACTACAGCTGACCGTGATACTAACTTCATACAACCGAGGAGACGAATTCTCATTGAATAGTGTTTCATTTCCAATGTTTCAACTCAAACCCAACTATATGTGATATGCCATGATTTTACTATAATCAAAGTGGAGTATCCTTACTGAAGCTCAACGGTATTCTTAAGTCAAGAGAACTATGTAACATTGTCACTCCGAGATTTTCCATTTGACCAAGTTGTTATCCACTAATAAGAAACTCTCAAATGTTTTTGGCGACTACAGACGCTTCCAAGATGCCCTCCTCGTGACATAATCTCCTTTGATAGGATCGCCTAAGGATGATTTCATGCTTTATTTTTGTAGTGTGGCCTTGGCTTGTGTTTCTAAGTTGACTTTTTGGTTTTCATTGTTTTAGGGTCAGTGGTGCTTCAGCTTTTGGAACTATTGTCTCTGTTTGGTCCGTGTACTGTTTCAAGTACCACCATTTCTTTTTTGCTTCTTACCTGCTTTGTATCTAATTGGAGTGTTTATGCAACGGGATGGATATGATGTTGGTGGTGTTAGTTTATCATTTGCTTTGGTGGTTAGCATTGGGTGCGCCATTCAACAATGGTAATATTCCTTTTTGTTCGTAATTTGGTTGTTTGTTGCTTGGGATGTGAATTGTTCGTGTGCATATGCCTTTGTTGGTGCACATCAATCTTTTGGATTAGCTATGATTTTGTAGCCTTTTGTTACAAATTTGCATATCTTAAATATTCCTTTTGGACATTTTTGAAGCTTTCGGTTTTAGATGGAATGTAACCAAGCTAAAGTGGTCCATGGTTGTCATGAGCTTGTTTTGCAACTGTATTTGTAAGGGTGTATGGTTAGATGTTATCTTGGTGACGTTTGTATTAGTGAGTTGGTAAGGTAAATGTATGCATGATTGCCTAATAAATCTTTGTAGTTCCTGAGGAGACTTTGCCTCACACCTGTACTAATTTTGTAAAGTGGTATGGCCACTATAATATCGGGTTGCATATTCAAAATAATAATACTTTTTTGTCCGTTAAAACAAAGCTCTCGGTCACTCTATGGTTACCCAATAATTATGAGTACGTAACCCCTTGGTGCCTCCAATAGCCATGAGTAATACATTGCCCAACATTTGTAGAGTATTACATACTTTGGTCTCAACTAATGTAAATATATCCTTTCTTGGAACGTCTTGAGAGGGATTAACATAAATGGGTTGGAATCCCCCTTTTCCAAAGGAGGAAATTTTAAGGGCTATTAATGATTTTCCATGTGCTAACATGCTAGGTCCCGATGGGTTTCCAATTGTATTCTATAAAAAGTTTTGGAATGTTATAAAATTTGATCTAATTAAAATGTTTAATGAATTCTATGATGGTAAGTTGCAATCAGGTAGGTTTAATTTCGCTAATGTAATTTTATTACATATGAAAGTTGGTGCGAATGAATTTAAAGATTTTAGACCTATTTTGCTACTAAATTACTTCTTTAGTATTATTACAAAAGTTTTAGCTAATAGGCTTATTACTAAAATGAACGGTATAATCGATGATACACAAACTGCTTTTATCAAGGGTAGAAATATCACAGATGGGGTTGCAGTTGTTCTAAAATACATTAATTACTGTTGTAAAAATAATGTCACTTGTGGGCTTTTAAATCTAGACTTCGCTAAAGCTTTTGAATCATTTGATTCGGTTTTTCTTAAACGATTTATTATTGCCTTGAGGCTTTAGCGAAAAATGGGTAGGTTGAATTATGGTTCTTCTTAAACTGGTAATTTAAGTATTACGGTAAATGGTATTTTGAGTAATAAAATTCGATTTAAACATGGACTTGAACAAGGTGACCCTTTGTCACCCCTCTTGTTTAACTTAACAGCTGATGTTTTTGCTAGGATTATTAAGCTGGCTAATGGTAATGGGATTTTAGATAGTGTTGGAAATGAGGTTATGAGTTGTGCTATGCTTTTTACTTCACATTTGCCAAGACATTTGTAGCTCTTAAATTTATTATGTAAAGTTTTGAATTACTCTCTAGTTTAAAAATTAATTTTGATAAAAGTTGAATTATAGTATTAAATGACGTAGATAATGTAGAGAGTCAAGTTGCTAACAAGTTAAATTGTAGCACTATGAATTTTCCCATAGATTACTTAGGCTTTTCGATAAAACCAACCAGATTTAGGCATAACGTGTCACGTACCGAAATTTTCGACTTTCGAAAATTCGACATCGATACTCACTTTATCGACTGCCGAGCAATCGAGTGCCGGAAACTCCAATAGTGATGGTTTAAGAAAGAAGAAAAAGGCAGAAGAAGAAGAAAACAGAAGAAGAGAAGAAGAAAATAGAGAAGAAAGAAAAGGAGAACAACACAACATCAGAACAGAAACAATATCAGAATCTTACATATCGCAGCGGAACAATATATAATAGATAACACTAGTCTTTTAAAACAAAGAACTATATCAGTTTATACATATATCAATCAGAGTCAATATACAACAATGGACAGTTATATAACTTGTCCTCATACAGAATACACAGTGGAATAAATACTATCAGATACAAATACTACGTCTCGCCATCCAGCTTACTCCAAAGCTCCAGAATATCCAGAATATCCTGATAACATAACTCTAGACTACCCGTGTGGAAATTGATGGGCACCCAGAGTTTAGAAGGGAAACAATAAACTCCGAGTCAGTAATGGTGACTGGTGTGAGATCGTAAAACAGTTTATCTTTAAAATAAACAAAGGAATATTTTTAAAGTCAATTCGCAATGCTTTTGGAAAATGAAACTACCATAAGACCTCCCACCACACACACAATGCAAACGCAGACTTGGAGGAGATTTCTTCTTATGTTAGTCAAAGATGCTTACTACGCAAAAATCAAATCATTTTGGATATTATTATTAGTGCATAGTGGAAAACATTTCGAAAGTAGAATATAAATCTTAGCCAGCATAGGTACCATTATATTATGCCTGCTATAGCTGCCTCCTGAGGAGACAGGTTATACAATTGAAATCGTAAAGGCTCGTATTGTTTTTTTGGATTTCCAACAAATGGTCAGGCTAAGGAACTTCCTTTTCCACGATGGGTACGTCCCTGGAATAGATGACCCGAGAACCTAACCGGATCTCTGCCAACACAAGGCCGGGTTACCTCTGCAAAAATAGGTAACTACTGACACGCGTATGCCATCCCCCGATCGTAACCGATCTTCCCGAGGATCCCCGATTCGCAACAAACCACATAGTAAAAATGCAGCAACCACATAGGTTAAGTATCTGGGCTCCATACCATGATACCACCTCTATCCATAAGGAATGACATACACTAAGGGGCGCTACTCCCTAGAACCTTGCTGCATCCTTCATGTTTCGACCATTTCCGGGGTGTGAGGCTCGTCGAAGTCTCTTCCACAAAGCTACGCTTTCTACAAAGCCCTGCTTCGGGTCAAACAAAAATGATCAACCTATGATCACAAAGATATAAGATCAAACAAATGATCATATCGCAAATGATCAAACACTGATCATTTCACAGCAACACTCAGTATGCCACGTTACCAAATTGGGAGTATATTGCTGATAAATTTCAACTACATAACCTCTGAGCTCGTACGTCTCAGAGAAGGGTGTTAAGCTAAGAGAATAAATTCTCCGCCACCAACAGATATGTATTTGAAAGAAATCAGCTTTATATCTCAAATTGTAACGTCAGACACACAATCCATACAAGTCTGTTCCGGGATCGAACAGAACCGAAGGCACTTCTCACGAAGCCCTTGCATATCCGGATAAATTTCTAATCACGTCCGGACTTCCCGTCACTAAGGGTGATAAAACCTCTAAATCGGAGATCAGCCGATGTAGAGTAACTCGACGGTAATCCTTCCGTTTTCAAAAATATCAGGTCTTCAACATCGGTCTTCGAATGCAATTCATAACGACGTATCACATATTCGGAATGGGTTATATGATCCCATGGTCCTTTCCCGGCTAACCCGAATAGTGAGCGTTTATTTAAAAACAAGTGTGGCATTCAAATTCATCCAATTCACAACAAATACCATTCAAGGTAATTATTGATAGTCGGTTATTTAACTATCAATAAAGATGCGCGCAACAACATCAGATTCCAAATAATTTTCCAAATTATTTATTTTCAAAAATATCTTTACTAGATATAAAATTTCCACACTTTAAAAATAAATCGATATTTATTTTTCTAAACAGTTTCCATTTCCTTTATAAATTCCATAGTGAATTTATATTTCCAAATATCTACTGATATACGATTTTCAAATCGATTTCAAATATTCAATTTCAATTTATCTTTAAGAAGATAAATTCTCAAAAACATTTCATTTCATATTGGAAAAGCATTTCCATACTTATTTAATAATAAGTAATTCACAAATCATTTATTTTCAACATTTGAAAATATTCAATATACTTAAATCAAATTTAAGTATAAATTCATTCTTTAAGGAAATCATTTACTATAACAACATTTATTTGAGTCAAAACGAATGTTACGTAAAACATCGTTACGACGACTCAAAATCACTAGTATAGGGATTCGAAATTTAGATAGATATATAAATCCCAATACTATATAAAACATTTCCTTTCGAAAATCATTTACTATAACAACAATGTTATAGTCCACCATTTCCTTATTCCTCGAAAACGTCTATTTCAACAATGAATGTTGAAATCTATGGTTTCGATATTTCCCACATTTAAAAACATCTTTAAAATGTTTAACTTCATTTTTAATATCACTTCTTCAAAAATAAATCCATTTTATTTAACAATATATTCACTGTCCAAAATCGTGAATATAATTCACTTAACCCAATTTCAATCATTTCTACACATTTTATTTCAATAATAATTCGCTATCCAAAATCGCGAATATATCTTCTTTAATAACCTCCTATATTAAATTTATCAAATTTTATTGATCTTCGAATTTATAAAACAACGTTTATAAATTCTATTCCTACTTTATAACAACTTCGATTTGTAAATCTCCTTTATTAACAAATTCGATCAATATTTCATTTGAAGGCAAAAACCCAATTTATAAGTTAATTTCTTATAAATCTTCCATTCTACAATTTCATTCATTTTATAACTTCACAATTTATAAATCTATAAATTACATATCTTCACGATTTATAATTCTATAAATTTCATTTTTAACACTTATAAACTCGTTTTAAAATTCCAATATTTTAAATTTATAAATATCAACTTTTTAAATCTTTTAAATAAACTGTTCACAAAAATTCGAAAATCTCAGTTCAAACCATTTTATAAATTGCTTAAACTATTTATTTCAAAAATCACCTTACGGTCATAATTCACAAAAATCTTAACTTTTATAACTTCAAAATTTTAAACGTTTATTTATTTAAAATAAATCAATTCAACAATTCGATAAAACGTCTACTTTCAAAAATCACTTTAAAATCCTTTTAAAGTAAAAGTCGTTATTTTTAAACTTCAAAACTTGAATCCGATGATGCTACAGCATCAAACAATCAATCACAACAATCAAATATCATATATCATCATATGATAACAGAATATACATCAATATCTGTAAATAATCAATACGATGAGGAATCTAGTTGGATCCCTCCAACCTGTTTCCCTGCATCCACAGATGTTATCACAATACCAATTCCGCTCCAGTACGGAATTATCGCGGTATATGGGTTTAATAAATATTATCCGCTTACTAACGGCGCAGTAGGGTCTCATCTGCTATACGAGGCGGGAAATCATCAATCCAATATATACATATGCCAATATGTATATATTGCTATATATAGATATATATCCTACTATATCTAATATCACATCCAATAGCAATCAAATCAATCAATAAATAACTGAAAATTCCACTTTCATTTTGAGTGAGAAAAATCTCACCTTGATTTTCCAATAGAAATTTGTAGCGTTTATTTCGAATGAAATTAAACGGACGTTTAATTTCACTCAAAATTTTCACTGACCCCAATCGCTTCCAATTCAGTTGCATCACGTAGTATTTGACGATACGAATCCAACGCATTTTGTTTCGTCAATTTCTGATCACGCAGCAAAAAGATATGCTATTACAAAGATTACACAATTTAAATTATAATTCGATTTACTTATTTTATTTTAATTTCTAACCCTAGGCAGATCTAGACCGTTCATTCCAGAATGAAGATCACGGCCGCCCAAAGCTTCTCCCCTTCCGTTCGTTCCCAGGCTATCTCACGCGAAAAGCAACCCATTGCCGCCTACCATCATTGAATTTTCGCCCGCCATACAAGCAACGTGAAGATGATCAGATAGTGCCACCTTGTAACCCTCACCACCCCCTACCATCGCCGTGAGTACGGCCAAGCTCGGTCGAGCTTTCACCTCGAAACATGTGCACAAAGTCGCGTCATTCCCAAGCGATTTGCCGTCAATCCGTCGAGTTATCTTCGATCTCCACCGTTGAATGCCTTCGTCTCGCCAAGGTCTACGTTCTTCATGTTGAAGGTTTATCGAATCGATGAACGGATTTGAAGAATTTGAGGGAGGAAGAAAATTGCTTTCTGGCCGTAGGTTTTGAGAATGGCGGCTGAAGCTTGAGAGGATTAGGGTTTTAGTTTTCTTTTGCAAATGAAAATATGTAGGTGCTTTTATAGAAAATTTCTCAATTTACTATTCATCCAAAATTTTTCGAACTCCAAATCGAGCGTGCCGGCTGACGTTCGTAAGGTTTACCCCGCGTTCCGAACACAATGGAACAGGTTTCGAAAGCTAATTCGATCGTATGTGTGAGATATGGAAATAAACGATCAATTTAAATTAAACCGATTTAAATCGATTTCGAGGCGTTTTGGCTTGCCCCGGACAAACGATAAATCCAAAAATTACGAAATTTAAAATCTTATAATAATATCACATTACGGATCCGATGAAACTGGTTTCGTTCAATTCTGAGACTGTTCGAAAATTGGCTATTTTTACAGTCGATAATTAAATATTAAATATTCAATTTTCATAGATTAACTCCAATTTCAATTTTAAAAGTTCTATAACCTTTCTATAACTCCAGTATGATTAAATAAAATTTTCCTAATCAATTTCAATCATTTTAAACTCGATTTTTAATTATCTCTGGAATTTCACTATTTAATTTATCGATTTAATTATCAAATAAAACCCAATATTCGAAAAATAAATCATTCGACTTCTAAATTCCATTTATTAATATTTAAAATTAATTAAATATTCAAATTTTAATTATCAAAAATTCTGGGTCGTTACAAACTTCCCCCCTTAAAAGAATTTCGTCCTCGAATTTACCAAGTAAGGAAAAATGGTCCTTAACTCGTCTACTATTTTTCACAATTCAATAGTTTTATCAATTCATCAAAACAAATCTCTCTACTAAAGATTCGTTATCAATTCAACTAATTTTCTACTTTCAAAAATAGGTTTCAAACAACATTGTTTAACTTCTCAATTCAAATTCGAGTTTAAATTCAAATTTTAAACTTTCAAAATTTCTCAAAAATTTTCTAACACCCGAAATTTCCGAAAAATTTCGCCAGCGTCTCCTTTGCGCGGCTAGTACGGTACGACTACAAAACGTCCCTACGGACTCTCAGATTTCAAAAAGAAAAAGAAAAAGCCAAGCGGCTAGAGAAGAAATCAGCAAATCTCATATAGAAATTCAAATACTTACCTTTTGTTAAGCAATTCAAATTTATCTTTGCAATTCAATTCCAATTCCTTTATACACCTGTATGTCCTACTAGCCATAATATCTAGTTATAACATTCAAACCAATTTGCAAAGTCTATTACAAAATTTCGATACTTCTTATATCATCTTTACTTCCCTATTGAAGTTTCATATTCATTTTCATTCAATTTCACATTTCAAATTTCATTTGAATTTAATTCACAATTCCAACCTTATTTGGATTCTATTTAACTTCTGAATATTGAATTTTATCAATTATCTTTCATTCACAACTGCATCATTTTAAATTAGTTTCATTTACTAATTCATTTACATTAGACTGATTCAACCTTCAATTAGTTCAATAGCTTAATTCATTTATCAATCCAATTCAGATTCTCAATTTTATTTAACTTTACCAAGGTCAAATTTCATCACTTAATCAAAATCACATTTTATTTTGCTTAATAAAATTGTTTAACCACTTTTAACAATTCGTTTCACTTCTATTTTCTCATTTTATAAGTTATATAACTTATATTCAAAAATTTACTACTTGGATTTTTATTGATTCACTTATACTTACTTTAATTCAACTTAAAATTTCTTAAGTTAAATTTATTCAATCTAAATTCACAACAATTTGTATAAGTTATCAACTCATTTATTATTCTCATAAATATTTTTATATAGCATTCCAGAGTCTTGATAACATTTTCAAAGCCATTTTGAAAACAATTCAAATTATCCTTTGAATTTCCAAAACAAAACCAAATTTTTCAAACAACTTCCATTTAAAATAATTTGGCAGCAATACCTCTTTTGGAAACCCGAAAATGAACACCAATGATGCCGCGGTCATCATCGAAGTTATTTTCCAGCGACCGAAAAGAGTTTAGAGCTTTTCATTCCGTCAAAACATTTTTCAAAACCCTTGAAATCCATTTTCAAATCAAAAAGGAATTAAACTTTCCAAATCTCCAAAATTTTCAAATTCTTTTTAAAACCTTTCCAAATACTTCTCTGGAATCCCGTTTTAAATTACAATTCACATTTATAATTTACATTCTCAAATTTCATTTGCATGTGAATTTATTTCTTAACTTTGGAGTTACGATTTCAATTTCTTATTCAATTTCAGTGATGATAATTCACTATTATTACTTCCTAACATCCATGCAACCATATACTATAGTACTTTATAGAAAAACATTTATTTTCTATACAAAAAATAGTTTTGGGCAAAATTATCTCATTTACCCTATTTAAAACAATATTGTGCCGAATTGTTCTGTATAAGTGTTTAGAGATCCCTATCGATAGAGTTGTACGGACAATACCGACCAGAATCCATATACCACTCAACAAACCAATCATCACAATATAAAACAATTTTATATTCACTAACAAATACGCACTCGTATCTATTATTACACTCAACTCATTCTAGAGTACTACTGACTCTATCTCTAATGAGTAATACCCAACAGAGCAGGGTTGTCGCTTAACCATATGCTCTGATACCACGCTGTCACGTATCGAAATTTTCGACTTTCGAAAATTCGACATCGATACTCACTTTATCGACTGCCGAGCAATCGAGTGCCGGAAACTCCAATAGTGATGGTTTAAGAAAGAAGAAAAAGGCAGAAGAAGAAGAAAACAGAAGAAGAGAAGAAGAAAATAGAGAAGAAAGAAAAGGAGAACAACACAACATCAGAACAGAAACAATATCAGAATCTTACACATCGCAGCGGAACAATATATAATAGATAACACTAGTCTTTTAAAACAAAGAACTATATCAGTTTATACATACATCAATTAGAGTCAATATACAACAATGGACAGTTATATAACTTGTCCTCATACAGAATACACAGCGGAATAAATACTATCAGATACAAATACTACGTCTCGCCATCCAGCTTACTCCAAAGCTCCAGAATATCCAGAATATCCTGATAACATAACTCTAGACTACCCGTGTGGAAATTGGTGGGCACCCAGAGTTTAGAAGGGAAACAATAAACTCCGAGTCAGTCATGGTGACTGGTGTGAGATCGTAAAACAGTTTATCTTTAAAATAAACAAAGGAATATTTTTAAAGTCAATTCGCAATGCTTTTGGAAAATGAAACTACCATAAGACCTCCCACCACACACACAATGCAAACGCAGACTTGGAGGAGATTTCTTCTTATGTTAGTCAAAGATGCTTACTACGCAAAAATCAAATCATTTTGGATATTATTATTAGTGCATAGTGGAAAACATTTCGAAAGTAGAATATAAATCTTAGCCAGCATAGGTACCATTATATTATGCCTGCTATAGCTGCCTCCTGAGGAGACAGGTTATACAATTGAAATCGTAAAGGCTCGTATTGTTTCTTTGGATTTCCAACAAATGGTCAGGCTAAGGAACTTCCTTTTCCACGATGGGTACGTCCCTGGAATAGACGACCCGAGAACCTAACCGGATCTCTGCCAACACAAGGCCGGGTTACCTCTGCAAAAATAGGTAACTACTGACACGCGTATGCCATCCCCAGATCGTAACCAATCTTCCCGAGGATCCCCGATTCGCAACAAACCACATAGTAAAAATGCAGCAACCACATAGGTTAAGTATCTGGGCTCCATACCATGATACCACCTCTATCCAGAAGGAATGACATACACTAAGGGGCGCTACTCCCTAGAACCTTGCTGCATCCTTCCTGTTTCGACCATTTCCGGGGTGTGAGGCTCGTCGAAGTCTCGTCCACAAAGCTACGCTTTCTACAAAGCCCTGCTTCGGGTCAAACAAAAATGATCAACCTATGATCACAAAGATATAAGATCAAACAAATGATCATATCGCAAATGATCAAACACTGATCATTTCACAGCAACACTCAGTATGCCACGTTACCAAATTGGGAGTATATTGCTGATAAATTTCAACTACATAACCTCTGAGCTCGTACATCTCAGAGAAGGGTGTTAAGCTAAGAGAATAAATTCTCCGCCACCAACAGATATGTATTTGAAAGAAATCAGCTTTATATCTCAAATTGTAACGTCAGACACACAATCCATACAAGTCTGTTCCGGGATCGAACAGAACCGAAGGCACTTCTCATGAAGCCCTTGCATATCCGGATAAATTTCTAATCACGTCCGGACTTCCCGTCACTAAGGGTGATAAAACCTCTAAATCGGAGATCAGCCGATGTAGAGTAACTCGACGGTAATCCTTCCGTTTTCAAAAATATCTGGTCTTCAACACCGGTCTTCGAATGCAATTCATAACGACGTATCACATATTCGGAATGGGTTATACGACCCCATGGTCCTTTCCCGGCTAACCCGAATAGTGAGCGTTTATTTAAAAACAAGTGTGGCATTCAAATTCATCCAATTCACAACAAATACCATTCAAGGTAATTATTGATAGTCGGTTATTTAACTATCAATAAAGATGCGCAACAACATCAGATTCCAAATAATTTTCCAAATTATTTATTTTCAAAAATATCTTTACTAGATATAAAATTTCCACACTTTAAAAATAAATCAATATTTATTTTTCTAAACAGTTTCCATTTCCTTTATAAATTCCATAGTGAATTTATATTTCCAAATATCTACTGATATACGATTTTCAAATCGATTTCAAATATTCAATTTCAATTTATCTTTAAAAAGATAAATTCTCAAAAACATTTCATTTCATATTGGAAAAGCATTTCCATACTTATTTAATAATAAGTAATTCACAAATCATTTATTTTCAACATTTGAAAATATTCAATATACTTAAATCAAATTTAAGTATAAATTCATTCTTTAAGGAAATCATTTACTATAACAACATTTATTTGAGTCAAAACGAATGTTACGTAAAACATCGTTACGACGACTCAAAATCACTAGTATAGGGATTCGAAATTTAGATAGATATATAAATCCCAATACTATATAAAACATTTCCTTTCGAAAATCATTTACTATAACAACAATGTTATAGTCCACCATTTCCTTATTCCTCGAAAACGTCTATTTCAACAATGAATGTTGAAATCTATGGTTTCGATATTTCCCACATTTAAAAACATCTTTAAAATGTTTAACTTCATTTTTAATATCACTTCTTCAAAAATAAATCCATTTTATTTAACAATATATTCACTGTCCAAAATCGTGAATATAATTCACTTAACCCAATTTCAATCATTTCTACACATTTTATTTCAATAATAATTCGCTATCCAAAATCGCGAATATATCTTCTTTAATAACCTCCTATATTAAATTTATCAAATTTTATTGATCTTCGAATTTATAAAACAACATTTATAAATTCTATTCCTACTTTATAACAACTTCGATTTGTAAATCTCCTTTATTAACAAATTCGATCAATATTTCATTTGAAGGCAAAAACCCAATTTATAAGTTAATTTCTTATAAATCTTCCATTCTACAATTTCATTCATTTTATAACTTCACAATTTATAAATCTATAAATTACATATCTTCACGATTTATAATTCTATAAATTTCATTTTTAACACTTATAAACTCGTTTTAAAATTCCAATATTTTAAATTTATAAATATCAACTTTTTAAATCTTTTAAATAAACTGTTCACAAAAATTCGAAAATCTCAGTTCAAACCATTTTATAAATTGCTTAAACTATTTATTTCAAAAATCACCTTACGGTCATAATTCACAAAAATCTTAACTTTTATAACTTCAAAATTTTAAACGTTTATTTATTTAAAATAAATCAATTCAACAATTCGATAAAACGTCTACTTTCAAAAATCACTTTAAAATCCTTTTAAAGTAAAAGTCGTTATTTTTAAACTTCAAAACTTGAATCCGATGATGCTACAGCATCAAACAATCAATCACAACAATCAAATATCATATATCATCATATGATAACAGAATATACATCAATATCTGTAAATAATCAATACGATGAGGAATCTAGTTGGATCCCTCCAACCTGTTTCCCTGCATCCACAGATGTTATCACAATACCAATTCCGCTCCAGTACGGAATTATCGCGGTATATGGGTTTAATAAATATTATCCGCTTACTAACGGCGCAGTAGGGTCTCATCCGCTATACGAGGCGGGAAATCATCAATCCAATATATACATATGCCAATATGTATATATTGCTATATATAGATATATATCCTACTATATCTAATATCACATCCAATAGCAATCAAATCAATCAATAAATAACTGAAAATTCCACTTTCATTTTGAGTGAGAAAAATCTCACCTTGATTTTCCAATAGAAATTTGTAGCGTTTATTTCGAATGAAATTAAACGGACGTTTAATTTCACTCAAAATTTTCACTGACCCTGATCGCTTCCAATTCAGTTGCATCACGTAGTATTCGAAGATACGAATCCAACGCATTTTGTTTCGTCAATTTCTGATCACGCAGCAAAAAGATATGCTATTACAAAGATTACACAATTTAAATTATAATTCGATTTACATATTTTATTTTAATTTCTAACCCTAGGCAGATCTAGACCGTTCATTCCAGAATGAAGATCACGGCCGCCCAAAGCTTCTCCCCTTCCGTTCGTTCCCAGGCTATCTCACGCGAAAAGCAACCCATTGCCGCCTACCATCATTGAATTTTCGCCCGCCATACAAGCAACGTGAAGATGATCAGATAGTGCCACCTTGTAACCCTCACCACCCCCTACCATCGCCGTGAGTACGGCCAAGCTCGGTCGAGCTTTCACCTCGAAACATGTGCACAAAGTCGCGTCATTCCCAAGCGATTTGCCGTCAATCCGTCGAGTTATCTTCGATCTCCACCGTTGAATGCCTTCGTCTCGCCAAGGTCTACGTTCTTCATGTTGAAGGTTTATCGAATCGATGAACGGATTTGAAGAATTTGAGGGAGGAAGAAAATTGCTTTTTGGCCGTAGGTTTTGAGAATGGCGGCTGAAGCTTGAGAGGATTAGGGTTTTAGTTTTCTTTTGCAAATGAAAATATGTAGGTGCTTTTATAGAAAATTTCTCAATTTACTATTCATCCGAAAATTTTCGAACTCCAAATCGAGCGTGCCGGCTGACGTTCGTAAGGTTTACCCCGCGTTCCGAACACAATGGAATAGGTTTCGGAAGCTAATTCGATCGTATGTGTGAGATATGGCAATAAACGATCAATTTAAATTAAACCGATTTAAATCGATTTCGAGGCGTTTTGGCTTGCCCCGGACAAACGATAAATCCAAAAATTATGAAATTTGAAATCTTATAATAATATCACATTATGGATCCGATGAAACTGGTTTCGTTCAATTCTGAGACTGTTCGAAAATTGGCTATTTTTACAGTCGATAATTAAATATTAAATATTCAATTTTCATAGATTAACTCCAATTTCAATTTTAAAAGTTCTATAACCTTTCTATAACTCCAGTATGATTAAATAAAATTTTCCTAATCAATTTCAATCATTTTAAACTCGATTTTTAATTATCTCTGGAATTTTACTATTTAATTTATCGATTTAATTATCAAATAAAACCCAATATTCGAAAAATAAATCATTCGACTTCTAAATTCCATTTATTAATATTTAAAATTAATTAAATATTCAAATTTTAATTATCAAAAATTCTGGGTCGTTACATAACGACTAGTTAACTATCATTGATAAAATTAGCAAAAGATAATCTAGGTGGAATGGTAAATTTTTATCGAGAGCAGGTAGGGTAGTTCTAGTTTACTTTGTTTTATCTGTATACCCATGTATTGGATGTCATTCTACCTCTTTTCAAAAAATAGATAAGATTAGAATAGATTTTTTGTGGGCTAGGGATAACCCCAGTAGTAGTTTAAAGTGTCTCATTAGTTAGGATTCAATTTGTAAATCAAAGGAGGAGGGAGGGCTAGGGATAATTAATAATTATAACCTCAACATTTCTTTATTAGGGAAATGGTTGTGGAAGTTTAATGCTAATAACGGTAACTTAATTTGGAAAGAACTAATACCTAATTAATTTTACGGAGGCACTCATAACTTACATAACTTAACCTCTGGCAACAATAATTTATCACACTTTTGGAAATCAACTTTAAAAAGTACGGATATTTTTAAACTAGGTATTGATAACATTGTCATTCAAAGAATAACACATCTCTCTAGCATGATTGTTGGACCTGTACTAGTTATCTTAAAGTAGAATTTATAACTCTATGAAAATGTCTTAATTTAAGAAGTCTATAAACCTAACTTAAACTTTCCTTTGGAGTTTGGTTTTAACCGTTCAGCAGAAGGATTTACTTTCTACCGGTTTGCTCTTCTATGTGCTAAACTAGAATTATATAACATAGGTAATAATAATGATATTAAAATCTGATGCTAGGAACAACTTTATATCTAATTCGTTTTATAAATTTCTTAGGAATTGTTGTCTTGCTTTTAAACCAAGCTATATCTAGACAAGTCAAAATCATTGAATGGTCGTGAAATGAGCCAAAAGTACCAAATTTCCACTACGGAAACAAGAATTCAACTAAAGTCCCAAGAACCAATGCAGAACCTTGATTGTCACTTGAAGACAGCTAACTATTCTCCAAACGAGTCAAGTGGTGAAGGATAAAATCAAGAAGCACAACACAAAGTGTCAAGTCGGTACCAAGTTGAACCCCTTAACTCGATACCAAGTCATGAAACTGAATCAGTTCACATCTTCAAGAAGTTAAAGTCCAAATATAAAGCAAAGTATGAAAATAAGGCAAATCACAAGTCGGTACCGAATTGTGGGCCTCAACTCGATACCGAGTTGAGAGGTCAAATGCTGAGTTGGCCATGCTCTATTCCTAGAGCCTCCTACTGGACATAGAGAACGTCAGGAGAAGATTTTGGAGCTAATTTTTCTGTTCTTTGTCTATAAATAAAGGGAGAGAGGAAAAAAGGGATATTTTTTTACCTTTTGAATTAACTAATTTTACCTCGACATTCTATTGGATCCTTATGTGACTTGTAAGCAACTGAGTTGTAAAATCACAGTTGTAAAGAAACTCAAAAATCATCAACAAAGTTTAAGTGGACGTAGGCCTAAATATTTTGCCGAACGACCATAAATTCCCTTAAATTATTTACCTTATTTTACCTATATTTCTTCATTAATCTCTACTTAAAATCTGATTCGGGTTTTGTTAACTTTGATGCAAACATTTTAGCATTTTCACTTAGAGATCTCAATATTCTCGTTCTTTGGATTTATCTTGAACCATTGGAATGTTATAATCCACGAGTTAGATCTAAAAGTTGTTACAGGAGGACCTATGATTACTTAGATTTCCATAAAATCTACCATTGGATCCAAGAAAGCTAAGTTGCCTAGAAATGCCAAAGAGAAATCAATTGCTTCTAGACCCATTAATGACGCTAAAAATAAAGGCTCTTGATACGAGGATAGAATGATGACTAGAGTTGATTTGGATAGAATAATGAAGGAAATGAGTAAAAAGATGATGAAGTGCCAGAATGCTATGCTGAAGTAGATGAAAGAAAGCATTAATCTGATGACCCAGCTACTTTAAAGATTAAGGAAGTCATAAGGACTTATCATCTTCTGATTCGGAAGAAGAGAGTTCTTCTTCATCGGACGTGAACCGAAGGGATGGAAGATAGAAGATGAAAAGGGAGGAAGCTCGGACTACGAAAATGGGAACTGGAAAAGCTCAAGTTGGGAGGTCACAACTCAGCACCGATCCAACTCCACAAATAGGTACCGATCCAAGAACTCAAGCTGTGATTGATGATCTAGATGTGAGTTGCAAGATAAAGGTCATGCCGACATTAAGCAGGTAGGGATGGCCACAGTGGTGGAGCTCAAATAATTTTCGTTGATTCATTACGGAGAGAACATAGAAATCGATGGACAAATGGTTCTCCCAAAAATAAGGGAACGAAGATATCATGGAGCTAACTGAGAGCATTTATAGAGTCAAACACTTGGGTAGGCCATGATGATCACCGTTTGGTTGATTCAAGGGATCCGGAGTATCCTGTCGATGTAGTGAGAAAGCTGGTGAATGAGAACTAGCATAGAAGTAACGATAATTGGGGTTCTTCACCTAGTTGAAACTTGTTCACTAAAAATATTTTATGAGAGGATTATCCCAGGAGATTTGTGATGCCTACAATGCCGTCATACAACAGAAAGACTAATTTGAGATAACATCTTTTAAAGTATGAATGATACATGGATGGTTCCAGAGCAACTGATACTATGAGATATTGATGTTTCCTATATTTCTTAAGGGAGTAGCTACGATGTAGTTTACTAGGATCATGATGAAATCCATAGTTTTATTTGGTTAATTGTCTAGGAAGTTTGTAGAGCGGTTCTGACTTCACACTGATCGTCCAAAGGATGTGATGTCCTTATGAAACATTTTTCAGAGTCCCAAAGAATTTATAAAGAACTTTTAAAGTAGATCCAACACCACTGTAACTGAAATGAGCAATTCTAAGGAAGATATGTGCTGATGGAATTGATTAGAGAGATTCATCCAAACACTGATTTTGGTAAGTGGTTGAAGATGAAGCCACATTAACCATGGAAAGATCCTATCGGAAGCGACTTATATGGCTGCTAGAAAGGCTGGTGGTAGACCATCTAATGAAGTCGTGCAGAGCAATGTCGCTATAAAGAAAACCGGTGAGAGCTTCGGTAAAGTTGTGATTAATCTTGCTAACAAGAATAATAATCAGAAGAGAGGAAACCAAGGTGTTGGAGGTAGAAAGCCATATTTCAAAAAATGCCTAAGATATCTGAAACCCGAAGATTATACCCCGCTGAATGAAACCATATAGAACATTTACCTTGCCACACAAGGTAACTGAATTTATAAAAATCCAGCATAAAGGGAGTCAAGTGAAAGATATGCTTGGGAAGTATTGTCGCTTCCAATGCACAACAAAAATGAGTGTTACCATTTGCAGGATATAATTGAAGATATGATCAGGAAAAAGAAACTTCAACAGTATGCGAAGGACCCATAGGATGTCGGGCAGGGAAACAATTGTCCTTAAGGGAAACTGTCTCAATTGGGGCAGGCTTGGCCTAGTGGAGAGGAACCTATATAGCCTGAAAGGAGACTTGTGGTTAATACCCTAATGGCGGTCCTCATCGGTTTAAGAAAAATTAGAATGGGATAGAGAGATGAAAGTTCATTAAAACATGTAGTTTAGGAGAATTGCTTTGCTATAGAAGATGGAGCTCCAACAAAACAACTAAGGTTGATGACTGATGATATTATGTTTGGGAATTGTGGTGTAGATAGAGTAGAGGTGCCGATGCTTGACCCCTTCGTGATTGCAACCATTACTGGACCGACTGCTATGAAATGAGTTCTCATGATTGTGGGAGCTTAATCAATATTCTATTTAAGCAAACTTATGATCATATAAGGATGGATTGGAAGGATCTAAAGCCATGTAAATCTTGCATCCAAGGATTTACCGAAGGGGCTACAAAGCCTGATGGATGTGTTGACCTATTGTTGGAGTTGTGTGAAGTTGATCGCAAGAGATTGAGGGTGCAAACCTTCTTTTGTGATAGATACAAACTTTACTTACTGTAACGATCCATATTTTTAACAGTCAAAAATATTATTTTGAATAAGAAATGTTGGAATAAAAATGGTTAGAAATTAAAATTTATGATTTACTAACGTGAATTTTATTAGATTACAAATGTTGACCTTAAATAAAATTCTAAAACAATAAACTACAATGAGGTGGAAGGTGGTAAAACATATTAGAATATAATTTAGTAATATTGGTTCAATGTAATTAACAACCGTTTTAATGGAATTTTAATCGATTGTAATAATAAATGTTAATAAGGAATAACATAAATGATGTATTAAGGGAGAAATCATATGTTATTTAATTGAAATTGGTTTTAGAATAGAATAAGAAATCAGTTATTCGGTAAGTAAATTTATAACACTTGTTTGTAAACAACAAATTTATATATATTCAAATTATTATAAAATGTAACAATTGTTTTATTTCTCACTCATTTAGTTAATCCATTCTGAAATTTAATTTTGGAATCAATTGAAATTAGTGTAATTAAATATTAACTATAGAGTAATGAGTGTAATAACTGGAAACTTATGTTTAATAAATACATAAGGGGATTGTTGATTTAAAATAAAGAACATTTAAATCAAAATAAAAGAATGTGTTGAAAATTTAAATATAATGAACTGGGATTTTATTACGGTTGTAATTAAATGTTGAAATTAATTTAATATTTCAATCTTGGGTTTAACATGAAAAAGTGGGTTTCAAAGGATTATTAAAATTCTATTTAATCAAGAATGATGATAGAAAACTTATAAGTTATAATTTAAAAGTGATTAAATCAGTTTAATAATAATTCGTTTTAATTACGTGTAAAAATAAGTATAATTTGATTTTAAAGCTATTCTATATATGATAGAATTAGGGTCTGAAATTAGTTCCATTGGGTTTAGAAATATTAAAAACCTACAGTTCAATATATAGGATGACCTATTTCGTTTCGGGAACGAAACGGGTTTTCGGGTCTTCGTAACCGCTTTAGCCCAAATCAATCTTTCTCTTGTCTATAAAATGATTTGTTACTGAAACCCTAGCAGCCTCCATATCTTTCTATTCTATTATTATGTACTTCCTTTTAGATCTAGTTTCTTCCTTTTAATGGAGATTATCCTAAATCTATAATTACTGATTTCAAATTCAATTCAAAATTCAAACTGTTCAAAATATATCATATAATATATCGTCTCAAAGCTCTCGATGAATGGAATCAGTTCTGGAATTTGTTTTTACATTTGATGCTCTGCTTGACCAGAAATTGGTGAAGAATTTCAGCCGTCCATCCTAGGGTTTGTCGATCAACGGCGAAACGTCGATCATTCGACGATCAGGGTGCACTACAGTGTAGATGAGGCTAAAAGGAGATGATCTATCGGCTTGGATCATTGCATATATGCATGAGATCGCCAGAAATTATGCTCAATTGGATGCAACGGTGGGGTCACGTGGCACGACCGGAAGCGGCAACGACTTTGGTGTGGGTGCGGCAGGATGTGGTGAACACGATGGTGATGGCCAATTATGGCACGACGGCTTGTGGCAGCGGCGTCGGGTCGATGAAGGATGGCAGCCGATTGTGTATTGGGTTCGATGGTTTCTTCCGTTTAAAATTTAAATTAAACTTGAATAACTTTTGCATACGAACTCCAATTCAAATTCAAATTCACGCGTGGTTTCTTCCGTTGGACTCGTACTAAAATTAAAATTCACCCTAGTTTATTTTAATTAAATTTAAAATTAAAATGTTCTAACTTAAATAACTTTTGCATACGAACTCCAATTCATGCGTGGTTTCTTCCGTTGGACTCGTACTGAAATTTCGAATAATATGAAACTAGTTTGGTTGAATTTGAAGACTGTTGAGATTTTGGGCTTCTATTGGACTTTTAATGGGCTTAAATCAAAGGTGAGTGATTAAACCCACTCATGCAATACTATATTTTCTGATGTTAGTTGAATCAAAATCATGAAGTGGTTAATTATATTGATTGTAGTTTGGAAATTTAATTTGGCATTTGAATTGATATTGAATATGAATTGACACCAAAATTGAATTGATTTTTAATATGAAATTGACAACAAATTGAATTGACCTTTAAAATTGATATTGAAATTGAATTGCTTGTTAAACACCCGACATCTGATAACTAGTAACTGTTGTGATATATTGGTTGATTTAGATGTTGATTGCAATTAGATGCATATTGATTGGTATGCTGTATGTATGGTGTTTATCTATTTTGGCATATCCCTAGTTATCACCCTATATATTATTGACATCATATAAATTGTCATTTAGATTATTTGAAATGAAATATGAAATAGGTTGGAATGATATATACCTATGACATTTAAATATGGATTGAAATGATATATATCCATCAATGTAATTAAAACTGAAATAATTGATCACTTGGCCATATGATAGAAAATTATATACGGACACCGGATTTGGTTAAATTAAATGGTTTTAAAATCTTGAATTTGAATTTTTTTAAATGATATTATTTTAAAGAAAATAAAATTTGAATTTATATGAATTGAGTTATTTTCTAATTCGAGCTTTGAAAAGTTGAAATTGAAACTGCTTAAATGAAATTGTTTAAAGGGTTCAATTTGAAATCTTAAAGTTGAAATTGAGATATGATTTGAATTTATTGAAAGTTAATTAATTTAAAGGTTTAAATTTTAATTTAAACTTTGAATTTATTTTAATTAAAGTGATTTAAATTGGTATTTCAAATTTTGGATGTGAAATGGATTTAAATTAAATTTCTTTAAATGAGAATTTAAATTGAAACTTTCAGCCATTTGAATAGAATCGTTTAAATTGAATTCAAAGTAAAGTTTGAAATTGTTTTGAATTGAGGTTGATTTAAATTGAATTTTAATTTGTAGTTGACTTGAATTGGAAGTATAAAAATTGAATTCATTTTGATTTGGAATTTGAACCTGAGTTCAAATTGTTGAGAAAAGGAAGAAACAGTTTTGATTCAAAACTATTTTAATATATAAACTATTTTAATAATAAAATTATTTTAATATATATAATATTTCACGTATTCAAACTATTTTCAATCTGCAAAACTATTTTAATTATCCAAACTATTTTCAATATTCAAACTATTTTAATTATTCAAAACTATTTTCAATATTCCAACAATTTTAATTATCCGAACTATTTTCAATATTCAAACTATTTTAATTGTTCAAAACTATTTTCAATATTTAAACTATTTTATTTGTTCAAAACTATTTTCAATATTCAAACTATTTTAAAATTAGGAACTATTTAGATTTAAATCATTGATTTAAATGCGAATGTTTTGTATAACCTAATTTTGAATTCGAAATGATTTTGAAGTGGATCTTATATTTTATGATGAAGTATGATTCATTCTTGAAATTTAGAAGAACCAACCGGTGTGAAAAATAACGTTTAGTTGTTAAAGAGACTGAAGCCGGATGAATAGCATACTTTGTTATTCTACTGGAACCAATTTAATAATCGTGTACGCGGTGATGTTATCCAGAATGTAAAGGTTGAATTGGAGGCGTTTGTTGGATTTGAAGAAAGAGAACGTTGATGGATAGACTACGACACTTGTGTCAATTTGAAATAACTAAAACATGACGACTTGTCCTGACCAATGAGGCTGGCTACCTCTTGCGACATCTATTCTTTGTATTTCCATCTTGATTTTGGACTCTATTGGTGCACCTTGATTTGATTATGAGATGGATGTTCACGGTGGGCCATTAGGTGTTGCCACCAGTCAGGCGACTCGAATTGGTAGTATCCTACCTTGGGCATTGCCTCGCATGCCTTATCATACTATTATCCTTATACGCGACCACTACGATTTTGTTTTAGTATGGTACCTATAGGGGACTCACTGGCTACGAACATTACTGGTTGTGTTACAGGACCTGCATAGACTACCTGCTTGAAAATGTGTTAAGGGGGATCAATGTAAAGCCTTAACACTATTTTAATACTTTACTGATAAACACTACATATATAATGTATCTTACTATATATAGATAGTTTAACAAATCCTTAGAAGATGGAAAATCCCATAACATCTCTTAAGTTACTTGTACCCTTATCTCACTTGTTATTGATTTAACTTACATAAGAATTTTTAGTTCTGGCTCGAGTGTTTTATCTTTTCATTACGCTCGGGTCAGCCTGAGTATTTCAGTGTTTGAAGACATTATTCCCTGAAGATGACGATGGAGTTTGGTGATTGTATTTACTATTATTATTCTGCTACATTAGTTTGATATGTTCGTTGATTGTACTCTGATTATGTTGTAAAATTGAAATCAAATTTATATTGTAAAACAGCTTCATGAACTATTCATGTTATTATTATATTTTGTCATCCCGCTGCGAGATTCTAATTATTGTTTTTTTTCTTTATTAACCCCATTGATTATCTGTCTTTTGGACTGTTTGAGTTAGACATGTGTGGTTTATTGTCGACTTAAATTTTTCAAAATGGTGGTCATCACGGTTGGTATCAGAGCTTTAGTTTAGAGATACCTTAGCCTGTTGGGGGTAAACTCATTAAGACATAGAGTAATGGAATTCCCTATTATGAGTTGAGAGAATATACGAGAGTGCGTACTTGTTAGTGTTATAAAAATGTTTTATATTGTGTTAATTTGTCAGTTGAGAAATTTATGAATTCTGGTCGGAACATGGGATGTCGTGGTATCGATAGGGATTTCTAAATACTTAAACAAGATAAATGGACACAATATTGTTTTAAAAATAAGTAAATGAAATAATTTTACCTGGTATTATATTTTAAATTTAAAGAATAATTTTCATAAATAGATATAGTTATTTTTGGTGTGTTGTTTGTTAAGAAATGATAATATTCGATTATCGTCATTTATTATTGGTTAGTCGAGGTTCTTAAAACTATTAACTATTGTATGTTATAAAAAACGTAATTTTATAAATATGGTTTATAAAATGTGATTTTCAAATAAAATAAATTTTAACCGAGAAATTTGAGGACTTAAAATATATAACATCCCCCTACTTGGAGGCCCAAAACTAATAGCTACGGATGTTGCAGTAACCTATAGTTATTAATTTTCGGCTACCAAATACGGCGGTGTTAGATTCATTGATACACAAAAACACATGAATATAGAAAATTTTAAAACTTTAGACAAGATCACATTCCATTTCAAATCATTTCCAATTCATTACATAACCCCATAATCGTAAACCACTTTCAGAGAAAATAGATTTATTACAACATACGCCAAGAGCGACATATGAAGATGCCTCTTGGATGATAAGAGTATATACATGCAATATAACAACTTTGCCATTACAAACAACACAGCGGAATCAAATGAAAGAAAACTCTATATAGCTATCATGCCTCATGCACGTCTTCGGAAGCTTTATTCGTTTAATGAGGTACTTGAAAACCTCAACTCTCAAACTACTCAAAATCAATCGAGTACTTGAGAATTTAAGGGGAAAATATAAACTTCGAGTCAGACATAAAGCCTGGCCTGAATAATAATCTACCATCTCAAATCATTTAGATATCTAGTGAGACCATGCCACTTAGCGGAATGGGTTTTCCCCTTACTAGTATCATAAAACCTTTATAAAACCATATACTGTGCTCCTACATCCACAATGGTTAAAACATAGTCATTTCAAAATTTATGATGATATGCAAACGAGTTAAAACATTCTGGATTTCCCATCCTCTGTTTAATTGACTCCCTGTCGTATTTATAGTTTCTAGGGTCACTATTAACCTATTAGTTTTCATGGGCTGGCTAATAACCTTTATATAATATATGGACTCCCCGTCCTATTTCATAGTTTTCATGGGTGCACTATAAACCTATTGGCCCCTGCCAATTAACTTAATTAATTCACGGATTCCCCTAAACCTATTAGTAACTCCAATAGCTTCTCTTATCTTAGTTTTCATGGGTTGACTAGGAACCTATTGACAACTATCAATAACTTAATCCGGATATAGTTTTCATGGGTGCACTACAAACCAATTGGCCCCTACCAACCACTCTTTATAACATAATTTTCATGGGATCACTATGAACCTATTAGTAACTCCAATAACTTCTTAATCATAGTTTTCAAGGGTGTACTATGAACCAGTCTCCCTGACAACTTCCATATTTAGGCATCCTATATTCTGGTCTCCCTGACCTCTTGGATGCAATTCTACTCATCCAGGAGTTTGATCAATTTATACTCACTATTGGGTTAACCTAGCTAGTTCTTCTACCCTTTTACCTCCAAAATGCAGTTATGGGTCCATTAGAATGTGAATATATTTATATTTGAAGAAGAAACCATAATTACAAAACAATACCACTCTTGTAGGTTCAATATCCATGAAATACTTTTCATATAAAACATGGTTAATCCCTTTAACCTATGATTTTATCAAGGAAAGCTTCTTCTTAAAATCATTTCAAAACTCCTTTAATTTAGCCATGGGTTTTTCCTTTAGAAATTGAGTTTGGGTTATTCGTATTGAAAAACAAAGCCTTCAAAACCTTGCTTTCGACCTCACTGGATACCCTCCTTCGAAAGCATAAAAATCTATTTTCAAAACATTAGGGCCCTACCTTTCGATCACTTTAAAACTTTCTTTTGAAACCTTTCGAATGTATTAAAACATTAGCATTTAATCATTTAGAAGCATAGCTTCGAAACCAATTGAAAGTTCCCCTTTCGAAACCATTGCAAGTATCCCTTTCGAAATCTTTGAAAGTCCCATTTTCGAAACCATTGGAAGTAACCCTTCCGAAACAATTGAAAGTCCCCCTTTCGAAACCATTGGAAGTAACCCTTCCAAAACCATTGAGTTTATACTTAAAATATTATTTGGGTCAAAGTGAATATAGATGAAAGTACCTCTTTCGAAACCATCATTTATCATATAAAAATATTGGGGAAAACATGATGGCGTCGACACCATCTCTTTCGAAAGCTTTAAACCATTTAAATAAAATATTGAAGGGTAGCGTCGAACCCCCTTTCGAAGCTATTTCCTTTGAAACCCTTGGACCCTTTCGAAAGCATTTAGGAAGATACTTGAAACCTCATTAAAAACAGACAATACCTTTCGAAAGCATTGATGTCTTCAATACCATCGAAAGGCTAAAGAACGATGGCAAGGCTTCGACTAGGTTGGAACCCCTTCTTTCGAAAGCATTATTTCATAAGTAAAGTAACCCATTCAAAAGAAAACCTAAGTTGATGGCAACCCCTTCGAAAGCTTTTAAAAACCTCTTTCGAAAACATATGCTTCAACTCCTTCGAAGGTTTAAATAAAACAAAGGTAGGCGCTTCTCTTTTTAACACAAACCAAAGTATCGACCCCTTCGGAAGCCATGCTTTCGACATCTATCCTTCCGCCTTTCTCCAATCCACTGCGTACCATTTTGTGATACCTTGTGTATTGGTTTTGTTTTAGTAGGTCTCGACTAGGTTGAAGGCGGAAGCTCTGAGTCGAAGGTACTTCTAAAGAAAGTGAAACCAACTTTTCTGGGTAAACCTGTTTTAATACAAATTACAAACCCTTTTCTAACTAACCTGCCACGTGTAAAAAGAAAATTGGTTACCTTAACTTTTCAAATTCTTTACTAAAATAACTGCCGCAAATTTCAAATCTAAACCATGGTTAATTTAATCAAATAAGCCCTTCCATTAAGTAAAACCAATATTGCAAAGAAGTCCCTCTTCTAAAATAATTTAATTTGCATGGCAAATCACATAAGAAAAATTCCCAAAAATTCTAGAAATTCACTTTAATCATGTTATTTAACCTATCAAAATTTCAGACCTAAATTCTCAATATATTTTCCAAAATAAATTTATAAACCCAATAACCATATTTTCCTTTGAAAATTCATAACAATCTTTTCATAGCTTGGAAAATTATCAAAATTAAAACCTAACTCCAAAATCATGTTTTACATAACATAAAAATTTTCTATGGCATTTAAACATCAACATAAATCGGTTTCTCCCTAAAACCGTGTATATTCCCATTTAAACAATTCTTGTTTAAATTAAACAAATTAATACTCAAGCATATCATCAACCAATCCACCATAAAAATGAATTTACCCTTAAATCCAAAAATATATGATTACAAAACAAAATAGAGATGGAATTATTATTCACCTTAATTTAGATAAGGAGATTGAATTCAGATTGATTTCCCCTAAGCTTGAATCTCTAGCTTTTGATTTAATTTATCTTCTCTTAATGGTCGACTCCTCTTTAAGTTTTCGTTTATGTTTTCAAAAAGACTTCATCGATGATTGCCAAGGAGCAAAGGAAGGTACGATAGCATTTGGGTTATAGTCGATAGATAAACGAAGAGTGCCTGATCCATGCCCGTCAAGTCTAGTAAGACGACTTCCAAATTGGTCGAGTTGTATGTGAAATGAGTTGTGCAATTCCATGGTGTCTCGTAAAGCATTATGAGTGACCGAAATCCTTTATTCACTAGTGAGTATTGGAAGAGTTTACAAGAGGCGTTGAGGATGGAGCTACATCTTAGTATAGCTTATCATCCACAAACAGATGGGTAGACCAAGAAGGTGAATCATATACTAAAGGATCACTTGAGAGCTTGCTTTGTCAATTTTGGAGGCTTGTGGGATGATCGTTTGCATTTAGTAAAGTTCGCATACAACAAAAGTTATCAGTCCAGCATCAGTATGACACCATTTGAGGCATTATATGACTGACCGTACAACTTCCCTTCATGTTAGTGGAAAGCAGGAGAGAAACAGATACTTGGGCCAGACATGATTAGAGAGACTTCAGAGAAGATCGAGATTATTCGGCAATGAATGAAAACTGCTCAGGATAGACAGAAGAACTATCCATTGAAGATTCGTTGGTCCTTCATGTTAGTGGGAAGAGTTCTCCATTGATGACATGGTGTTTGTCAAGATCTCTCCACTAACGAACGTTTGTCGATTCGGTACTAAGAACAAGTTGGCGTTGAAATTTGTTGGTCCTTTCCGATACTTGAGAGGATTGGGAACCTAGCTTATAGGGTCGACTTGCTCAAAAGATGGCAGGCGTGCACAACGTGTTCCTTGTCTCTCACTTGTGGAAGTTTATGCCTCTAGCGTGATAGCTGAACCGAATTAGCTTGACGATATCGAGATTGAGCTGAAAGCGTCGAAACCTCGTAGGCCTACTTGTGTCATCATATGTGATACGAAGCATCTTGGGAGGAAGACAATAGAGCTGGTGAAGGTTCGGCGGAGCGAGAGCGAAGGCGATTGTACTTGGAAGACCGAGGAGAGCATGGTGACCACTTATCCAGAGCTCTTTACTTGGCGAGACTTCTATTTATTGCATTTACTTTCAGTTTCGATATCATATAGGGTATTTTAGTTTCTTGCTTACTAGGGTAGGCATAGATATCATTACTTGCTTCTGTGTGCATGTTTGATGTTTAATATGGTTGCTTGTGGATGTTAGGCATGCGAGGTACCAATGTTTGATTTCACCTTGTTGTGTTGGGAATTTCGGAGGTGAAATTCCTAAATGGGAGAGAGTGTAAGGACCCATATTTTATGTAACGGAGGATCATAAAATATTATTTTTAAATTCATATGAGGTCGTATGACTCTATAATTTTGGAAAATGCCTACTAGTGACATTGCCTATCTTTAGGATTTTTCGGTCGATTTAACCCCTGAAAACTTATAACGGCTATAACTATCGATAAAAGCCGAATTAGCATCTGAGACCTCTTCCAATGAAAAGACATGATAGTTTCCCTTTCCATGGAGTGGTCATAGTGACAATTTCGACTTTCTAATTAGGAGATATGACTGATTGAATATTGACAATTTTTGAAGCAACTTAGTGGGTGATTAGTGAATTTGGGGGCAAGCCCATTAACCCATTTCGGGTTTGGAGACTATATTTGGCTGAACCATCGCCTTCAATTCACTTTTACCTCTTCTCAGATCTATCTAAGCTCCCCTTAACCCATCTTTCATCCAAAACTATCACATTTCTCCTCCAAATTAAGTCTAAATATTAGATTAGGGGTTGATTAGTAAGGGGATTCCTTAGAGATCTTCAAATCTAAATTTTAGGGGAGAGAAAAATTCATATCTTTATTGTTGATTATTGGATTTGCCTCGATTTGCATGCAAAACTTTGATTTTGGAGGTTTTGGGGAGTGATTTATCATCCCTCACCTTATTCTGTGTGTGTGTGTGTTTTGCCATATGTTAAACTCATTTTTAAAATCAAAATTTTTTTTGTGACTGTTATAACATCAAATATGAAGTGAAAACAAATTTAAAATAATTTAAAGTATTCTAATCATGTTAATTTAATGTACGGTTACCTTGATGTATGTTAGGCTATATTGGAAACATATTATAGGATGACCTGTAATGATTGATTGTGTGAATTGCATGTTTAAATGTCGTTTAGTGTATGTATGGTATTCGTTTATATGGTTGTAAACACTCGTCGGAGTGACATAGAGTTAGGAATCGTAAAACCGGATTTCAATCGATGGACTCGGAGATGTTAAAAGTCGTATTGATGCATGCAGAAGGGACACGGGTCGAAGGATAGAGCATGGCTAGTGGTGGCCGCGGGTCGGTTTGATGCGGTTTGAAGCCCAAACAGTTTCCATACCTCATCAAACGGTTGATCAAAAATACAAACCATTATTCTAATCTTTTAAACGGTTCGGTTTAATGTAATACGGTCTGGTTTTGGTTCGGTCTGGTTTGAATCCATATTAAATATGAAATAAGAGAATTACTTCCATTAACAATTAATTTATGAAGGCAACAGTGTAAATCTTTTACACTTAAAGGTTAAAACACACAATGTTATATTGAAATGAAAGATTGGTTCTTAATTGTATGAGTATTTCAATTTGACATTTAGCTACAAGTGAGATTTTTTTAGTAGAGTAACCAATCATCAACGTTAATCAATTTATAATCATCAAGTAAAATAACAAGAATAAGATTATAATTAGCATTTATCCAAAAAAAGATGAAAAATATTACGTAAAACTATAACTTCTTCCTTTATGACAACGATTATTATTAATCTAAGCCAAAAATAGAATATACATCATCAGAATATAAAATGAGATGGGAGTCACTTATATTTTTATCATAAGATTACTAGTGTAAATATTTGGTTCAGTCCGGTTTAATATAGTCGGTTCAATCGTCCAAACCGCAACTAAACCGCATTGATGTGGGTCTGTCTGGTTTAGGGTGTTTGCTTTGCTTAGAAGATTCGATGTGGGTTTCCGCATCGTTTTTGCGGTCCGGTGCTGGCGGTTTTCGTATAACGGTGCAGTTTATGCCCACCCCTAAGCGTGGCGGTAAAATAGACGCGAAAACAAAACTTGGAGTTTCTATAGCACTTTGGCTCGGGGAGGTCTTTTCGATGCTAGGACGGGCTTGGTGGGTTTGGTTTGGCATTGTTAGCTTGAATTGAACTTTAGGCTTGGGAGGAGTTGGCTTGGGGTGAGTTTGATTCGGCATTAGAGAAAGACCGGACAACATTTGTTATCTGGTGGTGTCATGGGAGATCGGTCATCATTTGTTGTCTTATGATGACATGGAGGAATGGACAGTATTTGATGTCCGGTAGTAGCAAGGGAGAACCGAACAGCATTTGCTATCCGGTGGTATCATTGGGTACAGGATGTTTGCGCCAAAATTGGTCACAAACACCCGATAGTCGTTGAAAGCACCAGTACGCAATCACAATTCACAGATAACAAATATGTAGAGACCCAAAAATGAAGAACGCTCAGAAAATTGAAGATAACAGCAGTAAACAACATAGATTTTATAGTGGTTCGGCGATCTTGCCTACATCCACTCTGAAGCTTATGATTTTATTGATTCACTTGATAACTTCAATCTGTTACAGCAGATTACAATTGATGATAGCTCTCAAATTCGAATACAATGGTGATGGTAAGATGTAGAATTGAATCTGGCAGAGTCTGGACGTTGAATCGCTCAAAAAAGATCCCTTTTCTGTAGGCTTCAGGGGGCTATTTATAGGCGTAGGAGGCTGAAATCGCGCTCAAACTTCGGGAGACTTCTTCTGGCACGTGAGTGGGCCCACACGACCGGTCCCACCAAGTTTCGACTCGATCTGCGATCGATACGAATTGATTTCGTATCCATCAAGAATTAGTCCAATCGAGCTGAAACTTGGCAGGAACATTCTTTACCTTGTGCGCAAGCTTCTGTGAAAATTTCGTAGCATTTGGACCAGTGGTTTGGGAGATATCGTCGATACGAAATGGGATCCATCGGCATGTTGTCTGGTTTGAATCGACTAATTCGATTTGATGCTTTCGAATCGATCACCTCACGTGCTCTCGCGGTGATGTGGCGCGCATACCTCGCATCGATCCATTCTTTACTCCGAGATGACCGTGTCGACTCCATGAATTTCGCCTTGCTCGTATCGAGGAATAACACGTCACCCAGGCTCGTTGACCTGATGGATACGAACAAGCCTCTGCTCATGGATTCGAACATGGTCCCATGATGGATATGAAGCAGCGAATCTCTGATGGATGCGAAGTTGACGTTAGGTAATCGTTACGAAGTGGACTACTTACTGATGGATTCGAACAAGGAGTCATGCCGATGGATTCGAATAAGTCTCTCTGGCCGAAGGTCGATCGACATGAATCTGATCGATGCGAAGACCTGGCCATTCCGATCGATACGAAGCAAACTCTATTGATGGATTCGAAGTCCATCGATACGAAGTGCGGCCTACTGATGGAAACGAAAATGGAGCTATCTTCTTCAATTTGCATCGATCATAACTTGAGCACACGAACTCGGATTGACTTGAAATTTGGAGTGCTGGCTTTCATGACTTTGCTTGCCGTGTCCTATCAATTGTAGCTTGATCCGGGATCGGACAAAATTCATTGATATCCATGGTAAAACAGTGTATAACGAGCTTTTACGACGAACTGTCTTTAGTTTTCCAGTCAACTTTTTGGTGTCGCGGCCTTGCCAAAAGGCGGGATAACATTTTCCCCCCAAAACATGCCTTGCGGTAGGAAGGTGTGTTTTGTAGTTCTATAAGCTGGATGTTCATATCCTGTCATCGACCTATAAAGAACTTGATAGCCTTTCCTGACCATGAATGACGATCGTTCGCGACCGTATGTCATTTGAGGTGATATATGACCTTTCGAGGTAGAATGTCGCTCACGGCAAATAACGAAATGGGACCGTTCGCGGTCGGATGTCGTTCTAGACGGGTTGTGACCGTTCGCGATCGGGTGTCGTTCTAGACGAATTATGATGGATTGTGACCGTTCGTGGTCGTATGGTGCACGAGATAGAATGTGATCGTTCGCGATCGGATGCCGCACGAGGCAGGATGTGATCGTTCGCGATCGAATGTCATACTGGGTGAAGTGTGACTGTTCGCGGTCGGGTGCCGTTCGAGGCAAATGGTGACCGTTCGAGGTCGGGTGCCGTTCGAGGCTAATGGTGACCGTTCGAGGTCGGGTGCCGTTCGAGGCTAATGGTGACCGTTCGAGGTCGGGTGCCGTTCGAGGCTAATGGTGACCGTTCGAGGTCGGGTGAGTGTGCTCGGGAGGGACTTAGTATTATCAATGTCAGGTTCATGTTTGGGTGAACTTCTGAATCAGCGATCGTGGCGGTTCGTCGCCATACAAGGTGTGCTTGTGGACCATTCGCGATCCAAAGCATACGCAAGTAACTTCTTCTACAGAATTGAAAATATAAAATTAACGTTCACAGAAATATTCAAACAAACAAAGTCTAAATGTTCAAATCAACATGAAACAAAAGCAAAGCAAGGATGTCGAAGTGTAAATTCTCACTACGAGACGATCAACAATCATTCAGAGCATGCCTGTGGATCGTTCGCGATCTCATACATGTGTAAATGGTTTGATGTTGTTAGTGAGAAGTTTACGACTTGTTCATCATTATTCAAATCAATTGATAACCAAACGGTGTCCTGGTTCAGGATCACCCCTAGCTGATGTAGACGGTGGTCGCTCTAGTTCCACCGTTGGAGCTCGCCTCCTCACATACTGAAGTAGCCTACCGTTCCTGATATGCCCTTCTACCTCATCCTTCAGATGTCTACAATCATTTGTGCTATGTCCATTCAGCTCGTGGAATAAGCAATATTTGTCTGATTTTCTCTCGTCGGTAGTTGGATCCCGTCGTATTGGTCTACGATAGGCAACTTGCTCTCGGGTGTCTTGGTAGATTCGCTCCAAACCCTCGTTGAGTTCTGAATAGGTGGTAAATCGCGGCTCCCTCCGTTGCCGTTTTGACCTGTCATCATTTTCTTCAGCTTTTTGCTTCCCTTTACTAGTCTCTGCACCCTTTCCAGGTGAATTACAACCTCTAACTGTGTAAACGTCGATCTCTTCTTCTCTCTCTGTACGAGCATCCTCTAATCGCAAAAACTTTTCGGCTTCATGATAAAACTCTCCCAGGTCCGTAGGTGGATCCTTAGTTAGTGAATTCTTGAACTCCGTGCCATCAGATATTCCAGATACAGCTGCCATCATGACCATAGATGGATCTGGTCGATCCACTGATGCTGCTGCCGCATTAAATCACGTTAGAAAACTCCTCAAAGATTCCCCAGCTTTCTGCTTTAGAGTCGCCAAACTCATCACGTTCTTAGGTCTCGAAATATGAACTCTGAATTGTCCCATAAACCTTTCTGTCAAATCTGTCCAAGTCCCAATGGAGCCACTCTCCAGTTGTCTAAACCATAGCGCTGCGATGTCCGTCAAATACAATGGAAAGCATCGGGCCATGACTTCCTGTGATGCCCCCAGCACTTCCATGTGCCTCATATACTTCGTTAGATGGACTGCTGGATCCGTCCGCCCATCATACATTTCCACTGATGGTAGCTTGAAGTCTGGTGGATTCCTGGCCTGTCTGATCGTAGGAGTAAAGGGACTCCTATGTACATCCTCCAGATCTTTATTGACTAGTCCGCCTCTCATGGCCCGTCTGACCATCTCTGCCAACCTGTCGTTGTCGTCAGGCTGTGATCTTTGACTGTTACCTTCGTTCTGCCCCCCTGGCTGAGCGTCCATCCCTCTATCGCCACCAGGTTGCTCGGATGTCCCTGAATCTCTTCCCGGGATTGGATCAACATGCTCTAAGTGTGTGCCCCCCAGCTTCGGCGCTGCGCCAGATGGTCCTGCTCCGTTTTGGACTCTAGTTGCTCCTTGATTTTGCGCTCCAAGTTGCCCAATCTGTTGAAGCAAGTTCTGTATCATTTCTTCTTGTCTTCTCATCATTGCCTCCATCTCATCCCTGGTGATGAAGGCTGAAGCTTGGTTTGCTCCTGAGGAAGCCTCTTGACTTCCTTCGTGCTGACTTCTCTCAGCTCTTTGCCTTCTACTTGTTTGTCGGGTCATTGTCTTTCAAGTCTTCAAGCTTTCAGATCTGAACTTCAAATCTTGTGTAGCAGATGCTAGTCCTTCTCAGTGAAAGCACCAAAGTGTTTGCGCCAAAATTGGTCATAAACACCCGATAGTCGTTGAAAGCATCAGTACGCAATCACAATTCACAAATAACAAATATGTAGAGACCCAAAAATTAAGAACACTCAGAAAATTGAAGATAACAGCAGTAAACAACACAGATTTTATAGTGGTTCGGCGATCTTGCCTACATCCACTCTGAAGCTTATGATTTTATTGATTCACTTGATAACTTCAATCTGTTACAGCAGATTACAATTGATGATAGCTCTCAAATTCGAATACAATGGTGATGGTAAGATGTAGAATTGAATCCGGCAGAGTCTGGACGTTGAATCGCTCAAAAAAGATCCTTTTTCTGTAGGCTTCAGGGGGCTATTTATAGGCGTAGGAGGCTGAAATCGCGCTCAAACTTCGGGAGACTTCTTCTGGCACGTGAGTGGGCCCACGCGACCGGTCCCACCAAGTTTCGACTCGATCTGCGATCGATACGAATTGATTTCGTATCCATCAAGAATTAGTCCAATCGAGCTGAAACTTGGCAGGAACATTCTTTACCTTGTGCGCAAGCTTCTGTGAAAATTTCGTAGCATTTGGACCAGTGGTTTGGGAGATATCGTCGATACGAAATGGGATCCTTCGGCATGCTGTCTGGTTCGAATCGACTAATTCGATTTGATGCTTTCGAATCGATCACCTCACGTGCTCTCGCGGTGATGTGGCGCGCATACCTCGCATCGATCCATTCTTTACTCCGAGATGACCGTGTCGACTCCATGAATTTCGCCTTGCCGTATCGAGGAATAACACGTCACCCAGGCTCGTTGACCTGATGGATACGAACAAGCCTCTGCTCATGGATTCGAACATGGTCCCATGATGGATACGAAGCAGCGAATCTCTGATGGATGCGAAGTTGACGTTAGGTAATCGTTACGAAGTGGACTACTTACTGATGGATTCGAACAAGGAGTGTAACGACCCAGAATTTCTATCAATTAAAATTCGAATATTTAATTGATTTTAAATATTAATAAGTGAAATTAATAAGTTGAATAATTTTAAATTCGAATATGTGGATTTAATTGGGAAATTAAATCAATAAATTAATAGTTGAAATTCGAGCAATAATTGAAATCTGGATTAAATATGATTGAAAATGATTTATAAAGTTATATTAAATCATGTTGAAGTTATAGTAATGTTATAGAACATTTAAAATCGAATTTAGAGTTAAATTGTGAAAATTGAATATTTTAATATTTAATCGACTAGTGAATTAGCCATTTTTGGGACAGTCTCAGAATTGGACGAAACTAGTTCCATTGGATCCGTAATAGTTTGTTATTATCGAATTTCAATTTTTGTAGCAATCGGAGTTGTCGTTTGACTGTGGCAGCTCGAAACGCATCGAAATTGTTTTAATATTAATTTGACGAGTTAAAATAGTCATTTTTCAAAAAGTCTCAAATTTCGACGAAACTAGTTTCATCGGATCCGTAATGTGATATTATTGTAAGGTTTCAAATTTCGTGTCAATCGGATGTATGGTTTGTCCGGGGCAAGAGAAAACACATCGAAATCGGTTTAAATCGATTTAATTTAAATCTGATCGTTTAATTCCGTAACTTGCACAGATGATCGAATTAGCTCCCGAAACACGTTCCATTGTGTTCGGAACATGGGGTAAACCTTACGAACGCCAGGCGGCACGTGTGATTTGGAGATCGTTTGGAAAAGTCGTTTTAAAATGAATTTAATATTATTATATATATACGTATATATATACGTTGATAAGCAAACCCTAGCCCTAATATCTTCAGCCGCCTCCCTCATTTTCAATGGCCAAAAACGCATCGTCTTTCTCCTCTAATCTCTTCAAATCCACCAATCTATTCACGAAACTTCCAACATGAAAAGTGTAGAGCACATCACGAACTACAAAATCAACGGGTATGATCAAAATCAATGCAAAGATTCAACGGCAAAAGGAGTTGAAACGTGGGATGCTCGTGCACGTTTATCGAGGGATATAGGAAACCGAGCTTCACTATCTCCTGGCCGAGGGTGGCTCGTGAGGAGGGCTTCGATTTGGCGGTAGTGTGATGGGGTTTCGTCGAGCGTGGGTGGTCGCGTCATTAGGGTTTGGAGGCGGCCTTGTTGGGTTTCTTGCGTGCAAATACTGGAAGAAGGAGAAGTTGCGTTCGGCGGCCAGATGTTGATCAAGTGGAATGGACGGCTGTGATGATTTAGGGGTTTGAAAATAAAATATAAATTGTAATTTATTTATATAGAAATTCGAGTAAACTTTGTAACACTATATCTCTTTCATACGAGATCGAAAAATTACGAAATGAGCGGCATTGGCTTCGTTTTGTCGAGCTCTTCGCGATGCAATTGGATTGGAAGCGATCGGGGTCAGTGAAAATTTTGAGTGAAATTAAACATCCGTTTAATTTTATTCGAAATAAACGCTGAAAACAGAATTGAAAGCAAGGTGAGAACTCCTCACTCAATCGAATGTTTTGTTTCGATTTAAATTTTAAATAGTTGAGATTTAAAATTGTTGATAGTGATTGATTGTGTGATTGGATGTTAAATTGATATCTGTTATGTTGAAACAAACATTATACGACGTTATTAACCGGATGCTATTTATTAAAAACATATACCGCGATAATTTCACATTGAAGTGAAATTGGTATTATATATGTATATAGCAATATATATATATATATATATATATTGGCATATGTATATATTGCAGTTGCTGATTTCCCGCATTGTATAGCGGATGAGACCCTATTGCGCCGTTAGTAAGCGGATAATATTTATTAAACCCATATACCGCGATAATTCCGTACTGGAGTGGAATTGGTATTGTGCTAACATCTGTGGATGTAGGGAAACAGGTTGGAGGGATCCAACTGGATTCCTCACCGTATTGATTTATTTACAGATATTGTTGTATATTCTGTTATCATATGATGATATATGATGTTTGGATGCTGTGATTGACTATTTGGTGCTGTTGCATCATCGGATTCATTTTTGAAGTTTAAGATAACGATTTTGATTTTAAAAGGATTTTTTAAAGTGATTTTTGAAAGTATACGTTTATAGAACTGGTTTATTTAAATTGAGATTTTATAAATGATTTATATAAAAGATTTATAAAGTGATATTTTATAAATTAAGAATACTGGAATTATAAAACGAGTTTTTATAAGTGTTAAAATCGAAATAATGGAATTTTAAAAGGAGTTCTGTTAATGTTGAAAATAAAGTTATAAATAAAACCTTATAAGTAATAAGATTTATAATTTGTGAAGTTTTAAAAGAACGATTTTTGCAAATAAATGAATTATAAGTATTTAACTTATAATATGGATTTTTGGTATACAATTGAGTTATAAATTGATTTAGTTAATAAAGTGTTTTTATAAGTTAAAGTTGTTATAAAATACAAATGGAATTTATAAATAGATTTTTAAATCCAAGAAACGACTTATTTTGATAAGTTAAGTTTATATAACTTATTAAAGGAAGTATATTCACGATTTTGGACAGTGGATAATCCTTTAAATAAAATGTGTAGAAATGTTGAGTTTGGATAACGAATTATATTCACGATTTTGGACAGTGAATATATTATTAGATAAAATGGATATGTTTTGGATAAGTGATATTACGAAATGAAGTAATTATTTTAAAAGGATGTTTTAAAACGTGTTAAGTATCGAAACATAGATTTCAACATTTATTGTTGAAATAGAAGTTTCGAGAAATAAGGAAATGATGGACTATAACACTGTTGTTATAGTAAATGGTTTCCAAAAGGAAATAATTTGTGTAGTATTGGGATTTATATATCTATCTAAATTTCGAATCCCTATACTAGTGATTTTGAGTTGTCGTAACGATGTTTTACGTAACATTCGTTTTGACTCAAATAAAATTTGTGAAAGAGAATGATTTCCTTAAAGAATGAAATATATACTTAATTTTGATTTAAGTATATTGAATATTTTCAAATGTTGAAAATAAATGGATTTGTGAATTACCTATTATTAAATAGGTATGGAAATGTTATTCCAATATGAAGTGAAATGTTTTGAGATTTATCTTCAAAGATAAATTGAAAAGTGAATATTTGAAATTTGTTTCAAATGGTTAAGTGTGGAAAATTTTATATCTTGTAAAGATATTTTTGAAAGATAAATAATTTGGAAAATTATTTGGAATCTGATGATGTTGCGCATCTTTATTGATAGTTAAATAACCGACTATCAATAATTACCTTGAATGGGTATTTGTTGTGATTTGATTGAATTTGAATGCCACACTTATTTTTGAATAAGCGCTCACTATTCGGGTTAGCCGGGAAAGGACCTTTGTGTCGTATAACCCATTCCGAATTTGTGATACGACGATATGGATCGTATTGAAGACCGGTGGTGAAGACCGGATGTTTATGAAAACGATAGGATGACCTATCGATTGTCTCTGCACCGTTAGCTACGGTATTGAGATTTCCTTTGTGATGGGAAGTTTTATCGGGATTTTGAATATCCGGATTGCAAGGGCTTCTTTGGAAGTGCCTTCGGTTCTGTTCGAACCCGGAACAGACTTGTATGGTTACGTGTCTGACATTACATTTTGAGATGTAAAGCTGATTTCTTTCAAATACATTTCTGTTGGTGGCGGAGAATTTATTCTCTTAGCTTAACACCCTTCTCTGAGACGTACGAGCTCAGAGGTTATGTAGTTGAAATTTATCAGCGATATATTCCCAATTTGGTAATGTGGCATGCTGAGTGTTGCTGTGAAATGATCATTGTTTGATCATTTGTTTGATCATTTATCTTTGTGATCATTACTTTGATCATTTGTTTGACCTAAAGCATAACTTTTGTATAAAGCGTAGCTTTGTGGACGAGACTTCGTCAGGGCCTCAACAACCCGGAAATGGTCGAAACAGGAATGTTGCGGCAAGGTTATAAGGGTCGCGCCCTTTAGGGTATGTCATTTCCTTCTGGAAAGGGGTGGTATCATGGTATGGAGCCCAGATACTTACTCATGTGGACACACCTTATTTATTATGTGTGATGATGGTTACGAGCGCTCGGATAAAGGTCCCAAAGGACCGGGTGATGACATATTCATGAGTTACCTGTTACAGGGGTAACCCGGCCTTGTTTGGCAGAGAGCAGTTTGTCTCTCGGAGCGTCCATCCAGAGGCGTTTCCTACGTGGTATAGGAAGTTCCTTAGCCTGACCATTTGTTGGAAATCCATTTCCCAAATACGAGATTTGTACGGTTTTAGTTGTAGAACCTGCCATTTACTTATGGTGGCGCCCCACTGTTTAGATGGTAGCTATAGTAGGCATACGATACTGGTCGTATGTTGGCTAAGATTAATATTATACCTTCGAAATGTTTTCCACACTGGACATTAATAATAATATCTAATAATTGGCGTAGTAAGCATCTTTAACTATCATAAGAAGAAATCTCCTCCAATTCTGCGTTTGCATTGTGTGTGTGGCGGGAGGTCTTATGGTAGTTTCATTTTCCAAAAGCATTGCGAAATTGACTTTAAAATCTTCCTGTTGTTGTTTAAAGATAAACTATTTTAAGTTCTCACACCAGTCACCATGACTGACTCAGAGTTTATTGTTCCCTTCCTAAACTCTGGGTGCCCATTATTTTCCACACGGGCAGTCTAGAGTTAGGTTATTCATTCTGGATTCAGGAGATGCTGTGGAGCTCAGTGGCGAGCTGGATGGCGAGACGTACCACTTGTATATGATATTATTTATTCCGCTGTGTATTCTGTGTGAGGACAAGTTTATATAACTGTCCATTGTTGTATTGAGTTGTATATTGACTCTGATTGATGTATTGTATAAAACTGATATAGTTCTTTGTTTAAAAGACTAGTGATTATCTATTATATATTGTTCCGCTGCGAATGTGAGATTCTGATATTGTTTCTGTTTCTGATGTGTTTCTGTGTTTTTCTTTTTCTTCTATCTTTTCTTCTACCTCTTCTTTTTCCCCATAACAATTCGGTTTTCCGGCATTCGATTGCTCGGCAGTTGATACAGTGAATGTATTAATGTCGATTTTCGAGCGACGACAAATCGCAGTCGTTACAAGGAGTCATGCCGATGGATTCGAATAAGTCTCTCTGGCCGAAGGTCGATCGACATGAATCTGATCGATACGAAGACCTGGCCATTCCGATCGATAGAAAGCAAACTCTATTGATGGATTCGAAGTCCATCGATACGAAGTGCGGCCTACTGATGGAAACGAAAATGGAGCTATCTTCTTCAATTTGCATCGATCATAACTTGAGCACACGAACTCGGATTGACTTGAAATTTGGAGTGCTGGCTTTCATGACTTTGCTTGCCGTGTCCTATCAATTGTAGCTTGATCCGGGCTCGGACAAAATTCATTGATATCCATGGTAAAACAGTGTATAACGAGCTTTTACGACGAACTGTCTTTAATTTTCCAGTCAACTTTTTGGTGTCGCGGCCTTGCCAAAAGGCGGGATAACACAGGACATAATTTGTTGTCCGATAATGCCATAGGTGACCAGGCAGACTTTTCTGTCCGGTGGAGCTATACCCAAGTACCAAACAAGGAAGGGTACTTTGGGTTGCATCATGGCACCTCAGGACGGCTTCAAGGCAGAACATGGGACACTTGGTGGTCTTCGGGAGTAGGCTTGGAGTAAGGGCTGATGACTGCGGGACGACTCGGGATGACCTTGGATTTCATATGGTGATTAGTGAAGCGATGGCATGATGTTTCGACGTGATGATGTCGGCAACGATGATGATAACTTCAGTACCTTGGTATGATGGCTCTACAACTTACAATGGATGTCTAGCGGCATTTCGAAAATGGCGACTTAATAATAGGATCATGACAGTTATCCATAAGGGCAAGCTCAACAAAGGGGGCTTGCGAGTGCGATTAGCAACTTAATCCTACCATGGAAATAGCCATGATGGAATAACGATGGAGTTCCATTAAGGGGAAGTGTGCAAAGAGATTGTTGATAACTCAGAGGCTTCTAGTGTGCTTGTAAAGAAGGGGTATGTGGGGACGCCCACCTGGATTTGCGATTGTATCCAGATCTTGCGATAGTAGATTACCTTAGGCTTTGCAATTATGAGCCTGCTTCCTAGCCTTTCGAAGTGGCATGGATTCGAGCACCAATGAAGTTGGGATTTTGATTGGGTCCCTGAGTTGCGATTGTGCCATACGAGTTATCATATATCCAATGCACATGAGTGATGGTGATGATTTTTTGATGGATGCTATGATTCCTACGGTTGTTTATTACTCTGGGGTGTCATGCGATGTAGGTAATTTTGACTATATACCTAGACACTGGACATTGTACTTTGGCTATAGTACACTTATATGGTTCTGATAGTAGATTAGCATATATCGACTATTATGTGCTAGCTCTTTGGATGTAGGGATAGGTCAGGTATGGTTCTTCATACCCTATGCCCCTATTTACTATATACTACTTTTATAGTATTTATAAGATAATGTATCGCTCACACTAGACTGTTGTCTGACTCCAAGTTTTATTATTTGCTTCTTATTATCTTGGGTACTCTTAAATGAGTAGATTAGGGATAACAGGTCTGGTTAGCATATGGAGCTGTACGTAGTACGAGCAGGAGGCTGTGCTTTCATATATCTACATTTGGAGCTTACTATCGCTTATATTTCACTGTACAGTACTATGAAGCTATGTTAGTACTTGTATTTTGGGAGATAATTATAGAGTTTATTTTGGAGATTTGGGATGTATAAATTCTTTATTTCAGTTTATGTATAGTCTGTGAACTTGATGCACTCTGATGTTCTTATTTATGGTTCATTTGATTATATCACCGTCTCGCCTATTTTTACATATATGTTATTCTATTATATTTTGTATGTGTGCTGTGATATGTTCTATAGGTTCTATGCTTAGATTTTTATTACTTTATACTCTTGGCTATCGTTCTACATCGGCTGAGTACCTTTATAACGCTCTACATGGGTACATTGGATACCGAAGGGGTAGGGCGGTTTTCATTGACGTGGCAATGACCATAAGGTGTAAATTCCCTTGTTAGAGAGTGGGTGGACTAGACTTGTACAAATAGCTCACCCCTTTATCGGAGAATGAGTGGATGGGTTAGCTCATAAAGTAAGTCCCTTCACGGAGAGTGAGCTGATGGACTTACACGGACGTTAGGCCCCTTCATTGAAGAGTGAGTGGATTGGACTCGGGATGGATATGAAGAAATCGAACCCCAAAATGGATGTAGAATGATGCGAAGGTATCAGACTTGGCCTTAGGATTTAAACACTTTATGATATAGATATTGATTTATGATAACTTAACCTCAGGAAAACATGGGATGACCGTGACAATGATATATGACATGATAACTCCGAATGAACACGGGTTGATTATGACTTATGACTAATAGTTAAGAAAGGACTAGAGTCCTTAGTTATGATGGTCCAGAACATCCTCTAATTTACAGATGAATCCGAAGGAACCAGATGATTCACCACGATTGTAATTGATAGATGGTTGGAGAGCTTGACTGCCAGTGGTTGACTACTGCCAAAACTTGTTCTTGAGAAAAACATACCTTACATTCATAAGACGTACTTTAGGGGAAAGTATTACGGCCAAATTTTCCATAGTATTAGAATAAACTCAAACAGATGAAATAGGCTGCAAATTGATAAAGGAATACATCAAGGTGCTTAGAAGATGTCAAGATTGAAGACATCAAAGATTTTGCCAAGTTTCATAAATACAAATTAGGTTGGCACTGACATAATTCATGTTGGTAACGACATGATTCACACCGACATGATTGAAACAAAATGATGATATGAACTCAAGAAGTTTGGAGCTAATTGCATTAAGGGAAACAAATTGGTATAGACATGAAAAGAGGTAAATACCGATCATTTTTCATGCACATTAATGGCAACTAGAGTGATGGTCAATGGATGGTTAGCTAAAGTGATCATCTTAAGGCTCATTTCTGAAGGAGTAATTTAACAACTCCAAGAAAATCCTGAAGGAAAGAAGACAATACTAGAGATCAGAACCTTTTGAAAACAACATTATTTCTAAGGAAAAGTGCTTGGAACTTGATGGATCATAGATAGAAAGCCAAAGGAAGGAAGATGTGACAACTCCCTATCATAAAATCAAATTAGTACTGAGATGATTTTCTAGCTCTAAGGACTCACTACAAGACATATACTATTTTGTTTAGTAATGGAAAATTTCCGTCGATGGCTGTTACTAGCAGTCGACAACTGATGGAAAAAATCATCGCTATTTTACTCGTCAACCAAAGAAAGAGTGACGGCCTTAGCAATGGCCTCGTCGACGTCTTTTCGATGGCTATTGACAACACAACCATCACTAGCCGAAGGATACGTGTCAAAATTCTATGCATCATGAATTTGCCACTGGGTCGTCACTAGCCGACACAAGCTTGAAAGTACTGTTTTACGAAACAACTATTGTTTCATCCATCAAACCACACATATATATTCATCTGTCTATCCATCTCATACACAACACATATAAACACAATTTCACAAGTACAAACATTGCATACATCACTTAATATCATATATATCACTAAAAAACAAGTTTATTACACAAAAATCCAAATTTACATCAACATTCCATCAAACATCCATAAAAATCCATCAAGCATCAACAAAAAACCAAGTTTAAACAAATTAATCTAAGTTTAAACTACACAACCAATTGAACATCCATTAAAAATCACAACCATGCCTACTAATCCTCATTTCCATCATTTCCTGATCCCTGGGAAGGAAATGTCTCGTGATCTGCCAAGTATGTCACAATCCGCTCATCTAACTGCATAGTCAATTCTCCACTCTTCTGTCAGTCGTTCATTTCTGCTATCTTAGCTCTGAACTGTGTTATCTCCTCCTCATACTATGATTTTCCATAATCAGCCTGAGAAGTCCTAACTTGTAAATTAGTTAATAACTAGTTATAATTTATACGTAATATTAAATAAAATTTATAAATTAATTAATGAAGTAGTTAAACTCAATAAACATCACCTCTTGATTATCATAATAGTACCGTCTGTTCTGCGTCGACATGTCGTTACAACATCAAAAATCATATCCTCCTCCTCAATAGTTAACTCCTCTCAACTAGTCGCCTCCGGCACTCGAGCTTGCTCCATATCAAAAAAAATATATGATTAGAAATAGAATTTTGCCAAAATAAATATTTAATTTATACTTTATGTAATGTGAAATAAGAGAAAAAATTAAAGCATGTTTACCTTGATAGCTTGTAATTTATGGTCTGTCCAAGTAAATGATATTGAGCCATCTTCATTAGTATGCTTGATGGCGTGTGTGCGAGTGAAGACCTCCAAATATGTATAGTCACAACCCTTCTCCTTCGCCTGAAATTATATATGATTAAACAATGTTATAAGTACTTTATAATCATAATTTATAAACTTACCATTTCCTTCCGATGTTATTGGAAGGATATTGATCCGTCATGGTGTGTAATAGGACTTTTATTCCTGATTGTCGAGTTCCGCTTGGAATACTTCCTATCAATTTAACATAAAAGTTATATTTACCATCTGTAACTACTTAAATATATGATTGACTAAATTAATGCAATTGTTATACAAGCTTTAAAAAAATTATAATAAACATATGAAACTAGAAAATTTACTTTCATGGCAGGAATTCACCAGTACTCAAGAATATCCGCCCAAACAGTAGCACTCATACAATCAGGTTTTTTATATTTTATTTTACACCCAATGGGTTGTCCCTATAGTTTTTCTTCATCTTCTTATTCCGGTCATTCCTAAACAGCTCTCGATCATCCTCCTTTACAACAACCACAGCTTACACATTGAAATTTAAATAAATTATGCATAGTATATCAATATTCAAAGACCAAATGTGTCATTTTCAAATGAATTATAAATTTATACTTACCAACAAGTCGGCCTATATAGCATCTTTAATATAAGATGGTATATCATCCCACTTCGGCCAACAACCCAACATCCGACTCATATACGTCTTCTTAGAGACAACTAGAATATAATCAAAGCTCCAGCTCAAAATCCCTGTATATGTAGTCATTTAGTAAATCATAAATAACATACATGCACTAAATATTAATGACGTTGTAATAAATATTAATGACATTGTAGTTTTGGAGTCATACTCGCCCTTGGGCGTAAATCAAACGAGCCACTAGCACCCTCGTTAGCAGTAGGAGAACCTGACGAATGAGATCTAAAAGGTCTCCTACGAGACATAATATCTTCCACAAACATATCATTTCATATAATGAAATATATATATATATATATATATCATTTTAGCATTAGAAAATATGTCTGATTAATAATCACATAAAACTTCCACTAAAACTACAAAAATGGAACAAAATATCCTAAATACATAGAATTAATAAAACAGAATAATACATATAGCTCACAATATAGTCATCATCATTAATAATAGTGAAAACTCAAAATATAATTATACAACAAGTGATACAAATATCCATCATATATACGTTACAACATGAGTAATTAATAATCAGTCTTCGTTGTTTTCTGATTTAGACTAGGTCTCGTAATCTATATCATTTCCCTCTGTACTCTCAAATGCTTCTACTAAAAAAATTAATTTATCATTCAAAGGCCCTAAATAAGTATGATCATCAGTTATTATTGTTTCATTATTTTGCTCATTTCTACTTGATAAGCTATTTCGTCTGGAATATTATTTTCGTTAAACATAAATCTTACCTTTGTTTTTAAAACAACCGATCAATTTGCTTTACCTCCTTTTAGGGATGGATATGGAGCAAAATAAACTTGTAATGCTTGTTTGGCTAATTTGAAAGGATCATACTTATAGTAATGTGAGTTATGCTTTATTTCAATAAGTTTATAATCTTTGTGCACGTTGATTCCAGAACCAGGAACATTGTCGAACCAATTGCATTTGAATAAAAAACATTTTCTGCGGGTCATATAAAATATGTCAATTCTAAAACCTATGTTAAGACACTAAAAGTCTTTTATATGTGCAACTGGATCGTCACTACTTTTGATAAATACACTGTTGTAATAGGTTAATTTTTCAGCGCTTATTCCTTGGTGTTGAATTTAAATCCACTGACGGAGAATATTGGATAAGTTTTGACATTTTATTTTTGGTCCTATCACAAGATGTTTCAATCCTTCATCACCGACACAATTTCGTGGACCATAAACATAGTTTGAAAACTAATTAGCTAATTCTTTACTGAGATCGCCACGTAGATGTTAGGATTCGTAAATACTACGAATATGTATAATATACCGCATTATAATCTATAAGTATAGCTGAAATAGATATGAATTTGGAAATTCATATATCAAGAATTGTTATTTAATATTACCTAATAAATGGTGGAACTTCAGCACAATTAAGAAAAACATATGTGTATGCTACATAGTAATCTCTATCGTCTAATCATAGTTCCGTACATTTTCCAACAGGTGGGCCATGTTGTCTAAAAATAAATAACATTGCTTGAGAAGAATCTTGTTTAACAGATTCGTCATTACGAGGAACACTTACAAATGATAAGTTCACATGGTCACTGGAATAATAAGTGAAAAAGAATGAAGCTTCTTCTTCAACATATGTTTTGCAAATCGAATCTTCAACTCGTGTTTTTTGACTAACTTTTTTCTTCAGATGATTCAAGTACCTATTACAAAATTAATTCAATTTAACTTTACTCATGTAAATTTAAATTTGAAATTAAAATTAATATTATAGATATTCAATATAGAGAATTAGGGAAAAGGACAAACTTTGAAAAAAAATTAGACTGAAGGATGTGAAGTTTTATTTTTAAGATGAAGGACAAATGCTGGTTATATTTAACATTATATTCAACTTTTACACTATACAAAATTCTAGTTGTAACTAGCATTATATTCAGTTTTACACTATACAAAATGCTAGTTATATCTAGCATTGTCCTTCATCCAAAAAAATAAACTTGGTGTCCATCAGCCTAAAAAAAAGTTCTATGTTTGTCCTTGTGCCTATTTTTCTGTATTCAATATTACCTCTCAAATGGATACATCCATTCATATTACACAGGTCCTTGAAGAAGTGCTTCGGATGGAAGATGAACGGGTAAATGCTCTATTACATTAAAGAATCCTGGAGGAAATATTTTCTCAAGTTTGCAGAGCAGTATAGGGATATCCTCTTTAAGTTTACATATACGCTCGACTTTTAACATAGTCGAACAAAGCTCTTTATAAAACAAACTTAATTATGTTATAACACTCCATGCTTTTACGGGCAACAGTTTTTTGAAAACCACGAGTAATAAAATTTCCATCATGACATGGCAATCGTGACTTTTCATCCCACTCACTTTATTATTTTTAAAGTCAACTCATCGAGGAAGATTAGAAGAAATCCTATCAGGACATCTTAGTCTTTCCACCCACATTAACACAAGTTTTACATGCTTGTTGTCTAGCTCATAGCATGCTTTGTACTGTCATTGGGCTTTATATGAAGTTCGGGACATTTACATAATTCTGCTATATCATGTCTTGAATTCAAATCGTACTTAGTTTTCCGTTTAACATTCAAAATTGTATGAAACATATTATCAAACGCGTTTTTTTGTTGTGCATTACGTCAATATTATGTCTAAGAAAGAGATCTTTCCAATAAGGCAACTCTCAAAATATACTTTATTTGCACCAATTATGAATTATTGATTTACCTGAAATTTCAGCATGTACTCTAGTTTCATATATCTTCGGATATTCATTAACAAGTTCATATATTTCTTGGCTTGAAAAAATCATTGGTCGTTGTCTAGTCTTTACTTTGTTAGCTATAAAGTTTTTTTTATCTCTTCTAAAAGTATAATTAACATGGCGAAAACAACTATGACGATCAAACCATGTAATTTTCCTTTTATTCGATAATGAAAATGCTCGTGTTTCTTCCGTGCAATAAGAAAAAGCTAGACGACCAGTCGTACTCCAACCTGAAAGCATTGCGTAACTCGGAAAATCACTAATAGTCCATAACAAAGATGCAAACATACAAAAATTATTTTTTAGAAATATCGTATATATCAACCCCTTCACGCCATAATGTTTTAAACTCTTCAATAATGGCTGCAAATAAACATCGATTTCTCATATTAGATCATCAGGACCAAGGACGATAATAGTGAGAAACATATATAGAGTTTTCATAGACATCCACGGAGGTAAATTATAAGGTGTAACAATAATATCCCACGATGAATATTTACTACCAAATTGAGAGAACGGTGAAATCCATCCGTACATAAACCAAGTCTGACACTACTGCTCTCTGCAGCAAATGTGGGATAAGTCTTATCGAAATGTTTCTATGCTCTTCATTAGATGAATGAGTCAAAGGTCCCTCTTCCTATGTTCTCACATTGTACCATCTCATATGAGATTCGGTAACAGAAGACGCATGTAACCTTTGAAGTCTAGGAGTGATGATTAAATAATGCATTCTCTTGTATGGAATTTCCTTCCCTTTCGTTTTACTTAGTTTATACCTTACATCATTACATATTCTGCATTTCCTAAAGATAATGCCATCTTTCCAATATACCATGTAACCTTTTATACATGTATCTACATTTTAGTACGGCGGACCGAAAACGGACATAAGTTTTTTCACTTCATAATGACTATCGAACATCAAATTATTAGGTGACATATGTCGTTTTACAGCTTGTACAATTTCTGTAAATCCAACATCTGTAAAGTTGAATTTTTATTTCATAGTAATGTATTCGGAAGTTACTGATAATTCGGTTTCACTTTTACAACCATCCCTCAACGGCCTCTTAGCAGCATCCAATAAATCATTAATTCATTTTGCTCCCACGATCAGTTTTCTTCGACATTTACGTCTTCATCATTAACTTGAACGGTAGGGAACATTGATCGTACCACATCTTCCACCATATCTTATACTGTATTCGTCATAACATAATCATTATTCACCTTGTTCTCTGACACTACAGGATTAGATGCAGCAACTTCTCCATGACGACCCCACAATAATAATCTAACACAAAACCAACTAAACACAATTGTACTACAACCATATCTAGTTCCAATGCTTCAAATGTTTGCAGTTACTATATGGGAAATGAATTTCTACATAGATTTAGCGAATCTAATAAATTTATGTACACCATTGTAAAAATGTTCATTCACTAAATATTTCATACCAGTTCAGTCTTCATACATCTAACTATGGTCGAGAAAATAATTGAATATTTTTCCTAATTTAAAAATATATGTTAGAAATTTCAACATCACTTCACTTCTTTATATTGTACGCATAACTTCGCATCCAAGGGGTATGTTGTTATATTTTCTAGAATAATATTTGCAAAAATAAAACATTTTGGGACTAAAGACTTAGTTGTTATTGTTGTATTTATTAAAATAATATTTACCATTTATTTTCAAATTAACATCATATTTATCAAAACAGCTAAGGCGCAAAAAAGCACAAGACTTGGGCCTTGGGCATTTTTGAGCCTTGGGCCTTTTTACGCGTCTTTTATACAAATTTGATCTACTATTTTACCAACTATAGATTAAATGTTAACCATATATTATAATTCATTTAACTATTAAACATTTTTATTTAACTATGTTATAAACTTAAATTTGAATTTTACAATACAACGTCTCAAGCTGCAAAAGGACACACTCAAACTACAAAAAGATGTACGACGTGTGCCTGGGTCTTTTTTGAGCCTAGGCTCGTCTAGGTGCATGCCAATATAACATTGATATTTATCTCTTAATATTTACAAATTTAATTTAGTTGAATGTTTGTTTCAAAAGCAATTTATTTTTTAAATTTATTTCCAAAACACATAAACTTATTTCTACTACTAATAAAGATAATTCATTGAATAGATTTACTCGGTGTCTTTTTGAAAATTCAAATATACACTTTTACATCTCATAGAGAAATAGTATTCAAATATGAGGATATAACATGTTATTTTCTAAGTACAACTGTTAGTCACAATGGAGAACTATAGTGTGTGTTCACAAGATGAAGTATCCGAGCGTACCATATTGTCCGTGATTTAGGTGGGAGTTTATCGGTCGAAGTTTTGCTCGATTCTAAGTTAGTATGAAGAAGTTATTGCGGTCTGAACAAAAAAAATAGCGGCTTCTGCACTAGGTGGAGTTCAAATACGGGGATGTGGTAGCCTGTTTTTTTCTGAGTACAATTGTCAGTCCCCATGGAGAACTACAGTGTGCGTCCATAAGATGAAGTATCTGAGTGTATCACATTGTCTGTAATTTAGGCGGAAGTTCATCGGTCGAAGTTTTGCCTGATTCCGAGTTAGTATGAAGAAGTTATTGCAGTCTGAAGAAAAAAATAGCGGCTTCTGCCTAGGCGGAGTTCAAATATGAGGATGTAGCCTGTTATTTTCTAAGTACGACTATTAGTCACTGTGGAGAACTACAGTGAGCATTGAAGTGGGGATACAGCCTGTTATTTTTTAAGTACAACTGTTAATCACCATGGAGAACTACGGTATACGTTCATAAGATGAAGTATCCGAGTGTACCGCATTGTCCATAATTTAGGTGGGAGTTCATCAGTCCGTTTTCGAGTTAGTATGAAGAAGTTATTGCAAAAAATAGCGTCTTCTGCCTAGGCGGAGTTCAAATACGGGGATGTAGCCTGTTATTTTCTAAGTACAATTGTTAGTCGCCATGGAGAGTTGCAGTGTACATTCACAAGATGAAGTATCCGAGTGTACTATATTGTCGTAATTTAGGCGGTAGTTCATCGGTCGAAGTTTTGCTTGATTCCGAGTTAGTATGAAGAAGTTATTGCAGTCTGAAGGAAAAAAATAACGGCTTCTGCCTTGGCGGAGTTCAAATATAAGGATGTAGCATGTTATTTTCCAAGTAAAACTATTAGTTACCATGGAGAACTACAGTGAGAGTTGAAGTGGGGATATAGCCAGTTATTTTCTAAGTACATCTGTTAATCACCATGGAGAACTATGATATACGTTCATAAGATGAAGTATCCGAGTGTTCTATATTGTCCATAATTTAGGTGGGAGTTCATCGGTCGTAGTTTCGCCCGATTCCGAGTTAGCATGAAGAAGTTATTGCAGTATGAACAAAAAAATAGCGGCTTCTGCCTAGGGGGGAGTTCAAATACGGGGATGTAGCATATTATTTTCTAAGTACAATTGTTAGTCACCATGGAGAACTACGGTATACGTTCACTAGATGAAGTATCTGAGTGTCCTCATTGTCTGTAATTTAGATGGGAGTTCATCGGTCGAAATCTCGTTTGATTTTGAGTTAGTATGAAGAAGTTGTTGCAGTCTGAACAAAAAAATAGCGGTACCTAGGTGGAGTTTAAATATGAGGATGCTACTATCAAATCTACTTCCACAAATACAACTAAAAATACATGCACATTGTGATTAAATGCAGGCCCACCTGGACGTACATATGTACTCCTATTAACATAATAAATGTATATTAATCAACATACACATGTATGCACTAACACTAAAATACCTTTATTTTATAATTACCACTAACATTTATAATTAACACATCCACATTAAATTATGTTCACCCACAAGATTATATTTCGTATATTCACTATTTAAGCATAAATATTACCACTAAAATTATTCTAAACTATAATAAACAATCGCATACACTAATCAACATACGTATTAATCAATAATTATATACTAATTTTCGGATTTTAAAGTAATCTTTATTTAAAATTTAAAATTAAATAATTAAATCCCAAATTAATATCCTCAAATCAACAAATACACTAATTAACAACACATATACCCAATAATCATTATATTTATACACATATTCACATCAAATTAGGTAAAATCTGAATTTAGAGTTTAAAAATTACTAAATTGAGAAAGAAATGAAGAATCCAACGAGTTGTGGAAGCCAAGGACGACGGCGATGAATGGTGGCGGCTTCCGGAGGGTGGCGGGGGCTTCTGGAGGGTAGCGGCGGTTGAAGATAAAAAAAATTATTTTTTTTGGTAAAAAAAGAGGAGCATGCAAAATGAGGAAGAAGAGGAACGCGCTGTTCTGTATACTCGACTGCTACCGATGGTTACCGTCGACTGTCTATTTTCATTTTCATTTTTCTAAATTTTTTTAAATTCTTATTGCGTTTTAAAAAATGTTAAAAAATACTAATTTAATTTTTTTAAAATAAGAATGATATTTTAGCTTAGCCTTTCAACCTAATAATGGTTTGTGATCGGTTAAATTAATATTTTTGATAATTTATCTACGTGTAATTCGAATATTTATCGTTTTTGAAAATCTAACTTGCACGACCAATCTATACAACTTTTACTCAGTCCATTATACAACTACAATAAAGTTGATTGTGTGTAACATTTCTAGAATTAAATACTTTTTTAAACCGTTGGATAATTAATTATGAATTTTTAAATGTTTTTAGTATAATAAAATTATATAAAATAAGATATTCGATAGAAAAATAAATCTGGTGGATCTTATGTCGATCTAAAGTATTTTGGATCTATTTCCATAAGATGATTAAAAAACAAACAACTGTAGGGTGTCGAGCTTGAATTTTAAATTTATAACCGTTTGTCGACATTCAGTTCGTTGAGATATCACGCTTTTTACCTCACATTAAGTTTATTTTGTATAGTATTGAAATATTTTGGCTTAAAATTAACTTCGACAAGAACTCAGTTTTAATTTTGAACGATATACATAAGGTTGAAAATTTGTGGCCGATTCCCTCAACTGTAAACATGAAATTCCCCATGGACTATCAAGATTTCATGGTTAGACGAACAAAACTAAAAAAGGAGGATCCGCAAGTGATAATAGATAAATTTAAACAAAAACTATCAAATTGGAACAGCACTAAAAAAATTCCTTTGGAGAGGAAATAGTTCTTTTGGTAGCATTAACTATCATGTTAATTGAGAAACAGTTATCCAAAGAGGAAGAAGGCCTATGAATCATAAACCTTCATAATCTCAATGTGTCCTTGCTAGAAAAATGGCTTTGAAAATTTAATAACAACAACGAAAACCTAATTTGAAAAGAAATGATTTGTAAACAATTCTATGGTATAACCTATAACCTTCATCATATATCCTCTAACCCCAACAAAGTGTCTTACTTTTGGAAATCCATTTTAATTTTTTTTAACATCTATAACCATGGCCTTGGTCACATAGTTCATTCTGGTAATAATATTTTCTTTTGACATGGTAGGTGGATCTCAGTTTTACCTTTGAGAGTGGAATTCAAGGACCATTATAATATTTGTAATTTTAAAGCGGCCTTAATTTATTACGATTTCTAGACCTGATAACGAATTTCTATAGAACTTCAACTTCAATCGTGTCCTAGAAGGCAGTATCTCAACCCACCCAGTTTGTAACACTTAGTACAATGCTTGAGTTCTACAACTTAGATAACGAGAGTGATACTAAAATTTGATGTTGGGAAAATAAAAAATATATACCCTTCAAACTCAGTTTACAAATTCTTAAATTTCTCGAGGACCAAGCAAAAGACCTTCAGACAGATTTTGGACAACTAATGCACCCCTTAAAACAAAGTTATACACGTGGTTGACCCTACACAAAAAGTTAAATACAATTGAATTTTTAAAGAAAAAGAAGTTACCTCTAGACAAAAAAAATGTGTTTTTTGTTAGTCAAACTTAAAAAACATAACACATTTATATTACAATTGCCCTTTGACTAATTCTATGCTTATAAGCACTCTTCAAAATTTGAGTTTAGCATAACCAACAGGGATTTCAATTGCGACCACTACTGGAACGTTTTCAGACTCCAATTCACGCGTTGTTGTAGAAATTCACTGGACAATATCTTCATAATTACATGGTGTCTTTGGTTCACATGTTGATGTCTTTGGTTCGAAAGGAACCAAAGGAAGTTCAACAGTGCTAGCACCCCTTTTGATAACTTATGTTATTGCTTTATTTATGTACAGTTGGATTGCAAACCATAAATACATATTGGCCAAACATATATCATTCAAGGAATTTCTTGAAAGGGCAAAAAATCCAATTGACATTTTAAATGTTAAAATTGTTCACAACATAGGAAGGCATGACATGGTCTTAAGCACCGAACTAGTGAATCCCTTTATCGAAGACAATCACTCTATCATCTCACGGTTGCTTGATTGCTAAGTCCACTTTATTTGTTTACCTTTACCCTTTCACATATACATGTATATAAACAAATTACAAACGTATATATGTGCAGGACTTGTATCTTTTGTTAAGATTTTCAGGTTTAGTAGACTCTTATAGTTTGGAATGATTAGCTACGACCACCTTCTACGGCAGGTCACTCCCGCTGAACAAGTTAGCCTTATGCTTACCGATTTAGCCTTCTGCTTCTATAGTTAGCTACGGTCGCAAGCAGCGCACCGATCTTTATCATATGAGTTTACTAGGCATCAACTCGAGCAGCCTTACCTATGTTTTTACTAACTTCGTTAGTTCTCTAGTTTATAGTAATGTAATGGTTTTTCTTGGGAGATTGTGTTCTCTTTCTGCCGGGTTTATCGGCAATACCTTTTTTAAATGTGGAATAAAATTACATGCTCTGCTTTTTGAAAGGATCAATCGTTTTACTCAAAATAAATCTTTTAACATCATCAACTTTTATAACCAGGAAAACATGAATCGCGGACTTGTTTCCATAAAACACAATCTGTTTTCAAGCCAAAACTGCTTAAAATTTTGCACTCACCTTAATGAAGTTTGGCTGTAACAACAACAGCGTCTGCATCCAGATTTACTAGTACTGGTTTAAAATGATTAAAGTCGAGTATTCCATCTTGTTACAGAACTGTTCTGAAGTATTTTAGGGATATTGTGATACATAATATAGTACGAAAACAAGGAATTACTGCATATCTTTTTGTAGGCATAAGGAAAACAAAAGGGTATGAATGCAAAATTGCCACAGCCAACCTCCCACCTTCCTCTTCCCACTTTGTGAAAACCAAAAAAGAACCATCTTAATTTTTAGTTACAAAAAAAAAAAATTGGTAAAGAATTGATGAAATTAGTAACATAATTTTGATGTTTGGGGCATTCGAACTCAAGATCTTTAAACCTTTAATTTAAATCATTCATTTAACATGATTATTTTTGTAATTTTAAAATTTTCAAATGAAAGTATTCTTTTTATACAGATATAAATATTAGCTGAAGCAACAAATCAATGGTTCCCTTCATTTTCACATTTTGCACCAATTCAAACCAGTTTTGATTCACTTTGTGTGGATTGGTGAAGTTTAATCGTATCTCTGTTGTTTTTCTCTCTCCCCTCATTGACAAACAGTTAGCTGCGGCTAGACCTATCCAGTTTTAGCTAAAACAATCCGGTCATGAAAACGTTGACATACAAACATAGGTAGGTGTTGGATATTTGAGTTTTCAAATAAAACATCGCATTCAAAGACCATATGGGTATAAACACTAGTTTTTAGACGCATGAATAGATCCAAACAGCATGATTGATTAACTTCAATGCAAGTACAAGCGCTCACCAGTCACCGGACTTAGGAGTTACGTCTCCAACCATTAAATAACGGGTCGACCGTAGCCACAAATCCTATGCTGCGGTTGGTTTGTGATTTTAGTTTTGGATTTTCATTCATACAAAAATACGCACGATGCATACGTATTATCGAAAACAACCTATTTAGAAAACGAAGTTAATATACAAAATATAAAACAATCTTTTTTTTATTTTTCATATTTTGAAAAATAATTGAAGCACGAGAAACAATCCATTCTTCCGTCGTTCCTCCATCCCCTCCCCATCGTTCCTACACTCTTCTCATATTTGACATATATATTGATAACCGAAAATACAAAATTCGTTTTTAAATCAAACACTACCTTAGCGTTTGGTAAAAACGTAACTTTTAGAGTGCTTATTTTTAGGGTGATGAGCTGATTTAAATATGGCGATTTCTCCAATTTCTTCAGTGGTCAAGTGGGTGGGAATGTGCTTTTTTTTAGATTTCTCCAATTTCTTCAGTGGTCAAGTGGGAGGGAATGTGCTTTTTTTTAGAATTATAAATGATTTTCTAAAAACCGTTTATAAACCGTTTTAGCAGAAAAAAGGCAATTTGAAAGTCTTTTAGGATAGAAACGGTTTATACCCTAAACAGTCTTCAGATTACCATTTATAAACGGTCGGTTCGGAAAAAAGAAAATAACATGAAAACCCCCACTTTTTTTCTAGCGTGAGGAAGGAAAAGAAAGCCTCAATTCCCCTCATTTTCCTTTTGAGTTGCTCTCTTACGGTCATAAATAGAACATTTCATTCATATTTCCATTGCAGCAACAACAATCAAAACCAAATCATAATATAAATATATTAAATGACATTCAACAAACGTCCTGTTTTTGACAATCAAGTCCCCATCGCAAAGACCTTAATCAACGTGTTGAGTACATTGCTGCAGTGAGCAAGTCTGATGACTAGCCGAGAAGATACAGAAATTTTCAAAAATGGCTCATGCTGGATTGTGCAAGATGAGATCCTGATTTTGGAACTTACTACCGGAGATGATAAGTTTTGAACGGCAGCAAGCTAATATGTTAACTTTCTCCTACTTTTAAAAGGAGATCACCTATCAAATCATAATTTCAGCAGAATTCATCTCCATCCGTATCCGAACAATAAATAAATATCCGATATTCCAAAAAAAAAAACAGATGCAGATGACATCTTTATCCAAATATCATCCATTCGACTTTTGTTAAAATTATAATTAATATTGTAAGTATTTTAATACAATAAAAGATATGTGTGTTTGACCAAGTTAGTACTTTATATTTTATATATTTAGCACAGGTTAACGACTAAAAACTATTTATTATCATCCTGTTGGTTTATTTTCACTTCACACTTTATAACCAATGAGCTTGAAAAAGAATTAAGTTTTATCAAAATTATCTATTTATGTTCTTTGATTTACCGATTGTCAGATGCGATAATTACCAATCATTATCTATAATTGTATTCATTTACATATACCTTGATTTACCCAAATAGTTTGCATATGATTTTACTAAATTTCAACATCAATCCGGTGCAAATCTCCATGAATTAAGACAATGGGATATCTCTTAAATAACATTCATACCCTAAAGAGCTGTATATAATACAAGTGCTTTCTTGTTCCAAATCAACAGCTTTACCTTAATTCAGGTTCATAAAATTGTGAAACATACCAACACTACAAAATCTTATGTGCTTGTTTTCACCAAAAAAGTTTACTCATTCGAATAGACTTTCAACTAGCACATAAACTCAACCTTGCATTTTTGTACACAATTACGGAAAACCCCCAAAATACAAAGAAGAAGAAAAGCTTACATAAACTTTTTCAAAACGGAACATCTACAAATCGGACAAGCCCTAGATTTCACAAGCCACCTATCCACGCAATCTTTATGAAATCCATGGCCACAAGTCGCCATCTCTCTCAGCCTCTCTCCGTCTCTATAAACCTCTAAGCAAATCGCACATCCATCAGCAGATTTCATCGACTTATTCTTCCTTGAATACTCGAAGGAGTCCATCTTTCTGAGATCCGACATCGAGATTCCGACCGGAACGTTACTGTTATCAAGTTCGTCGAAGGCGGGGTTAGGGTTTAGAAAGTGGCTTCTGCTGCTGCGGCGACGAAGGGCGCGGCCAACGACAAAAAGATGGAGCAGCACGACGGCAGCTATGCCGGCGAAGAGGAAAAAGAGGAAGAGGGCGGCCGCCATTACAAAGGCTTGGAGAAAGAAGGAGAGGATGCGAACACCACCTTCTGGCTTGGCCGAAGGTGAGCGTATCGTGTCCTCCAATGGACGGTCCTGATCGACAACTGACGTCATGGTGATCGGTAATATGGTGAAATGGCAGGGAAATGGAAAGGGGGTTGGTTTATAAAAAGTGTGTTGCACCTGCGGAACAGAATAATGGAGAAGAGGTTTGTACGAGGGATTCTTATGGTTCCACGTAGCGCTATTTGATTGACGATGACAATATATAAGCAGTTTATGCGAAGGAATGGAATGCTAAAAGATATTTTTGCTGCGGTTTTAGAAGAAAAGGCGGCAACTTGGTATATTCTGAAAAACAGATGCTTTGTATTTTTACTTTATTTTGTCATTTGGCCTTTTGATAAAATTCGACTATATCACTCTAGCATTAGTTGGCGTTTATAATTATCTATTAACTGAAAACAATTGGAATTTTAAGTGATAAAGATTGTAATTATAAACACGTTAGTTTGTAAACAATAATATCGGATTATTAATTTAATAAAGTCATCACCGCCCATTAAAGCACAGACAAATACTGCAGGAACAACAATAAACCATAATTGTTACAATACAGTAATGAAAAAGAGAAGAATAGCCGAATAGGGCAGCTTATCTGCTCAGTCCTAAATTGACTCCAAGTTTTGGAGCTCATGACGAAACGAACGGGACGTTTGAACGAAGTGAAGTATTTGAGCGGGATAATTCAACAATAATTCAACGAACGTGTTTGTGATGCAAAAGACATATTTAAGTAGAGTATGAGAATGAGATATTTGGGAGTTAAAAGGTACGAATTTCCATCAACGCATCATTTCCTCTCGTTTCCCAAGCGGTTTTGAAGTGTTCAGATGCGTCGGACGCGTGCCCAACGGTAATATATCAAAGTTTGACCGCGAACGATACCTTTATATATGTATGTGTGTGTATGTGTATACATACACATACATACATATACACACACAAGCACACATGCACATGTACCTAAAATATTGTTTACCATATATCTAAAATTAAATGGTAAGAGAAGAAAATTACAATATTCCCTGCCGAGTCCCATCTGTTAATTTCCAAATTACAATATTTTCTATCGGTGATTAGGTCTTTCAAATTCCTTCCATATTTTAGTAGACAACTTAAGCCTCATTTCCAGGTATGCCACTATTAAGTTTGATGCTTGTAACGCATTTCAAATCAAAACTAAATTAATAATCATTAAATAATTTCTCGAAGTGTGAAAATTTTGTTCTTTGAATGTAATGTTAACTAGTTTTTTAGCAAAACAGACTTCAACTGTACTTAGAAGATTCAAACGAGGACGAAACGACTTGAAAATTGGTAAGCACTCTTAGATAAGGCAAAGAAACATCTCAGAAAAAATTCAATCAAAAATAGGCTCACCACACATTTCGGTACCGACATGAAAAGTGGTAAACCGACTTGTTTTGACAACTCTACAGATGTTGCGACTTCTTGGAACACCTCCATATGAAATTAAAAGAGTGCTGCAAAAGAGCATAAGTCATTTCGAGCTAAGGAAAAAAGCCACTGTCGACTTCTTAGGCAAAAAGGCTAATGTCCAGCTGTTTTGGGGAGAAGTGGGAATCCACTTGTTTTGGATGACCAACGATCAATGAAAACAGCATGGGGCAACTCAAAACCAAGTAGCATGAAGAATGCAAAAGTGTACGACAAGTTTGGAGCAATACAAAAATGTCTTCGTCGTCATGATCATGTCCTCACCGACATGTTTAACACCTTGATGGGTCCCCGGATTTTTCACACTCCTTTGCGTCGACATCTGGACTCTGCTCCAAGTGGACTTCTGACCCAACACGACTGATACCCCTATAAATATAAACCACAAGCAACAAAAAAGGGATCTAAATTCTCTAAGGACGGAGATTCTGTTACTTCTTCACTTCTAACTTTTCCTCCATTAAGGTCACATATGAAACAACTATTAGTTGTTCTAGGACTTAGATCAACAAATTCTTAGCGCTAGTGACTTATGAACTCTCTAGAAACATCATTGTAAATCTAAGATCCATTAGATTGTGGTCAGATCTGATATAGCTAGTTGTAGTCCAGAGAAAGAGAGCAACCAACAAAAGATTAAAGTGGACGTAGGCCGGAGACTGCGTCGAACTACTATAAAAACTTCTGTGTGTTCTTATCTAGTTTCTGCTTTTACTTTTACTTTTATTTGAACTGATGCTTTCATCTTGATTCTGGGTGTTGATCCATTTTTTGGGTTAACATTTTGGTGCTTTCATAGAGAACAAAGTTAGATCTGAAAACTTGAAGCTTGAATATGACATTTGAAGAAGATGAAGAGGCCTAATACTAGATCTAAAATCAGAGCAAGTCAACCAAAGCCTAGGAGCAGCCAGGAGGTGTTCTCAAACTCTCATCGATCCATCTACGTGACCAAGGAAGAGATGGAGAGAATGACGAAGGAGATGTAGGATGGAATAATAACCAGAAAATTGGAGATGCTGGAAGGATTTTTCAAAAGCATGGGACAACAAGGAACCAATGCAAGAGCATCTGGAGTTGGAGCAGAGCAAGCTGGAACAATGCCCTCTAGGAATAGAACAACCGATACTTGGGGGCAATGTTGGAATGGCAGCCGGAATGTCGGAAATTTATAATGCAAGGGCTAGGAACGTGAATCCGAATACGAATGATCAAAGATCGAAGGAATATGTGCTAGAGCTTCCCCGAAGGTGCGGAGGACGGAATGGGACCAGAGGAGCGGGTCAAAATGGTAATGCACGGTTAGAGGAGTACGTGCTAGAGTACACGCTGAGATTCCCCTACGGGAACAGAGGGCAAAATGCAGTTGTTGGTTTGAGACTTCTGTCGGATGAAAGAGGGAAATGGAAAGCTGATGATGATGGCAGAGAATCGAAACGGCTAAGGAAGAGACCGAAGTTCTCTTTTTACGGTTGATAGAGACCCTGGAGAGGATCTATCTAGAAACTATGAGGGACATCCTCTATCAGAAGCTGGCTAGGTGAGAACCTACTGATCAAGAGAAAAGATCCTGAAAGTACTATGTAACGACCCGATATTTTCAACCATTCGCATCCGCACATGTCGGACTTGAATTTCTCAAAATATCACGTTGTAATTTGTAAATAAAAATCTGGCAAACTCATCATATACAGTAAATAAATAATCACAGATCACAGACACAGAGTAATATAATGCAGCGAAAACAAAGAAATAGTAGTTCATGAAACTGCTATATAAATACATCAGAGTTAAGTAAGATACAATAGGAATACCAAGATACAATAGGAGTAACAGTATGATGATCAGGTACAACTCAGAATACAACTGGAATCAACTGGATAACAAAATGAATAGATATCTGGATCTTCAAAGCAAAACTCCAGCTCCAAAGGTGAGTCTCAAATGTTGTATCACTCAGTCTGACCTGAGCGTAAAGCAAAACACAAAACACTCGAGTTAGGACATACATATTTATACAATGTAAACCAACTCAAGTGAACTGTAATAAAGGTACAAGTAACTTAAAGAATGCTTAGGATTGCCTATTCTTTAAGGATCCGTTAAACTATCTACTATGTAGTAATATTCGCTATTATAATAATGTCTAATATAAAATAAACATACTTTTAAATAGCATTAAGGCTTTACATTTTCCACCTTAACACGTAATAGTCCCAGTAGTCTATCCAGTATTAGCGTACTCCCAAAATGGGAGCTACCCTCGATACTCCACAGGCTACGGGAGAAATCACAACTCGTAGTAAAGCTCGATATGGTAGATGACACGGCACACAAGGCAATGCCAGGGTAGATATACCAATTACGCACACGGACTGATGGAAACGCATAGCAGCCACTACCGCTCCACCTCGAACAACACTCCCAAATCGAGGGGTGCACCCAAACAATCGCAAAGTAATAGAATGGTATCGAAGAAGTGCGTCCGATAAGAGGTGCTACCTCACTGGTCCGAGATCGCTCATGTTTTAGCCACCTTATGCCAACTCACGGGAGTTGGGTCCACGTATATACCTTAGGATCGTCGCCACCATCCTACTTCATTCTGGAAACTCCACCGCATACACAGTTGTTAAAGTGGTTTTCGGTATCGACAGAGAGTATGTCCATATCTGATCCCGGTCTCTTTAACAACCAATCGTTATTATAACCCGTGGTTATAATTTTAAAATAATATTTTATACTTCAAAATAGAATATCATTTCAAATCCCAATCTTTATCAAAATAAAGATTAAATCAATTCCAAACCATTTCAATATATCAAAATATCATATCATTTCAAAACTTCATTTCAAATCATTTCAATATATCAAAATATCATATCTTTCTAAAACTTCATTTCAAGTCATTTAATATATCAAAATATCATATCTTTTCAAAACTTCATTTCCAAAACTTCATTTCAAATCATTTAATATATCAAAATATCATATCTTTTCAAAACTTCATTATCAAATCATCATTTGAGTTCCAATCCAAATATTCAATTTTAAATACCTTTTTAAATTCAAAGTTATCATTCATTTATTATCATTTCAAGTCACCTTTTAAATAGTTTATATTTCAATCAAAATAATTCATTTAAACCATTTAAAAGTGTAATTATTATACTTTCAAACCAAGTATTAAATTTCCAAAGTTTTAAACTATTATGAGTTCATTTACTAAGTTAAAAACCATAAACATTGAAAATTTCAGTCTTTCACAACATTCAGAAAAAGCTGTTATAAGTTATTCTTGAAAACATTTTAATTCAGCAAAGACAGCATTTTAAAACTGCTGTTAAATCTCAGTTTAGTTGAAATTTAGTTTAAAACAGCAAAGACAGCATTTCCAGAAATGTTGTAATAGCTTAGGTTTCAAATTAAAGGGTTTCATTAAATTCAGCAAAGACAGCAGACCACTACAGTAGTTACAGAACTGCTGTAATAGACCTGAGTCAAGTTTTAGTCTATTTAGTTCAACTACAGCAACTACAGCATTTCAGAAATGCTGTAATAGCTCTTTTGTTCAATTTTAGTGCAATTTAGAACCATAGCATTTCTGAATGCTATTAAAAGTATTTTCCAGATTTAGTGTATTTCCAGCAAATAATAAACTTTTTTTAAAAAACCTTTTAAACATTATAAAAGTCATATTTTTAACATTTAAAAATGTTCGTTAATAATACTCTTTTAATTTATGATTTTTATAAAGTAAACTTTTACAATAAAATCCAAATTTTCCAATAATTCTACTTAACAAATTCAAATGTACAATTTTGCCATTTTACCTTTTACAAATTATTAACACTTACATTTTTAAATTACCATTTCACAAATTAAACTAAATTTCCAATTTATTTAATTAATTTAAACCTTTAATTAAAACCAAATTTCTCATTTCCAAGTCAAGTTATATTTCAAAATTTCACATTTAAGCATTCATTTATTTAACCATTTTAATTCATAGAAAAATCAATAATACTTTATTAAATCATTTAAATTCAAATTTAAAACAAATAATCATATTTGCCATTTCCAAATATAATTAAATGCCATTTTATTCATAACTTAAATATCATTTAACCCAAAATCCAAATTTCCAAACTTAAGTTATATTTCAAAATTCAATTTAACCATTCATTTATTCAACATTTTTAACTTATAGAAATATCATAAATTCTTTATTCAAACCATTTAAAATCTATTTAAATCAAATTTTCATAAATTTACATTTTAAAATACTTAAAATATTCAAAAACACTTTATAAAAATAACCACGGGCCTATATATAGTTTTCTAACCTAGGTCAAGTGATACGGATATGTATCATTTCAATCCGCAGTTTAAAAAGCAAAAATCCGGGTTTTATCATTTCAAACCCGCAATCCCAAGTCAAAATAAAATAAAAACCGTTCAGGCCTATCATTTCAGCCCATAACGATTTTTCCCTATTCTAAAGTCCATTCGGGTATGTATCATTTCAACCCATAGTGATTTCTATACTAACAGGGAACTTGCAGTGTGATAAACAGATATAAATGAACAGTTAACAACATATATCAGTAACAGATGATATGACAGATAAATAAACAGGTTTAACATCATATAATATATAACATAAGCAGGTATAACATAACATAATATTCTACACATTCAATTGTTGTCGCTTCACATTTGTATAAGTATAAAATGTCGTGTGAGATTTACTCACCATTAAATGTTGGAGATAACAAAACCAAAGACACAACGGAAAACAAAGCACGATGACAAGATTACGGACTTAAGTGGAGAGCAAATCCAATGCTATAGATCTTGTGTTACAACCCAAACAAAAAAAATCAAAACAAACCATAAATTTCAATACACTTGAAATGGAATAACTTTTAAATAAAAGAGATACGAATGCCAAATCTTTTGCCTTGCTTTCTATATTTTTTTGTCATGGCCTAGGAATGGTTTTGGCTCAGGTTTAAATAGGGAATGGCTTGGGTTTAGTCATGAAAAGGCACAGCCAAGGTAGTGGAAACATGGGAGGATGTTTACACAAAGGAATGTGAAGAGTTTTAGGCAATGTAGTGGGGTTTTGTTCACCCAAATGGGCTCGGCCATGGACACTTTGGTCAGGTCAGAGGGGTATGGGTCCGGTCAGGTGGTGGAGGGGTGTGTGGCGGTCTTGTCAGAGGTGGTGGTGGTGGTGGAAAATGAAGTGGTGAACAAGTAGTGGTCAAACAACATGGTTTCAAGACATTAGTTTGCATTTTTGAGGGATTTAGTCACCATGGTGGGCTCGACCATGGTCAAGGCCTAGGGTGTAGGTGGTGGTGATGGCAGGGAAGAGATGTAGGGGGTGGAGGTGGTCATGGCCGTGGCAAACAAGGAGGAAGCCAAGCAAAACTATAGAGAGAACAAGGCAAAATGACATGAAAAGAAGAAGAAAAGAAGAAAAAGTATAGAACAAAGGAGCCATTACCTAAAGCTTTCTCAGATCTGAAGTGGTCGAATTTTTGTGAAATGAGGACTGATTTTTCACGTGAAAAAGAATTAAAAGTCACGGCCAAAGAAAATGGGGAGGTTATGGCAAGTGAAAAGACTTTAGGAGGTGAAAGGACTTCAGTTTCTAAAGCATTTTAAACCCTTCATATTTATTTTTCTTTTAAATTTTATATAAACAAAATAAACTCAGAATTAAGCTCTAACAACTGAAACAAAATATTATAAAATAAAATAAATAATTTATTTTAAAGAAAATAGAAAAAGAAAATAAGAAATTGCTTAAAAATTGGAAATAGTGTCCAAAAATTACAAATAAATCACCATTGCCTTTGGAAAATTATTTACTTCATTTTAAAAATATTCTAAAAAAAATTTGAAATAAAATAATTCATTTATCATTTCTAAAGTGAAATAAATAATTAAATTTAGAGAAAATTGAAAAAGAATAAAGAAATAGTTTATTTAATTTAAACAAGGCTTGAAATTACAAATAAAACATCACTAGCTTTATAAAATTTCTATTTCACTTTAAAACAAATAAAAAGTCAAATAAGTAAAATAAATGATGAACAAAATAAAGTGGAGATTAAATAAAATAAGGTCTTAAGGAAATAGAAAAATTAATAAAGAATTTCTTTAATTAATTGAAACTGGAAATTAGAAATTATAAACAGAATACAACTGACATTGGAAAATGTCAATTACACTTTGAAAAATGTTTTAAAACCAAAATATATACATAACAAGTTATTTTACCCATATAAACATAAATTAGAACATTACATGACCAAATAACATATTATTTATATAATTTAAAATAAACAATTTTGTTAAATACAGCAAATTACACACAATATTTAAAACGGCATAACTTTCACATTATAAATCAGATTTTAACTATTCTTAAAATTTTATTTACTTTCATAATAAAAGATAAAATTCAAAATTTCAAACTTTTAAAATTTTAAATTAAAAGTCAAAGTTTGACCATATTGACCAAAATTCACGTTTCTGGAAAATATCTTATTTATTCATGTTTGAAATTATAATTCACATTCAAAACACAATTTATATTAATAATAACAAAATTATCTAATTTAAACAAAATAAAGTTTTTAAATCAGGAAATTCAATTTAAAATAATTACAAAATACAGGGTTGTTACATACTACATCTTCCATGAGCTGGAAGGGCATGAAGCGAACGGGTGCAGACACCTTCGCGACTTGATAAAAGAACTGGTTTGAAGTAATCAACTGCAGTAGTACATGGAGAACCGAACTACAATGGTGCGGATGAAGCAACCACCATCTGCAGCACACACATCCTAATAAAACCAGGGATATGGTCTGAGACTTGAAATCCTATGATCGGGGGTTATGTTCGACTCTCGCATTCTGCTTTTTATTGCTTTGGATAGTTAGGATAATAATAACCCCAGACCACTTAGACGTGCACAAAACCTAGACTGGTCCATAGTCACGCACTAAGTTGGATGTCTAGGATGATTGCTTAGGGTAATAATAACCCTGGACCGCTTACACTTGTATGGAACCTTGATTGGTTCTTAGGCATGCTCTGAGTTGGATGTTTAGGATGGATAATTAGGATTTCTGCTTATTTTCTTTGATTTGGATATTTGAATTCTGTAAGGACCCGATTCCTCGACTTCCGAAAATCGACATCGATACGTCCAATGTATCAACTGCCGAGCAAACGAATGCCGGAAAACCGAATTCTTAGGGTTTAAAAGAAGAGGTAGAAGAAAAGATAGAAGAAAAAGAAAGAAGAACAACAGAAAACGCAGAACAGAAACAATATCAGAATCTCACATATCGCAGCGGAACAATATATAATAGATAATCACTAGTCTTTTAAAACAAACAACTATATCAGTTTATACATACATCAATCAAAGTCAAAATACAACTCAATACAACAATGGACAGTTATATAAACTTGTCCTCATACAGAATACACAGCGGAATAAATAAACAAATACGGATGATACGTTTCGCCATCCAGCTTGCTTCCAAAGCTCCAGAATATCCAGAATATCCTGATAACATAACTTTATGCTGCCCGTGTGGAAAATTATGGGCACCCAGAGTTTAGAAGGGAACAATAAACTCCGAGTCAGTCATGGTGACTGGTGTGAGATCGTAAAACAGTTATTTTCACAAAGAAAATAAAACAGATACGCAATGCTTTTGGAAAATGAAACTACCATAAGACCTCCCGCCACACACACAATGCAAACGCAGAATTGGAGGAGATTTCTTCTTATGATAGTCAAAGATGCTTACTACGCCAATCATTGGATTATTATTATTAATGTCTAGTGTAGAAAACATTTCGAAAGTATAATATTAATCTTAGCCAGCATACGACCAGTATCGTATGCCTACTATAGCTACTATGTTCAATAGCAGGTTACCGCCACATTCCATAGCAGGTAATACAACTAAAACCGTACAGGGTTCGTATTGTTTCTTTGGATTTTCCAACAAATGGTCAGGCTAAGGAACTTCCTTTCCTCCTACCGAATGGGATCGCCTCTGGCTGGACGTCCTGAGAGACAAACTGCTCTCTACCAAACAAGGCCGGGTTACCCCTATAACAGGTAACTCACGAATATGTCATCCCCCGGTCCTTTGGGACCTTTATCCGAGCGCTCGATAACCAACATCACACATAATAAATAAAGTGTATCCACATGAGTAAGTATCTGGGCTCCATACCATGATACCACCCCTTTCCAGAAGAAAATGACATACCCTAAAGGGCGCGACCCTCATAACCTTGCCGCAACATTCCTGTTTCGACCATTTCCGGGTTGTTGAGGCTCTGACGAAGTCTCGTCCACAAAGCTACGCTTTGTCACAAAGCCATGCTTCGGGTCAAACAAATGATCAAAGAAATGATCACAAAGATAAATGATCAAACAAATGATCATATCACAAATGATCAAACAATGATCATTTCACAGCAACACTCAGTATGCCACGTTACCAAATTGGGAATATATCGCTGATAAATTTCAACTACATAACCTCTGAGCTCGTACGTCTCAGAGAAGGGTGTTAAGTTAAGAGAATAAATTCTCCGCCACCAACAGAAATGTATTTGAAAGAAATCAGCTTTATATCTCAATTTGTAACGTCAGACATACAATCCATACAAGTCTATTCCGGGATCGAACAGAACCGAAGGCACTTCTCACGAAGCCCTTGCACATCCGGATAATTTTCTAATCACGTCCGGACTTCCCGTCACTAAGGGTGATAAAACCTCTAAATCGGAGATCAGCCGATGTAGAGTAACTCGACGGTAATCCTTCCATTTTCAAAAATATCTGGTCTTCAACACCGGTCATCAAATGCAATTCATAACGACGTATCACACATTCGGAATGGGTTATACGACCCTATGGTCCTTTCCCGGCTAACCCGAATAGTGAGCGCTTATTCAAAAATAAGTATGGCATTCAAATTCATCTAATTCACAACAAATACCCATTCAAGGTAATTATTGATAGTCGGTTATTTAACTATCAATAAAGATGCGCAACATCATCAGATTCCAAAAAAAAATTTCCAAATTATTTATTTTCCAAAAATATCTTTACTAGATATATAATTTCCACACTTCAAAAATAAATCAACGTTTATTTTTCTAAACAATTCCCCTTTCTTTTCTAAATTCCATAGTGAATTTATATTTCAAAATATCTACTGATATACGATTTTCAATTGGTTTCAAATATTCACTTTCGATTTATCTTTAAGAAGATAAAATCTCAAAACGTTTCATTTCATATTGGAAAAGCATTTCCATACTTATTTAATAATAAGTAATTCACAAATCTATTTATTTTCAACATTTGAAAATATTCGATATACTTGAATCAAAATTTAGTATATATTTCATTCTTTAAGGAAATCATTTACTATAACAACATCTATTTGAGTCAAAACGAATGTTACGTAAAACATCGTTACGACGACTCAAAATCACTAGTATAGGGATTCAGATTTTAAGATAGATATATAAATCCCAATACTACATAAAACATTTCCTTTCGAAAATCATTTACTATAACAACAGTGTTATAGTCCACCATTTCCTTCTTTCTCGAAAATGTCTATTTCAACAATGAATGTTGAAATCTATGTATTCGATACTTAACACGTTTTAAAACATCTTTTAAAACAATTAACTTCATTTTATAATATCGCTTTCCCAAACATAACCATTTTATTCAATAATATATTCACTGTCCAAAATCGTGAATATAATTCACTTAACTATATTTCAATACTCTCTACACATTTTATTTCAAGGATAATTCGCTATCCAAAATCGCGAATATATTTCCTTTAATAACCTTCTACATTGAATTTATCAAATTCAATTGATTTCGAATTTATAAAACAACGTTTATAAATTCTATTTCTATTTTATAACAACTTTGATTTATAAATCTTCTTTATTAACAATTCGATCAATATTCCATTTAAAGGCAAAAATCCAATTTATAAATAAATTTCTTATAAATCTTTTATTCTACAATTTCATTCATTTTATAACTTCACAATTTATAAATCTATAAATTTCATATCTTCACGATTTACAATTCTATAAATTTCATTTTTAACACTTATAAAACTCGTTTTATAATTCCAATATTTTGGTTTATAAATATCAATTTTTATAATCTTTTTATACAAATCGTTTATAGTTATTCAAAAATCCCAACTTAAACCATTTTATAAATAAATCGACTTTTATTTCAAAAACGACACTTTGGTTATATTTCACCAAAAATCTTAACTTTTATAACTTTAAAATTTTAGACGTTTATTTATTTGAAATAAATCAATTCAAAAATTCAATAAAACGTCTACTTTCAAAAATCACTTTAAAATCCTTTTAGAGTAAAAGTCGTTATTTTTAAACTTCAAAACTGAATCCGATGATGCAACAACACCAATTAGTCAATCACAACAACAAACATCATATATCAATATGATAACAGAATATACATCAATATCTGTAAATAAATAAATACTGGTGAGGAATCCAGTTGGATCCCTCCAACCTGTTTCCCTGCATCCACAGATGTTAGCACAATACCAATTCCACTTCGAGGTGGAATATCGCGGTATATGGGTTTTATAAAAATATCATCCGCTTACTAATGGCGCAATAGGGTCTCATCCGCTATACAAGGCGAGAAATCAATCAATCCAATATATACATATGCCAATATGTATATATTGCTATATATATAGATATATCCTACTATATCTAATATCACATTCAATAGCAATCAAATCAATAACTGCAAAACAAAATTTTCCTTCGAGTGAGAAAATCTCACCTTAGCTTTTAATTTTGCATTCCCTTTCCATTCTTGACTCGATTTTCTCGATTTAGACCTTGTATAAATATTATACAAATTATTAATATTCGAACCAATCAAATAACCAAATTTCGTTTTTGATTGTTTAATTAACAAATAGTTTTATTTAAACCAATTTCTCATTTAAATATCCTTTGTGACAACATTATAAGGTTTTATTAATATTAGAATAATCGAGAAATTTAATTGCTATTTAATAAATTAAATTCGCCAATGATTTAATTTTAAACCAATTCCTTTTTATAACTTCTATACTTAAAATTTTTAATTTAACTACAAATAAAATTTAAAACTAAATTTCTTTACTGTAAACATCAATTATTTTATACCTATATACAGACTGACTGTAAAATCAAAAGTGGTATATTATTTTTCCTAAGTCGAACGAGACTAAACAAGTGATTACCTCTCTGCCAACAGAGAACCCATCTATGCCGAAGCTACTCGACCACCCATGCCAGATCGAACCCCAACCCAGTCGACTGCCTCGACTCGACCTGTCGACATCACCCAAAACCAGTCGTGACACCTTATCGCAACCCGAGTCGCGACCAACCCCGCTTGCTCCGCCTTGACTTCGAACTGCGACCACCCAGACCCGAAATCATGATGCTCATCCAACTGCTCGAGAGCAGTGCCTCCTCCCTCCTCTGACAAATGCGCGCCCACAAATCGAACTCGCGAATCCCCTACCTGCACGCGCGACCAATCGCGACACCACCAAACTCCAAACGCCGCCAGCAGAAATCCTAAATCGCTAGCGTCGCCCCAACCTCGATCGAGATTGCCGCCACTTGCCTCACGATTTTCGATCGCAACCACCCCGAGTGCTCGCGTGATGGTCCTCCCCATAGTCTTCAATCGCGATTTCGTTGTTTTGTTTGACTGGCAGAGTGTGGAAAGAACAAAACTTGATGAGCTCGAATTGGAAATGGAGGGGAGGTAGGCTCGACTTCGTGAAATTTGAAGGGGAGAGCGGCCATTAATTGATGTTGTTTTTCGTTCGTTCGAATCTGAAGAGGGAAGAACGATTAATTTTCGAACCAGGGAACATTTCTTCTGCCATGTTTTGAACAGATAAGGAAGTGGACGTATTTGAAAAGGAAAGGGGATGGTTGCGTGATGGGTTGCACGATAAATTCTCGTGATCTTCGGCGTGATTTAAGGGAGAACGTGTGATATTTATTAATATAAATATAAATTTTAAATTGAATTCGATTTAAATTCCAACACGTTTACTCACCGTACGGTCACATATCAACTCCGAAAAATACGAAATTTGAAATCCGGTAATAATACAATATTACGGGCCCAATGGAACTGGTTTCGTCGAATTCCGAGACTGCACCTCGGAAGGCTATTTTTAAATATTGATTCGAACGATGAATTTCAAAACTGAACGAAACACTTTGAAATACAATTCTGAAGCTTCTATTATCTTCAGTATTATCATTACGAATTTTAAAAGCTTTTGAAATATTTTTTCTTCAGCTTATGATTGAAGATTTAAATTTTTATTCAACATTCAATAGATTAATTTTTTTAATTTAATCGCCAAATTATTTTGATAATTTGAAATTCAAGTCAAACCATCATTCAAATATTTAAAATTAGTTAAATATCTTCAATTTAAATTGTTCAAAATTCTGGGTCATTACAAATTCCAACGGAGAATAATGACTGATTTTGATCGCCTCAAAGTCTCGTCCGGAGTAACGGGATCGGAATGCATAGTGCAAGTCCCTTCTTCAAAGTGCGAGCGAATGGACTTGTACGATATTGATCGCTTTAGGTCCCATCCGAAGAGACGGGACCAGAGTGCAACATACAAGTCCCATCGTCGGAGAGTAAGCGGATAGACTTGTACGATATTGATCACTTCAATTCCCGACCAAAGGGATAAGGTCGGAGTGCAAGAAGTAAGTCACCTCGTCGGAGAGTGAGTGGATGACCTTGCTTGTCGTTGAGTCCCCTTGTCGAAGAGTGAGTGGATCGGGCTTGGCAAGGACCTGGATAGGTCATGGGTAGGTCCCCTTATCAGAGAGTGAGTGGATGGGTCTACTCGGTTGTTAGGTCCTCTGGCCTGAGAGCAAGCAGATCGGACTCAGCAAGTGACTACCAAAGAGATTGAATCCAAGAGTGGATGAAGAATGATCCAGAGAGATCAAGTTTTAGATTGAAAGATGAATGGTCCGACGAGACCATGCCTCGGAGTGGATGCAGATTTGATAAAAGGATTTGAACGCCTTGCAATCGGAGGAAGATAAGTCCTAGACGAACACGAGATGACCTAGATTCAAAAGCTGATATTTCCAAATGATTGGATCCTCCAGAGAGCTTGATTGAGATAACTGGAGAGCTCAACTATCGAATACCGATGTTTAGAACTTGTTCTTGAGCAATGCACACCTTACATTTGAAAGGCGTACTTTACGGGGCAAGTGCTAACCCAATTTTTAGCAAAGCAGACTTCAACTAGACTTGCAAGATTTTAAACGAGGACGAACGACTTGAAATTGGCAAGCACTCTTAGATAGGGCAAAGAAACATCTCAGAAAAAGTTTAACCAAAAATAGACTAACCACATATGTCAGTACCGACATGTTTTTGACAACTCCAGATGTTATGACTTCTTGGGACACTTCTATGTGGAATTAGAAGAGTGTTGAAAAAGAATACAAGTCATTTCGGGCTAAGGAAAAAAGTCACTACCGACCTCTTGGGCAAAAAGGACGATACCGGGCTGTTTTGGAGAGAAGTAGGAATCGATATGTTTTGGACGACCAACAATTAATGGAAACAACATTGGGCAACTCAATATCAATTAGCATGAAAAATGAAAATGAGTTCGACAAGTTTGGAGCAATAGAAAATGTCTTCGTTGACATGATCATGTCCTCACCGACATGTTTGAACACCTCGGTGGGTCCCAAGATTTTTCACTCCTTTGGGCTGGCATCTGGACTCTGCTCCAAGTGGATTTTTGATCCAACACGACCGATACCCCTATAAATACAAGCCATAGAGCAACCAAAAAGGGATCTAAATTCTCTAAGGGTGGAGACTGTGCTACTTCTTCACTTCTAACCTTTCCTCCATTAAGGTTGCCTAAGAAACAACTATTTGCTGTTCTATGACTTAGATCAGAAAATTCTTAGTGCTAGTGACTCATAAACTCTCTAGAAACATCATTGCAAATCTAAGATCCATTAGATTGTGGTCAGATCTGATATAGCTAGTTGTAGTCCAGAGAGGGAGAACAACTAATAAAAAGATTAAAGTGGACGTAGGCCGGAGGTTATGCCGAACCACTATAAAAACTTATGTGTGTTCTTGTCTACTTTCTGCCTTTTCTTTTAGTATTATCTGAACTGGTGCTTTCATCTTATTTCTAGGTGTTTATCCATTTTTTGGGTTAACACGTAATATGTCAAACATTATTTTCTTATCTTCGGTGTTTATTTGTTATAATTGTTTTTCCTTATTTACTTATTTTCAAATTCAAAAGATGGATTTTTTAATAAAGTAAGATTTACTGAATTTAGAAATAGACGGACTATTTTTAGAAAGCTTAATGAAGAAGAAATTATATAAATTATAGAAATTTTAAAAAATATTTTTGTAGCATATAAAGTTATGAATAAAACCACTAGGCCTTTGTTTGAGCACATGAAATTATCCACCTTTGAGTTAATTTTAATTTATGGTTTTGCACAACATTAATTAATTCAAAGAAGGAGTTTCTCGAGAAGCAGTGTTGATGGTTCAACATGATAACGACTAGCAAGATCAAATTTATAAACAAGATCTTTGAATAAAATGATTTTCGCAAGCGCGTCACAGATTAAGAGAACGTTCCATGATCAATAGCTAGAGCATTTTATTTCTTACAAACAAATCCCTTTCAATATACACCATTCTTCAAGGTGCTAATAGCGAGTTATCTTTGAATTAATTAGCAATTAATATGCAGTAATAATTCTATTAATTAACAAATAGGAATTATTCTTTATTGTTGTTAAACGAATTTGTATAATTCATTTTGGTCACTTAATCTTCGCCATTGGGCTTCATATGAAAATAGTCTAACATCTCCCACTTGGCCCATGTTACAATATTTACTTTTATGGTTTAATAAAACAGCATAATATATAAGAAAAAAGCCATCACCATATTACTTGCATAATAAAGTCATTAAGTAACGAAACTAATAAGGATTATGGTGGTCATATGTCAACCTTTCGACATGGTCCTTTCCATGTATCATAATGCTGAAATAGTTAGTGACATGTCCTAGCGGCAATTATGTAATTTGTTACGTATATCTAACTCTGTAGTCAATCTTGTTTACAGTTACGGTATTCGTTTTCTTTTATATACTTTGTTATTTGTGACATAATTAATTAAATAATTAATTTAAAGTATATTAATAATAAATTCATTAAAGAAAATGGTAAATGATTGTAGTTGTAAATAGTTGCAATCGTGAGTAATAAATTACGAAATAAAATGACATTTTGTTTTAGATAACTGTAACAACCCATCCCGAAACAAACTAAAATTCCAACCCAGAAAAGTCTCATTCCAAAGCTGCTTGTTGGTTGGTAAAAAGAAAAGCAATATAGAGCTATCTATCTATCTTTCAAAATTCACACCATAAGGAATAAAATATAATAACAATAATAGTACCCATTTATTTCAAATCATCTCAAATGTCATAATACATAACAACAACCGTTACAACATTTTGGTCAAAAATTCATTTTTTGGGTACAATAGAAAATAACTTGAAAAGATAGATAACAACTGCCACAAGCTTCACTCACGCCATCTTCAAGCATCATCAATTCCTTCTCTGACCTACGTTGTAATGAGAAGGGAGTAAGAACAACAATTGCCTGATGAATAAAAACCTCGAGCCTTGCTATTTCAGTACTTGGGCAGTACATTTCATAATAAGAATATGTCTTATGTATTTAAAACCATTTAATACTTTGAATAAGGAAAGGAGGCGGACCTAAAATAACCACTTAATACCTTTCATTTCTGAAGCAGGTTTCCCAATTGCATAACCCATAACTAACGTCATAAATGTCTAATAATGTGAGAGATAGAACCCAAGTCACTTAATACATTTTAATGGAAAATAGGCAGACTCTGACCACTTAAGGCCTCAATTGAGGTAGGCTCCCATCATTTAAAACTTATTCCCAAGGCGGACTCCACATAGATATCTATCTAACTGACATTGCACGAAAATCTCTTCGAATATCTAATACTTTCTATTGAAGCGGACCTTTCCAAGATATCCTTAACCATGCCTAAACCCAATCCCAATCGTTTAATACTTCATTTAGGGAAAAGAGGCGAGCCCTCAAACAACCACTTATTACCTCAAAACCCTAAAGTAGATCCTTCGCTTGATGTCCCATACCCACGTTGACGTCTCATATTAGCCCGATTGTCTGTAGGTACTGTAGCCATATTAGCTGGGCAGATTTACCCTTACAAAATTGGGACTAATCATCATAGTTACGTGTTATAGGTAATGTCTCACATCAGCCCTAAGGTCACATGGCTGGTAGCCAGATTAGATGGGCAGACTTCTGTGTACCCTTTTGACTGACCTCACATCACTATGACTTAGCCATAATTTAAATTCCACTGTATATATAAATACTCATCTCACCAATTTACAGTTAAAGCCTTGTAAGGAATCTTCCTTATTACCCTTAAATATCAATTACTTTTCTTAATGGCAATTATTACCTAATTAACTACGCAATTAATACGTTCTAATTATACGTTTATTACGCTACTAAAATATAAATAAATATGCAGTTATTATTTTCTATGCATGTGGAGATTAAGCCCTAACTAATGTTAAATGTCAATTCCTTTTTAGCAATAATAATACAAGTCTTTTTTCCATATTATCAATGCTAAAACAAATTTTCAATATCCATAACAAGGGATTTCAATACCTTTAACAAAGGATTTAATATTCATATCCAAAAATTGTAATAAACAGGCTTGTACATAATAAAAATCTCAACTCAGTCTATCACATCAAATCAGGGAATAATCTCAAAAATAGAAATCATAATTCTAGTTTCCAATCTCTATTCAATTTCTCTTTACAAAGAATTTAAACATGAGATTTATCTTTTATTTTCATATGGAATAAGTGGTGTAAACTACGAATAAATTCATACTTTTACGCCCTATCCCTTAATCAAAACTTCATAATCAAATTAGAATTCAAAGAGGAGTGGAATAGAAATTGAAATCACTGTAAACCGCAAAAACTACATATCCCAATAATTTAATGTGAACAATTGAGAATTCCAACAAGAATTGACATTTCAAATTATAGGAGTTTGGGGGGGTTTATTCTGCTTTATTTTCGTAAACCCAAAACCATTTATTTTCATAAACCCAAAACCACTTAGGCATATTCAAGTTTATAATATACTAATCAATTACTGAAATTAAAATGCTAAGCTATTTCCACTCACAGTTAGTCCTTAGCTTGGCTTCTCTTTGAATTTGAAACCCCCACTATGATCTACTTCCGATATCTTCTTACTGATATATATAACAAGAGATTTTTGTGTGTGTGTGTTAGATTCAGAAAGGTTGGAGGAGAAGAGGATTAGAAATTAAATAAGAAACAAAGATATGTATATAGGATTTCTCACCTAAAACTCTAATGTAGCTTTTTGAATCTAAGAAGAGATGAACCGACAGATCTTCGTTAATGTTCCTAAAATATTTGTGAATAAAAGTGAGAGGTCTAGGGTCTTAGTTATAGAGGTTGAAATGTATCGGAAACATAGGATGAAAATAGGTTAAAAACGGATAAATCGGCAATGCTCAAATCAACAAATCCCTAGCCTCCACCTATTCACGACCGGTAGACCGCCACCTTCAATTGGTCAACTGCAACAGGTCAACCAGTCCCCATGAAGGGGTCGACCGGTGTGTGTTCATTTGGGAATAAACTTTGCCGTTGTTTGTTAATTTATTATATTCCTTAACTGTTATTAACTTTAATTGTTAACGTTAACGTTTTCTCAACCTCTAAGTCTAATCTTAGTTAATTTTCAAATTTCAAAATTTTGAATTTATTTATTTATTTGAATTTGAATTCTATTTAAATTGTTCTAAACTTGGATACTTCAAACGCTCATAACTTCTTCATTCTAGCTCCGTTTGCAGCATATTATGTATGAAAACTGATCATAATTTCGCCACGAACGCAGCGACATAACTTTCGTGGTCAAATTCCAACTTTTGAAAAATTTCCATTTCACCCCTACTTAATTTAATTTAGTTTACTTATTTAATTCTGACTAATTTTACGAGGTGTTATATCCCCCTCTTAAAAGGGATTTCATCCCCGAATTTCAAGGGACGAACAGCGTAATGTGCAATAACATTCATGTTATACAACCAAGTTATCTACACAATCATCTACTCAACCAAAGAGCAATGTGATTATGTACTGCAGACATGCTATAAATAAGCTCAACCTTAGCATGAATGTGTGATCGTGTCTTGCATGTATGTATGCAAATACCCTAAACATGCGTAAAACTTCTACATGAGCGTAAAGTGATTATGAAAAAGTATAGCAACCATCTCCTACCAACCAATCTAGCAACCATAATGCAACCAAAATTCTAATTTTGGATAGAAAAGTTTACCAGAGAAAAGCTTAGGACGAGAAGTCCTCATGCCTTCTACTAGAATTTCTCCTCAATATACTCGGACCAACCTAATTTCTTTATTGCGGAGCTTCCTAGTTCCGTGCTCCACAACATTTGTAGTAGCATGGAACGCTATTGGCTCCATCTCAATATCCCCTAATTGATTAGGCTCTACCACAATTGCTATGCTATGAAGATACTTCCTTAAATGAAAAACGTTATGGACTCCTGTCAACTTACAGGTCTTCTTATTTTCTCCAATATTGGGAAAGGCCCATAGATCTTGGTGCCAACTTTTTCAACTTTCCAAACCTTATGACCTTCACACGTTGCCTAGCCAACTCTAACTTTCCGAAGTCTCTTAAATCAAATCTAGTCCGAGTATAATTTTATCAGCAGTTTCCCACCTATAATTTGGCGATTTGTATGGCCGCCCATAAAGTGCTTCAAGGGTGCCATGCCAATCGTCTATTGGCGACTACTATTATATGCGAATTCTACTAAGGGTAAGCGTTGCTCCTGATGTCCTCCAAAGTCCATGATGCAAGCTCTAAACAAATCCTTCAAGTTTCCATTCACTCCTTTAGTTTGTCCACTGGTCTTTGGTTGGTAAGCGGTGCTAAGATTTAACGAAGTTCCTAAAACTACCAGCAAACCCCTCCAAAATTTGCTAGCAATTAAGGGGTCCTTATTACTAATGATGCTAATCGAAATTCCAAGAAGTCGAACCTCCTCCTTGATATGGATCTACGCTAGAGACTCTATGGTCCTATAGCCCAAATGGAAAAAAGGTCTCTCTCTCCTAGTAGCAAATTCTTTTTATACTTTCTTTTCCATCCTTGTCCAATAAACAATTCTCTTCACATGTCTATATATTTTATCTCTTTGTTAAATGGTGACATTTTGTGAGCTAAATTTTTTTTCCAAAATTTCAAAGTTTTGGGGTTGAAACATTTATTTACTTTAGGTTGCTAATCAAATTTCCTCATTAATTTCTAGTCTTTCCTATAGTTTATCATTAGTTAAGTGTCCCTATAAAATTTCCTTACTTACATTGCTTTCCAATATGTATATATTTGTCAAGTGGTTTAATCCCATTCATCAAATCAACACAGGAATAAAATAAGGATATATCTTACACCATATCATTCACCTTTAAAATAACCAAGGGAGACAACTAGCAACTGCAAACCAAAAAACTCTAAAAGAAAATTTGCTGGAAGCTGCTATTTATTATCAAGTGGTATAAATGGAGTTGAAATCCTAACGCTCCTTACTAAATTAAGATGGTTATTTCTTAATATATCATTCCATTATGACCCATTTTCCTTAATTTTTCTTTTTTCTTCTAATAAATGTGGTCCATCCATAGCGATTGATCATTACTGTCAAAATTGGACCATCCCCAATTAATCCTTATTTAATCCCTTTAACCTTCTTCAAGTTCCAAAATCTATCCATTACTTAGATCCAATTTTTCCATAAATGCCACAATAAGTTTCCCTAATCAGTCCCCATTTAATTCATATTTCCTCTCATTAATTGCAAATTTATTGCCCGTTAAATTTGTAATTAATGTCCATAAATCCTAATCCTTTAATTACTAATTAATACGCATATAGTCGTAATTTATGCTATTTATATATAAATTCTTATTTCTAGTCGTTAAGCGTGGTTATACATATATACTAATTTCTAAACTAGAATGCTTATCTACACATTTTTAATTTATTAGAGCTATCCTTGAAAAATACTACCGTTACAATCTCCCATAAATTAATCACATGAGATCGTGTAAATAAATGGAAAGAATATTCATATTCTACACATCTCTTTCTCTTTTTGGTGCATCCTTTGTTAATTCAAACAATGTGCTTTTATATAAATTTTGGAATATGATAATTTATGGAAATTACATGGAAACTGCGTCAAATAAATTAAACATGGAAAGTTACATCCTAAGTTATCTGGGGCAACCTAATTTACAACCCAATTATAGATTGGGAATATCTTTACAACTTTACCAAATTCTTTATGTAGAGGTTTGGAACCGATTTTAAATTTCCACCTTAGGTTGTACATTCTATTCCTATTTTATTCACATCCTTTAATCTATGCTACCTGGGTAGTGATCCCTATCTACTCCATGAAAATTTGGTTTTCAATATTCCTTATGAAACTAAGGTACTGTTTGGTTTGTTATTTTTAGTTTTGGGTTTTTGTCCATACAAAAATGCACACGATGCATTTATATTTTCAAAAATGGTCAATTTAGAAAATGAAGTTAACATACAAAATAAAAAACAACTTTTTTTTTTATTTTCTACGTTTTGGAAAATAACACAAGCACTCCATTCTTCTGTCGTCCCTCTAACCCCTTTGTCCTCTCATCCGTCTTTCTTTCATCCCTTCCGCCGTCCCTCCATTCTTCTCATATTTGAGATGCATATTAAAAACCGAAAACACAAAATTCGTTTTTAAACCAAATACTACCTAAATTTTTAGCAACATACAAAATACAATACTTTTATAAACTTATTTCATTAAATTCAAAATCAGAATTTATTAATTCATTTCTTGTAAAACTTAAGGTAGTGTTTGGTTTACCCTTTTTAGTTTTAGGTTTTCATCTACATAAAAATACGCACAACGTATGTATATCGTGGAAAACGATCAATTTAGAAAACAAAATTAACATACAAAACAAAAAATAACTTTATTTTATTTTTCACGTTTTTAGAAAAAAGTGAAGCAAGAGAAACAATCCATCCTTCCATCGTTTCTCTATCCCTTCTGTGGTCTCCTCCTTCTTCCTTCCATCCTATCCATCATCCCTCCACTCCATTCATATTTTATAATTAACGTTGAAAACTCAAAACACAAAACTCATTTTAAACCAAACGTTGTCTAATTTCACAAACATAAAGTATAAAATTCAAAATCTCCCTCTTTGAAAATATAAATTAGACACCTTCATTAAAAATTCAGAATTGCTTAGTTCCAAGAAGGAGCAAAATTATTTCTCTTTTTAAAAATTTCTTCATCAAAGAATTATTTCTTTAAAAATTACTTTTAATTCATAGTATTCAAAAATTGCTTGGTTTTCAAAAAGGAACTATGAAAAATTTCACTTCTTAATTACTTACCATAATAAAGACTTACTCCTTTTGAAAATAAGATCTTTAACACAAAAAATTAAAAACTCAATTATCATTCTAGAATAATAGATTAGACATTTATTATTCCAAAGATTTTTCTGGTTACGAGACAATTATTTTATTTTAAACAGGAAAATGGGCTGAAGGAAGTTTTTATTTCTGTTTTTGGGCCTACGGACGCGCATGTTTTTTTTTCGTCTAAAGGACGCGGCCTTACTTTTTTCTTCCTAAGGACAAACTTCTATAAAATTTAAATTTTCCTCTGTGTTTCTTCTCCACCTTCTTTTTGATATTACTGATCTGTGTTCGTCGATTTTCTCGATTCAAGGACGCGTTTTGTATTCGATCTTCTCGATTGTCATTCATCTTCGTCGTGTTTTTTCATTGTCGATCTTCATCGTGCTCTGGATCTTTACAATTTCGTTGCATTCAGGTATATTACTTTTATTTGTTTCGATATTCTTTTTATCTTTCTCTGATAAAATATCGTTCGATTAGTAATTGCTTTTTTTTTGTACGTTGTATAGATTGTCTTCTTCTAGATTTCAGTTCCTACTTTGGATTTGTTTCAATGGCAAGGTAAGATTTTATTGTGTATTATTCTGTTTCTTCAGTATAGTTTAAGGTTTTACAATTTTACTGTTCATCTATCTTACGAGTGAATTTCATATGTAGTTTTTTTTGTTATGCTATATTTATATAGCATTTTTTGCTGTTGTATTCATATTTTGTTGTAATTTGCTTGTGCTCTGTTCATTTATCATCTGCTTTTTAATTGATTTATATTTTTCTTATTTATGTTTTAATTATCATTTTGATTTGTTATGCTATGTTAATTTAACATTTTCTGTTGTTGCTCTGTCATAATATTAAGTAAGTTTGTTAACTGTTTTTTTAATTTCTTTTGCAGTACTGATATCTATGATGATGAATCAAAAAGTTTGCTAGTTATTTTTGAACATAATGGGAATTGCTATTCTTGTCATCTCACGACGGGCTCCTCTTTGTTTGGTGTTAAGACTGAAATCTGTGAAGTTTGGCCACATCTAAGTCCATTTTCTATTGAGATATCTTATGTTCTTGAGAATAAGAATATAATCATTGATACTGATTCAGATTTGATCAGTATTGTGTGTTTTTTAATTTTCAAGAAGAGTCAATATTTTAAGTTTACTGTTAAGGAAAATGTTTGTGTTAAGGAAGCTGATATTGCTGGCTGTGGTTTAGGCAATGCAAGTGTTCAAAGCTCTTCAATTGGTAGTACTTCTGGTTCAAATAGTGATTCACATGCTGATTCTTCTTATTATTTGAAAGATATGTTGAAGAAAGGTTGTCAAAAAACTATTGTGGATTTTCTTGGTTTTTGTTTTAATGGAGCTGAGGATTTTCGGGAGTTTTTAATGGCATATCAAATAAAAAATGGTTATGATTTGATTTTTATAAGAAATTCTCCAGATAGAATATCGGTTAATTGCTCTTGGTTGAAGGATGGTTGTAAGTTTTATCTTAATGCTTCTTCGGATCCCGGTCTACTCTCTCGGTTTTTTATTAGAACTTACAATTTTGCTCATTCGTGTGGAGGCGGTCTTAGAGATGTTAATAAAGTTAATATTTCAAGTAGATTTGTTAAATCTTTGATTGTTGATCAAATTCGAGATGCTCCTATGAAGAAGCCAACAGATATAATGAAGGAATTTAGAAGAGATTACAATTTTAATCTTTCATATTATTATGCTTATAGCGGAAAACAATTGGCTTTGAAAGAAATATATGGCGATGATGCTATGTCATATAATGATTTACATTGGTATTTAGAAGCGTTGCAAAAGTATAATCCTGGTAGTTATGCGGCCCTGGAAGTTAATGGTTCAACTGATCAGTTTGAGAGAGTTTGTATTGGTTTTGGTGCTTGTCTTCTTGGATTTAAACATTGTCGGCCATTAATATTTTTAGACGCAGCTGCTTTGAAGGGAAGACCGGGTGTTTTGTTAGCTGCTACTGCTAAAAATGGTAATCAAGGTATGAGTTCCATTTTAGTTTTTTTTTTATTTACTCATTTGTTTTATTAGTGATGATATATTAAACTATCATTGTTCAAAGTTGTTCATAATTATAATGCAGCCATGTTTACACAAGAATTGTTGGCTTTATTTTATTAAATGATTGACCTGGTTATAGTACAAATGTTTATGGTAGAAATGTTTACAAAAACATGAAATAAAATTTTATGCAGCAGTACCTAAAAGACTTTTAAATAACGTATGCTATATTCATATATCATTTTGAATTTACTTTAACTGTGTATAACAGAAATTATTAACCTTTAATAATGGTTTTGATGTTTAATATAATCCATGTTTCTCATTACTGAGCTGTCCTTAATTATTTATTTTGTAGGTTTCTTTCCTCTTGCTATGGGTATTGTTTCGCACGAAAATGAATCTAATTGGTCTTGGTTTTTATCCCATCTGAAAGGAATGCTTAATGAAGATCGGCCTTTAGTTTTTATGTCTGATCGTCAATGGGGTCTTGTTTTAGGTGTTCCCAAAATATTTCCTTCTTCATATCATAGCTACTGTTTACTTCACATGGAACAGAATATTGGTACTTTTTTCAAGGCGGGTAAAGGTGATTCATCTATTGTGGAGTTGTTTAAACTTTGTGCTAGAGCTTCTAATGTGTATGATTTTGAGCGATATCTTTCCAAATTTAAAGATATTGGGGGTATATCTGCAGAAAATTTTTTAAGAGATAAACCGTTTGACCATTGGGCAGATTTGTTTTTTCAAGGAAAGCGTTATGGTGAGTATTCTTCTAATGTTGCAGAAAGTTTCAATTCCTGGATTTTGGAAAATAGAGTTATGCCTATAACTTCTTGTTTGGATGGTATTCGTGTGAAAGTTATGGAGCAAATGGCGAGACGAAGAGAGGAATGTTGTCTATGGACAACATATCTTTGTCCTGTTATGGAGGAACGTTTGTCAAAGTTAGTAGAAGATGGCTTTGGTTGGGAAGTTTTTAAGTCTTCGGAATTTGTGTTTGAAGTTAAATCTCCTAAGTCACAGGTTGTTGATCTTAAAAATCGTTTATGCTCTTGTAATCAATGGAGAGTTACTAGTTTTCCATGTGCTCATGCAATTAAGTGCATTAACAAGTGTAGATTATCAGTTTATGATTTTGTGGAGGACTATTTCACTGTTACTGCTTTCAGATCTTCATATGCTAATGCTATCAATCCAATTCCAGATTTTGATAAGCCAATTGTTGCTGAAAATAATGTTTTGATTAGGCCTCCTAAAGAAATTCGTGGTGCTGGAAGACCATCTACAAAGAGGCGTGGTGGATTTGGATATTCTCAAAGTAAAAGAAACAGATGCAGTCAGTGTAATAAAGTTGGCCACAACAAAAGGAATTGTCTTGGTTCTTCAAAAATTTAATAAAATCTATGTGTTTTGTTACTGCAATTGAGAAGTTTTTTAAGTTTACAGCTGCTAAAGCTTATAGAAAAATGCAGTTAGACATTGTGAAATCATTAGAAAATAAAATGTGATATGTTTTGGTTATTTTTTTTTAAATTTGTGATATCTGCTGTTCCTCTGCATTTTGGTATTGATATTTGTATTCAATGTTATATGTACTTATCATTTCAATTGAATGCTAGTTGTAACTAGCATTTAATTATAATTAGTATTCAGTGTTCTGTCATTGAAATCAATCATCTTTCATTGTATACAAATGAGTAAGCTTTTGAGCAAGAATGAAGGATTTGATGATGATGATATACTGTTTATATGATTACTTGGTTAGATTATTTTAGTGGTTTTGTAATGATTTTTCAGTATGATGATGTATTGTTTATATGAAATTGTGGAACATCTGTTCCCATATTTCTTCTACACTGCATCTGAATATCTTCTGTTATTGTTAAAAAAAGCAGTTGGAAAAAATAATTAATAGTAATTTGTAAATGAGATATCTTCATTATATATTCTGCATCTCTCTGTTTCAGAAAATAACATATCCATAATTGCCTATATCTGTTTATCATTTCAGTTTGTAAATGAGATATCTTCTGTTATTTGTAAATGAGATATCTTCATTACAATAAAACCACTATCTCCATGTTTCTACCCCAGCACTTACCATATCCATAATTGCCTATATCTGTTTATCATTTCAGTTTAATGCTAGTTATAAGTAGCATTACAGTGTAAACAATAGCCAACATATTTGAAATGGAGTTGAAACATTGGAAATGATATAAAAATTAGATCTGGATAAATTCACACATTATTTATCACTGTTCAATCACTGAGAAATGTATTTTCGCATAATGCTAGTTCTATCTAGCATTTCAGTATAAAACATCATTTGGTACATCAGAAATACAATAAAAGCATTATAAAACAAATAAAAATGACACTTGAGTATATTGATAGTTTATACATTGTAGTTCATGCATTGAAATTAGACAACTATTATCAAATCAAATTCAAATCAAGAAGTTCAAATTCATCTCCACAGTTTATACATTGAGAACAAAATTCAATTACTGGAAAACATATAAAACTTCATCTCAGACTCCATCTCAGATTCCATCTTAGACTCCATATCAGACTCTTTGTAGAGTTTCTCGAAGAGTTCAAATATATCCAAAGTTTTTCAAAGTTACAATGCAACAGCTTTTTTTATGTAGAATCTTTGCAGAGTTTCTCCAGTGACCAACTGTATTGTGGATCATTGAGTATGCTATACACCACTACAGCTCTTAGGTTTCTAAGCATTTCTTTTGGATATTTTTCTGGTACCTCATCCTTGTCCAGTTTTTTCATGTTTACCATGACAAAGAACGCACAATCAAGTCTGTTTCAAATATACAAATGTTAGTTCATATTACAGTAAAACCTAATTCTAAAATAATATTGCTATTTTTACTCCAGAATTCTAAAACATAGCTTTATATTTCGATCACAATATTAATCAATGCATTCATAGAGACAACATTGCTGTGTGTGGAATGTGCATGCTTATACATTATCTTTTTGTTCAATAAGTGCAGATCAATGAACTGTTAATTAGCAATGCTAGTTTTAATTATCATTTTGCATATTTCATGCATTCTTCTGCAATTTAAAAATAGAAATGATAGTTTAAACAAGAGAAGAAATGAAATTATTTACTTACGAATCTGAATCCTGTGGTGGGCTTTTTGGCTGCAGCATTTTAGGTTTGTGAAATTCTTTGTTCAGTATTCCTAATTCTGCCCATTTTGTCTTGAATATCAATTCAATTTTGTCTTTCTGCAAGAAGTAAAATTAGTGCTGTATATTAATGTTAGAGTGATTTCAAAAATATACTTTTCTTACAAGAACGAAGGCTTGGTTGTAGCTGGGGTTTGAAGTCCTTGTTGATCTATTTTTTGGTTTTGTTGAATCATAATGACTCCACTGCATTGTTTCATAATTTAGCATCAACAAGCTCCAATGGTTTGCGTAATGTAGAGGGAAGAAAATTTTCTCTGTAAATTCATCTTTGACAATGACATCTACTGTTGGTATAACTATGTCTTTGATCACAGTTTGCTGGTTATGTGTTAAAGCATTCTGCACATTTATATGTATTAGAATACTTTATATTAATTTTTAACATTTATGTTAAAAAGATTATACATACCATCATCATTGTGGTGAAGTAGTAACTGTGTTCATACATTTCTTGATTGTAATAAAACCAATCAATAATCTGTTAAACCAAACAACAAAGGTTGTAAGTTTCATGGGATAATTAATTTATTTTGGATCAGGAATATTAATGCTAGTATTCATTTTCATTTATATGTTTACTACATTGTATGCGTTGAAAAATGAAAATGATCATTTAATCAGTCATCTTGGACATTCTATATATTTATATGTGGTTTACAAATATCAATGTTATTTTTAACTCCCATTCTTTCATTCAATACATTTATATGCAGTTTGAAATTTGAATGCTAGTTTTAACTATCATTCTCTCATTCTATACACTTATATGCACTTAAAAAACTATGAATGCTAGTTTTATTACTCATTCTCCCATCCTAGACAGTTATCATAATTTTAATTTGATGCATACCTGTCCATCTGTAACCCCCTCGAACAGAACAGCTTCCAGCATAGATTTAACTATTGTGATTCCTCCTTTGTGTCCTTCATCTTTTTCATATGCTACAGTGCTGTAATTGAAAATTAATAATTGAACTATATTTTCCTTCAATTTTATTTAGTAACAAATATAATGAAATAAAAAATATTATAATTCTTACTTCTCATTTTTGTTAAAGTTGAAGAAAGTAAGAATTTTGTTTTGCTTTTCTTCATTCAATAATTGAAGAATACTGCTTTTTGTGATATCCTTACTCTTGTAGATTTTACTTGATTGCGAGTATCCATCAACATCAATAATTTCTTCATTATCCGTTGTTCTGACTTGTTCATCTGTTTCAGTTTCAGATTCATGTTCATAATCTGATTCTTCATTTTGTTCCTCTTGTTTCTGTTCATTTGTATTTTCTTTCTGACCTTCCTTGGTTTCAAATTGTTGCTTTTGGTTTTCATTGTCAACATTTTTCTTTGTTTTTCTGCACACAATTTCATATTGGCAATCAGAATCAATTTTACTCCTTCGTTGGCGCTTTTTAACCCTTAAAACTAAAGAGCTTGGTTTCTTCTGCATTTTTTCATGCACTGCTGGTGATTTTTCTGTTGCCTCTGAAGGTTTGTTTTGATCCTGTTGTTTTTTCTCTTTCCGCATCTTTTCAATTTCCTGAGTTATTTTGAGATCAAATGATGGTGGTTCTATTTCTACATTTTCTTTTGATCTTAAAATCTTGATTTCCTTTTTCAATTGTATGACAGTGCCTTCTGCTTGTATTCTTTTATGTTTTTCCTTTTCTAATTCTTTTTCACTTTTCTTCAATTTATTCTCCAACTGTATGATGTACTGCTGCATTGTCTCAACTTGGTCTTTTGATGTCTCTTCCACATTTTCTATTTTGTGCATCCCAATATTCTCATTATTATCCAGCTGGACAAATTTTTGTTGGCTTTTTTGTTGAAGAAGTGCTTTTTCATCTTCAGTCAGATTTCTTATTTCAACAAAAATCTATGTAATAACATAAATAGTAATGAATCAGGTAACATACAAGGATGGACTAATTTTATATATAGTTGTCATTTTTCATGTGATGCTATATCTGACTATCATTCTTTAGTTATACTAGTGTTATGATATAATAACAAAATGACAACTGTTGATATACACTATGTTATGATATATTTATCTATCATTATATATTTGTTATAATAGTGTGATAAATAATACCTTTCTACTGTCCATGTTTATCAATGCTTCTCTTGAAATCACCTTTTTCAAGCTTGCAACATTCCACCTCCCAAATCTAGGTAAGTTTGAACAGTATGTTGCTAATGGAGGTATCAAATTCACATGCTCACATAGGAAAAACTACAAATAAAATATTACTTGTTAAAACATATAATGTGTATAATTTAATTTATACAGATAGATGCATGAACATAAAGTTAGATTGCTGTACTTACAATAGGGAGCATGGAACAACCTGGCATGTTTCTTGGCTTTGTTTTGAAAGTTGTCAAAGCTCTAATCAGTGAATGATGAATTGTAACTGGCCAAGATACTGAATTCATTTTGTTTTGGTCTAGGATATAGGGAATATATCCCCATGGTAAGTATCTTTGGTTATCAGGAAAGAAGAAGGTTATCATTGCAAGAATTATAAGCAATTTTGGAAAATCATTTTCATGTTTAAATTGTTGTGTTTCTAGCACATTATTTATCTTAGAAATTGTAAGATCCTTTGTTATGTGCTCTATTGTTCCAAAGTTTCTCAGTACAAAATCTTTGCAATTGTCTGGGAGTATTGGTAAACTCATTTTCGGTACTGGAAAAATATTTACTCCAGACAAAGGTAAGCTAAAGATAATTGCAATATCTTCAGGTTTGATTTTAAAAAAAATATTCCCTACTTTAAAAGCTTCATCGTTGATAGAAAATGTTTCTATTATATCATCTAAGGTTGTAGATGATTTTGTAAAAGCAGGTATGGATAAAATTTCTTTAAAAAATACTAGCATGAATTTTTCAAACGGTGTTTGTTTTAAATAATCTAATTGGTCTATAAGATAACCTCCTTTTTCCTTGATTTTCTTGAAAATTTTTATCATTGGCAGTAAGCTACATCTATACTGAATTTGTTTTTGAGAAACTTTCTTTGGTTTTTTTCCTTCAGTTTTTTTTGCTTTCTCCAATGTTTTACCTTTTGATCCCTGTACAAAAAACTGTGAATGAATAATTCGGTATTTAACAAACTATAATATTGTTTTTATGTCTCATTTTTTCAATGCTTTCTTATTTTTATCTATCAATTTTTTCAACTATGAAAGCATAATTTACTAGTGATATATACATCTATCATTCTTTTTTCAAATGCTATATTTGTCTATCATTTCTTTTTTTCAATGTATGCTTCTAAAGTCGAAATATTGAATGCTATGTTTGTCTATCATATGTTCATCTATCATATTATATTTTAATATGATGCATACAAATCAAATGATATATTGAACTATCATTCTATAACCATCAAAAACAGTAAATCAAATGATATATTGAACTATCATTCTATAACATTCAAAAACATTAAATCAAATGATATATTGAACTATCATTCTATAACCATCAAAAACAGTAAATCAAATGATATATTGAACTATCATTCTATAACCATCAAAAACATTAAATCAAATGATATATTGAACTATCATTCTATAACATTCAAAAACAGTAAATCAAATGATATATTGAACTATCATTCTATAACATTCAAAAACATTAAATCAAATGATATATTGAACTATCATTCTATAACCATCAAAAACAGTAAATCAAATGATATATTGAACTATCATTTATCATACTATACTAGCAAATACTGTAAATAAAATGATATATTCAACTATCATTCTATCATGATATGTTTCTCCAACATTTTTTTCAATGCTATATATTTCTATCATTCTATAAATATTCATCTTATCATTGTCTATCATCTGTCAAAGACTGAATGCTATGTTCATCCATCATTTCATATTTCAATATTACACATGCAAATCAAATGATATACTGAACTATCATTAAAAAATTATCCATCTAATTATTTTTTACCATCAATATTATACATGCAACAAATCAAATGATACATTGATCTATCATTCAATAACAAATCAAATAATCAGTTGTTTTACCTTTGTTTTTCTTTTTCTATTGACGTTTTGATCAGTAAGCTGTTGTTTCTTCCTTTCGTCTTCATTCATAGTTTTACATGCCCTAGGTTTTTTCGTCCTCTTTGTATCTTCGTCAATCTCATCCGAATCAATAGCCGTTGATGAAGTAGTTTTTCGCCTTCTCTTTACTGCTGTACGCATAGCATTGGAAACCCTACTTTTTGAAATCGTAGGTTCATCGTTTATTTGTTCAGGATTTATTGAAATATTTTGATTTACGTCGATCGACTTAGATTCTGAAGTCGATTGCGCTTTTAAATCAGTTTGAGGAAGAAAATTGATTTCGGTTTGGGTTGCCATTGTTTGATGAAGAAGAAATTTTGTTTGCAGAAGAAATTTTGTTACAGAAGTATTGTTTGCAGAAGAAATGAAACTACAGAAGTACGAACGAAATACAATTTTTGGCGCTTGTCCTTCAGACCAAAGTTTAATTTTAACGTCCGTTAAAATTAAATTTTATTAAACTTTTTCCTTTAAACTAATTTCCTCTATTTTAAAATATACATCAACATTTATTGTTTTATTACTCAAAATATACTATCATTTAACAAAATACTTTTTTATGACTTTGTTCAAAAACTCATAAAATCTTTCGCAATCCTTTTCTTGTCAATTCCAATAATATTCTTATTCAAAAAGTTATAAATTTGACTAGGAAAAAGGTATATATAAAATTATCATCTTTACATAGATGTTTTTTCATATATATAAAAATATCCAACTCATTTATTAACTGCCATCCAAATTCTTTCAATGGTCAAAGATACCTATTTAAAACTTTAAATGATGGAAAAATGGAGCAGACAAAGATAACTTTTATCTTATTCCTGTTACTTCTCTCCTATATTTTTTATCGCTGGATTAAAATTTCTAATTCTATTATTATCTAAATTTCAGCAATTATTCTCCGCATTTTCTTATATAGGAATGTCCCTCCTACTTATCTTATCGAAAATTCTTATCCTTTTTATTTTCTACTTCCCTATTCCAATCAGGTGTCATTTCCATTTATATAACCTTTAAAAATAAATTTTAAGGAAAAGAACATCCAAATTTATAAAGTAGAAGAAATCATATAAAAATAAAAGAATCCAAAAATGAAGAACCTAAAAGTTGAAAACTTTTTAATTCAATAAATGTTAAATTGAGAAGTTAACAAGTGAAAACCTTTCCTTTTTTCAACTTTTCAATTTATTAAATTTACAATTAAAAACCATCCACCCTTTTGTTTTTAAAATGTTTCACCACAACTAAAAATATATCCTCTTTCCAAACTTTTCACAAAACAAATGGTAGTTTATTTCAAAAAACATCTTAAATCACTTTCTATCAAAAAAATTCAACTTATAATACATAAGGTCTCCACTTAATAATCTTTTTAAAAGCTCTTTCAAAACATTCAAGGAGTTTTCAAAAACTTTTTTATCAAATTCTTTCTCATAGTATAGGATTTAAAATTTTGCTTTAATTTTTCTTTCCTTTGAGCTTTCCCACTCAATCCTCTTAACAATCCAGTTATCTTCTTGTGGTGATTAATGTACACCTTCTTACGGAAGCTTGTTTCATTCCTTCTTTACATCTTACTTCCGGATGTTTACAAATATTCTACCTTGTAATATTTAATCGGTACCTAACCTTTTTTATTTATTACCTACATAAATGTAACTTTGTTCATATTAAATGGTTTGTTAACCGGTTATTTGACCCGGTAACGAGAGGCTCGGCATAGAGTTCCCATTCGGCATGCAAAGCCATCGCTCGGCGTAGAGCCTCGATCGGCATAGAGTCTCGCTCGGCGTAGAGCCTCGATCGGCACAGAGTCTCGCTCGGCGTAGAGCCTCTATCGGCGCAGAGCCTCGCTCGGCGTAGAGCCTCTATCGGCGCAGAGCCTCGCTCGGCAAACGTCGTTCATCCACGATAGCGCATAGTTCCTAGTTTGGCCAAATGTGGTCCGGCTTGTCTCGTCCGGCATGTCTCGTTCGGCTTGCATGGAACGGTGCGCAGAAGTCACTCTCCACGGGTCGAAGTATCTCACTCCTAGGCCCAAGAGGGAAGTCCAACCCATCTTCGTCTATAAATAGAGGGGCAGGGGCACAGTGAAATGGACCTTTTTTTGAGAACACTGGGGAGACTCTGCCGCTTTCAAGACTCATCCTTTTTACTTAGCAATTGCATTCAAGTAATTGGGGTACAGATTGTATCTGTAATCGATTATCAAGTAAAGCAATAAAGATTAACTTCAAAGTGGACGTAGGCAGTTACGCCGAACCACTATAAATCTGGTGTTCTTGTCTTTGCATTTAATTTAGCATATCGCTCTCTGTTTAAATTTACTTTCCTCATTTATCTCTCTACACAATCTTTCTCAACGAGGTTAGTGACCAATTTTGGTACTAACACTTTGGTGTTTTCACCGAGAGTTGAATTCTCAACTTGATTGGATCTCATCGTCTACCAGTGGATTTCCATATTCGCGAGATATATCCAGTTGTTCACTAGGAAACTTCCTATTCTACTCAGATTTGAAAGAAATCTAAAGGAAGCTGATAGCTGTAGTCAGAGAAACCAAGTCTACGCAAGATCTGGGGATTGGACGTTGAAGTTTGCACTCAAGTTGAATGAAGGCCGACCCTCCTCTGAAGGCAATTCAGCCGATCGCCCCAGAAAAAGGCGTATGCCGACCGCTCCAGAAAAGGCGTATGCCGACCGCTCCAGAAAAAGTCTATGCCCAGCGATATATGCCGAACGACATCAAGGCCGAGCCACAAGCCTATGCCGAGCGGCACCCAGGCCGAGCCGCATCCCTATGCCGAGCGGCATCCATTCCCAGCCGCATCCCTATGCCGAGTGGCATCCATGCCGAGCCGCATCCCTATGCCGAGCGGCATCCATGCCGAGCCGCATCCTTATGCCGAGCCGCATCCCTATGCCGAGCGGCATCCATGCCGAGCCGCATCCCTATGCCGAGCGGCATCCAGGCTGAGCCGCATCCCTATGTCGAGCGACATCCATGCCGAGCCGCATCCCTATGTCGAGCGGCATCCAGGCCAAGCCGCATCCCTATGCCGAGCGGCATCCATGCCGAGCCGCATCCCTATGCCGAGCGGCATCCAGGCCGAGCCACATCCCTATGCCGAACGGAATCCAGGCCGAGCCATGCTTAGCCGATCCAAACTTAAGTTACACCAGTCCCTTACATCCCATGATCGACCAGGGCATAGAGGATCCAACGATAGCTTCTGAACGACAATAAGGGAATGGACAAGCAACCGCTACTCAAATGGTAATCCCAAAGGTTGGAGAACATAGATGATATGACTCTAGCAAATGCCATGATGACTCCAAGCACCATTCTTCGCTGACCCAGCACTTCAAATTTAGTGACTCCAAGAAAACCAATGTTTGGCTCTAAGCAATTTATTCCAAATACTAACAAGGATATCATACTGATCGCGTTTGAGGAGAGTCGACCTCCGGATATATTTTGGCTGCTAGTTAGCTGAAGAGCCTCCTACGACTATGGATCGCTTCTTTTACAAAATGAATCAGAACCAAAGTGAGAAGGAGTAGAGCAGACTAGGAAAGATAACAATGCAGGCCCGTCGGCTAAGGATACTGATTCTAGTAGACAAAAGCAAGATCTCAAAATTCGACTCATATGCTCTTTGGTAGATTCAATCGATAGCCTCTACTTGGAAGCTCACGACTCAGAGTGGTACTGAAAACCAACCTCGAGAGAGTCCACCAAAGTCCAAAGAAAATCAGGGGAATGTTGTATATTCCAAGATGCACACTGATCCTAACACTAGCGATTACAAACACCTCCGAGGTGTGATCAAAAAGCTTTTTCGGAAAGGAAAGCTTCAATAGTACGTGCAACCATTCTAGAAGGGCGAACCAGGAACTGTGGATGCCCATCAATAAAGAACTCTAATTAATAATTGAATCGTTGGTAGTCGACATTCCGCTAGAAGGGGCTAAGGGCAAAGTTGAAAAGCACACAATGCTGCTCCACTTATCAACGAGATTTATACCAATCTTCTTCGGATTATTTCTATTTCAATTTCAATTGTGCTTTAAATTATGACCAACTTAAACTAAACTTCTTCCGAAATGATGCAGGTGACCAAGTACTCAGAGTTGGCCGCCAACCAATCCACGCAAACCTTAATCGGATTTGTGGAGTTTCATCAAGACAAGCATGATTCGATCGCTCATCATCAACCATGCGCCTTTGATTTAGGGCCAAGGGCTAGAGATTGAAAAGCTCATCATGGTCAGAGCCCAACACAAAGCCAATATGATCGACCACCCATTCATCGACCTCCACATTTGCCTTGGAGACCTAAACAAGGCTTGGAATGAATGTGGCCCGATCAACCAATCCTCGGGTCATAAAGTAAAGTTCGATAAAATACATATGCCTCTCATGGAGCTCAGCGATGCTGGGATCTAACAAGAGCGGACATGATTTGATCATCTACACATCAAATCCTACCCTGAACAGAAATGGTGGTTCGAAAGCCTGACTTGAAGTAGCTGTGATAGACCGCCTACTTGTTAACCATCGCTCTCAATACATGGATGCTACTGCACCATGAAACATATGCAACTTACTTTGTCTACCCAGTAATCCATCATCCTCGTTTTCTGAAAGAGATACGAAGCAAATTGTGCGAGACTTGATTATCCAACCCCAACATGGATGTGATCCAACCATATGTCATATACCTCCTTCCTTGACTTGATTGGAAGAGCTATAATCACCAAGCGGACGAGAATTGACCATCCATTTTTAAAGTTTCATCCTTGATGCTAGGGGCAGAGTCCCATTCCATGAGCAAACGTGGTTTTATCATTCATTCGACAACATTAGCCTCGATACGGTAAATGAAATACAAATCAAACGGGTGGAAATACAACTGCTCTTCATAAAAATCTATAAGTTCCTACTGCGGTCTGGAGTACTCTAAGTCCCCAGAGTGCGGACTAGATTATAAACGACTTCAAATCTCCAAGTCCCTAGAGTGCGGACTGGAGTACTCTAAGTCCCCAGAGTGCGGACTAGAGTATAAACGACTTGAAAATCTCCAAGTCCCCAGAGTGCAGACTGGAGTACTCTAAGTCCCCAGAGTGCGGATTAGAATACAAACGACTTAAAATCTCCAAGTCCCCAGAGTGCGGACTGGAGTACTCTAAGTCCCCAGAGTGCGGACTAGAGTATAAACGACTTAAAATCTCCAAGTCCCCAGAGTGCGGAATGGAGTACTCTAAGTCTCCAGAGTGCGGACTAGAGTATAAACGACTTAAAATCTCCAAGTCCCCAGAGTGTGGACTGGAGTACTCTAAGTCCGCAGAGTGCGGACTAGAGTATAAACGACTTGAAAATCTCCAAGTCCCCAGAGTGCGGACTTGAGTATTCTGAGCCCCCAAAGTGCAGACTAGAGTATGAACGACTTGACAAAAATCTCTATGTCCCTTAAGCGGACTAGAGTATTCTGAGTCCCCACAGCGCGAACCAGAGTATTAACGACTTGACGAAAATCTCTACATCCCGAACTGTGGACTAGAGCATAAACTGTTCGACAAATCTCTACGTTCCTGGGGCATGGACTGAAGCATGAACACAAATTGGGCACGAGCCGACCGGGGGAAGAATAACTCTAGGTCACCAGAATGCAGAGTGGCGTATAAACTTTGATAAATAGATGAGTGGATTCCGACCGTTCTCTATTCTGCAATCTTCGGCCTAAAATCGACGGGAGGAGTATGAACTCGCTAGGGATGGAGTTCGACCATCCAACTTGTGGCCTGGCCAAATCAATGATGAAGCAAGAGTACAAATCACTAAAGGCTGAATACGACAGCTCATTGTAGCTCTAGTTTGGCGTTCTTTACAACTTAAGGCAACAACTGCAAGGAAACCTCAATACAAAGCCAATCGGAACGGCATCCAAAGCTACGAACGACCGACTATACTGAGGGTCAATATCGATCCACACCAAGCACATACGAATGTGATTCGAATGTCCCTTGAAAAACTTTGACCACCAGAGTGTGGAAAGGAGAGTAAACCATGAAAACTTGGTCATTAATTCTCCAGCACCCTTCTTCGATTCATCAGGAGGAGTATGAAACTGGATGAGCATGACCCGACTGCTCTTGAGGCAACTTTACCCCAAGATTTGATTACAGAATATGAACCAAAGTGGTCGTGGCTGACCGTCCAATATCCAACTTACGCCCATAAACTGACGACGCATCGGAGTATTCCCCTTGGAATGAAAAACCACAATACAATCCAGGATAGGCGAGATTCAACCTTTCATCAACTGACCTGATTCCACAATTCAAGGGGAAAGAGAGTAAAGCTAAAGAGGGCGTGGTTGGCCTTCCTACTTATCGGTATATACCCAGGCTTAGGGGCACGAGTGAGAAGTAGGATGAATGTGAACCTACTATTCACCGATCAACTCTATGTTTTTTGAGTTTAGGTGGGAATATAAACATAGCTAGGGAGAGACTCAACCGTCCATGCAGCACATTTGTCAACCCGAGACTGGGAGTAGAAGCGTGATCATCCAAAGCCTAGCTACTATAGCTCAATATTGAAACTTATATATAGTGCTTACAGTTACTCAAGGCTACGACCAAAAGAATGCCTAGAGATAGAATCATTAAATCGATGCCAAAGCTCGTGGGCAACTGACTGTCACTCCAACCCGAAGGGCGAGTGAAGGATCATGAATGCATTGAATAGAAAATGTGTTACTTGAATATACAAGCAAATTCAAACTCATAGCAAGATCCAGCTATGTAGTTGCACGCAACTCGAGGCTGACCCCTACTCGACATTTCCTTCAACATGCTTTTAAGCCTGATCTTTGGCCATTTGCAGATAAACAATTAGAGCATTCAGAGCCCTTCATTATTAGACTTAACAACTCATGACAAGACTCTAGGATTCGACCAGAGTAACCATTAACATTGACCATCCCAACCATATTTCACATTGAATGTTATGCAAAATAGTTACATCTGAACTCAAAGAATCTGAGATTGCACCCACTAAGCTGACAGTCGACATTACAGCCAGCCTTGGCGACCCTTTTCGGGTGCTGAATATTGGATCACAGCTCGGTGCAAGGATGATAAAAGAATTAGTTGGATTTTTCTGAATAAATGATGATATATCCCCTTGGACCCATTCTGACATGCATGTGTGATTTCACCGACTATCGCAAGCCATGCATTGGATACCGACCCGAAGCTACAAAAGCTAGTGCAATGTCTATTGATTTCATCATGAAAGCTCCACTCTTACCTTTAGGCTCTCCCCATCAACGTCTATGCCTACCAGCCATTACGACAGGGCGTACAATAACCTGAGACGTCTAAAAGACTACATAAATAGAATATCGAACTAAGCCAATTCGATATCACTTATTTCCTTTGAAGGGCTATCCAAAGACGGAAATTAGCAGACCTCATACCCGAATTCATTGCATCAGATGACTACTCGACGAGTAGTAGAGAGCCAACCAACAGATGAAAAATGTACGCGGATGGAGCATCCAGTGATCAGTGTTATGGCGCAGAAGTCATGTTAATGACTCTTGAGAAACGATCGATCTGCTACGTCCTGAAACTCGATTTCCCTGTAACAAACAATGATGCTTAGTATGAAGCCTCGACCGCCAGCCTCAAACTTGCTAGAGGACTTGGAGTGGAAATTTCATATATCTTTTGTGATTCCTGATTAGTAGTATGCAAAGTTAAGGAAGTTGATCTTGCTAAAGGGGCATTATCTTGCTCCTTATCTCGACCAGGTCCAAGAGCTACTAGCTGAGTTCACGTATTACATCATTACACACATCCTCAGCGATCGAAATGAAAAGATTCAAGTCACTGGCCATGTTGGCCAGTTTCAGGGACGCGCAACGGACATACTTTGTTTCGATTGAAATACTTAATATTCGAAGCATTGACGGATAGAGATCGGCTAGATCTTGGAGACAGAGCCAAAAAATGGGTCATGGTTGACTCCTATCAAAGACTATCTATAATGAGAAATTCTTACTGAATGGAGGAATGGAAAATTGCAAATCCTCCTCAAAGCTTCATGCCAAATCATCCAAGAAGAAGTCATGTGTAGAAAGAAGTTTATCCATTCCCATGCTTTGGTATATCACCCATAATGATATCAAATGAGTCTTGAGCAAAGTATATGAAGAAGAATGCGGCGAGTACATCAGGGGGAAAACCCTGACAAAGAAAATACTTCGCTATGGGTATTACTAGCCAACTATCAATCAAGATGCGGTTGATCATGCTAGAAAATGCGATGAGTGCAAGATGTTTGCAAAAAAAATCTGGGAACCCCGCCGATGGAAATTACTCAAATGGCTAGTCCGTAGCCGTTTGCCACTTGGGGGCATTGACATCATCGTCTTCTTTCCGATCCTAAAGGTGGCGTGGAATACGCCATCATAGCGGTTGATTACTTTACCAAATGGGCAGATGAAGAACTTTTAACCACGACCAAGATGAAGAAAATAATCAACTTCATTGTCCTTAATGTCATCTGTCCTTATGACCTTCCATGATCCATTATAATTGGTTGAAGCTATGAACAAAATCATCATAAAGTCTATTCTGAAGAGAGGTTTGGAAAAGGCTAGAGGTAAATGGGTGTATGAACTCTCAACAGCATTATGGGCTTGTAGAACTACCCATGAGTTCGCGACTGGCCATACTCCATTCGCCCTTACTTATGGCTCCAAGGCCATCATCTATGTAGAACTTGAAGTCCCCTCTCATCGAGTGGTTGATGACAACCGATATTACAAAAAAATATAAATAAGGAATTGCAATTGAATTGCAATTAAACTAGAAGGAATTGGTGATAACTCATGAAAGTATAAAACGCATCCAGGATCCAATGGCAAGAACCTGTACCTGAATGTGCACGTCTATAGTCATAAAATTCGACTTCTTAAAATCAACAGAATTTGGATTTTTACATAGGGTTATTAAGAAAAGACTGGATTAGATAACCGAAGTTTACTAGCCCTAAAATACCAGACACGAATGGCCACTGATGAACTGCAATCCTGAATTTATACTATTGGAAATCGACCAAACGTTGGGACGACCAAAAAAGGATACGACACTTTAGGAGGATAAAATTGAAGAATAATGACTATTCAGAAAATATGATGGATTTCTTTCTAGAGACTCTAACTTGCTTCGATTCAAAGCACGTCATGTATGCAACAAGATGTACTTTAAGGGCAAATGTTAACCAGTTTTTTGACCCGTTAATGAGAGGCTCGGCACGGAGTTCCCATTCGGCATGCAAAGCCATCACTCGGCGTAGAGCCTCGATCGGCACAGAGTCTCGCTCGGCGTAGAGCCTCGATCGGCACAGAGTCTCGCTCGGCGTAGAGCCTCTATCGGCGCAGAGCCTCGCTCGGCAAACGTCGTTCAGCCACGATAGTGCATAGTTCCTAGTTTGGCCAAATGTGGTCCGGCTTGTCTCGTCCGGCATGTCTCGTTCGGCTTGCATGGAACGGTGCGCAGAAGTCACTCTCCATGGGCCGAAGTATCTCACTCTTAGGCCCAAGAGGGAAGTCCAACCCATCTTCGTCTGTAAATAGAGGAGCAGGGGCACAGTGAAATGGACCTTTTTTCGAGAACACTGGGGAGACTCTACCGCTTTCAAGACTCATCCTTTTTACTTAGCAATTGCATTCAAGTAATTAGGGTACGGATTGTATCTGTAATCGATTATCAAGTAAAGCAATAAAGATTAACTTCAAAGTGGACGTAGGCAGTTACGCCGAACCACTATAAATCTGGTGTTCTCGTCTTTGCATTTAATTTAGCATATCGCTCTCTGTTTAAATTTACTTTCCTCATTTATCTCTCTACACAATCTTTCTCAACGAGGTTAGTGACCAATTTTGGTGCTAACATGGTTATTATCCCAACGAACATTTCCTAAAGACATTTATTTACTAATTCAAGTTTTAGCTATTCAACTTCTTCCTTATCTTCCCATAATTACCTTAATGGTCTCATTAATCTATTTAATTTCTTGAAACTCCTTACTTATTTAACATTCATTGTCTATCAGTTTTTAGAGTTACAACCTTTCCTTCCACGTTTTCAACCCCGGTTATTCAATATGCTTACAGGTTCCACAATTAAAAGGAAATCTAGGTCTAATAAAGGAGTCAAGTAATATTCAGCTTTTGGTGTGCTTCCCTATGTTGTGGTCATGCTCTCTTAGTCCACTCCTTATGATACGATCTTCGCTCCGTGGGTAGTAAAAGTAGGAATATAAATTTAATTCTATTTATTTTTTCAACTCATATCACTTCGCCCATCCTTTTGGAATATGGTCGCAAGTAATTCTATAGTCGGAATTTATAGAGTGAGGCGCTTATTCAAAATAATTAGTATATATATAGCAGGGTTTTTAAAAAATATTTCAAAAATAACAATTATGTCACTCATACGGAAATATTTCAAAAATAACCTAAGCTCTGATACCAAACATAACAATTTGCCTTTAAAATAGACCTAAATTCTAACTCAGAAAAGGCCCATCGAAACATAAGCCCATTCCAAAGCAGGCTATTGGTTGGTAAAAAGAATATCTATCTATTCTTTCAGAACTCATGGCAGAAGGAATAAAATATAGTAACAATAATAATACCCATTTATTTCAAATCATTTCAAATTTCTTAATACATAACAACAACCGTTACAACATTTTGTTCGAAAATAGGTACAATAGAAAATAACTTGAAAAGATAGATAACAACTGTCGTAGGCTTCACTTTCGCCATCTTCAAGCATCATTGACTCCTTCTCTAATCGGTGTTGTAATGAGGAGAGAGTCGGAACAACAATTGTCCGGCGAATAAAAACCTCGAGCCATACTATTTTAGTACTTGGGCTGTATATTGCATAATAAGAATATGTCTTACATATTTAAAACCATTTAATACTTCGTATAAGGGAAGGAGGCGGGTCCTCAAATAACCACTTATTACCTTCCATTCCCGAAGCAGGGTTCCCAATCTCATAACCCATAACTAATGTCATAACTGTCTAACAATGCGAGAGTTAGAACCCAAGCCACTTAATTCCTTTTAAAGGAAAATGGGCAGACTCTGACCATTTAAGACCTCAATTGAGGTAGGCGTCCATCATTTAATACCTATTCCCAAGATGGACTTGACATAGGTATCTATCTAGCCGACCATTACACAGAAATCTCTTCAGACAATTAATACTTCCTATTGAAGAGGACCTTTCCCAGATATCCTTATTCGTGCCTAAATCGAATCCCGACCATTTAATACTTCATTTAGGAAAAAGAGGTGGCTCTCAAATAACCACTTAATACATCAAAATCTCGAAGCAGATCCTTCGCTTTATGACCAGTACCTACGGCGGCGTCTCACATTAGCCCGGCCGTCTGTAGGTACTGGTAGCCAGATTAGCTGGACATATTTACCCTTATAGAATTAGGACTAACCTCGCATCATTGTAGTTACTTATCATAGGTGATGCCTCACATCAGCCCTAAGATCACATTGCTGGTAGCCAGATTAGCTGAGCAGACTTCTATGTACTCTTTTGACGGACCTCGCATCACTATGACTTAACCATAATTTAAACTCCACTATATACATACATACATATATATATATATAATTCTCATCTCACCGATTTACAGTTAAGGCCTTATAAGGAATCTTCCTTATTACACTTCAAATATCAATTACTTTCCTAAGAGGGATTTAATGACAACTATTACCTAATTAACTATGCAATCCATACGTTATAATTATACGTTTATTACGCTATTAATATATAAATAAATATGCACTTATTATTTTTTATGTCTGTGGAGATTACGCTCTAACTAACATGAAATGTCAATTCCTTTTGAACAACAATAATACAAGTCCCTTTTCCATATATCAATGCTACCAAATTTCCAAAATCCATAACAAGGGATTTCAATATCCTTAACAAAGGATTTAATATTCATATCCAAAAATTGTAGAAATGCCTTGTACATAATAAAAATCTTAACTTAATCTATCATATTAAATCATGGAATAATCTCAAAAGTAGAAATTGAAATTCTAGTTTTCAATCCCTGTTCAACCCCTCTTTACAAAGAATTTAAACAATGGGATTTCTCTTTTATTTTTATATGGAATAATGGTGTAAACTACGCTTAAATTCATACTTTTACACTCTATCCCTTAATTGAAACTTCATAATCAAATTAGAATTCAAAGAGGAGTGGAATAGAAATTGAAATCACCAGAAACTGCAAAAACTACATATCCCAACAATTTAACGTGAACAATTGGGAATTCCAACAAGAATTGACATTTCGAATTATAGGAGTTTTGGAGGTTTTATTTTGTTTTATTTTCATAAACCCAAACCCCCTAAGGCATATTCAAATCCATAATATACTAATCAGTTACTGAAATAAAAATGCTAAGATTTCCACTCATAGTTGGTCCTTAGCATTGCTTCTCTTTAGATTTGAAATGCCCACTATAATCTTCTTCAGATATAATCTTATTGATATATACAACAAGGGATTCGTATATATATAAGAATCAGAAAGGTTGGAGGAGAAGATGATTTGAAATTAAATAATAAACTAAGATAGGTATATAAGATTTCTTACCTAAAACCCTAATGGAGTTTTCCGAATCTAAGAAGAGATGAACTAACATAGCTGCGCTGATATTTCCAAAATATTTGTGAATAAAAGTGAGGGGCTAGTGTCTTATTTATAGAGGTTGAAACATATCAGAACCGTAGGATGAAAATAGGTTAAAATGGAATAAATCTGCAACGCTCAAATCAACAATACCCTAGCCTCCACCTATTCATGACCGGTTGACCACCACCTTCAACCGGTCGACCACTGTAGGTCGATCGGTCCAAATGAAGGGGTTGACTGGTGTGTGTTTATTTGAGAATAATGTTGTCGTTGTTTATCAATATATTATATTCCTTATTTGTTATTAACGTTAATGTTAATGGTTTCTTAATCCCCAAGTCTAATCTCAATTAATTTTCAAATTTCAAAATTTTGAATTTAATTATTTATTTGAATTTTAGTTAAATTATTCTAAATCTAAAAACTTCTAACGCTCATAACTTCTTCGTTCAAGCTCCGTTTTCAGCATATTATATATGGAAATTGATCATAATTTCATCACGAACTCAATGACATAAATTTTACGGTCAAAGTCCAACTTTTTCCAAAAAAAATCTATTTTTACCCCTACTTAATTTAATTTAATTTACTTATTTAATTCTTATTGATTTTACGGGTTGTTACAATAAATCCGATCAAGTTTTTTCGAGAAAGGATATCGATACATCCTTTGAGATCAGAGTGTATAACGCTCTCTAAATGTTTGGCAGTGTATTACTCATGGCTGTTGGAGGCACCAAGGGATTACATACTTGTAGTTATTAAAAGAGTAGTGGTATGACCAAGCAGGGCCGGCCCTTACCCAAAGCAGCAGAAGCAGCTGCTTTGGGCCTCCAAATTTTTAGGGCACAAATTTTTTTAATGTATCATATATATTAAAAAATACGTAAAGAAAAAAGGCAGCATGTAGCACAAAAAAAATCATGAAGCATCGGCAGTAGAGAAGAAGTAGAAAAGGCTGGACAAAGGCAAGCAATCTCCAATGAGCAATCCCTTTCTCAATGCTTTGATTTCTGATTTCTCTCCCAATTTCCTTTTGTTTTTACTTTCTTGAACATTGGATCAAAGGTTAGAGTTTTTATGTTCTTTAAATTAAGTTTATAATTGATTTTGTGCCATGAATCTCTTAAAAGCAGTATTAGTGGAATGATAAATTTGAGGAAAACAACATTGTTTAGTTAGAAATTCAATGATTAACTTTTTTATCAAATTGATTCGGGGAAAATAAATTTTGCTTCAAATTACCGTATGTGTGTATTATTTGAAAATTATTGTTTATAGTATTTTTTGTTGATAACCAGTTCATTTTGATTCATTCAAATATTAATTTTTGAATTGTCAACGATTATGATAAATTCATTTTGTTCAATGTAGATGATTTTCATTTCAGGTTCATTTTCCATTCTATTTTGAATGATTTTGTTTTTTGTGGATTTAAAAATTACCTTTGTCAATTGTTTTATAGAATTTTAATATATACTTGTGTAAGTTAGGTAAACGATTGTTTATGATAATCTATTTATGGGCTTTTGAAGTATATGTAATTAAAAACAGACCTTATTTTATTTTTTGTAAGTTATTATTAATATAGTATATTTTCCTATATTTTTATTGTTTTATACTGTCTACAGATGCACAAACAAGAATCGGGACTCGCTAAATTAGTACGTGTATAAAGGCCTTAGTTTATAATTGGCTTTAGGTACCGAAACTCTTAGGGTCGGCCCTGTGACCAAGTGACAATTATGTAATTTTTTACGTATATCAAAATCCGTATTCAATCTTTTTCAAAGTAACGGTGTTCATTTTCTTTTTTGTACTTTGTTAATTGTGATATAATAATTAAGTAATTGATTTAAAGTATATTAAAAAGAAAATCCTTATGAAAAATGTTATGTGATTGTAGTTGCAAACAATCACAATTGTGAGTAATTAAATGCAAATTAAAATGACATTTTTTAAATAACTCTAGTCAAGATGTTTTGAGAAAGGATATTATACATCCGTTGAGACTAGAGTGCGTAACACTGTCCAAATGTTACGGGCACCAAGGGGTTACGTACTCGTAGTTATGGAATTACCATGAATGACTCGCCCAAGAGTTTCCTATTGGTTGACAACAACTAGGTCAAACAGGAAATCTCAATGTGATGATGTTACATTGTTCCATTGACTTGATAATACTCTGGAACTTCAATGTGAATACTCCACTTTGATTATAGTTAAATCATGACATGATGATCCATCGAGTGACTATAATTGGGTTTGAGTTGAAGCATTGGAAGCGAAACACTATTCAATAGAGAATTCGTCTCCTTGGTTGTATGAGGTTAGTATTACGGTCAACTGTAATCAACACAAAATAAAAATCTCTGGCCAGAGTAGTATGGCTAATAATAAATGTTATTACTGAACCAAAGTCTTTGTTTTTGGACTAATCGAGTTGAATGTAGATAATAATGGAATTTTGACCAATATCAAATTTCTAATATCCTAAAGTGATATAGTTTTGACACAAAGAACTATGTAAATAATTGTTACTAAAAGGAACAACTTAGATTGTAAAATTAGATTTTACCAATGAAATTTATAAGCAACGAGTTAAGCCTAACTATCACACCACCAGCTAAGGTGACTTTTGAATATTGGAATTTGAATTTTTCGAATATTAGTCAGTGTCTAAATTCACACTTGTGAGTCACATAACCAGTTGATTTAATTGATTTATAATAACTATTAATTAATTTAATAAATTAGTATTTGTAAAATATTAGTTAATATTGTTTTTATTGTACGGCATGTGTTTAATAAAATGAAGTTTTGACTTGGTATAGGAGAGATAGGTGTTATATCTTTTGGCCAGCTCTCCTTATAAAAAGGGTCCTAAAGCCTCTTGTTTTAGTTTGACTTTGCCTCCTCCTTTCCCCTTCTATGGTTGCAAGTACCTTTCCTTCTCCATCTTTATTCCAAACTCCATTCACATCTAATCAATTAAAACAAGCTAGATCTGATGTAAGCATGTCATCTATTTGTAGCAGTGAGTGTGGATCTGAGAGATCAATGAGACCATCTAGATCAACATATAAATCAAAGGCAAAACTTCTTAGGTAAACTCTCAATCTTCATTCCAAACACCTCGCCGTTGACAAAGCATGCTATCAAAAGTTGTCTACCATTATTGGGCAAACTTATGCGCTTCTAGCATGATTCAACCGTATGGATCTACTTCCCTTAATGAGCTTTACATGACTGTACCCTCTGATCACTCCATAGCCATTGTTTCACCGTAGAATCAAAAACCCTAATTTCGACGGTTAAGGATAAAACATCAACTTCTGGTCGACCGGAGTGTCGAATTGAAAAACAAATCTGAGGCGCCTCTTCACATCATCAAGAGCTTCAAATCCATATATAATTTGATAGGGCTTAGGTGTTTTGAATTTTAATCACTTTTTAACTAATTTGTTAATCACAATTAGAGAGAATTATGGTGATTTCGGGAATTATACAAAAAAATGAAGTTAGAGATGATTGTTAGAGTTTCCTGCCCTCACTTATATAGTTGTTATGCTGGGTTATAGGGTATCTATCCATTTAGCCGGCAACAGCTGTGTAGGCTATTTAAATACTATACCGCCTCTATTTCGCAAACCGTAACTCCAAACCTATCAAAACTATATATTAAATTGATCAACTCGGAAAGATCTTCGCAACGATTATTAATATGATACCAAATTTACCTTTTAATTAAAAATTCATTTTTAATTAGTTTAACAGTGTATTTTCAAGTCGTTACATGATGGATTAAGTGGGCAGTCACTCGGTTATGAATGGGAAATGGTCGTCATGGTGAAGATGATGGCAAGACGAAGACAAGACAGTAGTGCCAAGACCAAGGTGGCTACCTACCTCAAATTGGGATCTTAGATGAAGATCGGTCGAGATTTGGTGGAGTTCACTCCCAAGAGCAGTCAGTGGTGACTTGTTAAGATTGTACAAACTTCGACGACGAAGGAAGAAGGGGTGACGGCGTTAGAGTTGACAATAACGAAGCCGAGTGGGTCAAAGCATTGTGGAGCTTGAATTCAAAAGAATTAAAATAGATGGGCTGAGAATGAGAAAGTGAAGTGAGAACTTAAAAAATTCTAAGTATTATATTTATACCGTACTTAAGAATCATGTCGGTATGGACATGTTTTGAAACCCATATTTAAAAAAAAGAGGAAAATAAATAAGGAAATTTACTTGATCGATAGACGGTGTAGCTTCCAGAGAATCTCTGAAGTAGTTGAAGAAATTTCCACTTTTAAATCTGTAGAAAGGATGTGATTCGTCAAATATGTGAAGAGACATACTGATATACACAGAATAAATGCAATGTTTCAAGATAACAGTATGAAGAGCGAGAGCATCTTTATAGACGAGTATCTATTGCTTATCTTGATCCAAAGCATGCTTGTTATCACGAAAGTAATAGTTTTGGGGGAAAATGTTATCCAACATTTAAACTAAGTGACATCTTGGTGGATCTGGACTTCAAGATGATGAAGAGATGGATCAAGAAGCTTAAGAGATGTCAAAAATGATAACGAAAAAGAGACAAAAAGTTTGGCAAATATTTGCACAGGGAAAATCATGTCAGTACCGACATAATTTATCATATCGGTTGTAGATGCCAAAAATGCACAACACCAAAAAACGTGTAGAAAAGTAGAGATCTAGCAAAAATTATATGAAAAGCTACGAGACCACTAGAATTTTATAGTGGTTCGGCAATCTCTTGCCTACATCCACTATAATTTATTAATTATTTGATTGAGAGTCACTAGTATAAGGGATTGACAAGTTCTTAAAGCCCAGAACAACCAACAATATCTGCCTTAGTGACTATGGAGTGGAGGGATGGGAGATGTAGAAAATAAAAGAGCCAAAATGTATTTTTCCAGTAGTTATAGGGCTTGTATTTATAAGGAAATCGCCTAGCAGGGCTTGGGGCCCATGAGATACAAAGTCTAAATCCAAGCCCTAGTGTTCAGAAGTGAGATTGGTGGGTCACATTCAAATAACAACTAATCGGTGCCGAGAGGTTCCTCTCGGCACCGATAGGTTTTTAGAAGTGGGATTTTCCTCTTTCTTTTCATTTTGCTTCCTATCTCGGATCCTTTGTGTTCCAAACACTGTTCCTTGAAGATTGAGTCGTTTCCGTTAGTTCCTGATACTGCTTTGTTCATCTCTGGTTTCTTTTCGAGAATCCTTAGAGTTGTCTATCTATTCTTCAACAAGAGCACTCCATGGAGATCACTTGAGCCATAGCTTTGTATACAAGTGGTTTTAAGAGTCCAGAGTGAGGTAAAAAGCATTCGACATCGAGCTCTACCTCTGGTACCGAGTTGTCCACTTTGGTCCACTAGCTATGAATTTTTTTGAATATGCTCATTTTTCCCTTCTAAACAAGTTCCCAATTTCGTGAATTGTTTCGTCTTGGCTTTGACGTTCTAATTTTAGTGAAAATTTGCTTGGTTAAAAAGTCGGATAACACTTACCTCCTAAAATATGCTTTCGTTGAAAACAAAGCATGCTTTGGAGCAAGACATGCATTAACTACTACTCTGTCCTGGTGGGTCATTAAGAATTACTTCGAAGCATTGTTTTCATGCCGTAGATATTCTTTTAACTGCTTTACATAGTTGAGATTCCAATCCTTAGGCTTAGGCAAAGATCTACGCTTTGGAGATCGTTCCATGCCTTAACCGAGTAATCTTTTTCTCAAGTTTTTTTTGGTCTTAGAATTCAGCTCGGTACCGACTAGTTTCTCTCGGTACCGAGCCCTTTTTTCTCATCACCGAGCATAATATATTCTATGGACTTAGAATATTTTTCTTACTTTTCATTTTCCTTGCTTGTGCCGATTTCTTTCTCTCATTGTTGATCCACCGTCCCAAAACTCACTCGAGGGGGTGAGATTTCTATGTCTCACAATCAGCTCCAGGCGAAGGTATACTTATGGTTTCACCGATTTTCAAGAAACTTCAGTTCTCGCGTGAATCCATCACAAACTTTTACCATTATGTTGGTCAACTTGTAGGTCATCCGCATCTTCTGCCTCCACCTCCAGCTACTTAAGGATCGGGTATCGCGGCTATTTTCAGTGTCGACCTCCATCTCCATGGGACTTGTTGCTTCAATCCTGCTTCCTAGTTTCAAACCTGGCCTTGATTCTCAAAAAGATCACAGCCCTGGAAGGGTTAGTGGATGTTTCTCGGTCCTTGGGGGAAGACGTTTCAATCAATAGCACTGTGGGCCTAATTGATCCTATTATAATGGCGGGGAGGCTAAAAATCGACCTTTCCAAGGTCAAAATTAAGAAAGAGCCCGGTACTGAGAAATCTGCTAGCTCTATATAACGAATCGTTATTTTACCACTTTGAAAATGGAAGGTAGTCCCTTACCTAGTCATTCCTCTAGAGATGTACTGCCGAAAAAAGTCCCTTACCTGGTCATTTGTTGGAAATCCATTCTCTAATACGAGCTTGCGGTTTTAGTTGTAGAGCAAAGTATGCTGGAATTTAATAATGGCTATTTGAATATGTTTGCTTGAAAAGTGTTTTCAAAGAATGTCATTAAAAATAATATCAGTTGATTTGATAAAAAAAAATAGTTATCAAATGGTAAAAACCCGTCCGTGTTTATGTGCGGTGTGGACTTATGAGATACTCTTTCATTTCAAAAAGTTTTTGTCACCAATCTCTGATCTATGACACTGTCATTTAGGATTCGTGTTTTTCACGCTGGTTTGCCATGCTGATCCGGGTATTTTTATACTCGGGTTAGATTCGAGTAGTTTCAAGATTAGTTGAAGACGCTTGGAGTTCACAGAGGAGAGCTAGAGATCTTCATCAACGTATGGACTTATTCTATTTTCTACTACATTGTGTGTTGTTTGTTTTTCAGCAAATGTAAGGATGGGTGTATTGTAACTGTCAAAGTCGAATCTAGGTTAGAATCTGATATATGTTTTAAAAGATTTTCCACTGTAAAGATTTTATATTGAAATAATATATGTTATTCCATTCGAGTAAGATTCTGTCTTTCTTCATTTTCTTTCTACCCTTGACAATCCACCTTTCCGTCACTTGGGATTGCGGCATGTGAATACCATGGATGTATTAGTGTTGATTTCTAAGGGTCAAAAAGTTGGGTCGTCACATTTGGTATCGGAGCTTAGGTTGAGCGAACACTTGAGCCTAATAGGGGTAAAGCTCATCAGAGATATGGTTAGTAATAACCTAGGATGAGTAACTCATTAGAGATAGGGTAAGTGATACCCTAGAATAAGTTGAGAGTATTATATATATGGGCGAGTATTTGTTAATGTTATATAAAATGAATTTTGTTTTGGAAAAAAATTGGTAAATTAATAATTTTACCTAGGATTATATTTTGGGTATAAAAGATATTTTCAAAAATGACATAGTTATTTATTGAGCATTTGGTTGTTAAAGAATGATAATATTCAGTTATTATCATTAATTAATTTATTGTTTGACTAAAAAAGCACAACACCTTGTGAATGAAGTTTCACGATTTGACTATAAGGTGTTTGATAATAATATTAATATAAGATCAAGAAATTTATTTAAGATAAACAAATTTATGAGCGTGTTTTACAAATAAAACGATTTTGTAAAAGATAAACGTGTAAGGTATTTTATATAAATTTTGAGAATTTAAATTTTGGTATTCTAGAAAAGAATTATGAAAGTTTTATACGATTAAAAGGAAGTTATGATGATTTTAAGAAATGGATTTATAAATGGGGTTTTTATAAACAAAAAGCAATAGTAAATAACTTGTTAAAATAAAAAAAATAAAAAAGGATACATATAGTATTATTTCAAATAAAGGATTTAAAAAGAAGTATCTTAGGATAACTAATTCGAGTGGCTCGAAAGTAACAAAGAAATGGGCAGTAGATGTATTCGGATGGTAAACACTTCTCTTAAGTATTACCCTTCTAGTTAAGGGGATGTATGATACTATTGGTAGTACCCAGTTCCTTGGTGTCATTTTGGAGTTACTCGATCTATATAATTTTTTAGGTTAAGAGATAATGTGAATGATTAATTAATAAATTGATTAGTAATAAAGAAGCATCTTTATAAAAATGTTTCAACCAAAGATAATTTTGGATCACAAATCGATAGGATAAAATGGAATTTTCGATGATTTTGGACAGTCGGGATTTCCAAAATTTGATATGGTAATGGTAGCTAAGTGTTTTATAAAAATATAAGTGATAAAGTTTTATAACTTATGAATTTGAGATGATAGTAAATTACAACAAGTTTTAAATTTGTTAAACACCCTGATTTAAGTAAAACCAATTTGAAATTTGGGATTTGTATATATACTCTTAGGATGTAATGGTGTATTACACAAATATAGGTTTAAGTCATGAACTATTTATAGAGTTAAGTAATTACTATAAGCGATAATTCAAAAAAATGGATTTAGTATAAAGTGAATGTTTATGAAATGTAACTTTTAAAGGGTTAATTAAACCAAAGTTGTGGTTGTAGGTGTTATAAACTTAAGTAAAATTTTAGGGGAAGGGTTCCTAAGTATTATTAGTACCAATGGAAATATACTAAGAAAAAAATGAATGTAAATAATAAAGGATGTGAATAAAAAGAATTTGTTATAGTTAAGGAAAACACCAATTGGAATAAATACATAAGTTATACGTAGATCATTTCGTCACACAAATTTGATCTAAGATTCGAGTACGGTACTTTAAGGTGTTTGCACCGGTCCGAAAAATGATTTATCACTCGATTCTTGATGATGAACATTGATGAGTGTTTGTGGTTGGGTACTTAAGTTTTCTATTATAGTTGAGAGCTATGCAAGGAAAATAAAAGTTTCTGAGCCTGATCAGAGTCTACACTAGAGGATTGGGGAATCAATACTAGTTCGGAAGAAAAATTATGTATTCGAATAAAAGATCAAATCAGATATTTTATATGGATAATTTGGGTACATCTTATGGGTTTAAGTTTGTGAAATAATGTTTTAGGAAAACTCTTTTAGGTTTTAGGTTCGACTTAATTTCGGAGAAGAAATTCTTTTAAGGAGGGGAGAATGTAACGATCCGTAATTTTACCACTTTGAAAATGGAATGTTTAATTTATTTTAAATATTTAGATATAGAATTTCCAAACTTAAATAATCATGTTTTATGTGCTAAACAAGAATGATAAACTTATTTTTAGATTTTGATTACAAAATCAAGAAGTTTAGATTTTCGTCAAAAAGTGACAAAAGTCGGTTTGCGATAAAATAAGATATACATTCAATGACTGTTTTAAAAGATAAATAACGTTTTTTAAAATAGTTATATAATTATAATAATTGGTTGATAATTATAGCTATATATACTTGTTTTATAATGATCGACAAATTTTGTCTTACTTTGACAAATCAACGTCGTAATTTTACAATTAGATTTAAATATGATTAAATATGGTTTTAACTCAAATGAACTTATTTTAATTAATTAAAGATAATAAGAAATTTATTTTTAAGGTTTTTTTTACATAAATAAATAGTTCGAGCAAAAACTGAAAATGTGACCGATGATCGTTTTTCGGATTTTCGACCATTCGTCGAACGGAAGTTGTTTCGACTCATTGCAACGTTGTTAACATGATTTTAACACATCTTAATACATATTTTAAACTATGTATACCTTTAATCAAATCAAACATAAATAAAATATATATATGTATGTATGTATGTTTCTTTTTTATAAATTAAGAATACTTAAAAGTTAAGTAATGAAAAGCAAACATCAAATCAACATAAATGCATGTTTTATTATTAAGTAAGGAAGATGTGATGGATGATGGTAAGTGTAGAAAATGGTGATGTGAAGTTTAAGAGAAAATATCCAAGAGTATTTATGTTATTTTACAAAGCTTAAGACTTAAGAAATCCTACCCTATAAATACCACATTCCATTCTTCTATTTCTTCACATCTTCTCTTCTCTCTTTCCAAGCTTCTTCATCTTCTTCTTCTCTTCTTTAATGGCCTAGTTCATAGAAAAAAACATAGCAAAGCTATTGAAAAATATTTCAAAATAAAGTAAAATATATACACATGAATATATCGTGTCAATCCACTTTAAAAATCAAAAGCAATCCACCCCATTCCTCCACCTCAACTCATAGCCTCTACTTTCCCATGCTTTGGATGAGCATAATATAGAGAAAAACGAAATTTGGCAAGCTTCGGAGCGAGAAAAAGAAAGGAAGTGCCGACGAAATACTGCCAGATTCAGTTCGATAACGTTGGACGAAGTGGAAATGAAGGTGAGTGCCGATTTAAGAAATAAATTATGAATTAATTTTAAAATGATGTCAAATAAGTTTATATGACTATTGATAATGATTTGGATGTTTAGTTGGTAAATTAGTGATGATTGATGGTTGCTTAAATAAGCAAGTAGCAATATATGGTTTAATATGCCATATAAACTTTACCTAGCTTTCATTACAGATCCTATGATGATATGATTGGTTACTACGTTTGATCATCAAGTTTGGATGTTAATTACATGGACGTTTGATTGTTGAAATGATTCACGTTTAATATACGTCGAATATCACAATGGAAATCACTTTCCTTTATAAAATGAAATGGTGTATATGAGATTGTTAACCTCTTTAAAATGGTTTAAAATGATTTAGAAATGTTTTATAAACATTTAAAAGTGTATCGATAAAGTTCGAAAAGAAAATAAAAGTTGAGTTAAAATAGGCGCATCGCAAAACAGTAGTTTGCGATTTCATGCTAGAAAAGTTAAATGAATGTACATGATAGAAACAAAGTCGGGATTCTTTAATATAAGAATTTTTTAGATCCTTATAACCATAGTTTTCAAATAAAAACTAAAATCAAGATGTCATCTTGTAGATTTTAAGATATGACCAAATCAAATTTTCAGAATATCGCGCTTTTGCAGTTAAGTGACCAAAGTGTAAAATTCTTCAAATTGAATATTTTTATATGTTTAAAAATATGAAATAAATTTGATAACTATGTTAAAATGTTTTTAAAATGATTTAAGTTATAAATATGGATTTCCAAATGATAGAAAAGTTGTTTTAATCAAATGAGCTTCTTAAACACTATCTGCAACATTTTTCTACAGGAGTTTTAATAAACTGTAGAAATATAGATTTCTATTCTTTCTCAAATCTTTTATAAATATCTATAAATAAACAATTTATTATTTTAAACATGATTTAGAAGTTTTATAAGAGTTTAAATAAATGGTTTTGAGAAATTGTTTATAACACTTAAACAATAATTGAAATTTTTCCTTAAAAAGTATGGAATGTAATAATAAACTGAGTATGCAGTAGCGACTAGTACATTTGTCCTGCCCATGAGATCTAAAAAGGAAAAACAAGGTGTGTAACCAAGGCTACGAATGGAGCAACCAGTGCCTTGAACTTACCTGGCCTTTATATTCTCTTTTTAAGCGAGGGGCGGAACATATCGAAAGGAAAGCCCAGATATTCTGAAAAAAAATATTATTTAAGATTTTCCAAAATATAAAGAGTTGAACAAGGTTTTAATAGTAAAAGGAATACTTTGGTCAAACTCTGTATTAAGGTCCGAGGAGGGAGCTTGTATTATCTGCGTGAATTTAAAAGATGATTTCGCCATTATTCCACGAATAATACAGGTTAAATAAGGAAATTAATGTAACGACCCAGAATTTGACCACTTTAAAATATACTATTTAAAGTGATTTTATATAAAATAGGTAAGGTTATATGATTCAAATAATATTAGATAGGATTTGGAAAGAAAAGTATACACAAAAATAGTAACATTTGTCTATATCGACAAAAGTGACAAAATGCTGAGTTCGGAATAGTAAGTTTCAATGGTTAAATAAATTATTTTAATTTATTTATGAGTGTTTATAATTTTAAATAACATTATACAAATTTATTTTTAAATTTGGTTTACATAAATAAATAGTTTAACTAAAACGTCAAAATGTGAACGTAAAACGTTTTGTCAAAAATCAATGTTTTGTCGATTAAAAGTTGTCACAACGTCATCGCACCTTTATTTTCTTATATAAAAACATATATTCAAATAATATAAGTATTAATTAATTCACTAATCAAGTTTACTTTTACTAAACATACTTAGAAAATTCTAGAATGTAATTAACAAAAAGTAAGCACAAAAAGACAAACATGTCATTTCAAAACAAAAGGTAAACATCAAATCAAACCAAACATAATTATTATATTCTTTACTTAATTTTAAGTGAAAATGACATAAAGTAATGATTTGAAATGTGATTTTAAGTGTTGAAAAAAATAAGGTTGCTTAAAAAGTAAGTAAAGGGTATTTTGGTTTTTTTACAAAATATTATTTTAATCCAAAACTTTTTCTATAAATAAGCATCCACTTTCTCACTTTTTTCACTTCTTCTTCCTTTTTCAAAGCTTTTCTTCACTTCTTTAATTGCTTCTCTTCTTAATAAAATAATACCAAAATATTCTAAAATTATTTACTAAAGAAATATCCACTTAAAATTTCACCAAAATCACCTCAATACCCCTCTCTTCCTCCTTCCTACCCACGACCACCCCCTTCCACCTCAATACCCGAGCCAACCACCACCCTAGCCTAGGCCATGAGCAATATAGTCTCCTGCAAGGTCAAGACCGAGCACATCAAGAGAAGGAGCAAGATCGGGAAGCTCCGGAGCAAGAAAAAGAGAAGGAAGTGCTGCCGGAATCGATTCGGGAATCTTCATAAAAGATTTAGTGAAGTGTTGGATTAAATGAATGTTGGTAGGAAGTGAACAATTTGGTTAAAGGTGAGTACTCAATTTAAAGTTAAACCATCCTTATAACTATTTTAATATGTCTATTAAAACCCTTGAATAAATTGTTTGAATGTTTGATAACTTGGATTGTGCTTAAATTGGATGATTATATGATTGTTTATGTGGTTGATAACTTGTTTGATAAATGATAAGAGAATGGTTGGTAAATATAGTTAATTAAATAAGAATTTAAATCCATAGAAATATGTGTATGGAAATTATTTAGCCTCTTAATGATTTGAAAATATCTAAAAAGAAAGTTGAAAACATTTAAAATGATTTAGAAATGTTTTATAAACATTTAAAAGTGTTTCTAAGAAGTTTGAAAAGAAATTGAAAAACAAGTCAAAACTAGGCGCGTCGCGTAACGGTAGTTCGCGATTTCACGCTATAAAAGTTAAACGAGTATACAAAGTGGAATATAGTTCGGATTTCTTCGAGATAAGAATTTTCCGGTCTATTATATCCATAGTTTTCCCATAAAGAAAGAAAATCAAGATTTCATCAAGTAGATTTTGAAATATGTCCAAAACAATTTTTTAAAAACATCGCGGTTTTGCAGTTTGGAATCCGAAAAGGGATTACTTTATAAATGATATTTTTAAATGATTAAAAATATGAAATAAATTTGATAAATCTATTAAAATGGTTTAAAAGAGATTTGGAATGGAAAATATGAATTTTCAAATGTTAAAAAGTTGTTTAAATCAAATAAGCTTATATAGCACTTTCTACAGCACTTTTATGCTACGAATTCTATAACCATTTGAAATGTAGTTTTAAACTTAACAATTCTTTCCTAAATCTTTTGTGAATGATTTTAAAGGAATAATTAAGTAATGTAAAGACGATTTGGAAGTTTTAATAAGAGTTTGAATAAATGGTTAAGACAAATTGTTTATACCACTTAAACAAAAAGTGAAGAATATTGAATGTAATAACAAACTGAGTATGCGGAAATGACTAGTACATTTGTCCCGCTTGTGAGATCTAAACGGTAAAACAAGGTGTGTAACTAAGGTTAGGAATGGAGCAACCAGTGCCTTGAACTTACTTGGTCTTCATTTTTTCTTTTAGACGAGGGGTGGAATAGATCGAAAGGAAAGCCCGGATGCTCTAAAAGATCATATTTAAGTTTTTCCAAGGTAAAAGAAAAGAAACAAATTCTTTGAATTTATTATAAATGGTATATATATAAGATTTATAAAATTGATATTTTATAAATAAAAGTAATGGAATTATAAAAGTGTTTTATAAATATTAGAAATGGGATTGTAATCAAATTTATATATGGATTTGCAATTGAAATTTAGAAAAGAATTTATAATGGATTTTATAAATAATAAGATTTGAAAGGAATGAATTTGTAAATAAGAGATTTATAAGTAATTAACTTATAATTAGATTTTGACTTATAAATGAGATATAAATGGAATTTGTTCGTAAAGAAATTTTGTATATGGAAGTTTATAAAATATAAATGGAATTTATAAACACTGTTTTGTAAATATGAAATCAATTTAAATTGATAAGTTAAATATGAAAGTTTATTAAAGGAATTATATTCGCGATTTTTGGACAGTGAATAATCCTTTAAATTAAATGGATTTTTTGGAAAGTGATATTATAAAAAGGGAATATTTTCCCTAAGTTAAAAGTTAAGAAAGAAATCTTTGATTAAGATTTAATGAATGATTTGGAAAAGTTTTCCTAAGTAAAAGAAAATGATTTGGAATTATTCCAAGATTTGAGAAAGGTTTAAATAAACTAAATGATTTGATAAATGAGGCTTAATGATTCCATATACATTTGAAAAGAAAATGGAATAGCTTGAAAAGAATATATCTAAGAAAGATATTTTATAAAAGATGAAGTAATTGATTGATGATTGATATTCACGTATGAACTTAACATCTTTTAAATCGATAATTGGCTTCGAAGGAACCGGGGTCGGATTTGGGTGATCCCTATCCGAAAACCACTTCGAACCAATGTATACGTTCGAAAGTGAAGACATGTTGAAGATGATGATTATTGAAGACCGTGGATCTTCATAGCGTGAGGACTGCTCGTTGACATGCTTTGGATCGCTCCCATTATAGAGTTATTTATAGCAGTAGTCTCCTCGTTGTGGAGATTTTTTCGGATTGCAAGGGCTTCTCGCCTAGTAATGGCCGAGGAAAGTGCCTTCGGTTTCGTTCAGTCCCAGAACGAACTTGTATGGACGAATGTTTGACATTGCATTTCTGAGACACAACGTTTGACTTTTACAAATGTACATCTGCTTGGTGGCGGAGAAGGCAACTTCTCTTAGCTTAACACCCTTCTCCGAGACATACGAGCTCAGAGGTTGTATGCTTGTGGAAGTCAAATAGTGATCAAAGGAATGACAATGTGGCATTCAAAGTGAAACCCGTTATGATCAAAGAGTGGTTTTTGTATGAAAAGCATGGCTTTGAATAAATTGAGCATAGCCTCACTAGCCTCACATCCCGGAAGATGATAAGGGATACTATGTCGTTTGACAGAAACACATTCGGAATAAGTGAGTATGCATGGTGGTGTCCAATACGTTGGGCCCTTTGGGGGATACGTCCCTCAAGGCATTTATTGCCCCATTTTGATAAAGTGGTTAGCTTGAGAAAAGCAGGGAACTTCCGGTTATCAGTGGTAGTATAGTAAGTATAGTTCCAAGTGACTAGTTTGAGAAAAGCGATTAAGGCACCGTGGGAACTATGTTTGTTATGCGTGGATCGGAGAAAAGATCACTAGTTCCCTATCATGTTGGAAATCCAATCCCAATACGAGATTTACGGTTTGATTGTATTCCTAAAATAGCTGTAATGACTTGCAAACATTTTAGCTACCCCTTCTGGTATCATATATTCCGTTCGGTATATTCCGTTGACCTAGTCCGGATATATTACCTTAGACTTAGTCCAGATATTGATACCTTATTTGAATAAGTTTATTTGAAAAGTGTTTTTAAAAGAATGTCATAAAAAAAAATATCAAGTGTATTTTGGTATAAAAGTGTTTTGGTTATCATAAGGTAAAAACCCGTCTGTATTTATGTGTGGACGTGGTCTTATGAGATACCCTTCTTTTCAAAGGTTTTGATAACATTTTCATGATCTATGCATTTAAAATTTCGAGTATCTCACGCTGGTTTATCAAGCCTAATCCAGGTATTTTTAATACTCGGGTCAGATCCGAGTAGTTTCATATTTAGTTGAAGACGGTTGGAGTTTCCAGAGGAGAGCTGGAGATCTTCATCATCATATGGACGTATTCTATTATTCGCTACATATTGCATTTGTTTTGTTGTTGTCAGCATTTGTAAGGACAGAAGTTTATAACTGTCCAGGCTGAATCTAGGTTAGACTATAATATTGTATTTTAAAATTTTCTGCTGTAAAGATTATTGTTGAAATAATATATTTTATTCCATTCGTGTGAGATTCTATTCTGTCTTTATTTTCTTTCTACCTTTAATGATCCGCTTGTTTGTGTAATTTGAGTTGGACATGTGTGGTTTAATGTCAATTCAAAGGGTACGGAAAAACGGGCCATTACAATTAGCCTAGGTATAATTAATTTAATCTTTTTACTAAATACAAATTGATTTGGGTTTACATTGAACGATGTCTTAAATAACATTGTTCTTGACTCATTTAAGACATGCTTTAGAAAGATGGAATTTTTATTAGATTAGGAATTAAATTTTCCTAAGTAAATAACTTGAAGATTTCCAAAGTTAAAAGGGTTTTGATTAACCAGTAAAAAAGTCAAATGAAAAGAGGTGTAACAAATCCTGCATACACATATGCACATCTTTTTATCAATAATTGAATTCGAAGAAACCGGAAACGGATTTGGGTGATTTCTATCCGAAAACCACTTCTAACCAATTTATGCATTCGGAAGTAAAACATGTTGAAGACAAAGACAATTGAGGACGAAGATCTTCATGATGTAGGGCTACTTGCCACTAGACCCTCAGTGAATTTACCGTATCACATATTATGGCGACAATAGTGCTCGGTTATAAAAATCTTCGATTTGCAAGAACTAATCGGTACTGATCCTGGGGGTTATTCCCAAAATAGGATATGGTAGGAGAAGTGCCTTCGGTTTGTCCTGTTCCTGGACAACTTATATGGACGAATGTCTAACATTACATTTTAAATCACATTGATTGATCTTTATAAAACGTATCATCTATTTGGTGGTAGAGAAGACAACTTTTCTTAGCTTAACACCATATCCTGAGACGATGAGCTTAGGAGTTATGCATTTGTAGAAATTAGTTGTGTGATTATGGAATGGCAAGGTGGCATTCAAAGTGAAATGTGCTATATGAAAGCTAATCATTACCTCAGGCCTTACACCCGAAAATGGCCAAAACAGGGTAGATGCAGCAAGGCTATGTGGTTCGCAACCATTAGGGTATGATCATCCGCTTCTAGATATATTTCTACCTGTTATAACATCGGGTTTAAATTATTGTGGTGTATGCGAAGAGAGCTCTCGGATAGGTCGGTAACGACCGAGATGATGACATATTTGGTACTATCTAGTTAGAAGTAGGCCGGTCTTGTGTTGGTAGAGGACCATCCATTGGGCATCGGTGAAGTACTGCTGGAAGGTAGTCCCTTACCTGGTCATTTGTTGAAAATCCATTCTCCAATACAAGCTTGTAGTTTTAGTTGTAGAGCCTAGTATGCTGGAATTTTATAATGGCAACAATTTCGGCTATTTGAAATGTTTAATTGGAAAGTATTTTCAAAATATATCATTAAAAATAATATCAAATAATTTGATAAAAATGCATAAGGTAAAAACTTGTCCGTGTTTATGTGTAGCATGGTCTTATGAGATACTCTTTCTTTTCAAAAGGTTTTTGTCACCAATCTTTGATCTATGACACTATCATTTAAGATTCGTGTTTCTTACGCTAATTTGCTAGACAGATCGGGGTATTTTTATACTCAGGTCAGATCGGAGCAGTTTCTGGATTAGCTAAAGACGCTTGGAGTTCCTTGAGGAGAGTAGGAGATCTTCATCAACGTATAGACGTATTCTATTTTCTGCAAAATTGTGTGTTGTTTGTTTTTCAGCAAATATAAGGACATGTGTATTATAACTGTCCAAGCTGATTCTAGGTTAGACTCTGCTATATGTTTTATAAGGTTTTCCACTGTAAAGATTTTATATTGAATATATGTTATTCCATTCGAGTAATATTTTTGCTCTTTCTTCTTTTTCTTTCTACCCTTGACAATCCACCTTTTCGGCACTTGAGATTGCGGCACATGAATACCGTGGATGTATTAGTGTCGATTTCTAACGTTCGAAAGTTGGGTCGTCACACTCTACCCTTGCGAGCCCCACTACTAAGCTTTCCTCGATCAAGTTGAAGCCTCTAAAATCAAATCTTCTAAGCTCCCTGTCGAGAAATCTGATAAGCCCCATGCTACTTCAGAGGGTGAAACCACCCAGTCCGTGGGCGACACTCTTTAAAGAGGGGCAATAAGGAGCGGATATAAGCATAAGAAGAAGTCCGACAGCTCTGTGGTAAGGGCAAAGGAAGTGGGAAGAACAAGTAGGTGATCCCTGAAGCTTGTGAACATGATGGCTCCTTTTATTGTACTTTCGTCTTTTCTTTTGGATGTAAATAGGCCATGCTTATGCGGGAACGACGCCTGCTACTTTTATATATAAAAATTTGAAAGAAATATTTGTCCGATTTACTTTTCTGCATTTTTATATATTGTGCATGTATATGATTAACTACTTGCATATATAACATAATTGGCTACATTGCAATTTACCTACATTATATATGTCTGTTTCTGTGCAACACATTTATTTAATCCCACTCCATGCATATAAATAAATTTCATGCAATTGCTTTAAGTATATTCCTTCTTTGGTCCCATTTATAGTTGCCAGGGTGTTCCATTTGGCGAAACAGAATTATAATTGAACCAACTCTGTGGTTGTCCTTGTTTTGGTTGGATCAATTTTCCTTTGACCGTTTTCTACCATAAACAGTCCAAGTTCCGTGTTGCCTCTATCGCTGGGGAGCATCAATTGTAGTATCTACTTCCTTCTTTATATTCCCATCGCAAACTAAATCCTGTTTGTGGGATTTGCTATCCCAATTGCCAGAATCCAAGTGTTAGTATAAGTCAAACATTGTGGGGGCAAATTATCTGATTGCCCCCAGTTCGATTGCGGTTTCCCAATCCTGATCCTGGACTGAAAGAATTCGACAATGCCCATCCTGCATTTCTAACGACTATCCTTGCTTGTCCTCGGCCAAGCGTGTCCAGCTAGGCCGGTAATGCAATCATGAAAATCGAGTTCATATGTCAGTCCCTATCTTTGGGAGCCGACATTTAATTACTCGATTTCAAGCATCCCTTCTTGATGTTGCCGATTTTAGGGCAATAGTCGATGCTTGCAAGTCCGGGTCAAATTATATGATCAACTCCCGTGTAGTTAGTCTTACTTGACATTGCCAAACTCTGGGCAATGGCAAATACTTGTAAGGTCAGGGTCTAATTATTTGATACCCCTAAGTAATTATTCCTTCTTGTCGTCGCAATCTCCGTGCAATGGAAAATTCCTGAAGGTCGGGGTCAAATTATTGAATAAAACGCTAAGTAGTTATTCCTTTTTTTGGTTCCAATCTCTGGGCAACGAAAATTTCCTGAAGGTCGAGGCCGAATTATCCGATCAACCCCTAAGTTGTTATTCCTTCTTATCGTTGCCAATCTCCAAGCAACGACAAATTCCTGAAGGTTGGGATCGAATTATCTGATCGACCCCTAAGTAGTTGTTTTTCTTAGTCCTAATCATGGACCGAAGAAGTTTGTACCCGGTTTCCCTGCTAATCGCGCAACATAAAATCTTTGCTTACTTGAATACGGTTCTATTGGTTTAAGAAGCAAATTATATATATTAGTGAAAAACTCAGCAAGTCTTGCCTTATTACATTGACTCCAGACTCCCTGGGGACTTATTTGCGAAAATAAAACAAACTAATCTAAACTGAATAGTGACGTAGCAAGTCATTGTTCCATGCCCGTGGGATCGAAATTCCATCAATTATAGCTTGCTTGAATGTTCCATCTTCAAGCTTTCGTTCGATTGCATACTGGCCTTCCCTATTCGGATCGAATGCCTCTGTACCTAGGAGAAATCATTTCAGAATGAGGTCCCCTTCCTCGAAAGTACGGTTTCAGAGCTAGGTGTTGAAGCGTCATTCTTCTCTCTTCTGGTGAGCAGCTACCCTCAATTCTGCTTCTTCCCACTTCTCATCAACCAAATCGAGAGACTCAAGCAGGATTTCCTCGTTCACTATTGGATCGAAATGCCTTTTACGATGAGAAGGGATTGCTAGCTCTACTTATATGCTAGGGCAAACGACAAATGTCCAGTTGTTGACTTATGGGTCTTCTATAGGCCCACAACGATAAGGGAAGCTCATCGACCTAGTTGCCCTTGGCTCTAGTTAGTCACTTCTTCAAGATGGACTTGGTGATTTTATTCACCGCCTCCACTTGTTTGTTCGCATGTGGATGCGCTACCACCGAGAAGCTCTTCTCGATTCTGAATCGGTTGCAAAAGTCCTTGAACTTGGTACTTTCGAAATGAGTTCCATTGTTTGTGATGACTTTCCGAGGTACTCCAAACCTGCAAATGATGTTCTTCGTCATGAAGTTGATTACCTTTTTCATCATGATCGTGGCAACCGCTTTCGCTTTAGTAAAAAAATCCACTACAACTATTATGTATTTAGCTTCACCTTTCACTATCGGTAGCACAACACTTAGATTAGTTCCCCAAACCACAAACGGCCATGGGCTAACTATTTGTATAAATTTCGTAGATGGGGCTCTTAGAATCTTCACAAATCTTTGGCAATGATTGCATCATCTAGTGTAATCAACTGCATCACGATTTATTGTTAACAAGAAATATCCATAGGGGGTACCTTTTTAGCCAGAGTCTTCTCCCCGGCGTGATCACCATAACTGCCCTCATGGATTTCCATGAGGATCTTCCTAGCCTCATCCTTGGTTACACATCGAAGTAGGGGGTCGAGAATCCTCTTCTATACAATACTCCTTATAGCATCATGAACCGAGGTGATTTTCAAAGGATTTTCTTTCATTCATTTCCATCTCTTGGGAGAGCCCTCTTGAGTAAATATTCTTTGATCGGAGTCATCCATGACTCCTCTTCCTCCACAGTCTCCAAAATCCAGTCGACATCCATTTGATCGATGCTTGGAGTCATCAAAACCTCCATTGGAACCAGGCATATCATCCGTGCTTCTCCAGAGCTAGCCAGCTTATCCAATGAATAAACTTTTGTTTTCTCCTCCCTAGGGATATACATGATAGTGTAGTGCTCAACATCATCCAATAGTTCCAGTACTTTTATCAGATAAGGGGAAAATCTTGCACCCTTAGCCTGATATTCCATTCTAACTTGACAAACCACCAGCTGTAAACCACTGAATATGCGGTGTGTCCTTATCCTCGGTTCCTTTGCTATCCTTAATCCTGGTATCAACGCTTCATACTCAGCCTCATTTTTTGTTGCGGGAAGCTTCAGCCTCAGTATGTAACAAAATGGATTATCCTTCTGAGGTTTCGAGTACTACTCATGTGCCTGGACTATGTTCGTTTGAAGCGCCATCTACAAATAACTTCCAAGGGTAAACTTCATCTGCATCGTCCTCTTCTTCACCACCTCGCACGATAAACTCAGCGATGAAGTCTGCTAACGCCTGTCCATTTATCGCTTTCCTCGGATGGTAAGTAATGCCATATTAGCCCAAGTCTATGTTCCACTTTAGTAGCATCCTCAAAGTCTTAGGTTGTTATAACACATGCTTCAAGGGCTGATCCGTCAACACTTTGATCGGATTAGACTAGAAATACGGTCGCAGCTTTCTCGATGCAATCAGCAAGCAATATGCTAGTTTTTCCAATTCAGGAAATTCTTTTCAGCTCCTGTAAACCGCTTGCTGATGCAGTAGATCGACCTTTGAATCCTGATCTCTTCACGTACAAGTGCTGCACTTAATGCATGAACCGACACTGCAAATAGACGAATAAGTCCTCCCCGTCCAGCGGTTTGGATAAGACTGGCGGTGTCTCCATGTGCTTCAACAATTCCTTGAAGGTATTCTTGAAAGTACACGTGTAGTACTAAGGATCGTGTAATATGGTATGTTAATGCGGAAACTGGTAATAACAGTAAAGTACAAATTAAAGTAAGCACACCAGGAATTTTTATACTGGTTCGAACTTCCCATTCTACGTCCAGTCCCAGAATACCCTCTGGATTTAAACTAAACCCCTCACTTAACCCGGAGGAATAGGTATACGACACCTGAGCAACCGAACAGGAATTTTTCCGCCTCAACAGCCGAAGAGGACTTCAACTTAATACAAATAGTTTGTTGACGAATGTGTTCTGAATAACACTGATTGTCTTTTGATAGTACAACTTTCCTATAATCAAATCCTCAAGAGTATATATGTGTGTGAAGATTTAGAAGGAAGATAATCACGTAGAATCGAAGTATATGAATAAATTCAAGGATTCTAGTGATATTAAATAAGAATAAATGCTTTTATTTGCAGAAATGAATAGAGATTAGATTTAAGAAATATAAACAAGAATCGGTGATTGTAGAAGTGAATTGAATATGTTTATATAGTTGTAGAAGAGTTGTAATCTTTCATGAAGAGTTTTAGTTAACAGTTGTGTCCATACCTCTTGAAATAGAGGACATTCCTCTTCATGAAATGATCGCGTCTCTTCAGAAAACTAGCCGTTTTTCTCTGGTCGGTCGACCGGAAAACCTGGCCGGTCAGCTGAGTTTAAAACGTATACAAAACAGAAAGTCACTGTGCACATGATACAGGGTCGGTCGACCAAGGATCCTGGTCGGTCGGCCGACCTGGTGTTATATGCACAGTGAACATAGTTTTTGCTATAAAATGTTTTGTGTGCGTGTGTAACTATTTGAGGAATGATTTTAACATTGTTCTAAGACTCAAATAAAATAAAATATCCATACTAATCTCTGGATTGTAAGATTATCTCCTTTGTAGTGCACGGTATGCACTTATTCTCTTTTTTTCGCTTTCATATAGTATTCTCGTCGTATGATCTCTGAAGCTTGTGTCATGAATCAAAACTCACGAGTCAACATTCTCCCCCTTTTTGATTGATGACAATACTTATGTGACGAAGTAATATTGACATATATATTATAGTTCTCCTCCTGAATATATGGCGACTTTTCTGCAAAAATTTGTTAGTTTGCATACATTTCTCCCCCTTTGTCATCGACAAAAAGGAATACTTATAACAGATTAAAGTAATGCAAAAACATTAAAATTTACATGGTACATTCTTGAGCTTAATTAGAAATAATTTAAAGATGTTTGCTTAGAACATAACATAACAATTAATTAAAAAACAAATAAAGTACAAGAAATTCTTGAAAGTAAAATAAATTTAAAAATACTACAATTACTCCTCATCATCGTCGGTATCCCACTGTTCTGGATGAAGATTTTCATCGAGAGGAGCCGGTTCCTTACCCCGTCTTTGAGTGGTAGGTGCGGGAGTTGCCGATGTGCTGGAACTTGTGTTCTCGGATGTAGACCAAGAGAAATTTGGTGCTGGTCTTTTTCCAGGAGCAACAAATGAAGCACCGGCTTCAGAAGAGCATGATAAGGCATCCCATAAATTTACGAAGAAGCCTTTGATCTTCTTGAAACGTCCATCAATTTTTCGAAGGCGAGCATCCAAAGCTAGTTGATTTTGGGCCAAAATATCAATGGCAGCTGCTGTGCTAGTACCGGGAGGTGGTCTTTGGATAGAGGTATGACGAGTTATACGTTTTGTAGAATGAGTGGATGGTTGAGGTGTAGAATAGCTGCGACGTAGTTGTTCTCGTGGAATGGTACGCCATTGCTGAAAGGTGGTGATTTGGGATGGTGCATCGGGTAACTTCATTAATTTTATTGTTCGTGAGTCAAAGGTACGAACTTTGGATGTTTCGGATTCCGGAGCATGGGTGACAAAGTTATTAATCAACCGCATTATGTATTCTCCATAATAAATATGGAGCATTTTCCCTTGGTTGAACGTAAGGAATTCATCCATGAGAAGTTGTGTCTAATTTACCCGAATATTTCCACACATAGCATATAACGCCTTGAAGTTTTCGGGATATACTAAGTGGTATGACCCTCCTCTTGGAACAATAGACTTCATCATGAATCGATGAAAAAGTCGTGCTTTAGGTCGGAGAGATGAAGTTTGCCTTAAATCGGTAGCATCATCTTCAAAGAATAGATGACTTAGGCGATCACGAGTTGATGTATTACAGTCTACATCATGTAATGATATTCCACCCGGTCGAGCATTTAAAATATGATTCATTCGATCAATGGAGAGAAAAATCGAAGTGCCACAAACCGATGTCCAAACACAATTTTCAGTGTTTCTCGGTGGATTTACAAGATTGAGATTTGCTAGGAATAACTTTACCATTATATGATTAATTTTCAAGTTGTTTTTCCTATGGTCAAGAAAAGCATCAAGACCACTTTCAAGAGCGGCATTTTCAACACCGTAGGCGGTAAAATCAGGATAACTTACAAAAGACTCCTCAAAGATTTTTGCATCTTGAAGCCTTATCCATCTTTCTAAATCTTTTTCACTTACTAGCCAAGAAGCAATTTGAGAGTCTACAGGAGTTGAGGAAGATTGGCCAGCAGTAGTCTTAGATTTCTTCTTGGGTGCCATTTTTTCTTTGAAGAATTTGAAGAAATTTAGGAAGGTTGTAATGGGGGCTAGGGTTAAAATCTGTTGTGGGAGAGTAAAGTGAAGAGGTGAGATAAAAAGGTGAATGGTTGGGTTAAAATATGTAGGCAATTTCAGCAGTAAAAGTTCGTTCGGTCGGCTGAAATCCCTGGGTCGGTCGACCGAGTTGAGGTTCAGAATAGTGCTGAAACTTTCGGGAAGAACTTCGGTCGACTGGTGCAGGGTATTCGGTTGACTGAGTTAAAAAATGTTATAATGTCATTCTGGAAACAAGTTCGGCTGACCGAGACAGGTTGTTCGGTCGACCGACTTGTAAGAAATCTGTTTTTAAAAACCTCTCGGGACAGCTTCGGTTGACCGATTCAGATTTTTCGGTCGACCGAGGCATGTGAACAGACTAGTTCATGCTGTCTTTCAAACAAGAATTATAGAAGTATAATTATATTATTACATTATATATATCTATACATCTTATTCAAAATAATAACATATATATAGTAAATTATAGCCATGGTGCATCAGCATCGACGTTCCCATGAATTTGGAGATGGAACGTTTTCTACCGGTGACCATATTGGAGCTATTGGAGATTGAACATGGTTAGAAGGAGATGGAGTTCTGTAAGAAGGTTCAGCAACATCATCCTTCTTAGATGAACAAAATTTCATGGCAATCTTTTCAAGGAAGCTCAAACGTCTTGCCGTGACTTTCTGTTCGTAATAAAGTTCCCTTTGCATATTCATCTGTTGTTGTTGGTAGTGATGAATTTCATCAATCTTTTGTTTGGTTGATGGAGATACTACCATTTCCTTTTTCCCTTTCTTTTTATCAGGTGTATAACCTGTATGGGAGTCTTCCCATGGTTTCCACCTGTGTCGGGGGTCATTATCTGGAGAGGGGAATTCTAAAACACGATTAGGCATTGGAAAAGTAGGTTGGGGACCATTTTCAGTGATGCGATCAGAATAGTCGTCGTCCGAGGATGTATAAGAAAGATGAGAATTTTCAGAATTGTAGACATCATTGTTAGAAGACATTTTTGTTTCAAGTTTTTGTTTTGTAAGTAGATTTTTTGTATTTTATGTTCTATTCAATAAACATATGTATGTATATATAACCATTTATTTCTAAAAAAAATAGTGGTTTAAAATCAAATTTTAGTTTTAATCACAGAACTTTTTAAACAAAAACTGTTTGTAAATGAATGACATACAATGCTTTAGAGTCAAAAATAGTATATTTTGAAATTAAGTTTTAATGGTACAAATTAGAAACAGAGCTGGAACAAGAAACACCCATAGCTCAAGTGGCTATACTACAACATCTAACATATAAGTCAGAAGTCATGAGTTCGAGTGCCGCTTTGGTCAGAAATAAAATAATTTTTGTTTTTCCATATTCTTGCATATTTTTATTCATAAGTCTTTAAACGACATTATACCTAAATCACGTCTTAGTTTTATAAAAGTATTCTCATTTAGTGGTTTAGTAAAAATGTCAGCTATTTGATTTTCAGTGTTGATAAATTCTAGATTTATTAATCCTTTTTCCAAACAATCACGAAGAAAATGATGTCGAATATCAATGTGTTTTGTTCGTGAGTGATTGACCGGATTTTTAGAAAGATTTATTGCACTGGTATTATCACAATAAATTATTGATTTTTCAAGATGACAATTAAAATCTTGTAATGTCTGTTGCATATATACGACTTGTGCACATGCCAAAGCAGCAGATATATATTCTGCTTCACATGTTGATAAAGAAACACAGTTTTGTTTCTTACTAAACCAAGAAACTAAGGAACGTCCAATGAAGTGACACGTTCCGCTCGTACTTTTTCGATCCGTCCGACTTCCTCCAAAATCAGCATCACTATAGGAAACTAATTCGAAAGGACATTCTTTCGGATAAAATAGTCCGAAATCTTTGGTTTTAGTTAGATAGCGAATAATGCGTTTAACTGCTCTCATATGTGATTCTTTGGGATTTGCTTGAAATTGAGCACACAAACAGACACTCATCATAATATCGGGGCGACTCGCTGTTAAATAGAGTAAAGAACCTATCATACTACGATATAACTTTTGATCAACACTTTTGCCATCTTCATCTCTATCGAGATGAACCGTGGTACTCATGGGAGTTGGTTTGGCAGCAGTGTTTTCAAGACCAAAACGTTTGATTAAATTATAGCAATATTTCTCTTGATTAATAAAAATTCCATTTTCAATTTGTTTAATTTGTAATCCAAGAAAATATGACAATTCTCCCATATGAGACATTTCAAATTCATTTGTCATTATAGTTGAAAATTCTTGACATAATTTTTCATTTGTCGAGCCGAAAATAATATCGTCAACATATATTTGAATTATTAAAATATCTTTATTAGTTTTCTTAATAAAAAGTGTTTGATCTACTTTACCGATTTCAAAGCCAGATTCTAATAAATAACCTTTAAGACGATCATACCAAGCACGTGGTGCTTGTTTTAAACCGTATAACGCCTTTTTAAGTTTATATACATGATCTGGAAATTTTTCATGGTTGAACAAAGGTGGTTGTTCAACAAAAACATTTTCTTTTATGAATCCATTCAAAAATGCACTTTTAACATCCATTTGATATAGTTTAAAATTGTGAAAACACGCATAAGCTAATAATATTCGTATTGCTTCAAGTCGGGCGACTGGAGCAAACGTCTCTTCGTAATCAATACCTTCTTCTTGATTATATCCTTGTGCAACTAATCTAGCTTTATTCCTTGTTATATTTCCTAGTTCATCTGCTTTATTTTTGAAAACCCATTTAGTACCGATGACTGATTGGTCACTGGGTCTAGGAACGAGTTCCCAAACTTCGTTTCGTTCGAATTGATTTAATTCTTCTTGCATGGCAAGTATCCAGTAGTCATCAGTTGAAGCTTCTTTTATATTCTTAGGTTCTATGTTAGAAAGAAAAGCTACATGACCAACTTGATTTAATTGATATCTGGTTTTAACATTCGTATTAACTTCTCCAATTATATTTTGTACATGATGATCTCTTAAAATTCTAGGTGGAGATTTTATTATATTAGACGTCACGTTTGTATTGATTTCATGAATATCAAAATTTTCATTTGCATTATTATTTTCATTCTGAGTAGATTCATCATCAGAATCAATAATAACACTTGGATTTATATTTTTAAAATTTTCGTTGAAAGAAACATGTAAACTTTCTTCAATAATTTGAGTTCGTTTATTATAAATTCGATAAGCCTTGCTTCGTTCCGAATATCCAACGAATATACCTTCATCGGATTTTGGATCGAATTTACCTAGTTGATCTTTAGTATTTAAAATAAAACATTTGGAACCAAAAACTTTTAGATATGAAATATTTGGTTTTCTTCCATTTAGAAGTTCATATGGTGTATTTTTAGTTAATGGTCGAATAGAAACGCGATTTAGTACGTAACAAGCAGTGGCTACAGCTTCTGCCCAAAAATGTTTCGATAAAGTTGTTCCATTTAGTAAAGTTCTTGCACATTCTTGTAACGTTCTATTTTTCCTTTCTACAACTCCATTTTGTTGTGGTGTTCTAGGAAAAGAGAAATTATAGTTAATACCTTTCTTGTTACAAAATTGTTCAAAAACTTCATTTTCAAATTCGCCTCCATGATCACTTCTAATATTTTTAATTTTCAATGTTTTAATATTTTGAATTCTTTTAACAAAAACTTTAAAATTATCAAAAGTATCACTTTTATTTTTCAAAAAGAAAATCCAAGTATATCTAGAGAAATCATCTACAATAACAAAAACATATCTATTATGGTTAATAGATTTTACTTGAGTTGGACCAAAAAGATCCATGTGTAAAAGTTCAAGTGGTTGTTCTGTAGATATTACTTTCTTTGATTTAAAAGAAGATTTTGTTAATTTTCCTAATTTACATGCATCACAAAATATGTTAGTTTCGAATTTTATATTGGGTAATCCTTTAACTAATTTATTTTTCGCAAGTTTGTTGATGGTATTAAAATTTATGTGACAAAATCTTTTGTGCCAAAGACAAGAATCGTTTTCTTTAGCTACTAGACACAAATTTGAATCATTATTAACATTCATATTTAGGATATAGATATTTTTATCTCTATTTCCTTCGAAAATGATGTTGTGATTTTTATCAAAAATGTTACATTTATTTTCTGAAAAAGTTATATTAAAACCTTTATCGCATAGTTGACTAATACTTAATAAATTATGTTTTAAATTTTTAACTAATAAAACATCAGTAATGAGAGGTAAATTAGATGTACCGTTGCTATTAACATTGCCTTTGCCGATGATATATCCTTTTGAGTTATCTCCAAAGGTGACTGCTCCTCCATTTGAGTATATAATGTTTGATAACATTTCTTTGTTTCCAGTCATGTGTTTTGAGCAACCGCTATCTAAAATCCATTTTCCTCTCTTCTTATGTGGTACCTGCAAAAAATTTATAAAAAATTGGTACCCAATCTTTTTAGGGTCCTAAGAGTTAGATCTTAGGAAGCCAAACCCATACGGGTTCAGAATTCCCTTTATAGACATAATTTTTGTTATTATGAACAGTTTCCATAAAACTTTTGATATGTTTATTCCTTATCAATGTATTATATGTTTTTGGAATCCATATCTTAATAGTTTTAGTATTTGAATAAACTGTTTTCCTAATATCTTTCTTAATTTTATTATTAATTTTACTTTTAGCAAAATTATTTTGTTTCTTAAATCCTAGTCCAGATTTATTGTTAGAAGTTTGAGAGTTTTCTAGTATACTAGAAAGATTTTCTCTTCCTTTATTGAAATTAGAAACATTTTTAGAAATATCATCAAATTTTATTTTAAGACTAGATTTTTCTAACTCTAAATCCTTAATCTTAGATATTAAACTATTATTTTCAAAAAGTAAAACATCATTTTTATTTTTCTGAATTTCTAGTTCCTCAGATATTGACGTAATTTGAGAAGATAAGTTAGAATTCGATTGTTGAGAGATTTCAAGTTCTTCTTCCAATATTACCTTCTCATCTTTTAACATATCTACTTCTAATATTGTTCTATCTAACTTTCTTTGCAACTCCTTATTTTTCTTTTTAAGTTGTTTTGTTAAATTTACTAATTCAGAATTTATTTCAATTAAATCTTCGAAAGTAAAATCACTTACATCGTCTGACGAAGCCATGAAGCATACATTTGCTTGTTCATTATCACTTTCACTCTCTGATGAGGATGATGAGTCAGTGTCGTCCCAAGTGACTGAAAAAGCTTTTCGTTTGGTTTTGTCCTTCTTGAAATTATTCTTTTTACGATCTGGACAATCTTTCTTTATGTGTCCTTTCTTATGACATTCATAACATTCCATTGTTGAAGATGATGGTTTGCTGCTATTGGAATTGTTGTTGGAATTATTTTTGTTTCCCTTGAATTTGTTTCTGTTGAATTTCAAAAACTTTTTGAAATTTTTAGCGATCATGGCCATATCTTCATTATCTGAGTCGGAATCATCTTTTTCTGCTTGGAATGCTACATTTTTCTTTTCTTGTGCTCCATTTCGTTTTGCCTGCAAATTTACTTCGTAGGACATTAAATTACCTATCAACTCTTCTGGTTTTAATGTTGACAAATCAGTTGCTTCTTCAATAGCTAGGACTTTTCGTTCCCATTCATCCGTTAAAGAATTCAAGATTTTTGTTACAACATCAAAATCAGTAAACTTTTGTTCTAGTGATAATAAAGCATGATAAATATCCTGAAATCTAGAGTACATGTCATTTATAGATTCATTTGGCCTCATTATAAAATTTTCAAATTGATGTTTCAACATAGAAATTTTGCTCAATTTAACTTTGTTCGTTCCTTCATGTGAAACTTTAAGAGTTCTCCAAATTTCATAACCGGAAGTGCACATACTAACTCTATTGAATTCATTTCTATCTAATGCACAAAATAAAATATTCATTGCTTTTGCATTTGAAGTAGCATCTAGTTTTTGTGTGTTACTCCAAGTTGAGTATTCTCCAGTCGGAGTTGTATACTCTCTTTGTATAATATTCCAGATATCAAATCCACTTGATTGCATATAGATTCTCATTCTAGTTGACCAATAATTGTAATTTATACCATTGAAAAGTGGAGGTCGTGAAGTTGATTGACCTTCAGTGAAACTAGAATTAGTGTGAGTGTTAACATCGTTAATTTGTGTGGTTGCCATATTACTAAAAGTAAATATCAAATAACTTTGTGATGGTTATAGGATGACCTTGCTCTGATACCAAATTAAAGTACACGTGTAGTACTAAGGATCGTGTAATATGGTATGTTAATGCAGAAACTGGTAATAACAGTAAAGTACAAATTAAAGTAAGCACACCAGGAATTTTTATACTGGTTCGAACTTCCCGTTCTACGTCCAGTCCCAGAATACCCTCTGGATTTAAACTAAACCCCTCACTAAACCCGGAGGAATAGGTATACGACACCTGAGCAGCCGAACAGGAATTTTTCCGCCTCAACAGCCGAAGAGGACTTCAACTTAATACAAATAGTTTGTTGACGAATGTGTTCTGAATAACACTGATTGTCTTTTGATAGTACAACTTTCCTATAATCAAATCCTCAAGAGTATATATGTGTGTGAAGATTTAGAAGGAAGATAATCACGTAGAATCGAAGTATATGAATAAATTCAAGGATTCTAGTGATATTAAATAAGAATAAATGCTTTTATTTGCAGAAATGAATAGAGATTAGATTTAAGAAATATAAACAAGAATCGGTGATTGTAGAAGTGAATTGAATATGTTTATATAGTTGTAGAAGAGTTGTAATCTTTCATGAAGAGTTTTAGTTAACAGTTGTGTCCATACCTCTTGAAATAGAGGACATTCCTCTTCATGAAATGATCGCGTCTCTTCAGAAAACTAGCCGTTTTTCTCTGGTCGGTCGACCGGAAAACCTGGCCGGTCAGCTGAGTTTAAAACGTATACAAAACAGAAAGTCACTGTGCACATGATACAGGGTCGGTCGGCCGACCTGGTGTTATATGCACAGTGAACATAGTTTTTGCTATAAAATGTTTTGTGTGCGTGTGTAACTATTTGAGGAATGATTTTAACATTGTTCCAAGACTCAAATAAAATAAAATATCCATACTAATCTCTGGATTGTAAGATTATCTCCTTTGTAGTGCACGGTATGCACTTATTCTCTTTTTGTCGCTTTCATATAGTATTCTCGTCGTATGATCTCTAAAGCTTGTGTCATGAATCAAAACTCACGAGTCAACAATTCTAACAATCCTGGTTCCACTCAAATTTCTTCCTACCCTTCTTGAGGGCATCGAAGAAGGGTATGCATTTATCTGTTGCCTTTGAGATAAACCAACTCAACAAGCTTTGTAGTTGTTTCTTAATAGTCGAGGCTGTTACATTTCTCAAGGAATTAATGTACTTCGGGTTAGCCTCGATGCCCTTCGCATTAAACCAAGAAATTTTGTCGATGCTACCCTGAAAGGACATTTCAATAGATTTAGCTTCATTCCATACTTTTGTAGAACTTCGAACATCTCTGAAAGGTTATCCAAATGGTTTCATGAAACTTGTGACTTCACAAGCATGTCATCCACGTACACCTCCATTGTCCGTCTAATTTGATTCTTGAACATAGAATTTACCAATCCCTGGTATGTAGCTCCGACGTTCTTTAAACCGAAAGGCATTACTCGATAGTAGTGTAATCCCAAATCCATTATAAAGCTAGTGTTTTTGTGTTCCAGAATATGCATCGAAATATATTTATAACCTGAATAAGCATCATAAACGAGAGCAATTCATGCCCTACAGTCCCATCTACCAGTTGGCCAATCCTGGATGGAGGAAAACTGTTCTTCGGACATGCCCTTTTCATATCTGAATAGTCGATGCATGTCCGCCATTTCTCGTTTGATTTCTTGACCAAGACGGGGTTGGGTTCCCATGCAGTGTATAGAGTGTCATAGATAAAGCTGTTTGTCATCAGGTTATCTACTTCTTCCTTTAGTGCAGCGGATCGCTTCGGATCCAGACAATGCCTTTTCTGTTTGACTGGTGTAAACCTTGTATCAATATTCAGTGCATGTTACGCTATCTCCAGCGACATCCCATACATATCTGAATGCATCCAAGTAAACACATCCTAGTTTCTTCAGAGGAAATTAAATAATTCCTTCCTTAAATTAATGCTAACCTAAAATCTAATCTTTAGAACTCATGTAGGATCATCCATATCGATCGAAACATTCATTTTCATCTCAGCCGGTGCTGCTCGCCCTTTCCCTGACTTCATTTTGGGATCCATAGCCTTATCAAACCTACTATGATTCTCGAGCCAAGGTTCGGGTTTTAATTGCTATGCTTGCAAATCTCGAATGCTAAGAGTTCCCTACTTCCTTCCACATTCTTGCCCTTCTCCCGTCACTTTGCTTCTCTCAACTACGTGACATAACATTCCCTTTCTATGCTCTGGTCTCCTCTTACCGATTCGATCCCATTCTCTGTAGGGGACTTCATTATTAGACACTAAGGAACCGGTGCTATTTTAAAATGAGCAAGGGCTAGTCGGCCCGAAAGGGTGTTGTAGGTCAAGTATTCATCCACAGTAACAAATTTCTAAATTTGGACTATCCTACAATCTCCTTCACCCAATTTCATAGGTAGATCGATCGTCCTAATTGGTTGTTTTGCTTCGCCTGTGAACTTTTGAAACTTGGTTTTATAGGCTGTAACCTTGTAACACCCCTAATTTTAAATAACATTATTCTAGAGATTTAATTAGATAAATTAAATAGAATAATGTTGAGGTTAGAGTGATAAAGGAATTGAGATTTGGAAACTAATTAGGATCATCCCTTAACTAATGAAATTATGAGTTGATTTATAAATTAGAAACTTAAGGCAATAAGGCAAGGGTAAAATGGGAATAGTCGTTTACCATAACCCATAAACCCCTTACCTCATTCTCATTCATATTTTCATAAACCTAAAACATAAAAAAAGGAAAAACAAGGCCGGCCATAACCTTAGGCGAAGAGGAGCTCGAAAATCATTTATAGGCAAAAGATTCAAGCTAGGAAGATCAAATAAAGAACAAATCTCAAGTTCCTTATCCAAACAAGGTGAACAATGATCTAAACCATCTTATATAACTCATCTTGAATGTTTTATTTGGGTTTGAGATTTAAACCCGTATGATTGGATGAATGATGTTATGTTTTGATTGATTAAATGGATATATATATATGCTTGTTGACTATTTATATAATTTAATATGAATTTATAATAGGTTTTAGAATGGAAAACTTATCATATGACATCCAAAAGTGTTGCGTTTTTGACATATGGTCAAAAATGTTATTTTAGAAATTGGTTTTAAGTTTCATAATTTTCCGAGTAATTATGGATTTATCATGAATTTCTAAGAGAGAAAGTAGTTGATTTCGGATTTAAATTATTTAAGGCAATTAAATAATGTTTTCGGGTCTAAAATTTATATATGTTAGAAGACGTATTTAATATGAATTATGGTGAATTTAAGGGATTTTCCTTAAGTATATTGCTATTTAAGTTAGAGGACTTAAATATTTTAAATGTTTTACTAAGAAGAAGGGCTTAAGTGTTAAGTTATTTCAAATCCAAATTTGTTTTCGGGAGCAAATTTTGAAAAAGGAAACTGGTAAAGTTTTCTAAACCAATCAGACTAAGACAAATATTGATGGTAGGTGAAAAATATTTTCTTTAATAAGAAAAAATGCAGTTTTTATCCAAATTACCTCTTTGCCACTAAACCCTGCTGGCTTTCGACTTCATTCGCACCCGCCTCTAACCTTTCCACATCCATTCGGAGCCAATATACATGATACCACTAGTGGTATGAAGTTTATTGGACCTATGCGAAAGGTAGCAAAGGCGTCGAAAGTACGCAAGCGTAAAGAAGTTGTATTTCCAATTTCGAAGCTATAAACCTACCTTTGATTTAATATCTTCGAAAGGGTTGTATCTTTTGAACCCCTTTGATACCCTAGCTATCGCATTAAAACCTTTCATCTTACTAAGAGGCCGCTTTTATAACCCTTTGAATCAATGGGTTCAGAGGGTAGGGTTTTGAATCGATACCCTTCCGCAATCATTGAAGCCGCTTTTCTTTTAACTTATACATGCGAAAGAGTGGGTGCCACTCTCATACCTTTCGACATGGTTGAAGCCACTTATTTAAACCGAAGTACACATGCAGAGCATGTTGCCGTCATCATAAGTCTTTCGAAAGGGTATCTTTCGAAAGTGTTCCCTTTTATACTTTGAAGTTCGTTTTTTTCCAATCAATGGTTTCGAAAGTGATACTTTAGTTGGTTTCTAAGTTATGCTTTCATAAATTCTCACTTGAAATCCAATGACTTTCGAAAGGTATGTTTTTGGTGTTTCGAAAGGTATGGTGGATGGTTTCAAAAAGGAATGTCTAAGCTTTTAAGTAATGATACATATGATATAGTCGAGTTTTCGAATTAAAGAACCCTAACTCACTTTTAAAAGTAAACACAAGGCAATATAAAGGAGTTCGAAATGGCATTAAACCTTGAAATTTTAAAGGAACCTTTCCTTGATAAAAATAATGGTTTAAGGGTATTAACCATATTTCATTTGAAATTTTTTGCAAGGAATTAAACCACGGATGTTATGTTATTGTGTTATTTGATCAGTTATCATGTATGCTTATGTCATCATATTCACTTCATTATTAACCCATAACTGCGTTTTGGGATGTTAAGGGCAGAATAATAGGCTAGGTTGACCCAGTAGTGAATATACGATGAATTAACTCATGTGTGAGTAGAATTGCATCTAGGAGGTCAGATAGGCCAGAATATAGGATGCCCATGACTGATAAAAAGATTATTGATTTAGATAAGTTCTTAGTAATCCCACAAAAACTATGTTATGGAAATTGTTATTGGCAAGGGCCAATAGGTCCTTAGTGATCCCATGAAACTATGTCTGGAATAGGTTGTTGATAGAGATCAATAGGTTCATAGTCAGCCCATGAAAACTATGACATGAGATATGTTATTGGAGAATCCAATAGGTTCATAGTGACCCCATGAAAACAATGATTGGATGATGTTATTGGTAGACACTAATAGATTCTTAGTGATCCCATAAAAACTATGAAACCGCATAGATGGTCTGTAAGCTTGGAACAGGTTATTAGTTAGCCCATGAAAATTAATATGTTAATAGTGACTATAGAAACTATAACATGAGACAGATAGTTAGGTGAATGGGGATGGGAAGTCTAGAGCATATTGCATGTTTGCATATCATCATGATATATTTTATTATGTTATGCTTCAAACATTGTGGATGCAAGTGCACAACATATGGTTATTATAAATTGGGTTAAGATACTCGTGAGGGAAAAACCCATTACGCTAAGCGGCGTGGTCTCACTAGATATCCATATGGTTCGAGATGGTAGATTATTATTCACATCGGACTTTTTGTCTGACTCGAAGTTTATGTTTTCCCCTTAAACTCTCGAGCGCTCAATTGATTTTGAGTAGTTTGAGAGTTAATGTTTTCAGGTTTTCTTTTAGATGAATAAGCTTTTGGAGACGTGCAGGAGGCAAGCTAGCTATTAGGAGTTCTTTTTGTTTGATTTCGCTATGTAATTGGATGTAATGGCAAAGTTGTTTAGTGCCTATATTTAGACTATGATCAACCAAGGGGGGACCTTCATATGTCGCTCTTAATATATTTTGTAATAAATTGTAACTAGTGCGAACCCGTGCTTCGCACACGGTTTTCGTTTAAAATTTCAAAAATAAAAGGTAATCTATTTGTAACATGAATCAAAAAGCAATTAGTAGTCAAATGATAATTCACTCGTTGTTACATCTTTATACTTGCCAGATTAATTATTGACTAATATATTTGGCCGCAGTGCAAATTTATAGCGATTAGAAGGTAATTGCTTATAAGGAAATATCAGAGGCACAATAAACTCAATAAGAATGAAGACATCTAAGATCAATAGGGCAACAAATAACATATCTAAAACCATCAACAAGCAGTAAAGAAAATCTAACCTCCCACAATAGAGCCAATACCATAAAAAATTTAAAAATAATGCTAAAAACCAAGCTCAAAATAAAGCTCTCCCGTCTTTAATTTGTTCACTAGTACTCAAAAAAATTGAATTAAAGATGATCGAATAAAATTGAAATGAAAATCAACTCCTCGGTATTGCCTCACATTACCCACATTACAGAAAACAATATACATGCCTATGAATACCTAGTGCTACAATGTAAGCTTCATGTGTGCTAAGAAAACGATGAGCATATTCCTTCTGTTGCAAAAGAAATATTGATTTTGGATAGAATGCGCTTACACATGGATGTATTCGATTGAAATAGTAATAAACACGGTAGGAAAAATATAAAACCATCCATATATTTTTGAGGTAGCCCACAACATTAACAATTTGGATGCTTTGCGAATGTGTGCAAAAACTATACTAAATTACAATTGATCAAAATTACTGAGAATTCATTGTTACGGTAAAATATACATGGATGCACATCCTTTAATTTTCTTTTAAAATTGCCACAGACTTCAATGTATTTTATAATAATGTTATCATAGTTTACTGACAGTATAAGTTGTTGCATCCATGTAACTCTACCTATACATCACTAAAGTCCATGCACTGAAGACAATGACAACCTCGTGTTGCCTTTATGCATCCATGGTAATGGAATCCACCACATTAATGTCTACCTCTTTGTTTTTGTCAATGTTCATGTCGAGCAAAGACAAACTAATTATGAAGGGAGCAATGCTACCTTACTCGTTCAACTTGGCTATTATTTTGACTTGTCTGTCGTTCTCCTATTATCGTGGAGTTAGTTTCAAATCTGTACCCCCTTTAGTTTCAATGAATGCAGTGTTTTAATTTTCATATGAGGTTTCCACATCAGTTGCAATATCTGTTGCAAGTTAGTGTTAAAACGTGGGTACAAATTACCAACTGAAATTTTGTATACTTCAAGTATAATCTGCTGTAGTCAGTGCAAAAAAAGTTCCAATGGCTAGCTGCAATTATATCAAAGAATTGAGGTGGTATTAATTCCAAAAACAATGGTAGACTAAAATGGGAACAAAATCAACTTATGTACATCATTCAACAAATAAAGTTTATCATTCAATCTTTCTTTTTTTGGTTACTTTGTTCCATTAAATATGAGGCCTAGCTACATATATACACATATTTGTGATTTATTGAAAGAAATGAATCTTTTAATCAAAGTAGATTTTCACATATTATTTATATTTTTTAAGCTATAAAAGTGTGTGAGTTGGAGATATGTTAGTCAAAATAAAAAAGTATTGGTAACCACATTTAGTAACTGCTTTACAATTGATATTTTCTTTGCTAATACTCCAAAAATTAAAATACAATGTATGATTAAAGACAGGTTATATTGATAATGAATGAATATTGCTGACATGTTACAGGTGCTTTAAGTACATGAAAATCGAAAGCAATAAATATGCAAATTTAATGAGCATAAGGAGAAAGTCAAGCTTTAACTGATATGACCTAATATTGCAACTAAAAAGTAACATAAAAATTGGTTTACCCGAAAGTAGCCATCTCATCCCTTGACGCGTAGAAGTTCCATTCCAATCATCAATTAGTTGCATCGTTTCATACCAATTTCTTTATTTGATGCATAGATGTTACTTTCCTCATCATTAATTGATTATATGGTTTTGTACCAGTCTCTTCAATTGGCAAGTGAAACAACTAAAAGAAATGAACTGAAAAAAATTGTTAGTATACATGGTTAGATTCCAAGGAAAAGTCTATGATGTCAATAAATAAACAAATAAATCCACATCAATAGTATGGTAGCACAATCTTTCTGAAATGAAACTAAATGTTGGTAATATATTTAATGTAGTTATATGCAGTAATAAATTTGCAATATCCATATATAGAAATTAATAAATCTAAATAGTTGAGAATATCAAAATTAAAGTCATAATAAAACATGACATACCTTATGTATAAATGATGCTTTATTAAGATCAAGTTCTTGGCAGGATATTTTTTAATTCAAATTTATTTTTGTGAACTAAAAATAGCACTACGTAATACTATAAATATGTTTACCAAGAAGACAACTTAAAAAGAAAAAACATTGAGTATCCTAATATATCTTTCATTTAGTTATTTCTATATTAATAAGATCATGAATTGTTTAGGAAACAAATGAATACATAGCCAAGTAAACGAATTGCTTTGTTAATAGAGATAATTATGCATTAAAAGGTATAATTATAGTTACAATTTATTCCTCTACTTTATGCACTAAAAGGTATAATTATAACTAATTTTTTTCTTAAATTTGAATAACTACATGGTTCAAAGAGGTTGTCCATAGTTTTTTTCAAGGTTTTGAGGTTTGCCCGTCGGTTCGTCCATGCAAGGTTATTTGATTTTCAAAACCGTAATGCTCTAAGATCGAAGATTAACCATGGTTGGATCGGGTCTTTAAAACACTTCTTTTAAGTACTTGCTATAAAGAACTTATAGCTGCAAATACCTTTCACTCCTTACGTGATCTAAATTATCATAAGTTGGAAGTAAATGATGTATAACTTTGGTATTCTTATGAAACAAATTTACATTTATAAGACCACTTGCACATTGCTAACAAGAAGGAAAATTCTATAATGAATCCCTCAACTTAAATAAGTTGAGGAGATAGTGAAAATACTTATTCATAACTACAGCAATATGATCTAGGCAATTTTACTTGTAAACAAATTTTCTCAACTAAAATAACAAAGGTGTTATTAATTAGCAGCAATATAATAGTTTGTCCTTGAATCCAAAAAAAAGCCAATAATCGAAAGAACAACAAAATCTAAGCTTCCTAATGGTAAAAACAGGTGATTATATTGACAACTAAATGATGTTAAATGCTAATTTTTTTATTTTCACTCACTAATGGTGTCAATAACTAAACATTATAATTTGAAACAGATAAGAATAGGACTACTAAAAAAGGCAATTAGACAATAATACATGCTGACTGTATTAATCCAAGCAAAAGAGCAAAAGTACTAAATACAGACTAACAGGAAGAAAGTTAAGCATGGACCGAATCAAAGAAGCAACTAAAATAAAGCAAAATAAATAGTAAAATAAGAAACTGAAAGTAATAATAGACATACCGAAATCAGGTTTTCTCGACAAATAGAATCTCAGAAATGGATTGAGTCGAAGGGGAAGTTCCTGAAAACGATTGAACAGAATAGAAACAGAAAAAACAAAGCAAAACAAACAACTGAAATGGCAAAATTAGGGTTATAGCATACCTGTTTAGAGAAGAGAAGCAATTTATCATAAGAATATTAACTCATGCTAATTCATCGCCTATGCCATAGCGTAGTAGAAGAGATGATTCATTTTCTAGATGACCCATGTTTGACGTTAGGATAATTAAGATTGAGGTGTAACAAAACATGCAACTATGCAAATAATTCATTGCAATATTAGAGGAGCAAAAACGGGAGCCAGATATAAATACAAAAAGTTTGAGAAAATTGTTTTCTGCTAATGTATGAAAGTTTGGAATTTCAGAAGATTAGGAAAAGCTGGAAGATGAAATTACAATGCATACAAAGGATGAGAAAGATGCGTTGAAAACATAAAAGAGGGGAAGGAAAAAGTCTGTAGGAGTGGTGAGAGAGAGGAACGTTTCATTGAATTATTAAATATAATTGATTGATACCAAACAGAAGAGTACAAAAGTGAAAACGAAAGGTCAGAACATTTAAAGAGCTTGTAGAGGAATTCAATTTTAATATTATAGTACAGAAAACTGTTCATTTCACAAAATACTCAGGGGATTTGTGCGCCCTTGAAATGCAACTCAGTAATAATATAATAGTATAGATTTCTATAAATGTGGCTTACGTATGGGATTATGTAATGAATCTAAAATGCTATTTGTAATGAAATGAGAAATTTGTTTTAAATTGAGTTTTTTTTATTCATGTGTTTCTGCTATATCAATGTATCTAACATTACCGCATTTGGTCACCGAAAATTAATAACCATGGACGACTGCAGCATCTGTAGCGGTTAATTTTGAGCCTCCAAATGGGGGATGTTACAAACCTCCTTCATGTTAATCTTCATTTAGTCGAATGTTCTCCTGAATAGTATGTTTATAGAACTTCCAGTATCCACTAAGACCATATGTACAGTTGCTGGTCCAATACCTACCGTTATTACTATGAGGTCGAAAGTCGATGCTTCGACTCCATCAACATCTCTATTTCTAAATACAACATCATCGTTATTGGTTTTTGCTGCTTAGTTGGAGCTCCGTCTTCCACGACAAAGCAGTTCACCTACGGTATGTGCTTCAAAAAGCATGCTAGCATTCCATTTCCCTCGAGCTTTTCTCCACTAGATGGGGTCCTCCAGTTATGGTATTGATAATCAATCTTCCATCATTTCGTCTGGGCCCTTCTCCGCTTGGTCTGCGCTAATTCTCTAAGGCAGGCGGCCCTTGGAGTCTCGCGGCTTGACCACCTTCCAATGGCTCTTTAACGTACCATTGGAGCATATTCTTCCTTATCAGTTCTCCAATGAGATCCTTCAAATGACAACACTCGTTCACATTGTGCCCATGTTTCATAGAAACGACAATACTTCTCGAAGAGCCTTTCTTGCTCAGTCGCCTCCATCCTGGGCGGTTTTCATATTGTTCTGTTTATTGAGTAGCAAGGTATATGGTTTTCAGCATATCATTTAAGGGCGGATAGTCTTCCGTTTTCATATTTCTCGGGCGTTTCTTGTTTTCGCTACGCCTACCCCCAGGGCCTTGATTCCTTTTCATCTAGTTACCAGAATTTCCAACATTAATAGCCACGTTTCTAGAGCTTTCTCTGGCTTGTTCAATTGCTACATTGCTCTGGATAACTTCTTTCGATTGTCCGTCAACAGTTTTCCCTGCATTTAGACTCGCCTTTTCCAATCGCATAAACTGATTAGTCTTCCAGCGAAACTCCTTCATGGTTGTTGGTTATTTCATCTTCAACCACTTGCCAAAATCTATGTCCGGATGTTTATGTCAAACCAGTGCCGTAAATACCAGATCCTTCTTTGGATAACTTCCTTCTGTAACAGCAACATTAAACAGATTCAAGGACCCTTTCAGTGACTCCTTAGGTCTTGAAATAGACTTAACAAGGACATCACGTCCTTAGGCCAAGCAGCATGTAGCCGTAACTGCTCCAAGAATTTCCTAGCCAACTCATCAAAAGTCAATATGGATCTCGACATAAGCCTAGTGAACCACATTGACGCAACTCTTTCCAAGAAGATAGGAAAACATCTACACCGAATAGCATATGCCACCCTGGCACCAACCATGTGTGATTCATGCTTGAGTAAATGTTGCCTAGGATCAGTAGTCCCATTATACGATGGCATCATCGACATTGTAAACTTTATGAGATACTCTTCTCTCAGAATATTCTCAGTAAATGGAATTCTACTTGGCGCAGAACCCCAATCCTCATTCTTTCTATCTTGCTTTCCTCGACAATCGCTTAACCATATCCGCTATATACTCCTCGCTGGCACGATATTCCGAAGGACGGCTATCAGAGGCTATGCTGAATGTTTGATACTGCAAACGATCTTGGTTTGCTCGTTGACGTTTAGGTTCTCTAGTCTTTGCGAGAACCACTCCCTTGTCTTCCGTTGATGACAGCTGTTTGAACTCCAGCTCCATTAACTCCAACATCTAGCTCGTAATCATCACCGTCATGCTGGAGGTCATCCTCTGAGTCAGATAAGTTTACAGCGTCAGCTCCCTGCTCTCTTTGTCCTTCAACATTCCTTTCGGTACCAACCTGATTGTTGTCGACACCGAGTGGTCTCCTTTTGAGGGGAGCGCTTCGGCTTCTTCCAACAACCCCCTTTGGTGCTCAAGCAACTACTTCCTTCTGTTTTTGTCTCTCATTTTGCCTATTCTAACCAGAGATGAATGAATGCTCTTCTTCAGATCCTGGAGGAGAAACTTCCCTTCTAGTCCTCATGGACCTCTGTGGTTGCTAGGTTAGTAATGCTATGCTGACATCCATCTTCTCCATTAGAGCCTTTTGGTTGTCTACCAATTTCTGATTTAGTTCCTACATCATCTTGTCCAACTCACCCCTAGTAACCATCTCCTGTTGAGCAGATGATCCTGGTGCTACCCCTTGGTTATTAACTTCCAATTGGTGAGCATTTTCTTCACCACCACCAGTTACTACTCCTGACGATCTTCTGGATCTTCTAGGCATCATTGAATCCTATCAGCAAGTTTCCAAATTTATTAAAGAAAATCTTCTGGATATAACCATTGGATCTCTTAAAATACAAAATAGCATGCTAGATCTAAGTCTGAGAATCGTTTTTCAATGAAAACACCAAAATATTGACGCTAAAAATGACACAACATCCAAAAACCTATAGAAAAGTAGAGACTAGCAAAAATTATATGAAAAGCAAAGAGAACACCAGAATTTTATGGTGGTTCAGCAATCTCTAACGTACATCTACTGTAATTTATTGATTATTTGATTGAGAGTCATTGTGCAAGGGATTGACAAGTCTTAAAGCCTATAATAACCAATAGTATCCGCCTTAGTAACTATAGAGTGGAGGGATGGGAGATGAAGAAAACAAAAGTCATTTTCCAATAGCCATGGGGTCTGTATTTATAGGAAATTCGCCTAGCAGAGCTGGGGGCCCACGAGATACGAAGTCTAGATCCAAGCCCTAGTGTTCAGAAGTGAGCTTCGGGGCCCACATTCGAATAACAACTAGTCGGTACCAAGGTTCCTCTCGGTACCGATAGGTTTTTGTAAGTGAGATTTCCCCCTCTTCCTTCCATTTTGCTTCCTATCTTTGATCCGTCGTGTTCCAAACACTATTCCTTGAAGATTGAGTCGTTTCCGATAATTCTCGATATTGCTTTGTTCATCTTTGCTTTCTTCTCAAGAATCCTTAGAGTTGTCCGTCCATTCTTCAAGAAGAGCACTCCATGAAGATCACTTGAGCTATAGCTTTGTGTACAAGTGGTTTTAAGAGTCCAGAGTGCAGTACTATGTACGAAGCCTTACCTCTTGCTACCAAGTGGTCCACTTCGGTCCTTTGGCTATGAAACTTTTAAAGTATGGTCATTTTGCCCTTCTAAGCATGTTCCCAAGTTCGTAAATCGTTTCATTTTCGCCTTGAAGTTTTAATTCCAGCGAAAATTTGCTTGGTCAAAAAGCTGGATAATATCGGTAAGGGCATGATTAATCATGTTGGCACTGAGTTGTTTTGTGACTCTGGAACTACAGATCAAGTTTCCTTGTATTTTGAAGAGAAAGACGAAGCCTTGAATATGACACATTATGTTGGTACCGACATGATTTGGAGTGGCAATTTTGTCAACAAAGAATAGAAGTTTGGAGACTTGAATAAATGAGAAGAGTCGAAGATGCAAGTTCAACAAACGTGTTGGCACCAACATGATCATATCGGTATCGACCCGATCATGTCGGTACCGACTTGTTATGGATTCCGAGTTACTCGTTTTTCATGCCTGAAAGCTTAGATCTGAGATTTTATTGGTTCTTCCGCGAGCTAACTACTTTGAAGGACGAATTTGACTATAATATTCATCACTTGGCAACGAAATAATGTTTTTGAAATTTTAATCTATATCTTGATTTTTTTACATAATGTGCTGCTGAACTCGAATTTTAACAGATTTCTAGGTTTGAAAATGAGGATTCGGTTGTACTTTGGGCAAACGCATTGAAATAAAATTAATATTGATATGGGACATAGACAATCTAATTAAGGTCAAACAGTTTAAAAATTTCATCTTTCTAATTTTATTGAATTCATCTCGTTTTTATCTGATTTGGGATATCCTATCAATTTTCGGCTTAAACATATGCATAATATTAGTATTAAATATAAGATCTTATTTATACGAGTAGAAAACATATGGATATCAGCACATACAAGATAAAGTGAGACGAGTGAGCAAGCAAACACTAAAATAACAATCAAATAGTCCAACCAATATCATCAAAAATATACCAACATCACACTAATACAAATCCTGTTCAACAAACAACACATCCTAGGAATTAAAAAAAGGCCTAAATGTAACATACATGATAATAACATGCTATCCTAAGCTAAGGACGGCGCTTCCATCCATCACTATCAAGCCTATTGTTCCTGAACGCACAGCAGCCAATCGAGTATACCACGATAAGCGATATCAACACAATCAAATTCACAATCGCCACCTTTTTCCAGTCATGTTTAATATTTGCAAGCACGCCTGCTTTGCACGAATTGCAATCAAAGCAAAGCTGTGTCTGGTCACTTTTCCATTTGTTGCAATCTCCATTAGTCGAATTGTTAGTGAAATCTGCAGGTTTGTCCCATATCGTGTTGCTTCGGTACGTGAAGTTGCATGCAGTTGGCGGCTTGCAGCATCCAGACTATTCATATTATTCAACACAAAACACTTAAGTTATATTTGTTCAGATATGGTTAATTACAACAAGCAATTTCCTTTATTAGCCCAACAAATATAAAGCATGAAGTATTCCACAAATGTATTAGTAAAGCGATAAATAGTAGAAGCTTTTGTAAGGATAAAATTTGGTGATGTAAACAGCAAGTAATGGTAACGTTTTGCTTTGGTAAACCAAATAATCATTTCAAATGCCTTTTTTTTTTAAACATTTGTGTCTAAAATTTTGATATCAGGAGAAACTGTGTGCATGTTTATTCACAAATCACATATGCGTGTTTACAATCTTTGTCATGATTCCATTCTAAGAACTTAAAAAACATAATTATGATGGAGCAACCCTTTGTGTTATTCCTCAAAAAATGACTGTATTGTCTTGAGTTTGGACGTTCAATTCAATAGGATACAAGAACAAATTCAATGACAGACCCATTCTTCTCAACGATAGACATAAAACTAGATAAAAAAAAGTTTCGGTAAGTGAACAGTAGTTGATTAAGAAGTTTTGATTACCTGAACAGGGGAGAGATTCTCATTGATAAAATCACTCAAAGTTTGGTTCTTTTGCTGCAAACTCCTGCAAACTTTGCTATCTTGCAAACAGCTCTTAATTTTTTCCCAATTCTTCTCGTTGTTCACCCTCTTCCTCAGCCAATTCGAATAATCCCCCAATTTATATTCTTTATATCCTCTTCCAGAAACAACCTCTCCCGCCCCTTTATTTGTGATCGCAAAGGCAAATATGGTGAAGCAGAATAAGAGGACAATCAGCAGGAACATGCAAAGTAAGTAAACCCATAAAAGCCATGTAATTTTGCAGCATGATCCTAGAAGCCCTGCAAGTGAAATCAGCAGTAAAAACACACCGAGAACGATCAAGGGTTTTTCCAGAAATTTCTCACAGACTGAGGATGAAGATTTGGAAGAGAGCCAAATTCCGCCACCGAGAATTGGAATCGAGAGGACGAGGGAGAGGATGTTTAGTGTTGCTATTAGAGAATTGCTTAATTTCACCATTTTTAATGGATTAGATTAAAGAAATGTCGATTTTGGTAGAGACTGAAACGGTTTAAGAATGTGTTTTGAAATTTGAAGCAACGGTTATATAAGCCCACTACCGCTGACGGTTACGTCTTTGTGAATGCCATTTAAAAGGGTGGATGACAGAGAGGGTGAAAATTTGGGTGCATGTGTAAGAGAAATATTAAGAGACGGTTGGTTTTGAGGAGAAACTGTCGCCTAGAAATGCATGCGGTTGGCGAAATTTGGTCAACCCTCAGACGACAATAGCTAGCTCACGATTTTGTGATTTTCGTCACTGGTTTGACACATATAAGATTTTGGCTTTCGCATCCTTAACAACAACGGGAAGACAGAGTCTTTACGCACTTTCGGTAACACATTAACAATTCAGAAAAATCGACCGAAGAAAAAACATAGCATTGTTTTAGGAATGAAGAACGTGACAATTATTTTTACGTGTTGAAAACGCGAGTTTTATTCTTTCGTCTAGGAAATTCTTTATAAAAAAAATTAGATTGTTCTCAAATCTCTTTCTCAAATCACTAGAACAGACGACGTGAGATCACAAAAATAGGTGGCGACGACACAAACGCAGACGAAGACGAAGCTTGTTCATGCAAAGGCGATGGACTATATGTTCTGGCGACTACTTTGAAGGCCTGCGGTGACTTCAACGATGACTTCACGGCTGAGTTCAGATGAACAGCGATGGAGTGAAGTTTAGGTTGCTGGTGGTGCCGAAGGTAACGACGACGATTAAGTGTGTTGAAATGAAATAAAAAAAATGCTATATGAACTTATCATTATAATTCTATAGGTGTAATGCATAATTGAACGTTATACTCTGTATTGTTGTTGTTACAGTTTATGCATTTGTAATAGCATGATTGAATGTTCCTAAATTTCAAGGAGCTGGAGTAAGTTTTGTTTTAAGAATCTACACAAGATGTGATTTTGATTGGATAAAATTACTCACATGTTTCACACGATGATAAAATATGCATAAAACATAGTGCACCAGTTGCTTGTTTACTTGTTTATTGAGTTTCTTTATCTTGAATATTACAGATATCATAAATAAAATGTTAGTGTACTTCATAAATAAAACGCTATATTAAACTATTATTTTGAATATTCTAAATATGCTAGTGGACTTTGTAATTAAATTGCTATACTAAACTATTTTTTCCATCATAAACATGATAGCGGACTTCATAATTAAAATGTTACATTAAACTATAGTTTTGCACATTATAAACATGCTAATGGACTTAGTAGTTAAAATGCTATATTAAAATATTATTTTGAATATTTTAAACATGATAGTGAACTCCATAACTAAAATGCTACATTAAACTATTTTAACTATCATTTGCCACATTCAATACGTTCTATGCACTTTAAAAACAGAAATGATATTTTTACTTATCATTCGGCACATCCAATACATTGTAATGCACTTTAAAAATATAAAACATATTTTTAACTATCATTCAGAACATTCCATTCAATTTGATACATTATAACGCACTAATTTTTTTGAGAAAAATGAGTGATCCTCACAAGAATGAGAGCACTCATCTAATTTTATTCTACACAATATAGGAGCTACCAACAAGCCTGACAGATAGCTGAAACCCCTATGTACAAATAAGACAAAGTATGAGAAAAAACCCACCCAATAACCTATATAACTAATGTCCAAAATAAAGTACAAAAAATACAATCAAAAACAAAAATTCAAATCTTCTATTTGAGCAGTAACTCACTAATCCAATACCAACCCCTGTAGCTGTTAAGAGAAACTTAACAAAGACCGTGAACATGATACATATATATAAATATACATAAGAATACAAGTATATATATTAATCTTATATATATGCAAAGTAGACTACAATACCTAGTAAGAAAGAAGCTATATCTAATGTGCATGAATGTTTAAATACTAATACCTGTCGATTAAAGAATACTGTAAAAACAGACTCACAAAAAAACCATTAAAAATACAAAAATATATATGATCTATGCGTGCCTATACAAATTATAATAAACAAGTAGACAACTACCACAAACAAGTATGAATCGCACGCCATTATTCCCTAACTCATTTTGAGTTTGAACAGTCACAGCAAACCTCCTACAACAATAGCATTATATAATCCAATATTATAAACTAAAGACATGCACACCATAAATGAATCAAGACAGAATAAAACAACCAGCGAAGATGATAGGTTATATTAATAGCATACAAAGAAAACAAAGAATAGTTGATTAACATCTCCATCATAGAACCCAGTAAGCATGTCACATGAACTACAGAATAATGTTATATTAAACTTTGATTGCTAAAAAGATAATAGCAGATAGCTCTATGCACACTGTCTGCTGTTCTATAATTTGATAATAGCTAAAAAACTAAAAAAATCACTACTCCATAGACCGTGCTCAAGAATATCACTAACCATAACCATACTTCCAAAAAATATCTTACTCCCAAAAACCCTGTATGAAATAGATAAAGACCTGCAACCAAAAATACTCAAAAAACAATATAGTGCAAAACAAATATAAATTCCAAGAAATTTCAACCACAGGTTACTTTAATCCAGTTTAAGCAAGCCTCGGGATAATTTCTGCAAAGCTAACCTGTAAAATATATCTAAACTCTTCGAAAGAAAAACAATTTATCTTAAAAACTCCAATTTCCACATATTTGATCCCTGAAATATGAAGCAAATCATTAAAAACATAGCTGCTAAAAATAATGTTAGAGCAGTGTAATAACAATAATTAGATTTAGCAAACTGTTAAAATTTGCCAGAAAATAAAAAACAGCCATAAAAACCTAAATATTGAAAAGAGCTTTTAACATACTAATGAAAGTTAATTAAAAGTCAATAAAATCAATCTCTTATAAAGGTTGATCTAATATCATAAACATAACAACTAACCATAAGTTAAATAATTATACAACATAAAATGTGCTAGATCATTTAAAATAAACATGAACCTCAAAACAATAAAAAACATGATAGTGCCAAAATGAATAAAAAATTTTACTATGTAATAAGATGTTAAGGAAAGTTATAAATATTACCTCACTAACCTTTTTAAAAAACCAAAAATTCCAAACTTAAAGATTGGAATGAAAATATAAATACTATATTACAATTACCAAGAAGTCTAAAAGCAACAAAATATAATATTACGACATAGATGGAAATTTCCCTCTCAAGTTGTTAAAAGGAACACCTCCATCAAACTTTTAGAAATAATATCATATATTTATATACCATATGCTAAAAACAAAAAGTATGATGCTAAAAGATAAAATATACATGTATTGGAGAATATAATAAACATGACAAAACAAATAAAATGTAGAGAAAAAATTATACAAAATTAATATTCTAATAAAGACAAAGTATTAAAAGTATTCCTAGAATGAATATCTAAATAATCTAAATTTAGACTTATATTATTATTACTATTAGAAAAAATTGATTTCCTAAAAGAATCTATAAGAGATTTTGTTTTTCTAAGAAACACCTTAAAAATTTAATTTTTTATTTGAATTATAACTAGAATTTGAAATCCAATTTAAACTAAATATAGAAATAGCATACATTAAGTGATCCAAGCTTAAATTAGTATTATTAAAAATACGTTGATTTCTATCAAACCAAATATACCAACAAATAATAGTGAAAATGGTATCTAGTAAAAATCTATTCAAACCCTTATAAAGAAATCTAATATTATTCCAATATAACTCACTAGATATATAAGTAAGATTTATATTAAAATTGAATAAATTTAAAGTTTTTACAAGAATATATACAGTGTTATTACATTTAAAATATAAATGCAATATATCCTCCTTTTTATTATTACAAAAATAACAATTTTTATCAATAAATATATTTTCTTTTTTAACAGTTCAATAATATTCAACTTCTTATGTAAAATTAACCATATATGCACCTTGGCTTTAGGTGGAGCATTAGTTTTTCAAATGTATTTAAATATTTTCATTTTAACTCCTGAAAAATTAATAAACTTGTAAAAAGAATTAGATGTGTATTTCTTACTACTATCCCAACACCAAGTTATAATATCTTTATCATTATCAATATTATATAATTCTAATTTAGCGCCAAATAGTGCAAATTGAATAAAAGTATTACCCGTTAATGCACGATTAAAATTAAATTCCCAATGAAAAATTAAATCCGGTCTATAAATATCAGAAGTTAGAACATATTTAAAATTACAAATATCATATAATTCATCAAATTCCACTTTAAGAGGAATATTCGATAACGAACAATCATGCCAAAATGAGGTATTATTACCAGAATGCACAATATTATTAATTTCTAGTTTATATATGTTAAGGTTTAAAATTACCGATTTCCAAAAATGAGATATATTATTTGTGTTACTTGTACATAAATGAGACAAATTAAAGGTACCTCCATACCATTGGTTCGATATTAGTTCTTTCCATAAAAAAGTTTCATTATTATCACTAAATTTCCAAATCCATTTTCCTAAAAGTGAAATATTTAAGTTATGCAAATTTATAATCCCTAGACCTCCTTCATTTTTTAGATTTACAAACCATTTCCCATTTTACAAGACATTTAGTGTTACTATTTGAGTTATCACCACTCCATAAAAAGTCCCTTCTCAATTTACCAATTTTATCTATTATCCAATTAGGAAAACGATAAAATGACATCCAATAAATGGGTAATGCAGATAAAACCGAATTAATAAGAACAATTTTACCCACTCTCGATAAAAATTTACCATTCCAATTGGATAATCTTTTATTAATTTTAACAATAATGGTATTCCAATCATCATGTTTAAGTTTTTGCGGTCTAATTAAGAAACCTAAATATTCAATAAGAAATTTCATAGTATTACAATTTAAAGTGAGTGCGATTTGATTTTCAAAATTACCTATATCATTTAAAACTAAAACTGAACTTTTGTCAAAATTAATCTTTAAACCCGAAAGAAGTTCAAAACTATATAAAATAAATTTAAGTGCAATAATATGATTAGATAAATGAGACGTGAAAATCATGGTATCATCTGCAAATTGTAAAACAGAAAGACCATTGCTAGTAATCTCATTACCAATACAATCTAATATTTTATTATTGGTAGCTAATTTAATGATTCTAGAAAAAACATCAGCAGCTAGGTTAAATAATAATGGCGAAAGAGGATCCCCTTGCCTGAGTCCACGCCTACATTGAATTTTATCTCCTAGTATTCCATTAACCATAATACTAGAGTTACCCGTGTAAAGCAATGACATAATCCAATTAATCCATCTAGTACTAAATCCCCTAGCTATTAAGACCTCTTTAAGAAAAACCCAATCAATAGAATCAAACGCTTTAGCAAAATCTAGTTTTAAAAGAGTAATAGTGATATTATTCTTACAACAGTAATTAATATATTCTTGGACTACTGCTATACCATCCGTGATACTCCTACCTTTTATGAAGGCAGTTTGAGTGCTGTCAATTAATGCATTCATTTTAATATTTAATCTGTTAGCTAGAACCTTAGATATAATTTTAAAAGAACAATTTAATAAAGAAATTGGTCGAAAATCTTTTAATTGATTGGCTCCTAATTTTTTATGTAATAAGATTACATTTACGTAATTAAATCTCCCTAACTGTAAGGAACCTTCATAAAATTCATTAAACATTTTAGTTAAATCATCTTTAAGCACATTCCAAAAATTTTCGTAAAATAAAATAGGAAAACCGTCCGGTCCAGGTGCTTTATCATTAGGCATATTGTAACGACCCGGATTTTTCGTCGTTTGATTTGGAATATTTAAATGGTTTTAAATATTAAAATTAAATTTTAGATTGATTTTTGAATATTAAAATTTGGGTTTTTATTTATAAAATAAATTCAGAATTTAAATATAGCGATTTATTGGATAATTTAATTATTGAATTTAATAATTGAATATTAGTTAAATTATTGTATCTTGAGTTTTAAGCTCGATAAAAAAATAAAATTTAAAGGCTTATAAAATTTATATTAATAATGAAGATAATAAAAGCTTTAAAATTGAATTTAAAAGTGATCTGTTCAATTTTAAAAATAGCTTGTTTAAATTTACATTTAAAAATAGCATTCTAGGGCACAGTCTCAGAATTCGACGAAACCAATTCCATTGGATCCGTAATAGTATATATTATCGGATTTTAAATTTCGTAGTGTGTGGTGTTATCATTTGGCTGTACGGTATTTAAACCCGTTGAAATTAATATTGAAATTTAATATAATAATTGAGTCCAAAAAGCTATCTTCTCCATACGATCGAATTAGGACTCGAAACCTTTTCCATTGCGTTCGAAATAGTATAACATTATGAACGCCTAGCGGCACGCCTCGATAGGAGTTCGAGATTTTGAGTTGCGTAAATCGAGATATTTTGAAATTTAAATAAATATTTTGTCTAGTCAAATAATTTCCATCAGTTCTTTTCTCCCACCTTCAGGTCACTGTACACACACCTCTACACGCAAAACATCTCTTCACGTCCCCTCTCCTTTAAAACTTCACGCGACCTTCTCTTCTTTCCGTTCAAAATCAACATCACGGTATCTCTCTTCTTCTTCTTCTTTAAAAGGCAAGGCCGATCAAAGTTTTAAAAGAAAAATCACATTTCAGGATGGAGGGAAGGCACATTCGACTTTGGGTTTTGGCACGTCTCTGGTGATCGCGTTCCGATATAGGGAGAGGAAAATCTATAGTGTCGCGATCTATGTTTGAGGCTGGGAAGGTTGCAGTGGTGATGGAAGTGGGGCTCATTCATAGGGGAGTGGGTCAGCGGTAGTGGCATGAAGTATGGTGGCTGTGGTATCGTGGGCAGGTGCCGGTTTTCAATCGAGAAGGAGGCTGTGTGGGGGGGGGGGGTTCGAGTTGTGTCTAGAATGCTTATGATCTGTGGATAGCAGCAATTAGGGTTTTATTCATGTGAGGTAATTAGTTTAATTACTGAAATTAAAATTAGTTAATTATAGGAATGAAAATCGAATTTTTATAAATGCTATACTAAAATTTTTACGAGGCTAAAATCGGGAAAGAACAAGTCGAGATTGGATCGGATTGCGAAATTAAAAATCAAGGTGAGAATTTCTCACTCATTTGGATTACCATATTTAAATATAAATGTTTAAATTTAATTATTGGATGTTTGATTGGACTGATAAATTTATAATTACCTATTGGATGACTATATATATATAGTAGTATATATATTAGTAATTAGAGTGATATTCATGCATATTATAGCGGATGAGACCCTATGCGCCCCGTATAATAGCGGATGACCCTATATACCGCGATATCCCCCTCGAAGTGGGATTGGTATTTTTATTGTTGTCTAACATTTGTGGATGCAGGAAACAGGTTGGAGGGATCCAACTGGATTCCTCAAATATATTTAGTGTTTTCATATATGTAAAAATATATCATGTGATTGAATAATCTACTGGATTATTGTGTGCTGTAAACTTTTAAATGTTATAATAACATGGGATTTAACTTTGGTATATTAAATACCATAAATATTATTTTTGAATTTTTAAGGAATTAAAAGGAGATTTTTAATGTAAAAACAAAATATGTATATCGAAATTTGGATTATTTAAAAGTGATTGATTGAATAAGCAATAATTGGATTTGATCGTATTAGATAATGCGGAAAAATATTTAAAATAGAGATTTTAAAATAAATTATATAAGGGATTTTTAAGACTGGATTTTTAAGACTGGATTTTAAAATGATATTCGAGGAAATATATAAAGAAGTTGAAATCGATATTAAAAATAGATTGGAAAAAATAAATGGAATTTATAAGGAATTGAATTTATAAAATGGAATTTTTATAAATGAGATTATTTTTAGTGAAAACTCAAAGGAGTTATAAAAATTTATAAACAAAGTTTGTGGATAAAGGAAAGTGATACCGGATGATAAATTTGGAATATAAATTTACGGAAAGAATTTATATTTGAATATGAAAATAGGGTGAGAAAAAGATAGTGGATACTATTTTTGGAGTGAAGATGGTTAAGGAGACCGGAATGGAAGTGATGTGGTGGAAATAGAGAGGGGTTATAAATTGAAAATTTGGTTATTCAGATTTAAAAATATTTTTTTATCAATAAGTTAATTTTTAATTTTAAAAAGGAAAATTTTAATTGTTAAACTAGGTAATTTAAAGTTAGCTAGTATTAAATACTTCAGAAGTTAATTTTTCAAATACTTAATATTTATTTAATAAATCCTAAATTTTTAAACCTGCTTTGGAAAGTGATGTTATAAAAAGTGTTTCAATATTTTAAATAATTATTTGAATATGTCTTAAAAATAAATTTTTATTATTTTTCTTTTAAATACTTATTTATATATATAGAGAGTTTTTTAATGTTTTAAATTTATTTATAAACCTTCTCGGAAGCCTGGAAATGGGTTATTCAGTATATGGGATTTATAAGAAATCCTTAAAATGGAATTGGGAAGAAAAGTAGGGAAATTTATGAAGTAGTTAAATAAAAGTGAACTTCGAAAAAATGAAATAGAGTTCAATAAGAAGTACAAAGGGAAATTGAAACTATAAGCAAGTATAATTGGCTTTGGAAATATTAAAGGGAATTAATTAAGGAATTCCGGGATTTATAGGATTCATTATAAACTAGTCAAGGAATTCACAAATAGAATTGTAGATGATTTCGAGAGATAAGAAGTAAGGAAATAGATGGAATACTTCCTAAGTGTGAATATAAATGAAGTGGGGAAAATATTCTAAGTATTGGAATGGGTGGAAATATCCCGTTAGGAATATGAGAATTTGAAAACTGTTTTCAAATGTTGAAGTACTGAACGTATATCTTTGTAAAGATATTCTGAAATGAGTAATTTGGAAGAAATTACAGATAATGGCTTAGGGATTGTTTATGGATGTTATATTGATAAATAAATAACCGACTATCAATTTTGGGCAATTTCGTTAATCATTTCGAAGAGACCGGGATCAGATTTAATTATCCGAAAAACCACTTCGATCCGGTTTAAACATTACGAATGAATACTGTGAAGATGTTGAAGATGATGATTCAGGTTGTCCAGACCCAGGACAACTTGTATGGATGAATGCTATCAGAACATCGTCATTGGAGGACGATGAGCATTCTAAGTGAAATTATTCTTGAAAGGTAATCGTAGCCTCTAGCCTCATCAACCGGAATGGCTAAAAACCAGGGGGTATGCAGCAAGGCTATGTGGGTCATACCCAGTTAGGGTATGTTATCACTTTTCTAGATAACCTCAGATAAATTATATTATGTGGATACGGTGCATGCGAAAGAGCTCTCGGTAAGGATGGGAACACCCTGGGTGATAACATATTCGGTTTTATCCAGGTTAGGGATAGGGCCGGTCTTGTGTTGTAGGGGATCCCGGCGAGGTCCTCCGTACATGCTTCTAGAAGTGTACCGTGATAGGTGGTACCCCAGTCCCTAGTCATTGTATGGAATCCAATCTCCAATTAGCGCCGTATGGTTTTGATTGTGCCCAACTATGTTGAAACGTGAGATGCAAGCATTTCAGCTATTTTCTATTTACTTGGTTTAGGCACTATTATAATATCAGATGGATTTGATAAAAGCGTTTTGGTTATCGTAAGGCAAAAGCCCGTCGTGTTTATGTGTGACACGGTCTTACGAGATACCTTTGTTTTTCAAAGGATTTTGATAAAAGTTAATAATTCAAATTGAGTGTGTTTTCTCACGCTGGTTTTCCAGACTGACTCGGGTGTTATTTTATTATAATACTCGGGTCAGACCGAGTATTACAGATTCAGGATAGGATGCTATGGAGCACAGGAGACGAGCTGGATGATAGAGGCGTATTTCCGTACTTGATGTATATCTTCCGCTGTATGAGGAAAAGTTATATAACTGTCCAGATTTGATGTAGTGATTGTTGTACTCTGATGATTGTAAGTACTAAACAGTTACAGATTCTTTTGTATAAAAATCTATTATTATATATTATATTTTGTTCCGCTGCGATTGTGAGATTCTGTGTTGTTTTGTTCTATTTTCTTCTACACCCCAAATGAACTAGTATTTCCGGTACTCGGCTGCTCGGCATTTTATACAGTGGACGTATAAATGTCGATTTTCGAGGGTCGAAGCCTACCGGTCCGTTACACATATCTTTTATAGCCTTAATAATTTCCTCCTCCTTAAAAGGATCATCTAAGCCTACCAAATTTACCCTAGAGTCACTTTGTAAAGCATATCCCAATCAGCTTTAATCCTATGTCTATTTTTTGTACTAAAAATATCTCTATAATAATTAGTAAATTCCTTATTAAATTCTACTTGATCAAAAATTTCTACATCATTAATAAGAATAGAATTAATGGAATTACTACGCTTTCTACCATTAGCTGTTTTATGAAAAAAATTAGTATTCATATCTCCTTCATCCATCCATTGAATTTTAGAACTTTGCTTCCACATTATTTCTTCTTGAATAATAATTTTATTTAATTCTTATTTTAAATTATAAAGACCATTTCTTTCTGAAATATTTAAATTTCTTATTTCTTCAATTTTATTTAGTTTTAGAATATCATTCATTTGTTTATCCTTTTTTATTCTAAGGCTACCAAAAACTTCTTTATTCCATTTTTTGAGAAATAATCTTAAATCTCTAAGTTTTCTAACCCAAACTTTAGCAATATTACTTGGAAATTTGAAATTGTAATTATTCATAGAAAGCCATTTATTTACCACTAAATCCTTAAAGTTATTTTCCAATAACCACATTTTTTCAAATCTAAAAATTTTATTTCCAAAATTCACATTGGAATAGAATAAGACAATTGGACAATGGTCCGAAAAAATATATAGGAGCCCTACAAACTTACAAGAAGGAAATTTGTCCTCAATTTCATCGCTAATAAAAAACCTGTCTAACAAAGCCATAAAAAGAATTTCTCTATTATTTGACCAAGTAAATTGTCTTATATTTGATTTTATTTCTATTAAATTACAATTAATAATAAAACTATCAAATTCTTCCATAGCCTCTAAGTCACCTTACCTAGGGGATCTCTCACCTAAAAATCTAGTTACATTGAAATCTCCTCCTAAAATCCATGGACTAGGAGCCAATGTTCTAAAATCTAAACACTCCGACCATAGTACACTACGACCTAATTTTGAATTAGGTCCATACACATTAGTAATATTAAGGATAAAGTCATTAAGGTCAGAAAATTTTAAATGCATCGAATGTTCTTTAATAATATATTGTATAAGTCTAACACAATTATCTTTCCAAGCTATCAAAAGACCTCCTGCACTACCCTTAGCAGGAAGATAGCCCAATGATCAAAAAAATGACCCCCTAGGCTTTTAAAAATACGATAGTCAGGAATCTCTATTTTAGTTTCTTGAAGTAAAACTATATCGATATTATTATCTTTGAACACAGATTTAATTTTTCTACACTTTCCTAAATCATGTAATCCTATAATATTCCAACTAATCAATTTCATTTATCTAGCGATCTATCCCGTTCTAATTCTTTATTTTTGATATATTCAATATATATTTGACTATCATAAAAAATTAAACCTGAATTTTTAGCTAGAAAATGCATTTCATTAGTAGTCAAATTATTCAATGCACATGCACAATAAGTACTACCCATAGGAAAATTCATACCTGAGCTAGAGCTATCTATTGCTCTAGAATCCACTTTAACAAGATGCGCACTTCTTCTAATTGTTTTTAGCTCGAGCAAACAAGAATAAGAAACTGTATTGCATGTAGTGATAGTCCTTTTCCCCTTTCTATTTTTCCTGATTCTATCACTAGGCTGAGTAAAAGAACAACCGGAACCAAGATTCGAAATTGCAGCTAACTCTACATTCTTCAAATTTATGCCACCACTGTTATTTGAACAAGCTGAAACTGAATCTCTAACCCCAGAAAGAATATTATCAATCCACTTTTTCAAATCAGTAAACGGGATAATTTGATTATTATTTGTTTCCTCCAAGTCAACATCACCGCCAGCCTCAACAACAAAATCCTCATCCATGCAGCTAACTTCTACTTCATCCACTGCTTTGAAATTTGTGATATCCATGTTTACATTATCACTATAACATCCAATATCACAGTGCTCCTTAATCCCATCCAGAAACTGAATATCAACAGAGAAACCATCACCTTGAGCTTTAAGCACAAAATCAAGTTCATTCACGGTTTAAAAATACAAATGATAGATTAGTTGCATATGTACCCGGTTAGGATTGGCATCCAGTTAGCTTTTGCATCCATATGTATGCTCAGATAAACAATATATCTTGGGTACAGATTGGTTTATATGTACCCGATTAGGCTTGGCATCTGTTGTGAATAATTCTGAACTTCATGGTTATTAGTTATATGTTGCTTGGTTTGTACTGCTGTTCATGGTTGAAATCTAAACCTAGCTCTAGCTGAAGATTAGTGTGTATTCAAGTCCAAGTGCACCAAGCCCGAAGCCCAAAACTTTAGTCCAGTTTATACTTGCCTAATATGTGTACATGCTTTATATATATCAGAGTATCTCTTTCCCTGTTTCTATGCAGAAAAGAAGAAAGAAACAATGGCTTCTGAAACTCATATTTTGAATTCTAATTTCTCTTGAATAATTGAATCTCATGTTTTCTGAATATTATTACATGGTATCAGAGCATAGCACATCGATCTAGGGTTTCAATTCAAATCAAGATTCAGATCTATCCTCTCTGCAAGAAACAATGGCTGAAAGCAAAAGTTCATCGATGATGGATGTGATGCCGATGATGCCTAAAATAACAGATCGAAAATTAACAGGCACAAATTATCTAGAGTGGAGTAAAACGATTCGATTGTATCTCAGAAGCATAGATAAGGATGATCACTTAGTCAAAGATCCACCAACATCAATAGGACAAGAAGATCAGATCTGGTTGAGAGAAGATGCACGATTATTCTTGCAAATACGAAATTCAATTGATAATGAGGTTATCAATCTGATCAACCACTGTGAATTCGTGAAAGAATTGATGGAATATCTCGAGTTCTTATATTCTGGAAAGGGCAATCTAACCAGGATGTTTGATGTGTGCAAGTCGTTTTACAGAGCAGAGAAACAAGATCAATCTCTCACTACATACTTTATGAATTTTAAAAGAACATATGAAGAGTTTAATGTTTTGTTGCCTATGAGTATAGATATGAAGGTTCAACAAGATCAGAGAGAGAAAATGGCAATCATGAGTTTTCTGGCCGGATTATCATCAGAGTTTGATGCAGCTAAAGCTAAAGTTCTGTCTGGATCATCAATAACTTCACTACAAGAAGTGTTTAGTCGTGTTCTTAGAACTAAGAATTCAACTGCTTCATCTCATGTTAACAGCAGTGCCATGATGAGTACTAATAACAACCATACTTCATATACTAATACATGGAGACCACCAACTGACTTTAGACCACCAACTGAATGTAGACCACCATGGAACCAATCACAACCATCTAATTCTTGGAGACCACCATCATCACCATCCTTAAGACCACAAAGGACTGCATGGAGACCAAGCAATAAAATATGCTCATATTGTAAGAAGCCTGGACACTTGATTTCTGAATATAGAAAACTTCAATATAATAATCAAAACAAAAATCAAGGAGCTTCTATTACTTCCAATAAGACTGTGTTGATGACTACAGAAGAGTTTGACAAATACAAAAAGTATCAAGAATCTTTACAAAACTCAGCTAATAACCCATCATCATCTGTGTCTACCATGGCCAATATAGAAAAGCAAGCACCAAAATGGATTATTGACTCGGGGGCTACTGATCACATGTCAGGTAACCCTAAATTGTTTACAGATATTAAAATACATGACCATAGTCGAACTGTCACTTTAGCAGATGGGACACAATCCAACATTCAAGGATCTGGTAACATAAATACTTCACCACCACTAAAGTCTGCATTGTTTATACCATCCTTATCATATAATCTTTTGTCTGTCAGTCAACTTACCAAACACTTGAGTTGCAGTGTGTCTTTCTCTCCTGAAGCTTGTATTTTCCAGGATCTTACAACGAAGGAGATTATTGGTAAAGGCTATGAATCTGGGGGTCTTTATATTCTGGAAACTTTACCAGTGGCTTGTTCTAGTATAGAGTCAGCAATCAAAGTTCATCAACAACTCGGTCATCCCTCTCTTACTCTTTTTAAACAACTTTGTCCATAATATAATCACATTACTACTCTTGACTGTGAAGCATGTCAATATGCTAAACTTCATCGTAGTAGTTTAAAGCCAAGAATAAATAAACGTGCAAGTGCACCATTTGAAATTGTACACTCTGATATATGGGGACCTTCTTCAGTTGTTTCTAAATTTTGTTATAAATACTTTGTAACGTTTGTAGATGATTATTCTCGAGTTACTTGGCTATTCCTAATGAAAAACAGATCTGAGTTGTTTTCTATTTTTTTTCATGCTGAAATTCAAAATCAGTTCAAAACATCCATTCAAACCCTAAGGAGTGATAATGCTAAGGAATATACCTCTCATATCTTTAGCTCTTACTTAAGCCAACATGGCATCCTGCATGAAACTTCGTGTGTGGACACAGCCCCTCAAAATGGAGTTGCAGAGAGGAAGAATAGACATCTTTTAGAAACCACAAGAGCATTGCTATTCCAAATGAATGTCCCAAAAGTGTTTTGGGCAGATGCTGTTTTAACTGCATGCTTTCTGATTAATCGAATGCCATCTACAATCCTTAACTTTAATATCCCATACAAAGTCTTATGTCCAGACAAACAACTATATCCAGTTAAACCTAGAATTTTTGGGTGTACATGTTTTGTTAGAGATGTAAGTCCTCAGTTGAGCAAGCTAGATCCCAAATCCTTGAACTGTATATTTATGGATTATTCAAGATTGCAGAAAGGATATAAATGTTTTTGTCCTAGCCTAAATAGATATATGGTATCTATAGATGTGAATTTTATGGAGGAAAAACCATTCTATCAAAAATCTCATGTACCAATTCAGGAGGAGAATAATGAGGTTTTATATCACGAACAAAGTCAGGAGGAGAATGATGAATTTTTAATTTACTCTACTGCATCACCTCAAGAAGAAGTAGAATCACCTAGAAGCACTGAGGCAAGGTCCACTTTTGATCCTAGTCTTGATCTTCCAATTGCTCTCCGCAAAGAAAGGAGACAGTGCACTTACCCTATTTCTAACTATGTGTCATATAAAAATGTGTCTGACTCTACATGCTCCTTTATGTCTGCACTAGACTCAGTTAATATCCCTAGAACAGTTGCTGAAGCCCTATCTAAATCATAATGGAGAAAGGCAATGATTGAAGAAATGAATGCTCTAGAAACAAACAATACTTGGGATCTAGTCAAGCTACCAAATGATAAGAAAGCCATTGGATGTAGATGGGTATACTCTGTTAAGATGAATCCAAATGGAACTGTGGCCAGATTAAAAGCTAGATTGGTAGCTAAGGGATATGCACAAGTATATGGTATGGACTATTCAGAAACCTTTTCTCCAATTGCCAAGATGACATCAATCAGATTATGTATTGCTTTAGTAGCTAGATTTAATTGGAAGCTTCATCAATTAGATATAAAGAATGCATTTCTCCGTGGTGACCTCAATAAAGAGATATATATGACTCAACCCCCTAGTTTCATTGCACAAGAGGAGAGTGGATTAGTATGCAAGCTCAGAAAAACTCTATATGGTCTAAAGCAAAGTCCAAGGGCCTGGTTCGGGAAATTTAGCCAAACACTTGAGAAATTTGGGATAGAAAAATGTAAAAGTGATCAATCAGTCTTTCACAAATCATCTGAACAAGGTATTATTCCGTTGGTGGTATACGTAGATGATATAATAATTACTGGTAATGATGATAAGGGTATTGCTGCTCTCAAAACCTTTATTCATGATCATTTTCAAACAAAAGATCTAGGAGAATTAAAATACTTCTTAGGTGTGGAAGTTATACGAAGCAATAAAGGTATTTTTATGTGCCAGAGAAAGTATATATTGGATTTACTAACAGAGACTGGTAAGCTAGGTGTTAAGCCTCAGAGTTCACCCATCATCCCAAACATCAATCTGACATTAGAAGAAGAAACATTATGTGATCCCGAGAAGTATAGAAGACTGGTTGGTAAACTTAATTACTTAACTATAACAAGACCGGATGTGTCATTTGCTGTCAGTTTAGTGAGTCAATACATGGCTTCACCCACTAAGCAACATTGGTCTATACTTGAACATATTCTAGGATACTTGAAAGGTACTTCTGGACAAGGCATCATGTATGCAAATCATGGGCATATGAGAGTGGAAAGCTTTGCTGATGCAGATTGGGCTGGATCCAAAAATGATAGAAGATCAACTACTGGTTTTTGTGTATATGTTGGAGGAAATTTAGTATCTTGGAAAAGCAAGAAGCAACATATAGTATCACGATCAAGCGCAGAGTCTGAATACCGAGCAATGTCTAAAGCAATTTGTGAAGTAATGTGGATTAAACATCTTTTAAAAGAATGTAAATTAGAGTTTGAACAACCAGCAAAACTCTGGTGTGATAATAAGGCAGCTATTGACATTGCATCAAACCCTGTATTTCATGAGAGAACGAAGCATATAGAAGTTGATTGTCACTTCATTCGTGATAAAATACAAGATGGTGAAATTACTACTCATTACATTCAGACTGAAGAACAACCAGCTGACATGCTTACCAAAGCATTGAATGGGAATAGAATTAGATATTTAGGAAGCAAGTTGGGTTTACTAGACATATACAACCCAACTTGAGGAGGAGTGTTGTGAATAATTCCGAACTTCAAGGTTATTAGTTATATGTTGCTTGGTTTGTACTGCTGTTCATGGTTGAAATCTGAACCTGGCTCTAGCAGAAGATTAGTGCGTATTCAAGTCCAAATGCACCAAGCCCGAAGCCCAAAACTTTAGTCCAGTTTATACTTGCCTAATATGTGTACATGCTTTATATATATCAGAGTATCTCTTTCCCTGTTTCTATGCAGAAAAGAAGAAAGAAACAATGGCTTCTGAAACTCATATTTTGAATTCTAATTTCTCTTGAATAATTGAATCTCATGTTTTCTGAATATTATTACAGCATCCAATTGGCTTTTGCATCAATACATACCCGATTAGGCTTGGCATCCGGTTAGCTCTTGCATCCATACGTACCCGATTAGGCTTGGCATCTGGGTTGCTTTTGCATTCGATGGTATGCTTGGGTAAACAATATATCCTGGGTATAGATTGGTTTTATATATACTTGATTAGGCTTGGCATCCAATTAGCTTTTGCATTCATACGTACCCGATTAGGCTTAGCATCCGGTTAGCTTTTGCATCCATACATACCCGATTAGGCTTAGCATCCGGTTAGCTTTTACATTCGATGGTACGCTTGGTTAAACAATATATCTCGACTATAGATTGGTTTCATATGTACCTGGATAGGCTTGGCATCCGGTTAGCTTTTACATTCGATGGTATGTTCGGTTAAATAATATATCTCGGGTATAAATTGGTTTCATATGTACCCGATTAGGCTTGGCATCTAGTTAGCTTTTTCATTCGATGATATGCTTAGTTAAACAATATATCTCAGTGACCGAGTCTATGACCGAAACCGTGACAGAGCTCGTGACCGATCCCATTACCTATCCTATGATCGAGTCTTTGACCGAGGCCGTGACTGAGTCCATGACATGATAGTGGACTTTGTACTTAAAATGCTACATTAAAATATCGTTTTGAATATTTTACACATGATAGTGAATGTCATAACTATAATGCTGCATTAAACTATCATTTTGCATATCCTAAATATGTTTGTGGACTTTGTAATTGAAATGCTACATTAAAATATCATTTTGCATATTGTAAACATGATAGTGGACTTCATAACTCAAATGCTATATTAAACTATCATTTTGCATACCTTAAATATGCTGGTGGACTTTGTAATTAAAATGATACATTAAATCTTATTTTGCATATTATAATCATGATATTGGACTTCATAACCATAATGTTACATTAAACTATCATTTTGCATATTGTAAACATGATATTGGACTTCATAACTCAAATGCTATGTTAGACTATCATTTTGTATACCCTAAATATGCTAGTGGACTTTGTGATTAAAATGCTACATTAAATCTCATTTTGCGTATTGTAACTTTGATATTGGACTTCATAACTAAAATGCTATATCAAACTATCATTTTGCATATTTTAAACACGATAGTGAACTTCATAACTCAAATGCTACATTAGACTATCATTTTCCATATCATAAACATGGTAGTGGACTTTGTGATTAAAATGTTACATTAAATCCCATTTTGCATATTGTAATCATAATATTGGACTTCATAAAATGCTACAATAAACTATTATTTTGCGTATTTTAAATATGATAGTGGATACATTAAACTATCATTTTGCATATCATAAACATGGTAGTGAACTTTGTGATTAAAATGTTACATTAAAAAAATACATATGCTATATGTGGTTATCATTTTGCATATTCTATTTATGCTAGTTCTCTTCAGGAATACTTATTTCATTTTGTATATTCTATTCATGCTAGTTCACTTTAAATATACTTATGATAAATTCAAGTATCATTTTGCATATTTTTTCATCCTTGTTCAATTGAAATATTCTTATGCTATATCCAACTATCATTTTGCATAGTCAGATAATGGTACTATATTTAAAAGTACAAATGATATGTTAGTCTATCATTTAGCATATTAAACACAATCTAATATGTTTCAAGTATAGAAATGCTATATCTAAATATCATTCGACTTGTATTTCACGATACTTTTTGGACCTTTTTCCTTCTTATTCTAGATTCTGCTCTTCGATTCGTTTCTTAGATCATGATTTTGCTGCTCTTGAATTCAAAGGTCGAGTAATTTTTGACGTAGGTTTGGATTGAGGAGTTAAGTTAAGCTTTCTCGATTTTGGAGAAATCGACGTCGACAATGGAAGATTCAATTCGATTCGAACATCGACAAGAGAGAGGCTTAGACGGCGATGGCTTGGACGACGACGACTTCAGACGATGATTGCTTGGACGACAACGGCTAGGGTAAGTAGTAGTTGATGGTAGATGGAGGCTAGGGCAAGCTTGGACAAAGGTGGAGGAAAGTGTCGAAGTCGGGAAATTGAAAAAAACACACTATTGTCCTTCCGCCTAAATTCTAAAAGTTGCGTCCTTGGTTTCAAAATTAGTTTAAAGTTTTTACTTTAAACTAATTACCTCTTAATAATTAATCTATTAGAGCATATCCAATCCTTACCTAAATACAATATAATGTCAATTACACATCATCAAAACTTCAAATTATAGTCTCCAATGCCAATACTATTTTGAATGTAATTTTGACTTGACATGAAATTAACTAGACATTGTCAAGTGAAATGTCTAGTTTTGCATATTCCACTTCACATTTTGAACAATAAAAATACAAACAAAAATTATTATTTCACATATCAATTTTATTTATCTATAATTTAATTGAGACATGTAGCAAAATTGTTTGTACAAAGAAATTAGCATTAGAGTGGTTATTTTATTTTCAATGTCATGTTTAATCATTTTATTTACACAGTTGTAAACTATAATTGACTTATAGGATTTAATTGATAATATATGTCACTAGGATTGGAGATGCGCTTATTCTGTTATGACTAATTTTAGTTATATACCAGAAATAATTACTATCAAATTTTATGTAATATTAAAATAAAATTACCTTTATGTATGGCATAAAATTTTCATGTGTTTGGAAACACATTATTAATTGTTTCATTAGAAATGTTTTTGTCAAGTATGAGAAAAGCCCAAAATGAAAGTTCTTTAAGAGTGCCCAATTCAAAATAAATTACTCTCCGAACATGATGCTGGCAAATAGCAATCCACTTCGATGACACCAATTTGATCCACCCTACGACACAATAAAATGCAACCACAATGCCATGTAAGAGTTCACTCATTTGCCTGCCCTTAAGCTTTACCAGCCCCTTCGGCCTCCAACAACGACCTACATAACTATCAGCAATGGACAAATACCCACGTCAACCAAGCTATGCTCGCTTAGCTCTTACCCATAGTCTATAATAGCATGGAGCCCTTAACATCCTAGCTCAGCCTTCATACCATATCTTGTCGGTTCATAGCCATACGGCAATTTGAAAAAAGCACGTTTGCTGAAATAGTGACAGTCTGAAAAAAGCATGCTGCTAAGGACTTCTAAACAACTACAACAACAACAGTTCCATCTAAAAAGTGCTCGTTGTTGAGGACACTGATCCATACCAACTTCCCTGTAGACGGCATTCCAATAGCTCAAAGCCTAAAAGGATATATCTGAATTGTTCGGATATCATTCAAGTTAGTTGTTTAAAGCCTACCATCTACATTGATACAAAGATCAAATTTTGTAGCAAGATACTTCATTATTCTCTTTATATGTCTTGTAACCAAATCAAAAATCAATAAATCAAGAAGAACCATAGTGGACATAGATCTACTGATCTCGCTCCCTAGCTAGAGCGGTGCATGGCCCTTAGGATATATGTAGATCGCTCACCCCGGTTAGAGCAGTACATAACCCTTGAGATTAGTGCAAATCGCGCTCCCTAACTGTATAATCCATGTCCCCCAAAGAGCGGAAGCAAAAGTCTGAGACAAAATAACAGAACATAAAAGAAAGATCCAACATGTCCATACATGCTATATATTATGAGAGGCACTCTCCAACGATGATGCGAGAAACCATCATCAAAGGAGATTCTCGAGGTTACATACCTCGTTGATTTGTGATGCCAAGCATGGAAAAGTTCGATGGGGGTATTAACTCATGACACGAGCTCAATGCTAACATAAGAATAGGTTGCATCAACATCCTTGCTCAATGCACCTTATCCCCCTCCACGCACACTAGATCAGCATAGTTTATAAATTTGTGCCTTAGTAGCATTAGATCCTATGAGAAAATGAATAATGAGTTTAGTGCCTGCTTGAACGCCTCTAGAGTTTGGCCCAACTAACATCAAACAGGCCAGCGGAGAGAATATGTGGTCCTTTATTGCTTGGTTCAATGAAAAGGTATCCTACACCACGAGGGCATATGAAATAACCCTCGTTGTTGCCATATGCCCAGGAGTTAGGCGAGGCTCCAATATATGGAGAGACAAGCGGTACAAACCAATCACCAATTTAATAGACTTTTACCAGGGAGTTAATAGAGCCATGCGCATGGAAGAAGAAGACCAATTTTAGCATGAAGATGACAAGAAGGAAGAAAAGTATTACACTCACGATGAAGGAATTGATGAAGGAACAAGTATTATGAATGCAATAAGAAACACTTAAGGGATGACTCATAGCTTAAGCCCATGTATAATAAATACACCCTGCTAGATAAAGATTCAAAAATAATATAGTGGCGATCCGAGTTGGGTTGCATACCTGAGGCCTTCCCTCGCTAGATCTAGGAAAAGGGAAGACCAAAAGGAAATAACAAGTAGTGTGAGTACCACCAACTTAACGACTTCCATACAAATGAGTTCTAAAACCTAAGAGAGACGAGACCGAAAAAAATGATCATGGAGGATAGGTTGGCATAATATGTTAGAGAACATGTTAATAGAGGATGAATTGATTTGTTATCCAGAAAAATGCTGCATGAGGTGACAACTCCGACCAAGAAAATACCATAAATATGGTAGCTTCAAAATTTTGCGGATCTATTATAGCAAAGAATAGATGGAAGCACAAACTAAGTACTAAAAAGAACAACCCATTGGAGGAAGTGTCTACGCCGTAGAAATCAGATACCCCAAGGTACTTAGCGTAGAACAAGAAGAAGCCGACATCGTGTTCACAGTTTCAAACAAGAGAGGCATTAGGCTCCCATATCACGATCTCATGGTGGTATCTATATGATAGAGTTAAGAGTGTTCCTTATGGGCAATTATGTAATTTATTATGTAAGTTTACTCTTATAAGAGAATCTAGTTCGAAATGATAGATGCATCTTTTTTTATTTTCCTTTATATATGTTGTTATATAGAGATATAAATAATGAATTTGACACATTAAACATATATAAGTAGAAAATCCTTATAAGAAGTATTTTATTAATTGCAGTTACGAATGCATTCGTAACCATGAGTATTAAATCGATATACATACATACATCCATCCATACATATATACTTACTTGTTAAATGTTCTTAATTAAGATGTATAGAGAAAAGGACTACGATACATATGTTGAGATTTATATACGTAATTCTTTCCATATGATGGATGATGATTTACTCACGATCATTGGAGCACCAAAGGGGCTACATACTAGTAGTTGTTTGGAACAATCACAGAGTGACCTAATGAGAGTCTTTTATAGGTTAATGCAGCTAAGTCAAAATAGAAGATCTCATGGTAAGGACATACAGTAGTCTTCAGACTCGAGGGTACTATCGATCTTAAGTAGCTAGGATATACTTTGATTATGGTTAAATACTTGGCATGGAGACTATGTTGTGACCACAGTTGGGTATACATTGAACTAATTAAAGTGAAATACTACCTAAGAGAGGAGTTATCTATTTCATTGTAGAAGGTCAGTACAACCATAATTGGTATTCAACTTAAAGTCAAAATCTATGGTCAGAGTAAATCCGCTAGTCAATTTCAGATTGAATCAAAGACATTAAAGTGGCTTACCAATTAAATACAGATATTAATAGAGACCTAGACTAAACTCTAGACATCTAAGTAAGATGGTGAAGAAGAAACAAATATATGTAAAAAATCATTACTAGGTGAGCTTAAAATAATTTAGAAATTGGATTTTGCCCAAATGATCTATTGGCATTGAACTTGTGCCTGATATTATATTTCAGCAAAGTCTATGCAGATTTCAGTATTTAAATTGTTTAAATATTGACTAAGAACCGAGTTCACACCAAAGATTCAACACAACCGAGCTATTAGTTATTTTTTGAATTCAATCACTGTAAAAATTAGTTTATATATGTTATAAATTAATAATAAAAATAATTTTGTATGACATTGTTAACTATTTATTTAAAGCCAAAATTCAATTTAAATGAAGAACATGCTTAAATAGAATGATTATATTATTAATTCAAAGTGAGTCAATGGACATTTTGACTAAGTAAAGATCAAATGAGGTCAGCTATAGCAAGAGAGAGGCAAATGGGCTTAGTCTCCTAGGGTTTGATAGAAAAGATGAGATATTTAGATATCCGATAGACTATAAATAGGAAGCCTCCATTCTCTTTCTCTTTACACTTCACCAACGCAACACTGGCCTTTATTAGAAATTGGTGAAGCCATCGAGATAGCTTTGCAAACTATAGCCAAGGAAATGGAGGAGATAACCAATAACCAAGGTGTTCAACAATCGACTTGATCACAAAGAGAAGGTAGCATTTCATTTAGTTATTCAATTATACATGTGTGTGTGGGCATGCATGTGCGTGCGTTTGTGCATTGGAATTATCTTCGTATATATGTGCTTGCATATACCTTGTTTAATCCGACCATAATTTATACAAATAATTTTCAAAAACTGTTCATATTTTAATAACTAATTAGTTAAAACCGTAAATCATTTCTTGACACACACACACACACATATATTTAAACACACACATATATATATATATATTACGCTAGAATATTTTTTATGAAATTTTATAAACTCAAATCTAAACATATATATATATATCATATCATATATCCAATTTGTTAAATTATTTAAAACTGATTTTAGTTATATTATATATATGTATATATCTCTCTCTATGTGTGTCTCTATGTGTGTGTGTAGCTTTCGAACTTATAAAAACATATTATATATATACCACAACAAGTTAAAGTAAAAAATAATTTTTATTTCGGTTATAATAGCAAAACATAATTATATAAATAATATATTTTATATTTGAAAGGTCAAAATGGTTTTGAATTTTAATGGTTTGAAAATTCATATATATATATGTATATGTATGTATATATATGTATATGTGTATATATATATATATGTATGTGTGTATATATATGTTTATATATATGTATAGAAATTTACATATAATTAGCAAATAAAAAAATTAATTTTTTTATTCGGCAACAAGTTTAAAATAAATAAACATAAATATCCCATCTGAATTAGTCAAACTATTTAATTCAAATTGTTATACACACACACCTATATATATATATATACAAAGCATAATTTAAAAAATGTCATATTCCATACATATACAAAGCTTAATTAAATTAGTTAATGGTCGAGTTAAAAATTAAGTATGTGTGTGTTAATAGATTACAAGTATATGTATGTAGATGTATCCCTTAACGTCCTTTTGACATATGATATTACCTATATAATTATTAACCTATGTCTCAATGGTTAATCACACATATATTCTCATATTACTCCTAAGTTGGATTATTTCATTTATTATAGTTACAGTGTTTGTATTATGAATATGAACATAACTAAAAAAGATAATAAAATAAAAAATATTAAAAAAATAAAAAAATTAATTAATTAATTGTAAATTAAACTAATGGTAATGTATTATTATTGAATAATAAATAAATATTTTGGCTAAAATTAAATAAATTAAAATATTTTCTAAACTCCTTGATTAATAAACATTAAATACGGTTTAATATAAAATTTAGTATTTATATAAACACAAAATAAGATCTTTGAAATTCATCCTTTTTACCCTACTATCAATGCACCCTTTTTAAATATGATTTAGTATAAATTTTCAAAGGAATTTTTTTGAAATTCACTATACCCCATTGCCATTGCACCTGATCAAACACTATATAGGTTGTCAACCCCAAGGTACATCAATTTTTCATTAAAGACAACGTCTCACTAAATGTGAGGTTGAAAACAATGTCCGATAGACCGAAGGTACCCGAATCCAGCCTCGCGACATGCTCGATTTATGGTTCCAATGGTGAAGGAAATATCCCACTAAGTTTCTCCTCGCACATAGTTACCTTTGGACATGAATTATACACGGCTAAGAGCAAGGTCGATTTCATGGTTATAAATTGCTTGTTGGCTTATAACATATTAATTGAGCGACTCGCATTAGCTGACCTAGATGCGTCTCGTATTAACATTGACTGATGAATTTTTTAACAAAAAATGAAGTTGGATATGTTTGAAGCGATCGGTAAGTAGCCTAAAATTGTTACAACATCTCACTGCATAAGAAAAGAAAGGAGTTCTGATGCTCCAATAAGAATTAGCAACAATCGTAGACAAATGCCTCCTTATGAGGACATGAGGGTCTTTAAGTTTCTCTGTTTGTGTCAAGGAGTAACCGAACACTGCCTATATTTCTAAGAAAGCATGAGACCCTCTTGATGCTCCCTTTAGTTATGGAAACTTACCTAAGGAGAAGACACCCTAGAGAACATGAGAGTCAGACATGCTCTCATTCATGCCTGGGAGATATGACAAGAATTAAAGAGAGGATAATGTCAGATACCTTGCCTATGATTTATCTATAATATGTTGCTCAAACCCGTGATGCTATTGCGGTGTGAAGTGAAAAAGGCCCTGGTACGGGTTCTTGGAAAAGGAAATACTACAAGCCCAACATCTGAATAATAATTGGACTCCTTAGGAGAGCCGGACAAGGTCCATCTTCAAAGGCTTGAGCACGAGTGTCTATACTAATGGAGGAAGTAAAAACCTGATTGATCATTTGGTGTGTGATTTGGATCAAAGTGATGAAAATGATGATTTGTTGAATCCTGACATGAGGGTGTTGGCCCCGAGGGAGGTCTGGTTGCTGAATAGGAAATGATTGTGTTGGATGAAGAAGATCACAACAAGAAAGTTTTAAATGGTATGGAACTGGATAATAAACTTCAAGAGGAATTTATAGTTTTTCTAAGAAGGAACCAATAGAAATTCACATGGTGCCATACATACATGAATGTCATAGGCCCCACCCTTATCTATTACATCCTAAATATCAACTTAAAGTCAAATCGTGTGCATAAATAAAGGAGTCCACTAAACTTAGAAAGATATCATGTGCTTAAAGAAGATGTCAAAAAGCTTCTTAACAATGGCTTCATAAGAAAATCAAAGTATCACAGATGGTTTGCGAATCTAGTTTTTGCCTATAAATCCAATTGTACATATAGAGCATGCGTAGACTATTCCAACCTCAACAAAGCATGCCTAAGAACAGTTTCTCACTACTCGGAATCGACTAGCTCATTGTGCAACCAACGAGATGAACTTTTGTATTTTATGGAAGCTTACTTGAGGTATAACACGATAACAATATATGAGGTAGATGAAAAAAACATCTTTCATTAACAACATGAGAGAGTTAGTGGTACGTCCTAAGGGCAATTATGTAATATGTTGCATATATCTAACTCTGTAATCAATCTTATTCGTAATAAAAGCATTTCATTTCTATAATATACCTTGTTATATTATGCTATAAGTAATTAAGTGATTAATTTAAAATATATTAATTAAAAAGCCTTAAATAAAGTATTATGTGATTAAAATTACAAATAGTTGTAATCATGAGTAATTAATCATAATATAGATTAACATTTTGTTTTAAATATTCTTGGTCAAGATGTTTTAAGATATGATATCGATTCATCCATTGATACGGGAGTGTGTAACACTCTCCATATGTTGAGTAGCATATTACTCTTAGATGCTAAAGGAACTAAAGGGTATGTATTTATAGTTATTGGATAACTGTAAAATTACTCGACTGAGAGTTTCTGTTAGTTAGTAACAATTAGGTCAAACAGGAAATCTCAGTGCGATAATGTACATGGTTATCTCGACTTTAGAATACCGTGGAACTTCTATGCTGATACCCCACTTTGATTATAGTTAAATTATGGCATAACGACCATTAAATAACTATAGTTGGGTTTGAGTAAAAGCATAGGAAGTGAAGCACTGTTTAATAGAGATTCATCTTCTCAGTTTTATGAGATTAGTATCACAATCAAAATTAGTCAACTCAAAGTCAGAATCTCTATGTAGAGTAGAACAATTAATAATAAATATTATTATTGAACCAATGCTTTATTTATGGATCGATAAAGTTTGAGGTGGACACGATTGAAGTTTTGACCAATAACGGACTCCATATATCCTAAAGTGATATAATGTTGATGAAAAGAACATGTGTAAATTATTGTCAGTATTGGTAACGCTTAAGGTGGTGTGAAATGTGATTTTATTGAAAAGATTTGCAAATGATGAGTTCAACAAACTATCACACCAATAACTACGGTAATGTGTGAACGTTAATATTTGAATTTTTCAATATTTAATCACTAATTGAATTCATACCTCCGAGTCACACAGCTTCATTTATGAATTCTTCAATATACCACATCGTTTAATTAGTTTATAAAGCATTATAAACTAATAATATTAAATAATATTTAAGAAATATCAATTATAATTGTATTTGATGTTTGGGGTGTTAATAATAAGTGGGATAGCTCTTAGAAATTTCCGTAGTGCGATTAGTAATTATTTGGATGTGTATGTAAAAGTTATATATACATGTGTCGATATACGATGTCAATATATATTTAAATAGGTTTATAATATAACTAATTACTTTATGGGTTTAACGTTTTTTTGGTCCATTGGGAGACCAAGTATAGCCAGCCATAGAAAGATGAAAATAGTCTAGATATATATCCAGATTTAATAGGAATTAAAGAGGAAGGTTTTAAAAAGAGGAATGAAGAAAATTTTATTCTCCCGTAAGTACAAAGCCTTCCACATTAATTCATTCTAATCTTTCTTTCTTCATGCTCCTCTCTTCATGGTCATCATTTCCTTGCTCCCCTCTTCTATGGCTAAACCCATTTTCACCAAAATAGCATCAAATAAAATTAAAACAAAGTGGTTTATTTGATTTTATCAAGATTGGGTGGTGATTCAAGCAATTATTCACAGATCAAGGTGTCACAAAAGGATGAATTTGATAAATCTTTATATCTTATTTTCAATTTGTCACCATCCCTGATGTATATATTTATATTTCCAATGACACGTTTATACAATTTTGTTCAATATTTGAAATTTTATTTTAAGCTTTTGATCTATTTCAAATCAAATTATTGCAGTTATAAATGAATAGAACACACACGCACATGCACGTGCATGCACACACACATATCTGTGTGTATGTGTAGCATTTTAATTTGGCCATAATATTTTATGTAAGTTTATATTTAAATTATTTATATTTAAAATTAGTTTCAAAAAATTAAATAAATTTATTTATACACATATTATATATATATATATTTAAAGTATTGGATGTTTATATTTAATTCCTTTTTCCATTTTAAATTTATCTACTGTTTAGCAATAATGTGACAAAACATTGAAGTTGAATATGGATGATAATATGAAATTCATGATGGGTGGAACAATTTTAGTTATGACATTATCTAAAGGTATCTATTTTATATATCTATGTGATATTTCAAATCTAATATCTTTAATTCCCATAAACAGTCTTTAATTATGGATAACTATGGAATCATATTTTCATCTAGAGGTTAGATTAAGGTTTAGTTAGGAGTTTGTAAAACAAGAAGTTGGAGAGTCCTTCCCATTTCTTTTTTGAATATCAAACCTTCCACATTCATTTAAAGATATCTAATTTAATTATATAGATGCAAACAAATAGATGACACTACATAATATATACATAATATGGTACTATTAATATGGGTACAAACCATATGCATATATTATAGTATATTTAAACATATGTATAAACCTAGGAATTTATATTCCTGAAATGAATGTGAACATATCATACGTATATGCAAGAGTTATATATATGTATATACAGTAGATATAAATCCCAATATTTATATGTATGTGTATATGTATGTATATAGTTATACACATGCTCATATATTTATCATGTTAATGTTATGAATATATATATATATATATGATACATTCTAACGAAATATTAAGTAAATTTAAATAATATAGTTAACTAAACAAATTTTAAATACTTTAGAATAAAGTATGATTTTATTTTAATAAATAGATTGGATGTGATGCTAGTTAATAGATTGCATAGGCATATCATGATCCAAATAGGTAACTTTTTTGAAATTTACTCATTTCACACAGTGCCAAAACGAAATGGACCCGACAATGGTATCAGAGCCTATATGATCTATGAAATCTAACTAGCCATCATTCAGGGACAACTAAAAACTTTTCTACTTGGGGTATTTAGAATAGCATTGTCTAAACTTAGGGTTGGATAAAAAGTGTTCTCCCCTCCTTCGCTACTTTCCTGGCCCAATAGGTGGAGTATGTCCAAAACGTCGACCCGAATGAAAGAGACCTAATTTATTTTGGACTTTGGGTTGATTTTCAAATTAAGGTTTGGAAATTTAAATACATTTTAAATTTAAATGTTAAGTTTAAAATATAAAAGGAATTTTTATAAATGTTATAAAATGAAATTAAAATTTTCAAAATTATTTTATGAAATTAATTTAATATTTTATGAATTTTTATAAATATTTAATTAATTTAATTAATTAAATATATAATAAATTAAAATTTAATTAATAATATATACATATACATATATATGTATATATGTATATGTTGATATAAGTATCTATAATTATAAAGATTATAGTTGAAAATTTATTATAAAATTATTTCGAAAAATTAAATAAAATTTCAAAAAGATTTGTTTGATAAATTATTGTCTAAATTTTAATTAATTAAGATATATATACATATATATATGTATATTAGATATATATTTAAATCTATAAAGGTTACAGTTAAATAGTTTTCTTGAATGAGTTGAACAAAATAAAATTTATTCAAATTAGTTAATTAAATTAAGAATTAAACTTAGTTAAATACGATTTAATTGACAAGATACATATATATCGGTAAATTAGATTATAATTTTTTAAATAAATTGAACATATATAATCATATGTGTATGAACACAATAAAAAGTGGAAATATAAGAAACCAAATAGATTTTTGAAATAAATACATACGTATGGTACATATACCATGATTTCATATGTGTACACTTGAATCATAAGGATATGTCATAAGAAATACATTATTCATTCAATCGATATCATGCAAAATATATTAAAGATTATGAATCTTTAATATAGTTGCCCTCTATAATTTATATATTGATAAATTACTTTCATACGCACTGGTTGTTGTGCAAACTCAAGCTAGAGCATTATGCGTACTATTAATATATTTCCTGGACAAGGTAAAATACATGCATGTATTTGTTGAGCAAACTCAAGGCACATGCATTATACTTAATCCATCAATGATGATAGGTAAGAGTGAATAATATCTCTTTATTTTTTGAGCAAACTCATGGTCAAGCTCGATATTAAGCTAAAGACCATAGTTAGGAATTATATGTGATATAATTGATAAGGAGTTATCCATCACTTGCAGGCTTATGATTTGTTGAGAAAACACAAGGTTTGAATCCTGAGGCAAGCAAGTCCTAATACTCACTAGAGAAATCAAAAGGTTTCTATATTTTTCTTAGGGTTTTGAGGAATATATAAATCTGGTGGAGCCTTATTAGAAAAATAAAATTATTACATTTAACCGCTCGGATATTGTAAGAACACGTGCTTTACAAAATTAAAATTATCTACTTTAATAAATTTATGTGACTAATATAATCGATAAAATTGTTTATCAATTGAAATATACTAATAATGAACTTAATTAAGATTGACAAAGAAATATGAAATATGCTTACCAATAAATCTTTAGCATGTTATTACTTCAAGACTCGTGCAAGAGCTGAATAATATAACTACTAAGTACATTCATACCTTGGTGACTTAAGTGTTTATTTTCTTGAGATTATATAGTATCTTCTAAATTTTGAATTATAAAGCAATACAAAAATATGGATATTCGATCCATATTAGATCACGTACAAAAGTTGTATGATAAACAATTACATTTATAATATACGAAATCTCGATGAAAATGGTTGAATCGAAATAGGCTAGTAAACTATAGTGCAAGTTCATGTGTTCAATACGATTGAATATAATGTAAATCGTGATTTTTAAGACAATATCGGACCAAGGACCAAAGACCAACCTAGAAGTTTAATCATTCAAATGTTATTTTAGCTCAGTTTACTTAAGTGCAACATATTCAATATCCTTAAAATGTTAAGGACGTCTAAATGCACTGTTATAAAAAATTCGACGAAGTCTGTGTTAGGAACTGGAGATAGTGGTTTTGATGACAACAACCTTTGTAACTTATTTTATTATAACTTATATACTAACACTATTGTCTAGATATATATGAATGTTATTATGCAGGATATATATAAGGCAGGTACTGATTATTGAAGACTGTACAGTATAAAGATCAAGAATGAAGAAATCAAGTTTGAAGACTCATGAGTATCAAGATCAAGATTTCAAGATAAGTGTCTAGTTTTTGTTAAAACTTCATAATAGCACGAAAATCTTCATTCCAAATTCATTTGGGATGGAACCCATTTCTATCTTCTTAGTGGCTTACAAACCCACGACAAGTAGCTTACAAACCTACGACAAGTGGCTTACAAACCCACGAACATCCTAGTTTTGTATAAGTTCTCGAGTCCTGATATGATAAGATATTCTGCAGGAAGAAGCTTGCAAAACTACTTCAAAATGGTTTTTCAAAATGATTTTCAAAACTGCTTTTCAAAATGTTTTAGCCTTAAAAATTATCTTTTCAAATTATTTTCAAAAAGATGTTTTAGCCTTAAAATATTCTTTGTTTTTGTTTTTAAATAAACTCTTGTTTTAAAGTTCGTTTTGTTTTAAAAACTAACTTCTGATTTTTAAATATTCTTTTATAATATATATATATACTTGAGATTTAAAATCAAATTTATATATACATTCTAAAAATATATTTTTCTACTCTTCTTTATTTTAAAACATAGGAAAATTAGTTTATTTTACTCCAGAATCATTTCATCTTGTTTCAATACCATTTTCAAAACAAATTTTACATTGTTTTTAACTAAGGGATGTCGACATCATGGGATACCCCATGTCGACATGGTGGCCGTTAAATTCAAAAGTTTCAATTTTCAAAAGAAGTGTCTATTCGTTTAAATCTCTTCACGAATGGTTATGACCGTTACTGGTCTATAAATAGCCTTCACAAACGAATTTTTTAACTAACTATTTTCTTATTTTCTTCACTCCTTCTCCACAAATCCATATTCTCAAATTTTCATATTTTAAGATCGTGCCAAAATTCTACCGAATTCTCAAGTGAATCAAATTAGAATCTCATTCTTGTTTGATTCTCTGCCCTCTCTCAAAGATCAAAGTGCTATTTAGAGTTATAGGATTAATTTGTAATCAAAAGTTTATCGAGTCTCTCTATAAGGTGTGGTTGTGCCTGGAAATCAATTGGGTGATCTTGTGTCCCTTAAATCAAGAGAGTTTGCCCCGGACTCGAAGATAGGAGGGTACCTCAAGGCCTTTAGAAATTGAGGATTGTAATCTCGATATTGGTATAATAAAAATATGTACGAGGTGTTTGCCTTGGTACAAGACTGGACGTAGGGTAACTCCGAACTAGTATAAAATCTGGTGTGTTCTTTCCTTTTACTGCTTTTTATTTACTTTCTGCATCTGTGTTTGATTCTGTAATTGTTCTGTGATTAAGTTCTACATTTGTTTATATCATAATTTTTAAATTAGTCCATATAAGTCTTAGAATCCATTGAACACTATTCACCCCCCCTCTAGTGTTAAATTAGCCTTAAGATCCTTAATCCGCACTCCCTTTCAGTCTATAGTAAGGGTTTCCTTCTGAATGGTTTGACCACTTGAAAAGGAAAGCTAATATTCGAGAGTGGATGTAACATAGGCATAATTGAGATGAAGAGAGTGAATGATCACCTCTACTTTATAAAAAAAACATCAACAACATAAGCTGTATAAAATATTAGTAATGGAATGAGAAATATGATTTAAATTGCAAGTGTATTTTTATACAAAATTGTTTTCTATATGAGTTATTTATTTAAGTTTAAGATATTTGATCTAAAACTCTCGATTGTAAACCAGTTGCAACAGATGAAATAAACAACTCATAATAAGTGGCTGAATGGAGTTTCATATTATTTTATGTGTTATTATTGTAATGGAGGAAATAGTAAGAGCATGCCATAGGATGCTTATTAGTGGATGCATCAAGTTACGAAAGATTGCTATCATATATATACCAAATACTATTTATGAAATAATAGTTATTTTTATTATTGACTTAAAATAGATATTGTTTTATTTTAATATGAATATTATGAATATTTAATCTAAAATAAGTCTATTATAATACTGGTATTTATTTTCATAATAGTAGTAATTCATTTCTATATAAAATACAGGAGCATCTAAAATTTTCTATAATTATTTTGGAATAACAGACTAAGCCATATTTACAAGAAATAATTCTTTAGTTGTATGATTATGAATCATGCGATACTCATGAATTTTTTCACAAAAGATTAGTGGAAAAACACTCATTTAGTAGGAGTGACAAAAGAGTTAGTGAACTCTTCAAATATATACATGTAGATGTATTTAATCTAAGGTCTAATGCTACCAAAATAGATATACTTACTTCATTGAATTTATTGGTGAATTATCACAGGCTTGAACATGAGTGTTTGATAAAAAAGTAGTATATCTATGATAAGCTCATATGATATAAAATGAGAGTAAAAAACATAACACGCATTGGAAATAAAACAATTTAGTTTAACCGATTATGTGAGTATATATGAAAAAGGTTCCAAGAGTACCAAAAAATGAGCAAAATTCAACCTTAGGTCACTTCTCCCTTTGATACATAATGAGGTATGGACACGAAATAATCGAACTTTGTTGGACAATGTATGATTAATGATGAGTGAAGTTAACTTCTTTCTGTAAGGATGTGTACCTAAAAGTACATATGTTAAGTTTAATTCCATATATTATAGAGTTAATGGTATGCCCTGGAGAAAATAATGTAATTTGTTATATATATATTTAACTCTACAATTAATCTTATACATAACATGTTTGTTTTATTATATTGTGATATAACTAATTAAGTAGTTAATTTTAACTATATGATTAATAAAATCCTTAAATAAAATGTTATGTGATTGTAGTTGTTAATAGTTGCAGCTGTGAGTAATTAATCACAATTTTTAATATTTCTTGTCAAGATGTTTTGAGAAAGGATATCGATACATCTATTTTGACCGGAGTATGTAATGTTCTCCAAATGTTGGATAGTGTATTACTCATGGCTATTAGGAGGCACCAAGGGGTTACATAGTCGTAGTTCTTGGATAACCATGGAATGACTCATCTAAGAGTTTCATATGGTTTGATAACAATACGTCAAACATGAAATCACATTAGGGCGATGTTACATAGTTCCCTCGACTTGAGAATACTGTGGAACTTCAATGCGGATACTCCACTTTGATTATAGTTAAATCATGCCATGAGATCCATCGAACGACTATGGTTGGGACTAAGTTAAAGCACTAAGAGTGAAGCATTATTCAATATAGAATTCGTTTCTTTGGTTGTATGAGGTTAGTAACATGGTCAACTATAGTTAACTCAAAGTAAAAATCTTTGGCTAGAATAGAATAATTAATAATAAATGTTATTATTAGACCAAGGACTTTGTCTATGGACTAATCAAGTTAAATGTAGATAATATTGGAGTTTTGACCAGTACCAAACTTCATATATCTTAAAGTGATATAGCGTTGATGAAGAGAACGTGTGTAAATTATTATAACTATCGGTACCACTTAAAATGATGTAAAATATGATTTTTTTGAAAAGATATGTAAGCGATGAAATCAGTCAAATTATCACACTACTAGCTTAGCTGATTTGTGAACATTAATATTTGAATTATTCATTATTTGTTATCCAACACTTGAACCAAGTGACATCTCGATGGATATGGACTTCAAGTTGATGTAGAAATGAATCATGAATCTTAGGTGGAACGATGGATAAATAAAGGACAAGAAATTTGGACAGGATTCGCATAAGGAAAATCATGTCGGTACAGACGTGATTGATCATGCCAGTACCGAGTTGCCTGAAGATGGGGCACACTCTGAATTGTAGATGAATTTGCCATATGCTTTAAAGAAAAAGACAAAGAACTGAATAGGAAAGATCATGTCCATACCAACATGATTTAAATGGGCAATTTTTTCAACATAGATCCAAAGCTTGAAGATGTAAACAAATACAAGGAAGAATTGAAGAGACAAAGTGGAAAAACATGTCAATACTGACATGATCATGTTGGTACTGAGATGTTTTGGTTAACATTCTTCATGCCTGAACATTTGGATCTGACTTCTTACATGTTCTTCTACGAGTAGTGACTTTGGAGGAAGGATTCTACTATAGATACACATGATTTAGCAACAAGAAAAGAGATTTTTGGTGACTTTTGGTTTCTATTTTGTTTTTTAGCGACTAAGTTCTGCCAATTCTCTTTCTTAATTATCTCCTCTAAGAAGTCCTTATGTATTTGGTAGAAGTTGTAAGAATTAATCAGAATAAAGTTGATAGTGGACATATGCAATCTAGTTGAGGTCAAACCACTTTAAATGTCTTTTCTCATTTTTCATCTTGTTTTTTATTTATTATTCTCGCTTTCATATGATTTGAGGTGTTGTGTCAATATTTGGCACATCATTTTTGGTGCTTCCATCTAGAAAGATAATCTCAGGATCATATATTTGCTTTCTATTTGAATTTGAAGAGTCCAAAAGCTAGATCTAGAGTTCTTTATTGTTGATCTGTTGTTACTTAGATTTGGAATGAATCTACAATAATATCTGAAGAGAGATGACTCCTAAAAAAGAGACAAGTGCTAGATGTGGAGCGATCGTTGAAGTAGACAATGAAGGATCTCATCAGGAACAAGAGGTCAAGCAACCGGCTTCTCTACTAGGATCTTCATCTCAACCGACTGAATTTGTGACAAGAGCTAAAATGGAGAAGATGATACTGGACATGAACACAAAGATGTTAGAATAGCAAAAGTATCAAACGGAATTTATGAAAAGTATGTAGAAGTAGTTGATGGCGTTGGCTCAGTCTTGGAAAGGGATTGAATCTCAAAGGCAAAGGAAAAGTATAAGGTAATTATCATCTTCTGATTCCAGTGTAGAAAGTTTGTCTTCGCCAGAACGAACAAAAGACTAGGAAATAACCAATGCAGAAAGGGGTTGAGGCACCATAGAAGAAGGTTGCAAAAGATGGAGTAACTACGTCTGCATTAGAACAACTCGGTACCAAGAGGTCCACTTGAATCAGCACTGAGATGTTTTTAATATGCTGAATCTATCCAATAGTAAGGAGGACTTGTAGGATGGTGGTGCTGGTGAGACGGACAAGTTACTAGTACATAGACTAATGGAATTTAGGCTAGTGTTGTGGAACCAGCTGGAAGAGAACAATATGGGTCGAGACGAATAGTTTCCCTAGAGACAGCAGAACCTTGGCATCATTCAACTAACCGAGAATGTTTGTAAAATCAAACGCTTAGGGGTATTCCTGATGGTTGTTGTCTAATCGCCCAAGGCAGTAAGGAGTATATTGTTGATATGGGTAAAAGGTTGTTGAGTGAGAGCCATCATAGACGGAATGAGGAGTAGGGTTCATCATTGAGCCAAACCTCGTTCACTGAAAATATCCTCGAAGCGAAGTATCCGAAGAAGTTAATTATGCCAACTATGTCAACCTACAATGGAACGACTAATCCAAGACAACATTTATTGAAGTACGGATGACATATGGATAGTGCTCTTTCAGCAGATGCTGTCAAATGTTGGTGCTTCCTCATATTCCTGGATGGAGTAGCAATGATATGTTCACTCGGATCATGCCATGGTCCATACCATCATTGGATCAGCTGGCTAAAAAATTTATAGAGAAATTCCAGGTCCACACTGTGCGACCAAAATATGTTTTTGTCATTATCAAATACGCATTAGAGTTTCAGAGACCCTAATTTTTTTTTGAAGAGATCTAATGCGCCAATCATAGAGGTGGGCAACCCTAAAAAGGAGATTGTATTAATTGCACTAATAAATGGTGTTCACTCGTGGATGTAGATGGCTTAAAAGAAAGCAACCATCTACTAGGAAGAGTTTTATCGTAATGCTTCTAAATTTTTTCACATAGAAGAAATAGGTTTGGCTGTTGGATAGGATGCTAATGATCAAGAGGTACCAAGTTGTGCGATATAGAGCAATATTGCTATCAAACAGAATGGTGAAAGTCCTAGAAATGTTGAGATGAATGTTGGGAATAACAATAAAAGTAAGAGAAAGAACCCAAGCGCTAGTGGTAAGAAGGAGTAGGCATACTCGATCTGGAGTTATACTTCGTTAATCGATATAGTTAAGAGCATATACCTTGCTACACAAGGCATGAAGTGTTATAAGATGCTGCCCACGTAGGAGGCTACCTAAGAAGAAAGACGTCCGAGGAAATATTGTCGCTTCCATGAGACACATGAACATAATAGGAACGAATGTAGGCATCTGAGAGATGTCATTGAAGAACAGATACTTAAAATGAAGTTCCAATAGTATATAAGGAACCCACAGGTTGGTGGGCCGTCGAACTATCAACCCCAAGGGCAGTCTGCCCTCATAGAGTTAGGGGTATGCCATTGGGGCGATTATATAATTTATTACATATATCTAACTCTTTGACCAATCTTGTTCAAAATAAAAGGTGTTTTCTTTCTATCATATACCTATTATATTGTGATATAAATAATTAAGTAATTAATTTAAAGTATATAGATGTAAAATTCTTAAATTATATGTTATGTGATAGTAATTACAAAACGTTGTAATCATGGGAATTTTATCATAATGAAAATAGCATATTGTTTTAAACATTCATAGTTAAGATGTTTCGAGAAAGAATATCGATTCATCAATGGTTTCCAAATGTTGGGCAATGTATTTATCAAGGATGCAGGGGCACTAAGAGGTTACGTACTGATAGTTATTGGATAACCATGGAATGACTCATTCGATAGTTCTCTGTTGGTTAGTGTATCTGTAATGACCCGCCTTTTCGTCCCTCGAAAGTCGACACTTAATACTTCCATGATATTCAAATGCCGAACATCCAAGTGTCGGAGAGGCAGATTGTTAGGGTAAAAAGAAAATGAAAAAGAATAGAGGAAACAAAATCTCACAGCATAACAATCACATATAATATAACAAAGAAAGTAAAAGCTATCGCTCTAAGATACATGGTATATCAGAGTTAAAAACAAATCTCATCAGCCTGGACAGTTATAACTTCTCGATCTTACAATTGCTAATGGTTAAATATAATAATATAGTGGAAAATAAAAATACTACGACAAGTGAAAATCCAACTCTACTCCATGAGCTCCATGTCCTAAGAACGACAACCTGAAAAAACTAGGTCTGATCCGAGCATTATAACAAAATAACACCCAGATCGGTCTGGAAAACCAACGTGCGAAAACTCAAGAAATATGGTGAGTATATAATAATTCTATGAGATAATGTCGCTAAACATGGAATGGGTTTTACCTCATAAGAACAACATTCATACATGAAAGAATGGAAACAAATTAGAACAAAACTCAAACTTCAAAGAATGAGCATAAACAAGATCAAAATCTAAACTTAAAGAATGGACACAAATAATTAAATACCGCGAAGTGTGCAAGACACTTCCCGATGCAACTAAGAAAGAATTAATTAAGAGGTTTGAATCAAAAAAAGGAAAGGGAAATTTTCCAACTGACTAGGAGGATGCACCCCTCTTACCGAAAGTATACCTCTAGAAAATATACTCGAGAACTACAATGGCTCTCGAACACGTCCAAGTCGGAACCTGCCAATCTTACCGAGAATCCGAGTATTTCAAATCTCCTTGCGCATTCCATTGAATGCAATTTAGAGTAGATGTGAAGATTCCATAATGGAAGCAACCCCATATAGTTTGTCTTCCACTTACACTTTGGTTTTAGTCATTTCCGACAAAGGATATCAACGCTCAAATGAGAAATAAATTGTCTTAGATTGATGAAATACAAATAGATAGCGGAATTGGTAGTCAATAAATCAACTATCGAGAATAAAAATGATCGTATATGAAAATTAAATCTCATATCGTTATCGTCACTTTCCGATTTCAAACTTGTACTATCCTCGGTTAAAAATAAAGTCTGGACAGTTAAGGTAATGTTACCTCAAAGCCTTACCTTAACGACATTTTTAACCTTCAAGAAGGAAACAAGTTTCCATACCTCAACGTTTAGTGCTAAGAATATGACTAAATCCTTTCCATATAAGTGATATCGTTTACGGAAATCAAATTACTTATCCTTTCCATAACCGAATCAAACTTAGACTTTTAAAAACCGAATTTGTGCTTGGGTTTCACATCACAGACATTTATAAAACACATTTAAAAACAATCTTTAGGAATATTCTGTTTAAAGAGAAAATTATATTTCTAAGTGTATTAAAAAGAAGGGAAAAAAAAACAAATGTCACTAAAACATTGCTTATTGTAAACCCAAAACCAATTACACTTAGCTTTATTATTAAAACATTCATTTCTAAAGATTTTCTCATTTATAAACTATCATTTACAACTTTAAATGACATTTATTATCCCGGAAGACAATAAATCAATTTAATATACCTTTATAAATCTAAAATATTGTTAATCATCCCAAAATTGATATAATTTTTTTATAAATTAAAAACCTCACTAATTATCCTGAAAAATTAATCAAATTTATAACCTTTTTATAAATTTAAACAACATTAATTATCTCGAAAGATAATTAATCAAATTTATAATCTTTTTTATAAAATTTTAAACAAAGTTAATTATCCCGAAAGATAATTAATCAAATTTATAATCTTTTTTATAAATTTAAACAACGGTAATTATCCCAAAAGATAGTTAATCAAATTTATAATCATTTTTATAAATATAAAACAACATTAATTATCCCGAAAGATAATAAATCAAAATTTTAATCTTTCTATAAATTTAAAACAATATTAATTATCCCAAAAGATAATTAATAAAATTTATAGTCTTTTTATAGATTTAAAACAACATTAATAGTCCTGAAAGATAATTAATAAAATTTATAATCCTTTTATAAATTTAAAACAACAATAATTATCCTGGAAGAGAATTAATCAAATTTATAACTCCTTTTATAAATTTTAAAACAACACTTATCCTTTATTTAAAAATTCTTTAAAATACTTGAAAATATAGTTTAAACAACTTTTAAAGCGCAAAAACGTGACCAAACATTTATATTGTAAAAATTCAAGCACAAGTTCAACATACACAGAGGTTTAAGGAGACGGTATTGCATAAGTGACGGTATAGCGATAATTGCTATAACGATACTTACACAAATCAAATAGTATGTCACAAATATTTCAACCAAACATCAATATGAGAAACATTTGAATATAAGTAAATCAATATTGGCAAGAAACCCCTTGGGGTCTCTCTACAAAAGCCCCGTTTAAATCACATGTATGTATATGTATTTCGAAGTGTTCCATAGCAACTTATTCACTATGTACACTTCGACTTCCTCTTGCTTTTGTTTCGTGCAACACAATGGTTATATATGCCATCTGCTTCCAAGCGGGAATTAAATCCAAACAAACAATCAAACAACAATATATAAACAATCATCCAAGCATTCAATAATAATCTATAGCAACACAAATATCATATGGTTTATTTAGAGGTAATTAAACTCACCAAAAATCCAGTTGATTCTTTTGCGTTTCACTTTGATATAAAATCGAACGGTAGCTTAAAATTCTACTAGCTTCAAATTCAACGAATCCAACTCCAAAGCATAGATAACAATGATATGAGTCCAACGCAATGGATCGTGTCCAAGTCTGACCTCGTATGCAATGGTTATTGAATTTATAAAATTTAGAATTAATCAAAATAATTAATTTCTTAATTAAATTGCCCAAAATAATTTAAATTCTTCTTCTCTATCCTTAATCACTCCCTGTACACACTAATATGCACGCAAAATTAGATGTGCATTCCACTTTGATTCCTCCCACCACGTTCAACGGAATCACACACCATCTATTTCTACAAACTCATTACCAAAATATCATCACCGCAGACACATCTAAATGAAACTTGATCCTCCTGAAGAAAAGTGACCGACCGCCCTCTTCAGCCTGTAGGCAAACGACTCGTTTTGCCTCAGGTGGTCGGAGGTGATGAAATTGGGTGGGAAGGTGTATCTCGTGAAGCTAAACCCAATGGCGTCATCTACTTCGACCATCTCCACCTCAATCAAAGTCGAAGTCAAACCCTAGTTTCATGCCTATATGTTGACCACCTCAATTCTGGACCGTTCCCAACAATACCCATATGGATTTATAGATTTCATCAGTACGAACCCAAAGAATCCAACTTTATAAGTTTTCATTGAGTATTTGATTTGATGTTGAATTTAAAAGGAAGAGGCCATCTTTTTTCTTATTACAGTAAAATAAAGAAGGAAAATTAAAGTGAGAAGCAAAAAAAGTAAGAGTGTTGAATAATCTTAGTTTAGAGGTTAGTTTATTTTGCAATTTCTGGCATCTCGCTACACAAAATTCCATTCGCGTACGATCCGCGAATGAAATAACAAAAATACGGTCGCGCACAAAATTGTGACACGATCTCAAAACAACAACAAAATATACTGGTTAATTCATTCTGTGAAATTTTCAAAAATAGTATCGTCTGTCGAAATATACATCAAATGAAAATTTAAATAATTTCCTAATAAAAATTATGGAAAACTCCGATAAATTCATTTAAAAATATATCAATAAAAATCAAGTTGTTTTATTAACAATTGATTTTCTTGTTATTTATTTGAACTATTTATTATTGTAAATAAATTTACAAAATGAGTTCACCATTATTATTTATTAATTAAAAGGAGTTAAATAAGGCTATTAAATCCATTTAATTAATATTTAATTAAAAATTCAAATATTTAAATAATCTCTATATTTGAATAAGTTATTTATATTTTAAAAACCAATTATAAATATTTAAAATCAATATGGTAAAATTTCAGAATATTACATTCTCCCCTCTTAAAAGAATTTCATCCCCGAAATTCCCAAAGGAATAAAATGTCCTCTTACACTTAGGCATTTTAAAGTTCTTTATGTTATGAAAAATTTCGGCAAAAGCTCCTTTACGCGGCTAGATCCATAAAAACTACAACTCGCCACAACTGGACCAAATCGACAAAAGAAAATAAAAGCCCAAAAATGGCCTCCCATATTTGAGGCATAAAATCATTAATCAATTAGCAATCTCTAAATCTACCATTTGATTTTTATTTTTTCAAGCAACTTACTATCTCGATGCAAACGCAGGTGCGTAAGAAATTAAATAGTAATCTCTTGCTTCTCTATACCTATTTTGTACTTACATAATCCAAAAGAGAACCATGCTAACAAAAGAGTAATACACACGCTATTTCTATCATAAGCAATAGTAAATAAACAATATAACAACCATATGCAACAAGGAAATATGATGCAACTAATAATAACGATGCAACTCCACATACCAAAAATTGCCGTGATATAAATCTACATGCAACTCTAGTGTAACATAAAGCCATATGCAAAAAAAGAAATATAACAACCATATGCCACAAAAGTATAGAGAATACTCTGTAGTAAAATATTAAGAATCCAATTTTTTCAAAAGATAAATTACGAACTAAATGCCCGGATTTTTATATTGAAAATAGATTTTCAAATTCCTCCAAAGAGAAATATATCAAAACCAAAATCAATTATGACAAAAAGGGGGCTCCTCCTACCAAAGCATGGTATAACTCTAGAATCAAAACAACATGAAGCATTCAGTGGTATTATGTTTCCTCCTAAAATAATAACTGGAGTAAACAAATATACTTGGTGAGTTTTCCAAATCGGAATACTCCCAATCGCCTAACTTTATCCATAACCAAAATATTTGAAAAACTACTTCAAAAAAACTTTTTTCAAATACCCTAAAATAATAACACTTTACCAAGTTTCAAAATAATAAAATTATTATTTCTTTTACAAATTCTTTTGAAATCATTTGCTCAAAAGCACCGGGATTTAAGTCCCCATGAACAACAACTTAAAAATCCTTTATTTATAAGTTCAGATTTTATAAATCATTGTACATAAAATCACAGCATCAATCAAAACCAATTTCCATAAGAGAATAAAAGAAAACTTAACATCATTTAAAATGTTAAATGACTAACAAACAAGATTTTAGAAATTTTGCTTAGGTTTACAATTTTCTCGATGGTCCAAGGATATAGATAATTTTCTAAGCGTACCATTATGCTCATCAGCCTTTGATTATTTCTTATAAGATTATCCAAGCTACCTTAGAAAAAAACTGAAAGTTACCCTCCTAAACTTTCCTAACCCACACAACAAAGCATGCAAATATACTTAACCAGTATGATGTACAAAAATCATCCGTATGCCATATTTGATCAGACCACTTGCTCGGATATATAGACTTTACTTTCAAACTAGTATCACTCACTCGACCTCCCTAGTGTAGACTCTGATCAGGTTCCTTAATTAGAAACCCTCATTCTCCTTACATAGCCATATACTATGATACAAAACCTCAATATCATATCAAGAATCCGAATCAAATGTTTGCTGACAAGAATCAAGTGAGAAATCCCTTTTCGAACGGGTGTGACTCACCCCAAAGTTATGTATTCAAATCCTAGATCAAGAACCGTGCGAATAAAATGATCTACTTTTAACTTACATACTTAATTTTATTGGTTTCTTAACTACACCAATCTCTTTCTAAATCACTTTTATTTTCGTTTATAGTATTTCATTCAACACTAAAATTATTCATGAATTATTTTACAAATTTCCACTTAAGTTTATAAGCATTTTATAAAAACATAACTTTATAAAACATTAAATAAAAACTTACTCCACTTTTATCTACTTGTATAATACTCTTCTACATCCTAAGAGTATATTCAAAATGTCAATTTTATTTTATTTATTTATTATTTGTTTTTATTTTTTCAAAATTCAAATGGAGGCCCAAATAAAATACGAGTCTTAAAACCGAGTCGACTACTTCGACCTTTTTACCTTAGAGTGTACTAAGGAGAGATGTTTATCGGTTAGCTTAATAACATCAAATAGTTTACACAACTTAGTTGTTTAATAAAAAACTATAGTTTTAATAAACAATGCTTATTAAAACTTTCCTATCCAATTTAACCCATTTAAAAACTTATGTTAAATTGTCTCTCTTCTATCCAAGAGTTAAAAAATTTCATTTATCAATTTATTTATCGAAATACCTTTTTATTTTAAATCAATTTCCTTTAAGAAAACTTAAGAACTAAATACCCAGTTTTTTAATTTCAAAGCCCCCTTTTGAAATCATACTTTATATATTTCTATATATAAAATAACTTTTACAATTTACTCACTAATACTCGCTTTGGGTTCGTTCGGATTCAAACTCATATCGATCACACAATGATAAAGAGGATAATTTACTAAGTGCACTACAACCGTCGCTCAAGCAACATTCGACCGTCGTTTAGAAGATTATTCAGGTTACCACTAAACTGATCGAGATGTTTTTCCCGAACTATCCAAAGAAAATGTATCTTTATTAAAAATTCTCTTTAAAATATCTAGACTTATAAATAATTCCAAGAAATACCGCTGTTACTTTTCTCAAAATCTTTTTGAAATTATTTCAAGCACTACCGAGATTTAAATTCTCATAAACCCTTTATAAATCATTTTATATATACCATACTCATATGAAATGTACCTTTTAAAATCATCTTATAGTATAATAACTTCCCTTTATTATAATAAACTTTTCACAAATAATTATCCTCTAAATATCTTATCTTCCCATTTAGATTATATTAAATAACTTTATTAAAGGATAATTTTCAACTTAACATTTTCTCGGAACACTTTCTAGTCAAATTGTGAAACTCAATTCATAAATGGTTCGGTTTAGTGTACCCATAATTATCAAAACAATAAGTACCCATAAACTGGTCGAGCATAAATCAACAATCAACAAAAAATAGTCAATGCTCCTAAACTATCCGAGCATGACAAATCAAATGACAATGGTAATAAATAAATATTATCATTTTCAAACAAATAATTACAACATAAATAACTATATCAGTTTGAAACTTATTCCTTTATATATATAAAATATATAATCCTAGATAAAATATTTCATTTACCAATTTTCAAAAATCAATATCGTGTCCGTTTGCTTTGTTCTGGTGTTTATAAATCCCTATCGGCACCTTGGCGTCCTACTTCTCGACCAAAATTCATAAACAACTCAATAGACCAATTAACACAATATGCTTTTATAGCAATAGCAAATATGCTCTTGTATATATAATACTCTCTACTCATTCTAGGTGTCACTTACCCTATCACAAATGATTAACCCCACCAAAGCCACGGTTCTCTTAACCTTCAGCTCAGATACCAAATGTATTGACCCACCTTTTCGACCCTCGAAAGTCGGCACTTAATGCATCCACGATATTCAAATGCCAAGCATTCAAGTGCCGGAGAGGAAGATTATTAGGGTAAAAAGAAAAAGAAAATGAAAAGGAAAGAACAGGGGGAAACATAATCTTATAGCGGAATAATCATATATAATATAACAAAGACAATAAAAGCTGTTGCCCTAAGATACATGGTATATCAGAGTAAAAAACAAACCTCATCAGCCTGGGTAGTTATAACTTCTCGACCTTACAATTGCTGATGGGTAAATATAATAATACAGCAGAAAATAAAAATACTACGGCAGGTGAACATCTAGCTCTACTCCATGAGCTCCATGTCCCACCAACGACAACCTAGAAAAACTTGGTCTGACTTGAGCATTATAATAAAATAACACCCGGATGAGTCTGAAAAATCAATGTGAGAAAATTCATGAAATATGGTGAGTGTATAATAATTCTGTGAAACCACGCCGCTAAACACGGAACGAGTTTTACCTCACAAGAACAATATCCATACATGAAAGAATGGAAACAAATTAGAATAAAACTCAAACTTGAATGAATGGGCATAAACAAGATCAAAATCCAATCTTAAAGAATGGACATAAATAATTAAATATTGCGAAGTGTGAAAGACACTTCTCGATGCAATAAGAAAGAATAAATTCATAGGTTTGAATCAAAAATAAGGAAAATGAAATTTTCCAAAAATGACTAGGAGGATGAACCCCCTAATCTAAAGTATACCTCTAGAAGATATACTTAAGACCTACGATGGCTCTCGGACACGTCCAAGCCAGACCCTGCCAACCTTACCAAGAATTCGAGTATTTCACATCTCCGCATGCATATCACTGAATCCAATCTCGAGTAGATGTGAAGATACCCTAATGGGAGCAACCCCACATAGCTTGGCTTCCACTGGCGTTTTGGTTCTAGTCATTTCTGACAAAGGACCTCAACACTCAAATGAGCAATAAATCATCTTAGATTGACGAAACACGGAAAGATAGCGGAATCAATAGTCAATAAATCAACTATCGAGAATAAAAATGATCGTATATGGAAATTAAATCTCATACCCTTATCACCACCCATCGATTTTAAACATATACTATCCCTCGGTTATAAATGAATCAGGACAGTTAAGGTAATGTTACCTCAAAGCTTGCCTTCGAGACAGAGATGAGTTTATATACCTCGACGTTTAGTGCCAAGAATGTGACTACCTTACCAAATAAGTGACATCGTTTATGGAAATAAAATTACTTATCCTTTCCATAAACGAAACAAACTTTTAGACTTTTGAAAACCGAACTTGTGCTTGGCTTTCAAATCACAAACATTTATAAAATACATTTAAAAACACTCTTTAAAAATATTCTTTTTAAAGAGAAAATTGTATTTCTTAGTGTATTAAAAAGAAAGGTAAAAAACAAATGGTCTTAAAACATTGTTTACTGAAACGCCCGCCTTTCGACCATTGAAAGTCGGCACCAAATACATCCATGGTATTCCAATGTGGAACATCCAATCGTCGAAAAGGCAAATTGTTAGGGTAAATGAAAGAACTAACGAGAGAAAAAGAATCTCACAGCGGAAACAACAACATATGATACAAAAAAAAGCATAAACTGTCACTCCAAGATACAAGGTACATCAAAGTTAAAAACAAACCTCATCAGCTGGACAGTTACAAATTTCTGACCTTACAATTGCTGATAAGTATACAATATAATACAACGGAAAATAAAATACTATGGTAGGTGATCATCCGGCTCTACTCCATGAGCTCCATGTCCCTTCAACGAAAACCTGGAAAAATACTCAACCTGACCTGAGCATTATAATAAACTAACACCCGGGTCAGTCTAGAAAACCAATGTGAGAAAACTCAAGTAATATGATGAACATGTTATAATTCTATAGGACCACGTCGCTAAATATGGAACAGGTTTTTAACTCACAAGAAACATCCATACATGAAGAAATTGAATACAAATTAGAATAACAATCCAAACAAGAAAGGATGGACAAATACACGATCAAAGTCGAACTTAAAGAATGGACAAAAATAATTCAATATATAGAAGAGCACAAGGAACCTCTCGATGCAATTAAGAAAAGAGTAACTCCAAGGTTCAAATTAAACAAGGAGAATGAAACTCATCAAACAGGACTAGGAGGGTGCGCCACCTACATCGAAAGTATACATCTAGATAAAATATACTTAAGAGCCCATGCCAAACACGTATCACTCTTGGGAACTTCCAAGTTGGAAGCCATTTCATACAAGCATCGGAATATTTCATATCATCGCATTCATGCTAACAAGAAATCTCTAGATAAATATGAATATGTGACGACCCGCCTTTTCGATCTTTAGAAGTAGATACTAATACATCTATGGTATTCACTTGCCGAGCATCTAAGCGCCAGAAAGACGTATTATTGGAGTGAAAAGAAAAGGAAAAGACAGAACAAAATCTTATATCATAACGAGTAATATATAATACCCAAATTATCTTTACTATAGAAAATATTGATATTCAAAAACACATCAGAGTCTAATCTATCATCAGCCTAGATAGTTATAACTACACATTCTTACAAATAATGATAAATACAAAGAGGCAACATATCGGAAAAAAATACGGAAATATATCATAAAGGCATCCAGCTCGTCTCCTAAAACTCCAAAGCATCCAAAGTTAATTCTGGAAAAATACTTGAGTTTGACCTGAGTATTATAAGAAAATAACACCCGGATCAGTCTGGTGAACCAGCATGAGAAACTCAAATCAAAAGGGGTTGTTATATCTCATAAAACCTTCTGAATAAAAGTATCTCATAAGATCACGCCGCACATAAACCCAAACGAGTTTTTACCTTATGTTAACCAAACATTTTTATAGAAAATTCAGTGATATTATAATAATGTCTAGAGTTTAAAATAAATGTTGAATCATAGCCGAAATTGTTACATTAATTAAATTCCAGCATAATAGATATACAACTAAGTCCGATGGCACTTATTGGAGAATGGATTTCTATACAATAACAAGGCTACTGGGGTACCGCCTGCTATAATACACCTTTAATAAAATGTACCTAGGGCTTTACATGGACCCCCTACCAACACAGGACAGACTTACCCCTTACTGGTTAGTACTGAATATTTCATCACCTTGGTTGCTTTGCAACCTTTTCCCGAGATCTCTAATGCACATCCATATCCATAAATAAATAAATAAATAAATACATACATACATACATACATACATACATACATACATATATATATATATATATATGTAAGGGCGATGACAATACCCTAATGGGTCTACATAGCCTTGCTGCATATCCCTTGTTTTAGTCATTCCCAGTTGATAAGGCTTGAGGCTACGTTTTACCTTTTAGACAACAATCCCTCTTGGAATGCTAACACTGCCCTCCAGGCAACAATGCTATGCCAGCATTCATCCATGCAAGTCGTATAGGATATGAACAAAACAATGGCACTACTTCTATTACATTTTTTTGGAATCATCCTCTGGATTAGTAACAAGTAGCCCTTGCACTTCAAAGAGCTCCGTCTTCGATTCCATTATCACCTCGATTCCATTATCTTTAAGATGTCTTCAATTCGAACACTTGAGTTGGTTCGAAGAGGTTTTTAGATAATTCATATTTATCTGATCCTAGTCTCTTTGAACCAACATTCGATAGTCCCGGTAAACTCAACTCCGTTTCTTTTAGAAATAAACAGACAATACATAAGAGCGGAGATACCTCCTAACCGTTTAAGTAGACAGATTTCCCTATCATTTGTTCTAGAAGGACACATGAGTTTTATACGTACATTATAGCATCACCGAAGATAATTGTTCATGTAATTCTCGTGTTTCTCTTAGATAGTCAGTTATTTAACTATCAAATAAACTAATAATCATACATAGATTTAATTCCATATGGGATCCACTAAGCCTCCTTTTATTGATCTTCATTAATTAAAACACTTCAATTATTTATAAAAATATTAATATACCTATCTCACCGATATAAGTATATTCCCAAATCATTTTACTTTCTATACTTGATAGACTTTACCATATACTTATACACTATTATAAGAATATTCACAAAACATTTAAGAGAGATTTCTTATTTCAAAATCATATTAAATGGATCAAAACAATGTCATTCAAAATATTGTTTACTATATACTCAAACTACCAATCCTTCGGTGTTAATTATGGAAAATGTTTCCATACCACTAAAATTAAGGAGGATTATTTATTTATTTCATAAAATTAATTTTTTTAAATGATCCAATTAATATAAAATCAAAGTTCTATAAACCCAAACCTTCTTTTCTAAAATCCAAGATCATTTTCCAATTTATAACTTTAACAACATTTAATTTAAAGATAATTCTCTTTACAAAACAATAATTTAAACACTTTTTATTTATTAAATTGATTACCTTTAAAACCTCCTTAGTAAATAATTTATTAAGATTTAAAAAATCATTACTAAATAATAATTAACTTTAAAACACCATAATGAATCATTAATAAACATAATCACTACTAAATAAATGATTAATTAACTAAAACCACTGTAAATAAATAAATAACAAATTTCAAAAACAACATCATTATTAAAAAATTAAGTAATTTAAAATATCATTAATAAAATAATTAATTATCTTTAAAATAACTTATATAAAATAATTAATTAACTTTAAAATAACTTTATTAAAAATAACTAATCAACTTCAAACATGTTATTAAATAAATTTGTTAACCTTAAAATATTATTATTACACAAATAATATTAACTTAACCATCTAAATATAGAAACACTTTACTTCAAAATATTGTAAAGTTAAAGTAAATTTCAAATCCATTTCTTTTCAAATTTTGGAAAAAGGTTTAGCGACCACACTAGCACTTAGACAAGCTACCACTAGTTTTTAGTTCAACAATCCAAATCATATCACTGACATAAGCAATATATATGGAAATAAAATTCATAAAATTAAATCAACAGATAAAACATCACTATCCAAGTCCACTGATATATGAAAAAATGTCCAAATTAAAAAAAAAAGCAGAACGGAGATTTAATATGCCGAATAGATATCCAATATAATCTATTCAATTTAAATATAGCAAAATGGTGTTTTATTCTACTAACGGAATGTCATTGCTGAAAAGTAACTATTTAACTACGTAATTATTTTCTATCACTATTAATTTATCATCAAATTACACTTCATTAGAATTATCAACCATTTTTATTAAAGGGTTGCACTCGTAAATACGAGTCTAGTGCAAGAAACCGTGAGTTAAACAGATCTAAAATGAAAGAGTTATAGCTTTCCAAAGTTAATCACTTTTAAATTTAATAATTTAATTAACTAAAATATTATCCAACCCTTCCCACTCCCAAAGCCCAACCTGGCCCACTCATTCTCTTCTTACCGAACTCAATTTTCCCCAAATCCATTTTACCAAAATTAAATGTTGCCTGGACCAAAAACCTAAGTGCACAAACGTGCATGCAACCTCCCAATTGTCGATTGCCTCACCAAGGCCGTCACCAGACTCCCCTTCGAACACTCAACACGCCAGCAACCATCACCACGCCTCTGACGCCTCCAAATGAAATTCGACCGCCATTACCCCAGACCTAAAAATGCATACAGGTTCGTACGTTCCTCCATCATCGCCACCTCAACAACTTGCAGTGACCATCTACACCGCCAATCGCCCCATCATCACCTATCGCACCTCTAGGCCAAACAACGTGGGGCTCGACGCTTCCACATGAGGCACCCAGGCCTATTTTCGAACCCAAAAACGAACTTCCCTTAAACCCTAACGCAACCTTCTCTGGCCACTACTGACCACCGCACCACCCTCGATTGCCACCATAGCTCTGCCATCACCCAATGCTGCCTCCAGCACCACCATTCCCCCTCCAGTTAACCACCTTGCCGGATTTTAAAAAAAAAAAATCAGAAATGGTCAACTAATCACCATGACACCTCCACACCCCACTAAAATTATGACACTTGGCTTAAAAACCATGATTCGTCATGACGAACATGACTGCACCCTTCGTTCGTCGATCCGAGCTTGACAAAAATATCGATAATTTTGACTATTAAATGTAATTAACCCATCTCTCATGCCCTGCTCGACGATTCCACTCTTGGCTATTTTTAATAAATACTAGACTCTAAGTCAAACAACTTTACAGTTGATTGTTTTAGCTAGTTGTAAACAGTTTGTGTGGTACGAATTTTAGACTAAGAAATGAAGAGGATTTTCTTCACAAAATAAGAAGCATGAAGAAGAAAAGAAGGAGAAAGGTGTTTGTTTGCATATCTTAATGTATGTTCTTTTTATTAACAGTAAACCTATTTTTCCCATTCAAAGCAATTACAAATAAAAATATGAAACAATTACTTAAACATGATTTTCATATAAAAATCAAATTACTAACCAAAAACACAAACTTTTCTTATTTTATTAACATATACTTATACAAAGGTTAAATTTCTCACAACATTTTATTATTTATTCAAAATGCTAACAAAGATTTAGTATCTCACCTTCCACATGATTTGAAGTGCTTCAAATTTTGATCTTTGAGTGAAGTAGAAGTTTTTAAGTTAAAAAGATATGATTTTTCAAAATTTAAAAACTAGAAAAGGTGGAAAAATATTGATATCAAGAGGTATGAAGATGGAAATGTAAGAGAAAAGTGTATATATAAGATGGATTATGTATGCATATATAAGATGGAATATAAAATAAAAGTAGATAGGGCTAAATACCAAAATACCCTTAAATCAAAGTTTTCTACTCTACCATTGTTTTCTAAGCCATCAAAGTACCAAGCATTAGAAAACATGTTGGATTCTAGAGTGTTTTCATGTACCTTTGTTAATTTACACACTTAAAGAATCTTTTCACCTCAAATCCATCATTTCTTATTTCAAACAAATATATTTTTATATTTATAAATTATTATTATTTTCTATTTTTATATTTCAAAGCAAAATGTTTAAACATTTAAATATTATTTAAAGCATACGCAAATCAACTTTTCTACAACTTGTCGTTTGATAAAAAGCCGAAAAGCGTGTTACTGTCACATTTTTAGTTTTCCGTCGAACTACCTATTTATGTAAACAAAATTCAAAAATGAATTTTCTATCATTATTTATAAATTAAAAGAGATTTATTTGATTACTTAAACCATTAATCGAATATTTCAAATAAACTAAATATTCACAAATCAAAGTGATAAAATTATGGTTATTACATTCTCTCTCCCTTAAAAGAATTTTGACCCAAAAATTTCACCACTATCAAAACCAAGTAAAAACAAGGCTAAACATAACTCTTAACTAACTATTTACTCGGTAAAAAGGAAACCCTTAAAAGAAGGTTAATGACCATAATATACCAGAATAAGTTTAAACACACCTACCAGTAATTCCCAATCCACACAAAGGCGTTAACTAAGATACCAAATCCAACTAACAGTCACAATATAGATACATAGAATATCTACACACTAACTTAGCTGCAGATATAGTCCTCCTTATCAGGGTCCTCTATCGGGGGACCGGATAACTCCATGGATTATGGCTTACTAAAAGTCCATCCACCTCCATGCCCCATCACTACTTCACCTGGTCTTCCTCGGGTTCCTCTTCCTCCTCCTCTTGGCACTCCTCCTTTGGTTCTTCCTTCAGCTCTTCCTTCATTAGCTCTTCTTTGGACCCCTCTTCCATTGGCTCTTCTTCTTTAGGTGCACACTCCTCCATCGGCTCTCCTTCGGGTTCTGGTATTTGGATGTTAGGAATCTCCGCACCATGCCTAGCCTTGCCCTGACCAAACAACCTCCTAATCCTCATGCGGGCCCCTCTCATAACCAGAGTGTCCTCTAAAATCAAAGGGCAAAAATCCTTATAATCGCGTACTAGGCTCTATTAAAATTTTAACAATAGAATATATGTATCTTATAAACATATAAAATAGCCTAAGCACATTCTTATTCAAACTTGTTTTAGGTTCGTTCGAATTTGAACTCGTATCAATCGCACAATGATAAATGGAATAATTTACTAAGTGTACTACAACGTTCGCCTAAGCAAACATCGAATCATCACTTAAAAGATTATCCGGATCACCACAAAACTAATCGAGACGCTTTCCCTGAACTATCCAAAGAAAATGTACCTAAAAAAGTTTTTCTTTGAAATATACTTATAAATACTTTTCAGTAATATTATTATTAGTTTCTTAAAAATCATTTGAATTTTTTTTCAAAAGCAATGGAATTTAACTTCTTTAAATATTCTCTTTAATTTATAAATCACACCTTATAAATCAAATTTATAAAATCATCCTTATATCCTAACCAAATTTATAAATCACGCCTTATAAATCGATTTCTTTTATTAGTAATCTCTTTTTAACCAAGTAAACTAGTTAAGCCTCCCTTATAAAAGAACGTCTTATAGTCAAATTGTGAAACTGAATTTACAAGGTGTTTGTATCTAATTCAAATAAACAACAGATGCTCATAAACTAGCCAAGCATAAGTAATCAAATCCATTTCTTTTCAAATTTTGGAAAAAGGCTTAGCAACCGCACTAGCACTTAGATAAGCTACCACTAGTTTTCAGTTCAACAATCCAAATCATATCACTGATATTTACATAAGCAACATATATGGAAATTAAATTGATAAATTTCAATCAACTGGTAACACATCACTATCCAAGTCCACTAACATATAAATAAGTGTCCAAATTAATAGAAAAGCAGAACAGAGATTTAACCTGGTAAATATATGTCCAATATAATCTATTCGATTTAAATATAGCAGAACCGTGTTTTATTCTAGTAACGGAATGTCAGTGCTAAAAAGCAATTATTTAACGTAATTATTTTCTACTAATATTAATTTATCATCAAATTATACTTCACTAATTACCAACCTGTAACGACCCGCTATTTCGTGCCATTCACATCCACACATGTCGGACTCGAATTTCTCAAAATATCAAATTGTTAATTTTATATTTGGCCAAACTCAGTATATACAGTAAATAAATCAATCATAGAATCACAGACACAGAGTATTACAAAAGTAAGCAGCGGAATAAGTAAATAACAGAGTTTGAAATAAAATACAACAGTATATCTCAAATACAGTGAAGTCTCGAATACAAACAGATGACATCTCTAAATAAATCAACTGGAAAAGCTGAAAGCTGAATAGATGCAGATGGATCTCCAAGTGAAGCTCCAACTCCAAAGGTGAGTCCCAAATGCGGTGACACTCAGTCTGACCCGAGCGTAAAGCAAAACACAAAACACTCGAGTCAGGATTAACATTCTTATATCAATAAACCCAACTCAAGTGAAATGTCAACTGAAATACAAGTAACTTAAAGGATGTTTGGGATACCCATCCCCTAAGGATCCGTGGAACCATATACTATGTAGTAATATACGCTATTATAATATGTCTATAGTAAGTAAAGGTATCAAAATAGCGTTAAGGCATTACCCATATCCCCCTTAACACATTTTATATATTCCCATAGTCTATACAATGTCATACGCTGCTCCGAGAGGTTTACACAGAGGACACCACATAGGTACGGTACAAAACAAACTCGTAGAAGGCGCGATAGGGCATGCGACAAGGCACTCGAGGCAATGCCAGGGTAGATATACCGTTTGCGTATCCAGACTGGTGGTAACGCATAGCAGCTACTACCGCCCACCTCGTGACACACTCCCAAATCAAAAGGGTGCACCCAATCAAATCACAAAAGCAATAGAATGGTATCGAAATGTGCCCGATAGGAGGAATGACCTCACTTGCCCCGGCGTGGCTTCTGTTTTAGCCGCATCAAGCTGACTCACGGGAGTCAGGGCTACGAAAATACCATATAGAATCGTCACCAAACCATCCTACTTCATTCTGGAATCTCCACCACGTACATAGTTGTCAAAGTGGTTTTCGGTATTGGTAGAGAGTATGACAATATCCGATCCCGATCTCTTTAACAACCAAACGTTATTATAACACCATGGTCACTTCATTTCAAATCATATTTCAAAACCAAAATATCATATCTATTTCAAAACCATATCAATATGATATCATTATTCACTCAAATAATATTCATTTCCAAATCATAATACTTTCCAAAATTTTAACACTTCTGAAATTATAACGTTTTTGAAACCATACACTTAGGAAATCATAACACTTGGAAATCATATTACTCCCACTTAAACAGTTTAGATATTAAAATAGTATATATAATAAAATAGTATATATAATAAAATAGTTTATAAAATAAATAATTAGTATATTGAAAATAGTAAAAAAATTAAAATAGTTTATATTTAATTAATTTATAAAGTAAAATATTAAAATAGTTTTAAATATATTTTAAAATACTTTATATAATAAAATAGTTTCCTCAAATTTCACAAATCGATTCAGATCAACTCGAATTCCAAAATTCAATTTAATTTAATCTCAATTACCCAATTTCAATTCAGTTCAAACCATTTAAAATTTATATCGATTTCAAATACATATATAAACTACAATTTAAACCATTTCAATTTCAATAGATTTCAAAGCTTAAATTCATTTATATTTCAAATTCAACCTTACCATTATTTAATACTGAAAAATTCACTTAGTCAATCCAATATCATTTAAATAAAACCTTAAATTATAATTTATGTAAACTAAATATTTCCTTCAATTTATTTACTTGAAATATTCATTTAATCACTTTAAATCAAAATCAAGTTATAAATCATATCTTTAAAATCTCAAATTTAATAAGTTTCAAATCGGTTTTATTTAAAAAAACTCAAATAAATTTCAAATTAATTTCTATTTCTCTTTCCAACTTAATTTATCAAAATTATTATAAAATTTATATTAAAGATATAGTATCTTAAAATCAATATTTATTAAAACCACATATATTTCTTTTCAAAACCTTAGAAATCATTTTCATATATATATATATATATATATATATATATATATATATATATATATATATATAGACCAACGGTGCCTATATATAATTTTCTATCCTATGGTCAAGTGATACGAATATTTATCATTTCAATCTGCAATTTAAATATATATGGGTATATATCTTTTCGACCCGCAATCCCAAATTCAATTCAATGAAAATCGCTTGGGTTTATCATTTCAACCCATAACGATTTTCTACTATTCTACAAGATCGTTCGGGTATGTATCATTTCAACCCATAGGGAATTCTATACTAACAGGGAACTTGCAGAGTGACAGCATATATGACAATAATATAATAATCAGCAACATGCATATATCATCAATAACAGATAAAATATAAATAGCATATCATGGTGTCAGATGTTATAGGTGAACAGTTACAGATAATGGCATATATATAGCAATTTAAATAACTAACGGCAGCATATTTCAATTGTCGTTCCAATTGAAATCAAATTTAATAAATATAAGAACGTTAATCGTGAGTGATTGCTCACCTTTCGAGCCTAGCAAGGATAGACAATGAAATTGAGTTACGAATTGCAAGCACGACTTTCCAAAGTAAAGCTAGATTGGCATGAATTTGATAGACAAAGCTAATAGAGGGATCGATGAAACAAATCAAAAATCAGTTTTGATATAAATTGAAAATATATACATTATTATTATATTATATCTATATACACCTAAAATAAAAATGAATTTGCTTTATTTCAATATATATAAACTATCACTTTATATAATATTACCCACACAAAAAATAGGATCTATATACATATATACATATTTCTAAAGAAATCCAAATATCAATATTTATTACTTTAACAATTAATATAAACTTATTTTATTATAGACATATATGAACCCAAGCGACCATACAAAAGCTTATCTAACCACGCATACATAACGAACGGCTTATGTATCACTTATATAAAAATATATATATAGGCAGATCTTATTACTATATATAGACAAACACTGTATATATTTATATATATATATACACTTAAAACTAATGTTTTTTTAAAAGTAATTAAATATTTGTTCAAACGCATATTGCAAAATCAAAGTGAAGGCAGCAGCTCGATATGCGCACAGCTATATATATAATATATTTTATTCCTTTCCATAAACAAAGCCAAACAGACAGAGACAAAATGCTATTCCTTAGAACAGAGTAAACAACTTACATTTTACTACTATAATATATATATATATATAAAGTAATATGCAATACCTTATAGAGAAGCTGTTAGCTGATAAGTACAACCGTATATAATATATGTTTTCATTATATATATATATATATATATATTACTGTAACCAGACACTATAGTTAATAACATAGAAAGCATATTTTATAAAACCTTTCATTCAGGCAACATGCTATATATATAACCTATAACAAAATATATACAACTTCTTTTATAAAACAACAAGTCTCATATATAGACAAATAGGTATGTACACCAATCAACTTTTATATACACTATGCAAATAAAATTTGAAATCTATATACATAAAAAAATAAATGCAACATATATAAACATACTTACTGTATATATAAATATGTGACAGAGAGGCCGAGCAGGAGGAGGAGGGAGGAGGCGATGGGCTGGCTATGGTGGTGATTAGGCAAGGCAAAAGGAGGTGGAAGGTCAAGAGGAAGGCAAGGTGATTTTCATGTGGTGGTCACGGCCAGGCACTAGGTGGTGGAAGGTCATGTGGTGCTCGGTTTTGAGATGGTGGTGGAGGAAGTTGGCTTGCGGGAAGGGCAGGCTTCGGGAATGAGGGTTGGCCGATGGTAGGGAGGGGAAGAAGATGAGCAGAGGCCGAACACAAAAGAGGAAGAGGAAAAAGTTTTTAAAACATACTGTGAAATCTTGCTTTGCAGAAGAAAGAAGTGAGGAGGCAGAAGAAATGAGGAAGAGAAGAAGTGAAGTCAGGCTAAATAAAAGAAAGACCGCAAAAAAAAGAAACGTGTAAGGGGAGCCAAAGGTCACGCAAGAAATGAAGGAACGCACAAAATGGAATGAAATGAAATAGCAACGGTCTGAAGCTTTGATTCCGGGGAAAAATTTATTAAAGCAATTAATTGTTGCTTGGATGACACGGCTGGAGTTTGAAACGCAAAAGAAAACAAAAGGTCATGGATCCGGTACCGATACGGTTACCGGTTTGCGTATTCCACTGTGTACCGGACTTCAAAACATAGAATTGAATATACCGCAGAGATCAGCACGACGAGACGATCAAAACGGTATACAGATATCAGTGATAGGATCATCCTATCAAAAGTCGATATTCAGTATCGAAAATGCTGCTAATTTGCCAGAAATAAGATAAACGGAGCAATAGCAGTCCAAATTTGAAGAAACGAAATACGACGTCTCACTCAAAAGATGATTTACAAATTTATTATATAAAAATATTCAGGTTTGGAAAACATTTTATTATCATCAAATATTAACTGATTTAAATTTAAATAAAATTATACAAGAAAATAACTTCCATATTATCTGATGAAAATTTACCATTTGCTATGTATATATATACGTATTCCAAATATCAAATTTTTATTTCCAAATTTAATTATTATAAATTTTCACAAAATTTTAGTCAATTACGTTATTTAAAACCATTAAAATTTAGGGTCGTTACACAACCGTTTTTATTAAGGCGTTTTACTTGTAAATACGAGTCTAGTGCAAGAAACCACGGGTTAAACATATCTAAAACAGAAGAGTTATAGCTTTCTAAAGTTAATCACTTTTTAATTTAATAATTTAATTAACTAAAATATTATCCAACCCCTCCCACTCCCAAAGCCAACCCAACCCACTCCCTCTCGTCTTCCCAAACTCATCTTTCCCCATATCCATTTTGCCAAAATCAAATGTTGCCTGTACCAAAAACCTAAGTGCAGGAACGTGCACGCGACCACTTGACCACCGATCGCCTCATCAAGGCTGTCACCAAACTCCCCTTCAAAACTCAACACCCCAACAACCATCACCACACCTTCGACGATCCGAACGAAAATCGATCGCCTTGACCCTAAACCCAAAAACGTGTACAAGTTCGTACATTCCTCTATCACCATCGCCTCAACCACATGCAACCACTATCTATAGTGCTAATCGCCTCGCCATACCCTGCCACACCTCCAGGCCAAACAACATGGGGCCTGACGCCTCCATGTGACCCGCCCGGGCCTATTTCCAAACCCAAAAATGAACTTTCCTTAAACCCTAAAGCGACCTCCTCTGGCCACCACCGACCACCGCACCACCCCCGACTACCACCACAGCTCCACCATCACTCAACACTACCTCTAACATCGCCACTTCTCCTCCAGATAACCACCTTGTCGGAATTTCTAAATGATCGAAAACCAATCAACTAACCACACGACACCACCACACCACCTAAAATCATAAGACTTGGCTTAAAAAGTATGATTCGCCACGACGAACATGACTGCACCCTCCATTTGTCGACCCAAGCTTGAAGAAAAACCGACAATTTCGACTGTTTACTGTAATTAGCCCATCTCTCCTACCCTACTTGAAGAATCCACTCCCGACTATTTTTATTAAATATTAGACTCTAAATCGAACAACTTCACAGTTGATTGTTTTAGTTAATTATGAACGGTTTGTGTGGTATGGATTTTTGAACTAAGAAACGAAGAGGATTTTCTTCACAAAACAGGGAGCGGGAAGAAGAAAAGAAGGAGAAAGGTGTTTGTTTGCATATCTCAGTGTATGTTCTTTTCATTAACAGTAAACCTATTTTTCCCATTTCAAAGCAATTATAAATAAAAATATGAATTTTGAAATAACTACTTAAACATGATTTCGTATAAAAATCAAATTACTAACCAAATACACAACCTTTTCTTGTTTTATGAACATATACTTAAACAAAGGTTAAATTTCTCACAACATTTGTTATTTATTCAAAATGCTAACAAAGATTTAGTATCTCACCTTCCACATGATTTGAAGTGCTTCAAACTTTGATCATTGAGTGGAGTAGAAGTTTATGAGTTAAAAAACATGATTTTCCAAAATTTAAAAACTAGAAAAGATGGAAAAAGAATGATATCAAGAGGTATGAAGATGGAAATGGAAGAGAAAAGTGTATATATAAGATGGAATATGTATGCATATATAAGACGGAATATAAAATAAAAGTAGATAAGGCAAAATACCAAAATACCCTTAAATCAAAGTTTTCAACTCCACCATCATTTCCTAAACCATCAAAGTACCAAGCATTAGAAAACATGTTCGATTTTAGAGTGCTTTCATGTACCTTTGTTAATTTACACACTTAAAAGAATCTTAACACTTCAAATCCGTCATTTCTTATTTCAAATTCTAAAAATATATTTTTATATTTATAAATTATTAATATTATTTCGTTTCCTTTTTCTATTCTTGTATTTCAAAAAAAAAATGTTTAGACATTTAGATGTTGTTTAGAGCGTATGCAAATGAACTTTTCTACAACTTGTCGTTTGATAAAAAGCTAAAAATCCGAAAAGCGTGTTTCAGTTAGATTTTCAGTTTTCCATCGAACTACCTATTTATATAACTAGATTCCAAATAAAAATTTTCTATCAATATTTTTAAATTAAAAGAGAGTTATTTAATTACTTAAAACCATTAATCGAATGTTTAAAATAAATTAAATATTCACAAATCAATGCGATAAAATTTCGGGTTGTTATAGAATATGTACCATAATGGGTGCGATCGAACTGGCTTGGCTCCCACTTGCTCTTTGGTTTTAGTTATCCAAGGTGTTAGATGCCAATGTTCAAAATGAGCAACAAATCGTCTTAGATTGACGAATCATAATGAAGGATATTAAAATCGATTGTCGATAAATAACAATCGGAAACAAACTAATGCTACCCTGGGGAAAACAATGGAGCCGGACAAGCTAGGACAGTATTGCTATCTATCTTGCCGTGACATCATTCTTAACTTTAAGACTATCAAGAATTTAAATGCTCCAAATGAGCAAACAAATCGTCTTGAATCGACAAAACACAAGGAAGATAACAGAATCGATAGTTAAGAAATCAACTATTAGAAGCCAATGAATGATTGTATATGGGAATTAATTGCATATACTTGCCACCAATAAATGAATCAAGCTTGTAGAACATTTATTCTCACTTGTGCTTGATTTTCACATCACAGATATATAAAACACTTTGAAAACACTCTTTAAAAATATTCCATTAAAGAACAAATTATATTTCTTAGTGTATTAAAAGAAGGATAAAAAACGAATGTTACTGAAAACTTTTTTACTATAAATTCCAAGACAATGTACACTTAGATTTGTTTTTAAACATTCTTTTTAAAAGATTTCCACATTTATAAACTATCATCATTAATAAATTTAACAGCATTTATTATCCCGAAAGATAATAAATGAATTGAAATACTTTTATTAAATTTAAACAATGTTAATCATGCTGAAAGATAATTGATATAATTCTTTTATAAATTTTAAAACCACATTAATTATCCCAAAAGACCATAAATCAAATTATGACTTTTTATGCATTTTAAACAACATTAATTGTCTCGAAAGATAATAAATTAAATTTATAATCTTTTATACATTTATAACAACATTAATTATCTCGTAAGGAATTAATCAAATTTATAATCATTTATAATTTTTAAAATAATATTAATTATCTCAAAAGATAATAAATCAAATTTATAACTTCTTTTAAAAAAATTAATAAATAAATATCCTTTATTTTCAAAATTTCCAAAATATTTACAAATATAGTTAGACAACTTTCAAAGTGCAAAAACACGACTGAATATTTATTTTGTAAAAATACAAGCACAAGTTCAACATACATAAGGGTTTAAGGAGATGGTATTTCGTAAGTGACGATATAGGAAAATCACTATAACGACACATACACAAATCAAACAGTATGTCACAAATATTTCAACCAAACATCAATATAAGTAATATAAAAATATAAATAAATCAATATTGGCGATAAACCCTTTAGGGTCTCTCTACAAAAGTCCCCTGTAAATCTCTTATATATATGCACTTTGAAGTGTCCTGTAGCGACCTATTCGCTACAAAAATACTCTGACTTCTTCTTCTTGTTCCCTGTAATACAATGCTTATTTATGCCATCCGCAATCAAGTGGGAATTCATATCCAAACAAACGATCGAACAATAATAACAAACAATTATTATCAACAAATAGCAATCATTAACTAACATACTATTTATTAATTAATTCACATATTAATTAACTTCAAAAAATAATCTTTTTACTTTGAAAGCACAAAATGGTGATTTATTCTGCTCGATATATGTCCAAAATAATCTATTCAATTTAATTATAGTAAAATGGTGTTTTATTCTACTAACAAGACATCACAAATGAAGTCTAACTAGTTTAACTACGTTAAACGTAATTAAATAAAATCACTATAATTTTATTATCAATTTGTACTTTATTAAAACTATCAACTACCATCCAAAATCTATAGCAACACATGTATCATATAGTTTATGTAAAGGCGAGTAAACTCATGAAAATCCAATTGACATTGTGGCCTAAACACATGTATCATAAAGTGAAATGAAGAAAATTCTATGTATTGAAGTATCTTATAACCCCAAAACAATCACATTACTTCCCATATAAGCTAACTAATATTTTCAAGTAGCCTAAACTTTCCAAGCAACACATCATATCACCATTAAATTTTAGTTGAAAATTTAGAATTGATTTGATTTGGAAAAAGTTGTGAAAAGAGGGATTTGCGGTATTTCGCTACACAATATTTTGTTCACGTACGAACTGCGAATGATAGAAATAAAAATACGATTATGTACCAAAATGCGACACGATCGTAAATCACCAATAAAATACATAGATCATTTTATTCTGTTAAATTTCAAGAATACCATCTTTTGTCGGAAAATACGTCAAACAATAATTTAAATATTTTCCAAATTGAAAATTGTGGAAAAATCCCTTAAATTCATTTAAAATACGTCATTAAAAATCAAGTCGTTTTACTAATAATTGATTTTCTTGTTATCTACTCAAACCATTTATTATTGTAAATAAATTTACAAAATGAATCTTCCATTATTATTTGTTAATTAAAAGGAGTTAAATAAGGTTATTAAATCAATTTAATTAATATTTAATTCACAGTTCAAATATTTAAATAATCACTATATTTGAATATTAGTTATTAAACTTTAAAAACCAATTATTAAAATATTTAAATTAATTTAGTATTAAAAATCAGAACGATAAAATATCAGGATGTTACATTCTGCCCTCTTAAAAGAATTTTGTACCCGAAATTCCCAAAGGAAAAAATTGTCTCCAAACCCCTAAGGTTTAAAAATTATTAATTAAAATAAGTCATTAAACTTTTAAAGTCCTTTATTACGGAATATTTTGACAGCACCTCCTTTGCGCGGGTGATCTGGAAAAATTACAACTCGCCACAAATGGCCCAATCAAGAAAGAAAACAAAAGCCAAGTGGCCTCCCATATCTGGGTCATAAAATCATCAATCAATTTCTAATTTCTAAATCAACTACATACCTCTTTTGCGTTTGATTTTTATTTTTGCAAGAAACTTACTATCTCAATGCGAATGTAGGTGTGCAAAAAAAATCAAATAGTAACCTCCTGCATCCATGTACACACTTGTACTTACATAATTCAAAAGAGAATCATGCTGACAAAAGTGCAATACAATATAACAACCATATGCAACTAAAGTACAGAGAATACTCTATAATAAAATACTGAGCATTTAATTTTTCTAAAAGATAAATTTAAAACTAAATGCCTAGGTTTTTATATTTAAAATATATTTTCAAATTCCTCCAAAGAGAAATAAATCAAAACCAAAATCAATTGCGACAAGAAGGGGGCCTATCCTACCGAAGCATGGTATAATTCTAGAATCAAAACAACCCAGAGCATCCAGTGGTATTTTGATTCCTCCTAAAACAATAACTAGTGTAAACAAATATACCTAGCGAGTCTTCCAAGTCGGAAAACTCCAATTGCTCAACTTTTGTTCGTTTCTACTAGCGAAGTGATAGTGAAAAGACTCCTGAATTTGTAAGGATTTTTTTTATCAAAACAACTTATCCATGATCAAAATCTTTACCAATATAAATATATCAGTGTATTCATAAGGATATGCATATACATGTGAAGATGCATGTGCCTCTCTTGTTTAAATCAGAGTTATGGTAAACAAGAGGATAATTTGATTGATTAAATTTAATCAATCCACACATAGTTCAATTTAATTCATGCAATAAAATTCCATCCATATAGGTAACAATATGATTTTTAACCCTTGATTACTTGTTGGATTCTCAATGAAGTGTAATCCCTAAAATCATTATAATTGTGTTATGATTACCTTTAAATTGATGGTGTAGTGCTTATGCTCTGAAAAATGATATAAGTTTATATCATTATCTATGTTTGATTTTCTTATAAAATCTGCCTAGAGTACAAACTCTTTTCTGGAATATTTTTAAGTGAGATGTCATATTCCAAAAACTTAATTCTTTGATGCCAGGATGCTAAGCAAAATCAAATGCAAACATGAGTGAGTTTCCTGAGAACCTGGGTATCTAAAACATGGTTCAACCAGACTCTTTGTTCTGGTATAAGCCATAGGGTCTTTAAAATGCATTTTGATCAAAGCCTTAGTGAAAAGGAATTTAGATTCATGTTGAAATACAAAGATAACAGGTGTGCTAATATCTGAACAAAACATATTTAAATATGCATATATACAACTATCATGGGCATAGCTTTCAACTCCTGTATTACAGATTCTTCCTTTATTCAAGAACAAGGTATAAAACATTTGCGTAGAACAAATTGAATTATGGAAACATTGTAGACACCTAAACACATTTTCCTTATGCCTATCAACTCTTGTATACAAATGTCATGATGGAAGAATAAATCATATAGTTTACTGAGATTCAACTACCCACATTTCCCGAAACTTAATCCTTTCCAAAGACTCAAGATTGACTAATACATTTATAAAATATAACTATCCCATTTATCATAGTGTTCTTGCTCAGATTTACTTACAAAATCATAGGTTAGCTTCTTCAACTTTTTAGATAATCTCTAAATTTATAAACTCCAATTACAAGACAATTCCTTAGTAAAATACTTAGCAAACTTTCCATCCATCATTCAACACTTAATACATATGATAATTTAAAAATATCAATACATGCAGATTTCATCTTTTAAGCTCTTATCTAATTAATTTTAGTATGCTATAATCTTCTTCTCAAAGCCTTGCTTCTACTCCTACTTAGTTGCCGTAATCCCTGAAAAAGCATTTGAAGCTGCCCCTTATTAAATGAGACACCCCATATGCCATTAGCACACTAGGGTCAGACACATGTCTGGTATGAGAAAATCCACTAAAACAATTTGTAAATCAAGGTAAAGTTGAAACATGTATATATCTATGTATCCTACCTTTAGAAAACAATTAAATCATGGTGTGCATGTTTTTGTGTCAGTGTGCATGTGCACACTTAAGTCTTCCTTTCCAGAAACCTTAAAAAGATATGGTACAGTCATACATTCATACAACTCAGTCATAAATCAAATAAACATCCATACAAAACAGGGAAATCACCAAAATGAATTAAATCATTTATTCCCTACTCAGATTTCATTCTAGGAAAACTCTAGTTCCTTCTTATATCAAATTTTCCCACATTGATATATTTATCTATCTTGGTCTCATCTGCAATTATATGAATCAATGGACACATTGTAATGGACTAATTCACTCCATTACACAAAGATATCAGGACTTAAACAAGCCATGTGACAACTTGTATTGCTCAAGAACACAAGTCATTCCTGCAGTGCTCTTGACCCCATTTCCTAATCAGTTTTAAGTTAATAATAACTCTTTTGATTTTTCATGACTAAACCATTCAGTGGATCATTTCACTAAAACAAACATTCATGTCATGGCATTCCATATCATTCATAACCAAACAAAGACAAACAGGCAATTAAACATAGGCGTCTATTAAATAAGATTCTGCATATATATATATATATATATATTCTGGCATTTTAAAAGGGGTATAGACAACTAACATTGGCTTATGGCTTTTTGAGAGAGTTTTTCTTTTTGCAAACATCTGTGCTTAAGTTAAACTCAGAATGACCAAGTTTCACTGAATCACAAAATTTATTTGCTATGTATATGACTATTTATATATTTTCATTGAATCAGGAGCATCAACACATAGGCAACCCTGTTGCACCCCTAATTCCTTTTTGTCTCAAGGCTCAGCACTTATACACAAGTATATTGCTGCTTAACATGTTTCTATTTTCTAGGTTGTGCCAAAACCAACACTACTTGCCTATATTCATCATTTGATTCTCTGGGTATTTACTTATTTTTCTAAATATTAACATATCAAAGAGATCTGGGTTTTTAAAACATATATACTAATGATACTTAGAACTTTCATATAATAAAACAAGCAGAACAACCAACTAAAGATCAAAGCTTTCTCATCTTAGAAATCAAAGAAAGACAACCACATATGAAAATACATTTTTAAGAAAAATCAACTTATAAACTGGCTGCCTACATTAGGACTTAGTGCCTTAGATTTTTGAGTGAGTTTTCTCACCTAGCTCTCTTTCACTTCTCAGTTGATTGATAAGCTTCTGCCCTCAAACCCTTTTCTTCACTTGTTTTATATTTATGTGATATATATATTTTTCTCAAGAGCTATCCGGGAAGAAGAGAAGGCCCCTCATATCACTGCTTATTTATGCAGGGTTTTTCTTAGGGTTTAAGGTGATAGCTAAAGTCATTTTTGCCCATCAGAAATCATGCCATTTGCATTTAGTTTAATCCCAAAATCTTACCCTCCCCGGCTCAAGTTTGTGGAGAGAAAAGTGGTTTTATCATTTTGGTTATTTTCAGAAATTTTGCTTTTCCCAGAAAAATGCCTATCATGCTAAAAGTGTGACTTGATTTCCATTATTTATCATATATATATATATATATATATACCAAAGGTTCTTCCTAATTCTGCCTATACAAAACATATCTCTGTTTTATCTTTTTTTTTCTTTTTCTTTTTAACTTTCACTTAAATAGCATGTACTTCCCTTATTTATTTATAAAAGGATTACTCCTTTTATATCTTCATCCTTTTCTTTCTGCCTATAATTTAAAATATATTTGTGTATTTTTATTTTACTGATTTAAACACTGGTATTTGATTAGCATACATATATGTATATATATATATATGTCTTACAGAAATAATTAATACACATATATATATATCTATACATTATTTTTACTGAACACATATGCACATGTACACTCAAATACAACCAGTAGCATCCATATATATCTTTATGCATATAGCTTTTAAGGATTTAATCTATTTATCTATATATATATATATATATTTTTCCCATATACATCAACATATATCCATTCATATCATTCAGGAATTAAGCTTCTATTCATGTGTATTTTCTGTGCACACATGTACACACATATAGTTACACCATATCAAGCCATATCAATTCCTTTTCAGAATTAGTTTAAAAATTATTTTAAACTTATTTATATTTTCAAAATAAATTCCTAAAATCTTGGGTCATTACATATACCCCACCTTTTAGAAATTGTGTCCCACAATTTTCCTAAGCTTAAATCAATTTTAAACTTAATTTAGAGAACAAATACATTCTCAACCAAATAGATATTTTTTTTAGTTCTATCACAATAACTAAAAATACATGCACCCAATAGGAAAGCAAATTAAAAATCAGAATTACCTTTAATCTGAAAATAGCTTAGGATAGTTCATCCTAACTTTGTCTTCTAATTCCCATGTGCAATCACTAGGATCAAGACTCCACTGTACCTTCACAAGTTTCAGTGACTTACTCCTCAACTTCTTCACATCCTTTGCCAAAATTCTCACTGGATCCTTTTCATAAATCAAATCAGGATTTATTTGCACTTGGGTTGGGGTCTCAAGAATTTCTGCCTTGTCATGGACCCACCTTCTCAATTGTGATACATGAAAAACATCATGCATCCCTTGCATGTTTTCTAGTAATTCCAACTTATATGCCAAGGAACCAATTCTTTCCAGAATTTTGTATGGCCCAATATATCTTGGGGTTAACTTGCCTTGTTTCCCAAACCTCAGTACATTTTTCATAGGTGAGATTTTGATGAAAACAAAATTTCCTACTTCATATTCCACCTGCTTCCTTTTCATGTCTGCAAATTTCTTTTGCCTATCTTGAGCTGCTGCAATTCTTCTCCTTACCAACTCAATTTTCTCTTTAGTTTCTTGTATGTACTCAGGCCCTAAAATAGCTCTTTCTCCAGTTTCTACCCAACATACAGGTGACAAACATGGCTTGCCATATAAGGCTTCAAATGGAGCCATCCCTATGGTGCTTTGATAGCTGTTATTGTATGTAAATTCAGCTAAATGGAGATAGTCTTCCCAGTTACCTCCAAAATCCAGTGCACATGCCCTTAACAAGTCCTCTAAAACTTTGTTCACCACTTCAGTCTGCCCATCTGATTGTGGATGGTAGGCAGTGCTTAAGCATAATTCACTTCCCATGGCTTCTTGAAAACTTTTCCAGAACCTTGATGTAAAGATGGTATCCCTATCACTCACAATAGTTTTGGGAATGCCATGCAATCTTACCACCTCCTTCATAAATACTTGTGCTAACTTTGGTGCATTCCTTTCTGATTTGACTGGGATGAAATGTGCCACTTTAGTTAGCCTATCTACTATCACCCATATACTTGTGTTTCCTCTTTTAGATCTAGGCAGTCCATCTATGAAATCCATAGATATATCTTCCCATTTCCACTGTGGTATGCTAAGAGGTTGTAACAACCCTGATGGCTTTTGTGTTTCTGCCTTGACTTGTTGGCAAGTCATACATCTTGCAATATATTTGGCTACATCTGATTTCATTCCCTTCCACCAAAAGTCTCTTTTTAAATTTTGATACATCTTTGTACTGCCTGGGTGTATGGAGTACTTACTTCTATGATATTACTTTAATATTTCCTCCTTTAACTCCATGTTTTCTGGAACACATATTCTATTATGGTTTCTTAAATAACCATTTTTTATCAATATGGTAATTTGTCACCTCTTCCCCTTTTGATATGAGAATTTTCTTATCCAATAAGTTTGTGTCTTGTTCTTGCATTTTTCCTACCTTCAAAATTAAATCTGATTGCAGAGACATTAAACTTAATTTTCCTTTATTCTTATCTCCTGCTACTGGTATCTTTTGTACCCTATTACTTGCTTCAATTTCCAAGTTAGTGAGTATAGACAAATCTTTAAATTCTTCCATCATCAACATAGCTAACTTAGCATGTTGTCTACTTAGGGCATCAGCAACTTTGTTTGCTTTACCTGGTGTATAGAGTATGTCCAAGTCATAGGAAGCTAAGAACTCCACCCATCTATGTTGCCTCATGTTTAAATCTTTTTGTGAAAATAAATACTTTAAAGACTTGTGGTTAGTGTAAAGTTCAAACTTAGTTCCTAACAAATAATGTCTCCAAAGTTTCAAAGCATAGACCACAGCTGCTAATTCAAGATCATGTGTGGCATACCTTACTTCATGGGGTTTGAGTTGTCTAGATGCATATGCAATGACTTGGCCTTGTTGCATCAACACTGCCCCAAGCCAAACCCACTAGCATCAGTGTATACAACTAATTCTTTATTTCCCTTGGGTACTTTCAAGATTGGAGCATTCACCAATGCCTCCTTCAACTATTCAAAAGACTTCTCACACTTCTCTGACCAAACAAAAGCTTGGTTTTTCCTGGTTAGGTTAGTAAGTGGTGTAGAAATTTTTGAAAAATCTTTTATAAATCTCCTATAATATCCTGCCATCCCCATAAATGATCTTAATTCACTCACTGTGCTAGGCCTTTTCCATGCTTGAATAGCTACTACTTTATTGGGGTTCACAGAAATTCCTTTGGCAGAAATGACATGGCCGAGGAAATGTACTTCCTCTTTCCAAAATGCACATTTTGAAAATTTTGCCTTTAAATCTTTTTCCCTCAATCTAGACAAAACCAGGTGCAAATGACTTTTATGTTCTTCCACTGGTTTGGAATAAATTAAAATGTCATCTATAAAAATCAGCACAAATTTATCTAAATAATCTCTAAAGGTTCTATTCATTAAATCTACAAAGTATGATGGTGCATTAGTCAAGCCAAATGGCATAACCAGAAATTCATACAACCCATACCTAGTGTTAAAGGCAGTGTACTTGATACTTGACTCCTCCACCTTCATTTGATGAAAACCAGATGCTAAATCTAGTCTAGAAAACACTCTTGCCCCAGCTAATTGATCAAAAAGATCATCTATTCTTGGCAATGGATATTTATTTTTAATAGTTACTTTGTTCAATTCTCTATAATCTATACAAAGTCTTAAGGAACCATCTTGTTTCTTAACAAATACCACTGGTGCTTCCCAGCAAGGATTACTTGGTCTTATAAAACCCTTATCCTCTAATTCCTCTAACTGTTTCTTTAATTCTTTTAGTTCATTTGGCCCTATTCTAGTTGGCTTTTTAATCACTGGGCTTGCTCCTGGAACTAAATGAATTTGGAATTCCACTGGTCTATGGTTTGGAACACCCTTAACCTCCCCAAACACATCCAAGTATTCATTGACTATGGGAATTTCTTTAATAGTAAGTTCACTGAAATCTTTTTCCAAGTCAATTAAATAATACAATTTTCTTTCCTTAGCTTCTTCACACAAAATTGTGATTCTCTGGCCTCTAAGGTTTTGCAATGATATGGTGGATGAATCTAAGTTAATTATGGCTTTAAATTGCCTTAACCAGTCTACCCCCAATATAATACCTATGTTTGGGTAGTTTAAAACATATAAATTGGAAATAAAAGTATTTCCTCCTATGTTTAATTCCACATCCACACAAATCATATCTAGAACACTAGAACTCCCCAGTGGACTTTGTATATGCAATGGGGTTTCAACCAATATGCAATTCAATCTTAGCATTTTAACTAGTTCATAAGAAATCAAAGAGTGAGTTGCCCCAGTATCATATACTACTGCTATGGGTATGGTACAAATAAATAGTGTACCTTCCACTTGACTATGATTTTCAGCATTAATCTCCACTGTGGATTTGCCTTTGCCTTCCAAATTTGCCAATTTTCCTTGCTGTTTATACTCAGGACAATTTCTCTTCATATGCCCCTCTTTCCCACATAGATAGCACTTGAAAGCTCCTCCTTTCAATTCTGGGCACCTTGGTTTGATATGTCCTTCCTTTCCACATTGATGACACACAATTTTCTTCTTGGTTTCCTTAGCTTTGATATCTCCAGTGCCTTTGTTACTGGCCTCTTCTTTCTTCTTATCATAAGGGTGATATCTCCCCTTACCCTTCTTAGTGTTATTATTCTTAAAATTTCTGAACTTTTCCCTTTCCTTGTCATGCTGCTCTAATCTCAAAGCCAAGTCTATTACTTGGTTAAAAGACTTGTCAGCATAAGGTAACATGGCTCTGCTAAGTCCTGGGTTCAAACCTTTAATGTACCTATCATTTTTGGATGCTTCATCTGCCATTAGCATTGCTCCATATGTGGATAACCCCTCAAACTTTTGAGTGTATTCAGTGACATTCAGAGTTCCTTGCCTGAGTCTAATAAATTCTTCTAGTAAAGTGGTCTTAGCTGATGCTGGTGCAAATCTTGCTTCCAACATCTCCTTGAATTGATTCCAAGTGATTTCATTCTCATTTCTCCCTGTAATGATTACTTCCCACCAGCTTAAACTACCCCTTTCAGCTGTCCTGAAGCCACTTGCCTCTTCCTTTGATCATCAAGATGCATGTCATTGAAAATCCTATCCAATGTTCTCAACCATGCTTGAATTTCCATAATACTTTCTGTCCCTTCAAAGCTTTTGCCTCCTAAATGAGTATAAGTCTTGAGTAATTTTGAGAGCTCTTCATGGGGATTTTCTTGCCTTTGCCCTGCCCCATCCCTAAATGCTCTCACCAAATCTTGTAGATTGACCATTGGTGGTGCATTGGAGGATCTTGCTCCCTGATTTGGTGGTCTTCCTACCATAGTTTGCTAATAATAATTTACAGAGCTAGTTAGTTTTTTTTATGTCTAACTCAAACTTGATCATCCAGTGATCAATCCCTACAAAATATTTTACTTATATTTTGTTTCTTAAGTTTTTAGTTTCATAGAAGGATTTGATTTCAATTTTCAACTATGTTTTAGTAACATAGCTCTGATACCAAATGAAAAGACTCATGAATTTGTAAGGATTTTTTTTTATTATCAAAACAACTTATCCAGGATCAAAATCTTTACCAATATAAATATATTAGTGTATTCATAAGGATATACACATACATGTGAAGATGCATGTGCCTCTCTTGTTTAAATCAGAGTTATGGTAAACAAGAGGATAATTTGATTGATTAAATTTAATCAATCCACACATAGTTCAACTTAATTCATGCAATAAAATTCCATCCATATAGGTAACAATATGATTTTTAACCCTTGATTACTTGCTGGATTCTCAATGAAGTGTAATCCCTAAAAACATTATAATTGTGTTATGATTACCTTTAAATTGATGGTGTAGTGCTTATGCTCTGAAAAATGATATAAGTTTATGTCATTATCTATGTTTGATTTTCTTATAAAATCTGCCTAGAGTACAAACTCTTTTCTGGAATATTTTTAAGTGAGATGTCATATTCCAAAAACTTAATTCTTTGATGCCAGGATGCTAAGCTAAATCAAATGCAAACATGAGTGAGTTTCCTGAGAACCTGGGTATCCAAAACATGGTTCAACCAGACTCTTTGTTCTGGTATAAGCATAGGGTCTTAAAAATGCATTTTGGTCAAAGCCTTAGTGAAAAGGAATTTAGATTCATGTTGAAATACAAAGATAACAGGTGTGCTAATATCTGAACAAAACATATTTAAATATGCATATATACAACTATCATGGGCATAGCCTTCAACTCTTGTATTACAGATTCTTCCTTTATTCAAGAACAAGGTATAAAACATTTTCGTAGAACAAATTGAATTATGGAAACATTGCAGACACCTAAACACATTTTCCCTATGCCTATCAACTCTTGTATACAAATGTCATGATGGAAGAATAAATCATATAGTTTACTGAGATTCAATTACCCAGATTTCCCAAAACTTAATCCTTTTCAAAGACTCAAGATTGACTAATACATTTATAAAATATAACTATCCCATTTATCATAGTGTTCTTGCTCAGATTTACTTACAAAATCATAGGTTAGCTTCTTCAACTTTTCAGATAATCTCTAAATTTATAAACTCCAATTACAAGACAATTCCTTAGTAAAATACTTAGCAAACTTTCCATCCATCATTCAGCACTTAATACAAATGATAATTTAAAAATATCAATACATGCAGATTTCATCTTTTAAGCTCTTATCTAATTAATTTTAGCATGCTATAATCTTCTTCTCAAAGCCTTGCTCCTACTCCTACTTAATTGCCGCAATCCCTGAAAAAGCATTAAAAGCTGCCCCATATTAAATGAGACACCCCATATGCCATTAGCACACTAGGGTCAGACACATGTCTGGTATGAGAAAATCCACTAAAACAATTTGTAAATCAAGGTAAAGTTGAAACATGTATATATCTTTGTATCCTGCCTTTAGAAAATAATTAAATCATGGTGTGCATGTTTTTGTGTCAGTGTGCATGTGCACACTTAAGTCTTCCTTTCCAGAAACCTTAAAAAGATATGGTACAGTCATACATTCATACAACTCAGTCATAAATCAAATAAACATCCATACAAAACAGGGAAATCACCAAAATGAATTAAATCATTTATTCCCTACTCAGATTTCATTCTAGGAAAACTCTAGTTCCTTCTTATATCAAATTTTCCCACATTGATATATTTATCTATCTTGGTCTCATCTGCAATTATATGAATCAATGGACACATTGTAATGGACTAATTCACTCCATTACACAAAGATCTCAGGACTTAAACAAGCCATGTGACAACTTGTATTGCTCAAGAACACAAGTCATTCCTGCAGTGCTCTTGACCCCATTTCCTAATCAGTTTTAAGTTAATAATAACTCTTTTGATTTTTCATGACTAAACCATTCAGTGGATCATTTCACTAAAACAAACATTCATGTCATGGCATTCCATATCATTCATAACCAAACAAAGACAAACGGGCAATTAAACATAGGCGTCTATTAAATAAGATTCTGCATATATATATATATATATATATTCTGGAATTTTAAAAGGGGTATAGACAACTAACATTGGCTTATGGCTTTTTGAGAGAGTTTTTCTTTTTGCAAACATCTGTGCTTAAGTTAAACTCAGAATGACCAAGTTTCACTAAATCACAAAATTTATTTTCTATGTATACGACTATTTATATATTTTCATTGAATCAGGAGCATCAGCACATAGGCAACCCTATTGCACCCCTAATTCCTTTTTGTCTCAAGCCTCAGCACTTATACACAAGTATATTGCAACTCAACATGTTTCTATTTTCTGGGTTGTGCCAAAACCAACACTACTTACCTATATTCATCATTTGATTCTCTGGGTATTTACTTATTTTTCTAAATATTAACATATCAAAGAGATCTGGGTTTTTAAAACATATATACTAATGATACTTAGAACTTTCATATAATAAAACAAGCAGAACAACCAACTAAAGATCAAAGCTTTCTCATCTTAGAAATCAAAGAAAGACAACCACATATGAAAATACATTTTTAAGAAAAATCAACTTATAAACTGGCTGCCTACATTAGGACTTAGTGCCTTAGATTTTTGAGTGAGTTTTCTCACCTAGCTCTCTTTCACTTCTCAGTTGATTGATAAGCTTCTGCCCTCAAACCCTTTTCTTCACTTGTTTTATATTTATGTGATATATATATTTTTCTCAAGAGCTATCCGGGAAGAAGAGAAGGCCCCTCATATCACTGCTTATTTATGCAGGGTTTTTCTTAGGGTTTAAGGTGCTAGCTAAAGTCATTTTTGCCCATCAGAAATCATGCCATTTGCATTTAGTTTAAACCCAAAATCTTATCCTCCCCGGCTCAAGTTTGTGGAGAGAAAAGTGGTTTTATCATTTTGGTTATTTTCAGAAATTATGCTTTTCCCAGAAAAATGCTTTTTCTCTTGTCTACTATCATGCTAAAAGTGTGACTTGATTTCCATTATTTATCATATATATATATATATATATATATATATATATATATATATACCAAAGGTTCTTCCTAATTCTGCCTATACAAAACATATCTCTGTTTTATCTTTTTTTTTTCTTCTATTTTTAGCTTTCACTTAAATAGCATGTACTTCTCTTATTTATTTATAAAAGGATTACTCCTTTTATATCTTCATCCTTTTCTTTCTGCCTATAATTTAAAATATATTTGTGTATTTTTATTTTACTGATTTAAACTCTGGTATTTGATTAGCATACATATATGTATATATATATGTCTTACAGAAATAATTAATACACACACACACATATATATATACATTATTTTTACTGAACACATATGCACATGTACACTCAAATACAACCAGTAGCATCCATATATATCTTTATGCATATAGCTTTTAAGGATTTAATCTATTTATCTATATATATATATATATTTTTCCCATATACATCAACATATATCCATTCATATCATTCAGGAATTAAGCTTCTATTCATGTGTATTTCCTGTGCACACATGTACACACATATAGTTACACCATATCAAGCCATATCAATTCCTTTTTAGAATTAGTTTAAAAATTATTTTAAACTTATTTATATTTTCAAAATAAATTCCTAAAATCTTGGGTCATTACAGATAGCATCAAATAATGATCATGTTGACTGGTCTGCGGTACCAAAAGAAAGTTATAGTTGAGTTTTCTATCAAGTGAGTGAAAGTTGTCTTTCTGGCCAGTATAAACCCGGCCTTATGTGCAATCTGCCTTTCTTATTACAGTAAAGACCTAACTAAAAATATTTGAAAAAATCACTTCACAAAAATGTTAGTCCTTGAGATGATGGTTTTGATGACAACAACCTTAGAATAAGATTATAAAATATAAATACTAACATTATAGTTTAGATATATATGTATATGCAGGATTTAACCATGCATGTATCAAGAATGAAGACTGTACAGTATAGAGATTCAAGATATCAAGATTGAAGACTCATGTGTATCAAGAATATCAAGATTATCAAGAGTTCAAGATTTCAAGAATAAGTAATTTAATTAGGAATTTTGTTAAAACTCCTAGAAAAGCACTGGCATCTTAAAATCCAATTTAGTCATGGAATGGAATCCACTTCGAGCCCATTAAAGGGATGGAACTCTAAGTAGGATGGAACCTACGAAAAATCTAGTGGAACATTGTTTTGTATCCGCTAACTTTTATTCAAATGATTTTACAAAATTATCTTGTTTTCAAAATGATTTCAAAACCTTCCTTTTAAAAAGAATCAAAAACATCTATCCTGATTTTAAATACTTTTAGCCTCAAAATAATCTTTATTTTCAAAATCAAATTATCCTTAGTTTTAACCTATCTTTAATAATAAATTTAATATTTATACTTAGATTTAAGTATAAAATTATAGTAAAATTTTATATATATTATTCTCTATATTTACTTATGTATTTTAACTATAGTTAAGTATATTTATAAAGTTTAAAATAGTTTTAATATAAGATAGAAGTAATTTTCAAAGAAAAACAAATCACCAAAATTTCCTTTGGGATGTCGACATACCCAAGATACCCATGTCGACATAGTGGCAGTTGGTTTCAAAAATTTGAATTTCAAAAGAAGTGTCTATTCGCCATAACCTTTCACGAATGGACATGGCTGTTGTTCTTCTATAAATAGGGGATGTTTTCAACGAATTTTATATCATATTTTTCTGGTTTTCACTCCTCTTCTTCTTCCACATTTCTTTATATATATTCTTACCATTACTCTACCGAAATCACCATTGAATCTAACTAGATCATTTCTGGTTTGATTCTCTATCACTATCTCAACAAGACCTCGGTGCTATTTAGAGTTATAGACTTCTTTGTAATCAATCAAGTGAGAAAAGGTGTGATTGTAGCCTTGGAAATCAATCAAGTGAGAAAAGGTGTGATTGTAGCCTAGGAAATCAATTGGGTGAACTTGTTGCCTGAGAAATCAAGTATCTCTACCCAGAGGATTGTGAATCTGGAGTGGTGTACCTCGTGGCCTTGAAATCGAGGGTTGTAATTGTAAAGATTGCTTTTGAAAGGAAATCCGTACTTGTGTGCGGGACTGGATGTAGGGTAACTCTGAACCAGTATAAAATCCGGTGTGTTCTTTCCTTTACTGCTTTTACTTTATATTTGCATCTGTGTTTGAATCTGTGATCATATCTGTGTCTGAATATTGCATACATTTGTGTTCAAATTAATATAAACTCAAAAAGAATTAGTAATTCCTTAAAACACTATTCACCCCCCTCTAGTGTTTATACTAGCCTTAAGATCCGTAATCCGCATTTCTCACATTTGGTACCATAGCAAGGTTTTCAAAGTTTCATAATCTGAATTTTGAAAAATTTCAAAATGGCTACCAACACTGGTACTACTGTTACTACCAACACTAGTTCATTTGTAGAAGATTAGTCTACAGCCAGACCACCACTTTTTAATGGCAGTAACTATGCATATTGGGCATGTAGGATGAAAATATATTTACAATCAGTAGGACTGGACACTTGGAATATCACACAGTCTGAATATTTTGAACCCACAACTGATTTTGCACAGTGGACTGCTGAGCAAAAGACAGTCGCACAAAATAACTCTAAAGCTATGAATATTCTGTTTTGTTCACTTGATAGGAATGAATTTAATAGAGTGTCAGTTTGTAAGTCTACCTATGAAATCTGGAAAACTTTGCAAGTTACTCACGAAGGAACAAGCAAAGTTAAACAGACCAAAATTTCCATGCTCACAAATCAGTTTCAATTATTTAAAATGATTCCTAATGAGTCTATTTCAGATATGTATAGTAGATTTTAGGATATTGTACATTCTCTCATATCTTTGGGAAAGGTATTTTCGGAAGAAGATCAAGTCAGAAAAATCTTAAATTCTCTTACTCCAGCATGGGATCAAAAGACACTTGCGCTCGAAGAGGAAAATGACATCAGTACCTTAAAGATAGAAGAATTAATTGGAAATCTAATGTCGTTTGAAGTCCAAATGATCGGGAGAAGAGAAAGCAAAGTAGCTGAAAAGAAATCAATGGCATTCAATGCATTAACCAATGGATCAGACTCAAATAGCGATAATGATGAAGAGATAGCCTTTATGACCAAGAATTTTCGGAAATTCCTGAAATATAGAAAGATGAATAATCTCAAGAGAAACAACTATAAGAACGCTGGAAATCAGAATGTAGTGCCAAACAATATCAAATGCTTCAACTGTGACGAATCAGGTCATATCAAAAGAGACTGTCCGTATCCAGATAAGCAAAACCTTCCTATAAATAATGATTCCGTAAAGAAACGAAAATGTGCTTTTACTACTACTCTAGATGACTCAGACTCATCTTCAAGCGATGATGATCAAAAGAAAGATAATTCAAATATGTGTTTCACGGCGGTTCACGACTCCAATGAATTCAGAGAAACAGACTCAGAAAAAGGTACACGTTTACAATACAATTGGTTGAAATTGCATGCTTAGAATTGATTGCTTGATTGATTGATTTTGAATTGGTGTGTTGTTTGAAATTTAAAATTTTTATTTTTTATTATTATCTTATTATATTATTATTTTATTTTTATTTTTATTTTTATTAGTATCATAATATGTTATGGAATATACTAATAATATTCCAGATATATATAGACATTAAAAATAATAAGTATACATATATATATTAGAATTCTTATGAAAAATAAATTATAAAAATTCAAAGACACATGTCGACATGGTCCCTACCATGATGTCGACATGGATATAGAATTCGAAATTCAAAATTTGAATTCAAATGGTTGAATTTCCCTCCACCTTTTCACTTCATTCATGTAACGTTTCGGGATTTTCGACTTCCGAAAATCGACATTAATACGTCCACTGTATCAACTGGCGAGCAATCGAATGCCGGAAAACCGAATTGTTATGGTTAAAAAGAAGAGATAGAAGAAGACAGAAAGAAAGAAAGAAGAAACAACAAAAACAATATCAGAATCTCACATATCGCAGCGGAACAACATATAATATATAAATGAATAATCTTTAAATCAAAGAACTATATCAGTTTATACATTACATCATCATCAGAGTCAATATACAACAAAATACATCAATGGACAGTTATACAAACTTGTCCTCATACAGAATACACAGCGGAACAATAATATCATATACAAGTGATACGCCTCACCATCCAGCTCGCCACTGAGCTCCACAGCATCTCCTGAATCCAGAATGACCTGATAACCTGACTCTAGGCTGCCCGTGTGGAAAATGATGGGCACCCAGAGTTTAGGAAAGGAACAATAAACTCCAGGACAGTCATGGGACTGGTGTGAGAACTTAAAACAGTTATTATATTTAAAACAACAACAAAGGAAGTAAAAGACATCCGCAATGCTTTTTGGAAAATGAAACTACCATAAGACCTCCCGCCACACACACAATGCAAACGCAGAATTGGAGGAGATTTCTTCTTATGATAGTCAAACATGCTTACTACGCCAAATCATTAGATTATTATTATTATTAGTGCATAGTGGAAATATTTCGAAAGTATAATATTAATCTTAGCCAACATACAACCATTATTGTATGCCTACTATAGCTACTATGTTCAATAGTAGGTTACCGCCACATTCCATATCAAGTTATACAACTAAAACCGTACAAGGTTCGTATTGTTTCTTTGGATTTCCAACAAATGGTCAGGCTAAGGAACTTCCTACTGCCACATGGGTACGCCTCTGGATGGACGTCCCGAGAACTAACTAGCTCTCTGCCAACACAAGGCCGGGTTACCTCTTACAATAGGTAACTACTACACGAATATGCCACCCCTCGGTCCTTTGGGACCTTTATCTGAGGCGCCTCGATCACACAGCAACAATCACACAGTAAATGAGATTGGAGCAACCACATAGGTTAAATACCAGGGCTCCATACCTGATACCACCCTTTTCCAGAAGGAAATGACATACCCTAAAGGGAGCGACCCTCATAACCTTGCCGCATCATTCCTGTTTCGACCATTTCCGGGGTGTGAGGTCTGACGAAGTCTCATCCACAAAGCTACGCTTTTTCACAAAGCCACGCTTTGATCACAAATGATCAAAAAATGATCAACACACAGCAGCACTCAGCATTTCACATTACCAAATTGGGAGTATATCACTGATAACCTTCAACTACATAACCTCTGAGCTCGTACGTCTCAGAGAAGGGTGTTAAGCTAAGAGAAAAAATTCTCCGCCACCAAACAGAAATGTATTTAAAAGAAATCAGCTTTATATCTCAAAATGTAATGTCAGACATGTAACCATACAAGTCTGTTCCGGGTTCGAACAGAACCGAAGGCACTTCCGAAGAAGCCCTTGCAATTCGGGTATTCACAATCCCGATCGAACTTCCCATCACAAAGAAAATCTCTATACCTTAGCTAACGGTGCAGAGACAATCGACATGTCATCCTATCGTTTTCACAAATACCCGGTCTTCACCACCGGTCTTCAATGCGATTCATATCGTCGTATCACTTATTCGGAATGGGTTAAATGACACAAAGGTCCTCTCCCGGCTAAACCGAATAGTGAGCACAATATTTTAAAACATATGGATATTGGGATTTCAATTAAGTCACACTTATTACCCAAAACTTTTCCTTTAAATGGTTTAAACAATTACCATTTTAAATCTTTAAACAAAAAGATTTACTTCACAAAGTTCACCCAATTTCACAAAGATTCATTCACAGATTCCCAAATCAATTTCCATTTCAATTGGATTAACCCATTAAATCTTTAAATCAAGATTTAACTTATAGCTTTCAAAACTATTCACAATTCAAGTCTTTTATAATATAAAAGATACACCTTTTAAAATACTCTTTTATTTCAAGATAAAGCTTAATCATCTTCACAAAGGTTAATTCATAGTTTTTCCAAACTATTCACAATTTCATTTCAACTTGAAATGTTTCGATACAAATTGGAAATCTTTTCACTTTATGAAAGCTATTATTATTTGAAAACAAATAGTTTTCGTTTTGGGAAAAAACTGGTTACAATTACACAGGTTAAAGCCATCCAAGTATAAAACTTGGATTTAAATTTGAATTTCCAAAACCATATTTTTAAATGATTAAAAACCCATATAAACACCTTTTATAACTTGTACAATCTTTTAGACCAAAATTCCCAAATCATTGAATTCAATTTCAAGTTTTGAATTCAAAATTTAAATCAAATGATTTAAATTCCAATTTTATTAAGTTATTTAAAATAACTCTTATTTTTGAAACTCATTTTCAAAAAAACTTTCAATTCCAATTTCCAAAACTATTTTTGACTCAAAAATTCAATCTTTAGAATTGTTAAAAATCTGTGACTTAACTAATTTCCACGTGAAATCCACATTGGTGTGTGTATGGTGTAGTCCAGGGGTTTAACACAATAGTGCAACAACATCCAACCATCACAGATTCAAATATAACAATGTATTTGATAAGCGGTATAAACTATAACGCTTATCTTTCATTCACAAATCACAGATATATATATCACAGATAAACAATTTACAGATCACAACACAAATCAGGATATATCACACAGCATCACATATCAGAGATATCAAAACAATTCAACATCCAATATAATCCAAACATCCATAAGTAAGATAAATTTAATTATCTGATTAATTTAAATCAGATAAATTTCTATAAATCAATTTTACTAGTTATGGTAAATTAATAATCAATTAATTTCAAATTTATTTCAAAACACCAAATCAAATTTTCAACGAATTTCCAAATTATTTCCTCTTTAAAATAAATTTCTTTATCTCTTCAAATCTATTTAAAAATCCAAATTTTTAAATAAATTCTTCAACTTATAAATAATATTATTAAAAATCCCTTTACTAAGCCCTTTTTCCCAAAATTTGAAATTTAATTCAATATAGTTCAAAAATAAGACTTTTATCTTTTTAAAACTCCTTTTAAATTTATCCAATTCTCAAAAATAAGTTTTAAAATAACTTTCAACTTGAATTTTCAAAAATCCAATTTTTATTTATTTCCGGTATCCAATGATACCAAAAATATATTCGGCTAAACCGTAGCCTTCAACAATTTCAATCACAAAAATAATCAGACGGTGATTATAAATAATCAACACACAACATATGAAACAAATTCAAATGTTTGAGGAATCCTATTGGATCCCTCCAACCTGTTTCCCTACATCCACAGATGTTAGCACAACAATCAAATACCAATTCCACTTCGAGGTGGAATATCGCAGTATATAGGATTTATAAAATATTATCCACTATTATGCGGCGCAATAGGGTCTCATCCGCTATATAATGCGGGAAATCAACTCCAAATACATATATAATACCAATTCCACTTCAAGGTGGAATATCGCGGTATATGTTTTTAATATAATAACCTCCGCTTAATATGCGGCGTATAGGGTCTATTTCAACGCAACAAATAGCAACCATCAATCCAAACACACAATCAACCAATTTTAAATTCAACTATTCAAAATTTAAATCGAAACACAATTCGATTGAGTGAGAAGTTCTCACCTCGCTTTTATTTTGCAATCCATTCTCATTCCGACTTAATTTCACGGTTTTGACCTTGTATAAACAATTTATACAATTTATTAATATTCGAAATAATCGAACAATTTATTCCCAATACTTTGGTTTTAACTATTAATTTGGTTATAAATAAATTTTCTTTTTAAATAAAATATTTGAACTAATTGAAAAATCACTTACCATTAAATAACTTAATTAACTAATGCTTTAGTTTTAAACTAATTTCTCTTTAACCATCTCAAAAAAAAAAATTAAACAAATTTATCTCCCTATTTTAAAAGTATATATATATATATAATTTGTAAAAAATAATCTATATAGGTTTTTAAATCTAATATTTAATTTAAATCCTTACATCTTTCTAATCTATAATAATTAACTAACCAACATACAATATTTACTTTGATTAATATATGATTCCGCACATAAAATTTATAACAGACAGAAGACGATACCTCACGCAAATCTGGTCCTCCATCCACCTCTTCCCCTAAAACGAACCCTCTGCACACGAAAACCCTAACTCGGTCACCAGAAAATCCAAGCTCAAGCTCGTATGACAATCGCGACTCAACGTTGAAGCCTCAGGCCTCAGCCCTAATGCGAATCCACTCGCGCGACCTCCACCTGAACGGCGCGGCCCCCCACGTTGACGCTCGCCGAAACCCCTCGTGCCTCGCCTCAAGATTCCAGATCGAAAACCTTTTCGAACTCGTGGAGCCCCCGCCTCGCCGACCTCCACCTTTTCTTCTGACTTGAATCGATTTCGTGAAGACGAAGTGCGCGATAATCTAATTTTAGGAACGAGATTTAGAATTGTTGTTTTTTTTTCTTTCGGCTGTTCAAACAAGAGAATGAGGAGAGATTGATTTTATAAAGGAGGAAATGAATTGAGTGATTTCGGCCATTGACAGCATAAGTGGCGGCCTGCCCTAAGTTGATTAGGGTTTTGTGCAAAATGAAGAAAATGGGTCCTTTTATAGAAAATTAACGAAACACTATTCATCCGAGATTGTCCGAACTCCAAATGAAGCGTGCCGGCTGAAGTTTCTAGGGTTTAACCCGCATTCTGTACACAATGAAACGTGTTTCGGAAGCCAATTCGATCATATGTGCGAGTTACGGAATTAAACGATCAAATTTAAATTAAATCGATTAAAACGATTTCTATGCGTTTCAGCTTGCCCCGGATAAACCGTACGTCCGATTGATACGAAATTTGAAACCTTACAATAATATAACATTACGGATCCGATGAAACTGGTTTCGTCGAAATCTGAGACTATTTGAAAAATGACTATTTTCACTCGTCAATTAAATATTAAAATATTCAATTATCACAATTTAACTTTTAATTAAATTTTAAAAGTTCTATAACATCATTCTAACTCCAATATGATTTAATACAACTTTATAAACCATTTTCATTCACATTCAATTCAGATTTCAATTATTTCTGGAATTTCAAATATTAAATTATCGATTTAATTATCCAATTAAATCCTAATTCGAATTATAATTCATTCGACTTACAAATTTTTTTCTTGTTAATATTTAAAATCAATTAAATATCTGAATTTCAAATGACAGAAATTCTAGTCATTACAATTCAATTCTCCGAAAAGGCATCTTTTGACCAGAGAATATGTCCTTTGAGAATCTATTTATTCACTATCTTTTATCACACTTTTTCACTTTCATTTTCAAATTCAAACTCTCTCTTCAAAACTTCAAGTTCTCTACTCTCTACTCTAATGGCTTCTTTAAGCAACCCCTCCACCATAAGAATTTCTAGAAAGATAAAAGAGCAACTCTTCAATGATCCGGAGGCCATAAAAGCATACATCAATTATGCTAACTATGGAAAAGTCCATCCCGGAAAGTTTGCTTTATTTCAAGATTTTCTACTTATGAAATTGATTCTCTTTTTTTTGCAAATAATCATGTTCTTAGTCTTATTGATGCTTCTCAAAATGATTTTGTTTGCTATCCAAATCTTGTTAAAATTTTCTATGCAAATCTTAATGGAGGATTTTATAATGGAAACGATGATGAAATTTGGAGTAGTGTCAAAGGCACTAGAATCGTTTTAAATTGTGATCTTTTGGGTACCATTCTCAATTGCAAGAATACGGGAATGGATCTTTCTAGTTTAATATTGATGAAAATGATCGTGAGATGTTTCATCACATTTTTGAAGGAAATGATGTTTTTGAATTCAAAAATTGAAACTTTCGACCAAAAGCTAGAATTGTCAATCTTCTTTTACAACATACTTTGACCCCAAGATCGGGGAATTTTAACAGTCCTACTTCAAAAGTTTGCAAAGCACTTTTTGCTATTTTTGGAAATTATGATGTTAATTGGGTGCAAGTTATTTTGGATCAACTACGTCCCAAAAATTTTGAAATGGGTGAGAATACTTTGTATCTGTAACAACCCATAAATTTTAAACGGTTTGAATAACTTATTTAATTGAATTTGTAAGAAATTTTAAATAATAATATTTTGAAATAAAAATTTAATGTTTGGATTACGTAAAATTAAATATAAGTAGTTGAATTAGATTTTTATTTGATTTTAATACGAAATTAATATTTGTATTTGTTGAAATCTTTCCATTAAGGAAAGAGAATGTATTAAAATGAACATTTAATTTGGTAGTTAACATAATGATATTTTATTTATAAGTAAAGTATAAATTAATAGGTAGAGAATAAATAGGTAACGTATAAATTAATAGGTAGAGAATAAATAAGTAACATATAAATTAATAGGCATAGAATGAATAAGTAACGTATAAATTTAGATACGTTACTTTTTGTATAAATTTAGCGTATATTGTACTAACTATATGAAAAATATATATGAACAACGCATTCAATATTGTTTAAAAATCTTATTTTAAAATCTAATCTTTATACATATTTATTTTAATTTATTTCCTCTATTCACCAGCATTCAAACTTTATACATATTTTAATTTATTTCCTCTATCCATCCATGCCATTTCAAAAGTTGAAACGTATAAAATACTATACGTTATTTCGCATTCATTGATTTCTTTTATTTATATAAAATTTATATTCGTTGCACGTTACATTCATTTATTTGACCGGTCCTTTCCTTTGTTATTTCCGAATTTCGTGCGTTACTAACCAATGCTCCATATTTATTTGCCTTAATAATTCAGCTAAATTTAAGGATCACCGTTGCTTTTACATTTTGTTTATATCACCTTTCCCCTATTTTAGCCGGTTGCATTTGATATTTCCTTGATTTAAGCTTTCTAACTTTTAAATTTCCACTACTCTATATTTATTTCTGTACGTTTATCCTTGCTTGAATTTCTCTGTCCATTCCTTTTTCCATTTTAATATCCTTCATTTCCAAACTCATTACGTGCTCTCCAAACAAACAAAAATTTATTTCTTTAAACGTATAGCTGTTACTTTTCCATCATCTCAGTTTATTTTCAAATTGATACGTTACCTCTGGTCTATCTGTCTATTCCTTTTAGCATTCCTCAATTTTAAGCAAATAATTTTCCCAATTCACGTTTGAAACGTTCCTATTCCTGGCTATTAATATAATTGAAATCAGTGTCTTTTGCTTAAATTATGGCATACGTTCAAAGCATAAATTATTCTCAGCTAAATTTTAGCCATTTCTATCTTTATTTCTTGCCACTTTAAACAAAATTTCTTTCCACTTTATCAATGTGGGGCTTCTCTTATAAATACAAATCACTCGTACATACCCTACTCCATATCAATAGACCTTCATCTCCTCTCTTGCGTGTGAAGCTTCTTCTTTAGGTAAATGGCTGCACTAATTATTTTTTTTCTTACTTCTTTTCTTTTTCTTCTTCTTTTTCATCCTTTTCTTTTGTTTTCTTATTGTTTATATTGCTTTTCCTTTATTTTAAGCACAACATGTTTTTCTCTATATTTTTTTTACATGTTTTGATTTTCAATGTAACATAAAAGTTTATAATTTACACGTATATATATATATATATTTAAAAAGGATCTCTTTATATTAAGGTCACATGGTATTTGGAGAAGTATGTTTAAACTATTTTGTCACTTTTCTTTATATTTTACAGTTCCGGTCCTAGGAGCATTTGATTGTTGGCTATACATTTTGGGTCTAAGTATTTACATTTAAAAGATAATGTTTAAATTTATGTAAAGGAAGGCAAAATTTTGATGTATAAACTGGGATAGTTTAACATAAATAGGCAAGGCCATCATTAATTCATACTTTATATTTTCATCAGTTTTGGTTTATGCATTTAGTAATGCTAACTAAGCTATATATATATATTGAATAACAAGTGTTTATAGCTTTCTTTGTCGCAGTTAATATAAGTTATGTTGAAAATGGGTCTCAACATTGTTTTTCTTTAAACTTGCATGTGTTTATGTACATTTCAATATGAAAGTTACAATATTTATTTCATATTTTATTACATTTGATTTTTAATACAAAACAATGATTTTTCTTACATACGTATTTTGTTTTGATATTGGTCTTAAAAAGAAATATTAATTTAATAAGAAAATAATATATTTATTTTGATTTATATATGTATATGTGCTTTAAATGGATATTGTTTTCAAATTCTCTTATACCAATTTTCTTCATCAAACCCGGTTCTAATTTGATTCCGTCGATTCCTACTATCAGCTTTGTCCGTCGTGCCCGTTTTCTCCATCGAATCGTATCCATCTAGCGTCGCTTGGAATTCATAGCTCGTTTCCTTGTCAAATCTATTTAGCCTCGAAAGGTGAGCAATCACTCACGATTAACGTTCTTATATTTATTAAATTTGATTTCAATTGAAACGACAATTGAAATATGCTGCTGTAGTTATTTAAATTGTTATATATGCTATTATCTATAACTGTTCACTTATGGGATATGACACCATATCCTATTCTTTATATTTATTTTAATGATATATGCCTGTTGTTATTATTTTCATATCTGTTATCACTCTGCAAGTTCCCTGTTAGTATAGAAATCACTATGGGTTGAAATGATACATACCCGAACGGACTTTAGAATAGGAGAATTTCGTTATGGGTTGAAATGATAGACCCAAGCGATTTTCATTTAATTAAGTTTGGGATTACGGGTTAAAATGATATCCACCAGTATATATTTAGTGTACGGATTGAAATAATAAATATCCGTAGCAATTGACTATATGATAGGAAAAATACATACAGACACCGATGGTCCATATATAAATATTTTGGAAATAATTTCTATGATTTTGGAAAGAAATATATGGGTTAATAAATTTTGATTCTTAAGATGTATAAAAATGGAAATTTTATATATAGATTTAGTAGTAATATTTGATAAATTAGATTGATTTAATACATATAATGTGGTTAAGTATACAAGTAAATCTATGTTTCAAATAGATTTTCTTGTAATATATTGAAAAATTAAGATTGGGAGATAAATTTGGGTTTATTAAAAATGGTATTTAAATAAGGATCTATTTAATTAAATCAATTTGAAATTATTGAATTTGAAATTTAAAGGTATGATTGTATAACTGGATTTTTGATTTAAGTGATTTAATGAATATTTCACGTTTAAATAAATTAAAGTAATATTGAGTAAAATGTAATTTAAGGTTACTTAAATGATATTGAATCTAATGAGGGAGTATTTCAAGACTAAATAATAATGAGTTTAAATCGAGATCTATATGAAATATATTGAATATTTAAATATTAAAGCCTTGAACTATATTGGAATTTAAATGGTTTATTTTGAGATTCGGATCTGTATTTGAAATTAATATAGTTGAATTTGTTATTTAGAAACTAAATTGAATTAAAGTGAAAATTTAGGTTGAGTTAAACTTGAATTTATTATTTAGAAAACTAAATTGAATAAAATTTAGTTTGAAGCGTTGAATACTTAAAGTTTTGAAATATATTGAAATATAAATGGGTATTTTGTGATTTCAAATCCGAATTTGAGATCGATAAAATTTAAGTGGTTAATTTAGGGATTGAGTTGAATTTAAATTGATAAATTGAGATTGAATGGGAAGGTCGGGTTGAAACGATTTGTTAAGTTGAGGAAATTGGAAATACTTTACTTTATAAATTATTTAATGTATATAAATACCATTTTGGGAAATATAGAGATATTTGAAATGAAAATGATATTGGTTTTGAAGTATAACTACCACGGTGTTATAGTGTATATTTCTACCTTGTAGATAGTTCTATGGACCCTTAGAGGATGGTTATCCCAACATCCTTTAAGTTATTTGTATTTCCGTTGATATTTCACTTGGGTTGGATTTATTTATATAAGAATGTTAATCCTGACTCGAGTGTTTTGTGTTTTGCTTTACGCTCGGGTCAGACCGAGTAATACAACCTTTTGAGACTCACCTTTGGAGTTTGGAGCTTCGTTTGGAGATCCAACTATCGATTCAGCTTTCAGCTTTTCCAGCCGATTGGTTTAGAGAAGTCATCTGCTTGTACTGAAGACTTCACTGTATTTGAGATATTCTTATGTATTTTATTTTCTAACTCTGATGTATATAGTAGCTTCATGAACTACTATCCTTTTTCTATTCCACTGCATTATTCTACTCTGTGTCTGTGATCTGCGATTGATTTATTTACTGTATATGCTATGTTTTGCCAAATTTTAAATTAACAATTCGGTATTTTGAATTATTCAAGTCAGATATGTATGGTTTTATTATCGATTTGAATGGTCCAAATATCGGGTCGTTACAGTTGGTATCAGAGCTTTGGCTCTAGGCAAAACTTAGCATATATAGTAAATTTATTTACAGAATCACTTTCGTTCGAGTTTGAATCTCTTCTTTTTGACTCGATTTACTTTGAACTTTGAAACGTTCCTTGCGGTTCCAAAATTCATTCTTGTCTCTCTCTATTGGTATTCTTTTGATTCTGGATTATCCCATAACTCCACTTCGAATAATCCCTATAAGAATAGGCGATCCCGCCGATCTTTGAATGTTTTGTAAAGGGGTGAAACTCCTTTACAATTGGCATTGATTCACCGAAGATTTATATATCACTCGGTTTAGATGCTGCTATCTCTTGTTATGCCGAATTCTATCTCTGGCGATCGAATGACGATTTGCCTCAGAATTCTACACCGATCTTATTTTGAAATCACGGTTGACTGATTAAGGTCACCCACGATTTATATAAGTATATCCATCTTCTGTTTTGAAATTTTATTTATCTCATCTTCGATCGAGCCTATCCTCGAATCAAAATTTTTGTTCGATTAGAGTTCTCTAATTTGAATCTCTATCCTTGTTTTGAAATCCATTCTTAAATCATCCTTTTAAAATTGGGCTTGTTTATACTTTAGAAATTGTTTTATATATCGAAAGTATTATCTTGATAAATATGATTTTATTCTATATATAAAAGTGAAATGTTTTCGATAAAGATTATATACCCTTTTTAAAATGAGAATTTGAGGTTTCGAAAGCATTTGTAATTTTGAAAAATCATATAAGAAATTGATTTATCTAAAAATGATTTATGATTGAAGGATTTTAAATTTGAAATTCGAGAATTGAACTCCGGTATTTTGAAATTGGTTTTAAGATTTTTAAATATATAATAATAATATAATTTAAAAGTATTTTCCGAATAAGAAATGTTTCAAATGATTTTAATTAGTTTCGAATGATTTCAAAGAAATTTCAAAAGAAGTTTGAGAAAATAGAAGTCTAGAACTCACTTATGTCGTTGGAAAATAATTTCGGTGATGAGTGCACGCATCATCGACATTGATTTTCGAGTTTCAGAGTAGGGGAGAGGCCACTTTAGTAGCATTGCTACGCGAGTGATTTTGTGAAACCATTTCGATTTCAAATTTCGAAGTATGAATTGATATTTGAAAGACATATGTAAATGTATATTTGAAATGAATTGAAGTAAGCCGGTGTTCAGTCCTCGAGTTTCAGATTTGACTTGGTATAACCCTATCTTTTGAAATTGATTTACTGATTTATTGCTGATTTCCAACTCTTGGTGTGGAAATTTGATTTCTTTGACTATTTTGAAAGTTCGAGCACTTCCTAATCAAGGTTTAATTTTCAAAGCCAAGTAATTTTGAAAAGTATGAATTATTTGATAAAGTATATAAGTTTGGTATGTATGTTAAAGTATGTAGTAATATGATTTAAATAAGTTGAAAATATTTTGTTAAGTAAATGAATAATGCAATTTTAAATTTTTCTAATATGAATTTGAAATGTTTTGTCACGTACGGGATTTTCGACTTTCGAAAATTCGACATCGATACTCACTATATCGACTGCCGAGCAATCGAGTGCCGGAAACTCCAATAGTGAGGGTTTTAAGAAAAAGAAAAAGTAGAAGAAGAAGAAACAGAAGAAAGAGAGAAGAAGAAAGAAGAACAACAGAACAACATCAGAACAGAAAACAATATCAGAATCTCACACATCGCAGCGGAACAATATATAATAGATAAATAAATAATCTCTAAAACAAAGAACTATATCATTTTATACATACATCAATTAGAGTCAATATACAACAATGGACAGTTATATAAACTTGTCCTCATACAGAATACACAGCGGAATAAATACTATCAGATACAAATACCACGTCTCGTCATCCAGCTCATCTCCAAAGCTCCAGAATATTCAGAATATCCTGATAATCTAACTCTAGACTGCCCGTGTGGAAATTGGTGGGCACCCAGAGTTTAGAAGGGAAACAATAAACTCCGAGTCAGTCATGGTGACTGGTGTGAGATCGTAAAACAGTTATTTTTCTTTAAAATAAACAACAGAAGAATTTTAAAGTCAATTCGCAATGCTTTTAGACAATGAAACTACCATTAGACCTCCCGCCACACACACAATGCAAACGCAGACTTGGAGGAGATTTCTTCTTATGATAGTCAAAGATGCTTACTACGCGAAAATCAAATTCTTTTTGATATTATTATTAGTGCATAGTGTAGAAAACATTTCGAAAGTAGAATATAAATCTTAGCCAGCATAGGTACCATTATAGTATGCTTGCTATAGCTACCATATTAAATGGCAGGTTCTACAACTAAAACCGTACAAGGCTCGTATTGTTTCTTTGGATTTCCAACAAATGGTCAGGCTAAGGAACTTCCTATCCACGATGGGTACGTCCCTGGAATAGACGACCCGAGAAATAACCTAACATTACGGTTAGATCTCTGCCAACACAAGGCCGGGTTACCTCTGCAAAAATAGGTAACTACTGACACGCGTATGCCATCCCCCGATCGTCACCGATCTTCCCGAGGATCCCCGATTCCAACAAACCACATAGAAAAAATAATGCAGTAACCACAGAGGTTAAGTATCTGGGCTCCATACCATGATACCACCTTTATCCAGAAGGAATGACATACACTAAGGGGCGCTACTCCCTAGAACCTTGCCGCATCCTTCCTGTTTCGACCATTTTCGGGGTGTGAGGCTCGACGAAGTCTCGTCCACAAAGCTACGCTTTCTCAAAAAGCCCTGCTTCGGGTCAAACAAAATGATCAACCTATGATCACAAAGATATAAGATCAAATAAATGATCATATCACCAATGATCAAACACTGATCATTTCACAGCAACACTCAGTATGCCACGTTACCAAATTGGAATATATCGCTGATAAATTTCAACTACATAACCTCTGAGCTCGTACGTCTCAGAGAAGGGTGTTAAGCTAAGAGAATAAATTCTCCGCCACCAACAGAAATGTATTTGAAAGAAATCAGCTTTATATCTCAAATTGTAACGTCAGACACACATCCATAAAAGTCTGTTCCGGGATCGAACAGAACCAAAGGCACTTCTCACGAAGCCCTTGCATTTCCGGATAATTTTCAATCACGTCAGGACTTTCCGTCACTAAGGGTGATAAAACCTCTAAATCGGAGATCAGCCGATGTAGAGTAACTCGACGGTAATCCTTCCGTTTTCAAAAATATCCGGTCTTCAACACCGGTCTTCGAATGCAATTCATAACGACGTATCACATATTCGGAATGGGTTATACAACCCCATGGTCCTTTCCCGGCTAACCCGAATAGTGAGCGCTTATTCAAAAATAAGTGTGGCATTCAAATTCATCCAATTCACAACAAATACCTACTCAAGGTAATTATTGATAGTCGGTTATTTAACTATCAATAAAGATGCGCAACATCATCAGATTCCAAATAATTTTCCCAATTATTTAATCTTCCAAAATATCTTTATTAGATATAAAATTTCCACACTTAACTGTTTGAAAACAAATTTCAAATATTCACATTTCAATTTATCTTTGAAGATAAAATCTCAAAACAGTTCATTTCAGATTGGAAAAACATTTCCATACTTATTTAAAAATAAGTATTTCACAAATCTATTTATTTTCAACACTTGGAAAATATTCGATATACTTAAATCAATATTAAGTATACATTTCATTCTTTAAGGAAATCATAAATTTTAACATCTATTTGAGTCAAAACGAATATTACGTAAAACATCGTTACGACGACTCAAAATCACTAGTATAGGGATTCGGATTTAAGATAGATATATAAATCCCAATACTACATAAAACATTTTCTTTCGAAAATCATTTACTATAACAACAGTGTTATAGTCCATCATTTCCTTATTTCTCGAAAACGTCTATTTCAACAATAAAAGTTGAAATCTATGATTTCGATATCTTAATACGTTTTAAAACATCTTTTTAAAACAATTACTTCATTTTATAATATTGTTTCTCCAGAACATATCCATTTTCCTTAAGAATATATTCACTGTCCAAAATCGTGAATATAATTCACTTAACCAAATTTCAATCATCTCTACACATTTTATTTCAATAAAGATTCGCTATCCAAAATCGCGAATATATCTTCTTTAATGACCTCCTACATTTAATTTATCAAACTCCATTGATTTTGAATTTATAAAACAACGTTTATAAATCCTATTTCTATATTTTTTTAACAACTTTGATTTATAAATCTTCTTTATTAACTATCCGATCAATATTCCATTTAAAAGCAAAAATCCAATTTATAAGTAAATTTCTTATAATCATTCATTCTACAACTTCATACTTTATAAATCTATAAATTTCATATCTTTACAATTTATAATTCTATACATTTCATATCTTCACATTTTATAATTATAAATTTCATATCACTTATAAAACTCATTTAAAATTCCAATAACTTTAATTGATAAATATCAATTTGATACATCTTTTATATACATTGGTTTAATAATTCAAAAATCTCAACTTAAACCATTTTATAAATTCTTAACTCTTTATTTCAAAAGAAATTACCCTTTTTGTTAAAATTCACAAAATCTTAACTTTTATAACTTTAAAGTTTTAACGTTTATCTATTTAAAGTAAATCAATTCAACAATTTAAATAAACGTATATTTTCAAAGATCACTTTTAAAAATTTCACTTTTAAAATCAACATCGTTATTTTTAAATTTCAAAATTTGAATCCAATGATGCAACGCATCAATTAGTCCATCACAACATCAAACATCATATATCATCATATGATAACAGAATATATATCAACATCTGTAAATAAATAAATACAGTTGAGGAATCCAGTTGGATCCCTCCAACCTGTTTCCCTGCATCCAAAGACGTTAGCACAATACCAATTCCGCTCCAGTACGGAATTATCGCGGTATATGGGTTTTATAAAAATCCGCTTACTAACGGCGCAATAGGGTCTCATCCGCTATACGAGGCGGGAAATCATCAATCCAATATATACATATGCCAATATGTATATATTGCTATATATATATAGATATATCCTATTATATCTAATATCACATCAACATAGCAATCATATCAAACAATAAATAACTGAAAATTCCACTTTAATTTTGAGTGAGAAAAATCTCACCTTTGATTTAGTTTTGCAATCCATTCTCATTCTCGGCTTGATTCCCTTTTAGTATTGACCTTGTATAATAATTTTAATGTTTTATCAATATTCGAATTTGTCGAACAATTCATTTCCATTTAGTAAAATTTTATTTTACCTAATCAATTTAATTTCAAACAGATTTCCTTTTAATAAAATATTTGAACCACTTGAACAATCACTTACCATTAATAACCAAATTAACTATTACTTTTAATTTTTAAACCAATTCTTTTTAACAGTTAAAACATCTATTTTCACAATCCTATCCATATGTAAATTAATTTCTGTTTATTTTAAAAATAGTATGCATATATGTATTTTCAAACTGCACATATATTCAAATTAAATTAAGGAAAAAGATTTATTACCCAAATCATATCGGAAAAGAAAATCGAACAGACCCCACTGTTATTCCCTGACATCCTCTTCGTCGACGAACTACTTCATCATCTCGCGATCTGGACCTCCAAGTTATCGCGCCTCGCCGAGCTCAAAACCCTAGTCATGCTTGCAGCCGCCACACTCAAAGTCGCGACCCTCCTTGACGCGAAACAATGCTCGCGATGCCATCACCACTGTCGAATTCGAACGCCTCGCCTCACTCAAACGCGACCCCTCCACGCGAGCGTATGCGCGTGCGAACTGACTTCGAGGTGCAGATCGAAACCCCAGCCATCGCCTGACTTGCGCGCGCGCCTCTCCCCATAATTTTTTTTTTAAAAGTCGACTTCGATTTTTGTTTTGGGTTTAGAAGAACACGGCCGACATTATTATTTCGAAGAGAAAGGAGGCAGTACGAGATTTTGTTTTGAGAAAGAAAGGGCGAGAGGCTATTTCGTGATTTTGTTTCGTCTGCCATTGTTTTGAATTTGTGAACGAGAGTTTTAACTTTAAACGAAATGATTTCTTTTCGCGTATCTTAACAGAGAAGGAATGGGAGACAAGGGTACGCGATTTACAGAGAAAGGTCGGCATTGAAATGAAATGGAGCCAGGAATCTCTGCTGCGTTGACAAATTTTTAAATTAAAAATTTAAATTGAATTTGATTAAATTTCAATGCGTTTATCCACCGTACGGTCACAAAACAACTCCGATCGATACGAAATTTAAAATCCGATAATAATTCAATATTACGGACCCAATGGAACTGGTTTCGTCAAATTCCAAGACTGTGCCTCGGACGGCTATTTTTAAATGTCGGTTGAACGATATACATTTCAAACTGAACAATTCACTTTCAAATTCGATTCTGAAGCTTCTATTATCTTCCGCGATATAAATACGAATTATAAAAGCTTTCGAAATATTTTCCTTCAGCTTAAATTGAAGATTCGAAATTTTATTCAGCATTCAATAGATTAAATTTTATAGTTTAATCGCCAAATTCGAAGTTAAATCGGTGATTCAAATTAAATCATCGTTCAAATATTTTAAAATTAATTAAATATTCTCAATTTAATTTGTTCGAAATTCAGGGTCGTTACAGACTTCCCCCCTTAAAAGAATTTCGTCCTCGAAATTACAAGTTAGGAAAAAAAATGTCCTTAGCTCGTCTACTATTTTTCCAACATCTAATAGTTTTATCGACTTTTAAAACAAATCTTCCTACTAAAGATTCGTTATTATCTCTACTAACTTTCTAAACCTTTTATAGTTTTCAAACATCATTGTTTACTTCAATTCAAATTTAAATTCAAATTTAAACTTTAAACTTTCAAAATTTCTCAAAAATTTTCTAACGCCCTAAATTTCCGAAAAATTTCACCAGCGTCTCCTTTGCGCGGCTAATACGGCACGACTACAACACGTCCCTACGGACTCTCAGATTTCAAAAAGAAAAAGAAAAAAACCAAGCGGCTAGAGAAATAAGTCATCAAATCTCATATTCGAATTGAAATACTTACCTTTTGTCGAGCAATTCAAATTATCTTCGAAATCAAAATTCCAATTCCTTTTATAACACCTGTATGTCCTACTAGCCATAATATCTAGTTACACATTCAAACTATTTTGCAAATTCGATTACAAAATTTTCAATATAACTACTTATATCATTTTTACTTCACTGTTGAAGTTATATCCATTATCTTCAATTTTACATTTCAAATTTTATTTGAATTCAATTTCACATTTCCATTTCTCATTTGAGTTCAATTCACAATTCCAATCTAATTTGGATTCAATTTACTTTCAATTTTGAAATATTGAATTTTATCAATTATCTGTCATTTACAACTGCACTATCTTAAATTAGTTCCAATTACTAATTCATTCGTCTTCAATTTGAATTTCATTCCAATCAGATTTCAAATATTCTATAAGTTATCAACTTATTTACATCTTGATTTATACAATCATTTACACATTCACATTCACAATTCCATTTGAATTTTATTCTCAATTATCTTCTTGGAATTCTATTTTCATTTATGAATCATATTTACAATTCATATTCACAATTTTTGTTCATATATGAATTTATTTCCTTATACCTTCTATTCACATTTATAGATTTCATTTGTTAATGAACTTTAATTCCAATCACAATTACATAATTTACATTAACAATTTCTATTTGTATAAGTTATAAATTCAATCATATTCCATAAATATTCTTATACAGTATTCCAGAGTCTTTTCAACCTTTCAAAACCATTTTGAAAACAATTCAAATTTCATTTGAATTTCCAAAACAAAACCTCAAATTTTCCAAACACTTTCCGTTTAAAATAATTTGGCAGCAATTTCCTCTTTTGGAAACCCGAAAATGAACACCGGTGATGTCGCGATCATCATCGGAATTATTTTCCAGCGACCGAAAAGAGTTTAGAGCTTTCATCTCTCCAAAATACTTTTCAAAACCTTTGAAATTCATTTTCAAATCAAAAAGGAATTTAAATTTCCAAATCTCCAAAATTTACAAATTCTTCTCAAAATTTTCCAAATACTCCTCTGGAATTCCGTTTCAAATTATAAGTCACATTTATAATTTATATTCTCAAATTTCATTTGTATATGGATTAATTTCTTATCTTTGGAGTTATGATTTCAATTTCTTATTCAATTTCATATAATAATGATAACATTTCAATATTATTACTTCCTAACAACCATGCATCCATATACTATGATAATTCATAGAAAATCATTTCTTTTCTATACAAAAATAGTTTTGGGTAAAATTATCTCATTTACCCTATTTTAAAACAATACTGTGCCGAATTGTTCTATTCGAGTGTTTAGAGACCCCTATCAATGATCGTTAATTACTCGTATTGACCAGAATCCATATACCACTCAACAAATCAATCATCACAATATAAAACAATTTTATATTCACTAACAAATACGCGCTCGTATCTATTATTACACTCAACTCATTCTAGAGTACTACTGACTCTATCTCTAATGAGTAACACCCAACAGAGCAGGGTTGTCGCTTAACCATATGCTCTGATACCACGCTGTCACGTACGGGATTTTCGACTTTCGAAAATTCGACATCGATACTCACTTTATCGATTGCCGAGCAATCGAGTGCCGGAAACTCCAATAGTGAGGGTTTTAAGAAAAAGAAAAAGTAGAAGAAGAAGAAACAGAAGAAAGAGAGAAGAAGAAAGAAGAACAACAGAACAACATCAGAACAGAAAACAATATCAGAATCTCACACATCGCAGCGAAACAATATATAATAGATAAATAAATAATCTCTAAAACAAAGAACTATATCATTTTATACATACATCAATTAGAGTCAATATACAACAATGGACAGTTATATAAACTTGTCCTCATACAGAATACACAGCGGAATAAATACTATCAGATACAAATACTATGTCTCGTCATCCAGCTCATCTCCAAAGCTCCAGAATATTCAGAATATCCTGATAATCTAACTCTAGACTGCCCGTGTGGAAATTGGTGGGCACCCAGAGTTTAGAAGAGAAACAATAAACTCCGAGTCAGTCATGGTGACTGGTGTGAGATCGTAAAACAGTTATTTTTCTTTAAAATAAACAACAGAAGAATTTTAAAGTCAATTCGCAATGCTTTTAGAAAATGAAACTACCATAAGACCTCCCGCCACACACACAATGCAAACGCAGACTTGGAGGAGATTTCTTCTTATGATAGTCAAAGATGCTTACTACGCGAAAATCAAATTCTTTTTGATATTATTATTAGTGCATAGTGTAGAAAACATTTCGAAAGTAGAATATAAATCTTAGCCAGCATAGGTACCATTATAGTATGCTTGCTATAGCTACCATATTAAATGGCAGGTTCTACAACTAAAACCGTACAAGGCTCGTATTGTTTCTTTGGATTTCCAACAAATGGTCAGGCTAAGGAACTTCCTATCCACGATGGGTACGTCCCTGGAATAGACGACCCGAGAAATAACCTAACATTACGGTTAGATCTCTGCCAACACAAGGCCGGGTTACCTCTGCAAAAATAGGTAACTACTGACACGCGTATGCCATCCCCCGATCGTCACCGATCTTCCCGAGGATCCCCGATTCCAACAAACCACATAGAAAAAATAATGCAGTAACCACAGAGGTTAAGTATCTGGGCTCCATACCATGATACCACCTTTATCTAGAAGGAATGACATACACAAAGGGGCGCTACTCCCTAGAACCTTGCCGCATCCTTCCTGTTTCGACCATTTCCGGGGTGTGAGGCTCGACGAAGTCTCGTCCATAAAGCTACGCTTTCTCAAAAAGCCCTGCTTCGGGTCAAACAAAATGATCAACCTATGATCACAAAGATATAAGATCAAATAAATGATCATATCACCAATGATCAAACACTGATCATTTCACAGCAACACTCAGTATGCCACGTTACCAAATTGGGATATATCGCTGATAAATTTCAACTACATAACCTCTGAGCTCGTACGTCTCAGAGAAGGGTGTTAAGCTAAGAGAATAAATTCTCCGCCACCAACAGAAATGTATTTGAAAGAAATCAGCTTTATATCTCAAATTGTAACGTCAGACACACATCCATACAAGTCTGTTCCGGGATCGAACAGAACCGAAGGCACTTCTCACGAAGCCCTTGCATTTCCGGATAATTTTCAATCACGTCAGGACTTTCCGTCACTAAGGGTGATAAAACCTCTAAATCGGAGATCAGCCGATGTAGAGTAACTCGACGGTAATCCTTCCATTTTCAAAAATATCCGGTCTTCAACACCGGTCTTAGAATGCAATTCATAACGACGTATCACATATTCGGAATGGGTTATACGACCCCATGGTCCTTTCCCGGCTAACCCGAATAGTGAGCGCTTATTCAAAAATAAGTGTGGCATTCAAATTCATCCAATTCACAACAAATACCTACTCAAGGTAATTATTGATAGTCGGTTATTTAACTATCAATAAAGATGCGCAACATCATCAGATTCCAAATAATTTTCCCAATTATTTAATCTTCCAAAATATCTTTATTAGATATAAAATTTCCACACTTAACTGTTTGAAAACAAATTTCAAATATTCACATTTCAATTTATCTTTGAAGATAAAATCTCAAAACAGTTCATTTCAGATTAGAAAAACATTTCCATACTTATTTAAAAATAAGTATTTCACAAATCTATTTATTTTCAACACTTGGAAAATATTCGATATACTTAAATCAATATTAAGTATACATTTCATTCTTTAAGGAAATCATAAATTTTAACATCTATTTGAGTCAAAACGAATATTACGTAAAACATCGTTACGACGACTCAAAATCACTAGTATAGGGATTCGGATTTAAGATAGATATATAAATCCCAATACTACATAAAACATTTTCTTTCGAAAATCATTTACTATAACAACAGTGTTATAGTCCATCATTTCCTTATTTCTCGAAAACGTCTATTTCAACAATAAAAGTTGAAATCTATGATTTCGATATCTTAATACATTTTAAAACATCTTTTTAAAACAATTACTTCATTTTATAATATTGTTTCTCCAGAACATATCCATTTTCCTTAAGAATATATTCACTGTCCAAAATCGTGAATATAATTCACTTAACCAAATTTCAATCATCTCTACACATTTTATTTCAATAAAGATTCGCTATCCAAAATCGCGAATATATCTTCTTTAATGACCTCCTACATTTAATTTATCAAACTCCATTGATTTTGAATTTATAAAACAACGTTTATAAATCCTATTTCTATATTTTTTTAACAACTTTGATTTATAAATCTTCTTTATTAACTATCCGATCAATATTCCATTTAAAAGCAAAAATCCAATTTATAAGTAAATTTCTTATAATCATTCATTCTACAACTTCATACTTTATAAATCTATAAATTTCATATCTTTACAATTTATAATTCTATACATTTCATATCTTCACATTTTATAATTATAAATTTCATATCACTTATAAAACTCATTTAAAATTCCAATAACTTTAATTGATAAATATCAATTTGATACATCTTTTATATACATTGGTTTAATAATTCAAAAATCTCAACTTAAACCATTTTATAAATTTCTTAACTCTTTATTTCAAAAGAAATTACCCTTTTTGTTAAAATTCACAAAATCTTAACTTTTATAACTTTAAAGTTTTAACGTTTATCTATTTAAAGTAAATCAATTCAACAATTTAAATAAACGTATATTTTCAAAGATCACTTTTAAAAATTTCACTTTTAAAATCAACATCGTTATTTTTAAATTTCAAAATTTGAATCCAATGATGCAACGCATCAATTAGTCCATCACAACATCAAACATCATATATCATCATATGATAACAGAATATATATCAACATCTATAAATAAATAAATACAGTTGAGGAATCCAGTTGGATCCCTCCAACCTGTTTCCCTGCATCCAAAGACGTTAGCACAATACCAATTCCGCTCCAGTACGGAATTATCGCGGTATATGGGTTTTATAAAAATCCGCTTACTAACGGCGCAATAGGGTCTTATCCGCTATACGAGGCGGGAAATCATCAATCCAATATATACATATGCCAATATGTATATATTGCTATATATATAGATATATCCTATTATATCTAATATCACATCAACATAGCAATCATATCAAACAATAAATAACTGAAAATTCCACTTCAATTTTGAGTGAGAAAAATCTCACCTTTGATTTAGTTTTGCAATCCATTCTCATTCTCGGCTTGATTCCCTTTCAGTATTGACCTTGTATAATAATTTTAATGTTTTATCAATATTCGAATTTGTCGAACAATTCATTTCCATTTAGTAAAATTTTATTTTACCTAATCAATTTAATTTCAAACAGATTTCCTTTTAATAAAATATTTGAACCACTTGAACAATCACTTACCATTAATAACCAAATTAACTATTACTTTTAATTTTTAAACCAATTCTTTTTAACAGTTAAAACATCTATTTTCACAATCCTATCCATATGTAAATTAATTTCTGTTTATTTTAAAAATAGTATGCATATATGTATTTTCAAACTGCACATATATTCAAATTAAATTAAGGAAAAAGATTTATTACCCAAATCATATCGGAAAAGAAAATCGAACAGACCCCACTGTTATTCCCTGACATCCTCTTCGTCGACGAACTACTTCATCATCTCGCGATCTGGACCTCCAAGTTATCGCGCCTCGCCGAGCTCAAAACCCTAGTCATGCTTGCAGCCGCCACACTCAAAGTCGCGACCCTCCTTGACGCGAAACAATGCTCGCGATGCCATCACCACTGTCAAATTCGAACGCCTCGCCTCACTCAAACGCGACCCCTCCACGCGAGCGTATGCGCGTGCGAACTGACTTCGAGGTGCAGATCGAAACCCCAGCCATCGCCTGACTTGCGCGCGCGCCTCTCCCCATAATTTTTTTTTTAAAAGTCGACTTCGATTTTTGTTTTGGGTTTAGAAGAACACGGCCGACATTATTATTTCGAAGAGAAAGGAGGCAGTACGAGATTTTGTTTTGAGAAAGAAAGGGCGAGAGGCTATTTCGTGATTTTGTTTCGTCTGCCATTGTTTTGAATTTGTGAACGAGAGTTTTAACTTTAAACGAAATGATTTCTTTTCGCGTATCTTAACAGAGAAGGAATGGGAGACAAGGGTACGCGATTTACAGAGAAAGGTCGGCATTGAAATGAAATGGAGCCAGGAATCTCTGCTGCGTTGACAAATTTTTAAATTAAAAATTTAAATTGAATTTGATTAAATTTCAATGCGTTTATCCACCGTACGGTCACAAAACAACTCCGATCGATACGAAATTTAAAATCCGATAATAATTCAATATTACGGACCCAATGGAACTGGTTTCGTCAAATTCCAAGACTGTGCCTCGGACGGCTATTTTTAAATGTCGGTTGAACGATATACATTTCAAACTGAACAATTCACTTTCAAATTCGATTCTGAAGCTTCTATTATCTTCCGCGATATAAATACGAATTATAAAAGCTTTCGAAATATTTTCCTTCAGCTTAAATTGAAGATTCGAAATTTTATTCAGCATTCAATAGATTAAATTTTATAGTTTAATCGCCAAATTCGAAGTTAAATCGGTGATTCAAATTAAATCATCGTTCAAATATTTTAAAATTAATTAAATATTCTCAATTTAATTTGTTCGAAATTCAGGGTCGTTACATGTTTTGAAAAGAATTTGGTCTTCAAAATATTTTGAATAAAGTTTAGTTAAATCTTTTAACTTAGTAACATCTTTATGAAACTATATATTTAACAAGTTGGAATAAATATATAAGTTGTACGTATGCTGTTTTATTCGCATAATTAATTTGATCCAGGTTTGAGTACACAAGTTCTAGGTGAATTGCACCATTTCATGTTAGGATTTTTCATTCGATTCTTGATGGTGAATATTTGATATGGATTTTGGGCTTGATTCTAGAATTCTCTATCATAGTATATGGCTATTCAAGGAGACTGATGGCTTCTAGTCGAGAAACCACATCGAAATCCGCATTAGGGAAGTCGAATGGACAATACTAGTTCGAAAGCGAACTTGGGTGATCGAGCGAGCGATCAAATTTGATTTTGCGAAATGATGACGTATGTACATCTTATATTCTAATACCGGTGATATATTTTGACGCTGAAATTGAAAGCTGTCGGGTTAGAATATCTTTGCTTACTAAAAGAAAATTTCCAATTTAAATTACAAAGATATATAACCAATAAAAGCAAAGATATTCAATCCCATATGGCTCTCCATACAGCGAAATTTATTTTGTAAAATTTGATCCTTATATAAGATGGACCTTATGTAGGTATAAAATTGATTTTTGAAAACCATTGATTTTGGAAATGAATTGGTTGACTTAAATGATATTGATTTAGAAACTTGGATTATTTTCTAAATTTATTATGTTGGAAACTTTGAAACTAAAGATATTTAAATTGAGAAGAAATAATTTAGTGAGATTGTATATGACTTTGAAACTAAACTAATATTGAAACAAATTAAAATTTGAGAACCTTATTTTTTCTAAATACCTGATTTGGGAGTTATCGAACTTAAAAAAAAAATTGGTCTGTATAAGTATGAGGTTGATTCGAAAACTATATATTTGAAAAGGTATTCAATTTGAAAAGTGAAATCTTATATAATTGAAGTCTAGATAAGTATGATTTGATATACTATTGATTTTGGAAAGGAATTTGATTTGAAAATTTAATCTTATATATAATGGACTTTATATAAGTATGATATTTGAAATTAATTTGAAAGGTACTATATGATACTTATTTTCGAAGTAAAGATATGGAAAGTGCCTTCTGCTTGATATCCGCTTTGTGGCCACATTGTGGATTCATTCTATCGATATTCTCTGATTTTTGGTTTTCCGGATATGATACTCGAGTGTCCATCGAATTCCATGGCGTTACCCATGGTCTTACGAGCGCGACTGCATAGCGCAACTGCCTGGCTGAGTCTTGCCTAGGGGTACGGATTGTTTCCTGGGGGATCCAGGCGTAACCATTGTGTATCCTGCAATCTGTGTAGGTCGCGAATAGTAGCGCAACTGCTTGGCTGAGTCTTGCCTAGGGGTACGGATTGTTTCCTGGGGGATCCAGGTGTAACCATTGTGTATCCTGCACACTACTAGTCATCATGGAATAACTCGCAGGGCTGAGAAAGCTTACGGATATGGATTGTTTCCTGGGGGATCCAGGCGTAACCATTGTGTATCTGCGAACCATGGTTAGACAAAGGTTTTGTTTGTTTTTTTGTTTGGATTGTACTTTCCATATCTGTTTTAAAAAAGTTTTTCCAGTATTTTCACTAGGTGTTAAAACAAGTCTACTAAGTACCTGGAGAATTCTAGTTTTGCGCCTGATCAACGCACTACCAGAGTCTACAGGAAAAAGGATAAACTTGTTGAAACATCGAGTTATAAAAATATTTTATTATAAAAGTACTTTCAACAAAGGAATTCTGTATTAATATTTGAAATTGAAATTCTTATGGTTCTAAATTAATTATTCGTGCCCGATACTATTCTTTTGAATCTACCTTATCTGCCCTGCTTTATTTATTCACCTATATTCTCTTTTCCCGAATCTATCTTCTTTCCTTCTTTCCTTCTTTTGAATATATCCTTTAAAATATTGTTTATTTATATACTACATGGTATAATAGAAAATTTTTAGTGTTTCAGGAGTTATTAATTAATTATAACATATTTAAAGAGAATGATTATTAATTTATTATAATGTTGGAAGTATCTTGAGATAAATAAAAAAAAGTTTTTTTTATTTTGGATTTAAAATTTTCAATAGGTTCTTTGTAAATATAAGTAATAATGTAAATAATTGTTTTCAAAGGAGTTTTGAAAAGTATTAAAGTATTATAAGAAAATTAAATTTCAAATGAAGTTTCAAATGAATATTTCAAGTAAAATTTGTATAGTTTTAAATTAATTGTTTATCTTGTACTTCAATCTATTTTTTCTTTCTGTTTGTTGCTATTCTCCTACCTCCTTTCTTTTTGGGGATGAAAAGTTTTGAGTGGGGGAGAGTGTAACAACCCATAAATTTTAAACGGTTTGAATAACTTATTTAATTGAATTTGTAAGAAATTTTAAATAATAATATTTTGAAATAAAAATTTAATGTTTGGATTACGTAAAATTAAATATAAGTAGTTGAATTAGATTTTTATTTGATTTTAATACGAAATTAATATTTGTATTTGTTGAAATCTTTCCATTAAGGAAAGAGAATGTATTAAAATGAACATTTATTTTGGTAGTTAACATAATGATATTTTATTTATAAGTAAAGTATAAATTAATAGGTAGAGAATAAATAGGTAACGTATAAATTAATAGGTAGAGAATAAATAAGTAACGTATAAATTAATAGGCATAGAATAAATAAGTAACGTATAAATTTAGATACGTTACTTTTTGTATAAATTTAGCGTATATTGTACTAACTATATGAAAGATATATATGAACAACGCATTCAATATTGTTTAAAAATCTTATTTTAAAATCTAATCTTTATACATATTTATTTTAATTTATTTCCTCTATTCACCAGCATTCAAACTTTATACATATTTTAATTTATTTCCTCTATCCATCCATGCCATTTCAAAAGTTGAAACGTATAAAATACTGTACGTTATTTCGCATTCATTGATTTCTTTTATTTATATAAACTTTATATTCGTTGCACGTTACATTCACTTATTTGACTGGTCCTTTCCTTTGTTATTTCCGAATTTCGTGCGTTACTAACCAATGCTCCATATTTATTTGCCTTAATAATTCAGCTAAATTTAAGGATCACCGTTGCTTTTACATTTTGTTTATATCACCTTTCCCCTATTTTAGCCAGTTGCATTTGATATTTCCTTGATTTAAGCTTTCTAACTTTTAAATTTCCACTACTCTATATTTATTTCTGTACGTTTATCCTTGCTTGAATTTCTCTGTCCATTCCTTTTTCCATTTTAATATCCTTCATTTCCAAACTCATTACATGCTCTCCAAACAAACAAAAATTAATTTCTTTAAACGTATAGCTGTTACTTTTCCATCATCTCAGTTTATTTTCAAATTGATACGTTACCTCTGGTCTATCTGTCTATTCCTTTTAGCATTCCTCAATTTTAAGCAAATAATTTTCCCAATTCACGTTTGAAACGTTCCTATTCCTGGCTATTAATATAATTGAAATCAGTGTCTTTTGCTTAAATTATGGCATACGTTCAAAGCATAAATTATTCTCAGCTAAATTTTAGCCATTTCTATCTTTATTTCTTGCCACTTTAAACAAAATTTCTTTCCACTTTATCAATGTGGGGCTTCTCTTATAAATACAAATCACTCGTACATACCCTACTCCATATCAATAGACCTTCATCTCCTCTCTTGCGTGTGAAGCTTCTTCTGTAGGTAAATGGCTGCACTAATTTTTTTTATTTTTTTTCTTACTTCTTTTCTTTTTCTTCTTCTTTTTCATCCTTTTCTTTTGTTTTCTTATTGTTTATATTGCTTTTCCTTTATTTTAAGCACAACATGTTTTTCTCTATATATTTTTTTTACATGTTTTGATTTTCAATGTAACATAAAAGTTTATAATTTACACGTATATATATATATTTAAAAAGGATCTCTTTATATTAAGGTCACATGGTATTTGGAGAAGTATGTTTAAACTATTTTGTCACTTTTCTTTATATTTTACAGTCCCGGTCCTAGGAGCATTTGATTGTTGGCTATACATTTTGGGTCTAAGTATTTACATTTAAAAGATAATGTTTAAATTTATGTAAAGGAAGGCAAAATTTTGATGTATAAACTGGGATAGTTTAACATAAATAGGCAAGGCCATCATTAATTCATACTTTCTATTTTCATCAGTTTTGGTTTATGCATTTAGTAATGCTAACTAAGCTATATATATATATTGAATAACAAGTGTTTATAGCTTTCTTTGTCGCAGTTAATATAAGTTATGTTGAAAATGGGTCTCAACATTGTTTTTCTTTAAACTAGCTTCTGTTTATGTACATTTCAATATGAAAGTTACAATATTTATTTCATATTTTATTACATTTGATTTTTAATACAAAACAATGATTTTTCTTACATACGTATTTTGTTTTGATATTGGTCTTAAAAAGAAATATTAATTTAATAAGAAAATAATATATTTATTTTGATTTATATATGTATATGTGCTTTAAATGGATATTGGTTTCAAATTCTCTTATACCAATTTTCTTCATCAAACCCGGTTCTAATTTGATTACGTCGATTCCTGTTATCAGCTTTGTCCGTCGTGCCCGTTTTCTCCATCGAATCGTATCCATCTAGCGTCGCTTGGAATTCGTAGCTCGTTTCCTTGTCAAATCTGTTTAGCCTCGAAAGGTGAGCAATCACTCACGATTAACGTTCTTATATTTATTAAATTTGATTTCAATTGAAACGACAATTGAAATATGCTGCTGTAGTTATTTAAATTGTTATATATGCTATTATCTATAACTGTTCACTTATGGGGTATGACATCATATCCTATTCTTTATATTTATTTTTAATGATATATGCCTGTTGTTATTATTTTCATATCTGTTATCACTCTGCAAGTTCCCTGTTAGTATAGAAATCACTATGGGTTGAAATGATACATACCCGAACGGACTTTAGAATAGGAGAATTTCGTTATGGGTTGTAATGATAGACCCAAGCGATTTTCATTTAATTAAGTTTGGGATTACGGGTTGAAATGATATCCACCCGTATATATTTAGTGTACGGATTGAAATAATAAATATCCGTAGCAATTGACTATATGATAGGAAAAATACATACAGACACCGATGGTCCATATATAAATATTTTGGAAATAATTTCTATGATTTTGGAAAGAAATATATGGGTTAATAAATTTTGATTCTTAAGATGTATAAAAATGGAAATTTTATATATAGATTTAGTAGTAATATTTGATAAATTAGATTGATTTAATACATATAATGTGGTTAAGTATACAAGTAAATCTATGTTTCAAATAGATTTTCTTGTAATATATTGAAAAATTAAGATTGGGAGATAAATTTGGGTTTATTAAAAATGGTATTTAAATAAGGATCTATTTAATTAAATCAATTTGAAATTATTGAATGGGAAATTTAAAGGTATGATTGTATAACTGGATTTTTGATTTAAGTGATTTAATGAATATTTCACGTTTAAATAAATTAAAGTAATATTAAGTAAAATGTAATTTAAGGTTACTTAAATGATATTGAATCTAATGAGGGAGTATTTCAAGACTAAATAATAATGAGGTTAAATCGAGATCTATATGAAATATATTGAACATTTAAATATTAAAGCCTTGAACTATATTGGAATTTAAATGGTTTATTTTGAGATTCAGATCTGTATTTGAAATTAATATAGTTGAATTTGTTATTTAGAAACTAAATTGAATTAAAGTGAAAATTTAGGTTGAGTTAAACTTGAATTTATTATTTAGAAAACTAAATTGAATAAAATTTAGTTTGAAGCGTTGAATACTTAAAGTTTTGAAATATATTGAAATATAAATGGGTATTTTGTGATTTCAAATCCGAATTTGAGATCGATAAAATTTAAGTGGTTAATTTAGGGATTGAGTTGAATTTAAATTGATAAATTGAGATTGAATGGGAAGGTCGGGTTGAAACGATTTGTTAAGTTGAGGAAATTGAAAATACTTTACTTTATAAATTATTTAATGTATATAAATACTATTTTGGGAAATATAGAGATATTTGAAATGAAAATGATATTGGTTTTGAAGTATAAATGACCACGGTGTTATAGTGTATATTTCTACCTTGTAGATAGTTCTATGGACCCTTAGAGGATGGTTATCCCAACATCCTTTAAGTTATTTGTATTTCCGTTGATATTTCACTTGGGTTGGATTTATTTATATAAGAATGTTAATCCTGACTCGAGTGTTTTGTGTTTTGCTTTACGCTCGGGTCAGACTGAGTAATACAGCCTTTTGAGACTCACCTTTGGAGTTTGGAGATCCAACTATCGATTCAGCTTTCAGCTTTTCCAGCCGATTGGTTTAGAGAAGTCATCTACTTGTACTGAAGACTTCACTGTATTTGAGATATTCTTATGTATTTTATTTTCTAACTCTGATGTATATAGTAGCTTCATGAACTACTATCCTTTTTCTATTCCGCTGCATTATTCTACTCTGTGTCTGTGATCTGTGATTGATTTATTTACTGTATATGCTATGTTTTGCCAAATTTTAAATTAACAATTCGGCATTTTGAATTATTCAAGTCAGATATGTATGGTTTTATTATCGATTTGAATTGTCCAAAATAGCGGGTCGTTACAGTATCATGGAATCTATCTCACTCGGATTTTTAACTATTTTGGAGTAGATTTCAAAGGAGAAGAATTTGTTTCAAGAAAGGTTTTCAATCACTCAAATATTTCTCTTATGAAAATTCCATTTGTTTTTCAACCTTATGAGACTCTTGCCGAAAAGGAAGAGCGTTTGGCTCATAAAGAAATGGAAGAGGAGGAAGAGGAAGAAGAAGAAGAAGGGGATGAAATGGAAATAGAATAAGAAGAAGAAGGTGAAACATCCTTGGAAAGTATTGACTATCCTCCTAATCCAACCAACAAAACTCTTCTCAAAACCAAAAGACCATTGTTGAGAATCAATGGATTCTTAAACGATCCGTTAGTAAGAAGTTGGATAAAATTTCATCCAAGATGAACAAGTTTATTTCCAAAGTAAGCAAGAAGCTTGGATTATCTTCATCTTCATCATCCTCTAACTAGTTCTATCTTTTCATTTCATGTTGTATTAGTTTAGTTTGTTTTAATTTGAATGTTCATGTAGTTCTTTATGATTAATCATTGTATCACTCTGTTATGCAATGAAATTGAATTCCTTTTTTTGTTATCTAGCTTATCTTATCTCCAGAATAAATGTTAGTATAATATATAAATATATATATACACACAATTATTCACAAAATCAAAATAAGCCATCAAAATTACTGCACCATGTCGACATCCCCCATATGACCATGTCGACATGTACTGGTCAGAAATGACATTTCATTTTAAATTTGAATTTTGAATAACTACCTTATGTCTATTCATTTCAAACGAATTTCTACACCTATAAATACCTATTTCTTCCAGAATTCATCACTTAATATTATTTCTTATCTACTTTGTCTATCATTCTTCTCTCAAACTAAAATATGTCCAATCCAATTCATAATTTAACCGAAAATCTTGAAGAAACTCTTAATTCTTTCAAGAATATTCTTTCGTTCATTCTTCGTAACCAGCGACACTTAGATTTGAGTCAAATGCAGATGATCAAGGAGCAAGAAAGGCATTTCGATGCAATACGATGGATGATTTCCTCCCTGCACAAGGATGATAACGAAGCACATCCTCCAGTCTCTTTCACCAATGACAATGAAAATTGGGATGCCATTAAAGCAGACCCTATTTTTGGAGTAGAAGGATGGGTGGAAGTTCCTCATAATGTTTGATTTGATTGCTTTGTTTGATTTGAATTGTTTGCTTTGTTTGATTTGATTTCATTTGTTTTGATTTGATTTGATATGGATTGATATTTGGTGTGGATTGATATTTGTTGTACAAAACATATATACATATGCATTAATATTTATATGATCTTTGATTAATTATCATGTTTATCAATATAATTATCTCTTAATCTATATACTCCATTGTATAGTTTATTAATGCAGGTACTTTAGTACAAGAATGAGGGGGAGTTATATAGTTTGGAGTTAGTTTTTTTGTTGATGACAAAGGGGGAGAAGTATAAAATAGGATAGTTAGGCATAGATTAAGGGGGAGTTATCAGTTTTAGGGGGAGTTATTAGGATAGAAGTAATATTTTATAAACAAAGGTTGTCATCATCAAAAAGGGGGAGATTGTTAGTCCTTGAGATGATGGTTTTGATGACAACAACCTTAGAATAAGATTATAAAATATAAATACTAACATTATAGTTTAGATATATATGTATATGCAGGATTTAACCATGCAGGTATCAAGAATGCAGACTGTATAGTATAGAGATTCAAGATATCAAGATTGAAGACTCATGAGTATCAAGAATATCAAGATTATCAAGAGTTCAAGATTTCAAGAATAAGTAATTTAATTAGGAATTTTGTTAAAACTCCTAGAAAAGCACTGACATCTTAAAATCCAATTTAGTCATGGAATGGAATCCACTTCGAGCTTGTTAAAGGGATGGAACCCTAAGTAGGATGGAACATACGAAAAATCTAGTGGAACATTGTTTTGTATCCGCTAACTTTTATTTAAATGATTTTACAAAATTATCTTGTTTTCAAAATGATTTCAAAACCTTCCTTTTAAAAAGAATCAAAAACATCTATCCTGATTTTAAATACTTTTAGCCTCAAAATAATCTTTATTTTCAAAATCAAATTATCCTTAGTTTTAACCTATCTTTAATAATAAATTTAATATTTATACTTAGATTTAAATATAAAATTATAGTAAAATTATATATATATTATTCTCTATATTTACTTATGTGTTTTAACTATAGTTAAGTATATTTATAAAGTTTAAAATAGTTTTAATATAAGATAGAAGTAATTTTCAAAGAAAAACAAATCACCAAAATTTCCTTTGGGATGTCGACATACCCAAGATACCCATGTCGACATAGTGGCAGTTGGTTTCAAAAATTTGAATTTCAAAAGAAGTGTCTATTCGCCATAACCTTTGACGAATGGACATGGCTGTTGTTCTTCTATAAATAGGGGATGTTTTCAACGAATTTTATATCATATTTTTCTGGTTTTCACTCCTCTTCTTCTTCCACATTTCTTTATATATATTCTTACCATTACTCTACCGAAATCACCATTGAATCTAACTAGATCATTTCTGGTTTGATTCTCTATCACTATCTCAACAAGACCTCGGTGCTATTCAGAGTTATATACTTCTTTGTAATCAATGAAGTGAGAAAAGGTGTGATTGTAGCCTTGGAAATCAATCAAGTGAGAAAAGGTGTGATTGTAGCCTAGGAAATCAATTGGGTGAACTTGTTGCCCGGGAAATCAAGTATCTCTACCCAGAGGATTGTGAATATAGAGTGGTGTACCTCGTGGCCTTGAAATCGAGGGTTGTAATTGTAAAGATTGCTTTTGAAAGGAAATCCGTACTTGTATGCGGGACTGAATGTAGGGTAACTCCGAACCAGTATAAAATCCGGTGTGTTCTTTCCTTTACTGCTTTTACTTTATATTTGCATCTGTGTTTGAATCTGTGATCATATCCGTGTCTGAATATTGCATACATTTGTGTTCAAATTAATATAAACTCAAAAAGAATTAGTAATTCCTTAAAACACTATTCAGCCCCCTCTAGTGTTTATACTAGCCTTAAGATCCGTAATCCGCATTTCTCACATTTGGTATCACAACAAGGTTTTCAAAGTTTCATAATCTGAATTTTGAAAATTTTCAAAATGGATACCAACACTGGTACTGGTGTTACTACCAACACTAGTTCATTTGTAGAAGATCAGTCTACTGCTAGACCACCACTTTTTAATGGATGTAACTATGCATATTGGGCATGTAGGATGAAAATATATTTACAATCAGTAGGACTAGACACTTGGAATATCACACAGTCTGAATATTTTAAACCCATAACTGATTTTGCACAGTGGACTGCTGAGCAAAAGACAGTCGCACAAAATAACTCTAAAGCTATGAATATTCTGTTTTGTTCACTTGATAGGAATGAAATGAATAGAGTGTCAGTTTGTAAGTCTGCATATGAAATCTGGAAAACTTTGCAAGTTACTCACGAAGGAACAAGCAAAGTTAAACAGACCAAAATTTCCATGCTCACAAATCAGTTTCAATTATTTAAAATGATTCCTAATGAGTCTATTTCAGATATGTATAGTAGATTTCAGGATATTGTACATTCTCTCATATCTTTGGGAAAGGTATTTTCGGAAGAAGATCAAGTCAGAAAAATCTTAAATTCTCTTACTCCAGAATGGGATCAAAAGACACTTGCGATCGAAGAGGCAAATGACATCAGTCCCTTAAAGATAGAAGAATTAATTGGAAATCACTTCATAAAAATGTTAGTCCTTGAGATGATGGTTTTGATGACAACAACCTTAGAATAAGATTATAAAATATAAATACTAACATTATAGTTTAGATATATATGTATATGCAGGATTTAACCATGCAGGTATCAAGAATGAAGACTATACAGTATAGAGATTCAAGATATCAAGATTGAAGACTCATGAGTATCATGAATATCAAGATTATCAAGAGTTCAAGATTTCAAGAATAAGTAATTTAATTAGGAATTTTGTTAAAACTCCTAGAAAAGCATTGGCATCTTAAAATCCAATTTAGTCGTGGAATGGAATCCACTTCGAGCCCGTTAAAGGGATGGAACCCTAAGTAGGATGGAACCTACGAAAAATCTAGTGGAACATTGTTTTGTATCCGCTAACTTTTATTCAAATGATTTTACAAAATTATATTGTTTTCAAAATGATTTCAAAACCTTCCTTTAAAAAAAACATCTATCCTGATTTTAAATACTTTTAGCCTCAAAATAATCTTTATTTTCAAAATCAAATTATCCTTAGTTTTAAACTATCTTTAATAATAAATTTAATATTTATACTTAGATTTAAATATAAAATTATAGTAAAATTTATATATATTATTCTCTATATTTACTTATGTATTTTAACTATAGTTAATTATATAAGAAAGTTTAAAATAGTTTTAATATAAGATATAAGTAATTTTCAAAGAAAAACAAATCACCAAAATTTCCTTAGGGATGTCGACATACCCAAGATACCCATGTCGACATAGTGGCAATTGGTTTCAAAAATTTGAATTTCAAAAGAATTGTCTATTCGCCATAATCTTTCACGAATGGACATGGTTGTTGTTCTTCTATAAATAGGGGATGTTTTCAATGAATTTTATATCATATTTTTCTGGTTTTCACTCCTTTTCTTCTTCCACATTTCTTTATATATATTCTTACCATTACTCTACCGAAATAACCATTGAATCTAACTAGATCATTTCTGGTTTGATTCTCTATCACTATCTCAACAAGACCTCGGTTCTATTCAGTGTTATAGACTTCTTTGTAATCAATAAAGTGAGAAAAGGTGTGATTGTAGCCTTGGAAATCAATCAAGTGAGAAAAGGTGTGATTGTAGCCTAGGAAATCAATTGGGTGAACTTGTTGCCCGGGAAATCAAGTATCTCTACCCAGAGGATTGTGAATCTGGAGTGGTGTACCTCGTGGCCTTGAAATCGAGGGTTGTAATTGTAAAGATTCCTTTTGAAAGGAAATCCGTACTTGTGTGCGGGACTGGATGTAGGGTAACTCCGAACTAGTATAAAATCCGGTGTGTTCTTTCCTTTACTGCTTTTACTTTATATTTGCATCTGTGTTTGAATATGTGATCATATCTGTGTCTGAATATTGCATACATTTGTGTTCAAATTAATATAAACTCAAAAAGAATTAGTAATTCTTTAAAACACTATTCACCCCCCTCTAGTGTTTATACTAGCCTTAAGATCCGTAATCCGCATTTCTCACAAAAAATCCTCTTCAAATATTCTGAATTAATAATACTTCACCAAAGGTTTCAAAATAATATTATTTCTTCCATAGATTTTTTCGAAATCACTTTTTTTTCAAAACCACCGGGATTTAGGTCCTAATAAACAACAACTTTATGAACCATATTCTATAAAATCACACAATCAATAAAATTAAATTCCATGAGGGAATAAACGAACACTTAACATCATTTAAAATGTTAAATGACTAAGAAACAAGATTTTGAAATTTTTCTCAGGTTTACAACTTTCTCGATCGTCCAAGGATCTAGATAATTTTCTAAGCGTACCATTACGCTCATCAGCCTTTGGTTATTTATTAGAAGATTATGTAAGCTACCTTAGAACAAAATTGAAAGTCACTCCCCTAAACTTTCCTAAGCCACACAAACAAGCATACAAATATACTTAACCTGTATGGTGTACATAAATCATCCATACGCAATATTTGATCCGGCCACTTTTTGGGATACATAGACTTTACTTCCAAACTTGTATCGCTCACTCGACCTCCCTAGTGCAGACTTCGATCAGGTTCCTTGAATAGAAACCTCTGTTCTTCTTACATAGTCATATACTATGATAGAAACCATCAGTATCATATCGACAATTCGAATCAAGTTTTCATTGAAAAGAATCAAGTGAAAGCTCCTTTTTCGGATTGGTGTGAACCACCCCGAAGTTATGTACTAGAACTCTAAATCAAGAACCGTACGAATAAAATTATCTACGTATAACTTACATACTTAATCTTATTGGTTTCTTAACTATACTAATCTCCTTCTAAATCACTTTCATTTTTATTTATAGTATCTCATTCAATACTAAAATTATTTATGAATCATTTCATAAATTTTCACTTAAGTTTATAAACATTTTATATGGACACATCTTTATAAAACATTAAATTTAAATACTTACTCCACTTTTATTTACTTGTATAACACTCTTCTCATCCTAAGATGTCAATTTTATTTATTTATTTATTTATTTTATTTTTCAAAATTCAAATGGAGGCCCAAACAAAATATGGGTCTTAAAACTAAGTCGACTGCTTCGACCTTTTTACCTATCTGGTCCGGTAAGTAGCTAAGAAGAGTAGGATGTTGGTATCCACTCAGTCTCAAAGTCTACTTTCCTTAGGCATCCCTAAGGTATGGATGTTTATTTAGTCGACCCAATAACACCAAATGGTTTACACAACTTAGATGATTAACAAAAACCACGATTTTAATAAAACAATGTTTATTAAAACCTTTCTACCCAATTTAACCCATCTAAAAACTTAAGTTAAATTATCTCTTTTTCTGTCCAATAGTTTATAAAATTTCATTTATCAAATATCATTTTATTTTAAATCAATTTCCTTTAAGGAACTTGAGAACTAAATACCTGGTTTTTATTCGAAGTTCTTTTTGAAATCATGTTAAATATATTTCTATATATAAAATAAGTTTAACAATTTGTTCACTAACACTCACTTTAGGATCGTTTTGATTTGAACTTATTTCGATCACACAATGATGAAGAGAATAATTTACTAAGTGTACTACAACGTTCGTGTAAGCAACATTCGATCGTCACTTAGAAGATTATTCTGATTACCATAAAACTAATTGAGATATTTTCCCCGAACTATCCAAAGAAAATGTATTTTGATTAAAAATTCTCTTCAAAAAATGTATACTTACAAATATTTCCAAGTAATACTACTATTATTTTTCTCAAAATCCCTTTGAAATTTATTTCAAGCAATACTAGGATTTAAAATTCTCAAAAACTCTTTATAAATCATATTTTATAAACCAAATTTATATAAAATTGCCTTTATATAAAATCATCTCATATTATAATAACTTTCCTTTATTATAATAAACTTTTCACAATTATTTATCCTCGAAATGTCTTATCTTCCCATTTAGATTAAACTAACAACTTTATTAAAAGGTGAATTTTAATTTAACATTTTTTCTGAACACTTTATAATCAAACTATGAAACTTAATTCACAAGAAGTTCGTTTTAATTTACTTACAATTATCAATAAATGCTCATAAACTGGTCGAACATATATTAACAATCAATAAACAATATTCAATGCTCCTAAACTATTCGAGCATGACAAATCAAACAATAATAATAAAGAAATATTATCACTTTCTAGCAAACAGGCACATATATAACTATATAAATTTGAAAATTATTCCTTTATATATATAAAATATATAACCCTAGGTAAAATATTTCATTTACCAAATTTACAAAAATATCAATATCATGTCTGTTTTTCTTATTTAAGAGTTTAGAAATCCCTATCGACACTGTGGCGTCCCACTTCTTGACTAGAATTCATAAACAACTCAATAGACCAAATTAACACAATACGTTTTTATCACAATTAAAAATTGCTCTCATATATATAATACTCTCAACTCATTTTAGAGTGTCACTTACCCTATATCTAATGAGTTTACCCCACTAAAGCCAAGGTTCTCGCTTAACCTTCAGCTATGATATGAAATGTAACGACCCACCTTTTCAACCAGCGAAAGTTAACACCAAATACATTAACGGTATTCCAATGCCGAACATCCAGTCGTCAAAAAGGCAGATTGTTAGGGTAAATAAAAGAACAAACAACGGAAATAGAATCTCAAAGCAGAAACTTCAACATATAATATAATAAAGACAATGTAAACTGTCACTCCATGGTACAAGGTACATCAAAGTTAAAAGCAAACCTCATCGTCTGGACAGTTATAAATTTCTGACCTTACAATTACTGATAGGTATACAATATAATACAACAAAATATAAAATACTACGGTAGGTGAACATCTAGCTCTACTCCATGTGCCACCAACGATAACCTTAAAAAATACTCGGCATGACCCAAGCATTATAATAAAATAACACCCGGGCCAGTCTAGAAAACCAGCATGACAAAATTCAAGTAATACGATGAGCATATAATGACCGTTGAACACAGAATGGGTTTTTACCTTACAAGAACAACATCCATACATGAAGAAATGGAAAACAAATCAGAATAACAATCCAAATAAGAAAGGATGGGCATGTATAAGATCAAAGTCTAAATTAAAGAATAGACAAAAATAATTAAATATAGAGAAGAGCACAAGGCACTTCTCGATGCAATTAAGAAAAGATTAACTCCAAGGTTCGAATCAAACAAGGAGAATGAAACTCATCCAACATGACTAGGAGGGTGCTGCCCCCTACACTGAAAGTATACCTCTAGATCAAATATACTTGAGAGCCCACACCGAACTCGTTCACTCTCAGGAACTTCCAAGCAGGACCCTGCTTCACACAAGCATCAGAATATTTCACATCACCGTATGCATGCTACCAACAAATCTATAAATAAATGTGAATATACCCTAAGGGGTGCGACCCAACTGGATTGGCTCCCACTCGCTATTTGGTTTTAGTTATCCATGGTATTGGATGCCAATGCTCAAAATGAGAATTTTTTTTATCTTAGATTGACGAAGCACAAAGAAGGATATTAAAATCAATAGTCGATAAATTTACTATCAGAAACAAACTAGTGCTACCCTAGGGAAAACAATGAAGCTGGACAAGCAAGGGTAGTGTTGCTATCTATCCTGCCACGATAGCATTCCTAACTTTAAGAAGCAAGAGTTTAAATGCTCCAAACGAGCAAACAAATCATCTTGAATCGACGAAACACTAATAAGATAGCAGAATCAATAGTTAAGAAATCAACTATTGGAAGCCAACAAATGATTGTATATGGGAATTAAATTGCATAAACTTGCCACCAACAAATGAATCAAGCTTTTAGAACATTTGATTCTTACTTGTACTTGATTTTCACATTATAAATATTTGTAAAACACTTTAAAACACTCTTTAAAAATAATTTGTTAAAGGGCAAATTATATTTCTAAGTGTATTAAAAAGAAGGGTAAAAAACGAATGTCATTGAAAACATTGTTTACTATAAACCCTAAGACAATTTGCACTTAGCTTTGTTTTTAAACATTCTTTTTAAAAGCTTTCCACATTTATAAACTATTATTTATAAACTTAAAATAACTTTATTATCCCAGAAGATAATAAATCAATTTAATACTTTTATTAAATTTAAACAATGTTAATCATCCTGAAAGATAATGGATATAGTTCTTTTATAAATTTTAAAACAACATTAATTATCCTAAAAGACCATAAATCAAATTATAATCTTTTTATACATTTTAAACAACATTAATTATCTCATAAATCAAATTTATAATCTTTTATAAATTTATAACAAAGTTAATTATTCCATAAGGTAATTAATCAAATTTATAATCATTTATAAATTTTAAAATAATATTATTTATCCTTAAAGATAATAAACCAAATTTATAACTTCATTATAAAATTTAATCAATACTTATCCTTTCTTTTCAAAATCCCCAAAATTTTGAAAATATAGTTAAACAACTTTCAAAGTGCAAAAACACAACTAAACATTTATTTTATAAAAACACAAGCACATGTTCAACGCACATAAGGTTTAAGGAGATAATATTTCGTAAGTGACGGAATAGCGAAAATCACTATAACGACACTTACACAAATAAAACAATATGTCACAAATATTTGAACCAAACATTAGTATAAGTAATATAAGAATATAAATCAATATTGGTGAGAAACCCCTTAGGGTCTTTCCACAAAAGTCCCTTGTAAATCTCTTATATAATGCACTTCGAAGTGTCCCATAGCGACTTATTCACTACGGAAACACTCCGACTTCTTCTTTTTGTCCCTTGCAATACAACGGTTATTTATGCCATCCGCTATTAAGTAGTAATTCAAATTCAAAAAACAATCAAATAATATTAACAAACAAATTATTATCAACAATTAGCAATCAATAGCTAACATATAATTTATTAATTAACTTCAGAAAATAATATGTTTACTTTGCAAGCATAGAAGGATGATTTTTTCTGCTTGATATATGTCCAAATAATCTATTCAATTTAATTATAGCATAATGGTGTTTTATTCTACTAACAAGATATCACAAACGAAGTATAACTAATTTAACTACGTTAACTATAATTAAATTAAATCATTATAATTTTATTATTAATTTATAATTCATCAAAACTATCAACTACCACCGAAGCATTCAACAATAATATATAACAACACAGGTATCATATAGTTTATTTAAAGGTAAGTAAACTCATCAAAATTCCAGTTGATGCTTTCGCGTTCCGGTTTGATCTAAAATCGAATGACATTCAATTTTAGCTCTAAATTCAACTAGATAAAAAATCAACGAATTCAATTCCAATATGACAATAACATTGATACGAGTCCAATGCAATTGACCACATCCAAATTCCAACTTCGTATGTGGAAGATATTGCAGTTATACATTTTCGAATTAATTAAATAATTAAATTAACTAATGAAGTAATTAACTTTAACTACCCAAATAAACTTCATCTCTCCTAAATGCAAATTACATTCCCCTATACAAGTATCACAGTAACTCCTCCCCATTCACGCACGCTCGTTCTTCCCCATCTCTCGACGAAACCAAATCTGACAATGTCGATGAACTCTTCTCTCCTTCCCCTCCGTGACTATCACCCTCGATCGAAGCTCGACATGCTCGATAAATTTGCGACCTGAATATCTCAACGTGACTGTTCAAAGTCGCATTTCATAATAGGCGATCAGACATGTTGAAAAATTGTGGGCAGGCGTGTTTTTCGAAAGGGAGCTCAAAATAACCAACGACAAAGCCTAAAACAGCCCAAATCTAAACCCTAGTTTATTGCAACCTACGGCCATGGTGTCGAGCTCCTCCAAATGACATCGTACACACCAAATTACATATGAACTCAAAGCTCTTGTCGATTGGAACTCAACAGATCCATTTTCATAATTTTTAGTTGAGTATTTTATTTAATTGGATTTGTAAATGGAAAAACTTGCTTTCCTTTACTGTAAAAGTGAAAAGTGAAAAAAGGAGGGAAAGAAATTAAAAGTAGAGAATATGGGAAAGCGAAATGAAGAAAATTCTAAGTATTGAAATTTATAATCCCAAAACATCACATTACTTCCCACATAAGCTAACCAATATTTTCAAGTGACCCAAACTTTCTGAGCAACACCTCATATCACCATTAAATTTTAGTTGAAAATTTTGAATTTGATTTGATTTGGAAAAAGTTTTGAAAAGAGGGATTTGTGGTATTCCGCTACATAATATTCTATTCACGTACGAACCGCGAATGACTGATAAAAATACAATCGTGCATCAAAATGCGACACGATCGCAAATCAACAATGAAATATACAAATTGTTTTATTCTGTTAAATTTCAAGAATACCATCATTTACCAAAAATACGTCAAACGATAATTTAAATATTTTTCAAATTGAAAATTATGACATAAATTCATTTAAAAAACTTCATTAAAAATCAGGTCATTTTATTAACAACTGATTTTCTTGTTATTTAATGGAACCATTTACTATTGTAAATAAATTTACAAAACGAGTCTCCCTTTATTATTTATTAATTGAAAGGAGTTAAATAAGGTTATTAAATCCATTTAATTAATATTTAACTCACAGTTCAAATATATAAATAATCCCTATATTAGAATATTAATTATTAAACTTTAAAAACCAATTATTTAAATATTTAAAATTAACTAATATTCAAAATTAGAATGATAAAATTCAAGAATGTTACATTTATTGTAAACCCAAAACCAATTACACTTAAATTTATTTTAAAAACATTCCTTTTTAAAGATTTTCTCATTTATAAACTATCGTTTATAACTTTAAAACAACATTTATTATCCCAGAAGATAATAAATCAATTTAAAATATCTTTATAAATTTAAAACATTGTTAATCATCCCGAAAGGTAATTGATATAACTTTTTTATATTACAACCTCATTAATTATCCCGAAAGAAAATTAATCATATTTCTAACCATTTATTGAATTTAAACAACATTAATTATCCCAAAAAGTAATTAATCAAATTTATAATCTTTTTTATAAATTTTAAACAACATTAATTATCTTGAAAGATAATTAATCAAATTTATAATCTTTTTTATAAATTTAAACAAGTGAATATTAGGCTCAGGTCCCTAGTAAGTTTCAAAATACACAAAAACCCCAGTAAAAAAAAGTGTGTAAATTAGGTCCCTAGAATTAAGTTACTAAGTAATTGCATATAGTTATGCAATTTTTTTGGTGAATAATTGCGGAATTTTCCGCAACTTTTTGAAAAAATTGCGTAAATTTCCTCAATTTTTTGGGTGAATAATTGCGGAATTTTCCGCAATTTTTCGATATAATTGCATAAATGTCTGCAATTATTCACTGAATAATTGCATAAGTGTATGTCATTATTCAGTAACTTAATTCTAGGGACCTAATTTACAAACTTTATTTTACTGGGGTTTTTGTGTATTTTGAAACTTATTAGGGACCTGTGCCAAACTGTTAGTAATTATCCAGAAAGATAATTAATCAAATTTAAAATCTTTTTATAAATTAAAATACTATTAATTATCCCAAAAGATAATTAATCAAGTTTATAGTCTTTTTATAAATTTAAAACAACATTAATTATCCTAAATGATAATTAATCAAATTTATTATCTTTTTATAAATGTAAAACAACATTAATTATCCCAAAAGGTAATTAATCAAATTTATAACATTTATGTAAATTTAAAACAACATTAATTAACCCGAAAGATTATTAATCAAATTTATAAACTTTTTATAAATTTAAAACAACATTAATTATCCCAAAAGATAATTAATCAAATTTATAACTCCTTTTATAAATTTTAAAATAACACTTATCCTTCATTTCAAAATTCTCAAAAATACTTGAAAATTTAGTATAAAAAACTTTCAAAGCGCAAAAACGCAACCAAACATTTATTCTGTAAAAATTTAAGCACAAATTCAACACACACAAAGGTTTAAGGAAACGGTATTTCATAAGTGACGGTATAGCGATAATTACCATAATGACACTTACACAACTCAAATAGTATGTCAAAAATATTTCAACCGACCATCATTATAAGCAACATTAGAATATAAGTAAATCAATATTGGGGAGAAACCCCTTAGTGTCTCTCTATACAAGTCCCATGTAAATCATATATGTGTGTGTTTTGAAGTGTTCTGTGGCGACCTATTCGCTACGTACACTTCGACTTCCTCTTGCTTTTGTTCTCTGCAATACAATGGTTATTTATGTCTTCCGCCTCCAAGCAAGAATCAAATCTAACATATAATATAACACCAATTAATAAACTATCATCTAAGCATTCAACTGTAATCTATAGAACACAGTTATCATATCGTTTATTTAGAGGTGAGTGAACTCACCAAAATTCCAATTAACGCTTTCGTGTTCCAATTTGATCTAAAACCAAATGGCGCTTGATTTTAGCTCCAAATTCTACTACCTCCAAATTCAATGAATCCAACTCCAAAGCGTAGATAACAACAATATGAGTCCAACGCAAAAGACGCGTCCAAATCCGAACTTGTATGCAATAGTTATTGAATTTATAAGATTTGGAATTAATCAAACTAATTAATTTCTTCATTAAATATTAATTACCCGAAATAATTTAAATCCTTCTTCTCTATCCTTAATCACTCCCTGTACATGCTGATATGCATGCACCATTATCCATGCATTCCACTTTGATTCCTCCCATCACGTTCAACGGAATCGCACACCGTCGACTTCTACGAACTCCTTACAAATATCTCATCATCATGGACACTCCCAAATGAATCTCGATCCTCCTGAAGAAAAAGAGACCAACCACCCTCTTTGGCCTGTAGGCAAACGATGTGTTCTGCCTTAGGTGGCCGGAGGTGATGAAATTGGGGGGAAGGTGTATTTTGCGAAGCTAAACCCAATAGCATCCTCCACTTCGACTATCTCCACCTTAATCAAAGTTGAAGTCAACCCCTAGTTTCATGCTTATACGTCGATCAACTAAATCTCGACCGCACTTAACAATATCCATATAGATTTGAAGATCTCATCAATACGAACCCAAAGAATCCAACTTTATAATTTTTCATTGAGTATTTGATTTGATATTGAATTTATAAGGAAGAGGCCATTTATTACAGTAAAATGAAGAAGGAAAAGTAAAGAGAGAAGGAAGTAAACTAAGAGTGTTAAATAATCTTAGTTTAGATGTTAGTTTATTTTTCAATTTCCAGCATCTCACTATATAGAATTCCGTTCGCGGGCATGCAATTATTAGTTTAGAGTGACATAACTAAGGCCAAATAGACAATCTTAAAGTGGCACTGATACACAATTCCATGGACTTAAGAATACCATGAAACTTCAGTATAGATACTCCATTTTGATTATAGTTAAATCATAGTATGACATCCATTGAATGACTATAACTAGGTATGATTTGAAGCGTTGGAAGTGAAACACTGTTCAATAAAGAATTCATCTCCTCGGTTATATGAGGTTAGTATCACAGTCAACTGTAGTCAACTCCAAATCGATGTCTCCAACTAGAGGAGCAAGGTTAATAGTAATTATTATTATTGAACCAAGAATTTTGTGTTTGGAACTGCAAAGTTGAATGTGGACGATGTTGAAGTTTTGACTAAAACCAAATTTCATAAGTCCAAATGTGATATGTTTTGATGAAGAGAATTGGTGTAAATAATTGTTACTACTAGGTACCGCTTATAACAAGTAAAATTGGATTTTACCAAAATATGTATAAGCGATAAATTTAGCCAAAATATCACACCACAAGCTAAGGTGACATGTGAACGTTAATATTCGAATTGCTCGATATTAATCGCTGATTGAATTTACACCTTTGAGTCGCACAACCATAATGATGAATTCTCTGAAAAACCACATGATTTAATTAATTAATAAAATGTTTTAAATTAATTAAAATAATTATTAGTTATTAATTATTATTTAATTTAGTTGATGTTTGGAAGATGTATGTAATTATTTGAATGCATTTATAAAAGTTATATTTGCACGCATCAATATATGATATCGATGTAATTTTAAATAAGTTTTAATAAAAGATAATTGCATGAAGTGATTAAGGGAAATTTTATGTCAGTTGATGGCATATAATTTCAACCATATCATGTGAAGAGAGAGGAGTGGAGAGAATGATAATTAAGAGACTTAACTTGAGAAGTTTAATTAAAGAATGGGAAAAGTTTAATTCTTTCAATTAAAACAAATATACTAATTCATTTCCAACAGACAATTCATTCTTTCCTTCATTCACTTTTCTCTCCTTTCCTCCAAACCTTCCATGGCTGAAAACAATATAAAAATTTCAAAGTTTTATCAACTTCAAATAGAATTCATACATTAAAAAATGAAACATAAGTGGTTCATCCCTCTAGTGCAAGGTTTGGGTGTGGACCTTGGAGATCCAAGGAGATTTCTTCATTCGAGATGTGATTTATGTTGGATCATGGGTTTTGATTGCTGACAAGACACAACAATTCACGAATCTATGACTACGACAACATCCGGACTCAACGACTCAAAGTATGGTTCATCTAGTTATATATTTTAACAAGAGTCATCAAATATGTATATAGAGTCTAGTTTAGTGCTTTGTTAAAATCTTTCCTCAAGAATCATCATTAACATTCAAATAAACTTGCATGCATATTTTAATCAAAATCAAGTTTTCAAAAAATGCATGGAGCGGGGCTCGAACCCGTGTCATTAGTTTAGAAGGCAAGTGCTCTAACCAAATGAGCTATGGTGATTTTTGATTATCAACATAATTCAGTCGACTGAACAAGATCGACCGACTGAATATCTATAAACAGCCTATTAAACTTATGCACTGCTTTTCTTTTTTGAATAATCAATCGACTGATCCAAATCGACCAGTCCACTGACCTGAACCCAACTGCCATATTTTAAAAAGACATTTCCATTCTATGAAAGGTTGCGATCCTTCTCTGAACAAGAATGGTTGCTTCTTTTGGTCAGTACTCTTCACCAATGGCAGCAACCCTCTGTCTACTATAAATATATGTTCCCAAACACTTCATACTCAACCGAAAATCTTTCTAACTGTCTTGTATTCTTCTTGTCCTCTCATACTCACATTCAAAATAGCATACAAGCATTTTATTGCTTTGAATCTCCAAATTAACTTTCATAATCTTCGATTCTTAGCAACACCTTCTTTTCATATCTTCACATACACTTCATACACTTGAGGATTTGATTATAGGAAGTTTGTACTATCAGAGACAAATCAGTGTTTTCAAGGACACACAGTGTCAGATATTCTTTTGTAATAGTGAAGTCCTGTTCTGCTGCTCAGGCGTGTGAAGTCCTCTTCGGCTGCTGAGGCAAAATCCTGTTCTGCTGCTCAGGTCCCTGTTCGACTGCTCAGGGGTTGTATAGACCTGTTCCTCTGGGTTAAGTAAGGGTATTGTTGTTAGTTAAATTCCAGAAGGGAGTTTGGGACTAGAAGTAGGACGGTGCTCCGAACCAGTATAAAATATCTGGTGTCATTTTACTATACTGCTTTTATATTCTGCACTATTTACAGTATTACTATCATCATTATACTCTGTATTATCATATATCCATATTACATGGTCCTACAGACTTTCAATTTATTGGCCACATCCAAAGGTAATTCTTTGATTTAAATTCAACTATATATTTATATCATTGATATAATTAGACATTGTATGATTTGCCTCATGTTTTAATCATTCATCTTGCCATATGTACCCTAGATCTCCCTTATAGCTGCTTTGATTGAAATATGTTTATTTTATTGTTTTGGTTTCAGATCTATATTTGTTCATCATCTCCCTTTAATATATTTTTATGATAAATTGATATGTTTTGGATTCTATGTTACTTTCGATAACTTGTTGTAATTCTCTATATTGTTTATTTCTTATCCCAAATTTACATATGCTTACTTTGTCCAAATTTCTTTTATTTTGTCTTGGAAATTTTATGGAATTGAAAGCTAATTTTGAATGATATCTTTTTTTTAAATTGCATAACATTTACATATATGAATGCAAATGAATTGTCTACGTTAAATTATTTATTGTCCATTAGAAATCTTTAATTTTATATGGTAAACATTTAAATAAATATATATATATATTGTAGTTGTTGTTTATAATTTTAAAATTTATTTAAAATTAATGCATGAAATTTAGTGCAAATTCTAATTCTTTGTGGTTTTCTAAATTTAAAATCTCATGTAAAATCCTAAATTCTAGTTTTTTTCCTAAGTTAAAAGTTTAATCAAAATTATTAACCTTAAATTCAAACTTATTTGTATATATGTATATATACCTATGTCATATGCTATAATGTTTGTAAATATATGTTGTTTTAGATCTAAATTACTAATTTGTGATAATCATATATATGGAAATATACATGTGTAGTTTAATTCAAATTTGTAAGAGGATTTTGTGTAATAATTTAGTGTTTTTATTGTTAAACCTTTCTTTAATTGAAATCATTTCTGTTAATATTGATTTTGAATTTCAATATATATATAATTGTTATAGATGTACACAGATATTTTATTAATCAATAGTTTGGACAACAAAGGCACGTGTAAATTTAGTTAATAAGTTCTAAACATCATTTAGTATATCAATTATTACAGTTAAAGAGAGAGAAATTGACGGTTTCTTTCTCTACGTATATTGCCACATCTTTATTGTATAGGTTAAGAGAGGGAAACAAAAGGTTTCCCGCTCTAGGTTCATTTATACATGTTTCATTACACATATATACACTACTTTCATACTACACTCACATTTCACACAAATAAATGTACTTGATACATTCATTATAATATAAACAGTTTAGTATTAAATTAAACTAATTTTAAACAATTGTAATAAAATGAAGATTTTTTGTTTAAAATAAAATTTAGAAAAAAATCGGTTTGAATTTAGACTACATTGGCCTAATAAAGATCCAAAAGCAATTTTTTTTGAAATTTACCCAATACCCCACTTTCGACTGGCCCTGTTCCAATAATGGCATCAGAGCCAAATAGTATATACGGTCTAAATTAGTCATGTTAGGGATAACCAATTTAAGGGTATTTAGAAAAGTAGTGTCTAGGCTTGGGTTTAGTAATCAAGTACCCTTCACTCCCTGGCTACTGGCATGGCCTGAAAACTAAAGTGAGCCCAAAGTTTGCCCCTAATAGAAAGGGCATAATTTCAATTGGGCCTCGTGCTAATTTTCAAATTGTTTTGAAAGTTAAAAAATAAAATTTTAAATTCAAAAGTTAAATTTAAAATAAGAAATATAGTATAAATGTTATAATGTATTTCAAAATTGTTTTGAAGTTAGACTAAGATTTTAAATTTAAAAGTTAAATTAAAATAAGAATTATACTGTAAATGTTATAATATGGTTTTCAAAAGTGCTTTGAAACTATAATAAACATATTTCGAAAATTTTGATATTTATTAGTAAGATTAATAAATTAAATAAATTCATTAAATAAATAATTAATTAAAGTATATGCATGTACAATATATATGTATGTATGTATGTATGTATGTTACATTATCTTAAATTATTTACAGTGGTGTAAGTATATAGGTATGTACATAAGAAATTTTTGAAATTAATATTTGTTCAAATGTCTAATTAAATAAGTTAATTAATAAATAATGAAATACACAGACAAATAGATATATGCATATAACCATAAAATGGTATACATGTTCAATTAAAATGTTTAATTGAATAATATAAAATTAATTGAAATGTTATTTAATTAAATTAATTAATAAGATTTAACTAATGTATAAATGATAAAAGTTATATTATAATTAAACTTACATAATATGAACGCATGAAATCAAGCGGAACAGGAAAAAAGAAACCCTAAAAAGACTTAATATAAATACATACGTAAAAGGTATATATACGGTGATTTCTGATGTGTTCGACACTTGAATCAGAAAGGAAGTTCATAAGAAATACATTATTCCATAAGTTGATATCACTTAAAAATATTGAAGATTACGAATCTTTAATATAAGTGTTGTCCTCCACCATTTATAAATTAATGAATTACTTGCATACTCTCTGGTTGTTGAGCAAGTTCAAGCTAGAAATGTTGTGTGTAATATTATTAATATATTGACTGGACGAGGTAAGATAACTATATGTATTTGTTGAGTAAGCTCAAGGTACATATACTATACTTGGGCCGTCGTGAAATGGTAGTATGAGTGAATAATTTCTTTTGATTTGTTGAGCAAACTCAAGGTCAAAATGAGATTAGGACAGGGAAGCATGGGGTATGAGTTGTATATGACACAATGGATAAGAAGTTATCCATCCACTACGCCATAAATGACCTTCTGCAACATTTTTGCAAGGTGTTGCCAGCTAAAATGTTGCGATAGCTATAGAATTTTGGTCCTACTGCAACGTTGTATTTTTGGTGTTACCTTAGCCATAGAAATGTGTTGCTCTAGCTAAACAAGTGTAACACGATGCAACATTTTTATATAGTGTTGCCATAGATGTTTTCAGATTAAAAAATTAAAAAAAAAATTACACCTCAGCGATCCACACCACCATTTAAAACAAAATCTCAACCGTCGATTCACACCATCGATCCACACCTTACCAATTTCCATTTCCCGCTTTACTTTTCACTCATCCACTTTCGTTTCTCAGCCCCAATTTTCCAATCCCTAATTTTTATTCCGCTCCTCCTTGTTTCTTCGATCTGGAGAATATCTAGCTTTGCTTTTATCCCTTGTCGGCCATATCAATTTCCGTTATTTTCTTTCGCCTCGCGTCAGTTTTCCTCACTACTTCCGGATTTGCGATTTTGTTCAGGTTTTTGGCGATTCTGGTGATTCGAGGTAAGGTTGTGGGATTGCGATGGTTCAGGGAGTTGCTGATTTGGTCGCAATTTCGTGGTTGGGGCCTGATGTCAGAGTGGCAGGGGGTAGTCGAATTGGTTTCGGTGAAAACTAGGGCACGCGATTCTAATTGCTTTGATGCTCTGATTGATCGAATCTAGTGTGAGAAACGTTCCTGGTAGCTTGCTCCTTCGTTCTCCTTGATTGATTGCTCGAATTGCTTTGACTTCGTCGTCGGGTGCGATGTGATATTATTTGGTATGTTTTCTGCCTTCAGGTTTACTTGAATATTCTTGATATTGGTTACACTCGCACGCTTTTGCCGATGATGAATTGGGATTTATTTATAGGCTTTATTTCCTATAATCTCGAGTTTAATCTTTCTGTTGGACTTTGAGAAATCTGGTATGTTGGATTGCAATGATGAATACAAACATATGTGTGTTGAGCTTTGTTGGTTTTGCTTGGTCTGGACTGAACTGGTACCATGCTAACCTTGTTCTTTAACATGAACTGATGCTCCAAGTCCTCTGTATATCATGTTACTACCTAGGTTTCTCTTGTACATGCCTGATGCATTCACTGTTTTTGCTTGATGGGCTGCCTATGTGTACTGCTGTGTTTCTTGCAATGGCTTGTCTATATTTTGCTGAACCTGGTTCTTGTTTGTTTTGTTGGTTGCTTGGCCCTGAGTTGAATCCAGTCGATGACTCGGGTTTGACCTTGTGCCGTGTCCGTTTTTTTGGCTTGTCTACATATCTGGCTGCACTTGAGTATGAACTTGCACTTGAGTAGTTGCACTTGAGTAGTTTCTTTTACCAAGCCTTATGATGCATGTATGTTCATCCATGTACATGCATTTCTTGGTCATGTTATGTTGCTTGCTGTGTTGAGTACTACTTTGTGCACTTGGCTTCTCCTTTGTGCATTTTTGCCTGAACTGTTGCTTGCTGTCTTCCATACTGCCTTGTATCCATGTGTTGCATTCATGTTTGGCTTATGCACTTATGAAAAGAAACAACCCAAATACCTGAGGCAAATAATATAACAAAAACATTTTCATTTTCTGTTCGAGTTAAATATTATTTTCCAGATTACTGCTTTTGAATTATATGTGACAGGTATTGAAGACTGGACAGCTGGATATAAGCTTGAAGACAGAGTCAAATCAAATGTGCATGAGCTTGAAGACAGGTTTCAAAGAAGGATCGATCTTCCGAAATCGGATGAATCGGGCGGTGCCCACTTGTTCGACCTAACCGGGTAGGTCTATCCCCGCCGGGACTACGGTGCCCCGGACCCCCGCCGGCGCTGCGCCCGGACCCGCTTCTCGGCTCGCCTTCGGCTCGGCATATATTTGTCAGTGTCGGTGTCTGTATAAATTGAAACTGCATATGTAATGAGTGAACTGAGTGATGTAGTGAGGAATATCTATATATGTGAATATCAGTGTTATATATCATTGAATTGTAAAATAGTGGAGTCTGGAATTTGTACTATTTCAAATGTTGAAATAAAATATTTATTTAAATAAATTACTGTTTAAATATCAAATTCTGTGCAATAGCATTTTATTAAATAAAATATTTATTTTTATTAAAAAATCAAATATGCTCTACATTGTGGGCCCCACAAATTCAAAAAGTTCATATCTATAGCAACATTTTGGAATGTTGCTATAGATACCTATGGGTGTTGCCATAGACCCAAATAGGGTTCTATTGCAACAATATTACTTATGTTGCCTTAGATAGTCAAAATGTTGCCTTTGAGGTCTAAGGCAACGGCAAAAATTGCATCACCCTAAAAGTGTTGCCATAGACCTATGGCAACATTTTTCGGGCCTGAGCCAACATTTTTTTTGTGTTGCAGTAGGCCATTTATGGCGTAGTGATCGTTTGTTAGGCTATGACTTGTTGAGCAAACTCAAGGTCAAAATCCAAAGATAAATGAGTCATAACACCCACTAGTGAAGTCAAAAGGCTTCTATGTTTCATCCTAGGGTTTGGAGAAACATAAAAGACTAGTGGGTACCTTATTAGAAAAATGAAATGTAACATTTAACCTTTCTAATATTATAAGAATATCTTTTATATAAAGTTATAATAATCTACATTGATAAATTTGCACAATTGACATAATGTATAAATTTTTTAGCAATTAAAATATACAAATGAACTAAATTAATATTGACAAATAGAAATATAAAATACTTGCCAATACATTTTTGCATGTTGACCTATGCAAGTGCCTAATTATACAACTACTGAATAAGTTCGTAACTTGATCACTTACGTGTTTGTTTCCCTGAGACTGTATATTGTCTTTTATGAGTTTCAAATTGTAAAAGCAATACTAAAATATGGATATTTGATCCATATATAACCATATATAAATATTATATGGTGAAAGATCATAATTCGTAATGTACAAAACCTCAATGAAATTAGTTCATATGAAATAAGAGAGTAAACCGCGGCATGAGATCGTGTATTCAATGTGATTGATTACAATAATGATCTTGTTGTGATTAAATGTACGTTAGACCAAAAGCTACAAGATAGGTATAAGAATTCGATCACTGAATGTCAGTTTTATCAATTTATGGAAAATGCAACATGTTTAATATCCTTAAATGCTAAGGATGACCAAATGCACTTTTGTAAAGATTTCTTTACGATACTGTACTAAGAGTTTCATTTGATTAGTTCGACCATTTAGAAAGGAAACTGAACGTAGAAGAGTAAATGTAATTTAAAGCATAGTTAGGATGAAGAGAGTGAATTGTCACTTCTGCTTCATAAGGAAACATCGGAAATGAGAATTGTAAAATAATAATTGATACTTAACATTTGAATGAGAAATACGATTTCTATTCCAAAATGTATTTTTTATATAATTTTTTTTCTATGAAATTTATTCTGTTTCAAGATTTTTGATCTAAAACTCTTGACTATAAAATGGTTATAGTAGATGGAATAAATAGCGTACTTTAAGTGGTTGAATGGACCTTCGTATTTCATACACTGTTATAGTAATGGCAGAAATAAAGGAAGAATGCCATATAGCACTTATTGGTTGCATCAAGTTTCGAAAATTGTTTTTGTAAATCATACCTAACATTATTTATAAAATATTAACTATTTTTCATTGTTGACTAAAAAATATATATAGTTCTATTTAAAAATAAATATTATGAATATTCGTTATAAACTAAAACTATAATAGTGGTATTTGTTTGCATAACAAAAGTGATGCATTGAAAATATAGAAGTATCCAAAATTATTTGCAATTATTTTGGAATTATAGACTAAGCCGTAGTATTGAGAAATATTGATTATATGATTGTGAATCATATGATATTGGATAATTATATCTCAAACAATTAAAGGCAAAGCACCGATTTAGTAGGGCATTATAAGAGTAGATGAACTCTACGGATTGATACATATAGATGTATGCAATCGAAAGTTCCAAAATGGTTCCATGAACTTTATTGTATTCACCAATGAATTATCACAAACATGTATATATGATATACATGTGATATGTTAATGATGAGTTCATAGAATATAAAATAGAAGTAAATAAAATAATGTGTGATAGAAAATTATATGATTCAATTTGATCGAATATATGAGTATATAGGAAAAGTTCCAAACGTACCTAAAATGACTAAAGATTCAATCTCAAATGTCACTCCTACCTATGATACATAATGTTGTTTTGATAAGGAGTAGTCAAACTTTGTTGGAAAAAAATATGATTAATGATGAGTGAAGTTGAGCTAACTTCTTTATGTAAGGTGTTATATTTAAGAGTAGTACACAAGGTTGAAATTAATTTCACTTAAAGAATTTTTTACAAAATTATACAAGATAAGGGTTTATGTGAAACCTAACATACCCTAGGCCAAAGAGTTGGTGGGTTGTGCGAGTCAAAAGACTACATGTAATAGTTGTATGTGAGGGTTCTTGTATGAATCACCCTAAAAGAGTTTGGGAACAATTGTCATTGGATTACCAATTTATGTATTGAACATAATTATCGTAAGCTAAAATGAAGTCAATTTTATGTAATGTGTAACGACCCACTATTTTGGACCATTCAAATCGACAATAATCCACACATGTCAGACTTGAATAATGCAAAATAACAGATTGTAATAAAATTTGGAGCAAATAAAATCATTCATAGAATCACAGACACAGAAATATCAGAATAACTCGCAGCGGAATTTAAAAATAACCATAGTGGTTCATGAAGCCACTAAAATACATAGTCTCAAATCAAATACAAAATACATAGTCTGAAACCCAATATAGTTCTGAAACAAGTACAATAGAGATCCAAATACACAAGTCTCCAAAACAAAAGCTAAAATAAGGCAACTGAAACTGAAATGGGAAGATAACTAGATAAGCAGAATCTCCAGTGATTCCGAGCTCCAGAAAAGTGAAGTCCAAAGCTGTGAATACTCAGGCTGACCCGAGCGTAAAATAAAACATAACACTCGAGTCAGGATATACATACTTATACAATGTGAACCAACTCAAATGAACTGTAGTAAAGGTACAAGTAACTTAGAAGATGCTTGGGACCGCCCATCCTCTAAGGATCCGTTAAACTATCTACTATATAGTAATATTCGCTATTATAATAGTGTCTAAATAAGTAAAGTATAATCATATCGGAAAATAGCGTTAAGGGGATGGAGAACCTTAACGCGGTCGGAACTTAAAATCATAATCGTAGTAAAGCTCGATATGGTAGGTGACACGGCACAACTAGGCAATGCCAGGGTAGATATACCAATTACGCATCCGGACTAGTGGTGACGCATAGCAGCCACTACCGCCCACCTCGAACAACACTCCCAATCAAGGGTGGCCACCAAATCAATCACAAGTAATAGAATGGTATCGAAGAAGTGTGTCCGATAAGAGGTGCTACCTCATTGGTCCGTCAATCGCTCCTGTTTTAGCCACCTTATGCCAACTCATGGGAGTTGGGTCCACGTAACATACCTTAAGAACGTCGCCACCATCCTACTTCATTCTGGAATCTCCACCGCGTACACGGTTGTCAAAGTGGTTTTCGGTATCGACAGAGAGTATGTCCATATCCAATCCCGGTCTCTTTGCCAACCAATCGTTATTATAACCCGTGGTTATAGATTTAAAACAATTTATCAAATATACTTCGAATTAACCATTTCAAAACAAAGCCATTAATACTTAAAACAAATTTTAAGTTATTAAATTTCAAAAATCTAACCTTTTCGGAGTTCACTTATTCACTTAAAACAATAACGTTAGGTTATATTTGAAAATAATTTTTATTCAACAAAACAACATTTATAACTGCTATAACAATTAAATTTTAAAACAAAAATCATATTCAGCCTACTGCAGTCCTTAACAAGTGCTACAGTAGTCCTTTTATTAGTTCAGGTTCAGTTTCAGTTTCAGCTACAACAGCACTTACCAAGTACTATCATAGCTTTAGTTCATTTTAGTCTTTTAGTTCACTTATACAATCCACAGCACTTAACAAGTGCTACGGATACTACCTAGAAAACTTATAAAATCATACATTCAAACGTTCATTTAAATCCTTTAACTAATTTTACTTCAAAAGAAATTTTACAAGTTAAAACCAAAACTTTCCAATTTGCCTATTACATTCATTTCAACATTTTAAACTTAAACTCCATTTTTTTTTTTCAATTTAAACTAAATTTCATTTAAATTTATTTAACTTAAGTTTCCATCCTTCTTTTATTTTATCAAAATTTCAAATTTAAGTTTCGTTTAAAAATCAATATTCCTCCATTTATTTATATTTATCACATAGAAAAATCATTTCTATATTTTTAAATAAATCATTTAATATTCGGTTTAAATCAATTTAATATTATTACAGTCTTTAAATTATTTAAAATATTCAGAAAATACAGAAAAATAACCACGGGTCTGTATAATATTTTCTAGCCTAATTCAAGTGATACGGATACTATATCATTTCAATCCGTAATTTACAAAGAAAAATCCGGGTTTTATCATTTCAAACCCGCAATCCCAAGTAAATAAAATTTAATTGAAAATCGCTCAGGCCTATCATTTCAGCCCATAACGACCTTCCCTTATTCTAAAGTCCGTTCGGGTATGTATCATTTCAACCCATAGTGATTCTATTCTACAGGGAACTTGCAGTGTGATTTAACAGAGTAGAATAACAGTAAAATAAGAACAGATATAACAGATGATACGATATGCAGTTTTAACAATAATCATCAACTACAAATAAATCACAGGTAATTATAACATCATTTATTCATTTATTTATTTCTACACATTCAGTTGCGGTCGTTTCACAATTTTATAAGTATGGATATTCGTGTGAGATTTACTCACCTCTACGGAGCTGGAGATCCGAAGAAAAAAGGAAATACGATGTAAATCGAAAGCACGCGGATAGCACGATCAGTCGTTAGCGGATGCGCCAACTGGATTCAAACCAAAAGCACAATAAGATAAATAGACAAATCAAAGCATGCACGAATAACCATTTCCAATGAAGCCATCAACGAAAAGGAACAAGTAGAAAATCGACAAAATTTAGCCCGACCACTTTTAAAATTCGATTACAACTTTAGAATTTCAAAGTGACGCAAATGAAAACTAAAACTTCACAAATACAAGGGTGGCAACAAACTTGTTCATTTTACAAACAAAAAAAACCGATCAGGCACTATATTTTGAAAAAAAGCAGAAATGACAAAACAACTTTCTCAATTGGCAGGGCTCGGCCGAAGATATAACCAACACTCCAAAATAAATAAATAAGAAAAATGACAAGCAACTCTTTGTTCTCATTCTACAAAGCCAGAGGCAGAATTTTAAGGTACCGCAATACAAAGGAACAAAGCAGTTCATTGCTCTGATTCACACTAGGGCCAGCGAAGACATAAATCAAGACTCCAAACAAAGGTGGTAGAGGAAAATTTTTTGTTCATATTTATTATCAGAACCAAGGGTAGAGAAGAGTAGATTATAACAAGAAAAACAGAGGCTCAACTACCTAAGGACATCGGGTTCAGGTCAGAGGTTTCGGCATGTTGGTCAGTCTGATGTCGGAGGGTTCGGTGGTGACGTGTTGTAGGGTTTGGTTGCGAATCAGGGCGTGGGTGGTAGCTTGGGTACGGTGGCTGGAAGGCTGGTCTCGACTTGGAGCTGTGGCTTTGGCGTGGGCAAGGCTGACGTCCGGTGTAGGCTCGCTGCAGGCATGGGTTACTGGCGAAGGCTGGTTCGATCAGGTGATGAGATGGAGGGCTGACGTCGGTGATGGCTGGTGGTGGACTGGGGCATGGAGGCGGTGGTGATGTCTGGGGTTGACTGGGGCATGGAGGCGGTGGTGATTGTCTGGGGTTGACTGGCGAAGGTTGGTTTCGTTCGGGTGACGGTCTGGGTTGGGTGATGGTGGACTGACGCGGTCAGTGGGGTTGTCAGGCGTGGGGTGATGTCAGGCGTGGGGAGGTTGGATTGGACATGGAGGGAAGCGAAGGCTGGTCTCGTTCGGGTGGTGGGATGGAGTGCTGGGGCATGGAGGCGGTTTCGGCATGGGGTAGAAGCAAGAAGGGATAGAGAAACAAGATTAAACAAAACAAGAATAAGAGGCCATACCTGAAGAAGGCTCTGCAGATTGATGGGAGGAAATGAAAATGCGGTCTGGAATTATAATTTTTGTTTTGGCAAGGATGAAATGGGAAACGAAACGTGACAGGCCAGGCTTTATTGCTTTGAACGGTACGAAATTAGCAATAACTCATATTAAAACGTGAAACGTAAGGAAGGCCAAGTGAAACGAATAATTTTTCACGTGAACGAATTTTTGAACAGCTGAGACTTAAATTGCCAATGCCTCCAAAATCAAATGGACGGTGGAAACAAAGAATTTAAGAAACGCCCAAATAACGTACAAAACTTCTTATTTCTTTTATTAAATAAATTTAATATATTGTTATCAGTTTCTCAAAAATATAACGTATCTTTTAACCGGAATCTAAAAATAGTTATTATCATCACAAATAAGATTTATTCTAAAGTAACGTTAATAACGGACAGAACGTAACGAAATGTAACGTTTTAAATTTCGTTTTATACAAATTAATACACTATATTTTTAACTCAATATTTCAAAATGTTTTATTTTATTTAAAATTTCGTTTTAAAAATATCGGGCTGTTACACTCTCCCCCACTCAAAGCTTTTCGTCCTCGAAAAGGAACAAAGAAGGAAAACAAAGAAAGATAAGACAGAATAGTAGAGTACCTGAAATAAATAATTCCGGATTCGAAGCACGAATGCTCTCCTCCGTCTCCCAGGTGCAATCCCGTTCATCAGTGCTCCACTGCACTTTGACCAAGTTGACAGATTTTCTTCTTAGCTGCTTCGTACCTCGATCGACGATACGAAGTGGCTTCCTCTCAACAGTCAGATTTGGTTCAATATCCAAACTATCAAGAGCAGAAGGCTGAATAATAAGAGATGGATCATGCAGATAGCGACGAAGATGAGATACATGAAAGACGTTGTGAATTCCAGAAAATTTCTCGGGTAAATCTAGACGATAAGCAAGAGAACCAATTCTTTCCAAAATGCGGAAAGGACCGACAAATCTAGGAGAAAGTTTTCCTCTACGACCGAAACGAATAACATTCCTTAAGGGAGAGACCTTAAGGAAAACCAAATCACCAACAGCAAACTCTAAACTCCGTCTTCGCCGATCGGCGTACTTTTTCTGTCTATCCTGAGCAATCCTCATCTTCTTCTTAATCTCTTCAACTCTCTCAGAAGCTTCCAAAACCAATTCAGGACCAAGAACCAATCGATTACCCGATTCAATCCAACAAGAAGGAGATCTACAAGGTCGTCCATAAAGGGCAGAAAATGGAGATGTCTCAATACTGGCCTGATAACTATTGTTATAAGTGAATTCGACAAGATGGAGATGATCTTCCCAAGATCCTCCATAATCAAGCACACAAGCACGAAGAAGATCTTCTAAAATCTGATTCACCCTTTCCGTTTGACCGTCGGTCTGCGGATGGTAAGCAGTGCTCAGATTTAGATGAGTACCCAACGAATCCTGAAAGGCCTTCCAAAATCTACTAGTAAAGATAGGATCACGATCACAAACGATACTGAGAGGAACACCATGGAGACGAACAATCTCCCTCATGTAAATCTCAGATAAACTAGAAGCTGAACGGGTAGACTTGACCGGAATGAAATGAGCTGATTTGGTCAATCTGTCCACAATAACCCAGATACTCTCGTTGCCCTTCCTAGTCCTTGGTAAACCATCAATGAAATCCATAGAAACTTGTTCCCACTTCCAATTGGGAATCTCAAGAGGCTGCAATAAACCAGGGCTCTTCTGATGGTCTGCCTTGACTTGTTGACAAGTCGCACATCTATTCACAAAAATGGAAACATCTCGTTTCATACCTTTCCACCAATATAATTTCTTCATATCCTGATACATCTTGGTCACACCTGGATGAATAGAAAGTCTGGACTGATGATTCTCCCGAAGTAACTCCTGTCTCAATCCATCAACATTCGGGACACAAATCCTATTATTGATCCTCAATATACCCTTATCGTCAATCTGAGCTCCATTACCATCCATACTACTACTTCCAACTCTGCTTCGAACACTCTCCTTAATCAATCTAAGCATCTGGTCCTCATCCTGCCTAGCCATAATACGATCCACAAGAGGAGAAGAAACAACAATCTGGCACAGCAAAGCTTTCTTCCTACTCAAAGCATCCGCCACAACATTAGCCTTTCCCGGTGTATAGTTGATGTCGAGGTCATAAGAAGCAAGGAACTCTAACCACCTAACTTGTCTCTGATTCAAATCCTTCTGAGAGAAAATATACTTCAAAGACTGATGATCTGTGAAAAGCTCGAACTTGGTACCCAACAAATGATGTCTCCAAAGCTTCAAAGCGAAAACAACAGCAAGCAACTCTAGATCATGGGCAGCATAATTTACTTCATGAGTCTTCAACTGTCTACTAGCATAAGCAATCACTCTACCATCCTGCATCAGAACAGCTCCTAAACCTTCTCGACAAGCATCAGTGTATACCGTTAATCCCTCATTTCCATTTGGAACGGTAAGAACAGGTGCGGAAGTAAGCTTGTCTTTTAACTCATTGAAGGCGGCCTTACACTCGTTACTCCAAATAAACTTAGCATTCTTCCGAGTTAAAGCAGTGAGAGGTGCAGCAATCCGCGCGAAATTCTCAATGAATCTCCGGTAATAACCGGCGAGGCCCAGAAAACTACGGATATCAGTAGGAGTTTTAGGAGTTTCCCAATCCTGTACAGAATAGGGAAAAAGAAGGATAATAGAAAAGATAGAGTAAATTGAGATGAAAGAGAAGGGAAGAAAGACTTACATTGATCGCAGCGATCTTGACTGGATCAACTGAAACTCCATTACTAGAAACAATATGCCCGAGAAATCGGACTTCATCCTTCCAGAAGTGACATTTGGAAAATTTAGCTTTTAACTGATGCATTCGAAGAGTCTCAAGAACAGATTTTAAATGTGACTCATGTTCTTCTTCAGACTTAGAGAAGATGAGGATATCATCCACAAAGACTAAAACAAATTTATTAAGCACATCACGGAAAACACGATTCATCAAGTCAACAAAGAAAGCAGGGGCATTAGTCAAACCAAAAGGCATGACTAACCATTCGAAGAATCCATTTTCAGTACGGAAAGCAGTCTTAGGAATACTTTCCTCAGCCACTCTGAGTTGGTGAAAACCTGTGGCGAGATCAAGCTGAGAGAAAACAGTAGCGCCATAAAGCTGATCGAACATGTCATTGATGCGAGGCATTGGGTATCTATTTTTCATAGTGAGTTTGTTCAACTCCCTATAATCAACACACATCCTAAGAGAACCATCGGATTTGGTGACGAAGACCACTGCAGCTCCCCATTCAGAAAAACTAGGTCTGATCAGACCCTTGGAAGATAGGTCTTCAATTTGTTTCCTTAACTCAACCTTCTCGCGGGGTGCCATTCTTCTAGGAGGAAGAACTATAGGTCGAGCTCCAGGAATGAGATCAATGCGGAAATCAATTTCCCGCTTGGGAGGTAAAGCAGTAACTTCTCCAAACACATCTGGGTAGTGATTAACTACACGGGTCGACTGAAGATCATCAATAGAAGCATCCAGAGAAAAGATAAAGCTACCAGCATAATCATGAGGCATACGGCCCTGAATAAGCAAAGAATTTCCTCGATCATCCTTAAGAGAAACAATTCGGGATTTACACGAGATACGGGCATCGTGTCCATCAAGCCAATCACTTCCAAGCAACAAATCAAAAGCATCGAAACCTAGGACATAGAAATCTCCAGAAAATTTATGACCAGAATAGAAGAGTCTCACTTGCTTACAAATCTTATCTAGATTTGCGGGACCACCAATAGGATTTGAAACACATAGAGGAACAGAAACATACTCAGGAGAAAGGAGAGTTTCAAACTTATTACACAAAACATCAGAAATAAAGCTATGCGAAGCCCCAGTATCAAATAAAACACGAACAGGATGATGAAATAAAGTAAAGGTGCCCTGAAGAGTACCTTGATCATCGCTAGGAGCAGGAGTAGGTGCAGGAGCAGGTGATGAAGCAGATGTAACAGCAAATACGCTAGATGGCCTTCCCTTCTGATATAAAGGACAGTCTTTCTTAAAATGACCCGGCTGAAGACAAACATGACAGAGATCGTTCCTGGTAACCTGGGGTGGAGGAACAGCAGCAACAGACGGATTAGGGCAACTATTGGCATAGTGACCCTTCTGGTCACACTTGAAGCAAGTAATGGAGGAAAGATCAATAGGGTGCCTCTGGGAAGGAGCAGATGCTGAAGATCCTAAGCCCGGGTGTTTGAGCCAATTCTTCTTTTGCTGGTGGAAGTTGGGCTTTCTCTTCTTGGAATTAGCAGAGGAGGACAGAGATACATGAGCACTGGAAGCAGCGGGACCCTTGGAAGTAGGGTTCTCATAGCGAATAGCCATATCCATGAGCTCAGTAAAAGTGCCGTGAACATGCGAAATAAGACGGTCGTAGAACTCTGGGCGAGCTCCAGCAATGAACTTCTCATTCTTCTTTAGCTGAGTATCGATAAGACCAGGACCGAATTTGGAAAGTTCATTGAACTTCCGTTCATACTCTGAGAAGGACATGGTACCTTGCTTGAGGTCCATGAATTCGCGGTAAAGCTGAGATTTACCGGCTTCGGGCATCCATTTTGCCACAAAAGCCTCCCTGAAAGGAAGATACAGAAACAAAACTCTTTAAGATAAATTGAAAAGAAAGGAAATGGGGAAAATTCAAATTAACACACAGGATACCTGAACTGCTCCCATGAAAGGTCACCTTCGTTAGTGCGAGTCGTAACAGACTCCCACCAATCTAGAGCGGCCTCTTGCAGCTGCCATGCTGCTAACTGACGCTTCTGGGCATCAGTGATCTCTAAACCAGTAAAGATTCTTTCCAGACTTCGTAGCCATTGCTGGGCTTCGATGATACTTTCTGAACCGGTGAACTTAGGGCCACCGAGCTGAGAAAATTCTTTGCAGAGAACTGTAAACTTAACTGGTGCAACGGGTGGAGGAACTGGGGCAATACCACGACCCCTACCTCTAGCATTTCCACGATTCATCCTGGAAATGTCAAGAATAAATTTAGGACAAGGTACAAAGAAGACTACGATAAGTTAAGATAAACACGATAGGAATACTTGGATGAATATCCTAAAATTTTCTAACAAGGTAGATACGGAAAGAAGGAAGTTTAGAAAATTTCTTCTTAAAACAAGAAAAACTTTATATCAAAATAATCTTTGGAAAAATCATTTGAAAAATCATTTAAAATCATTTTATACTTTAAAAATACGTTCACTCACAAGGAAATAATTCTGAGTTTGATTTCACTCATTCTAGGGTATTTCTACCCTATCTCTAATGAGTTTTTGCTCCATAGGCTAAGGTTTGCCTAACACCTGGCTCTGATACCAAATGTAACGACCCACTATTTTGGACCATTCAAATCGACAATAATCCACACATGTCAGACTTGAATAATGCAAAATAACAGATTGTAATAAAATTTGGAGCAAATAAAATCATTCATAGAATCACAGACACAGAAATATCAGAATAACTCGCAGCGGAATTTAAAAATAACCATAGTGGTTCATGAAGCCACTAAAATACATAGTCTCAAATCAAATACAAAATACATAGTCTGAAACCCAATATAGTTCTGAAACAAGTACAATAGAGATCCAAATACACAAGTCTCCAAAACAAAAGCTAAAATAAGGCAACTGAAACTGAAATGGGAAGATAACTAGATAAGCAGAATCTCCAGTGATTCCGAGCTCCAGAAAAGTGAAGTCCAAAGCTGTGAATACTCAGGCTGACCCGAGCGTAAAATAAAACATAACACTCGAGTCAGGATATACATACTTATACAATGTGAACCAACTCAAATGAACTGTAGTAAAGGTACAAGTAACTTAGAAGATGCTTGGGACCGCCCATCCTCTAAGGATCCGTTAAACTATCTACTATATAGTAATATTCGCTATTATAATAGTGTCTAAATAAGTAAAGTATAATCATATCGGAAAATAGCGTTAAGGGGATGGAGAACCTTAACGCGGTCGGAACTTAAAATCATAATCGTAGTAAAGCTCGATATGGTAGGTGACACGGCACAACTAGGCAATGCCAGGGTAGATATACCAATTACGCATCCGGACTAGTGGTGACGCATAGCAGCCACTACCGCCCACCTCGAACAACACTCCCAATCAAGGGTGGCCACCAAATCAATCACAAGTAATAGAATGGTATCGAAGAAGTGTGTCCGATAAGAGGTGCTACCTCATTGGTCCGTCAATCGCTCCTGTTTTAGCCACCTTATGCCAACTCATGGGAGTTGGGTCCACGTAACATACCTTAAGAACGTCGCCACCATCCTACTTCATTCTGGAATCTCCACCGCGTACACGGTTGTCAAAGTGGTTTTCGGTATCGACAGAGAGTATGTCCATATCCAATCCCGGTCTCTTTGCCAACCAATCGTTATTATAACCCGTGGTTATAGATTTAAAACAATTTATCAAATATACTTCGAATTAACCATTTCAAAACAAAGCCATTAATACTTAAAACAAATTTTAAGTTATTAAATTTCAAAAATCTAACCTTTTCGGAGTTCACTTATTCACTTAAAACAATAACGTTAGGTTATATTTGAAAATAATTTTTATTCAACAAAACAACATTTATAACTGCTATAACAATTAAATTTTAAAACAAAAATCATATTCAGCCTACTGCAGTCCTTAACAAGTGCTACAGTAGTCCTTTTATTAGTTCAGGTTCAGTTTCAGTTTCAGCTACAACAGCACTTACCAAGTACTATCATAGCTTTAGTTCATTTTAGTCTTTTAGTTCACTTATACAATCCACAGCACTTAACAAGTGCTACGGATACTACCTAGAAAACTTATAAAATCATACATTCAAACGTTCATTTAAATCCTTTAACTAATTTTACTTCAAAAGAAATTTTACAAGTTAAAACCAAAACTTTCCAATTTGCCTATTACATTCATTTCAACATTTTAAACTTAAACTCCATTTTTTTTTTTCAATTTAAACTAAATTTCATTTAAATTTATTTAACTTAAGTTTCCATCCTTCTTTTATTTTATCAAAATTTCAAATTTAAGTTTCGTTTAAAAATCAATATTCCTCCATTTATTTATATTTATCACATAGAAAAATCATTTCTATATTTTTAAATAAATCATTTAATATTCGGTTTAAATCAATTTAATATTATTACAGTCTTTAAATTATTTAAAATATTCAGAAAATACAGAAAAATAACCACGGGTCTGTATAATATTTTCTAGCCTAATTCAAGTGATACGGATACTATATCATTTCAATCCGTAATTTACAAAGAAAAATCCGGGTTTTATCATTTCAAACCCGCAATCCCAAGTAAATAAAATTTAATTGAAAATCGCTCAGGCCTATCATTTCAGCCCATAACGACCTTCCCTTATTCTAAAGTCCGTTCGGGTATGTATCATTTCAACCCATAGTGATTCTATTCTACAGGGAACTTGCAGTGTGATTTAACAGAGTAGAATAACAGTAAAATAAGAACAGATATAACAGATGATACGATATGCAGTTTTAACAATAATCATCAACTACAAATAAATCACAGGTAATTATAACATCATTTATTCATTTATTTATTTCTACACATTCAGTTGCGGTCGTTTCACAATTTTATAAGTATGGATATTCGTGTGAGATTTACTCACCTCTACGGAGCTGGAGATCCGAAGAAAAAAGGAAATACGATGTAAATCGAAAGCACGCGGATAGCACGATCAGTCGTTAGCGGATGCGCCAACTGGATTCAAACCAAAAGCACAATAAGATAAATAGACAAATCAAAGCATGCACGAATAACCATTTCCAATGAAGCCATCAACGAAAAGGAACAAGTAGAAAATCGACAAAATTTAGCCCGACCACTTTTAAAATTCGATTACAACTTTAGAATTTCAAAGTGACGCAAATGAAAACTAAAACTTCACAAATACAAGGGTGGCAACAAACTTGTTCATTTTACAAACAAAAAAAACCGATCAGGCACTATATTTTGAAAAAAAGCAGAAATGACAAAACAACTTTCTCAATTGGCAGGGCTCGGCCGAAGATATAACCAACACTCCAAAATAAATAAATAAGAAAAATGACAAGCAACTCTTTGTTCTCATTCTACAAAGCCAGAGGCAGAATTTTAAGGTACCGCAATACAAAGGAACAAAGCAGTTCATTGCTCTGATTCACACTAGGGCCAGCGAAGACATAAATCAAGACTCCAAACAAAGGTGGTAGAGGAAAATTTTTTGTTCATATTTATTATCAGAACCAAGGGTAGAGAAGAGTAGATTATAACAAGAAAAACAGAGGCTCAACTACCTAAGGACATCGGGTTCAGGTCAGAGGTTTCGGCATGTTGGTCAGTCTGATGTCGGAGGGTTCGGTGGTGACGTGTTGTAGGGTTTGGTTGCGAATCAGGGCGTGGGTGGTAGCTTGGGTACGGTGGCTGGAAGGCTGGTCTCGACTTGGAGCTGTGGCTTTGGCGTGGGCAAGGCTGACGTCCGGTGTAGGCTCGCTGCAGGCATGGGTTACTGGCGAAGGCTGGTTCGATCAGGTGATGAGATGGAGGGCTGACGTCGGTGATGGCTGGTGGTGGACTGGGGCATGGAGGCGGTGGTGATGTCTGGGGTTGACTGGGGCATGGAGGCGGTGGTGATTGTCTGGGGTTGACTGGCGAAGGTTGGTTTCGTTCGGGTGACGGTCTGGGTTGGGTGATGGTGGACTGACGCGGTCAGTGGGGTTGTCAGGCGTGGGGTGATGTCAGGCGTGGGGAGGTTGGATTGGACATGGAGGGAAGCGAAGGCTGGTCTCGTTCGGGTGGTGGGATGGAGTGCTGGGGCATGGAGGCGGTTTCGGCATGGGGTAGAAGCAAGAAGGGATAGAGAAACAAGATTAAACAAAACAAGAATAAGAGGCCATACCTGAAGAAGGCTCTGCAGATTGATGGGAGGAAATGAAAATGCGGTCTGGAATTATAATTTTTGTTTTGGCAAGGATGAAATGGGAAACGAAACGTGACAGGCCAGGCTTTATTGCTTTGAACGGTACGAAATTAGCAATAACTCATATTAAAACGTGAAACGTAAGGAAGGCCAAGTGAAACGAATAATTTTTCACGTGAACGAATTTTTGAACAGCTGAGACTTAAATTGCCAATGCCTCCAAAATCAAATGGACGGTGGAAACAAAGAATTTAAGAAACGCCCAAATAACGTACAAAACTTCTTATTTCTTTTATTAAATAAATTTAATATATTGTTATCAGTTTCTCAAAAATATAACGTATCTTTTAACCGGAATCTAAAAATAGTTATTATCATCACAAATAAGATTTATTCTAAAGTAACGTTAATAACGGACAGAACGTAACGAAATGTAACGTTTTAAATTTCGTTTTATACAAATTAATACACTATATTTTTAACTCAATATTTCAAAATGTTTTATTTTATTTAAAATTTCGTTTTAAAAATATCGGGCTGTTACATAATGCAATTGATAATTGTTTATGAATACCTATTCAATTACTCTAAGAAGCAATTATTGTTTCAAGAAATACTAACTTCATATCGAAGGAATTTCTTTTAGAAATTATTAGTAGTAAAATGGATTTGGATACGATCTAAATATAAAGCTGATTACGAGGAATGAAATGAAATTAACAAACCTAAATAGACATAAAACATTAGCATGTGTTATCCAGCCTTTTGACCTGGCTATATCCAAACTATTGGATAAGCTAGACTCGAGGTAGACAAGGCAAGCAACCCGAGAGTTGATCATGGAGTCTAGAGATCAATCACAGACAACAATATGAAGCGACAATCAAGCGAGACCAAGAGATAGACTCTTAGGAATATTCTAAGTATGGATTAGTGCCTACCTTAGGCAGGAGATCGGTCGGTACCTATGCCTTCTCCTTTGTAGAGGATCGGATCATATCAGTATGGCTATGAACAACTTGAATTAGTAGTTCAACTCAACGGGAATCGATCAATATCTCTAAAAACATGAAGACAATTATAAAAACAAGAATCCTTTCCGACAACTCTAACTTGCTTCGATTCAAAGCACTTACGTTTGAAACGAGTCGTACTTTGGGGGGCAAGTATTACGGACCATTTGACCCGGCGATATCCAGACTATTGGACAAGTTAGACTCGACGGTAGACAAGGCAAGCAGTCCAGAAAGGTGATCATGGAGTCCATAGATCAAGCATAGATAACAATATGAAGCAACGATCAAGCGAGACCAAGAGATAGACTCTCCGAAATATTTTTAAGTATGGATTAGTGCCTCCTCTAGGCAGGGGATCGTTACCTATCCCTTCTCCTTTGCAGGGGATCAGATCATATAACCATGGTTATGAACAAGTTGAATCAGTAGTTCAACTCAATGGAAGTCGATCGGTATCTCTAAAAACATGAAGACAATTATGCAAACAACTTTGGAAACATGAAGCTAGCATGGAAGGGGACTCACCAGATCGATCGCATGATGACACGTGGCTATCTAGACTGTTCGGTGCCAATCACCTATCTTTGCGAATTGGATTATGAAACTTTTTGGGTAACCTCGTCTACATCATGAGAATCAGCTGTTGAAATTTCAGAAAGATATTTGATCATTTCATTTTAGGGATCTTTACATTGCTATTTTACTTGTATTCCATTGAAATCAAGGATCGATCTGATCCGATCCCCTTGGTACTAAAAAAAACAAGTGATTGTAATTTTATCAAAGTGGATGTAGGCAATCAATGTTGAACCACTATAAATTTGCATGTTCTTGCTTTTTGCTTATTTCCTCAATTTTAATTTTAGTTCTTCACTTTATTTCTCAACGTAAAATCTATTGGGTTTTTGCGCCAACTTTTTGTGCTAACATCATGTTTAATGACAAATCTTATATACTAAAGAGAAATTATGATTTTATTAATATTGAGAAAAGAGCTTTCTCAGTCTTAAGTAAGCCATTAAAAGTATTGATTCTACCATGTGGCATGATGCGCAAATTCGAAATGGGTTCCAAGTACATTATCAAGATATGATTTTAATATTGGTACCCAGAAGGAGATGATCCATATGCTACAAAATTTTCTTCAGGAAGAAGATTAATGTAGTTGGAATATAAGCCACGTTGATAATAATAACATCATAAATTTCAATCGTTGAAACTAACGTAATAGATTTGTCATTCAACGTGCTATAGTTAATTCGGATTTTACCCAAAAAAATTATCGCTTGGCAAGACTTTGTGTTTTGGTACATATGTGTTGAAACAAAAAAATTCAAAAAATTGATTTAGAATAAACTATTTACACATAACAATCAAAATGTCTCGAAGCCAGTGGGAATGGTATTGAGTTTGTAGGTTTGGGATATTATCCAAGAATGTATATGAAAGTATCGTTCGATAAGCATTAAAGTTGAACAAATGTATTGATAGAAATATCGAATAATTTGAATTTCAGTCAAAATGCAGAGGAAGCATGTGTCTATAAGAAAGAATATCCATAGGTACTAAAATATATTTCTAAAAGTCTAAGTGAACAACAAACTTGTGGATGTTAACGATGTATTCATGTTAAAATCACTTTAGTTTGTTTGTTTAATATTCAACTTTGGATTTGAAAATTGATGTCTTTTATAATCAGTATAAAAGGATGTCGGGAATGTCCAAAAGATATACGCGTGCACTATATTAAATTTTATGTAAAATGGATTCCATATACATTGGCAATTGGAATTTTCATACATACCGTATTATTTACAATATCAAACTTTGCTCATGTATTCATATAGAAAGTAACAAATCCGAATTAAGATAACTTAATGATAGTATAGAGCGTTCTCAAGTATTTATGGAAATACTAGATAATTGTTTATAGAAACAACAAAATCTTTATGAAGAGTACACAGACTCGAACTTCATTGGTGATATCGGGTATAACATGCCAATCCTAAATTCATGTTCAAACTTAAGTTAAGAACTTTAAGTTTGGAATCGTTACAAATAATAAGTAGTGTCCAATTCAACAAAAGGCTACTGTAATATAAGAAGTATAAATTAATGCATAAATTTATAACTGAGCTGAGGGTGACTCCAAATATTGAGAATCCTAACAATGTCACGATACAGTTCGTAAAAGAACCTGGAGCTCACTAGATGTCAAGAGACATACCGAATAGTTCTACATGAAAAATATAGTTTATCAACATCGGAAAGAGTTGATTGACAGTGTAGGTAATTAAAACAAAATAGCACACTCATTCACTAAGGGATTGAACAGATTAGTTTTTAAGAAAACCGATCGATGAATTTGGAATAAGATTCCATAATTGACCCCCAAGTGCAAGTAGGAGATTGATAGAGTTCGGGGTATGCCCTTGGGGCAATTATGTAATTTTTTATATACATCTAACTCTGTGACTAATCTTCTTTAAAATAAAAGGTGTTTTCCTTTCCATCATATACTTATTATATAGTGATATAAGTAGTTAAGTAATTAATTTAAAGTATGTAGATGGAAAATCCTTAAATGATATATTATGTGATAATAATTACAAAGTATTGTAATCGTGAGAATTTTATCTTAATGAAAATAACATATTGTTTTAAATATTCATAGTCAAGATGTTTCAAGAAAGGATATCGATTCGTCTGTTAAGGCTAGAGTATGCAATGCTCTCCAAATGTTGGGCAATGTATTTCTCATGGTTATTGGGGGCTCCAAGGGGTTACAAACTGATAATTATCAGATAACTATGGAATGACTCACTTGAGAGTTCTATGTTAGTTAATACAATTAGGGTCAAACTGTAACGACCCATAAATATATCACTTTAAATAAATGATCGTTTAGCTTTATCGATATAACAAAAATTTTGTAAATAATTATTTATTTTAATTTTTATGATTTTATAAATAAAATATGATCATTTTAATTTTTATGATTTTATAGATAAAATATGATCATTTTAATAAGTTAAGAATGATAAGAAGATTTATTTTCAAAATTTGTTTACAAAAATATGCATATTAATTTAAAAGAGAAAATATGACCAAAAATCGGAATCGAGATTTGTAACGGTACAACATGTGGAAGTTGTGCAACATTGTAGGAATATGTAACATACACATATACATGTACATGTGCATACATTAAACATGCACATAAACATATATATACAAAAAATAATTAAGTATAAAAGTATAATATAAAATATATAATATATTTTAAGATTTCTTACTCCTTAACCATATATAACTCAACATATGCATACATGAGAAGATGGAAGTGATGGGCATATGGGGGAGGCTTTTGCCATGCCTAGGGAAGGGGGAGGTGTGTTGGTGAAGCCATGAAATGGTGGTGAAGATGATGATGTATGCATGGATACTTTTACACTCTTCTTTTCCTATAAATACCTTATCCTCTTCTCTTCATTTTCATTCATCTTCTTCTTCATATTTCTAACCTTTGTCTTCCACTTAAATGGCTTCCATCCTAAGAGAAATAATGTCAAATTTTATTTCAAAAAGAATTTATATTATAATATACAGTTATATATACTTAAACACCTTAAAACAAGCCCGAAACTCCATCTTTTCTCTTTGTTCTTCAAGTCTCCACCCCACTTCATCATTAAGCCGAGCACTTCTTTGCTCCACCCTAGGCCGTGCTCCCCCACGCCACCCAAGCTTTGGTTAAGACATCTAGAAGCTAAAATCCAAAGAATAGTGAGCTTCGGAAACCGAGTAGCGGAGCTATAACGAATTTTTTATTTAGAAAAGTCAATGTGCAAACTCCTAAGCTATTATATTATAATTTGGATGATGATATGGTATTTTCAAATGGATGTTTATTATGCTTTGATCATCAAGTTTGGTTGTTTAAATATGAATGTGAATATATATGCAAGTCACGAAAATACACGTCGATAAGCATAAAGGAAATCACTTTCCTTGAATTAATGAAATGGTGTGTATGGAATGTTAAACCTCTTTAAAAATGGTTTAAAAATGAGTTTGAAATGTTTTATAAACATTTAAAAATGTTTTGGTGAAGTTTGAATGAGAATTGAAAGTTCAGTCAAAAATAGGCGCGTCGTGTAACGGAAGTTCGCGATTTCGCGCCGAAAAAGTCAAACGAGTGTAAAAGTTGGAGTATAGCTCGGAATTATTCGAGATAAGAACTTTTCAAACTATTATATCCATAGTTTTTCAATGAAGAAAGAAAATCGAGATTTCGATAAGTATATTTTGAAATATGAGTAAAACAAGTTTTGGAAAAAATCGCGGTTTTGCACTTCGGAATCCAAAACTGGATTTCTTTGGAAATGATGTTTTAAATTTGTTTAAAAATGTGGAATACATCTTATAAATCTTTTAAAATGTTTTAAAAGTTATTTTAGTAATAAAAATGAATTTTCAAATAATAAAAAGTCGTTTTGATTAATATAGCTTATAAAAGTGCTTTCCGCAGCACTTTTCTATAACTTCTAAATTTTAGTTTTAAACTAAACGTTTCTTTTCCAAATCTCTTATAAATGTTTTCAAAGGAATAATTAAGTGTTTTAATGATTTTTTAGAAGCTTTATAGTTTATTTAAAAGAATTTAAATGAAAATTTAAAGAAAAGCTATTACAAATTAAGTGGTTTAATCTTGGCTCTAAAAATTGACGTGTACACTGGATTTTTCTATTCCTGAGATCTGGAAGTGAGATGCTTAAACTATGGAGATGTTCAGGAGCAACCAATGCCCTGGCTCACCTAGCCTCTTCCCTGGGCAAGGGATAGAAAAGGTCGAACTGTCAGAAACGAGTTAAGTAAAAAAAAAGGTTTTAAGAAATCAAAGTATTTGATAATAGAGGTTTAACGATTCGTTATATACCAGAAAGAATGTTTAAGGAATGCACATCTCCAAAAGAGATTTTGATAAAAAGAACTAAATCAGTTAAAGAATGATTCCATATTCACAAGAACATCTTTTTATCGATAATTATTTCGAAGGAACCGGGGTCGGATTTGGATGGTTCATATCCGAAGACCACTTCGAACCAATTTACGTATTCGAAGTGAAGACATGGATATGGTATTTGGGATTTTCGTAATAAAGGAATGCTTGTTGATCATTTGGGGATAAACTCCCAATATACATATAGTAGCAGTAGTCTCTTCGTTATGAAATATCCAAAGCAAGGACTAATCGCTACTAATCCTAGAGTTAATTCCTGATAGGATGTGGTAGGAGAGTGCCTTCGGTTTGTCCTATACCTGGACAACTTGTATGTACGAATGTCGGACGTTGCATTTCTAGTTACATAAGTGATATCTATGAACGTATTATCTGTTTGGTGGTGGAGGAGGCAACCTCTCTTAGCTAACACACTTTCCTGAGACATATGAGCTCATGAGTTGTACGTTTGTAGAATTTAATTGTGTGACCATGGAATGACAGTGTGGCATTCAAAGAAAGATGTTGTGCTATGAGAAAGGTAATCGTTACCTCAAGCCTCACACCCGGAAATGGCTGAAACAGGGTAGATGCAGCAAGGCTATGTGGTTTACAACCATTAGGGTATGATCATCCCCTTCTAGATATATATTCTACCCACTATGACTTTCGGATTTAAATTATTATGGTGTATGCTAAGCAACATCTCGAATAGGTCTGTAACGACCGAGGTGATGACATATTCGGTACTATCAAGGAAGAGGTGGGCCGGTCTTGTGTTGGTAGAGGACCATCAGTTGGGCCTCAGTACATTCCTCAAGAGATATACTGCCGGAAGGTAGTCCCTTAACGTGGTCATTTGTATGGAAATCCATTCTCCAATAAGTGCCTGCCATTTTGTTTGTAGAACCCGCGTTTGTGGTTAGTATGCTAGATAATGTAACAATTTCGGCTAAGATTAATAAGTTTACTTACAAATGTTTTCAAAGGTATGTCAATGAAAATAATATCAAGTATTTTTACGTAAGAATGTTTTGGTTATCAAAAGGTATAAACCCGTTCCGTGTTTATGTGCGGCGTGGTCTTATGAGATACCTTTTTGTTTTTAGACAACGTATTTTGAGTTTTCACACCAGTCCAATGACTAACCCAGAGTTTATTTTGTTTTCCCTATAAACTCTGGGTGCTTTATTTTTCCGGGTAGCCAAGTAGTCAGGATTATGTTTGGAGTATTTTAGGGAAGAGCATGCTAGAAGAGGTTTTGGGAGCATGGAGCTGGAGCACCCGATGTGGATGTCTATCTGTCTATTTATTTTATTTTTCCGCTGCGTCTAAGTCTGTTAATACTAGCAAGTGTGGGAGTAGGCAGTTATAACTATTCCTGGCTGGGTTAGTTCATTCCAAAACTCTGATATACCCTAGTGAGAGTAGTTGTATGTAATATCTATCTATCTATTTGAACGTAATGTGAGAATTTGTGCTTCCATCTTTTTTCTTTTCTTTACTTTACCCCTTAAAATATGCATCCCATCACTTGGATTTACATCACGTGAATACCATCGATGTATTAGTGTCGATTTTCGAGAGTCGAGGAGACGGGTCTGCAAATTTGGTATCAGAGCTGAAGGTTAAGCGAGAACCTTGGCTTTGGTGGGGTATAACTCATTAGAGATAGTTTTAGCAATACCCTAGAATGAGTTTAAACTTTGAGAGTGCGCATCTAAAATCCTTATCTGAATAAACTCAAGTTGTGCTATGCTTAATACCCATTCCCCAAGATAATTTCGTCTTTGTATTCTAAAGTTATCTTGCTAAATTCAAATACAAGGCATGAGTACTCGTAGAGGACGAAGGAGGAGAAATAACAGCACCACAACAACTTATGATCGAGCTTCAACCGCTGCTGTAGAAGAAATAGCTCCCGTACAACCCTAAGTTAGTTTTGCCATCTTGTGCATGAATTATACTAGCTTAGGGGGAAAACCATTCAAGGGAACAGAAGCTATCATTGAAGTACAGGCTTGGATTAAATCATGCGAGAGGATCTTTAAAGCACTGAACATCGGTGATGAGCAAAAGAGATTTTTGGCCTTGTGGCAACTTTAGGAAGGGGCTGGGGCGTGGTGGGAGTCTATTACCCTAAATGATCCGGAGGACAATTTATCTTGGGAAAGGTTTAAGAGAAGCAGTACATGCCAGCGTCCGGGAAATCACGTCTTTACAGAAGCTTTATGGATTTGAAGCAGGACGAAATGACTATTGAGGAGTATGCAAATAAGTTTAACGAATTATCTTGTTTTGGGCTAGGTCTAATTGACACGCCTTTTAAAAAATGAGAAGTTTATTTCCGAGATGAACGAGAAGTACCAGAGCAGGATGACTGTCCATGTTAAGGGGTCATTTATAGATTTGCAGGATATGGGATTTCATTATGAAACATTGGACAAGACGAAGCCGGTAATAGCTCAGACCAACAACAACAACAACAAAAGCACCAACAATTGGAAGAAGAAGAAGTTTAATCAAAATGGGAAAAAGCCTGGTTAAGGAAAATATGGAGGAGGAGCCTAAGGTAACTATTTGAAAGATGCTACATGTTATAATTGCCAACAAAAGGGCCACCTAGTGACTCATTGCAAGAACCTCAAGGTTCATAGGCCGCCACCAAACTACTATAATTGTCATCGGCTGGGACACATGATAAAGGATTTTCCGATTATGAGGAAGGGAGAGCAAGCCAGAGTCTATGCAATAAAGGATGAGCCTTCAACCACTCATGATGTGAAGGGCAAGGGTGTTATGGAAGGTAATATTTTTATCGAAGATGTTTTAGTTAGAGTATTGTTTGACACAGGAGCTTCTCGTAGTTTTATTGCTAAGGAAACCGTAAAAGAATTAAAACTTGAACCTAAGATAGTTGATACCTTTATTTGCGTAACGAATCCTATAGGTGGTACCACTAACCTTTGTATGAATTGTGAAAAAGTCCCAATTTCCCGTTCTTCCCATCAATTCCCTTTTGACCTATTTGTCTTAGATTTTATTGGATTCGAAATTTTGCTCGGTATGGATTGGTTAACTAAGCACAAAGCTATTCTAGATTGTGTAAAAAGAACGGTTTTAGTAAAAACAAAGTTAGAAAAGTTTATAGAAATATCTTGTGAAGATCCTAGTCCAAGGAGGGGAACTTTCCTATATGCATTAGACTTATCCCAGGAAGGATTAGAAACAGTACCTGTTGTTAATGTGTTTCCAAACGTCTTGAAGAAGTGAAGAGTTTACCCCCGCATCGAGAAATCGAATTTCATATTGATTTGATTCCTAATGCAAGACCAATTAAACAACATGACCAAAGGATGGCTTGGAAGGAGAGGGAAGAGTTAAATAAACAAACTCAAGAGCTATTAAAGAAAAGGTTGATAAGACTGAGTCGTTCAAGTTGGGGATCAGCAGTAGTTTTTGTTTCCAAGTCGGATGGATCTCTAAGGTTGTGTGTAGATTACCAAGATCGGAATAAACAAACGAATAAGGTTGTGTGTAGATAACTGAAGGTTCATGAGAAAAATTATACAACGCACGACTTAGAATTATTAGCCGTGGTGTTCGCATTAAAAATATGAAGGCACTATTTGTTGGGTGAAAAGTTTGAGCTCTTTATGGATCATAAATCTTTAAAGTATCTTTTCACTCAGAAAGATTTAAACATGAGGCAGCAGCGTTGGTTGGAATTTCTCGCATCTTATGATCTAGGTATTTTATATGCACCCGGGAAAGCCAACGTAGTAGCGGATGTAGAAAATATGCTGTTGTTTCTTGTTTGGTAGTAACTCCATCTCTTCTGAAAAGAATTTCCACCAAGAAAAAAAAAGATCAATTCCTAAATAAGATTTTTAAAGCTAAATACAAAGGGCAGAATTCAAGCTTTGAATTTGATAGCCACGGGTTTTTACGATTGAATGGGCAAATTTGTGTTCCAGATGTGAAAAATCTTAGGCATGAGGTATTAGCTGAATGTCACAAAACCAAACTTAACATTCATATGGGAATTAACAAAATGTGCAAAGATATGAAGTGCACATTTTGGGGGAAAAGCATGAAAAGGGACATACCCATTTATGTTAGCAGATGCGCCAATTGTCAACAAGTCAAGAGCGACCAACAGAAAATTGTAGGGTTAGGGTTTCTTCAACTGTTGGAGATTCCAACTTGGAAGTGGGTCAATGGATTTCATTGATGGCTTACCTCGAACGAGGAAAGGGAACGAAGGCATTTGGGTTATCATCGACCAATTTACTAAAAGTGCACACTTCATTCCAGTAAAATCAACCAGGACCACTACAAGCCTTGCAGATATATATATATGAAAGAAATTGTACGATTGCATGGAGTTCCAAGCAGTATATTAAGCGATCAGGATCCAGTTTTTACTAGTCAGTTTTGGGAAGCATTACAGACCGCTTTAGGAACAAGGCTGAATATAAGCACCGCCTAGCACCCCCAAACTGACGGAAAGACGGAGAGAGTTAATCGCATTTTGAAAGATCTTCTCAAAGCATGTATTCTAGACCTTAGAGGCTCCTGGGAGAATCATTTGCATTTAATAGAGTTCTCTTATAACAACAGTTATCAAGCTAGTATCGGCATGGCACCGTATGAAGCTCTATATGGCCGTTCGTGCAGGTCACCAGCATGTTGGATCGAAATGGGAGATCGGTTAGTACTTGGTCCTGATAAGATACGAGAAGCTTCAGAGAAGGTCGATATGATTAGAAAGAAGCTAATGGAAGCCCAGAGTAGATAGAAAAGTTATGCAGAACAAAGGCGTAGGAATCTAGAATTCTTAGATGGAGATTTGGTCATTTTGAAAGTCTCTCCAATGAGAGGAGTAGTGAGATTTGGAAGAGCTGGGAAGTTAGCACCTCGATATGTTGGACCATTTCCCATACTTCAACGTATCGGCCCACTAGCTTATCGAGTGCAGTTACCAAAAAGGTTGGCAGGGGTGCATAATGTTTTTCATGTATCTCATTTAAGGAAACTTGTGCATGACTCAGAGCAAATCATAGAAATAGCTGCTCAGGAAGACTTAGAGGTGGAACCGAATTTGGCAGTTATTAGACGACTTATTCGAATCGTTGATCATGATGAGAAATGATTAAGGAGGAAGGTAGTAAGCTTAGTCAAAGTTCAATGGAGTGGAGATGCCGAGGATTGCACTTGGGAAACGGAAGATAGAATGAAAAAGGCATATCCCGAATTTAGGATGGAAGAATGAACTGTATAAATCGTGTCATTGTAGTGTACTCACCGCCTGTGGTGTAGTCACTTATCCAAATTTTTAATATATTCATTATATCGAATATATTTTCTTTTGAGCTATTTTTCTTCTTATCTAAATTTCAAGGACGAAATTCTTTTAAGGAGGGGAGTCTATAACGATCGGTAAATATATCACTTTAAATAAATGATCTTTTAGCTTTATCGATATAACAATAATTTTGTAAATAATTATTTAAATTAATTTGTATGATTTTATAAATAAAATATGATCATTTTAATTAGTTAATAATGATAAGAAAATTTATTTTCAAAATTTGTTTACAAAAATATGCATATTAATTTAAAAGTGAAAATATGATCGAAAATCGGAATTGGGATTTGTAACGATACGATGTGTGGAAGTTGTGCAACGTTGTAGGAATATGTAACCTACACATATACATGTACATGTGCATACATGAAACATGCACATAGACATATATATACAAAAATAATTAAGTATAAAAGTATAATATAAAATATATAATATATTTTAAGATTTCTTACTCCTTAAGCATATATAAGTCAACATATGCATACATGAGAAGATGGAAGTGATGGGCACATGGGGGGACGCTTTTGCCATGCCTAGGGAGGGGGGAGGTATGTTGGTGAAGCCATGAAATGGTGGTGAAGATGATGATGTATGCATGAATACTTTTACACTCTTCTTTTTCTATAAATACCCTACCCTCTTCTCTTCATTTTCATTCATCTTCTTCATATTTCTAAGCTTTGTCTTCCACTTTAATGGCTTCTATCCTAAGAGAAATAATGTTAAAATTTATTTTAAAAAGAATTTATTATAATATACAGTTATATATACTTAAACACCTCAAAACAAGCCTGAAACTCTACCTTTTCTCTTTGTTCTTCAAATCTCCACCCCACTTCATCATTAGGCCGATCACTTCTTTGCTCCACCCTAGGCCGTGCACCCCCAAGCCACCCAAGCTTTGTTTAAGACATCTAGAAGCTAAAATTCGAAGAATAGTGAGCTTCAGAAACCAAGTAGCGGAGCTATAGCGAATTTTTTATTTAGAAAACTCAAGGTGCGAACTCATAAACTATTATATTATATTTTGGATGATGATATGGTATTTTCAAAAGGATGTTTATTATGCTTTGATTATTAAGTTTGGTTGCTTAATTATGAATGTGAATATATATGCAAGTCATGAAAATATACATCGATAAGCATAAAGGAATACACTTTCCTTGAATTAATGAAATGGTGTGTATGGGATGTTATAAAAATGAGTTTGAAATATTTTATAAACAATTAAAAGTGTTTTGGTGAAGTATGAATGAGAATTGAAAATTTAGTCAAAAATAGGCGCTTCGCGTAACTGTAGTTCGCGATTTCACGCCGTAAAAGTCAAACGAGTGTAAAAGTTGGAGTATAGCTCGGAATTATTCGAGATAAGAACTTTTCGAACTATTATATCCATAGTTTTCCAATGAAGAAAGAAAATCGAGATTTCGATAAGTAGATTTTGAAATATGAGTAAAACAAGTTTTGGAAAAAATCGCGGTTTTGCGGTTCGGAATCCAAAACTAGATTTCTTTGGAAATTATGTTTTAAATTTGTTTAAAAATGTGGAATACATCTTATAAATCTTTTAAAATGTTTTAAAAGTTATTTGAGTAATAACAATGAATTTTCAAATAATAAAAAGTCGTTTTGATTAATATAGCTTATAAAAGTGCTTTCCGCAGCACTTTTCTATAACTTCTAAATTTTAGTTTTAAACTGAACGATTCTTTTCCAAATCTTTTATAAATGTTTTCAAAGGAACAATTAAGTGTTTTAACAATTTTTTAGAAGATTTATAGTTTATTTAGAAGAATTTAAATGAAAATTTAAAGAAAAGCTATTACAACTATAGTGGTTTAATCTTGGCTCTAAAAATCGACGTGTGGATTGGATTTTTCTATTCGTGAGATTCAGATGTGAGATGCTTAAATTAAGGAGATGTTCAGGAGCAACCGGTGCTCTGGCTCACCTGCTCGCTTCCCTGGGCGAGGAATAGATAAGGTCAAAATGCCGGGAACGAGTTAAGTAAAAAAAGGTTTTTAAGAAATCAAAGAATTTGGTAAGAGAGGTTTAATAATTCCGTATATACCAGAAAGAATGTTTAAGGAATATATATCTCCAAAAGAGATTTTGGTAAAAAGAACTAAATCAATTAAAGAATGATTCCCTATTCACAAGAACATCTTTTTATCGATAATTCTTTCGAAGGAACCGGGGTCGGATTTGGATGATTCCTATCCGAAGACCACTTCAAACCAATTTACGTATTCGAAGTGAAGACATGGATATGATATTTGGGATTTTTGTAATTAAGGACTACTTGTTGATTATTTGGGGATGAACTCCCAATATATATATAGTAGCAGTAGTCTCTTCGTTATGAAATATCCAATGCAAGGACTAATCGCTACTAATCCTAAGGTTAATTCCTGACAGGATGTGGTTGGAGAGTGCCTTTAGTTTGTCCTATACCCGGACAACTTGTATGTATGAATGTCGAACGTTGCATTTTTAGTTACATAAGTGATATCTATGAACGTATTATCTGCTGGTGGCGGAGGAGGCAACTTCTCTTAGCTTAACACCCTTTCCTGAGCCGTATGTGCTCATAGGTTATACGTTTGTAGAAATCAGTTGTGTGACCATGGAATGGCAGTGTGGCATTCAAAGAAAGATGATGTGCTATGAAAAGGTAAACGTTACCTTAAGCCTCACACCTGAAAACGGCCGAAACATGGTAGATGCAGTAAGGCTATGTGGTTCGCAACAATTAGGGTATAATCATCCCCTTCTAGATATATATTCTACCGCTATGACATTTAGTTTTAAATTATTATAGTGTATGCTAAGCGACGTCTCGAATAGGTTGGTAAAGACCAGGGTGATGACATATTTGGTACTATCTAGGAAGAGGTAGGCCGGTCTTGTGTTGGTAAAGGACCATCAGTTGGGCCTTAGTACATTCCTCAAGAAATGTACTGCCGAAAGGTAGTCCCTTAAACTGGTCATTTGTATGGAAATCCATTCTCCAATAAGTGTCTGCCATTTTGTTTGTAGAACCCGCATTTGTGGTTAGTATGCTGGAATTTAATAATGTAACAATTTCGACTAAGATTAATAAGTTTACGTGCAAATGTTTTCAAAGATATGTCATTAAAAATAATATCAAGTATTTTTACGTAAGAATATTTTGGTTATCAGAAGGTAAAAATCCATTCCGTGTTTATGTACGGCATGGTCTTATGAGATACCTTTTTGTTTTCAAACAACGTATTTTGAGTTCTCACACCAGTCCCATGACTGACTTGGAGTTTATTTTGTTTTCCTTTTAAACTCTGGGTGCCTTATTTTTTCGGGCAGCCAAGTAGTCAGGATTCTGTTTGGAGTATTTTGGGGAAGAGCATGCTGGAAAAGATTTTTAGAGCATGGAGCTGGAGCACCCGATGTGGATGTTTATCTGTCTATTTATTTTATTTTTCCATTATGTCTAAGTTAGTTAATACTTGCAAGTGTGGGAGCAGGCAGTTATAACTGTTCCTGGTTGGGTTAGTTCATTCCAAAACTCTGATATACCCTAGTGAGAGTGGTTGTATGTACTATCTATCTATCTATCTATTTGAATGTAATGTGAGAATTTGTGCTTCTATCTTTTATCTTTACATTACTTTAGCCCTAAAAATCTTCCACCCTGGCACTTAGATTTATGGCATGTGCATACCGTGGATGTATTAGTGTCGATTTTCGAGAGTCAAGGAGATGAGTCTTCACATTTGGTATCAGAGCTGAAGGTTAAGCGAGAACCGTGGCTTTGGTGGGGTATAACTCAATAGAGATATTGTTAGCAATACCCTAGAATGAGTTTAATCTTTTAAAGTGCGCATTTAAAATCCTTATCTGAATAAACTCAATTTATGCTATGCTTAATACCCATTCCCCAAGATAATTTCGCCTTTGTATTCTAAAGTTATCTTACTAAATTCAAATATAAGACATGAGTACTCATAGAGGACGAAGGAGGGGAAATAACAGCACCAAAACAACCAACGGTCGAGCTCCAACCACAGCTATAGAAGAAATAGCTCCCGTACAAACCTAGGTTAATTTTGCCACCCTATGCAAGAATTATACCAGCTTAGGGGGAAAACCATTCAAGGGAACATAAGATACCATTGAATTACATGCTTGGATTAAATCATGCGAGAGGATCTTTAAAGCACTGAACATCAGTGATGAGCAAAAGAGATTTTTGGCATCATGGCAACTTCAGGAAGGGGCTCTGGCTTGGTGGGAGTCTATTACCCTAAATGATTCGAATGACAATTTCTCTTGGGAAAGGTTTAAAGAGGTTTTAGAGGAGAAGTACATGCCAGCGTTCGGGAAATCTCGTCTTTACAGAAGCTTTATGGATCTGAAGCGTGATGAAATGACTGTTGAGGAGTATGCAAATAAGTTCAAGGAATTATCTTGTTTGTGGCCAGGTCTAATGGACACACCTTTAAAAAAAATGAGAAGTTTATTTCCGGGATGAACGAGAAGTACCAGAGCAGGATGACTGTCCATGTTAAGGGGTCATTTATAGATTTGCTGGATATGGGATTTCGTTATGAAACAATGGACAAGACGAAGCCGGTAGTACCTCAAACCGACAACAACAACAAAAACACCAACAATTGGAAGAAGAAGAAGTTTAATCAAAATGGGAAAAAATCAGGTCAAGGAAAATCTGGAGGAGGAGCCCAAGGTAACTATTTGAAAGATGCTACGTGTTACAATTGCCAACAAAAGGGCCACCTAGCGACTCATTGCAAGAACCCCAAGGTTCATAGGCCACCACCAAACTGTTATAATGGTCATCAGCTGTGACACATGATAAAGGATTGTTCGATTATGAGGATAGGAGAGCAAGCCAGAGTCTATGCAATAGAGGATGAGCCTTCAACCTCTCATGATGTGAAGGGCAAGGGTGTTTTGAAAGGTAATATTTTTATCGAAGATGTTTTAGTTGGAGTATTGTTTGATATAGGAGCTTCTCATAGTTTTATTGCTAAGGAAACTGTAAAAGAATTAAAACTTGAACCTAAGATAGTTGCTACCCCTATTTTCATAACGAATCCTATTGGTGGTACCACTAACCTTTGTATGAATTGTGAAAAAGTCCCAATTTCCCACTCTTCCCATAAATTCCCTTTTGACCTATTAGTCTTAGATTTTATTGGATTCGAAATTTTGCTCGGTATGGATTGGTTGACTAAGCACGAAGCTATTCTAGATTGTGTAAAAAGAACGGTTTTTTTAAAAACAAAGTTAGGAAAGTTTATAGAAATATCTTGTGAAGATCCTAGTCCAAAGAGGGGAATTTTCCTATATGCATTAGACTCATACCAGGAAGGATTAGAAACAATACCCGTTGTTAAAGAATTTTCAGACATCTTTGAAGAAGTGAAGAGTTTACCTCCGCATCGGGAAATCAAATTTCATATTTATTTGATTCCTGATGGAAGACCAATTAAACAACATGACCGAAGGATGGCTCCGAAGGAGAGGGAAGAGTTAAATAACCAAACCCAAGAGCTATTAAAGAAAGGGTTGATAAGACTGAGTCGTTCAAGTTGGGGATCGGCAATAGTTTTTGTTGCAAAGTCGGATGGATCTCTAAGGTTGTGCATAGATTACCGAGATCTGAATAAACAAACGATTAAGAACAAGTATCCTCTACCTCGAAAAGATGACTATTTTGATCAGTTACATGGTGCCGGAGTATTCTCGAAAATGAATCTAGCCATAGGATTCCATCAACTAAGAATCGCAGAAGAATGCATCCATCTAACTGCATTTAAAGGTCCGAACACTTTCTTCGAGTGGTTGGTTATGCCTTGGCTAATCAATGCGCCTGCTTATTTTGTAGACCTGATGAATAGAGTATTTATAGATGTACTCAATATGTTCGTGTTAGTCTTTATCGATGATATCCTTATCTATTCTAAGAAAGAAGAAGAACACGAAAGGCATCTAGAAATTGTGTTGGAGATATTAAGAAATAATGTGCTTAAAGCCAAATTCTCAAAATGCCATTTCTGGAAAAAGAAGGTAAGATTCCTTGGACATATAGCGTCAAGGGATAGGATTTCAGTAGATCCTGTAAAGGTTGCAGCTGTTCTAAACTGGAAGCAACCACACACTCCTAAAGAGATTTATAGCATCTTAGGTCTGGCCGGGAATTACAGAAGATTCATTCAAGACTTCTCATAGATTGCCTACCACCTAACGCAGTTGACCATGAAAGATGCTAAATTTAACTGGACTCCTAAATGTGAAGCAGCATTCCAGAAACTCAAAAAGAGGTTAACAACCACTCCAGTCCTGGCAATTATAAATGTAAATAGTGGATTAACCGTTTATACAGATGCTTGTGGAGAAGGAGTTGGTGCAGTTCTGATGCAAGAAGGGAAGGTAATTGCTTATGCAAGTAGACAACTGAAGGTTCATGAGAAAACTTAAACAACGCACGACTTAGACTTATTAGCCGTGGTGTTCGCATTAAAAATATGGAGGCACTATTTGCTGGGTTAAAATTTTGTGCTCTTTACGGATCATAAATTTTTAAAGTATATTTTCACTCAGAAAGATTAAACATGAGGCAGCAGCGTCGGTTGGAATTTCTTGCATCTTTGGTCTAGATATTTTATACGCACCCGGGAAAGCCAACATAGTAGCGGATGCATTGGGTAGGAAATATGCTGTTGTTTCTTTTTTGGTAGTAACTCCATCTCTTTTGGAAAGAATTTCCGCCAAGCAAAAAGAAGATAAATTCCTTAATAATATTTTTTAAAGCTAAATACAACGGGCAGAATTCAAGCTTTGAATTTGATAGCCACGGAGTTTTACGATTGAATGAGTGAATTTGTGTTTCAGATGTGAAAAATCTTAGGCATGAGGTATTAGCTGAATGTCACAAAACCAAACTTAACATTCATCCAGGAATTAACAAAATGTACAAAGATATGAAGTGCACATTTTGGTGGAAAAGCATGAAAAGGGTCATATCCATTTATGTTAGCAGATGTGCCAATTGTCAACAAGTCAAGGGCGACCAGCAGAAAATTGTAGGGTTACTTCAGGCGCTGGAGATTCCAACTTGGAAGTGGGATCAAATATCAATGGATTTCATTGATGGCTTACCTCGAACTAGGAAAGGGAATGAAGGCATTTGGGTTAGCTTCGACCGATTAACTAGAAGTGCACACTTCATTCTAGTAAAATCAACCAGGACCGCTGCAAGCCTTGCAGATATATATATGAAAGAAATTGTACGATTGCATGGAGTTCCAAGCAGTATAGTAAGCAATCGAGATCCAATCTTTACTAGTCAATTTTGGGAAGCATTACAGACCGCTTTGGGAACAAGGCTGAATATAAGCACTGCCTACCACCCGCAAACTGATGAACAAACAGAGAGAATTAATCGCATTTTGGAAGATCTTCTCAGAGCATGTATTCTAGACTTTGGAGGCTCCCGGGAAAATCATATGAATTTAGTAGAGTTATCTTATAACAACAGTTATCAAGCTAGTATCGGCATGGCACCGTATTAAACTCTATATGGCCATCCGTGCAGGTCACCAGCATGTTGGATCGAAATCGAAGATCGGTTAGTACTTGGTCCTGATATGATACGAGAAGCTTCAAATAAGGTCGATATGATTAGAAAGAAGCTAATAGAAGCCCGGAGTAGACAGAAAAGTTATGCAGACCAAAGGCGTAGGAATCTAGAATTCTTAGTTGGAGATTCGGTCTTTTTGAAAGTCTCTCCAATGAGAGGAGTAGTGAGATTTGGAAGAGCTGGGAAGTTAGCACCTCGATATGTTGGACCATTTCCCGTTCTTTAAGTGTAATTACCAGAAAGGTTGGCAGGAGTGCATAATGTTTTTCATGTATCTCATTTAAGGAAACATGTGCATGACCCAGAGCATATCAAAGAAACGGCTGATCAGGAAGACTTGGAGGTGGAACCGAATTTGGCAGTTATTAGACGACTTATTCAAATCATTGATCGTGATGAGAAACGATTAAGGAGGAAGGTAGAAAGGTTAGTCAAAGTTCAATGGGGTATGCATGGATACTTTTACACTCTTCTTTTTCAATAAATACGCTACCCTCTTCTCTTCATTTTCATTCATCATCGTCTTCATATTTCTAAACTTTGTCTTCGACTTTAATTGCTTCCATCCAAAGGGAAATAATTTCAAAATTTATTTCAAAAAGAATTTAAATTATAATATACAGTTATATATACTTAAACACCTCAAAATAAGCCCGAAACTCCACCTTTTCTCTTTGTTATTCAAATCTCCACCCCACTTCATCATTAGGCCGAGCACTTCTTTGCTCCACACTAGGTCGTGCCCTCAAACCACTCAAGCTTTGATTAAGACATCTAGAAGCTAAAATCCGAAGAATAGTGAGCTTCAAGAACCGAGTAGAGGAGCTATCACGAATTTTTTATTTATCGTTGAAAAGTCAAGGTGAGAACTCATAAACTATTATATTATATTTTGGATGATGATATGATATTTGCAAATGGATGTTTATTATGTTGCGATCATCAAGTTTGGTTGTTTAAATATGAATGTGACTATATATGCAAGTCATGAAAATACACGTCGATAAGCACAAAGGAAATCACTTTCCTTGAATTAATGAAATGGTGTGTATGAAATGTTAAACCTCTTTAAAAATGGTTTAAAAATGAGTTTGAAATTTTTTATAATCATTTAAAAGTGTTTTGGGGAAGTTTGAATGAGAATTGAAAATTTAGTCAAAAATAGGTGCGTCACGTAATGGCAGTTCGTGTTTTCATGCCGTAAATGTCAAACGACTGTAAAAGTTGGAGCATAGCTCGGAATTTTTCGAGATAAGAATTTTCTAAACCATTATATCCATAGTTTTCCAACAAAGAAAGTAAATTGAGATTTTGATAAGTAGATTTTGAAATATGGGTAAAACAAGTTTTGGAAAAAATCGCGGTTTTGCAGTTCAGAATCCAAAATTGGATTTCTTTGGAAATGATGTTTTAAATTTGTTTAAAAATGTGGAATAAAAATTATAAATCTTTTAAATTTCTTTAAAAGTGATTTGAGTAATAAAAATGAATTTTCAAATAATAAAAGGTCGTTTTGATTAATATAGCTTAAAAAAGCGCTTTCCGCAACACTTTTCTATAACTTCTAAATTTTAGTTTTAAATTGAACGTTTCTTTTCCAAATCTTTTATAAATGTTTTCAAAGGAATAATTAAGTGTTTAAATGATTTTTTGGAAGCTTTGTATTTTATTTAAAAGAATTTAAATAAACGATTTAAAGAAAAGCTATTACAAATTAAGTGGTTTAATCTTGGCTCTAAAAGCCGATGAGTAGACTGTATTTTTCTATTCGTGAGATCCGGATGTGAGGTGCTTAAACTAAGGAGACGGTGTGCCCTAGCTCACTTGGCCTCTTCCCTGGGCGAGGGATTGGTAAGGTTGAAATGTCGGAAACGAGTTAAGTAAAGAAAAGGTTTTTAAGAAATCAAAGAATTTGATAAGAGAGGTTTAATGATTCCAAATATATACCAGAAAGAATGTTTAAGGAATATATATCTCCAAAAGAGATTCTGATAAAAAGAACTAAATCAATTAAAGAATGATTCCATATTCACAAGAATTTTTTTTTATCGATAATTGTTTCGAAGGAACCAAGGTCAGATTTGGATGATTCCTATCTAAAGACCACTTCGAACCAATTTATGTTTCGAAGTGAAGACAAGGATATGATATTTGGAATTTTCGTGAAGAAGGACTGCTTGTTGATCATTTGGGAATAAACTCCCAATATACATATAGTAGTAGTCTCTTCGTTATGAAATATCCAATGCAAGGACTAATCGCTACTAATCTTAGGGTTAACTCCCGACAGGTTGTGGTAAGAGAGTGCCTTCCGTTTGTCCTATACCTGGACAACTTGTATGGACGAATGTCTGACGTTGCATTTCTAGTTACATAAGTGATCTCTATGAACGTATTATCTGCTTGGTGGTGGAGAAGGCAACTTCTCTTAGCTTAACACCCTTTCCTGAGACGTATGAGCTCCGGAGTTATACGTTTGTAGAAATTAGTTGTGTGACTATGGAATGGCAATGTGGAATTCAAAGTAAGATGATGTACTATGAGAAAGGTTATTGTTACTTCAAGCCTCACACCCAGAAATGGCTGAAACAGGATGGATGCAGCAAGGCTATGTGGTTCACAACCATTAAGGTATGATCATCCCCTTCTAGATATATTTCTACCCGCTATGACATTCGGGTTTAAATTATTGTGGTGTATGCTAAGAGACGTCTCGAATAGGTCGATAACGATCGGGGTGACAACATATTCGGTACTATCTAGGAAGCGGTAGGCCGGTCTTGTGTTGGTAGAGGACCATCAGTTGGGCCTTGGTACATGTAACGACCCAGTTTTTCAATCATTCGAATTTGGAATATTTAATTGATTTTAAATTTTCAAAAGTAAATTTTATAAGTTGAATAACTTATATTTCAAATATAATGATTAATTTGATAATTAAATTGTTAATTTAATATTTGAAATTGTGTAAAAAATTGGAATTTGAATTTAATGTGAATAAAAATGATTTCTAACGTTGTTTTAAATCCTATTTGAATCAGAATAGAATTACTAAACTTTTAAAATTGAATTAAAAGTTAATTTATAGAAATTAAAAATTTTATATTTTAATTAACATGTAAAAATAGTCATTTTTGACGCTATCTCGGATTTTGACGAAACTAGTTTCATTCGATCCGTAATAGTGAGTTATTATAGGATTTCAAATTTCATATCAATCGGACTTACAGTTTGGTCGTGCGAAGCTGAAACGCATAGAAATTTATTTAAGTAATTTTAATTAAAATAAATCGATTTGAAAACCTATCTTCCAAAAACGATGGAATTGGCTCCCGATATATATTCCATTGTGTTCGGAATAGGGGTAAAACATTATAAACGCTAGACGGCACGCTTCATTTGGAGTTCGGAATTATTTCAGATAAATAGTGCGTGAATAATTTGCTATAAAAGGATCTACAATTGCCAAACCCTAGCCCATCTACACCCTAGCCGCCACCATTAAATTTGATGGCCAGAAATGCTTTGATCTTCTTCCTCAATTATCTTCCAATTCGTAAACAATTACAAAAAAATTCCAACTACAATATCGTCGAGCACAACAAGATCTACAAATCCAAAGGTAATGATCGATTATCGTGGACGCGTTTGGTCAGAATGGGCTCGAGAAGGTCGTGCGTTCGTGCGTGATTTTCTAGGCTAAGGGATGACCGAGTTCAACATGGCTCTAGGCGTTGATGGATTGGAGGATGCTCTTCGTTGTGGCCGATCGACTTCTAGTTCGTCGTAGGTGAAGCGGCGTGAGATAAATCGTGGCGCGTGCTATGGGCTTCACGAACGATGAAACGATGGAGGAAGAAAATGAAAATGCGACCCAGATCTCGTTCAAAGAAAGCAACAGCCAGTATTTTGCTAGTGTAATAAAATAAATTAAAAATGAATTTGTAAATAAATTTATTATAAATTTCGTGTAATCTTATAAAATCCATACTGTTTCATACGAGGTCGGATTCGCACAAACCAGGTTGCGTTGGGTTCGTATTCGCGAATACAACATGATGGAGCTGGATTGGGATTTATTTGAGCTAGTGAAAATTTTGGATAAAATTAAACGTCAGTTTATTTTTTTTCGAAATAAAACGCTGCAACGACGACTGCAACCAAAGTGAGTAAAATTCACTCTCTCTTCTCACTTATATTTTTATATAAGTGGGAATAAATTTATTTTATGCTTTTTGATGATTGTTTGGATGTTATGCTATAGTAGATAGTAGTTGAATATATTCCTGCCGATTGGAGCAGATGAGACCCTATATGTTTCTGTATATGAGCGGATGAACCTTTGTACGCGCGTATGCCTCGAAGCAGACATTGTACATATTTTCTCATATGTATATTTGTTGCAGGTGACAGGTTGGAGGGATCCAACATGATTCCTCACTATGGTTGATGTTTATTTACAAATATTGTTATATATGCTGTTATCATGTGATATATGATGTTTGGATGCCATGATTGCCATTATTAATGTGAATTCCCTTATTTAGTACCTTTACATCATTGGGCCATATTTTGGAAATTTGAAATATTTAAATAATGATCTCAATTAAAAAAAAAGGATTTCAAAGTGATTTTAAAAATATATGTTTTTAATAATTTTTTGAATTGTTAAAGAATTAGATTTATTTTAAAGGAATAAAAATTTATAATTTTTATGTTATAAAAATTATGGTTTTGAGAAATATACATAAATATGATTTTTGAAATATAAAGTTAACTATTTTGTAAAATAATTTAAATTGAGAATTTTGAATTTATTATAAATGATTTATATATAAGATTTATAAAATTGATATTTTATAAATAAAAGTAATGGAATTGTAAATGAGTTTTTTAAGTGTTAAAATGAGATGTATAAAGTAAGGAATGCCATTAATAAATAGATTTAATGAAATAAATTTTATAAGCCGTGTTTTATAAATATTAGAAATGGGACTGTAATCAAATTTGTATATGGATTTGTAATTAAAATTTAGAAATGAATTTATAACGGACTTTATAAATAATGAGATTATAATAGAATGAATTTGCAAATAAAGAGATTTATAAGTAAATAAACTTATAGTGGGATTTTGATATATATATATATAAATAAGATAAATAGGAAATTGGTTAATAAAGGGATTTTATAAATGGAAGTTTTTATAAAATAGAAATGTGAATTATAAACACTGTTTTTTAAATGTGAAATCAATTTAATTTGATAAGCTAAATATGGATTTTTATAAAAGGAATTATATTCACGATGTTGGACAGTCAATAATCCTTTAAATTAAATGTGTAGAAGTAATGAATTTGGTAAGAAAATTTTATTCACGATTTTGGACAGTGAATAATCCTTTAGATTAAATCGATGTTTTGGAAAGTGATATTATAAAATGGAGTATAAATGGTTTGAAAATAAAATGATTTATGAATTTATTATTATTAAAATAAGTATATGAAAATATTTTCCGAATATCCAATAAGTGAATGGTTTTCAATATTATCTTTTTAAAGATATTTTGAAGAGAATAATTGGAAAGGGATTTGATTTATAAACGATTAATAAAATTTGGCCCAGTGACTACTCATGTGCTAGATTTTGTTTGTTGCTTTGATAGTTAAATAACCGAATATCAAATTTGGCCATTATAGTTTCTCAACTAGATGTAGAATCTAATTAGTCGTACACTTACTATGTAACTGACTGTGTAGGCTTGATTATCATTTTTGTTGAGAATGTTGATTCGTGTAGTGCATAGTGATTACTCCAATCTATCGAGCTTCCTTCTTGGACAAAGGATAGCAAGTTGAAAGTTGGAAACGTGATAAGTCTACGAGACTTGGTTTCTGTTTGAGGTTGAGAAACGCTTTTGAGATGTTGGTGCGAAGAGACCAGGATCAGATTTATCTGAAAACCACTTCGGACCAACATTGTAACGACCCGGAATTTCCGATCCCGAAAATTTCGGATAGTTATTGAAAAGAAGAAAGAGATAGAAGAAGAAGAACAGAAAACATCATCATCTCACATTCACAGCGGATAAAATATAATAATAAATAAATACAGTTTGCAAAAGATTACTATATCTGTCGATTACATTTAATACATCAGAGTTTTACACATACACAGTCACTGTATATACCGTAATCATGTCTCAGAAATACAATAATATACTGCAGCGGAAATACTCTATACGTACTAGCCATCCAGCTCATCTCCTGAGCTCCAGAACGTATCTACCTGAAAATCTGTAACACTCGGTCTGACCCGAGCATTACATCAAAGTAACACCCAGGTCAGGCTGGAAACCAGCGTGAGTAAACCCATCTAACAAGGAGTATGACAGCTTAAAACTTATATAAACCCGGGGTAACTCGTGTCAATTTACAATTTGTTAGAGACATCACCTATTTCACATATCAATTTCTAGGTACCAAAACTTAAGATTAAATGGTCCAATTCACTTAAATCATTCCATCCAGCCTATTGATTTCACATATCAATCTATAAAGAATTATATATTACTAATCGAAGTGGTTCCGGATATCGCAGATATCCGATCCCGGTCTCTTCAAATCAAATGTCATCCTTTCAAAGCCAAGATGTTTAAGTTAAACAATTTAATTTAAATTCGGGATATCATGTTCACATAGCAATTCTATTGCAGATGGATATTATCACAACCACACATCAGATATATCTAATAATCCAAGGCATTCAATATTATTCAATTATGCATAAGCAAGATTAATCCTACCATTTCTAATTAATTTAAATAAATAAATTAAATTAATTTCTTCCGTCACTACACATCCTTCTCACTTAACCATTAATAAATTTCAATTCAGTTAATTAATCATTCCTTAACTAACCATCTTAATTCATCTTCTTAATTAATCATCCTTGATTAATTATTACTTAATTACGTTAAGTAATTAGCCTTTGATTTATTACAAAAATTAATTAACCCTTTATCACTCATATCAGTTCCATTACTCTTAATTAATTACTCAAATTAATTATTCTATAATCACTTTGATTATTCTTTACTTACTCATACTCATTAATTGACTAACCCTTAATTTAATAAATCTTTGATTAATCCCATTAAGTAATACCCATTTATTCCTTAATTAAGAAATTTTCCCATTTGTTAATTATTCTTAATTAATTAATTAACCTTTAATTGCTTACCATTAAGTAATTTCCTTTAATACAAAGTAATCAATACTTAATTACTTAATTACTTTTAAAATCAATTAATTAACCTTTACCTTTGTTTTAAAACTTAGGGCATTTCAAACGAACCAACCTTCTTTGTTTCTAAACTTTATCTTCCTGTAAAATTTAAATCTGTCTCACATAACCCTGCACATCATAGCACACTCGAGCAAATCCTTCAATTTCTCGAGGGAAACCCCATGTTTTCCAACCCCTTCCCTGCTTCGAGTAAAACTCGAGAATTCCCAAACAAAACTCCGAGTACACGAACAACTTCCCAGAATAACTTCACAGGTGCACAGAGACATGCACGTGCACCTACGACGACGAACTACGGCACTTCGTCCACCGTCTATGACCTCGACACCTCACCGGCGATCCACGAACCCTAACTCGATCATCATCATACTCGATTCAAACGGGAATCAAAATCAAGCTCACAAACCCACACGATTTGAACCAACACCATCGGCAAAACGATCGCCACTGACGATCCCTAACCTGAGACGCCACGCCACCTTCACCGAAGCTTTGCCACGTCTCCCAGCATCTCCGGGATGATTCGCGATCGACTTCCAACCTCCCCTGACCACGAGATGCCTTGATTAAAACGACCCACCCAGAACAGGCGTAAAACCCTAATTAGCTCCACCGTGCCCACCACGGCCATAGAAAAAATCATTCACTATTTTTCCCTAGTAACACAACCTTCCAGCCACATCCAACAGCCATCACGACGTCCAACTTCTCGTCGTTCGCCGAGAATTGACGAATTAATCAAATCTGATCAACTCATGAATTCCCTTCATACCCAATATTAAAAATTATGATATCTATATCAAAATTCATTATTTTTACATACGAATCAAGTTATGAAATCAAAACAAGAAATAAAGACATTCGATTTTTCTTGTTTGGAAAGATTTTACTCTTAGTTCACATTTCCGAAATATTCATCGAACATTTCCACTTGAAACCATTTTTAAAATTGAAATCTTGTTAATTTGAACACATTTTGTTTAGACATCCAAGCCTATAAAAGATCATGGGATGAGATCTTGAATTTTGAACAGGTTTGAAACCTGTAAAGTAAGGACAGAGATACATTTACCTGTGCACACAAGATATACAGGCATGCAATCATATTTTACACTCACACAAACCATTTATACTTTCAAGTATTATCCAAACATCAAGTTATAATAACAAACTTAAGAAGTTTGCTTACTATTATAAAGAAAGAAGGAAACTGGGTTGGTTTACTCACCGATTTGGGAAAGAAAACAGAGGCTTGAACTGGAATGAGCTTGAGGATTTGAAACTTGAATGCTTGAAAATTTCCTTTGTTTTAAAACTGGACTGCTTGTTGTTTCAACTTGAGTTGCTTGTCACTGTTTCCATGCAAGCTTTTGATTCTAGATTGAAGAAAAGGTTTGCAAGCATGGTTTCTTTTTTTCTTTTTTTTTCTTTTCCAGAGAACAATGTTTTGTTCAAAACTTTGTAACTTGATTAAACTTTGACCTCAGGTTGCAACTTGAAGATATCACAGGCTTGAATTGATTACAGGTTGAGTTTTCCTTGCTAAAAATGAATTACAGGTTTTGTTTTTTCCTCCGGCTTACATTGCTTGGATGAACGAAAATGGAAAAAAGAACTTGATATTTTATAAACCAGTGCCTATGCTAAGTTGTCTTAGTACAAGATTTTATATTTGTTTGATCAGTGATTCATTTATTATGGAGGCTGAAATGAAGACAATTTGTACACAACATTTATTAACATGTCATACTTATCTTCTTCATTTAATTCGAATGGTACTTGTGATATTTTGCTTTACTTCTTTCTTGCTTGCCAAGCCTCATTCTATAGTACAAATATTTTATTTGACTTGGTACGATATTGAGCATACCTTTACTTTGCTTCTTTTTGCCTGCAAAGCTTCAATGCTAAAGTGCACATATTTATCTTGCTTTGGAATCTTGTATGAATTTTATTTTGTTTAAGATTTGCCTCTTCTTGCCTGCGAATCCAGACATTGTTATAGTGCAAATATTTTTACTTTGTTTTTAACTTGCGTGTACTTTATTTTGCTTTAGACTTGTTACTTTGCATATAGATATGTTGATAGTTGGTATATCTTATTTTGACTTGAATATATCTTTGTCTAATTTGTTTTCTAGCCTATGTTTTCATACAGTTGTTATACTTATTTCTAGATTTACTTAAGCTTAAATAAAGTTGTTATATTTCATTTATTATGTTAGCTTGTGAATTTACTCCTATTTTCACATGCTACTTATTTTCATCCCTATTATAATAGCTTGTGAATTAAATTTTATTTTTATCACTCAATATATTTAATAAACTTATTTTCTATTTTTAACTAAACTTGCCCATCACTTTATTTATATCTATCTATTTATTTTATTTTTCATTTGTTCATTTTATCACTTTGTAATATAGGTGAACTTCATAAATAATTGTATATTTTATTTTCTTTTATAAGCTAATTCATGTATATGTTTTTATCATATATATTGGATTTTGTTTTTATCTTTTTCTTTTACAAGTGTATACATATATTTATTTTCAAATTTACCCATATACGCTCAAATACATATATATTCACATATACACAATATTTAAAGTTTAAATGATTTATACAGAATATATTTCAGTTCGGGGAAACTCGCATCCATTTACTTCACCAAATTTTATTCATTAATTAATTAATTATCATTTTAATTATCAGAAATTCCTTTATTCGACTAATCAAAACTAATATCCCAATAATTACATCAATTAGTCTCTCGATAAATAGACATAAAAATCCGGGTTGTCACATTCCTCCCCCCTTTAGAACTTTTCGTCCTCGAAAAGGAACGAAACCAGAAATAAATAAAATGCTTAAAATCAGATAAATATTCTTTAATCATTTTTTTAAAATACTTTTAATATCTATATAATATTACAAAAATAGTTTTTATAAAATACTTTTATAACTCGATATTTCGACAAGTCCATCCTTATTCTCACAGAAATTCGGTCATACGTTGATCAGGCGTAAGACTGAAAATCTATAAGCACTTGGCAGACCCGCTTTCAACACCTAGTGAAAATGCTTGGAAAATAACTCTTACTAAAACAGTTTTGAAATAGAGAAAATAGCTTTAGTGAGAATGCTCTGGAAATCATCACACCCATCCATGGTCGCAGTTAACCCGATGGTTACGTTGCCGTCCCGGCAAAATCCACAGATAACTGTAGGCATCCGTGCCCCTCAATTACGCCATGGAACCCGCTACAGATCGCAGCTACAACTGGGGTTACGTAGCTATCACAGCAAAAACCCGTATAACTGTAGGCATCAGCGCCACCGAATTTCGCTGCCAAAAGAATGAAACTCCTCCACTTGACCATAGATCGCAGTCTACCGATGTTGCGCTGCCATCCCGACAGAATCAAGTGTAGACTGTTGGCACTCATCCTCCACACGATTTTCGCTATGGTCCCCACAGTAGATCGCAGCGACATCGAGTTACACTGTCGTCACAGCATAACCCAGATGCCCCTGTAGGCATCAACGCCCTCGACTTTCGCTACCCAATAATCCTCAGGAACTAGTTTGTCCGGACTCCTCACAGGATCAACTTTAGAACCTCCCTCTTAGAGGCTCAAGGCAGTGCCACCCTGTGGCACTCCTGAGAAGTTCATTCCAAGGGAGCGCCTTTTTCCCCAGAGCCAATCTCAAAACACTTTATACTATACTCATATAGTATTTTCAAATCATACACCTAGTATGAATTTCACACAAGGCTCCTTTACACAAATCGATTTCCTAAATCGATAAATTTCAAAAATCTTTTCTCTTCTAGCAATAGATTTAACAAGGGGAGATTTTTTTTATATAACAAAGGTATATAACTTTGTTTATTCCAAATCAAATATTCAAATTCGATTATCCTTTTTATAAAATCATTTACCATATCACTTACTTTCCTAAAGTAATTTTTTTTTATAGAAATATCCAATTTCCATTTTACTTCAACATATGTTTCCCAAAATATATCTTTTATTTCAAAAACCATTTCACCTTTCTTATCCACAAATTTCCAATATCAATTTCATTCAAATCCGTACGGTGTACACATATTATCCGTACGCTATACCAATCTGATCGCTCACTCGATCACACAATTTCACTTCCGAACTAGTATTGTCCACCCGACTTCCTAGTGCGGACTCAGATCTGGTTTCTTGATCAGAAACCGTCATTCTCCTTGCATAGTCACAACTATGATAGAGAATACCCAGAATCAATCAAAAATCCGTATCCAGGTTCGCCGTCGAAAATCGAGCGAAAAATCCCAACTCGGATCGATAATACTATCTCGAAATTCTGTGCTCGAATCTGGATCAAATCACTATGCGAATAGAATAATATACGTACACCCTACGTATTTATCTTCATTGATTATTAGCCAAATCAATTTCCTTTCTATTCACATTTTCTTATTCACATTTACATTAATCCCCATTTGGATTAGCACTTCAATTCTTATCTCAATTGGGTATCTAATCAATAACAGTTTGAACTCTGACCAGTTATATTTAGAAAATAGGTTTGAAAATTTAAAAATAGATAAATAGTTGAAAATAATTATTAGTTTGCAAAATAGCTGTAAAATAGTTAATTAATTGTAAAATAGTTGAAAAATAGTTAAATAGTTTTCAAAAATTGTACATAATTGCAAAATAGTTGTAAAATAATAATTACTTTGTGAAATAGATGAAAAATAGTAATTAGTTTATAAAACAGTTGAAAAATGGTTAAATAGCTCCAATAATAATTGTAGAACAAGTATAAAATAATTTTGGCTTTAAGAAAGAAAGGTTGTATATAGTTAATAGCTTGGAAAAATAAGTTTATATTAAAACCATTTATATTGAAAATAGTCCAGAGTCAAAACTGTTCAATTCCCATTCTTCATTCTCTTCAATTCAATTTAAATTTCCGCTCCATTTAAATTGACCCAATACCAATCTTAAATAACTCCAATTTCCATTGGACTTGATTTATTCCCAATTCAAGTTGAAATAAATCCTCAGTTTCTTTCCACTTCAAATCAAATTCCATATGATTTTTTTTAAACTTATTCAACTTTAATCACAATTCCCATTAATTCAAGTCAAATTCAGTTTGAACTAATTCAATTTAAATTTCCATTTTAAATCATCTCGAATTATATAAATTCGAGTTAAATTTCCAAAAGTTGATTTAACCCTTTAAATTAAATTAATCTTTATTTAAAATTAATAATCCAAATCTTTAAACAATTTAATTCTGAGTCCAATTCTCAAAATTCCATTTTAAGTTATTTTTACTTAACTCATTTCAAAGTTCAAATAAGAGTCCAAACAATTTTACCTTAAAAATTCAATTTATTATCCAATTTCAATTTTGAAACCAGTGCTTAACAATTTAAATTTCCAATTCTTTTTAAATATTTAAACCTTAAGTTCAAAGTGGTTTCATCTTCTTAATTCCAAATTTTAATTTCCCTTTTAGCTAAATAATGGATATATCACCACAATCCATTTCTTCATTCATTTAATTAGAATAATCCAATTCACAGTTCCATGGATTATTAATAACAAAAGAATGATATCGGGATAAGCCAAAGTAAACAAACATCCAGATTATTTAAAACAGCATCCATCAATAACACACATTTCCCATTTCTAGATCTCAAATCCGCTTGAGATCACACATAACTCCCATTTTCAAACAACCCATTTAACTTCACTATGTGAAATTTTAATTTCATCTTGAAATTTCCAATTTAGGTTGTTCTTATTTAACTTACCCTAAGTTAAATTCAATTCATTCATTCATTCAGTCAACCTTACTCAAATTTGAATTTCTACTTCAAATTTTCAAATTTCTTATAATATTCATTCTTACTCATTAGTTCAAAACTTATATCACTTTGGGTTTCACATCACTTTCCCAGGATTATTCAAAACTCAATCTTAGAGTTTATTTCAAATATACATATTTATTTCCTTTACACACCAAATTAATTTAAATTTTAAACCACCTTTGGTTTTAAATTCAAAACATGTTCCTACAAATTTTCAAACAACTCTTATTTTAAAATAAGATCACATTCAAGTATATTCTGAACAATATTATTTATTCTTTTCTTTTAACACTTTGAAACAATTCAAATGTTTCTAAACTTAGGTTTAAACTTCACAATTTAAATCTGTACAAGTTATACTCATCTAAGTTTATATCCTTAACACATTTTATTTTGCTTACTCATTAACACACATTCCATTATTAAATACAACAACCATTTATGATAATAACCAAGATTATCATATCTGGAAATCAATTCATTATCATCTTTATTCTGAAAACATTTCTACAAATTCAGGATTTTAATTTCAGTTTGGATCCATTTCAAATTTATCTTCATTCAATTACAATTTGGTTGTACCACTATTAACACTCAATTCTCATTATTTTATTTTATTCCAATAAATTTTTAACAACCAATTACTTTAACATTTATTAGTAAGAAATATTGCTTTATATATATCGAAATATATTCTTACTTAAAATCATTTAAAATCTTTATATAGGAAAATAACAAGTACGTTCTCTCATATATATATACACTTAACTCATTCTAGGGTTCTATTGACCCTATCCTTATGAGTATACCCACTAGAGCCAAGGTTTTCGCTTAACCTTCGCTCTGATACCAAATGTAATGACCCGGAATTTCCGATCCCGAAAATTTCGGATAGTTATTGAAAAGAAGAAAGAGATAGAAGAAGAAGAACAGAAAACATCATCATCTCACATTCACAGCGGATAAAATATAATAATAAATAAATACAGTTTACAAAAGATTACTATATCTGTCGATTACATTTAATACATCAGAGTTTTACACATACACAGTCACTGTATATACCGTAATCATGTCTCAGAAATACAATAATATACTGCAGCGGAAATACTCTATACGTACTAGCCATCCAGCTCATCTCCTGAGCTCCAGAACGTATCTACCTGAAAATCTGTAACACTCGGTCTGACCCGAGCATTACATCAAAGTAACACCCAGGTCAGGCTGGAAACCAGCGTGAGTAAACCCATCTAACAAGGAGTATGACAGCTTAAAACTTATATAAACCCGGGGTAACTCGTGTCAATTTACAATTTGTTAGAGACATCACCTATTTCACATATCAATTTCTAGGTACCAAAACTTAAGATTAAATGGTCCAATTCACTTAAATCATTCCATCCAGCCTATTGATTTCACATATCAATCTATAAAGAATTATATATTACTAATCGAAGTGGTTCCGGATATCGCAGATATCCGATCCCGGTCTCTTCAAATCAAATGTCATCCTTTCAAAGCCAAGATGTTTAAGTTAAACAATTTAATTTAAATTCGGGATATCATGTTCACATAGCAATTCTATTGCAGATGGATATTATCACAACCACACATCAGATATATCTAATAATCCAAGGCATTCAATATTATTCAATTATGCATAAGCAAGATTAATCCTACCATTTCTAATTAATTTAAATAAATAAATTAAATTAATTTCTTCCGTCACTACACATCCTTCTCACTTAACCATTAATAAATTTCAATTCAGTTAATTAATCATTCCTTAACTAACCATCTTAATTCATCTTCTTAATTAATCATCCTTGATTAATTATTACTTAATTACGTTAAGTAATTAGCCTTTGATTTATTACAAAAATTAATTAACCCTTTATCACTCATATCAGTTCCATTACTCTTAATTAATTACTCAAATTAATTATTCTATAATCACTTTGATTATTCTTTACTTACTCATACTCATTAATTGACTAACCCTTAATTTAATAAATCTTTGATTAATCCCATTAAGTAATACCCATTTATTCCTTAATTAAGAAATTTTCCCATTTGTTAATTATTCTTAATTAATTAATTAACCTTTAATTGCTTACCATTAAGTAATTTCCTTTAATACAAAGTAATCAATACTTAATTACTTAATTACTTTTAAAATCAATTAATTAACCTTTACCTTTGTTTTAAAACTTAGGGCATTTCAAACGAACCAACCTTCTTTGTTTCTAAACTTTATCTTCCTGTAAAATTTAAATCTGTCTCACATAACCCTGCACATCATAGCACACTCGAGCAAATCCTTCAATTTCTCGAGGGAAACCCCATGTTTTCCAACCCCTTCCCTGCTTCGAGTAAAACTCGAGAATTCCCAAACAAAACTCCGAGTACACGAACAACTTCCCAGAATAACTTCACAGGTGCACAGAGACATGCACGTGCACCTACGACGACGAACTACGGCACTTCGTCCACCGTCTATGACCTCGACACCTCACCGGCGATCCACGAACCCTAACTCGATCATCATCATACTCGATTCAAACGGGAATCAAAATCAAGCTCACAAACCCACACGATTTGAACCAACACCATCGGCAAAACGATCGCCACTGACGATCCCTAACCTGAGACGCCACGCCACCTTCACCGAAGCTTTGCCACGTCTCCCAGCATCTCCGGGATGATTCGCGATCGACTTCCAACCTCCCCTGACCACGAGATGCCTTGATTAAAACGACCCACCCAGAACAGGCGTAAAACCCTAATTAGCTCCACCGTGCCCACCACGGCCATAGAAAAAATCATTCACTATTTTTCCCTAGTAACACAACCTTCCAGCCACATCCAACAGCCATCACGACGTCCAACTTCTCGTCGTTCGCCGAGAATTGACGAATTAATCAAATCTGATCAACTCACGAATTCCCTTCATACCCAATATTAAAAATTATGATATCTATATCAAAATTCATTATTTTTACATACGAATCAAGTTATGAAATCAAAACAAGAAATAAAGACATTCGATTTTTCTTGTTTGGAAAGATTTTACTCTTAGTTCACATTTCCGAAATATTCATCGAACATTTCCACTTGAAACCATTTTTAAAATTGAAATCTTGTTAATTTGAACACATTTTGTTTAGACATCCAAGCCTATAAAAGATCATGGGATGAGATCTTGAATTTTGAACAGGTTTGAAACCTGTAAAGTAAGGACAGAGATACATTTACCTGTGCACACAAGATATACAGGCATGCAATCATATTTTACACTCACACAAACCATTTATACTTTCAAGTATTATCCAAACATCAAGTTATAATAACAAACTTAAGAAGTTTGCTTACTATTATAAAGAAAGAAGGAAACTGGGTTGGTTTACTCACCGATTTGGGAAAGAAAACAGAGGCTTGAACTGGAATGAGCTTGAGGATTTGAAACTTGAATGCTTGAAAATTTCCTTTGTTTTAAAACTGGACTGCTTGTTGTTTCAACTTGAGTTGCTTGTCACTGTTTCCATGCAAGCTTTTGATTCTAGATTGAAGAAAAGGTTTGCAAGCATGGTTTCTTTTTTTCTTTTTTTTTTCTTTTCCAGAGAACAATGTTTTGTTCAAAACTTTGTAACTTGATTAAACTTTGACCTCAGGTTGCAACTTGAAGATATCACAGGCTTGAATTGATTACAGGTTGAGTTTTCCTTGCTAAAAATGAATTACAGGTTTTGTTTTTTCCTCCGGCTTACATTGCTTGGATGAACGAAAATGGAAAAAAGAACTTGATATTTTATAAACCAGTGCCTATGCTAAGTTGTCTTAGTACAAGATTTTATATTTGTTTGATCAGTGATTCATTTATTATGGAGGCTGAAATGAAGACAATTTGTACACAACATTTATTAACATGTCATACTTATCTTCTTCATTTAATTCGAATGGTACTTGTGATATTTTGCTTTACTTCTTTCTTGCTTGCCAAGCCTCATTCTATAGTACAAATATTTTATTTGACTTGGTACGATATTGAGCATACCTTTACTTTGCTTCTTTTTGCCTGCAAAGCTTCAATGCTAAAGTGCACATATTTATCTTGCTTTGGAATCTTGTATGAATTTTATTTTGTTTAAGATTTGCCTCTTCTTGCCTGCGAATCCAGACATTGTTATAGTGCAAATATTTTTACTTTGTTTTTAACTTACGTGTACTTTATTTTGCTTTAGACTTGTTACTTTGCATATAGATATGTTGATAGTTGGTATATCTTATTTTGACTTGAATATATCTTTGTCTAATTTGTTTTCTAGCCTATGTTTTCATACAGTTGTTATACTTATTTCTAGATTTACTTAAGCTTAAATAAAGTTGTTATATTTCATTTATTATGTTAGCTTGTGAATTTACTCCTATTTTCACATGCTACTTATTTTCATCCCTATTATAATAGCTTGTGAATTAAATTTTATTTTTATCACTCAATATATTTAATAAACTTATTTTCTATTTTTAACTAAACTTGCCCATCACTTTATTTATATCTATCTATTTATTTTATTTTTCATTTGTTCATTTTATCACTTTGTAATATAGGTGAACTTCATAAATAATTGTATATTTTATTTTCTTTTATAAGCTAATTCATGTATATGTTTTTATCATATATATTGGATTTTGTTTTTATCTTTTTCTTTTACAAGTGTATACATATATTTATTTTCAAATTTACCCATATACGCTCAAATACATATATATTCACATATACACAATATTTAAAGTTTAAATGATTTATACAGAATATATTTGAGTTCGGGGAAACTCGCATCCATTTACTTCACCAAATTTTATTCATTAATTAATTAATTATCATTTTAATTATCAGAAATTCCTTTATTCGACTAATCAAAACTAATATCCCAATAATTACATCAATTAGTCTCTCGATAAATAGACATAAAAATCCGGGTTGTCACAAACATAGATGCGACGATTGTGCAGGTTGGTTGATGATATTGATATTTAGGATTTTCATAGTGAAGGACTGCTTGTTGATCATTTAGGGTTAAAATCCCAATATACATATAGTAGCAGTAGTCTCTTCGTTATGAAATATCCATTGCAAGGGATGTTGCTACTAATCCTATAGGATGTGGTAGGAGAGTACCTTCGGTTTGTCTTGTTCCTGGACAACTTGTATGGATGAGTGTCTGACATTGCTTTTCTAAGATTACGTACATTATTTTTTACAAACGGACATCATGTGGTGGCGGAGAAGGCAACTTCTCTTAGCTTAACACACTTCTTGATACGTACGAGCTCAAGGGTTGTATTTTTGTGGAAGGCAATTGGTAGTCAACAGAAATGGCAATGTGGCATTGAAAGATGATGTGATATGTGATATGTGAACGGTAATCGATACCTCTTTTGGCCACACTCCCCGGATAATGACTGAAATAGGGATAGAAGCAGCAAGGCTAAAATGGGTCGCTCCCATTAGGAGATGTCATCACTCTTCTAGATATATCTTTACACGCTATGACGTCGTGTATCTGATTATTGTTGATGTATACTTGTGGCCATGGATTTTAGGTCGGTAACGACCGGAGTGATGACATATTCGGTACTATCCAGGAAGGGGTAGGCCGGTCTTATGTTGGTTTAGGCGCCCAGTATTTGGACCCTAGGTACATCCCTCTAGAGGTGTATCGAGTTTCGGAAAGGTAGTCCCTTCACCTAGTTATTTGTATGGAAATCCAAAATCCAATACGTGCCTGCCATTTTCTATTGTAGAAAGCCTTGTATTACAAGGTGTATGCTGGAATTTAATAATGTAACAATTTCAGCTATTTTAATATTATTTGTATAATAGACACTATTATAATATAAGAGGATTTGATATGAAATGTTTTGGTTATCGTAAGGTAAAAACCTTGTCGGTATTTATTTGCAATGCGGTCTTACGAGATACCCTTTTGTTTTGATAAAGGAAAAGTTTTGATAACTTTAAAATTCGGTTGAGATGTGTTTTTCTCACACTGGTTTACCAGACTGATCCGAGCGTTCTTCCCTTTCAATGCTCGGGTTAGACCGAGTATATTTACAGGTTCAGATATGGTGCTTTTGGAGCTTCAGCAAGCGAGCTGGAGATCTTCATGTCGTATACTCGTATCTGTTTATTTTTCCGCTGCGTTGCATTCCTGTTGTTGTAAATTATCAGCGTTTGTGAGGACATGTTATTATAACTATCCAAGCTGATGATTACTTATTGTGTACTTTGATATTGAGTTATGTATATTATAGCTTCTCTTTAAAAAGATTGTTGATCTATATTATATGTTATTCCGCTGCGATGTGAGATTTTGTATTGTTTTGGTTTTGCTTCTCTTCTTCTTCTCTTCTCTTCTTCTTTCTTCTCTCTTTCTTCTCACCCTCTCTTTTCTTTCTCATGATCATTTGAAATCGGTGCTTTCTGGGTTGGACACGCGTGGTTTGCTGTTGGATTCAGAAGGTGCCGAGTGAGGGTCGTCACAGCTGGTATCAGAGCTTTGGTTTAGTATATTCCTAGGCTTTGATGTGTACTCAGTATAGATAGGGTCAGTAGCGCCCTAGATTGAGTTTGAGTGTATTATATATATGAGCGCGTATTTTTTAGTGATTATAAAATGTTTTATATTGTGTTGATGTATCTATTGATTGGCTTATGAATTCTGGTCGGTATGTGGGACGCCACGTTATCGATAGGGGTTTCTAAACACTTGAACAAGGCATATCGACATAATATTGTTTCTAAATTGGTAAATGAAATAATTTTACCTCGATATATTTTATATATAATTATATATATTGATTGATGGTTGTTAATGAATGGTAATATTTAATTATTATCATTTGTTATTTGTTGTGTTTGATAAAAAGTTGTTATTATTATAAATCTAAATAAGATAAATAAATTTGGAATGAATATTATATAAGTAAAGTGAAATAAGTGAAATTATATAAGTAAAAAATTTATAAATGTGATTTATAAATAAATGGATTTTAAAAGAATTTAAAGCACTGAATTCACTATAGTTGCTGGGAAATAATAAGGATGATGACGGCCACATCATCAGTATCATTTCGAGTTTCTATGTGATGGATTTGCTACCTTAATAATTTACTAATGAAGTTTAGATTTGTTTTGATAAAACAAGTTTTGAATTTAAAATACAAGCTTGATATTGATAAATATTAGAAAATGAGTTTTTGTGCTTATAAATTGAAAATGGTATAGAAAATTTAAATAGAGATAAGGAATTAAAATTTAACTTAAGTGAAGTTAAATAAATTTGAGTTAGTGTAATAAAATATATGATTTGGAATTTAACTAAAGGAAAGTTAAATAAAACTGAATTGGATTTAAAACTGAATTAGATAAGTTATTGAAAAGAATATACACTCAAGTGGTAAAATGATTATATAACTATAAATTGAAATAGTAGCATGTGAATGAAATAAACTTAAGTAAATATTCATGAATCTTAAGTAAACAAGTTTGTATGACTTATAAAATTGAGAATAGTAAGTTAAAACAAATTTTCTATTTGTTGAATGTAAGAAATGAGAATCTGAATTTGAAATATAAGTTGAGATTAAACTTAAGTAGTATAAAATGAAATTTGGAAAGAAATATAACTTAAGTAATATTAAATGAATTTGAATTTGATATTCAAAATGAATTAATAAAGTGAATTAATAAAATGAGCTAATGAAATGAATATGAATTTGAGTTGTAAGATGAAATTCAACTTCAGTTGCAAAATGAATTGAATCGAATTAATGAAATAATTAGTGAATGAAATATGATTTTGAATGTTGTTTGTTAAAATGGAATATGAACTTAAGTTTGAAGTGATAAACATAAGAAGTGTTACATAAAAATGTTAAAAAGAACTTAAGCGAAGAATTGAATGTAATGGTTGTTAAGCGTTAATAGCATTCAAGAAAATATACTAAAGTGAAGAATGAATATAAATTGATGGAAGGTAAATTAATTGAATACTAACAAATCAGAAGTTAATAATTGAATGTTAGTAAATTGAATGTAAACTAATTGAATATGAATGAAATTGAAGGTTAAATAGGTGTAATATCCCGGAAATTTTAACAATATCAATTTAATAATCTGTTAAATAATTAAATTGATATTGATGATCTTTGATATTAAAATTTGAATTTAATTTAATAATCTGATTAAATGAGTAATTAATTGGTGATTTTATCTTTTAAAAGTTAATAAGATATTTTCTATTTGAATATATATATTTATTTGTATATATTATAAATAGAAAGCTTTGGGCAAATTGGAAATTTAAATTTAATTTAATATGACTTTTCAAGGTTATTTAAATAAGTAACTTTATAATTTTAAATATACTTTAGGTAAATATTTTAATTGCTTAAGATATTTTTACTTAAGTTAAAAATATATAAGAGTTAACAAAAATGGTTTGTTTTGTTTCTTTTTAAAATATCACTTGATAATATAATCTCTTATATAAATTATTTAATATCAAATATGTTAATTTCAAATAATAAGTATAATGTATTATTTTTATTAATATGAATGGATTTTATAGAATATGGAATTTTTATTTAATTGAATGAATAGTTATATATGTATATATATAACTTAACTTTTAAATTGAATCTTAGGATTTAATTTAAATTGAATTTGAAATTAAGTTTTGAAATTCAAAAGAATAGATATTTAAATTGTTTTGGAATTTTAGAATATTTGTATAAACTTTTATTTATAAATATAAATTAGTTTTGTTCTTTTAAAAGTTATATATATAGATAAACATTTAAATAAATAAAGAAAAAGGTTTAATTTACTTTTTAATAAATAAAAATAAGAAAAAATACAAATGTCATCATATTAAGCTTCATGTTAACATGTGTAATATAAGTAATCAATGTTTATGACAAGTGTTCTTTTATTTTTGATTTTTCTTTTAATTCATAAATAAACCATTTTATCCTATATAAACACATACTTCACTCCTTTATCTTCTTTTCTAATCTTCATTTTTTTTCAAAATTAAGAAGATTTGTTTTCAGCTGAAACAAATCAGTAACAACTCTCAATAATCCAATACAAAATCAAACCCTGAAACTCTTTTCCAAATCAACTCTTCAGCTTAATGCATTTCTCCATTTCAAAAGAAAATCTGGAAATTCCTCAAACCAGAGATTATAAAAAAAACAAATCCTCTGTAAACCATTTTCGAATACAAAATAATTGCCTGCATGCAAATTTAATCATCAAATAAGCAGCCTCTACATATCTTTGAATCTGGGCATATAAAGATTTAAATCTGAAGCTAGTTCAAGTTCCAAATGGCCTACATGCAAGTTTATATTCAAAAGTAAAAAGGAGTCTGGATTTGTTCAAGTCTGCATGCAAGTCTAAAACAACAATATCACAAGTTTTATCAAAAGCAAAGAAGATTTGGCATTATATTTTCAAGTCTTCAAAACAGTTTTCAAAATCAAGGCTCTGTCCTCATTTGTTTCAGGTGAGTAACATTTTGTTAAAAAATTTCTTAAGTATAAGTTGGTTGCATGTTTACATCTGGAAATAAATATGTTATGTGAATGTATATACGAGTTATCTGTATGTTTTTAAATGTATGATGTGTCATGTGTGCATGGTTGATATATCTGTAATTCCCCTGTTCACAGTTTCAAGCTCTAGTTTTGATTCAAAATTTATTATCTCCTTGTCTAATCTCTATTAGAACTTAGGCTTTGAACAAGATTTATTTGTTTTATCATAAACTAAAGTTTTAAGGTTGATGTAGTTTAAATTGAATGTGAAATTTCTCTGGAAAACCAAAAACAAATCAGTGCATGTATATATAAGTGAAAATTCAAAATAGGTAATTCATAAATCCAGGATTATAAATCGAATATCTAAACTATAATATGATTTTTAACATTAAAATCATGATTTTTAGCTTAGTATTAAAGGAGCAGTTCTGTGATGAACTAAATATGGAGTTTTAGAAAATTATGGTGATCTTTTGATTTGTGGTAGCCGGGGTTTTGGGTAATGACAGAGGAGTGATCGGAGATGGTTGGAAAATTGTCTGGAAGATGTTTAATTCATGGAGGAGGTAGCAGTAGTGGTTTCTTTGTTAGAACCCTAGTTTTTGCTAGTTTGGGTAAAATGATCATCGCGACTTCCATGACGGATCGAGTGCTACAGGCGTTTGAGAAAGTGAAGTTTGTTCGATAACAATGACATGGTCGAAGTTGCAGGAGTTCAGATGGACGGGATTTCGAAGCGAGGAGATGTTGACAGGTTTTGGGGAGTAGTCTGTGTTCCTGTTTTAGTGCTCAAGTGCTCGATTTTGAATTTGCGTCTTGATCGAGGAATGGATGATCGTATTCTGGTAGGTAGATGAACGCCGACTTGTGGGAATACTCGTCATGATCGGAGATGGTGGTATCTCCGGTGCACGTGCACGATCGTGGATATGTCTGGTTAAGTCTGGTTTAACAGGGGAATATTACTCGGGTTTCTCGAGTTATCTTGCGGGAGAGACTCGAAGTTTTAGTGATGCGACTCGAAGTAGTTTCAGATGGTCTCGAGTACTTTTAGTTGTTACCAGGTTTTAAAAACCTGTTTTGTTTAAATTTAAATTGAATTTAAATTTGTGAATAAATATTAAAACAGGAATTGAAATCAAAGTTGTAATATATGGATTCAAGTTTGGTTTCGAACCTAAGATTTAAGATAAATAAGTTTTATAAATTCAAATGTTTTAATAAGTTTAAATGTTTGTTAAATTTAAATGTTTTAAATTTAAAAGGGGATTTGTTTAAATCTTGTAAAATTTCTTTTATAAGAAAAATATTATTTATCATTTAAAGGTTTTAAATTGATTTTAAACTTGTTGAAGTTTAATTATAAGTTAATGATTTGTATGCATTTAATTATTAGAGTAATTAAATGGATAATTAATTTATCTAATAAATTAATGAAATAAATAATTACTTAAAGGTAATTAAAGGTTCAATCTTAAAGGTTTAAGATTAATTATTTTTAGAATAATTAACTTGTAATTAAGATTCATTAATTAAATAGGATTTGATTTTTAATTAATGATTAAGATAAATTAATTAGGAATAATTAATTTGTAATTAAGGATTATAAATTAGAATATTAATTAATGATTAAGAATTAATTAATAAGTAATTAAAGATTAATTAAGTTATGGTTAACACTTAATTAATTAAATAATTAGAGATTAATTATTTGGTTTTTAAGATTTATTAATTTGAAATTAATAATGGTTAAACTAAGTTAATTACTTAAGAAAAGTAATTAAATAATTGTTAATGAAGGTCATTAACTATGGATTATTAAATAATTAATTAATAGGATTAATTTTGATAATTAATTAGTTTAATTAATTTAAGATAATCAATTATAGAATTTGTTTTAAATGTAATTACTTAATAAAAGTAATTAAGGAATTAATTACTCATTTGTAATTAATGGAGTTAATTTGATTTAGTTAAGTTAATTAATTAAGTTTAATTAATTTAGGATAATCAAGAGATGGTTTAATAATAATTACTTAATGTAATTGTTAAGGTGTGATTATTTAGGGAAGTTAGTAATAAATAATTACTAGAAGTAATTAATTGATGGTTATATATTAAGGAAAGTAATTTGAGTTTAATTACTCTGAATAATTAATCAAGGGATTAATTAAGAAATTAATTAAGGAGTAATTAATTTATTTAAAGAAGTAATTAAGAGTAGTTAATTACTGAATGAGATTAATCAAGGTGATTAATAAATGTTGTTTAATTAAAGGTTAATTACTTAATTTAATTAAAGTAATTAATAATTAAGTTGTAATTAAGGATCATTAATTAATATAATTAATGATGTAATTAAGATTGATTAATTAAGTATAATTAATAAATGAAGTGATTAATTAATGTAATTAATTAAAGTTTAATGTAATTAATTATAGTGATTAATTTAATTAATTATAGTTAATTAATTAATGTAGTAATTAAAGGTTAATTACTATAAGTGGTTAAGGTTAACTAATTTGAGTAATTAATTAAAGATAAATTACTTGAAGGTAATTAAAAGATAATTAATCAAGATGATTAATTAAAAAAGGTAATTAGAGGATAATTAATTAATTTGTAATTAATTAATGTTTAAGTAAGAAGGATTTATAAAATAAAAGTAATTAATTTAATTAACTTTAAATTAATTAGAGATGATATAGATCATTACTTATGGATGGATGATAATACTGAATGCTTTACATTTGATTGATATCTCTGATGAGATATATGCTATGTGATATGGATGTTTAGTTGAATTATGATAATATGGATTATCTGATGATATTGATAATGTTGATTATCTATTGTGAATTATCTTTCTAAGTGTATAAAGATAATTGAATTAAATTGTTTTAACCTTTAAAACAACTTGGCCTTAAAAGATACGTTTTGGATTTCGATGAGACCGGGATCGGGTTTCCGTATACCGGATTTCCAGGTCTGGAGACCCGAATACCACATCGATCCAAATTTACGTTAGGTCGTGAAATCCAAATGGAGCAAGTGAAGACTCGAGGTGTAAGAACGATTCTTTGTCAGTATAACTCTGTGGGTGATTCCGTAATGAGTTGACGGAGATAGTACTTTCAGATTCGAGATAAAGATTTAGAGTGCAAGGGTTATTGTCGTTAACTCTGAGGGTGATTCCAATACGAGTGTAACGAGATAATGCCTTCGGTTTCGTTCGAACCCGGAACGAACTTGTATGGATTGAATGCTTTCAGCACATCGTCAGGTGGACGATGAGCATTCTAAGATAGATGTGTTCTTTTAAAAGGTAATCGTGACCTCAAGCCTCACAAACCGGGAATGGCTAAAACAGGGGAGGTGCAGCAAGGTTAGTGGGTAGCACCCAAGTAGGACAAGATGACCTCTGTCTAGATGTCCCTTTCTATTTTCGACTTAGTGTGTGCGGTTGAATCATGACAACCGTGGGGTATCTTGTGCGGGAATTATCCAGTAAGGGATGTTCCGACCTTGTGTTGCAGGGGATTGGGAGTGATCCTCGGTACGGTGATCTAGGCCACGTACTGTGACGGGCGGTACCCCGGTAGCCCTGCCATTGTATGGAATCCAAAATCCAATAAGTGCCAACGGACTTGATTGTATAACCCACTTTGTGGCTAGTATGCTGGAATTTAATAATGTAACAATTTCAGCTATTTCATATTTATTTGAAAACCCTAGACCCTATTATAATACAATCGAATTTCCTATCAAATGTTTTGGTTAGCGTAAGGTAAAAACTTACCCATGTTTATGTGTGGGAAGTCTTACGTGATACCTTTTCTTTCAAAAGGTTTTGAAGTTAAACAAGTTTAACCCGTTTACTCACACCAGACCCATGTCTGACCCAAGTTGTTTATTTCTGTTTATAAACTCTTGGGTACTCAAATTTTTTACGAGTAGCCAAGGGATTCAGGTTAGCCTTGACGAATTGTGGAGGAGCAATGGAGCAGGAGGCTTCGGCGTTGTAGATAGATAGTAGTTTCCGCTGTGTTGATCTTGTTTAGATCTTTGTTTTGTATTGAGTTGTAATAACTAGACAGATGTTTATAACTGTCTAGTATATGATGTGTAATCTGTGTAACTCTGATAAGTGTTGTATATGATACTATGTAATATTTATGTGATATAATATATTTTGTTCGTTTCCGCTGTGAGTATTTGTGTTTGTTTCTTTTCTCTTCTTCTCTTTTCTACTTCTCACCCCTTTCTTTCTTACCGTCGATGCGATTTTCCGGGAGTGGAAAGTCGGGTCGTCACACGTGGTATCAGAGCTTAGGTTGAGCGAATGCCTAAGCTTTTGGTTAAGTGAATATCAGAGCTATTGGTTGAGTGAATACCTAGCTCTGGAGTGGTATCTATCGTGAGAGAGCGTATTTGTAATTTTTATATAACTATATATATATATATTCTACCTATATTGTTGGGTTACCCGTACAGGTTCTCTAATATAAGATATAAAGGTAGATAGGGTAGTAGTGTATGAAACACGACTACCAATGGTTGGAATTAAGGTTGGAAGTGTATTTATCGAGACTGTAGACCCAATACTGTCTCGAGTAAGTTTTGCTGTGATGAAGGATTTCATCGAATCTCTGAAGGAAACCTGTTAAGGTTCGGAGTTTATCTGTAAAGTTGAATGAGTAGAGTTTGGATCTATCGGTTGAACAGAAGCAAGTGATGGTATCTTGATACCTCAGGTAATAGTAGCTGTGTGATGAGATGCAGTGACGATGGATGTTCCCGAAGATGTTTTCTTTGGAACGAGTTTAAGGAAGTGTGTCTGTTTCAGTGTTATGGCTGAGTTCAGCATGGTATTTCTGTTTGGTTTGGAGTTCGAGTTTCTCAAAGATCTTTGGATAGGAAGTCCTTGGCATCAGTATCAGCAGTGCAGCTCGGAGTATTCTGTGATGGCAGGAAGTTTTCTGGCTGAGCAGTTTTTCTGGAGGTGAAATTCAGAAGCAGCAGGGTGCATCCATTTCTTCGATGGATTGGATAGTTAAGTATGGGCTGTTCTGATTTGTTAAGAGGAACAGTTTTCTTTGGAAATAGGCTGGGTTGATCGCAAAAGTGACTTGCGATAGTTTGAGGGTTCTCTTGGATTATCAGAGTTTTTCTGAGTGTCTTCAGAGAAGTCAGGAGTTGTCCGCATCTGAAGGTTGAGTTTTCTTATCGACTGGATTCCAGGAGTAGTACCAGTGATTCAGTCTAGTTGAAGGATGTTTCCTAGAGATGGAGTTGGAGCAGCAACTCAAGTTTTGATGAAGTATCTGAGTTTTATTTATGGATCAGTGAACCTTATTTCTGGAATGAGTTGTCCAGTCTGTGCTTGTGTTCTACCTCAGATCAGAATTGAGCATCGGAAGCAGTTTGGAGTATATCTCTGGATAGGAGAAGTAAGTTTGGAATCTACTGATGTTGTGAAGTAAAGTTATGTTTGGATCTCTTCTGTGTTCTGATTTGGATAAGTATTGGGTTTTCAGGATTGAATTGTCAGTTTGGACAATTGGAATTCATTAAGTTTTACGTATCTCTGAGGGAGTACGTGTAAGATCTATCTTTGGTTTTAGAATCTGCAGTTATGGAAGTTTGGTAGTTGAGTCAGACTCGTCTGTAGTCTGATATTCTGTTTAGTTCTGTGGATTTAGATGAGTAGGAGATCTATAGCTTAGTAGTTTAGATTGTTGTAGAGCGAGTATCCCGGTATATATATACTTGGGGAAACTCGAGGAATTCTATCTAGAATTTTGTCTGGATAATTAGATTTGATTGATTGGATGAATTGGTTGCTATGGTTGTTAGCATATGGATGATAGTATATGCTTGTGTTTTGAATTAAAATCTTTAATAAGATTATTAAATTACCTTTGTTTAAATTTCGGGGACGAAATTATTTTAAGGGGGGAGGAATGTAATATCCCGGAAATTTTAACAATATCAATTTAATAATCTGTTAAATAATTAAATTGATATTGATGATCTTTGATATTAAAATTTGAATTTAATTTAATAATCTGATTAAATGAGTAATTAATTGGTGATTTTATCTTTTAAAAGTTAATAAGATATTTTCTATTTGAATATATATATTTATTTGTATATATTATAAATAGAAAGCTTTGGGCAAATTGGAAATTTAAATTTAATTTAATATGACTTTTCAAGGTTATTTAAATAAGTAACTTTATAATTTTAAATATACTTTAGGTAAATATTTTAATTGCTTAAGATATTTTTACTTAAGTTAAAAATATATAAGAGTTAACAAAAATGGTTTGTTTTGTTTCTTTTTAAAATATCACTTGATAATATAATCTCTTATATAAATTATTTAATATCAAATATGTTAATTTCAAATAATAAGTATAATGTATTATTTTTATTAATATGAATGGATTTTATAGAATATGGAATTTTTATTTAATTGAATGAATAGTTATATATGTATATATATAACTTAACTTTTAAATTGAATCTTAGGATTTAATTTAAATTGAATTTGAAATTAAGTTTTGAAATTCAAAAGAATAGATATTTAAATTGTTTTGGAATTTTAGAATATTTGTATAAACTTTTATTTATAAATATAAATTAGTTTTGTTCTTTTAAAAGTTATATATATAGATAAACATTTAAATAAATAAAGAAAAAGGTTTAATTTACTTTTTAATAAATAAAAATAAGAAAAAATACAAATGTCATCATATTAAGCTTCATGTTAACATGTGTAATATAAGTAATCAATGTTTATGACAAGTGTTCTTTTATTTTTGATTTTTCTTTTAATTCATAAATAAACCATTTTATCCTATATAAACACATACTTCACTCCTTTATCTTCTTTTCTAATCTTCATTTTTTTTCAAAATTAAGAAGATTTGTTTTCAGCTGAAACAAATCAGTAACAACTCTCAATAATCCAATACAAAATCAAACCCTGAAACTCTTTTCCAAATCAACTCTTCAGCTTAATGCATTTCTCCATTTCAAAAGAAAATCTGGAAATTCCTCAAACCAGAGATTATAAAAAAAACAAATCCTCTGTAAACCATTTTCGAATACAAAATAATTGCCTGCATGCAAATTTAATCATCAAATAAGCAGCCTCTACATATCTTTGAATCTGGGCATATAAAGATTTAAATCTGAAGCTAGTTCAAGTTCCAAATGGCCTACATGCAAGTTTATATTCAAAAGTAAAAAGGAGTCTGGATTTGTTCAAGTCTGCATGCAAGTCTAAAACAACAATATCACAAGTTTTATCAAAAGCAAAGAAGATTTGGCATTATATTTTCAAGTCTTCAAAACAGTTTTCAAAATCAAGGCTCTGTCCTCATTTGTTTCAGGTGAGTAACATTTTGTTAAAAATTTTCTTAAGTATAAGTTGGTTGCATGTTTACATCTGGAAATAAATATGTTATGTGAATGTATATACGAGTTATCTGTATGTTTTTAAATGTATGATGTGTCATGTGTGCATGGTTGATATATCTGTAATTCCCCTGTTCACAGTTTCAAGCTCTAGTTTTGATTCAAAATTTATTATCTCCTTGTCTAATCTCTATTAGAACTTAGGCTTTGAACAAGATTTATTTGTTTTATCATAAACTAAAGTTTTAAGGTTGATGTAGTTTAAATTGAATGTGAAATTTCTCTGGAAAACCAAAAACAAATCAGTGCATGTATATATAAGTGAAAATTCAAAATAGGTAATTCATAAATCCAGGATTATAAATCGAATATCTAAACTATAATATGATTTTTAACATTAAAATCATGATTTTTAGCTTAGTATTAAAGGAGCAGTTCTGTGATGAACTAAATATGGAGTTTTGGAAAATTATGGTGATCTTTTGATTTGTGGTAGCCGGGGTTTTGGGTAATGACAGAGGAGTGATCGGAGATGGTTGGAAAATTGTCTGGAAGATGTTTAATTCATGGAGGAGGTAGCAGTAGTGGTTTCTTTGTTAGAACCCTAGTTTTTGCTAGTTTGGGTAAAATGATCATCGCGACTTCCATGACGGATCGAGTGCTACAGGCGTTTGAGAAAGTGAAGTTTGTTCGATAACAATGACATGGTCGAAGTTGTAGGAGTTCAGATGGACGGGATTTCGAAGCGAGGAGATGTTGACAGGTTTTGGGGAGTAGTCTGTGTTCCTGTTTTAGTGCTCAAGTGCTCGATTTTGAATTTGCGTCTTGATCGAGGAATGGATGATCGTATTCTGGTAGGTAGATGAACGCCGACTTGTGGGAATACTCGTCATGATCGGAGATGGTGGTATCTCCGGTGCACGTGCACGATCGTGGATATGTCTGGTTAAGTCTGGTTTAACAGGGGAATATTACTCGGGTTTCTCGAGTTATCTTGCGGGAGAGACTCGAAGTTTTAGTGATGCGACTCGAAGTAGTTTCAGATGGTCTCGAGTACTTTTAGTTGTTACCAGGTTTTAAAAACCTGTTTTGTTTAAATTTAAATTGAATTTAAATTTGTGAATAAATATTAAAACAGGAATTGAAATCAAAGTTGTAATATATGGATTCAAGTTTGGTTTCGAACCTAAGATTTAAGATAAATAAGTTTTATAAATTCAAATGTTTTAATAAGTTTAAATGTTTGTTAAATTTAAATGTTTTAAATTTAAAAGGGGATTTGTTTAAATCTTGTAAAATTTCTTTTATAAGAAAAATATTATTTATCATTTAAAGGTTTTAAATTGATTTTAAACTTGTTGAAGTTTAATTATAAGTTAATGATTTGTATGCATTTAATTATTAGAGTAATTAAATGGATAATTAATTTATCTAATAAATTAATGAAATAAATAATTACTTAAAGGTAATTAAAGGTTCAATCTTAAAGGTTTAAGATTAATTATTTTTAGAATAATTAACTTGTAATTAAGATTCATTAATTAAATAGGATTTGATTTTTAATTAATGATTAAGATAAATTAATTAGGAATAATTAATTTGTAATTAAGGATTATAAATTAGAATATTAATTAATGATTAAGAATTAATTAATAAGTAATTAAAGATTAATTAAGTTATGGTTAACACTTAATTAATTAAATAATTAGAGATTAATTATTTGGTTTTTAAGATTTATTAATTTGAAATTAATAATGGTTAAACTAAGTTAATTACTTAAGAAAAGTAATTAAATAATTGTTAATGAAGGTCATTAACTATGGATTATTAAATAATTAATTAATAGGATTAATTTTGATAATTAATTAGTTTAATTAATTTAAGATAATCAATTATAGAATTTGTTTTAAATGTAATTACTTAATAAAAGTAATTAAGGAATTAATTACTCATTTGTAATTAATGGAGTTAATTTGATTTAGTTAAGTTAATTAATTAAGTTTAATTAATTTAGGATAATCAAGAGATGGTTTAATAATAATTACTTAATGTAATTGTTAAGGTGTGATTATTTAGGGAAGTTAGTAATAAATAATTACTAGAAGTAATTAATTGATGGTTATATATTAAGGAAAGTAATTTGAGTTTAATTACTCTGAATAATTAATCAAGGGATTAATTAAGAAATTAATTAAGGAGTAATTAATTTATTTAAAGAAGTAATTAAGAGTAGTTAATTACTGAATGAGATTAATCAAGGTGATTAATAAATGTTGTTTAATTAAAGGTTAATTACTTAATTTAATTAAAGTAATTAATAATTAAGTTGTAATTAAGGATCATTAATTAATATAATTAATGATGTAATTAAGATTGATTAATTAAGTATAATTAATAAATGAAGTGATTAATTAATGTAATTAATTAAAGTTTAATGTAATTAATTATAGTGATTAATTTAATTAATTATAGTTAATTAATTAATGTAGTAATTAAAGGTTAATTACTATAAGTGGTTAAGGTTAACTAATTTGAGTAATTAATTAAAGATAAATTACTTGAAGGTAATTAAAAGATAATTAATCAAGATGATTAATTAAAAAAGGTAATTAGAGGATAATTAATTAATTTGTAATTAATTAATGTTTAAGTAAGAAGGATTTATAAAATAAAAGTAATTAATTTAATTAACTTTAAATTAATTAGAGATGATATAGATCATTACTTATGGATGGATGATAATACTGAATGCTTTACATTTGATTGATATCTCTGATGAGATATATGCTATGTGATATGGATGTTTAGTTGAATTATGATAATATGGATTATCTGATGATATTGATAATGTTGATTATCTATTGTGAATTATCTTTCTAAGTGTATAAAGATAATTGAATTAAATTGTTTTAACCTTTAAAACAACTTGGCCTTAAAAGATACGTTTTGGATTTCGATGAGACCGGGATCGGGTTTCCGTATACCGGATTTCCAGGTCTGGAGACCCGAATACCACATCGATCCAAATTTACGTTAGGTCGTGAAATCCAAATGGAGCAAGTGAAGACTCGAGGTGTAAGAACGATTCTTTGTCAGTATAACTCTGTGGGTGATTCCGTAATGAGTTGACGGAGATAGTACTTTCAGATTCGAGATAAAGATTTAGAGTGCAAGGGTTATTGTCGTTAACTCTGAGGGTGATTCCAATACGAGTGTAACGAGATAATGCCTTCGGTTTCGTTCGAACCCGGAACGAACTTGTATGGATTGAATGCTTTCAGCACATCGTCAGGTGGACGATGAGCATTCTAAGATAGATGTGTTCTTTTAAAAGGTAATCGTGACCTCAAGCCTCACAAACCGGGAATGGCTAAAACAGGGGAGGTGCAGCAAGGTTAGTGGGTAGCACCCAAGTAGGACAAGATGACCTCTGTCTAGATGTCCCTTTCTATTTTCGACTTAGTGTGTGCGGTTGAATCATGACAACCGTGGGGTATCTTGTGCGGGAATTATCCAGTAAGGGATGTTCCGACCTTGTGTTGCAGGGGATTGGGAGTGATCCTCGGTACGGTGATCTAGGCCACGTACTGTGACGGGCGGTACCCCGGTAGCCCTGCCATTGTATGGAATCCAAAATCCAATAAGTGCCAACGGACTTGATTGTATAACCCACTTTGTGGCTAGTATGCTGGAATTTAATAATGTAACAATTTCAGCTATTTCATATTTATTTGAAAACCCTAGACCCTATTATAATACAATCGAATTTCCTATCAAATGTTTTGGTTAGCGTAAGGTAAAAACTTACCCATGTTTATGTGTGGGAAGTCTTACGTGATACCTTTTCTTTCAAAAGGTTTTGAAGTTAAACAAGTTTAACCCGTTTACTCACACCAGACCCATGTCTGACCCAAGTTGTTTATTTCTGTTTATAAACTCTTGGGTACTCAAATTTTTTACGAGTAGCCAAGGGATTCAGGTTAGCCTTGACGAATTGTGGAGGAGCAATGGAGCAGGAGGCTTCGGCGTTGTAGATAGATAGTAGTTTCCGCTGTGTTGATCTTGTTTAGATCTTTGTTTTGTATTGAGTTGTAATAACTAGACAGATGTTTATAACTGTCTAGTATATGATGTGTAATCTGTGTAACTCTGATAAGTGTTGTATATGATACTATGTAATATTTATGTGATATAATATATTTTGTTCGTTTCCGCTGTGAGTATTTGTGTTTGTTTCTTTTCTCTTCTTCTCTTTTCTACTTCTCACCCCTTTCTTTCTTACCGTCGATGCGATTTTCCGGGAGTGGAAAGTCGGGTCGTCACAATAGGAATGTTGGTTAATGGAAATAAATTGAGTGTAAATCCATTAAAAGTTAATGAAATTGAAAGTTTGTAATTGAATGATAATAATTGAAGGTAAGTCATTTGAATTAAATTGGAATGAATGTAAATTTGTAGAATGTAAACTAATTGAATATTAGTAAACAAATTGAAGTGATGAATGTAATTGAATGCAAATAAATTAAAGGGTAATAAGAAATGGAAGTGAATTAAACTAATTTGATGAGAATCAAATGAATGCAAAATGAGATTGAATGTAATAAAATGATTATTAGTTAACTTGAATGTGAATTAGTTGGATGAAAACTAAATAGTAAACGAATTAATTGGTTTGTTGGATGTTAGTTGTTTGATGGTTTCATTTGTTGCTTTTGTTGCATTTTCTATATTGGCATATATAGTTGTTGTGTTGATATATGTATATATTGATATTACTTTCTATATATATGTTTCTCATTTGGTTGTTGAGTGTTTAGTAGGTGCTGATGGTGTTGCTTCGCATTTGGAGCTCGCTTTTGCGCTATATTAGTCGTATATGCTCGCTAATAATATATAAGGTACATAACTTGGATTGCATATTGTACTTTTATATTTTTTCCTTACGGGATACCTCATCCTCGAAGATAAGATGTATATTTGTGATATATATATATATATATACATATATTGTGATTTTTCCGGATCGAACCGCGCAAAGGAGACTGGAAATTTTTTTTTGAAAGTTTAAGGCGTTAGAATTGTTTTTGAAAATTTTTGATAATAAAAATGTGATTTTTGAGTTATAATTTGAAATGAGATTTGTTGGTTTTTGAAATGATGTTAGTTGATTTATGGAATAGTATTAGTAAATAACTAAGTATGAATTAAGAAACTTAAGAAAAGTTTTTATAAAAGTGTAACTAATTGATTTTGTGAAAGTTAAACACTTGAAAGAATTGGTAATCTATTTTAGCTAGTTGATTTTGAAAAGCTGATGGGATTTTGGGTATTTTTCTTACGTAGTAATTTCGAGGATGAAATTCTTTTATGGGGGAAGAATGTAACGAATCAGTTTTTCGGTCGTTCGAATTTGGAATATTTAATTGATTTTAAATATTCAAAAGTAAATTTGATAAGTTGAATAACTTATATTTCAAATATAATGATTGATTTGATAATTAAATTATTAATTTAATATTTGAAATTGTGTAAATAATTGGAATTTGAATTTAATGTGAATAAAAATGATTTCTAACGTTGTTTTAAATCCTATTTGAATTAGAATAGAATTAGTAAACTTTTAAAATTGAATTAAAAGTTAATTTATAGAAATTGAAAATTTTATATTTTAGTTAACATGTAGAAATAGTCATTTTTGACTCTGTCTCAGATTTCTACGAAACTAGTTTCATTGGATCTGTAATAGTGAGTTATTATAGGATTTCAAATTTCGTGTCAATTAGACTTACGGTTCCGTCGTGTGAAGCTGAAACGCCTAGAAATTTAAGTAATTTTAATTAAAATAAATCGATTCGAAAACCTATCTTCCAAATACGATGGAATTGGCTCCCGATATATTCCATTGTGTTCGGAATAGAGGTAAAACATTATAAATGCCAGGTGGCACGCTTCGTTTGGAGTTATGAATTATTTCGGATAAATAGTGCGCGAATAATTTGCTATAAAAGGACCTTCAATTGCCAAACCCTAGCCCATCTAAACCCTAGCTGCCGCCATTAAATTTGATGGCCAGAAATGCTTCGGTCTTCTTCCTCAATTATCTTCCAATCCGTAAACAATTACAAAAAACTTCCAACTACAATATCGTAGAGCACAGCGAGATTTACAAATCCAACGGTGGTGATCGATTATCGTGGCCACGTTTGGTCAGAATGGGCTCGAGAAGGTCGTGCGTTCGTGCATTATTTTCTAGGCTAAGGGATGACCAAGTTCAACATGGCTCTGGGCTTTGATGGAGTGGAGGATGCTCTTCATCGTGGCGTTGGTCGATCGACTTCTAGTTCGTCGTAGGTGGAGCGGCGTCAGATAAATCGTGGCGCGTGCTATATAGGTTTCACGAACGATGAAACGAACGGAGGAAGAAAATGAAAACGCGGCCCAGATCTTTTTCAAAGAAGGCAATGACCAAGATTTTGCTAGGGTAATAAAATAAAATAAAAAGGAATTTGTAAATGAATTTATATTTATAAAATTCGTGTAATCTTATAAAATCCATAACTGTTTCATACGAGGTCGGATTCGCTTGAACCAAGTTGCATTGGGTTCGTATTTGTGAATACTACGCGATGGAGCAGGATTAGGATTTATTTGAGCTAGTGAAAATTTTGGGTAAAATTAAACATCAGTTTAATTTTATTCAAAATAAAATGCTGCAACGACGACTGCAACCAAAGTGAGTAAAACTGACTCTCTCTGTCTCGCTTATATTTTTATATAAGTGAGAATAAAATTATTTTATGTTGTTTGATGATTGTTTGGATGTTATGCTATAGTAGTTAGTAATTGGATTTATTTCTGCCGATTGGAGCAGATGAGACCCTATACGTTCCCGTGTATGAGCGGATGACCCTTTGTACGTGCGTGTGCCTCGAAGCAGACATTGTACATATTTTCTCATATGTATATTTGTTGCAGGTGACAGGTTGGAGGGATCCAACAGGATTCCTCACTATGGTTGATGTTTATTTATATATATTGTTATATATGCTGTTATCATGTGATATATGATGTTTGGATGCCATGATTGCTATATTGATGTGAATTCCCTTATTTAGTACCTTTGCAGCATTGGGCCATATTTTGGAAATTTAAAATATTTAAATAATGATCTCAATTTAAAAAAAAGGATTTCAAAGTGATTTTGAAAATATATATGTTTTTAATAATTTTTTAAATTGTTAAAGAAATGGATTTATTTTAAATGAATAAAAAGTTATAATTTTTATGTTATAAAAATTATGGTTTTGAGAAATATACTTAAATATGATTTTTCAAATATAAAGTTAACTATTTTGTAAATTAAGTTAATTTTGAATTTATTATAAATGGTTTATATATAAGATTTATAAAATTGATGTTTTATAAATTAAAGTAATGGAATTGTAAACGAGTTTTTTAAGTGTTAAAATGAGATGTATAAAGTAAGGAATGCTATTAATAAATAGATTTAATGAAATAAATTTTATAAGCGGTGTTTTATAAATATTAGAAATGGGATTATAATCAAATTTGTATATGGATTTGTAATTAAAATTTAGAAATGAATTTATAACGGACTTTATAAATAATGAGATTAGAATAGAAATAAAGAGATTTATAAGTATATAAGTTATAATGGGATTTTTATATATAAATGAGGTAAACGGGAAATTAGTTAATAAAGAGATTTTATAAATGGAAGTTTTTATAAAATAGAAATATGAATTATAAACACTATTTTATAAATGTGAAATCAATTTAATTTGATAAGCAAAATATGTATTTTTATAAAAGGAATTATATTCACGATTTTGGACAGTGAATAATCCTTTAAATTAAATGTGTAGAAGTAATGAATTTGGTAAGAGAATTTTATTCACGATTTTGGATAGTGAATAATCCTTTAAATTAGATGGATGTTTTGGAAAGTAATATTATAAAATGGAGTTTAAATGGTTTGAAACTAAAATGATTTGTAAATTTACTTATTATTAAAATTAGTATATGAAAATGTTTTTCGAATATCCAATAAGTGAAATGGTTTTGAATATTATCTTTTTAAAGATATTTTGAAGAGAATAATTGGAAAGGGATTTGATTTATAAACGATTAATAAAATCAGGCCCGGTGACTACTCATGTGCTAGATTTTGTTTGTTGCTTTGATAGTTAAATAACTGACTATCAAATTTGGCCATTTTAGTTTCTCAACTTGATGTAGAAACTAATTAGTCGTACACTTAATACGTAACTGACTGTATAGGCTTGATTATCGTTTGTGTTGAGAATGTTGATTCATGTAGTCAAGAGTGATTACTCCAATCTATCGAGCTTCCTTCTTGGCCGAAGGATAGCAAGTTTAAAGTTGGACACATGATAAGTCTACGAGACTTGGTTTCTGTTTGAGGTTGAGAAACGCTTTTGTGTTGTTAGTGCGAAGAGACCGGGATCAGATTTATCTAAAAACCACTTCGGACCAACATATATGCGACGATTGTGCAGGTTGGTCGATGATATTGATATTTAGGATTTTTCATAGTGAAGGACTGCTTGTTGATCATTTGGGGTTAAAATCCCAATATACATATAATAGCAGTAGTCTCTTCATTATGAAATATCCATTGCAAGGGCTCTCGCTACTAATCCTATAGGATGTGGTAGGATAGTACCTTCGGTTTGTCCTATTCCCGGAAAACTTGTATGGATGAGTGTTTGACATTGCATTTCTAAGATTACGTACATTGGGTTTTACAAACGCACGTCATGTGGTGGCGGAGAAGGCAACTTCTCTTAGCTTAACACCCCCTTTGAGACGTACAAGCTCAAGGGTTGTATTTTTGTGGAAGGAAATTAGTTGTCAACGGAAATGGTAATGTGGCATTTAAGGATGATGTGTATGTGATATGTGAAAGGTAATTGATGCCTCTTTTGGCCTCACTCCTCAGAAAATGGCTGAAACAGGGATAGAAGTAGCAAGGCTAAAATTGGTCGCTCCCATTAGGAGATGTCATCACTCTTCTAGATATATCTTTACACGCTATGACGTCATGTATCTGATTATTGTTGATGTATGCTTGTGGCCATGGATTTTAGGTCGGTAACGACCGTAGTGATGACATATTCGGTACTATACAAGAAGGGGTAGGTCGGTCTTGTGTTGGTTTAGGCGCCCATCATCTGGTCCCTAGGTACATCCCTCTAGAGGTGTACCGAGTTTCGGAAAGGTAGTCCCTTCACCTAGTAATTTGTATGGAAATCCAAAATCCAATACGTGGCTGCCATTTTCTATTGTAGAAAGCCTTGTATTACAAGGTGTATGCTAGAATTTAATAATGTAACAATTTTAGCTATTTTAATATTATTTGTATAATAAACATTATTATAATATAAGAGGATTTGATATGAAATGTTTTGGTTATTGTAAGGTAAAAACCTTGTCGGTGTTTATTTGCGACGTGGTCTTACGAGATACCCTTTTGTTTTGATAAAGGAAAAGTTTTGATAACTTTGAAATTCAGTTGAGATGTGTTTTTCTCACACTGGTTTACTAGACTGATCCGGGAGTTCTTCCCTTTCAATGCTCGGGTCAGACCGGGTATATTTACAGGTTCAGATTTGGTGATTTTGGAGCTTCAGCAGGCGAGTTGGAGATCTTCATGTCGTATACACGTATCTGTTTATTTTCTGCTGCATTGCATTGTTGTTGTTGTAAATTATCTGCATTTGTGAGGATAGGTTATTATAACTGTCCAAGCTGATGATTACTTATTGTGTACTCTGATATTGATTTATGTATATTATAGTTTCTCTTTGAAAATATTATTGATCAATATTATATATTATTCCACTGCGATGTGAGATTCTGTATTGTTTTGGTTCTGCTTCTCTCTTCTTCTTCTCTTCTCTTCTTCTTTCTTCTCTCTTTCTTCTCACCCTCTCTTTTCTTTCTCATGATCATCTGCAATCGGTGCGCTCTGTGTCGGACACATGTGGTTTGGTATCGGATTCAAAGGGTGCCTAGTGCGGGTCGTCACAGTCCATTCCTCTAGAGATGTATTGCCAGAAGGTAGTCCCTTAACCTGGTCATTTGTATGGAAACCCATTCTCTAATAAGTGCATGCCATTTTGTTTGTAGAACCCATGTTTGTGGTTAGTATGCTGGAATTTAATAATGTAACAATTTTGACTAAGATTAATAAGTTTACTTGCAAATGTTTTCAAAGATATGTCATTAAAAATAATATCAAGTATTTTTACGTAAGAATGTTTTGGTTATCATAAGGTAAATACCCGTTCTGTGTTTATGTGCGGCGTCATCTTATGAGATACCTTTTGTTTTCAAACAACATATTTTGAGTTCACACACCAGTCCCATGACTGAACCGGAGTTTATTTTTTTCCCTTTAAACTCTGAGTGCACTATTTTTCTGGGCAGCCAAGTAGTCAGGATTCTTTTTGGAGTATTTTGGGGAAGAGCTTGTTGGAAGAGGTTTTTGGAGCATGGAGCTGGAGCACCCGATGTGGATGTCTATCTATCTATTTACTTTATTTTTCTACTGTGTCTAAGTTACTTAATACTAACAAGTGTGGGAACAGGCAGTTATAACTGTTCTCGGCTGGGTTAGTTCATACCAAAACTCTGATATACCCTAGTGAGAGTGGTTGTATGTACTATCTATCTATCTGAACGTAATGTGAGAATTTTTGCTTCTATCTATTATCTTTACTTTACTTTACCCCTAAAAATCTTCCTCCCCGGCCCTTGGATTTACAACACGTGAATACTGTGGATGTATTAGTGTCGATTTTCGAGAGTCGAGGATATGGGTCTTCACACAAACAGACAATCTTGAAGTGACGATGTTACACAATTCTCTCAACTTAAGAATACTGTAGAACTTCAATGTGGACACTCCACTTTGATTATAGTTAAATCGTGGCATGGTGTCTATCAAATGACTGTAGTTAAGTATGAGTTGAAACATTGGAAGTGAAACACTATTCAACAGAGAGTTCATCTCCTTGGTTATAACGGGTTAGTATCACGGTCAATTATAATTAACTCAAATCAAAGTCTCTGGTTAGAGCATTAAGGTTAATAATAACTACTATTATTGAACCAAGAATTTTGTATTTGGAACTAGAAAGTTGAATGTGGATGGTGTTGGAGTTTGACCAAAACCAAATTCCATTAGTCCCAATGTGATATAGTTTTGATGAACAGAATTGATGTAAATAATCGTTACTACTAGGTACCGCTTATAATAGGTAAAACTGAATTTTATCGAAAGACGTGTAAGTGATAAATTCAGCCACACCACTAGCTAAGGAGACATGTGAATGTTGATAGTAAAATTGTTCAATATTAATTGCTGACTAAATTTACACCTTTGAGTCGCACAATCGTAATGATGAATTCTTGAAAAGCTACATGATTTAACTAAATTATAAAATGTTGTAAATTAATTGAATTAATTAATATTTAAGAAATATTAATTATTATTTAATTTAGGTGATGTTTGAAAGTTGTTTGTAATTACTTAAATGCATTTATAAAAGTTATGTTTGTGCGCATTGATATACAATATTAATGTAATTTAAACGGGTCTAAATAAAAGATAATTACATGAAATGATTTATGGAAATTTTATGTCACATGGCATGTAATTTTAACCATACCATGTGAAAAGAGAGTAGTGGAGAGAGAGATAATCAAGGGAATTAATTATGGAAGTTTTAATCAAAGAACGTGAAAGGTTTCATTCTTTTAATTAAAACAAATCCATTAATTCATTTCTTACAAACAATTCATTCTTTCTTTCATCCACTTTTCTCTTCTCTCATCCTAACCTTCCATGGCTAAAAAAATAAAGAGTTCCAAAGTTTTATCAACTCCAACTCAAATTCAAACATCAAAAAATAATGAAACACAAGTGGTTCATCCATCTGTTACAAGGATTTGGTGTTGATCTTGGAGATCTGAAAAGATATTTTCATTCAAGGTGTGATTTATTGGCCACATCTAAAGGAAATTCACTGATTTAAATTTACCTATGTATTTATATCATTGATATAATTAGACTTGTATGATTTACCTCATGTTTTAATCACTCATCTTACCACAGGTAACTAAAACCCCCTTATGTCTATTTTGATTAAAATATATTTATTGTATTGTTTTGGTTCAGATCTATATTTGCTCATTATCTCCCTTGAATATATGTTCATGATAAATTGATATGTTTTAGATCCCATGATACTTTTTCTACTTGTTATTATTCTCGGTATTGTTTAGATTTTCTTATCACAAATTTACATATGCCTACTTTGTCTAAATTTCTTTTATTTTTCTTTGGAAATTTTGTGAAATTTAAAGCTAATTTTGAATGATATCTTTTTTAATTATATAACATTTACATACACAAATGCAAATGAATTGTATAAGTTAAATTATTTATTTACATTGAAATTAATATTTATTTTTATATGGTAGATATTTAAATATAAATGTTTTAATCATTGATCATAATAATAGAAAAAACTTGATTTAAAATTAATGAATGAAATTTATTGCAAATTCTAATTCTTTGTGGTTTTTAAAATTTAAAGCCTCATGTAAAATCCTAAATTCTAGTTTCATTCCTAAATTAAAAGTTTAATCAAAATTGCTAACCTTAAAATCAAACTTATTTTATACATGTATATATACATATATCATATGTTATAATGTTTGCAAATATATGTTGTTTTGGATCTAAATTATTAAATTGTGATAATCGTGTATATGGAAATATACATGTGTAGTTTAATTCAAATTTGTAAGAGGATTTTGTGCAATAATGTAACTTTTTGTTGTCAAACCTTTCTTTCATTGGAATCATTTTCGTTAATGTTGATTTTGGATTTCAAATTATTTAAAATAACTAATAGGTTTTCAATATATATATATATATATATTTGTGTGTGTGTATGTACGTATGTACATATGTGCGTACATACGTATGTATGTATGTATGTATATCTATCTATAATTGTTATAGATGTACACATATATTTTATTAGTTAAGAACTTGAATAACAAAGGCATGTCTAAATTTTGTTAATAAGTTATAAATGTCATTTAATATATCAACTACTACAATCAGAAAGAGAGAGAGAGAAATGAAAGGTTTCTCTTTCTACATATATTGCCACATCTTCCGTTAATTAATTGTATAGGTTAAGAGAGGGAAACAAAAGGTTTTCTTCTCTAAATTTATTTATACATGTTTCATTTACATATACACACACTACTTTCATACTGCACTTATACTTTGGAAAAATGAATGTATTTGATACATTCATTATAATGCAAGCAATTTAATATCAAATTAAACTAATTTAAAACAACTGTAATAAAATGAAGATTTTATTTAATTTTTTTTAGAAAAGTTCTAAATGAATTTAGATTACATAAACCCAATAAAGATCCAAATGGAAAATTATTAGAATTTTCCCATTTACCCAGCTTTTGACAGACCAGGTATAAACATGCCCAAGGGAATCAGGTTGGATCTTCTGGAGAGAGATCAACACAACTGTCAAGGGGAATTGAGATAAATACCATTTCTAGAGGTATGCATCTTGCAATAAAGAGCTGAAATGAGAAGGAACGCTATAGCAGCTTGTTGAATCGCGTACCTTAGGAAGTGTGCTACCCCTTATAGGAAGGTGCTTCATCAAAGCAATGGAAATTAATAGACGATGATATTGTATTTTGGAATAGAGATGTAGATAGAGTTGATGTGTCGATGCTTGACTAGATGGTGATTACAACAGTGATTGGGCAGACGACAATGCATTTCGTCCTTATTAACTATGGGAGCTCGGTTAATATTTAGTATAAGAAAACTATTAATCAAATGTGCCTAAATGAAAAGGATCTGAAGTTGGTAAATCTCGTATTCAAGGATTTATTGGAGAAGCCAATAAGCCTGTTAGGTGCATCAAACTGCCAATCGAGTTAGGAGAGGGAGACGATAAGGTAGTGCGGTTGCGATGTTTTTTGTGGTGGATAGATTTTCTACCTACAATGCTTTTCTGGGCCGACCGACCATTGCTAGTTTCAGAATTGCGCTTGCTCCGTGGTGTCTATTGACGAAGTTTCCCACCGATAACGAAGTAAGAGAAACACAAGGTGACTATAGCACTGGTCGAGAATAATATGTCTCAGAGCTTAGAGGCAATGCAGCGAGAGAAGGGGAAGGATGTAGAGAAGCTTCTTTACATTAAATATTCGAAGGTATATCAACTACCACCCAAGCCTTGGCTCTGGTCCAACAACAAATTTAATAAACCCATAGACCTACAGAAAGAGTTAGTGAAAGTATAGGCGGCCCTGGCCGAGCTAACGATCAACATTCTGATTGATGATGATGATCCTATGAAGGTTCTCAAGATCGGATCTCAGCTTAGCCCGAAAATGAAGTTGGAGTTTGTAAGGTTTCTCCAGGAAAATACAGATGTGTTTGCTTGGACATATTTTGATATGTGTGGAATTTCGCTGGAGATAACATGCCATACATTGAATGCGGACCTAAGGTACCCTCCTGTAAAGCAAAAAGGAATAGTATGGTACCAGAGTAATGCATTGCATTGAAGGAAGAGGTGAATAAGCTGAAAGAAAATGACTTCATCCATGATGTATTATACCCAGAGTGGGTATCAAATCCTGTGCTGGTCAAGAAGGCAAATAGGAAATGGTGGACTTTCATTAACTATTCTGTGACGCCCCACCTCAATACCCACGCTAACCAAGAACACTACGATGTAGTGCTATCAATTAGCATGGAGAATAAGGCTGTTGAGGAGCGACCATCCGTGTAACTTCTTTGTGCGAGCACCGATATGTCAGATAGTATAGAATGCATATCATTTAAGGAGGAAATCCGACATACCGATACAAAGTCAAAGCTATCACATAGTGGCTATAAATAATCTTCGGAAACAAACATAGAAGAAAACATAACATAAATCAGTCACAGACATCCATATCACAAAGGCGGAAGAAGATATGAATATATAAATAACATATGAAAGTGTACATCAGAGTAGTGGTCAGAAAGATCCACGATAATACAAAGAACAGCAACACGTGCTATACAAAAGAATAAGTACACAACATAGAGTCTATATCTCAAATGTGTACATCCAATTCCAAAAACTACTAATCTAAGTAGTCAGTCCAAAAGTCAGAATAATCCTGAAGAGAAGTCAAGCAGAAGCACCTGTAACATCTCGGTCTGACCCGAGTATTATTTATAAGAAAATAATAAACGGATCAGTCTAGCTATAAATATCAGATGATATGGTATGAAGTAAAAGACATGGCATGAACATGTAATAACCATAATGGCATACTACTATAAGTATGTAATTGAAAATCAACAAGAGATTAATCAATATCACAAGAATCTTCTCAAAGATAAAATAGGGTATCATACCCTAAACTTGTATTCATAACAAGTCAATGACACACAAATTCACCAATGCACAAAAATTGATATCATATAAATGAAAATCATGAAAATTGGTGAAGCATAAATTCCAGAAATCAACACACGAAATCCAGAAATAACATAAAAAGGGGGAGGCCTATCACAAGAACGGGAGCATGAAAACTCACCAACACGTGTAACACATGAACGAGAAGCTATCTCATGGAAGCTATCTATTAAATTTTGACACACGAACGACCCGAAGACCATGGGGCGCTACCCCACATATGTGATGGTGAAACATCACACAAACGGGGTTTAGTCTCCCTCGTAGACAAAGAGACATCACACAATTGCTAGTCTAAATCAAATCACAAAAATGATCGTCATGATCATCAAGAAGTGTCAATCACACCAAGCTAGTAAATATATGAGTTTAGCTTCATGTCCCATAACCACTTGCTTAACCTAAATATTTACGAACAAGCTGTAGATCTTCACTAGAAAATTGTCACAAAAGGATTCAATCGAACAAGTCCAAGAGCTAACCGATGAAGTGAACGCAAGCGTTTCATACCACTCGTTTTACTAAGTCGTTTAATTCGATTTCTCATCCGAGTGAAGTAAAGGCTTGTATATACTAATAGATTGGAAAAACGGTTTAGGAAAAAGAGCTTTGTAATAAAATAGAGTTGAAATCGTTTTGATGAAAGAGCTTTGATATTTACTACTAGTATTGAAACCTCTATGTCTTTAGAGTGACAAGTCACAAAACGATTGTTGAAACAAATCGAGTCACATAAATTCACATTCGAAGACGTGAGTAAAGTCCAAAGAAATCAATCCCAAAACCATCAAAGTAGGAATATACTTGCGACCTAACGTGGCCGAATTAAAGTGCAAAGACTTTAAGTCAAATAGGTCGAACGACCTAAGGGTAGACTGCCATGCGACATAGCAGAAGAATAGGTCGAGCGACCTAGTGAAATACAGGTCAAACGACCTAAGTGTAAAAAGGCGAGCGACCTAACGTCTTAACAAAGCCATGCGACCTAACGTAATTGAGGTCTAACGACCTAAAGAAATCAAGGCCGAGCGACCTAAGGAAGAGTAGGTCATACGACCTAATGGGTTGCGACTTAGGGGGGTGAATGACCTAAGCTCGCGACCTAAGGGGTGGAGGCTGAGCGACCTATCAACCCAAGCGACTCAGTGAGGCCGAGCGACTTATGAAGGCAATAGGGCGAGCGACCTATAGGTAATAAGGTCCAACGACTTACAGGAGGTAAGGTCTAACGACCTAAAGGTTTTGCCAGGGGTCTTGCGACCTAACGGAACTGGTCCTGCGACCTACGACCTAATGGTGGGAGGCTGAGCGACCTACGCTCCAAGCAAGGTTGAGCGACCTAGGGAATATGAAGTCTAGCGAACTAAGGACTCGAACGACTTAACTGCAAAAGGTTTAAGGTCATACGACCTAAGGAAGAACGACCTAAGCACTCGAGCGACCTAACTCCGAACGAGCTAATATGAGCATATAAGGTCGAACGACCTAACTGCAAACGACCTAAGAAGCGAACGACCTAAGTGTTAAATTGAGCAGCATCGCGCGACCTAAGGCGAAACGACCTATAGCCAGCGTAACTCTCCCATGCCGAGCGACCTAACGAGACAAAACGAGCTAAGTGCAGTTTTTCGCCAGAAACACTAAAATTTGGGGTTTTTCACCAATCCAATCCAAACCAAATGCAAATATGCATGCTAAAGTGATGGGGAATCATTCCCAACAATCCAATGATAGTTATAGGCAAGATGTGAGATTAAAAATCTCACATTTTCCACGAAATTGATGATGGAGAGCTTAAAAGTTAAGCAAGAGCAACAACAAGCTTGAATCTATGTTCTTCACTTGAATTTGGAGTAGATGTTGCATTAGCAATGAAGACTTGAGCTAGGAATTTTAATTTCCCATTCCCTCCACCATTTTTGAAGAAGCTTGAAGTGTTTGATGAAGTGATGAAGAGGAGATGGGTTGGGGCTGAGTTAGAAGAAGTTCAGCCCAAACTAAAAGCCTAAAGCAAAAAGTGACGAAAATTTCACTATCTCCAAACTTATCGAAGTTTACACTCAAAAAGATCGCAAACGTCATTTTAAACTCAATGAAAGTGGTCTCGAGTCCTAATTTGACCGTATGCAAAAAGTAGCTTTTCGGACTAACATCCGACTAACAATAAAATATTTAAATATAAAATTGACAAATATGCGGGTTGTTACAGATATTTAAATATAAAATTGACAAATATGCGGGTTATTACAGATATTTAAATATAAAATTGACAAATATGCGGGTTGTTACAGACTCCCCTCCTTAAAGAAATTGCGTCCTCGCAATATATAAGATGGAAATAAGAAGTAACAACCATAAAAGCATATTAACACAAAAGAAATTTGAAATAAGAAGTTTACCTCAAAGAGCATGAGAAAGCTAGTCCGGATGTGTTCGCTCGATGAATTCTCTAGTTTCCCAAGAGCAATCCTTAGGATTTGAGGACCATTGAACTTTAACAAGCGGAACATCTTTATTTCAAAGTCGTTTGACCTCCGAAGCAATAATTCGAATAGGATGCTGCTCATAAGTTAAATTAGGTGAAACTTCAATCTCTTCCACAACACCGGGCTCAAGAATAGAATCGGAATCCCGAAGGCACTTCCGTAATTGAGAAACGTGAAACACGTCATGCATGGCAGAAAACTGAGCCGGTAATGAAAGGCGATAAGCCATAGAACCAATGCGTTCAGTGATAGGAAATGGCCCAATATATCGAGGCGCTAACTTTCCCGATTGACTGAAACGTACAACACCCTTCATAGGTGAAACACGAATAAATACAAGATCTCCAACAGAAAATTCTAATTTCCTTCTTCGATTATCGGCATAGGACTTTTGTCTACTCTGAGCTTCTTTCATCCTATGACGAATAAGTTCAATCTTTTCTGTGGAATCCCGAATAAAATCTGGACCTAAGACCAGCTTCTCACCGGCCTCAAGCCAACAAGAAGGAGATCGGCATGGCCTACCATAGAGTGCCTTGAAAGGTACCATACCAATACTAGATTGGAAGCTATTATTATAGGAAAATTCAACAAGTGAAATATGATCTTCCCAACTTCCACCAAATTCCAGAACACAAGCACGAAGAAGATCTTCAAGAGTTTGATTCACATGCTCAGTTTGTCCATCGAAGTGGGGGTGATAAGCGGTGCTAAAATTAAGCTTCGTTCCCAAAGCTTTTTGAAGACTCTTCCAGAATCCACTAGTAAATAATGGATCACGATCACTAACAATAGAAGAAGGAATTCCATGCAGTTTGACAATTTCTTTGATAAAGAGTTTGGCCATAAGAGGAACGGTTCGGTTCAACCGAACAGGAATAAAATAGGCAGATTTAGTAAGTCTGTCAACGATTACCCATAAACTATTATGACCCAAACGAGAATGGGGAAGGCCATCTATAAAATCCATGGAAATTTGATCCCACTTCCAAACTGGAATTTCCAATGGTTGCAATAACCCACCTGGCCTTTGATGTTCAGCCTTAACAAGTTGGCAAGTCATGCAACACTTAACAAAGTTAGCAATATCAGCTTTCATTCCCTCCCAGTAATAAAGTCGCTTCATATCTACGTACATTTTACTGCTACCGGGATGAATGGAAAATTTGGAACGATGAGTATCTTCTAAAATATCTTTACGAAGGTCTCGACTATTTGGTATGATGAGTCTATCAAATTTTCGAATGCCGCCACGAAAATCAATATCAAAGTCTTTCAAACATTCAATATCGGTTTTATCCTTAAGATTTTGGCCAAGCAAAGCCAATTCAGGATCAAGCTGTTGAGCTTCAAGAATGCGGTCTAATAGAGAAGGATGAGCCTTAAGGCTACATAAAACAAGAGATGAACATAAATCGAAGACACGATCTCGAATTTCACAAGTGGATAAAACCTCGAGATCCCTCCATTCGGATATCATCATGGAAACAACCGCTTATTGCTTGCGACTAAGTGCATCGGCAACTCGATTTCCCTTTCCGAGAGTATAAAGGATATCAAGATCATAAGAGGCAAGGAATTCGAGCCAACGCTGTTGACGCAAATTAAGTTCCTTTTGAGAGAATAAGTATTTTAGGGACTTATGATCGGTATAAAGCACGAATTTCTCCCCCAAAAGATAATGTCGCCAAATTCGAAGGGCGAAAACGATAGCCGCGAGTTCTAAATCATGTGTGGCATATCTAGTCTCAACCGGCTTCAATTGCCTAGAAGCGTAAGCAATAACACGTTCTTTTTGCATAAGAACGGCACCCAAACCAACGCGACTAGCATTGGTATAAACGACAAAATCTTGGTTCCCTTCGGGAATAACAAGAATGGGAGCATCAGAAAGGAGTTCTTTTAATTTCTGGAAAGAAGTTCCACATTTGTCCGACCAAATGTATTTAACACCTTTCTTTGTTAAGCCAGTAAGAGGCACGACAATCTTAGAAAAGTCTTTTATGAAACGGCGGTAATAACCTGCCAATCCGAGAAAGCTATGGATTTCAGTCACGCTCTCCGGTCTCTTCCAATTTTGAATCGCTTCAATCTTTGAAGGATCCACTGATATTCCGGATTCAGAAATAATATGACCGAGAAACTTCACACTAGATTGCCAAAAGTGGCATTTAGAAAATTTTGCTTTTAATTGATTGCTCCAAAGAGTTTCCAATACAATCCGAAGATACTTTTCATGTTCCTCCTCGGTTTTAGAATACACAAGAATATCATCAATAAAGATGAGAACAAACCGATCGAGGAAATCTTTGAAAACTCGATTCATAAGGTCAACGAAATAAGCCATAGCATTCGTTAAACCGAATGGCATAACTAGCCATTCATAAGATCCATAGCGAGTACGAAATGAAGTCAAAGGAATACTATCCTCTGCAATACGAAGCTGATGAAAACCGGTAGCCAAGTCCAATTGTGAAAAGACTCTAGCACCACTAAGTTGATCAAACAGATCATCAATCCGAGGTAAAGGATATTTATTCTTAATAATAAGATCATTAAGCTTGCGGTAGTCTAGCCTAAGTGTACCATCGGACTTATTTACGAAAATAGCTGAAGCTCCCTAAGGCGAGGAACTAGAGCGAATAAGTTGCTTCGTCTCCAACTCGGATAGTTGTTTGCGCATCTCTTCATTCTCCTTATTGGACATGCGATAAGGAGGACGGGTAATAGGTTGAGCTCCAGGGATAAGATTAATTTTGAACTCAATTGCTCGCTTAGGTGGTAATCCTAAAATGGGCTCAAATATGTTGGAAAATTCACGAACGACGCGAATAAGAGAAATGACATCCTCCTCATCATCATTGTCATCATCACGAGGATTTAAAGAATATAAAGATGCAACCAAAGCAGAATCCGAATCTTTAAGAATAATAGAAATCTGATTAACACATTGTGGATGACGGAGATAAATAGTCCGCTCAGGACATAGGATATGAGATTCATAACGGTTAAGCCAATCCATACCCAAAATCATTCCAAAGCCTTAGTAACGCATGACATGCAAATCGGCTAGGAAAGAAAAATCACACAAAATAATCTCCACATCTTTACAAAGCAAACTAAGAGTTGCGGATCCACCAACCGGATTCGCAATTCTTAGAGAAGTCATTAAAGCAACAACACTTAAAGAAAGAGTGTCTACAAGTTCCTTTGATATAAAAGAATGGGATGCTCCCGTATCAAAGAGAACTCTAATAGGTTGATCATGAAATATAATAATGCCATCAAGGACAGAATGAGACATACCTTGACCGCGAGATGTGTTGCCAGGGGCTTGAGCAACGTTCAACTTTCTCTCCTTGCTTTGAAGCTTAGGGCATAGATGCATAAAATGATCTGGACTTTTACAATAGCGACAAGAGCGGGGCTTTGAACACTTGTTCGCAAAATGGCCCTTAGAACCACAGTTGAAGCATTTCCCATCAATAGGGGAAAGTGTCTTTGCAACAGGAGTTGCTTGCTTACCCTTTTTGTTGGGATAAGGACCCTTGAATTTATTAGGCCTTTTCTTGTTGTTGAAGTTTGGTTTGGGAGCCACCACTTCAACATCACTGTCCTTATCAGCCTCTTCAAGACGAAGAGCGATATCAATGAGTTGATCGAAAGAAACTTCTAATTTTAGAAGTAATGGCTTCTTGAGATTCTTGTTTAAGCCATAGACGAACCTCTGGTTCTTCTTCAATGGGGTGTTGATGTATTCAACCCCATATTTGGACAGTGACTCGAAGGATTCGACATAGTCTGTCACAGAGGATTCACCTTGAACAAGGTCTATGAAACGACGAGCCAATGTCACTTTCTCTGCTTCTGGTATGAATTTTAATTCGAAGCGTTCCCGGAATTGCTCTCAGGTGAGATCCGCTTCATTAATCTCAGAAATAAGAAGTTCGTACCAATCCAATGCTCTCTCTTGGAGCATACTGGAGGCCACCTGAACACGGTGAAGATCGATAAGATTCATGCGAGAAAAGATTCTATCGCATGTTCTTAGCCAAGCCTGGACCTCGATAATAGTTTCGGAACCTTTGAATGGTTTCCCACCCAAGTTGGTATAATCGTTGCACAAGCGTGCAAATCCAGACTTAGGATGAGTAGGTTCCTGATTAGGACCAGCTGCTTGAGCATTCTTTACTAAATCAAGAAGCTGTTGAGCGGTCATAAAAACTCCATCCTGGGGAGTGACAGTAGATGGTCCGGCTCTAGGACGGCCTGGTCTAGACATTCTCTCCTTTAAGAAAGAGAGAAGAAGAAAAGTTATTCTCCAAATAAATATCAAGAAAACCTTGATAGATAAAACAAGGATTCGTAGAAGGAAATAGGATAAATCGGTACGAAGACTCGAATTAAATCCTAAGGCACGACTCCTAAGTTGGGCTTAGGACGATGATCCTTGTTAAGTTATTCTACATTGTTCCGAAGTTTGGCTCTGATACCAAGCTGTGACGCCCCACCTCAATACCCACGCTAACCAAGAACACTACGGTGTAGTGCTGTCAATTAGCACGGAGAATAAGGATGTTGAGGAGCGACCATCCGTGTAACTTCTTTGTGCGAGCACCGATATGTCAGATAGTATAGAATGCATATCATTTAAGGAGGAAATCCGACATACCGATACAAACTCAAAGCTATCACACAGTGGCTATAAATAATCTTCGGAAACAAACATAGAAGAAAACATAACGTAAATCAGTCATAGACATCCATATCACAAAGGCGGAAGAAGATATGAATATATAAATAACACATGAAAGTGTACATCAGAGTAGTGGTCAGAAAGATCCACGATAATACAAAAGAATAGCAACACGTGCTATACAAAAGAATAAGTACACAACATAGAGTCTATATCTCAAATGTGTACATCCAAAAACTACTAATCTAAGTAGTTAGTCCAAAAGTCAGAATAATCCTGAAGAGAAGTCAAGCAGAAGCACCTGTAACATCTCGGTCTGACCCGAGTATTATTTATAAGAAAATAATAAACGGATCAGTCTAGCTATAAATATCAGATGATATGGTATGAAGTAAAAGACATGGAATGAACATGTAATAACCATAATGGCATACTACTATAAGTATATAATTGAAAATCAACAAGAGATTAATCAATATCACAAGAATCTTCTCAAAGATAAAATAGGGTATCATACCCTAAACTTGTATTCATAACAAGTCAATGACACACAAATTCACCAATGCACAAAAAATGATATCATATCAATGAAAATCATGAAAATTGGTGAAGCATAAATTCCAGAAATCAACACACGAAATCCAGAAATCACATAAAAAGGGGAGGCCTATCACAAGAACGGGAGCATGAAAACTCACCAACATGTGTAACACATGAACGAGAAGCTATCTCATGGAAGCTATCCATTAAATTTTGACACACGAACGGCCCGAAGACCATGGGGCACTACCCCACATATGTGATGGTGAAACATCACACAAACGGGGTTTAGTCTCCCTCGTAGACAAAGAGACATCGCACAATTGCTAGTCTAAATCAAATCACAAAAATGATCGTCATGATCATTAAGAAGTGTCAATCACACCAAGCTAGTAAATATATGAGTTTAGCTTCATGTCCCATAACCACTTGCTTAACTTAAATATTTACGAACAAGCTGTAGATCTTCACTAGAAAATTGTCACAAAAGGGTTCAATCGAACAAGTCCAAGAGCTAACCGACGAAGTGAACGCAAGCGTTTCATACCACTCGTTTTACTAAGTCGTTTAATTCGATTTCTCATCTGAGTGAAGTAAAGGCTTGTATATACTAATAGATTGGAAAAACGGTTTAGGAAAAAGAGCTTTGTAATAAAATAGAGTTGAAATCGTTTTGATGAAAGAGCTTTGATATTTACTACTAGTATTGAAACCTCTATGTCTTTAGAGTGACAAGTCACAAAACGATTGTTGAAACAAATCGAGTCACATAAATTCACATTCGAAGACGTGAGTAAAGTCCAAAGAAATCAATCCCAAAACCATCAAATTAGGAATATACTTGCGACCTAACATGGCCGAATTAAAGTGCAAAGACTTTAAGTCAAATAGGTCGAACGACCTAAGGGTAGACTGCCATGCGACCTAGCAGAAGAACAGGTCGAGCGACCTAGTGAAATACAGGTCAAACGACCTAAGTGTAAAAAGGCGAGCGACCTAACGTCTTAACAAAGCCATGCGACCTAACGTAATTGAGGTCTAACGACCTAAAGAAATCAAGGCCGAGCGACCTAAGGAAGAGTAGGTCATACGACCTAATGGGTTGCGACTTAGGGGGGTGAACGACCTAAGCTCGCGACCTAAGGGGTGGAGGCTGAGCGACCTATCAACCCAAGCGACTCAGTGAGGCCGAGCGACTTATGAAGGCAATAGGGCGAGCGACCTATAGGTAATAAGGTCCAACGACCTAAAGGAGGTAAGGTCTAACGACCTAAAGGTTTTGCCAGGGGTCTTGCGACCTAACGGAACTGGTCCTGCGACCTACGACCTAATGGTGGGAGGCTGAGCGACCTACGCTCCAAGCAAGGTCGAGCGACCTAGGGAATATGAGGTCTAGCGAACTAAGGACTCGAGCGACTTAACTGCAAAAGGTTTAAGGTCATACGACCTAAGGAAGAACGACCTAAGCACTCGAGCGACCTAACTCCGAACGAGCTAATATGAGCATATAAGGTCGAACGACCTAAGAAGCGAACGACCTAAGTGTTAAATTGAGCAGCGCCGCGCGACCTAAGGGGAAACGACCTATAGCCAGCGTAACTCTCCCATACCGAGCGACCTAACGAGACAAAACGAGCTAAGTGCAGTTTTTCGCCAGAAACACTAAAATTTGGGGTTTTTCACCAATCCAATCCAAACCAAATGCAAATATGCATGCTAAAGTGATGGGGAATCATTCCAAACAATCCAATGACAGTTATAGGCAAGATGTGAGATTAAAAATCTCACCTTTTCCACGAAATTGATGATGGAGAGCTTAAAAGTTAAGCAAGAGCAACAACAAGCTTGAATCTATGTTCTTCACTTGAATTTGGAGTAGATGTTGGATTAGCAATGAAGACTTGAGCTAGGAATTTTAATTTCCCATTCCCTCCACCATTTTTGAAGAAGCTTGAAGTGTTTGATGAAGTGATGAAGAGGAGATGGGTTGGGGCTGAGTTAGAAGAAGTTCAGCCCAAACTAAAAGCCCAAAGCAAAAAGTGACGAAAATTTCACTATCTCCTAACATATCGAAGTTTACACTCAAAAAGATCGCAAACGTCATTTTGAACTCAATGAAAGTGGTCTCGAGTCCTAATTTGACCGTATGCAAAAAGTTGCTTTTCGGACTAACATCCGACTAACAATAAAATATTTAAATAAAATATTTAAATATTAGATTGACAAATATGCGGGTTGTTACAGATTCCGACTTGAATAAAGTTTGCTCGAAAGACTGCTTTCCCTTGCCTAAAATCGACTAAATTGTAGATGGAACGGCCAGACATGAACTACTCTTCTTTATGGATGCGTACTCTGGATACAATTGGATAGTGATGCACGTCCTAGATCCAATGCATACTTGTTTCATATAGATTTGAGGCTATATTGTTCCTAAGTCATGCTGTTTGGTCTAAAGAATGCTAGAACTACTTACCAGCACTTAGTGAATAGAATGTTTATAGATCGGATTAGATGGATTTTGGAGGTCTATGTGAATGATATGCTGGTGAAGTCATAGTGATCGACCGATCACTTAGACGATCTCTCAGAGAAGTTTGAATACTTAATTTGAAAGTTTAGAATGAAGCTTAACCTATATAAGTGCTCTTTTGGAGTTGCGTCTGACAAGTTTTTAGGTTTCATTGTAAACTCAAGGGGAATTGAAGCTAACCCCGAACAGATTAGGCACTAAGAAAGGTTTCCACCACAAAGACAAGGTGGGAGATGCATAGCTTGAGTGGTAAGGTCACCACATTGAGTTGATTCATTTCAAAGGCAACTGACAAGAGTGCACATTCTTTGATGCCCTCAAGAAAAAGAAAAGAAAGTTCGTTTGGATGAAGGAATGTCATGACGCTTTCCAGAACCTATTAGACTATATGGAGCTGTACAATTAAAGCCCCGCTAAAGCCTCGCAAAATCCCCGCTGTAGTGCATAACACTCTTGAATCACTACGATATTTCAATTTAACGCTATTAAGCAGTAGATCTATTTTGAGCCCAGCTATTTTCTTCTAAACCCTCTAAATCAAGGTTTTTTAGTACCCGCTTTTCCAAATAACATACATATTAATTATGAGATGCTTTATAATAATCATGTTTACATATGTGTCTATATGATTTTTCAGATCTGAAATATTATAACTAAGATAATTTAATTATGAATTAGTATAAAATCATTTTTCATATAGAGATTGGATATGGTATTAAGTGGGTCACTATAAAAGAGAAAGGTGGAATAAATTAAACATATCACCTTTCTCTTTCCTCTTTAGACTCGGATTTAATTTCATCACGATCTAATACATATATTTAATTCTCATCATTTCTTAAACACCAAGCATTCACCTATTTTGAAGATGGTTGATTTTTTATATTGATTTGTTTTTAAATATATATACATATATATAAAAATATATGAGTAAAAATATCGATATCACATATATGTATGTATGTATATGTGTATGTATGTGTGTATTTATATAAACTATATATGTATGGTACTATAAATGTCTATATATAGACAATATATACATATTATAGAATATTTAAACATATATATATTGTAATGCCAATATTTTCATAATTAAATTAAAAAGCGTAAAAGCGTAAAATCATAATTTTTTGTAAACGACAAAATAGTAATTTTTATATAAGTTTGAATTAGGCTTCAGGACCTATCCCATTGCGTTTAAAATGCCGTCTACAAATAGAAAACATTTATAACTTGCTAAATTTGGTTAAATGATATAGAACTTAAAAGAAGTCAAACCTAATGGCATTTTTGTAATATATTGACTATGAAATTTCAACCTACATATTATTGTTTTCAGCTTGTAAATATATACTTAACCATATTTCTTTTGCTCTAAAAATCATGGCTCCACTTATAAAACCATAATCCCTAAATCAATTCCAAATCCTTCAAATAAAATTCAATTAAAAAAATTTATATGAAACCGATCACCACAAAGAGTGCCACACAAATAAATTAACGCTATCGAAAAATTTGGGTTTTTACGGCAAAGAATTTTTGGACAGCAAATAAGAAGGATATTCACATTGGATCGGAGAGGTGGCATGTCTAACTGATGAATGGGACTCGTCCTATTTGTGTATATATTGATAAGATGTAGTTATTCACCTCTTATGATCTTAAACCTAATTATAAATGACGTAATTGAAAATCAAAAAGTTATTTATAGACATTTTTAGGATGTAGTGTGCCATGGCTAAATGGTTAAAAGTGATTTTTATTTTCAATTTGGAATTAACTAAATTTAACCTCTCTAATTAAAAATTACAAAATACAAAAGTATTCCAAAAGTATTCGTTCGTTGATCGATTTTATAGATTAATCAGAAAACACTTTGGAATGTTGATGAATATGGACCATCTATTTCGATCCAACGGTGAAACAAGGACGATAGGACGATCATGGAGCATAGATGTGCAGATGAAGTGGAGCAGGTCTTCGTGATAGTCGTTGATTAACATAGATCAACATGAGATAAACGAAAATGCCAAAAGATGGTCAGCGGCAGTAGTTCAAGGTGGGTATCGAAAGTTAAGGTAGTGGTAGGATTGGACTCGGCTGGGCATAAGGAGACTGGCAGGGAAGTTGGATTGGTGACAGGTTAGCCGTAGCGTGACATCAGGCAAAAATGCATGGTGGGTTCGTGTTCGAGGTGTGATGTCGGGTTTAACCCATTTTTGTAGTAGAAGTGCATTGAAAACAAGATAAATGAAATAGTAATATATTAATTAAATTATTCAATAAATTATGATAAAGCCTTCAAATTTTAGCCGTTTATTACTCTTGCATACGACCTCCATCTCTCATGTGGTTCGCGGCATCATGATTGTGGTGAGATGAGGAATGTTTTGGTATATCGTTTGCTATGTTTTGAGATGTTTCAAAAAAGTGCCTTATAGTATTAGGTTCGTTCTATGGTTTTGCACTTATGAGTTAGGGCTTGATTAAGTAGTTTCATAAATGGTTGGGTAATGATGAGTTTTGGGATTGATCCCAATAGTGTCGCAGACCGTTAGGCGAATGACTAGCTTGGACTTAACCACAATAGTCATGTGTGATTTCTGCGACAGTGTCACATACGGTCCACATGAGTTAAGAGTTTTAGCTCAATAGTTTGGTATATGGTAGACATTAAGAGAACTTCAGCGTGACCATTGACATCCATGATAGCATGTTGGAACTTCGTGCCTAGTAGCATAGTAGTTGGCGACACATGAGTTGGGACTTTGAGCTCAATAGTCTATATATGATCTTGCAATGGCGGGTTAGACATGTAGATCTTCAGTATCAAGTCGCATATGATTTAGCGATAGTGGGCTGAGACATGCGGGTCTTTAATAGCAAGTCAAATGCGATTTGGTTATAGTGGGCCGATACATATAGTTCCTCAGTAGCGAGTAGCGTATGTTTTTGGCAAGCGAGTTAGGAATTTAGCACAATCATGTGTATATGATTAGGCATGTGATATGTTGTACTTTTGATCGCTATAGCACCCTCAATACCTGCACGTGTATCCCATCTGCTCATATTGATAGCCTGAATGAAGATACATTAGTAGTTAGCGTTAGAAATAAATCAGAGTTTAGAAGGCAAGTGTTGTAAGCAATATTATATAGTAGAAGAATACAAGTATGCTCTCTCAACGTATCTCCTTTTACCGGGTTGTTTTAACTCAAAGTAGTTTACTTGGTCCTGAGTATTGAACCTAAGCTCTAATACCAAATGTAACAAACTGTACTTCATAAGACCCGAAAATCAACGTCGAATGACGATGTATAACACCCGAATACCACAAAAGACAGTTTGTCAAGTAAAATAAAAACAAAAACAAAAACACTACCAAGGCATAATGATATAATCTCATAGAAGAATAATAATATATAATATAATGAATATACATGAACAAAATAAGGTCAACAATATGCAAGAGACTACACTAGCAGAAGTAACTGACAAATAATTATCAATAGAAGAAGTCAGAATATAATATTCGATACAACAAGTTTCATATACAAATAACATATATGTTATGTACTACTACAATATCAAGTATATGTCTAAAGTATCATCTTCGCCTCCAAATCTCTAACTGCACCACTTTGGTTATGTATTACTAAAAGCACCCGACTCATAGACTACTCAATCAAGTACCCGAGAATTCTCATGACATAAACAAACAAAGACAGGGTCAAAGATAAAGCCTGGTGTGGGAGAATTATCTCAAAATACTCTACATCAAAAATTATACACATATATAAAATAGAAAGCTACTACGGTACAATCGATCCTCTTCACAAACGTGGCTTTGGGATAATCTGGATTGCTCATAAATAGGTAACGTAAACCCATCTCAAAGATAAGAAATCATACCATAACCTGCTCTTCTTATGTAATCAATGAATCATCGTAACTAATATAATACGATCGAAACTTAACATCACACTATGATAAAGGTAACCCAATACAAATGCATGACTAATATAAGCACCACAATATAAGCATATCCAAGAATACACAATGACAGTGCCAACCGACTAATATAACACACACAATATAATGATAAGCGATAAATAAAGAATAAATTGATACCCATCATTACTGTTAGGTAAAGCTGTTTACGAACACAAATTGATTTGACAATCCCTATCTACAATCCAGAACAACTAGAGTCTGTACTGAATTGTACTATAAATATCAATCGCAAACCAATAATTCCTATCGAGGGTCCATAATAAATAGAGTCGGTACTGAACTGTACCATAGACCCTAAGCCGCATCCTCTTAATCGAACTCGTGTAGATCTCACCCCATCCCTTATCGAGCATAAGTGATATATGATCTACTATATATATATATATATGAAACCTATGTGGGTCCTACCATGTCCCTCATCGACCATGGGTGGTATCTAACATAGCTATGGATCTCATCGTGACCCTTAACCACTTGTGGATCTCATAGTGTCCCTTATCGAGCATAGGTGATATCTAACCTACTTGTTGTTCTCACCGTGTCCTTCACTGAGCATAGGTGATATATATCAAATATAACATCACATAATAAAATACGCCTATCATAAACGACAACCAATCTCACATCATCTTCTACCTACACATGTGGTCAACACTGAAAGACCAATAATATGTACGACCACTAATATAAAGCAAATACAAAGTACGATCTCTAATATAAGAATGATACCATTAATCAAAGCATGTTTATCCCAAGGTCAAAGACAAGGGGCACGGACTAACTCTGTTGAATTGTTCATGTTCACCAGATGTGATTGTGCAACCAATCGCTGCATCAATATCGTATCTGATTATTATTGATTACACAAATATCACTATATATTGCATTTGATTCTCGAGCTTTGCCTTGCATTCACTTTCTTGAGTAGCCTAAAGTCTTCTCGAAGTCAAGCCCAAGCATCATGCCAACCCACTTCCAGAACCAGAAAGAAACTGCTATTAATTTGCATACTGCCCGGGCTTATTTCCTAGGCCTGTGCTCCATCGGTGCACCAGTGGTATAGCCACCGGTGGTAGCCTGTCCCAGGCAGGTAGCCTTCGAGTCGCACTGACCGTCGATTCGAGCTCTATTTCTTCCGTCACTTTGCCTGATAAGTCATCTAGCTCCTCCGGCCTGCCTTTACCGCATCAAACCTCTTACAAATTTCGATACAAAGAACAACTCAATTCCTCGTAGAGTTCCACGAGGTGATTCTTTCGACCCAGCCTCCTTTAACACGCCAAAACGAATGCACCAAAAAAGATAAAGGGAGAATGCGAAAGAATGAAATAGGAATGAAAAGCGTCCATTGTCTAATGGATAGGACAGAGGTCTTCTAAACCTTTCGTATAGGTTCAAATCCTATTGGATGCAATTTTTTTCCATCTATTTTTAAAGTGGCGATAACAAGAAACCCCTTTTTTGAATGATTTAAATCAGAAATTATTCGCAAGAATAACTCTAGTACCTCATATGATTCGTACACATGTGCCAATACACCTATTTGTGCACATTAACACACATGCATATGCAACCACACTTACACTACACAACTCATGTTTTGGGCTTCATCGAAGCAATCACTATACCCGGTGTCCTCTTACGTGACGTAGTGCACATGATAGTCACTATAGCTACGTGAGATTACTCGTAACGTGTTTATATTCACATATGGATATTCCTATACACATATATAATCAATCACATAAATATATTTATACATTCACATATACACAACCATTATCAATAATTCTAATTACAATACACGAATTGTATTAATTATTATATAACTTCAAATACACATATATGTATACTTACCCATATACATATACATACACGTATATTTGAATAAACATTGTGATTACTTAATAATCAAATCTTTCTTTTATTTACTAAATCTTTCCAATAAAAGTCTGATATTTATTTTCTAGTACATTATAAAATCATTCCATTATTTTGTAAAATACAATACTAGCTTAAAATTATTTTAGGCCTTTATAATACTTAATTCCTTTATTAAAATTAAGTATCCATCTTATAATTATTTTATAAAACCTTATAACCATCTTGTAAAATAATACCGTCCTACTATTTTATAAAATCTCATACATTTATAAAATATCTCTTTTATATTACTTTATAAAATCTCATTTCATTTCATAAAATATCAAATATACTATTTTATAAAATCTCCTTCAATTTTATAAAATATATATTTATTACTATTTTCTAAAATCTCATTCTATTTTATAAAATATATCTTTGTCGCTATTTTAAAAAATATATCATTCTTACTATTTTATAAAATCTCATTTTATTTTATAAAATATATCATTTATACTGTTTTATAATATCTCCTTTTATTTTATAAAATACATCATTCACTTATAAAATTATGTCTTTACTTAAATAATATTTATAAGTACTAATTAAACTTTGATGACCTCTAATCACTTTAATAATAAGTGTAGAGCTCATAACTCACTTAATTAGCTTAAAACTTTTTTTATAAAATATTCCATCTACTTATAAAATCATTTCTTCTCTTAAATATTATTTATAAATACTAATTAAACTTCACTAAGCCTGTAATCACTTTAATAATAAGTGTAGAGCTCATGAATCACTTAATTAGCATGCTAACTTTTCTTAAATCAATTCTAATGGTGTAATTAATAATAACTAATTATATGCACATAATCATATCATTAACTAACCTCTAATCAATCAAAATATCATACAAAATCAATTGCTTAACCCATAATCCATTTCTAAGCTTATTAACTTTTTCAAAAGTCGTTATTATGTTCTTAAAGGAATAATGAATTAATATAATCATGTTAACAACATGCACATAAGTCTAAGTCAACGCAAACATTCTCCAAATCATTTCATATAACTCCAAAATATTTAATAACCAAATATATGAAGTTTAACAAGTAAATATAGTAGAGAATCATCCCACTCACCATCTTCTTTGCCAAACCAAGCTCCAAAACACAAAAACCTATTTCATGCTTCTCTTGAAATTTGAGATCTAGCTCAAAACTCCACTTTACGCTAATTCCTTAATGGGTTATGTGCGAATGAGTAGAGAGGAATTGTGCTGATTTTTGTTTTAACTTAGGAATTTATTTGAGTGGATTTAGGGCTTGGAGATTAAGAGGTAATTATAAAAAGATTAGAAAAGTAATTAGGGGAAGAGATGAAAAGAAATGTGAATGACAAGTGTGAGAAATAATAAAGAGGGTTAGCCACTTAAATGCAAGCCAATGCGCATAATCCAAATTCATTTATTTCTTTAGAAATCACTATTCACTCAAAAAACTTATTGACTCCAAATGAAGCTGTCTTATACTCATTTTTCTCAAAAAGGAATTGCGGTCTAAACGACGGGTGTTTCGAGTCCCAATTCATCCGTCTCCAAAAAAATTGAGTATAACATGCATTTTGTCAGTTAAAGATTAAATATTTAAATATTTAGTCATTAAAATTGCGTGTTGTTATATTCTCTCCTCCTTAAAAGAATTTCGCTTCCGAAATCCCTATAAGTATGACAAAGTAACAGGATTAACCAAAAATCCCGAGCCTCGACCTTGGAAAATTTTGGTAGTACTTCCCTTACGCTGCTAGGATTATGGAAACTCCCAAATTAAAATGCATCTCATTCTTAGGAAATACGCGATAACCTACATTATCCACAGGTCCCATAGTAGATAACTCCTTTTAAGAAAACTTCTCACCGTTTAAATGCAAATTTAAAAAATTAAGCATTTAAATAGCTATATGTCAGCTCTCAAGTACCTAATTGTATTATATAAAGAGGATTAAATACCCATACAATGACAATACATAATTAAACTCGTATAGATCTCACCTCGATCCCATAATAGGCATAGGTGATATGTGATCTATTTTAAATAGGTACTGCTATTTCTATCCAAACAGGCTACAATACGTAACTATAACTAGTATACAAGCAACTAGACGTGCAAAACAAGCAATAACATTCAACAAAAATCAATCAACAATCGACCAAAAAGAAACACTAGCAACAATAATTAACAACAAGCAATCAATCAATCAAGCCACAACAGGCAATCAACAAGTAATAATAAACAAATACAAGCAGCAACAAATAAAAACAAGCAACAACTATCAGCAAAACAAATCAACAAGCAACACTAGTAACAATAATCAATAGCAATCAAGCAACAAAAATAGTAACAATCAATCATCAAGCAACAATAAGCAATAATAATAAAAAACAAACAACAACAAATAATCAACAAGCAATAATAACAAGCACACAAACCACCAAACACGCTAAAAGAGTTATACCAACATGCACAGTAACCAGTAATGGTCAGATGTCAAACTATAAACTCTCTTGAGTATGTTCGACACCTTAGATGAACAAAATGCTTGAGTGGTGCAACACCTTTCATGAATACAATGCATGAAAGGCTTTCACACCCCCGATTATAAAAAGGAAAACTTATATGATATGCTGGATCACCGACTACAAAACACACGAATAAACCCAACATTCTAAGTCTTAATTTTCATTTCCTTCCGAATAGAACTCATTCTCCAAAGGAGAAAACTTTATTGGTTAAATCATTATAAATAACAATCCATAAATGCTGGTTTTGCTCGGTTTCAGAATCATGTCAACCACATAATGTTTACAAGGATAATATACTAAGTGTACCACGATGCTCATCTAGGCAAGTATCATATCGCCACTATGAAGATTATCTGAATCTTCTCAAAACTAGTCGAGACATCCTTCCCTGAATAATCACAAGCTACCTTAGTTTACTATATTATAAATAATTTCACAATGAATAACGAACATCCAAATAAATACGACACCAGACCTAATCCTTTGTTTGCTTGCATGATTTCTTTGTTAAGCTATGGTCGGCCACATGACTCCTCTTATGCGAACTCTGACCTGGTTCCTTTGTTAATCCACTGAATTCCTTGTATGACCAGAGTCGCATTTCAAAAATATCTCAGTCACCTCAAGATTCCAACTCAAGTGCTCAACTTTGAGAACCAAGTAAAAAACCCTTGCCTAACTAGCACAAATCGCTAAGAAATCCTACATTCGAACTAGTGATTAGAAACTGGAACGTGAATGGACCGATCCTTAGAAAATATCTCTTTAGCACATGGAACTAACCCCACCACCAAAGGTTTACTAATACAAGAACAAACAACTTCTAACAAAAATAACTCTATGAACAATGCATATAAGTCATTCGCTTGGTCTTCGCTAATTACCGGGCATCCACCGAATCCTACTTGGATGCAAATCCAAGTCACACTTTCATAAACCAACCCCACTCAACATGAAAGCTTCTGCACCAAGTCCAAATGGCAGTACTCTCGGTCGCTACACCACCCTCAATAACTATCGTAGGTGCACGTGTATCCCGTTTTCTCATACTGATAGCCTGAATGAAGATACCTTAGCAATTAGCAATAGAAATAAATCAAAGTTCAGAAGATAAATGATGTAAGCAATATTATATAGTAGAAAATACAAGTATGCTCTCTCAACGTATCTCCTTCTACCAAGTTGTTCTAACCCAAATTGGTTTACTTGGTCATGAGTGTTGAACCTAGGCTCTGATTCCAAATGTAATAAACACCCTTCGTAAGACCTAGAAATCAACGTCGAATGACAATATTTAACTCCCGAACACTACAAAAGATGGTTTGTTGGGGGTAAAATAAAAATAAAACCAAAACACTATACCAAGGCATAACGATAAAAGCTCACTGTGAAATGATAACATATAATATACTGAATATAGGAGAAAAAAATAGGGTGAACAATATATAAGAGACTATGGTGGAAGTAACTGATAAATAAATATCAATATAGGAAGATAGAATAGAATATCTGATACAAGTCTCATATACAAATAACATATCTATCATGTACTACAACAATATCAAATATATGTCCAAAGTATCATCTTCACCTCCAAAGCTCTAACTACGCCACTCCGATAGCATATCCCCAAAAGCACCACACTGTCAAATAACTCAGTCGAGTACTTGATAGTTGTCATGATTTAAACAATCCATGACAAAATGTGGATCAGACATAATGCCTGGTATGAGGGGAACTGTCATAAAATACTTTATATTTAAACTATATGGATATATAAAACACGAAGCTACTACGGTTTAGTCTGTCCACTCCACAAACATGACTCGGGTATAATTCGGACTTCCCATATGCAGGTAAAGTTAACCCATCTCAATGGTAGGGAATCATACATTAACATGCTCTTCTCTTGTAATCAACAAGTCAGCTCAACTAATATAATATGACTGAAACGTAACAACATACTAGGATAAAGGTAACCCAATATACAAATGTAGGAGTAATATAAGCATCACAATATAATCATATCCTACAACACACAACAACAATGTCAACCAATTAATATAACACACATAATATAACGATAAGCGATAAACAAAAAAAAATTGATACCCATCATTACTAATGGGTGGAGTCCGCTATAGACACCAACTAATTCGATGATACCCATCTAGGATCTAAAACAAATAGAGTCAATACCAAATTGAACTATAAACAGTAATCACAATCAAATGATTCCTACCAAGGATCCATAATATATAGGGGCAGTATCGAATTGTACCTTAGACTTGGAGTCGTATCTTCTTGATCATACTTGTGTAGATCTCACCACATCCATCATTGACCGTAAGTGATACATGACCTACTATATATATCTGTAACCTATGTACGTCCCATCGTATCCCTCATCGACCATGGGTGGTATCTAACCTACTTGTAGATCTCACCATGTCCCTCGTCGAGCATTGGTGATATCTAACCCACTTGTAGGTCTCACCATGTCCCTCATCGAGTATAGATGATATCTAACCCACTTGTTGATCTTGTAGGATCGTTTTCACACTAGAAGGGGGGTGAATAGGGTCTACTAATAAAAATTAATACAGAAATAAAAAATAGAAAGTAATGCAGTAGAGATCACACACAGATTTACCCAGTTTCAACAAAAACCTGCCTGCGTGCTGCCCCCAAGATTTCTAATAGAAATTAAATAGTCAAACGCTTGCAAACACACGTAAACTCGCGATACACGCTAACTTGAATAACCTAACTCTAAGCTCAAAACCCTGCCATAACTCAGCCACTGAGTTGTGAATTCTCGAACTACAAAACCGTAGTTCATAACCTAGTTAAACTAGAATCTGATTTAAATAAACAATATAGACAAACAAAACAACTAAAAATAAATTAAAACCCTAATGTAAAATTATACGGCCCAATAAGAAGATGCGGTCCAAATAAAAATATAAACCTGATTTCCCATTTCACTGCTTCCTTCACGCCGCCTTGTTTCTTCGTGATTATGGAATTAGGGTTTTTCAGTTGAAGCCGCCACCTTGAAATAGAAGTTCAAATTGTTCACTTGATGCTTTCGTTCCTCAATTAGCCTACTACTTCAATCAGTGTTCTTCGACTTGCTTTGCGGCCGCTTCAAGATCGAGTTCGAATGGAATAAAATCGGTATGTGATTTTATACATTATTTCTCTGTTGATTTGCTTGAACTTGAACTCGATACTTTACCGATGATGATATGGGTTCAATTTATAGGGATCGAAACCATATTTTATCGTTCGTATATTTTGGTTTGAATTCGTCCACTTCTTTGCTCGGCCATACGATTTTCGATTTAATGATTGTGATGAATTCTAACTTGTTCAATGTATACACATTACTCCATGAATTCAAATCTGCTCCGTTCTTTTCTGCTACGTCCTGTTCATCATTTCGCTGACTTCTTCATTTGTTGAATTCCTCTATGACATTATTTGAACTGCTACTGATAATTGTTGAACACTTCAAACAGTGTTTTGTTTGACCATTTCTTTTTGAAACGTGACCCACGGCTTTGTTCGAACTGCTTTGTTACTATGCTTTTGATCATTTTCCTTGGTATAACTTACGGCCGCTTCACTGTATTCTCTGTTGTATATGTATATACATGGTGCACTTGAAACTGAACTTGTTATTCTTTTTTTCTTGGACATTGTGCTGCGTTGATTTGGTTGAACTCGAACTCCATGCTTTCCTTAATGTCTCCTCTGTTACTTTAGTCTGGTTCCATTTGTTGTACATGTGGAATGCTTGCATATCCATATGTACTGATCTGTACTGGATCATGTACTCTGGTTGCATATGTATATGTCTGGTGCACCACTATTGCTCTGTCCATATGAGCATACGCATTGCCTTATTCAACTGACCATATGCATATGTTTTGTTCGAGTCTGGTTGCATGTGAATTTGCTTTGCATCCATTTAACCTGGTGGTCTGGTTCCATATATACTCTGGTTGCATTTGGTGGTTTGTTCATTTCTGTGTTGAGTTATTTGCAGTCTTGAGTTTGCACTGTTGCATAGTTATTGTGGTCTACATGTATATACATATATACATACATGTATGTATATATGTGTGTGCTTCATTTTTCCATTGTACATTTGGAGTCTGGTTCCACTTGAAGTCTTCATGTGTGTTTATGCTCCATTGAGTTCACCACTGTTTGATTTTGTGTTCACTTCATTCTTGTGCCTGAATGCATGTTGTATGTTGGTTGAGTCTGGTTGCACTTCATTCTGTCTGGTGCATTGCCCTGGTCCGAGTACTTTTGGTTGAGGCTATCCTTGTGCACTTGTTACTGTAGTCTGGATTCATTGATGACCTGCTCGCTTTGTTGCACATATGCACTTTGATTTTGTTGCTCCAGACCTTGTCTTTTTAGTCTTGCATTTGCTTCGAGCCCTTGTGCACTTCATGTTTTCATGCTCCAATGTTTACTACTACTATGTTCACCACTGCTCTGTTCTGGTTTGGTTCATCCCTGAAATATTTGAATTTTGTTTGCATGCTTCATTGTGTTCATGCCTAAATGATTGGCTGCATGCACTTGAGTTGAATCCAGTCTCGGCTTGGGTTTGACCTTGTGCTCACCTGTCCGTGCAATTTTAACAAGCAAGTGTATATCGGTGTGCACGACCTTGTGGCATGTACAGTGATACACTGTGCATGTCACCAGTTGTTTGTGTAAGATGAAGTAACAAAAATGATGATGAACAACCCAAATAATTGGGGCAGATAATATTTTCAAAACACACTTTATTGAGCACTGCAAAATATTTGCTGTTTCAATTTTACTGCATCAGTGTTTATTTTGCAGATAGTTCAGATGCTGGATACAGGCTGGAACAGAGTTGAAAATCAAATACGAGTGATGGGTGAATATGTAGTAGGTAAAATATGTATGTAAAACTGTAGAGCGAAAGTTGTGTTGTAAATGTAGTTGTAATTGAAAATGTGTAAATGTAGTGAGAGCTCAAATTTGTACTATTTGAATATATAATAAAAAAATTGTTTGAATAAAATATTTGTTTAAATATGAATTCTGAGTTATTTATTTTATTCAACAAATATTTATTTAATTATGTGGAAAAATAAAATAGTACAATAACAAATACATTTAAACAAATATATATATGTTTATTATCATTAAACAAAAATCATAGGCTATTATATTCTACAGATCTCACTGTTTCCCTTATCGAGCTTAGATGGTATATATATAATATATATATATATAATATAATGTCACGTAATCAAGTATTCCAATCACAAACGAAGATCGATCTCACATCATCTTCTATCTACACGTATATTTACAACTGAAAGACCAATAATACGTACGACCACTAATATAAAGCCAATACAACATATGGCCGCTAATATAAGACTATTAATGGGTGTAATTACTAATATAAGACTGTTTAACGACAAATTTTCTATCGGTTTAGAAAATTGCCGATAAATTTTTAATTAAAATTACTGGAAGCGCACGGCGTACAATTTTAGTACGTGGCGAGTACGGGTCGATTCGCAGTGAATTTTTAAGATTTTAAAATTTTCTAATAAATCAATTTAAACCAAAGGTGGAGATTGTTTTGAAAACTAGAAAACTAAGCAAATGTTGAGATTAAAAACTATGTGATTAAAATTCAATTTAGAGGCAAATCCACTTTCTTATATTTTTCACATAAATCAAGATAAACTCAAATGATGATCTCTTTTTAATCTAAGTAAGATTAGTGATGTATTTATCATAAGCATGGTCTATTTGAGTTATTAATTAACACCAATCAAACCATCAAACTATAATACAAATCTAGTCCTACTTTTTCAAATCTCATGAAACATGGCATAGAAAATGAAACCAAAATCTAGTTTAAGCATGATCTATTTACTATTAATTATTAACATAGATCATCAAATTTTTATTAAAACTTCACTTCATTGCCATATCATATTTAGATGAAGAGGCAATTTGTGATTAATGAGATAAGCATAGCCTATTTGTTTATGAACAAATTAGGCTATCAAATTCAACATAAAACACAAACAAACATAAACATCCATTTTCTCACGAAGCACAAAAGAGATCATACATAGAAAATTAGTTGAATCTACATGATAAAAGAAAGCTTCATTACCCCTAAATTGTAGGGATTTAGCCTCTCATTTGTGTTATCATTTCAACACATAGAGATTTCAACATTGAAAACATAAAAAATAAACAAAGAAAAAGAAGATTAACTACTAGAAGGAAATGAACTAAACTAAGTGCATAAATGTAAATCTAAGCTATGAACATGAAATGAAAGAGAGCATAAGAAAAAATGAGCATAAAATAAATAAAAGCATGTAGAAAAGAAAAGAGAAAGTGGCTAGGAAGCCATTTTTATTTCATGTAACATTGAGCTTACAACTTGCTTGCTTAATTTCCTAAGTAAAATGAAAGGTAAGAAGATATTTACATGTACATAAGAGGGCTATTTATACATGCATAAAACTCTAATTCAATTTTTAGGGTGCTTCCCAAAATGCCATTTAGGAAGTGTGGCCTTCAAGTAACCATTAATCTCTAATTAATCCATCATTAAATATGCATGAAGCTTTAACTTCCACTTAGTTGTCCATTAGCTTCTAATTGTAGATTTGGGTAAGTGGGTAGGGTCCTCCATGATCATGAGCATGAATTATTTCCTCTTCATTCCTTTGTATTCCTTTGTGCATGCATATATCTTCATGAAACCCTCTTCCATATGCATTCAAATTCCTATAAAAATTATGAAAAATGTCCAAGTAAAAAGTCCTAAATTAACAATGCACAAAAATGACTATTTTGCCCATGTATGTAGATGAATATACGATGATTTGAAAATAATTGAATTTTGGTTTTAAACATGTTAAAATACCCAAATATGACGTTTATTTAACTAAAAATAGATAAAATATGGATGTAAATATATGCACATTTACGTGCACATCAAATACCCCCACCGTTATCTTTTTATTCGTCCTCGAATAAAGGAAAACTAAGATAAATCTATTTTCGTAGGAAGCATGATTACATTGAGCATATGCAACAAGCCGTTAAACCTCTGGGTGTCCCCAGTAGGATGAGTGTTGTCTCGTGAGGGTTTTCAGCGGATACTACCCACAAAATCCAAATGCAAAGTGAAAACATTTACAAAATGCAAGATTTATTTACAATTTGATGAATGTAAGTTTTTGAAAGTATTTTCAAATGAAGGATTTACTTTCAAATTGACACTAATAAGTTAAATATAAGTTCTAGTCATTATCAAGAAATTTAAGTTCTTTTACTTGTCAAAATTTCCAACAAAAATTAAGTTTTCATAATAGATAGACTATAGTTTGGCTAGTTGTTTCGGTTGATAACACAATGCAATTATGAAATGGATCCTTAGTTGATTATCAAAGTTTTTCAAAATGGTATTCTCATTTCTTTTCAATAACAAGTTAAATCAAACAAGTAAAAGTAGTACTTGAATTTCAATTGCTTACTCTCTCTTATTTGAAAATTTTATTGATATTAACAATATTTACATATGCCTAACTCAGGTAAAGTGAGGCCAGATATATTACCTGTGCACTACCTTGCGGACTAATGTGAGGGGAATACAGAGTGTGGCAAGTGAACACACAAGTGTGAACACTTATCGACTGTAGGTGTTATCAAAAAGAATTTTTATATACATACACCTAACTCAGATAAACTGAGGCCAAATATACCGATCGTGCACTGCCTTTTGGGCTTATGTTAGAAGGGTACAGAGCATGGCGAGTGAACACACGAGTGTGAACGCATGACTCTAGGTGTTAAAAATATATACATATATACAAATATATTTTTTTCTACTTATATATTTTTTGTGTTTTTTTTTCTGTTTTTTTAGGAAGAGAGAGTTTTGCAAAATCATCTTAGCACCATTTAACTTAGAAGATAAAAATGTTATATCCTTTACTTTAAATTTACCACTTGTTTAAACAAAGATTTTCAATTAGAATATACTTCATAAATAACACATATGAACCTTCCTATATACTAGTTAAAACATCGTTATTTGTGATCAAACTTCATTTTTATTTTTGTTAAGACAAATAAATTTTAAAAAATTTTAATTTATTAACCAAAACTTATATTTATCCTATAGTGTTTCTTCAAAAATAAATCAAAATGCTAAAAAGAAAATGTTTTTGAGATTTAGAAATTTTGATATTTTTTTGAGTTAAAAGAAAATGAAAATTCGAAAATGCCATGAAACTTAAAAAAATGAAAATGAGACTCCTCCCCACACTTAATTTTGACTGTGTCCCCACGGTAAGTGCATGATATAATGAGTGTAACGGGGAAAAATTTGTACATATTTACAAAAGAGGGTTAACATTCTTACTAGACGTAGCTTGGCTCATGAAGAATCATGAGCTCCTCCTCTTGGTTACTTGGCAATTCCAAGAAAGGTTTCAAACGATGACCGTTGACTTTAAAAATCGATCTATCCCCGGGGTTTTCTATTTCTACGGCACCTTGTGGAAAAACAGTTCGTACCGCAAATGGTCCGGTCCATCTTGATTTTAGTTTCCCAAGGAATAAATGAAGTCTAGAGTCGTATAAAAGAACTTTCTGGGTTGATGAAAACGTTTTTCTTAGGATTGATTTATCATGAAAAATTTTGTTCTTTCTTTGTAAAAATTTTCATTTTCTTACGCATCGTTTTTAAGTTCTTCTAGTCCGTTGAGTTGCAATTTTCTGTTTGCACTAGCTTTCTCGAGATCAAAGTTTAAGTTCTTTATTGCTCACAAAGCTTCGTGTTCGATTTCAACAGGTAAATGACAAGCTTTCCCGTAAAATATGCGAAATGGGGACATCCCAAGGTTAGTTTTAAAAGCGGTACGGTAAGCCCAAAGCGCGTCGGTCAATTTCTAAGACCAATCTTTTCGATTTTTGTTAACTGTTTGCTCTAAGATTTGTTTTATTTAACAATTTGAAACTTCAACTTGGCCATAAGTTTGAGGATGATATGGAGTGGATGAGTTGTGGGTTATCGAGTATTTCTTCATTAAAGTTTCAAAAGAACGATTGCAAAAATGGGTGTCGTTATCACTGATTATTGTGCGAGATGTGCCGAACCTCGAAAAGATGTTTTCTTTGAGAAATTTCACAACAATTCTATGGCCGTTGGTTTTACAAGGAATAGCTTCGAACCATTTTGAGACGTAATCGACAGTGAGAAGAATATACAAATTGCCAAAAGAATTGGGAAAAGGTCCCATAAAGTCGATACCCCAAACATCAAAGATTTCGATCGTAAGAATGGGGGTTTAGAGGCATCATATTTCGTCGAGAATTCCTTCCAATCATTTGGCAACAATCGCAAGTTTTGCAAAATTAGAATGAGTCTTTGAAAATGGAAGGCTAGTAGAAACCACATTGAAGCACCTTTTCCACCGTTTTTTGAGGACCGAAATGTCTACCACACGCTTGATCGTGGAAAAATGAAAGAACACTCCTGATCTCATTATCTGGAATGCAATGTCGGATGATTTGGTGGGATAATATTTGAACAAGTATGGATCGTCCCAATAGAAATACTTCACTTGGGACATGAATTTGCATTTGTCCTATTTGGACCAAGGTGAGGGAGTTTCTTTAGTGACTAAGTAGTTCACTATATCAGCGTACCATAGATCGATAGAAATTGAAAGAAGTTGTTCATCGGGGAAGTTTTCATTGATTGGCAAAGAAGATGGTGCGTTCGGAAGACGAGACAAGTGATCGGCTATGACGTTATCGGATCCTTTTTTGTCTTTGATTGTAAGGTCCAATTCTTGAAGTAAAAGGATCCAACGAATCAAACGAGATTTAGCATCCTTTTTGGCAAAAAGGTATCGAAGAGCAGTATGGGCAGTGTAGACCGTGATGTGTGAACCAATTAAGTAAGGTCGAAACTTTTCGAGCGCAAAAACGACAGCTAGAAGCTCTTTTTCGGTTGTTGTGTAGTTGAGTTGAGCGTCGTTCAAAGTCATACTTGCGTAGTAAATGACATTAAGGATTTTGTTGTTGCGTTGTCCTAAGACAACACCAACTGCAAAGTTAGAAGCATCACACATTATTTCAAATGGGAGATCCCAATTGGGTGTGCAAATGATTGGAGTAGAAATGAGTTCGTTTTTGAAACGTTCGAAAGAAGAGATACAATCAGAGTTAAAATCGAAAGGAACATCTTTTCCAAGAAGAGTCGTCAAAGGATGAGCGATTTTGCTAAAGTCTTTCACAAAGCGTCGGTAAAAGCCAACGAGTCCTACAACTGATCGAATGTCCTTAACAGATTTGGGAATGGGTAGATTTGCAATTACCTCAACTTTTGCTTGATCTACCTCAATGCATTTATTTGAGATGATATGTCCAAGGACTATGCCTTGTTTGACCATAAAGTGGTATTTTTCCCAATTCAAAGTCAAATGTTTTTCTTTACATCGATTTAGAACCAACTCGAGGTGATGTAAATATTCGAAAAAAGAATCACCAAAGATAGAGAAATTGTCCATAAAAACTTCTAGAAAGCGTTCAATCATGTCAGAAAATATGCCAACCATGCATCGTTGGAAAGTCGCAGGAGCGTTACAAAGTCCGAATGGCATACGTCGATAAGCAAAGGTACCGAATGGACACGTGAAAGTCGTTTTCTCTTGATCTTCGGGAGCGATTGGAATTTGGTTATAGCTGGAATGACCATCAAGGAAGCAGTTGAATTCGTGGCCGGCTAAACGTTCGAGCATTTGGTCAATGAAAGGTAGAGGGAAGTGATCTTTTCATGTTGCATTATTTAATTTTCGATAGTCAACGCAAACACGCCAACCGGTTTGAGTCCGAGTAGGAATGAGTTCGATAGCGTCGTTTGTTATAACGGTAAGTCCGAACTTTTTAGGCAAGACATGAATTGGGCTAACCCATGGGCTATCAGAGATGGGGTATATGATACCATTATTGAGGAGCTTAATAATTTCACCGTGAACCGCATCTTTAATTTTTGGGTTAAGCCTCCGTTGTGCATCATGAGTGGATTTGGCTTCGTCAATTAAGTGAATGCGATGTTGGACAATAGCAGGGCTAATTCCTTTAATATCGGTAATGGACCACCCAATTGATTCTCTATTTTTCGAAAGAATAGAAAGTAAGGAGGTTTCTTGATCAAGAGAGAGAGAGAGTTGCGGAAATTATGACGGGCAACGTTTTGTTATCACCTAAATATGCGTACTTAAGGTGATCAGGAAGTGGTTTGAGGTCCAACTTCGGGAGTTTCTTGATCAAAGAATTGGGTTGAGATTCGGACTCAACTGGAAGCGATTCAAAAGGAAGAGTGTATTCAATCTCATTGGGTATTTCATGAAACAATTTTTCGTACTCAGCTTCACGTTCAACGTTAAGGTCAAGTGTCTCGTTTTCGAAGTTTTCGTGAATTGCACTAACTTCCAACGTTTGGTCACGAGGTTCATTCGATTGGCTTTCAAGATTGAAAATGTTGAGATCCAAAGTCATGTTTCCAAAAGAGATTTTCATTGAACCGTTACGACAATTGATTAAGGCATTTGAGGTGGCTAAGAATGGTCGGCCTAAAATCAATGGAATTTGACTTGCAGGATTTGTCACGGGTTGTGTTTCGAGAACGATAAAATCAATGGGGAATATGAATTGCCCTACTCGAATGAGCACGTCCTCAATTTCTCCCACATGCTTCTTAATGGGACGATCGGCGAATTGAAGCGTAACTTTAGTGGGTTTGAGCTCACCTAAGCCTAATTGTTCGTACACGGAGTATGAAATCAAGTTGACACTCGCGCCTAAGTCTATCAAACATTTGTTAATCGTCTTGTCTCCAATTGTACACGAAATCATAGGGCAGCCAGGATCTTTGTATTTAACGGGCATGGATTGGGACAAGACTTCACTCAAACTGGCGGCTAAGAAGACTTTTTTGGGCACTTGAGTGTGTCGCTTTTGGGTACACAAGTCCTTAAGAAATTTCGCATACGTTGGGACTTGTTGAACGATGTCAAGAAGCGGAATGTTAACTTTGACTTGTTTAAAAGTTTCCAACATCTTTTCCATTTGGTCCGAGTGTTTCTTGGGTCGGAGACGATGTGGAAATGGAACATGATACTCGGTAGGTGGGTCTACTCGAGTAGAAGAAGAATTTTGATCTGCATTTGATTCAACGTTTGGCTCCACGTTCTGTTCCGATTCGTTTGAAGTGTCGAGAGAGGTTTCCGATAAATCATTTGGGTTAACGACTTAATTATCGATTTGTTTACCGGAACGTAAAGTTATGATAGCATTCAATTGGGTGGCGTTGCTTTCTTGAACAACATGGGCTTGATTTGAATTTGGGTTTTGATTTTCTGGATTTGGAATTAGCTGGCTTGGGAATTTGCCTCGTTCATGTTCGCTCACAGACGTGGCAAATTGACTCATTTGCATTTCATGTTTTGCAATCGATTGGTTTGTGTTTTACATATATGAGGTCAATAAATTTTGCAAATTGTTGTTTGATTGAAGACTTTGAGTAGTTGTTTTAGCCAATGTTTCAAGAGTTTTCTCAAGCGAAGTTCAACGTTTATCGTCTGGGGGAGGGTGAGCAGCATTTGGTTGAAAATTTGATTGTTGCGGTTAATTATGAGACGGACCCGCACAGTTTGGTTGAAAATGGTTGGGTTGAAAGGGAGGATTCGAAGCATTATTCGGAAATGCTTGAAAATTGGGACGAATCATATTCATGTTGGGATTGTTTTGGTTCCAAACAAAATTCGGATGATTTCTCCAACTAGGGTTGTACGTTGGAGAAAACGGGTCGTTTTTGGCTTTATTGAAAGCATGAATTTGTTCGACAGAATTAGGGCACTGATCGGCTATATGATTAGGATCGTTACATTTATAACACATGGGTTGGAAAGCTTAGTTCATTTGATTCGATGAGAAAATGTTATCGAATTCATTAATCATTGCATCGATCTTAGCTTCCAAAGCCAAAGAAGATCCTATCGAGTGTGCGCTCGATCGTGAGTAAATTGATTTTTCGTTTGAACGTTCCCATTGGGATGACTTTTCAGCGAGGTTTTCAAGAAATTTCCAAGCATCGTCGTGATGTTGGGTAAGAAAGTTGCCTTGGCACATTGATTCGAGCATGGTTCATGAGCTGTTTTCTAGTCCATCGTATAAGATTTGGCAAATCGTCCATTTTTGGAAGTTATGGTGTGGACATTTTATCAAAAGCTCTTTGAATCTTTCAAAATATTTTCCGAATGGTTCTCCCTTAAATTGATGAAAATTTACAATTTCGTTTCGGATTCTACTCGTTTTTTCCAAGGGGTAGAACTTTTTTAAGAAAGCTTTTATGAATTCTTCCCAAGTTTTAATCGAGTTTGATGGTAAGCTATACAACCATTTTTCAGCGTAATCCGTAAGAGTGAATGGGATTAATCGAAGTTTGATTCCGTCATTGGAAAGTTGTTGGAGTTTCATGGTGGCGCAAACTTGTTCGAATTTTGTCAAGAAGATGTATGGGTCATCGTGTTCATAATTGCCAAATTTTGGAAGCGTGGCAATATGGTTCAAGTGAATTTCGAAGTGGTTACCCGTAGGGGCGGGTAACGTGATGCAAGATGGAATAGAAACTCTATCCTGAAAGATTCTATCCATAAGAGTTCGAGGGGCATTCTCGTTCGCCATTTCGGGAGGATCGTCTGTTCGAGTTAAATGATTAGTTATTGAGTTGCGAGTCCAACGATTTGTTGTTGTGTCACGGGTCCAAGTACTCATGCACAAGTGAAAGTCGAGAAGAGAAAGAAGTTAGAAACGAGTTTAGAGAATGAAACAAGATTTGGAAAATGAAGTGAAAAATTGTTTTTTTTGTTATTTAAAAAAAAATAAAGGAAACTATTTACTAAGTGAAATTTATTTTTCAAAAGAAAAGTTTGCTTTTTTTGGCTTTTCAAATTTTTTTATGCTTTTTTAAGGAAGAGAAATATTTACCAAGTGAAATTTATTTTTAAAAGAGAAGTTTGATTTTTGTTTATTTTTGTTTTTGATTTTTTTTTGGTTTTTCAAATTTTTATATGTTTTTGTTTTTGAATTTTCAAATTTGTAAATATTTACCAAAAGGATTTTTTTGTTTTTGAAAAGATTTTATATTTTTCTTGAATTTTTGTTTTTGATTGAAAATTTTCGAAGGAATTGGTTTAAACGGATTTTTCTTTTTGGATAGAAAAAAAGTTAAGTAAAATTTAAATTTTTTTTTGGAATTTTGGATTTTTTTTTAATTATGCATGAACTAATGCAACTAAATGAATGCAAAGGACTTAAATACAATTTTCCGTCCTTAGTAGCTCCTAACCCAAAATTGTATAATCACACTTTGTCTTAAATCAACAAAAATATTTCTTAGCCAGGTAACGGGCAGGGGTTATCGGTGCACCACAAATCACCGTAGCAATGCAACCGAAGGTTTAAGTACCTTCAAAGGAACAACCGGTATAATATTTACGAATCATCGTAATTTTATAACTGGTTATTACTCTGCCGTAGCTTAGATACCAAGAAATAAACTTGTTCAAAGAAGACAATTGTCAAGAAACAATTAAGCCCTAGGTGAGCTCGCGACACCCTTAAGTCTGTCTAACCTTTATTATTAGTCAAATTCTATGATGAATGCGATTTGTGGGCTAAGGAAAGGGTAATGAATTCCTCACCTTATGTGAATTGGGGTATTTCCCTTAGAAAATAAAACAAGATGAGGTGAATGCAAAACAAAAATTAAACGTGAATTTACAATGCAACTAAAATGAAATTTGTTTTTGTTTTTGGGTTTTGAAATTTTTTTAATATATAAATGAAAATGTAAGCAACCAACAATGCAATTCAAATAAAAACAAGGGAAAAGGGCACGATACCAAAGCATGCAGAATTATTAGTAATTTTTTTTAAAGCGGCGATTTATTTTACAAGCAAGCAAAGAAATTTTTTTAGCAAGCAGACCGAGCAATTTTGTAGCAGCCAATCCTTCTTTATCTGCTTTGACAACCTGAAAAGGAGTGAATCAAGATATATACAATTTTTTTTAAACAAAGAGAAAAAACTAAAACAAATGAAACTAAAACAATTTGAAAACAAAATGGACTAAAACAATTGAAAACAAGATATAAACTGTTTGTTTTTTTTAATTTAGATAGAAACTTAAAAAGATACCAAATGAAAATGAATTCTCTTTTTTTAAGGAAACAAAACCCTAACAAAGAAAATTCTTTTTTTTGTGACGCAAAACAAAATGCTTTAACGCTCAAACAAAACTAAGACAAAAGTTTTAACTTAAAACAAAACAATTGATTTTAATAAAACACTAGAACATAAACTAGACTAAACCAAAACACAACAAAAACAAAATAAATAAATAAAATAAATAAAAAGAAAAAACAATATAAACCCGACCCATTATGTTTAATAAGCACCCACACTAATAATTTGGAATTTGCAAACGCTCCCAGCACTTCACAATCAAAAATAGATAACTACACCCAGAAATAAATTCGAAATAATTTCGCAAACAACTCCATAAACTACGAAAATCAAATCGAAGATTATTTTGGTTAGGGTCGTGGTTTGTAGGAGGCGATGGTGGTTCAAGTTTGATTTAGCGATTGTTGATTGGATGGAGTGGGTTTTGGCGATTTGGGTGGTTCGAATTTTGGAGTTGCGGTTTGGATTGGGTATTTGTGGATAGAGGCGATTGGAATTAGAGGTTGATGAAGCAGTGGTCGTGGTGTTTACGGCGGTGTTTGTAGGAGGTTGTGTGTTTTTGAGGAGGGTTGATGGAAGGTCGTGGATTTTTGGATGAGGGCGACTGTTGAGGAGGCGATGTCGCGCGTTGTAGGGTGTTGTTCAATTTCGAATTGGAGATGGGATATAGGTGGGTGAAGTTTGATGTTTGCAGTGTGGAAAAAGACTGTTGTAGTAGTGAGACAACTTGTTCGGGTATGGCAGTTTGTTGGTGATAGAAATATGAAGTAGTAAGATTTCTTTCTTTTTGGTTTGTGGTTGTCGTTGAAGTATGGGCAGGGGATATGTGATGAATGTAGAACTGTGGTTGCAAGGCAACACAGGAGATCGTTTGGTGTCAGGGAAGGTTGGTAGAGGCAATGTTGTAGGATGGTGGTAATGAAGCAGGAGGAGATGATAGATAATATGTATGTATGTTATGATGTGTTTGAAAAATGGCAATGGAAGGGTAATGAAAGTTATGAGGTGAATGGAAATGGATGTTATGAGGGAAATGGAAGGGTAATGTATGTTATGAGTTGGTCAGAGAAGTGAATGGTAGTAATGAAAGTTGACCTATGTTGGTTTGTGTGGGGAAGACAGTGTGGAAGAACGTGCATATGTGGATATTAGTGGCGGGGAAGGCAGTTATGTGTTGTAAAAATGAAACTGAAAACTGACAGTAGTTGTTGAAGTATGGGTAGATGGAAGAAGTGTGTATGGTGTGCAAGTTGAAGCAGAGATATGCACTGGAAGAAGCAAAGATATGAATGGCAGTTGAATGCGAGAAGTTTGTGATGAGTTTCTGCTGTTCCGGTCGAAGGCAGGCAGTTTGTGGGTTTCAACGGCAGATTTTTTTTCCTTTTTTTGGTAGTAAGACAATGGAAGTTTTGTTTTGTGAGATGAAGTAAGTCAAGGAGTTTGCTGAGAGGCGATCGGTTTGCTGGTGTGGTAGCAGGTGGTTGTGAGTATGGTTGAGTGTTGAAGTTTTTGATCCGGTGGTTGAAGAGGATGGTGAACAACAAGTAGAAGTACAATATGGGTGAAAGCAAGATGCAGATCAACTACTCTGATCACAAGTATGTTTAGTAGGCATTAGTGTAATATGTTGTTAGCAATTGTGTGTTGCTGTGATGTCGAAGCAGGGGTGATCAAAGGCAATTATGATGGTGGAGTAGTGGTTCAGTGAATAAAATGTGAATTGATGATTCAGTGAATAAAATGGTTATGAAATGGTGATTCAGTGAAATATGTTCGGGTAATTGAAGTGGTTATGAAGTGGACGTTTTGTGATTGCGGATGGTTATAGTGGTAGGGGATGGTCAGAAGTGGTAGAGGATGGTTCAAGTGTGGATATGGTGAATTGTATGCAGTGATATAGGCTGTGTGAGTGGAGAAAGGTTGGGGAATTGTTGGAAAAGGGTTTTTAGAGATGAAGATAAAGAGAATGCAAGTGGCGGTGGATGTAGTTTGGTGTGGTGGCAAGCTTGTTTATGGAGATGGTGTTTGTTGTGAGATGATGAAGCTTGTTAAGTTGAGCAGAGGTGTGGCAGTGGTTGAAACTGTAGAATTGAATGTTGTATGGGTGATGATGAATTAAAAATGAGTGGTTTGTGATGATGAACAGTTGTAATTGTGTGCAAGCAGAGAAGAATGGATATGAGTGGTTGATGGTTGACAGTGTTATGCAAATTGAAATGTAGACAGAGAAGGGTGGGAAATGAAATGTAAATTGAAATGTAACAAAATAATAGAAATGAAAAAAAAATTCTTTTTGGAATGAAATTGTGTATTTTTATTTTTTGAATATGAAATGCAAATGAACAAAACAACTAGAAAACAACAACAAACACACAAACAAATGCAAACAAAAATCACAAAAACAATTTTTTTTAAATGCAAGTTAACACACACAATAAAATCAAACAAAAATAATTTGAAGAATAGAAAATAAAATCAAAGCAATTCCCTGGCAACGGCGCCAAAAACTTGTTTAACGATGAATTTTCTATCGGTTTAGAAAATTGCCTATAAATTTTTAATTAAAATTACCGCAAGCGCATGACGTACAATTTTAGTACGTGGCGAGTACGGGTCGATCCACAGGGAATTTTTAAGAATTTAAAAGTTTCTAATCAATCAAATTAAATCAAAGGTGGAGATTGTTTTGAAAACTAGAAAACTAAGCAAATGTTGAGATTAAAAACTATGTGATTAAAATTCAATTTAGAGGCAAATCCATTTTCTTATATTTTCACATAAATCAACATAAACTCAAATGATGATTTCTTTTTAATCTAAGTAAGATTAGTGATGTATTTATCATAAGCATGGCCTATTTGAGTTATTAATTAACATAAATCAAAGTATAATAGAAATCTAGTCCTATTTTTTCAAATCTCATGAAACATGGCATAGAAAATGAAACCAAAATCTAGTTTAAGCACGATCTATTTACTATTAATTAGTAACATAGATCATCAAATTTTGATTAAAACTTCACTTCATTTCCATGATCATATTTAGATGAAGAGGCAATTTGTGATTAATGTGATAAGCATAGCCTATTTGTTATGGACAAAGTAGGCTATCAAATTCAACATAAAATACAAACAAACATAAATATCCATTTTCTCATGAAGCACAAAAGAGATCATACATAGAAAATTATATTGAATCTACATGATAAAAGAAAGCTTCATTACCCCTAAATTATACGGATTTAGCCTCTCATTTGTGTTATCGTTTCAACACATAGAGATTTCAACATTGAAAATAAAATAAAGTAGAAAATAAACAAAGAAAAAGAAGATTAACTACTAGAAGGAAATGAACTAAACTAAGTGCATAAATGTAAATCTAAGCTATGAACATGAAATGAAAGAGAGCATAAGAAAAAATGAGCATAAAAGTAAATAAAAGCATGTAGAAAAGAGAAGAGAAATAGGCTAGGAAGACATTTTTATTTCATGTAACATTGAGCTTACAACTTGCTTGCTTAATTTCCTAAGTAAAATGAAAGGTAAGAAGATATTTACATGTCCATAAGAGGGCTATTTATACATGCATAAAACCCTAATTAAATTATTAGGGTGCTTCCCAAAATGCCCTTTAGGAAGTGTGGCCTCCAAGTAACCATTAACCTCCAATTAATCCATCATTAAATATGCATGAAGCTTTAACCTCCACTTAGTTGTCCATTAGCTTCTAATTGTAGATTTAGGTAAGTAGGTGGGGTCCTCCATGATCATTAGCATGAATTATTTCCTCTTCATTCCTTTGTATTCCCTTGTGCATGCATATATCTTCATGAAACCCTCTTCCATATGCATACAAATTCCTATAAAAATTATGAAAATGTCCAAGAAAAAAGTCCCAAATTAACACATGCATAAAAATGACTATTTTGCCCCTGTATGTAGATGAATATATGATGATTTGAAAATAATTAAATTTTGGTTTTAAACATGTTAAAATACCCAAATATGACATTTATTTAAATAAAAATAGATAAAATATGGATGTAAATATATGCACATTTACATGCACATCAAAGACTGATACCATTAATCAAAACATATCTACCCCAAGGTCAAAGCCAAGGGGCATGGACTAACTCCGCTTAATCGTACACGCTTACTAGATATGATAATGCAACCAATCATTATACCGATATCGTACTCGATCACTATTAATCATATATGTATCACTATACATTGCATATGAACCCCAAGCATCCCCTTGCTTTCATTTTTCCGAGTAGCCTAAAGTCTTTGCAAAGTCAAGCCCAAGCATTGCGCCAACCTACGTCCAAAACCGAGGAAGAAATCCCCATCAATTTGCACATTGCCTGGGCTTACTGCCCATGCCTATGCTCCGCTAGTGCACCAGTGGTATAGCCACTGGTGGATTAGTGGTAGCCTATCTTAGGAGTAAGCCTATGCAGGTAGCATCCAAGTCACACTGACCGCTGATTCGAGCTCTGTTTCCTCCATCGCTTCGCCTAATGAGTCATCTAGCTCCTCCAGCCTGCCTTTACCACATCGGACTTCTTCTGGAGCCCATTGGTAGATGTATTGAATGTGGTTTCTTAAGTATGTGAAATCCAATTTCGATATGGAAAATCACTCTTTTACGCAAGAGTTCCATTGGGCAATTCTTTCGACCCGACCTCCTCTAACACACCAAAATGAACACAACCAACCTCCTTGCCGCATGTGATGACTATGTGTGTGCCAGTACACCTACTTGTGCATATTAACACACATATGCATACACAACCACACTTACACTACACAGATCATGTTTAGGTCTTCACTAAAGTGATTACTCGTCTTGGCGTCCTTTCACATGATAGTCGTTATAGCTACATGAGATTACTCGTAACACGTTTATATACACTTATGGATATTCCCATACACACATATAATCAATCACACAAATATATTTATACATTCACACATACACAACCATTATCAATAATTTTAATTACAATACTAGAATTGTATTTATTATTACATAAGTTAAAATACACATATATGTATACTTAACCATCATATATTTGAATAAAATATTTGATTATTTAATATTACTTTTATTAAAAAATCTTTCCAATAAAATTCCAGCTGTTTTTTCTAGTATTTTATAAATTCATTCTATTATTTTCTAAAATACAATACTAGCTTATAAATCATTTTAAGCCTTTATAATACTTAATTCCTTAACTAAATTAAGTATCCATCTTTATGATAATTTTATAAAACCTTATAACCATCTTATAAAATGATTCATTCATACTATTTTATAAAATCTAATAATTTTATAAAATATCTTTTTTTATATTATTTTATAAAACTTTATCCCATTTTATAAAATATCATTTATACTATTTTATAAATCTCCTTCTATTTTATAAAACATATCTTTATTATTATTTCATAAAATCTCATTTTATTTTATAAAATATATCATTTATACTATTTTTAAAATCTCCTTCTACTTTATAAAATATATCTTCATTCCTATTTTATAAAATATATCATTTATATTATTTTATAAAATCTCCTTATATTTTATAAAATATACCATTCACTGATAAATTTATTTCCTTACTTAAATAATATTCATAAGTATTAATAAATCTTCATTGAGTCTCTAATCACTTCAATAACAAGTGTGGAGCTCATAACTCGCTTAATTAGCTTACTAACTTCTATTTATAAAATATTCCATCTACTTAGAAAATCGTTTCTTCCCTTAGATAATATTTATAAATATTAATTAAGCTTCATTAAGCCTCTAATCACTTTAATAATAAGTGTAGAGCTCATAACTCACTTAATTAGCTTATTAATTTTTCTTAAATCAATTCAAATGGTTTATTAATAGTAAATAATGATATGCACATATTCATATCACAAGCCTCTTATCATTCAATACATCATACAAAATCGGTAACTTCACCATAATTCATTTCTAAGCTTACTAAATTTTTCACAATTAGCAATCATGTCATAAAAATAATGAGTTAATCATGTTAACAACATGAACATAAGCTCAAATCAACCCAATCAATCTCTAAATCACTATAATTCCATAATCATCAAAAACCTAATATATGAAGTTTAACAAGTAAATATAGTAGTGGATCATTCCACTCACCTTCTTCTTCTCCAAACCAACCTCCAAAATACAAAAGCCTATTCCATGCTTCTTGAAATTTGAGATCTAACTTCAAACTCCACTTCATGCTAATTTCTTGATAGGTTATGTGAAGAATGAGTAGAGAGGAATTATGGTGATTTTTATTTGAATTTAAGAACTTATTTGAGTGGATTCAGGGCTTGAAGATTAACATGTGATTATTAAAAGATTAGAAAAGCAATTAGAGGAAGAGAAGAAAAGAAATAGGAAATGTAAAGTGAATGAGAAATAACGAAGAGGGTTAGCTACTTATAGGCAAGCCAAATGGGCTTAAGCCCAATTCATTTCTTTCTCAAGAAATCACTATTCACTCCAAAAAAACTTATCGATTCCAAATGAAGCTAGCTTATACTCATTTTTCTCTTGACAGAATTGCGGTCTCAACGGCAAAAGTTTCGAGTCCCAAATTGTCCATCTTTGAAAAATCGAGTATAACGGGCATTTTGTCAATTAATGATTAAATATTTAAATTAACCATTTAAATATTCAATCGTTAAAATTGCGGTTTGTTATAATTATACATTGATAGGTTAATAGAGGACTGGATATGGCTTGGAGGACGATGGCACGACGGAGACGTGCATTCATCTATCTATCAGCTATCTACTATTTCTTTTATATAGTTACTCCCAAACATTAGACTATTTTCATTAACGATATAAAAGATGTTGTAGTTGGAGTTTATTTGATATTTTCTAGGATTATATTGTTGATTATTATATTTTATTCTTTCTGTCGGGAGCTGTAAAAGGTGTAGAATATTGTAGATAGCTTTGTGATATGTTTTTATATTTTACCTCTAAATGATCCATCATCTACGATCTTCACGATGTCCACGTTATTTAAGAGTGCATTAAGGCATCATAGAAGGTAGGTTGTTACATATACTTAAGCACTTATATTCCCCATGTTCGTATGACATTATCATATGCATATGTAAGTATAATATATATGTATATACAATCGATTTAAATCCCAATATCTATATGTATATACATATAATTATACACATATTTATACACCCTTATATTATATTGTCATGTCATTGAATATATGCATGATACATTCAAATAAACATTTAACTAAATTGATTAATATGATTAATTAATAAATTTAAAATAATTTCAAATAAAATATGATTTTGTTAAAAATTTGGATTAGATCAGATGCTAGTTAATAGATTTCATAGGCCCATTAAAATACAAATATGATTTTTTTTTAATTTATCCATTTCACCCGCTGTGAAATGTACCAGGTTCATTCATCATTGAGAAATCTTTTTGAAAATTTATTCGGCAACTCTTTTATAAATGCCATTGCTTTCAAAAGGAGTAAGAAACCGCGTAAAACATTTATTATCTTTCAAATGCTAAACACATGTGAAAAACTGTTTCAAAATAAAGAAAGATATTATGAAAGCAACAAAATGTTTAAGTATAAATATGCTTAATGTAATAAAACTCATTTTTATATCTAACATTAGCCAAGCTGTGACGCCCCACCCTGAGATCCACATTAACAAAGAGTATTACTGGGTAATATTGTCTGCTAATGCGGAGAATAGGGCTGGTTAGGAGCGACCATCCATAGCTTTGTCTTAAACATCTATTAAATACGTCGATTTAATGCTCTAATTTTTTTTCCTTTCTCAAGTGGATCGACTTATTCAGTAAATGCTTAATACAAAACTACAGTGGCTAACGGATCTATCAGAATAAAATACAACAACAATATATATACAACATATCACAGAAGAGTGGCCAAACATATATACACACACACACACACACACACACACACAGATACATCCCAGTACAATACAAATGATACAACAGAATTGGTACAAGGACCACAATATATACAACGAGTCAATACAATAAATACATATCAGAGTCACAGACTACAACAAAACCTACAAAAAGATGATATGTAGATATCCATGGCGGAAGCAGCAAAGCAAAATACTATGGTAGGTATCTAACCTGAAACAACTCAGTCTAAAATTTGATACACACAAAGTAGAACAATTTAACTATGAACTGGAAAATGGTTCATTGAATTCCGACATGAAATGGTAAAGATATGAATAAGAGTTAAGTGAATAATTTATGATTTAAACTGGTGTTAAAGGAATTATAAACACATTTGAGTAGTTATAATAAGTGTAAATATACTTAATATATGTGATTAGATATATTAAGTGGAATAAAATTAAATAATAATTTGGAATAAAGAAGAATAAAATTTATTGCATAAATTATGAGCATAATAAATGATTTACAAATTCATGACTTTGGAAAATTGTTAATTTAAGATAATTGTATGATGAGATAATGAGATTTAAAAAATAGTTAAGATTTATTTAAATTAGGTGAAATCAAATGGATGAAATCAATTATTAATTTAAGTTGAAATTTTCATGGTTTAAAATTTATTATCTTATTTTGTTTTCCAATCTCTTTTCTTTCGGAGGTTCCTATTTTCCTGCATCCTAAGCGGGAATTGGATTCCGAATTGATTTTATTCCTAAAGTTCAGCCTATAGTCCATCCTTCCAGAAGAACTTATCTTTACCTGTCGGTTTTGGAAACTTTTCATAAATCTTTGAGTACTCACCTGAATCTGAGCACTGCTTACCATCCACAGACCGATGGTCAAACGGGAAGAGAGAATCAAGTTCTAGAGGATCTCCTCCGTGCTTGTGTTCTTGAATTTGAAAGATCATCTCCATCTTGTAGAATTCACCTATAATGACAATTATAATGTCAGTCTTCTTTCATCTTGTCTTAATCCTATCTCATTCTATCTGTTTGGGTATAAATTAATTTAAATTGAATTGAATTTATATGGTTAAAAATCATTGATTTTATTTTGAGTTCAAGTTATTGTTCTCTCAGGGTGTTTCTATTCACCTACCTTCTTCCTTTTCGGGGACGAAAAGTTTTGAGTGGGGGAGAGTGTAACGACCCGTAAATTTTCAATAATTTAATTTGTTAGGTAAATAGGTTTTGGGTGATTTAATATAGAAAAAAAACTTTATCTATTAATAATTGAACAATGGTAATTAGAACTAATTAGTAACAATTGAAATTAAGTCCCAATGGTGAAATAATATAAATTTGAATGTAAGAAACAAGTGTGAAACAAGTGTGAATGTTGAATCATTAATGAAATAATGTGATAAATAGAAATTGGAGTAAATCAGTGTTAATTGAGTAATTGTAACATTTGATTTTAAATAATAATGGATTCATTAATGTGGATTTAAGTAATAGTAACGGGTGTGAGTAAATATTTAATTGGCCTATTAATTTAGTTAATAACAGTTATATTTGAGTATAAATTTAAATATAAGTAAATAAGGGTAAGTGGTGTATAAATAAATAAATTTGTATAATTGATAGAAATTGAATGAATTCAATATTAGGTAAGTAATTATGATAATTTGTTGAATACATGATAAACTTAGGTGTAAATTAAAGGGTAGTGATAACAACTATTATAAGTTGCTTATTTAGTCTATAAAATAATTAGAAAATCTTTAATGTCATTAATGATAATTTATGCAGTAACGGGAGATGTGGATGTATAAAATAAATAGAAACTCAAATTTATTTATAAAGTAATAAATTGGAAAAAGGAATGGAACTAAGGTAAATTAATTAATTGGTTTTAAATCTTAATTGATGTGTACAATTCACAAGATTTCACATTTAGAAATGTAACATTTTATACAAATTTAAAAATAGAATATATACAAGATCTTTCTCCTTTAGTTGTTGCCTTTTCTTTTCTTGCCTTCTCATCTTTCCTTAGCCGTGAATTCCTCTTATCAATTCACGTGAAAGGAAGAGTATCTCATCTCATTTTCCATTTGTTTCTTTTAATTAAATAGGTAACAAATCAATTCAAATCTCTAGTCATTTAAAACATTTAATTACTTGCCGTTTTCTTTCCACTTGATTAGCCGTTTTTTTTTTCTTCCATCTTTAGCCGTGTATTTCTTTTGATAACTCACGCACAAACAATTCTCAAAACTCCTCATTATCATTTGCGTGAAGAAAAATATATGTTCATTTTCTAAAGTCATGGCTTCTCTTCTTTTTCCATTTCTCTTTTCTTTTCCTCTTTCTTTGTTTTGCTTCAAATCCATGCTCGGCCTCTCCACCATATTTCCGACCTCCACTCCTCCACCACCTCCATGTACGGCCAACATCACCCTTTCATCACCACAAAGACCAAACCGAGCCATGTAGCCCATGGCCGAACCCAATGTTGCTTGTAACCATCATAGCCTTGCCTTTTTGCATTCCATCTCCTTATAACTTGCCACTTTTCATCTTCCATGGTCCATGGCCGAGCCCTAACTTGCCTCACCACCACCTTGGCCGAGCCTACATGCCATAAAAACATCATGGACGAGCCTAGTCCTATGATGGTTGAACCCTATGGTGATGTAGCCGAGTCTATTACCTTGTTTTATCAAAGGTTATGTCATCTTTCTTTCTTATCTTTGAATTGTTTTAATTCATACTCTTTTGTATTGAATTTTTCTTATGTTTGTGATATTTGTGTTGATTACAAGTTTGGATCTGACTCTTCATTCACTCAAAAATATCGTCGTGCCTTGTCGTGTTTTTCGGAGTTGAGTTGTGTATCTTGAATTGTTATCTTCAACTTTAAAAAGGTGAGTTTTATCACTCTAGACATATGTACTTATATTATTGTGAAATGATGACAAGTGAATCTGTATAAATTGATATGTTATCCATACATGCCTGTGATATATTATATGATGATAAATGCTGTTTTATACCTGTTACATCATCTGTTATTATTTTATATGTTTTACTGTTCATTTTAATTACTGTATCTCACACTGCAAGTTCCCTATCACTATGGGTTGAAATGATACATACCCGAACGGACATTAGAATAAGGAAAAATCATTATGAGCTAAAATGATAGGCTTGAGTGATTTTATCGTAATTTATTTGACTTGGGATTGCGGGTTTGAAATGATAGAACTCAGATTTTTCTTTTTAAATTATGGATTGAAATGATACATATCCGTATCACTTGACCTAGGCTAGAAAATATTATACAAGCCCATGGTTAAATTTTAAATAATATTTTCCTAAAAATTATTAAGTGTCTAATTATTTTCTAAAAAATTATTAAGTATTCTGAAATTATAAATATATGAAATTTAACTTAAATTTGATTTAAGGCTTTAAACTATAAAGGTGTATTGTTTTCTATAAGTTAAATTTTATAAGTTAATAATTGGTTTAAATGGAATTTAAAGAATTTTATTTACGATAAATAACTTAATAATGAAATGTTGATTTATTATGGAATGTTAAATCTAACCTGGTAATTGCAATGAATTTTATTTATGAAATAGACATGTTTGAATAATAAAGAATGTATTTTAAATTGATAAAATAGAATACAGTTTCCTTGGACTTTGGTAATAAAATTTGTTTAACTGAAATTCATAGTTATTTGATGTCAAATGAATATATCTATAAGGAAATTTGATTGTTATATTAACAATGGTAAGATATTCTATTTATGAATATGTTTGTAAAATAAATAATTAGGATTTAAATGGAAGGGAATTGAAATTTAAAATATGACCTAACTTGATAGTTGGAAATTTGGTTTTTCAAATGGAAATTTTAAGTTAAGTAAATAAATAGTAATTTAGTTTTATTTATGAAGTGGGTATTTTAAAATAAAATGTTAGGTTATTTGTTGGAATAAAAGTTAAGTAAAAGAATGTGCTTTTGACTTAATAAATGAATTATAGTTTAATTTGGATATTTATTCATAGAAGTTTATCTTATTGAATCATAAGTTTAATGATATCCAAATGAATAATTTTTGAAGTGGAAGATGTAATTTTATAGGTTAAAAATGGCTAGAATTGGAGTTTTTATGTTTCTAAAAGTTAAGCAATTTATAAAGGATTGACTAACAAATGAAATTAATTTAAATTCGACATTTATTAATAAAAATGTATTAAAATTTATAATTTAAGTAATATCCAAATAAAATATTTGGAAAGTGGAATGAGTTTGATAAGTTATAAATGAGAAAATTGAAGATATATTGTTTTGAAGGGTATAACAGAAATTATAGCGTTTCTGAAATGCTGTGGTTAAATGAACTATGGCTGGAAATATACTAAAATATACTAAAAGGACCTATACCAGCATTTCTGAAGTGCTATAACTTCTCAAAATTTGAACTATATGCTGAAATTTCTAAATAAACCTATAACAGCATTTCTGAAATGCTGTAGTTTCTGATTTTGAACTATGTTTTGATATATACTAAATATACCTACCGCAACACTTTATAAATGCTGCTGTTTTGAAATTTCAATGTTTGAAATGATTGAACGAATGAACTTAGAAATGTTACAACTTTGAAATGAATATTATTTGACATTGAATTTAAATGGTTTAAATGAATATTATTTTAAAGGTGTTATGATTTTCTAAGTATTATGATTTTTCAAGTATAACATCTCTAAATTGTTATGATTTAAAAATATTATGGTTTCAAAGTGTTCGGTTTCAGAGTTGTTATAACTTTGAAAGGTACTATGGTTTTGAAAATGAAATTGTGTGAAATTGTATTTTATTAAGAATTGTCTTTAAATATATTAACGTGAAACTTATTGAAATCGAAGATTTAAGAATGTGACTTTATAAAGTGGTTTGATTTAAGACGATTTAAAGGAATATTTCAAGTTTAATAAATTTAAGGAAATATTCAGTGATTTGGAAATTTAGGTTTTATTTAAATGATATATTGATTTGGGTTTTGGAATTTAAATGATGTATTATTGCTTTGGTATTTGAAATGGAAATGATATATTGATTTGGCTATGAAATGAAATAATATAGTATTTAGTTTTGAAATGGATAAGATATTTTGGGTTTTAAAGTAAATGATTTTGAAATAAATATCCATGGGTTATAATAACGATTGATTGGCAAAGAGATCGGGATTGGATATGGGCATACTCTCTGTCGATACCGAAAACCACTTTGACAACCGTGTACGCGGTGGAGATTCCAGAATGAAGTAGGATGGCGGCGACGATCCTATTGAGGTATGAATGTGGACCCGACTCCCGTGAGTTGGGATAAGGTGGCTAAAACAGGAGCGATTCTCGGGCCAATGAGGTAGCACCTCTGATCTGACGCATTTCTTCGATACATTTCTATTACTTTGTGATTGATTTGGTGTCCACCCTTCGATTTTTGATTTGGGAGTGTGTTCCAAGGTGGGCGGTAGTGGCTGCTATGCGTTTCCACCAGCCCGGATGCGTAATTAGTATATCTACCATGGCATTGCCTTGTTGTGCCGTGTCACCTACCATATCGAGCTTTACTACGAGTTTGGATTTGTGCCGTAGGCTGTGGAGTATTGAGGGTAGCTCCCGATCTGGGGGTATTCTAATACTGGATATACTACTGGGACTATTATGTGTTAAGGTGGAAAATGTAAAGCCTTAACGCTATTTAAAAGTAAGATTATTTTATTATAGACATTATTATAATAGCGAATATTACTACATAGTAGATAGTTTAACGGATCCTTAAAGAATGGGCGATCCCAAGCATTCTTTAAGTTACTTATACCTTTATATTACAGTTCACTTGAGTTGGTTTACATTATATAAGTATGTATGTCCTGACTTTAGTGTTTTGTGTTTTGCTTTACACTCGGGTCAGACTGAGTGATACAACATTCGAGACTCACCTATGGAGTTGGAGCTTTTCTTTGCGATCCAGCTATCTATTTGGCTTTTAGTTATCCAGTTGATTCCAATGATGTATTCCGATCTTGTATTTTACTATTTTTGTATCTTTTACTTCTGTTGTATCTTGTAACTCTAATGTATATATAGTAGCTTCATGAACTACTATTTCTTGCTTCCGCTGCATTGTTATATTACTCTATGTCTGTGATCTGTGATTTATTTACTGTATATTCTGAGTTTTGCCAAATTTTATTTACAATCTATTGTTTTGAATTATTCAAGTCCGACATGTGTGGATTTATTGTCGATTTGAATGATCCAAAATAGTGGGTCATTATAGTTGGATCAGAGCTTTGGCTCTAGGCAAAGCTTAGCATATATAGTAAATTTATTTACAGAATCACTTTCGTCCGAGCTTGAATCTCTTCCTTTTTGACTTGATTTCTTTTGAATTTTGGAACGTTTCCTGCGGTTCCAAAACCATTCTTGTCTCTCCATATTTGTCTTTTTTTGATTCTGGAGTATCCCATGACTCCACTTCGAATGATCTTTATAATAAATTGGCGGTCTCGCCAATCTTCGAATGAATTGTAAAGGGGTGAAACTCCTTTACAAGGAACATTGGTTCACCTAACATTTCTGCATCCTCGATTTACAATGCTATCTATCTCTTATTATCCCGAATCCTATCTCTGGAGATCGGATGTAGGTTTGTCCCAGAACTCTACATTGATCTAATTCTTGAAGTCACGGTTGACCCGGTTAAGGTTGCCCGCGATTTATTTAAGCTTTTCCATCTCCCTATTCTTTAGTTAATCATCTTATCTTCTGTTTCCAACTTATCTTCAAATCAGAATTCTCTTTTATTTGAGTCCATCAAATTTGAATCCCTATCCTTGTTTTGAAAATTTATTCCTATATTTGAAATCTATATTTAAGAATGTTTAATATATATGGTGTTGTTTGAGTTGTTGATGTTGATTTGGGTTTCCGATCGATTCGTTTGATCAACGCTGTCGATAGGATTTCCAAAACACTTGAACAGAGCAAACTGACACCATATTGTTTTCAAATTTGGTAAATGAAAACTTTTGTATAATTATATATAAGTATTGTAACGACCCGCCATTTTGGACCATTCGCCTCCATTATAAGTGTATAGGTAGACACTCATGCCGGAATTGAATTGCTCAAAATACCGCGTTGTTAATTTAAATTTGGCAAAACTGAACATATACAGTAAATAAAATATCACAGATCACAGACACAGAGTAATAAGTGCAGTGGAAATAAAAGAGATAGTAGTTCATGAAGCTACTATATAAATATATAAGTTACATCAGAGTTAAACCAGATACAACGGAAGAGTAATATGATACATCAGATACAAAGCAGAATACATCATTGGAATCATCGAATACTAAAAGCAGAATAGATGGCTGGATCTTCAAGCAAAGCTCCAACTTCAAAGGTGAGTCTCGAATACTGGTACACTCAGTCTGACCCGAGCGTAAAGCAAAAACACAAGACACTCGAGTCAGGATTAACATTCTTATATTAATAAATCCAACTCAAGTGAAATAGCAATTGAAATACAAGTAACTCAAAGGATGTTTGGAATAACCATCCTTTAAGGATCCGTTAAACTATCTACTAGGTAGTAATGTACGCTAAGTAGATAATGTCTATCAGTAATATAAAGATATCAAAATAGCGTTAAGTCATGGCCCATTCCACCCTTAACACATTTTTATTCCCAAAAGCATATACAAGACCGTAGTTTCCCCAAAACCGGAAGTCACCAAAGGGCAATCCATATACTAAAGGTACAAAACAAATTCGTAGTGGTCGCGAATAAATGGAATACAAGTATGACAAGGCACATGAGGCTATACCCAAGGTAGTGATACTACCGTTCGCCTGATCCGGACTGGTGAGAACGCAACGCCGCAGCGCCCGCAACACCGTGAAACAACACTCCCAAAATCAAAGGTGCACCAATCGACAACAAGTATAAGTAGTTCGAAGAAGTGTGTCCACTTGAGGTAGCTAATCCTCCATTGGCCCGGCACAGCTCCTATTTTAGTCATTTCCAATTTGACACAAGTGTCAAGGCTATCCATTATCGTTCTCTTTCTTCAATCATCACGTACATCATTCCAACCACTTCATTCTGGATCATCACTCCGCGTATAGTTATTAAAGTGGTTTTCGGTTTAGATAGAGAGTATATCCATAACCGATTCCGGTTTCTTTAATAACTTTCGTAATTATTACACCGATTGGTCGTTTTATTTATTTCAAAAAAACCAAATCAAATTCAATTCCAATTAGAATTTATAAACCAACATTTCATTTCTCTTCGAAATCAATTTCCAAAATTTACGTTTCAAAACTTCCAAATCATAATTTCAAAATCTTATAATTCAATTCCAATTTCTATTTTAAACAATTCAAATATTGATTCAAGTTCGAATATAAGTTTCATTCCGAAATCATTTAAATTAATTTAATTTAACATTCAAATCAATTTAAATTCATTTATCAATTTCATTCAATATTCATTAAGTAAACTTGCCATTCAAACAATTTCTATTAAATTTCCAATTCATTAAATCCATTATTTAAATTCAACTTCATTATATCAAAACTTACAATTTTGAATTTAAATTGAATTCATCAAATCAAATTCTTTAGATTTCAAGTCTAACATTAATTTCAATAAATCACATTTTATTTCTTGTTAAAGAAATTCAATTTCACTTATTTACTTACTTAAATAATTTTCCAAAACTTAATTAATAAAGAAACTCCATTTCAATTATTTACGAAGTAAAATTCACTTATTCAAAAGTTTAATTTTTCTTATTAAAGAATTCAATTCAATTTAATCATTAAATAATTCAATCTTATTAATTATTAAATAATTCAAAACTAAATTTTTAAATAATTTCAAAGTTTAATAATTTCAAACTAAATTATAATTTCCATCTTAATTATAATCTCAAACTTAATTATTAAATCATTTCAAACTTAATTCAATCATTTCTCAAATTAAACAATATTCTTTCATCAATTACATTGTTAATATTTTGTTTCAGATTATTAAATATTAACATTTTCCTTTCATTAAAATGCAAATTTCAACTTCATTTCAAAACCATATTATTTATTCAAATAAAATCTTCATTTTATTTTTAAATCAAATTATTGACCAATCGGGTTTTATTTAATTTTCTATCCTAGGTCAAGTTCATTTGGGTATTTATCATTTCAACCCGATTCCAATTCAATTCAAAATCAAAACATAGCAAAGGGAACTTGTAGTGTGATAACTGGGATGGTGTCAAAGTAAATAAACAAGCAATAACAACAAACAATAACAATCCAATAATCAATTTAAATAATCCCTAAATAACCGTATTAATTCGCATTGTTATTTGTACGAATTAATATAATTATTTCTAGAATCTACACTATCATTTCATGTAGATTAAAGATTATTACATTACGGTTTTCACTTGTCCTTCAATTACAATTTCATACATCATCAATTTAACAACATACATTCAGTGGTTCAAGATGTAATTAAACAAATCCTACGTGTCAATAAATTTAACAGTTAAAGGGGTCATATTATACAAATGTCAGTTAATCAAATTTAACATTTAACTATCCTATATCAAGTTCAATTGCATACTATTTATCATTTTAACATTAACAATTTAACGTCCAATATAAACATCAACAATCAATCAATTATCAGCCAAACTGTATTATCATCGCATAAATAATTAACAGATAATGGTGTCAGATGTCACAGGTGAACTGATACAGGTAATAGCATATATAACAGTGTAATTAACTAACAGCAGCATATTTCAATTGTCGTTTCAATTGAAATCAAATTTAATAAATAAAAGAACGTTAATCGTGAGTGAGTGCTCACCTTTCGAGGCTAGAGATGGACGAAAATGAGATGAGTTACGAATCCAAGCACGAATTCCAAAACAAAGCTAGTTTAGCACGAATACGACGGACAAACTGATGGATAAGAAATTGACGAAATCAAATCAGAACTGGATCGATGATGATAATTGATATAAGTGAATTGGTATAGATATAACATATAAAATTGTATATATATACAAAAATCATATTCTAATTTCAAACAATTATTAATAAAATATTATTATTTTTTTACACATAAAACAAAGTCTCAATATGTAAATTTAAAACCAAACTAATGTATACTTAGAAATCAATATCCAGTTTCAACTTTAAAACAAAATTTTTGAAATATCAATATATATATAGTTTAAAATTAACATGTTGACTCATGTATATGTAAACACTACACACCGTTCATATAAACTTATATATGCAGACAACATAATGATATGAACTTGTACAATTCATATGTATAGCAAACCCATTAAATATACCTTTATATTATATATTCATTACTTCCTTTTCATTAAATGCATGCATTGGAACCATACTTACTTACATTATCAAAATAGCCCATATAGTACTTCCTTTTCACATCTAGTACACAGTACATAAATATAAACTATAACCGAAACCATACTTATACTTACATTATAAAAAAAATTTATACTGTACAACATATAATAACCACTTATACATATCTCAGTAAAATACACTGACTGACTATAAAGCTATGTATATTCAAATAGATGAAACTTCATATACAAACAACATATTATTTTAAAGCAATATATATATATATATATATATAACTTACAGATATATATAAAAGTTGCAAACACTAAATACTGGAACATGCAACTATTATAAGGGTCCAGCAAACAAAATATATACATTCCTTTATATATTATACTCGTATATATATACTCTATTATATAAAAGTCGAACAGATGTATATATGATGCTTTATAAGGCTGACATTTACAATAGCAACTATGCATACTTTTTTTACTATAACACCCAAAATGCAAATATGGTAAACTGTAGAATATTATATACATAAAAATAAAGTCATACTGTCTTGCCGAAAAAAATAGAAACAAATAAATAGTAATGCTTTTCTACTAACAAACACGCTTATGCTACTCTTATATATTTAAACTTTTATAATAAAACACACAGTACTAAATATGGTAAATCTATAAAACCTGTAAACTAAACACATACATATACCGCATATACAAGTGGGACAAGAGCCGCTTGCATGGCTTATTCGGCAGTGGCAAGGCATTGAGTTGTCAAGGTGGAAGAGGGGAGGTCTTCGGCTGGCTTTCGGAGGATGCATGGAACTTCGGCTGGTGGGAAGGGAGGAAGCACGGAGTGTGGGCAGAAGGGATGAAGGCTCGGTTTGGGTGATAGGATGGCGCAGGCGGATCCAACGGAGGAGGTAGGCTGAGCGACAATGGTGGCGGGTTGGAGACTAAGGCCTGCAGGTCTAGGCTCGGTGGTGTTGAGTGGTGGTTTCACGTGGTGGAAGGCGGAGCGTTGCTTCCAGGCGGATCGGGCTGTGGTGGAGATGCGCTCGGGAAGGGTGGTAGGTGCGTCGTGAGGTACGGCAATGGATGTGGGCGGGTCTTGTGGGTTAGCAGGGGATGAAGAGATGATGGTTGCAAATCAAAATATACTGAAAAATTCAAATCAAAATATATTTTTTTTTTCTCAAAACAAAATCGTAGCAAAGCTACAGAATAGTATCTCCACTTCGAAACTCGAAAATGAATGTCGATGATGCGGCCGCCATCACCGAAATTATTTTCCAGCAACAAAGAGAAGAGCACTAATTTCAACATTTTTAAAAATTCTTTGGAAACGATTTCTATTCGAAAATATTTTAAATACTATACACTTTAAAACTTTAAAAACCAAAGTTCGAAATCACCGGAAACTAAATTCTCAAATTTCTGAATTAAATTCATTTCAAATTCCAAATCAATTTATAAACCGTATATATAAATTTATTTAGAACAATAAATTATAATCAAATATTATCATTTCAAACAAACAATTTAATTAACCTATTTAAATTCCAGGAAATTTTACTTATATTTTCACAATATAATCAAACAAATTTATTTCATTTTCCAAATTTGAAAATAATATTGTGTCAGTTTGCTCTGCTCAAGTGTTTTGGAAATCCTATCGATAGCGTTGATCAGACGTATCGATCGGAAACCCAAATCAATATCAACAACTCAAACAACACAATATATAAAACATTTTAATATTAATTTACAAATACACTTCCTCGCTCGACTATACAAGAATGAATTTCAAAGCAAGGATAGAGATTCAAATTTGATGGACTCAAATCAAAGAGAATTTTGATTCGAAAAATAAATTCGAAACAGAAGAAAGGATGATTAAATAACGAAATAAGAAGATGGATAGGTTTATGTAAATCGCGGGCAACCTTAACCGGGTCGACCGGGACTTCAGAATAAGATCAGTGTAGAATTCCGAGGTAAATCGACACTCTATCTCAAGAGATAGAATTCAGGTATAGCAGGAAATAGATAGCATCGTAAACCGAAAATACAGAAATCTTCGGTAAATCAATGCCTATTATAAAGGAGTTTTGCTCCTTTACGAATCATTCAAAGTTTGGCGAGACCGCCGATTCACTATAAGGGTCATTCGAAATGGAGTTATGTGATGCTCCATAATTGAAAGAAGTCGAAGAGTGGGGAACACGAATGAAATTTGGAACCGCAGGGAACGTTCCAAAATTCAAAGGAATCGAATCGAAAGGAAGAGATTGAAACTCGAATGTGAGTGAATCTGTAAATACATTTACTTTATATGTTAAGTTTTGCCTAGAGCTACCAAAGCTCTGATACCAACTGTAACGACCCGCCATTTTGGACCATTCGCCTCCATTATAAGTGTATAGGTAGACACTCATGCTGGAATTGAATTGCTCAAAATACCGCGTTGTTAATTTAAATTTGGCAAAACTGAACATATACAGTAAATAAAATATCACAGATCACAGACACAGAGTAATAAGTGCAGCGGAAATAAAAGAGATAGTAGTTCATGAAGCTACTATATAAATATATAAGTTACATCAGAGTTAAACCAGATACAACGGAAGAGTAATATGATACATCAGATACAAAGCAGAATACATCACTGGAATCATCGAATACTGAAAGCAGAATAGATGGCTGGATCTTCAAGAAAAGCTCCAACTTCAAAGGTGAGTCTCGAATACTGGTACACTCAGTCTGACCCGAGCGTAAAGCAAAAACACAAGACACTCGAGTCAGGATTAACATTCTTATATTAATAAATCCAACTCAAGTGAAATAGCAATTGAAATACAAGTAACTCAAAGGATGTTTGGAATAACCATCCTTTAAGGATCCGTTAAACTATCTACTAGGTAGTAATGTACGCTAAGTAGATAATGTCTATCAGTAATATAAAGATATCAAAATAGCGTTAAGTCATGGCCCATTCCACCCTTAACACATTTTTATTCCCAAAAGCATATACAAGACCGTAGTTTCCCCAAAACCGGAAGTCACCAGAGGGCAATCCATATACTAAAGGTACAAAACAAATTCGTAGTGGTCGCGAATAAATGGAATACAAGTATGACAAGGCACATGAGGCTATACCCAAGGTAGTGATACTACCGTTCGCCTGATCCGGACTGGTGAGAACGCAACGCCGCAGCGCCCGCAACACCGTGAAACAACACTCCCAAAATCAAGGGTGCACCAATCGACAACAAGTATAAGTAGTTCGAAGAAGTGTGTCCACTTGAGGTAGCTAATCCTCCATTGGCCCGGCACAGCTCCTGTTTTAGTCATTTCCAATTTGACACAAGTGTCAAGGCTATCCATTATCGTTCTCTTTCTTCAATCATCACGTACATCATTCCAACCACTTCATTCTGGATCATCACTCCGCATATAGTTATTAAAGTGGTTTTCGGTTTAGATAGAGAGTATATCCATAACCGATTCCGGTTTCTTTAATAACTTTTGTAATTATTACACCGATTGGTCGTTTTATTTATTTCAAAAAAACCAAATCAAATTCAATTCCAATTAGAATTTATAAACCAACATTTCATTTCTCTTTCGAAATCAATTTCCAAAATTTACGTTTCAAAACTTCCAAATCATAATTTCAAAATCTTATAATTCAATTCCAATTTCTATTTTAAACAATTCAAATATTGATTCAAGTTCGAATATAAGTTTCATTCCGAAATCATTTAAATTAATTTAATTTAACATTCAAATCAATTTAAATTCATTTATCAATTTCATTCAATATTCATTAAGTAAACTTGCCATTCAAACAATTTCTATTAAATTTCCAATTCATTAAATCCATTATTTAAATTCAACTTCATTATATCAAAACTTACAATTTTGAATTTAAATTGAATTCATCAAATCAAATTCTTTAGATTTCAAGTCTTACATTAATTTCAATAAATCACATTTTATTTCTTGTTAAAGAAATTCAATTTCACTTATTTACTTACTTAAATAATTTTCCAAAACTTAATTAATAAAGAAACTCCATTTCAATTATTTACGAAGTAAAATTCACTTATTCAAAAGTTTAATTTTTCTTATTAAAGAATTCAATTCAATTTAATCATTAAATAATTCAATCTTATTAATTATTAAATAATTCAAAACTAAATTTTCAAATAATTTCAAAGTTTAATAATTTCAAACTAAATTATAATTTCCATCTTAATTATAATCTCAAACTTAATTATTAAATCATTTCAAACTTAATTCAATCATTTCTCAAATTAAACAATATTCTTTCATCAATTACATTGTTAATATTTTGTTTCAAATTATTAAATATTAACATTTTCCTTTCATTAAAATGCAAATTTCAACTTCATTTCAAAACCATATTATTTATTCAAATAAAATCTTCATTTTATTTTTAAATCAAATTATTGACCAATCGGGTTTTATTTAATTTTCTATCCTAGGTCAAGTTCATTTGGGTATTTATCATTTCAACCCGATTCCAATTCAATTCAAAATCAAAACATAGCAAAGGGAACTTGCAGTGTGATAACTGGGATGGTGTCAAAGTAAATAAACAAGCAATAACAACAAACAATAACAATCCAATAATCAATTTAAATAATCCCGAAATAACCGTATTAATTCGCATTGTTATTTGTACGAATTAATATAATTATTTCTAGAATCTACACTATCATTTCATGTAGATTAAAGATTATTACATTACGGTTTTCACTTGTCCTTCAATTACAATTTCATACATCATCAATTTAACAACATACATTCAGTGGTTCAAGATGTAATTAAACAAATCCTACGTGTCAATAAATTTAACAGTTAAAGGGGTCATATTATACAAATGTCAGTTAATCAAATTTAACATTTAACTATCCTATATCAAGTTCAATTGCATACTATTTATCATTTTAACATTAACAATTTAACGTCCAATATAAACATCAACAATCAATCAATTATCAGCCAAACTGTATTATCATCGCATAAATAATTAACAGATAATGGTGTCAGATGTCACAGGTGAACTGATACAGGTAATAGCATATATAACAGTGTAATTAACTAACATCAGCATATTTCAATTGTCGTTTCAATTGAAATCAAATTTAATAAATAAAAGAACGTTAATCGTGAGTGAGTGCTCACCTTTCGAGGCTAGAGATGGACGAAAATGAGATGAGTTACGAATCCAAGCACGATTTCCAAAACAAAGCTAGTTTAGCACGAATACGACGGACAAACTGATGGATAAGAAATTGACGAAATCAAATCAGAACTGGATCGATGATGATAATTGATATAAGTGAATTGGTATAAATATAACATATAAAATTGTATATATATACAAAAATCATATCCTAATTTCAAACAATTATTAATAAAATATTTTTTTTTACACATAAAACAAAGTCTCAATATGTAAATTTAAAACCAAACTAATGTATACTTAGAAATCAATATCCAGTTTCAACTTTAAAACAAAATTTTCGAAATATCAATATATATATAGTTTAAAATTAACATGTTGACTCATGTATATGTAAACACTACACACCGTTCATATATACTTATATATGCAGACAACATAATGATATGAACTTGTATAATTCATATGTATAGCAAACCCATTAAATATACCTTTATATTATATATTCATTACTTCCTTTTCATTAAATGCATGCATTGGAACCATACTTACTTACATTATCAAAATAGCCCATATAGTACTTCCTTTTCACATCTAGTACACAGTACATAAATATAAACTATAACCGAAACCATACTTATACTTACATTATAAAAAAAAAATTTATATTGTACAACATATAATAACCACTTATACATATCTCAGTAAAATACACTGACTGACTATAAAGCTGTGTATATTCAAATAGATGAAACTTCATATACAAACAACATATTATTTTAAAGCAATATATATATATAACTTACAGATATATATAAAAGTTGCAAACACTAAATACTGGAACATGCAACTATTATAAGGGTCCAGCAAACAAAATATATACATTCCTTTATATATTATACTCGTATATATATACTCTATTATATAAAAGTCGAACAGATGTATATATGATGCTTTATAAGGCTGACATTTACAATAGCAACTATGCATACTTTTTTTACTATAACACCCAAAATGCAAATATGGTAAACTGTAGAATATTATATACATAAAAATAAAGTCATACTGTCTTGCCAAAAAAAATAGAAACAAATAAATAGTAATGCTTTTCTACTAACAAACACGCTTATGCTACTCTTATATATTTAAACTTTTATAATAAAACACACAGTACTAAATATGGTAAATCTATAAAACCTGTAAACTAAACACATACATATACCGCATATACAAGTGGGACAAGAGCCGCTTGCATGGCTTATTCGGCAGTGGCAAGGCAATGAGTTGCCGAGGTGGAAGAGGGGAGGTCTTCGGCTGGCTTTCGGAGGATGCATGGAACTTCGGCTGGTGGGAAGGGAGGAAGCACGGAGTGTGGGCAGAAGGGATGAAGGCTCGGTTTGGGTGATAGGATGGCGCAGGCGGATCCAACGGAGGAGGTAGGCTGAGCGACAATGGTGGCGGGTTGGAGACTAAGGCCTGCAGGTCTAGGCTCGGTGGTGTTGAGTGGTGGTTTCACGTGGTGGAAGGCGGAGCGTTGCTTCCAGGCGGGTCGGGCTGTGGTGGATATGCGCTCGGGAAGGGTGGTAGGTGCGTCGTGAGGTACGGCAATGGATGTGGGCGGGTCTTGTGGGTTAGCAGGGGATGAAGAGATGATGGTTGCCGTGGAGAAGTCGCGGAGTCAGTGGGTGGAAGGGCTGAGATGGTGAGAAAGGCGGTCGGAAATGGAATTGGAGGGGCTGCGTGGAGGCGTGAGGCTTGGGTGGAGGAACAACATGGGTGAAAAGGAGAGATGCCATGCTACTGTTATTTTAGTAGAGGAGGAAAGATGGTTTGAGGAGATGTGAGTGACGTGCGAAAGAACAAAAATCAAAGAGCAGAAGTAAATAAAAGTGATGAATATGAAGCAACTTTCCTGAGTAGATGGAAGTAACCAAAAGGTGTTGAAGTGAGAGATAGCCAAAATTAAATTCTCTAGGAAATATAAAAGACAGCTGGTGTTAATTTTGAACGGCTGAGTAAACGAATGGTCATGACAATTTTTTTTTAAAGATAAAATTTCAAAACCGATACGGAATCGTTTTACTGACTCCACGGCATCTCAGGGTTCCAAAAACTGAAATGATGATACCGCTGTGCTCAGCATGACGAGATGATCAAAACAGTATACAGATATCAGTGGTTTGATTGAATTAAAAAAAATTCAAATTTTTCTACTGGCGGAAAAATGCAAGAAAAACGCTGAAAAATAAGATCGACGGAGCCAAAGATGTCCGAATTTGGAAAAACGACAAACTGACATCTTGCTCGGAAGATGGTTTAGAATTTTTCTATGTAAAAATATTTAGGTTTCGAGAACATTTTATTTTCATCGCTTTTTAACTGATTAAATTGAAGTGAATTTACGCGCGAAATAAACTTTCGTATTTTCGGACGAAAATTTACCAGTTGCTATGTTTAACTAGACGTGTTCCAAATATTAAATTTTTATTTCAAAATTTTATCGTTTAAAATTTCACAAAATTTCAACTAATTACGTTATTAAAACAGTTGAAATTTACGGGTCGTTACAAGTATAATTTTCTGAATTTTGATAGTTAATTGAATTGGTTGTTAAGAAATAATATTTGATTTATATATATATTGTAATCATTGGCTTTGTTCATATATAAATAATTGAACTATAAAACATGGTTATAAATTAATTTTGAAATTTAAATGAATTTAAAACAAGAATTGAGAATTTAATTTCCGAAGATTTCAAACTTTGGGTTTTAAAGTTTTAAATGGATATATTATTTGAAACATGTCTGAATAGAAATTGTTTCTAAAGAATTTAAAAAAAATTTAAATTAGTGCACTTATCTTTGTCGCTGGAAAATAATTTCGGTGATGATTGTAGCACCATCGACGTTCATTTTCGAGTTTCGAAGTGAAGAGACTATCTTGTAGCCTTGCTACAGTTTTGTTTTGAAAAATTTAATTGATTTGAATTTCTAAAGTATGACTTGATTTATAATATATATATTGATATATGATTTAAAGTTGATTTGATATATATTACATATATATATTTATTTATCTAGAATAGTTTGAAGTTAACCGGAAATTTATTCTTAAATTTTACCTTAAAGGATGATTTCAATTATAAATAAAGCCAAAATTTTGAATAAATATTTAATCTTGAATAATTTTATTTGTATAATATTCAGTTGCACCCCAATATAACTTACCTAAATCATTCAGAAGTTAACTATGTAATTGGATAATGTACAATATAAAAGGATTTTATAAATAAAATTTGAGTGGTTATAATAAATGTTATACACTAAAATTTTAGTTATAAAAGATTAATAAAGGTAAACAGAATAAGAGTTAAGTGAATAATTTATGATTTAAAATGGTGTTAAAGGAATTATAAACAAATTTGAGTAGTTATAATAAGTGTAAATATACTTAATATATGTGATTAGATATATTAAGTGGAATAAAATTAAATAATAATTTGGAATAAAGAAGAATAAAATTTATTGCATAAATTATGAGCATAATAAATGATTTACAAATTCATGACTTTGGAAAATTGTTAATTTAAGATAATTGTATGATGAGAAAATGAGATTTAAAAAATAGTTAAGATTTATTTAAATTAGGTGAAATCAAATGGATGAAATCAATTATTAATTTAAGTTGAAATTTTCATGGTTTAAAATTTATTATCTTATTTTGTTTTCCAATCTCTTTTCTTTCGGAGGTTCCTATTTTCCTGCATCCTAAGCGGGAATTGAATTCCGAATTGATTTTATTCCTGAAGTTCAGCCTATAGTCCTTCCTTCCAGAAGAACTTATCTTTACCTGTCAGTTTTGGAAACTTTTCATAAATCTTTGAGCACTCACTTGAATCTGAGCACTGCTTACCATCCACAGACCGATGGTCAAAAGGGAAGAGTGAATCAAATTCTAGAGGATCTCCTCTGTGCTTGTGTTCTTGAATTTGAAAGATCGTCTCCATCTTGTAGAATTCACCTATAACGACAGTTATAATGTCAGTCTTCTTTCATCTTGTCTTAATCCTATCTCATTATATTTGTTTGGGTATAAATTAATTTAAATTGAATTGAATTTATATGGTTAAAAATCATTGATTTTATTTTGAGTTCAAGTTAGTGTTCTCTCAGGGTGTTTCTATTCACCTACCTTCTTCCTTTTCCGGGACGAATAGTTTTGAGTGGGGGAGAGTGTAACGACCCATAAATTTTCAATAATTTAATTTGTTAGGTAAATAGGTTTTGGGTGATTTAATATAGAAAAAAAACTTTATCTATTAATAATTGAACAATGGTAATTAGAACTAATTAGTAACAATTGAAATGAAGTCCCAATGGTGAAATAATATATATTTGTTATAAATTTGAATGTAAGAAACAAGTGTGAATGTTGAATCATTAATGAAATAATGTGATAAATAGAAATTGGAGTAAATCAGTGTTAATTGAGTAATTGTAACATTTGATTTTAAATAATAGTGGATTCATTAATGTGGATTTAAGTAATAGTAACGGGTGTGAGTTACTATTTAATTGGCCTATTAATTTAGTTAATAACAGTTATATTTGAGTATAAATTTAAATATAAGTAAATAAGGGTAAGTGGTGTATAAATAAATAAATTTGTATAATTGATAGAAATTGAATGAATTCAATATTAGGTAAGTAATTATGATAATTTGTTGAATACATGATAAACTTAGGTGTAAATTAAATGGTAGTGATAACAACTATTATAAGTTGCTTATTTAGTCTATAAAATAATTAGAAAATCTTTAATGTCATTAATGAGAATTTATGCAGTAACGGGAGATGTGGATGTATAAAATAAATAGAAACTCAAATTTATTTATAAAGTAATAAATTGGAAAAAGGAATGGAACTAAGGTAAATTAATTAATTGGTTTTAAATCTTAATTGATGTGTACAATTGACAAGATTTCACATTTAGAAATGTAACATTTTATACAAATTTAAAAATAGAATATATACAAGATCTTTCTCCTTTAGTTGTTGCCTTTTCTTTTCTTGCCTTCTCATCTTTCCTTAGCCGTGAATTCCTCTTATCAATTCACGTGAAAGGAAGAGTATCTCATCTCATTTTCCATTTGTTTCTTTTAATTAAATAGGTAACAAATCAATTCAAATCTCTAGTCGTTTAAAACATTTAATTACTTGCCGTTTTCTTTCCACTTGATTAGCCGTTTTTTTTTCTTCCATCTCTAGCCGTGTATTTCTTTTGATAACTCACGCACAAACAATTCTCAAAACTCCTCATTATCATTTGCGTGAAGAAAAATATATGTTCATTTTCTAAAGTCATGGCTTCTCTTCTTTTTCCATTTCTCTTTTCTTTTCCTCTTTCTTTGTTTTGCTTCAAAGCCATGCTCGGCCTCTCCACCATATTTCCGACCTCCACTCCTCCACCACCTCCATGTACGGCCAACATCACCCTTTCATCACCACAAAGACCAAACCGAGCCATGTAGCCCATGGCCGAACCCTATGTTGCTTGTAACCATCATAGCCTTGCCTTTTTGCATTCCATCTCCTTATAACTTGCCACTTTTCATCTTCCATGGTCCATGGCCGAGCCCTAACTTGCCTCACCACCACCTTGGCCGAGCCTACATGCCATAAAAACATCATGGTCGAGCCTAGTCCTATGATGGTTGAACCCTATGGTGATGTAGCCGAGTATATTACCTTGTTTTATCAAAGGTTATGTCATCTTTCTTTCTTATCTTTGAATTGTTTTAATTCATACTCTTTTGTATTGAATTTTTCTTATGTTTGTGATATTTGTGTTGATTACAAGTTTGGATCTGACTCTTCATTCACTCAAAAATATCGTCGTGCCTTGTCGTGTTTTTCGGAGTTGAGTTGTGTATCTTGAATTGTTATCTTCAACTTTAAAAAGGTGAGTTTTATCACTCTAGACATATGTACTTATATTATTGTGAAATGATGACAAGTGAATCTGTATAAATTGATATGTTATTCATACATGCCTGTGATATATTATACGATGATAAATGCTGTTTTATACCTGTTACATCATCTGTTATTATTTTATATGTTTTACTGTTCATTTTAATTACTGTATCTCACACTGCAAGTTCCCTATCACTATGGGTTGAAATGATACATACCCGAACGGACATTAGAATAAGGAAAAATCATTATGAGCTGAAATGATAGGCTTGAGTGATTTTATCGTAATTTATTTGACTTTGGATTGCGGGTTTGAAATGATAGAACTCAGATTTTTCTTTTTAAATTATGGATTGAAATGATACATATCCGTATCACTTGACCTAGGCTAGAAAATATTATACAAGCCCATGGTTAAATTTTAAATAATATTTTCCTAAAAATTATTAAGTGTCTAATTATTTTCTGAAAAATTATTAAGTATTCTGAAATTATAAATATATGAAATTTAACTTAAATTTGATTTAAGGCTTTAAACTATAAAGGTGTATTGTTTTCTATAAGTTAAATTTTATAAGTTAATAATTGGTTTAAATGGAATTTAAAGAATTTTATTTACGATAAATAACTTAATAATGAAATGTTGATTTATTATGGAATGTTAAATCTAACCTGGTAATTGTAATGAATTTTATTTATGAAATAGACATGTTTGAATAATAAAGAATGTATTTTAAATTGATAAAATAGAATACAGTTTCCTTGGACTTTGGTAATAAAATTTGTTTAACTGAAATTCATAGTTATTTGATGTCAAATGAATATATTTATAAGGAAATTTGATTGTTATATTAACAATGGTAAGATATTCTATTTATGAATATGTTTGTAAAATAAATAATTAGGATTTAAATGGAAGGGAATTGAAATTTAAAATATGACCTAACTTGATAGTTGGAAATTTGGTTTTTCAAATGGAAATTTTAAGTTAAGTAAATAAATAGTAATTTAGTTTTATTTATGAAGTGGGTATTTTAAAATAAAATGTTAGGTTATTTGTTGGAATAAAAGTTAAGTAAAAGAATGTGCTTTTGACTTAATAAATGAATTATAGTTTAATTTGGATATTTATTCATAGAAGTTTATCTTATTGAATCATAAGTTTAATGATATCCAAATGAATAATTTCTAAAGTGGAAGATGTAATTTAAGCAATTTATCTTATTGAATCATAATGTTTCTAAAAGTTAAGCAATTTATAAAGGATTGACTAACAAATGAAATTAATTTAAATTCGACATTTATTAATAAAAATGTTGTTTTATTAAAATTTATAATTTAAGTAATATCCAAATAAAATATTTGGAAAGTGGAATGAGTTTGATAAGTTATAAATGAGAAAATTGAAGATATATTGTTTTGAAGGGTATAACAGAAATTATAGCGTTTCTGAAATGCTGTGGTTAAATGAACTATGGCTGGAAATATACTAAAAGGACCTATAACAACATTTCTGAAGTGCTGTAACTTCTGAAATTTTGAACTATATGCTGAAATTTCTAAATAAACCTATAACAGCATTTCTGAAATGCTGTAGTTTCTGATTTTGAACTATGTTTTGATATATACTAAATATACTACCGCAGCACTTTATAAATGCTGTTGTTTTGAAATTTCAATGTTTGAAATGATTAAACGAATGAACTTAGAAATGTTACAACTTTGAAATGAATATTATTTGACATTGAATTTAAATGGTTTAAATGAATATTATTTTAAAGGTGTTATGATTTTCTAAGTATTATGATTTTTCAAGAATAACATTTCTAAATTGTTATGATTTAAAAATATTATGGTTTCAAAGTGTTGGGTTTCAGAGTTGTTATTATGAGGAATGCGGAATATGGATCTTAAGGCTAGAATGAACACTAGAGGGGGGGCGAATAGTGTTTATAAGAAATTACTAAATCTTTTTGAGTTATTGTTGATTTGTACACAAATGTATGCAATATTCAGACACAGATATAATCACAGAATTAAACACAGATGCAGAAATAAAGTAAATGCAGTAAAGGAAAGAACACACCTGATTTTATACTAGTTCAGAGTTACCCTACATCCAGTCCCGCAGAACTAAGTACAGATTTCCTTTCAAAAGCAATTCAACAATTACAACCCTCGATTTCAGGCCACGAGGTACAACTTCCAGAATCACAATCCTCTGGGTAGAGATACTTGATTTCCGGGCAACAAGTTCAACCAATTGATTTCTCAAGGCTACAATCACACCTTTTCTCACTTGATTGATTTCCAAGGCTACAATCACACCTTTTACTCTATTGATTACAAAGAATGCCTATAACTCTGAATAACACTGAGGATCTTGATGAGATAGTGACAAAGATTATCTAGTTAGATTCAATGTTGATTTCGGCAGAGTAATGGTAAGAATATGTATAAAGAAATGTGGAAGAAGAAGAGAAGTGAAAAACCAGAAAATCTATATATAAATTCGTTGAAACTAACCCCTATTTATATAAGAACAACAGCCATGTCCATTCGTGAAAGGTTATGGCGAATAGACACTTCTTTTGAAATTCAAATTTTTGAATCTAACTGTCACTATGTCGACATGGGGTACTAGGGCATGTCGACATCCCAATGCATTTTTTGAAGATTCGATTTTCTTTGAAAATAACCTTTATCTTATATTAAAAACTATTTAAACTTTATAAATATACTTGACTATAGATAAAATACATAGATAAATATAGAGAATAATATATTTAAAATTTTACTATAATTTTATATTTAAATCTAAGTATAAATATATTATAATTAAAAGATAGTTTAAAACAAACGAAGTTTAAAACAAGAGTTTATTAAAAACAAAAAAAAGAATATCTTAAGGCTAAAACATCTTTTTGAAAATCATTTGAAAAGATAATTTTTAAGGCTAAAACATTTTGAAAAGCAGTTTTGAAAATCATTCTGAAGTAGTTTTGAAAATCATTTTGAAGTAGTTTTGCAAGCTTCTTCCTGCAGAAAATCATCACATCAGGACTCGAGAACTTATACAAAACCAGGATGTTCGTGGGTTTGTAAGCCACTTGTCGTAGGTTTGTAAGCTACTTGTCGTGGGTTTGTAAGCCACTAAAAAGGTAGAAATGGGTTCCATCCCAAATGAAAATACGGAATGAAGATTACAGTGCTATTGTGAAGTTTTAACATAATTCTAGACTCAATACTTATCTTGAAATCTTGAACTCTTGATAATCTTGATATTCTTGATACTCATGAGTCTTCAATCTTGATATCTTGAATCTTTATACTGTACAGTCTTCATTCTTGGTACCTGCATGGTTAAATCCTGCATATACATATATATCTAAACTATAATGTTAGTATTTATATTTTATAATCTTATTCTAAGGTTGTTGTCATCAAAACCATCAACTCATGGACTAACAATCTCCCCCTTTTCGATGATGACAATCGTGGTTTATAAAATATTACTTCTATCCTAATAACTCCCCCTTAATCTATGCCTAACTCTTCTATTTTATATTTCTCCATCTTTGTCATCAACAAAAATAAACTAACTCTAAACTATATACCTCTTAGTCTAATATCCTATATGATGATAGTGTTATCATACATAATCAATACTTACTTGTAAACCTAAAACTTAGTCCTAAACTACTAACATTCCTAACCAAGTACCTATATAATACTTATATATAACATATATAGGAATCATATATATGAACACACAATATTTATTTATATATATATATATATGTTTATATTTACATTTTTGTACAACGTGACAAATATACACATAACGATGAAAAACGAAAAAGAAGAAACTACTGAGTATATTTGACAATTGGAGATCTATGAATCGAACAATTTGGATAATGGAAACAGAAATTTCCACGTTGTTCAACCAAGTTTCCGTCCTTGTCAAAACATACTTCGCCAACGCAAATGACTTTGCCGTTGTCTTCCGCATGCTCTTCTTCTATTGGTTCTTCTTCTTCACTTTCCTCTTGTTCATGATCTCCTAAAGAGTCCTCGTCAATCAAGATTGGATTAGCATGATTGTCCATTAGAAATTTTTGCAAATTTCTAAGGATTTTCCCTTGCCTTTCCTGTTCTTTTGCCATTCGGAGTTGCACTATTTAAATATTAGTCATTAACTGAATTGCATCCTTCAGAGATTCCTCCATTTTTGTCACTCGGGCGAGCGTAGTACGTTGGAACGGACCAGAGGTAGGAGAAGGGAACGAAAAGGTTGATTTTATGTTTGATTTGGAAGAGGAGGCCATTGATAAATTGATTTCAGAAGATAGAACAGAAAGAGAACAGAGAGAATGAAGAAAATTTCGAAAATAAGAAGAATATATAACCAATTATTTGAATTTTAGTGGGAAAATTTTTTAAAATTAAAAAAAACGTTATATGTCGACATGGGTATAGGGGGGATGTCGACATGGTTCTCAATATTTTTACTATTTGATTTATTTTGATTTAATTTTTAATTGTACTTTGTTATTTATATTTTATATTTCAGTTAATGAACAAATACCTAATTTTCTTCTTAATTTAGTAAATGTAGATTCATTTAAGGGTTTTGTTAAGGTATCAGCAATTTGATTTTTAGAATTGATATAGTCGAGAGTAATTACTTCTCTACTTATATTATCTCTGAGAAAATGGTGTTTGATATCAATATATTTAGTTCGAGCATGATGAGTAGTATTTTTGGATAAATTTATTGCACTAGTATTATCACAAAATCAATTGGTGATTTTGAGATATTTAAACCAAAATCTTTTAAAGTTTGTTGCATATATATTACTTGAGAACAAGCCAAAGCAACAGAAATATACTCTGCTTCAGTTGTTGATAGAGAAACTGTGTTTTGCTTTTTACTAAACCAGGAAATCAGAGAATGCCCTAAAAAGTGACAAGTTCCACTTGTACTTTTTCGGTCTGATTTACAACCAGCATAATCAGCATCACAGTAAGATATTAAGTCAAACGAATCATTTTTAGGATAAAATAAGCCATAATCAAAGGTGTGTTTAACATATCTTATAATACGTTTTACATCTTTTAAGTGAGTTTCTTTAGGTTGGGATTGATACCTTGCACAGAGACAGACACTATGCATGATATCAGATCTACTCGCAGTGATATATAGTAGTGATCCAATCATTCCTCTATATAATTTTTTATCTACATCTTTCGAGAGATCGTCTTTACTAAGGTACTCATTGGTTGCCATGGGAGTGGGTTTTCCACTCGCAGTAGTCAAACCAAATTAACTAACTAGGTCTTTAGCATATTTTTCTTGACTAATAAAGATACCATTATCTAATTGTTATATTTGAAATCCTAAAAAGAATTTTAATTCACCCATATGACTCATCTCAAACTCTTTTGTCATTATTTCAGAAAATTCTTTATTCATTTCAATTGATCCAAAAATGATATCATCTACGTAGACTTGTACTAGTTGAATATCATTTTTATTTCTTTTAATAAAAAGAGTATTATCTACTTTACCTATTTCAAAATTTGATTGTAACAAGTAAGATCTTAGTCTATCATACTAGGCTCTAGGAGCTTGCTTTAGACCATATAGAGCTTTCTTAAGTTTGTAAACATGATTTAGAAATTTATCATTTTCAAAAAGTGGTGGTTGTTCAACAAATACTTCTTCTTTTACAAAACCATTTAAAAATGCACTTTTAACATCCATTTGAAATAATTTGAAATTATTATGATTTGCGAAAGCAAGTAGAATCCTAATGGCTTCTAATCTTGCTACGGGGGCAAAGGTTTCATCAAAATCTATTCCTTCTTCTTGACAATAACCTTGAGCGACTAACCGGGCTTTATTTCTAACAACCTCTCCTTGTTCATTCATTTTATTTTTATAAACCCATTTAGTTCCAATTATTGTTTTATTTTCAGCTCTAGGAACAAGTTCCCAAACATCATTTCTAGTGAATTGATTTAATTCTTCTTGCATAGCCAAAATCTATGAATCATCAGTTGATGCTTCTTCTGGATTTTTAGGATCAATAGTTGATATAAAAGCTACATTACTCATTTGACTTAGTTGGTTTCTAGTTTTAACAACAGATTGCATATCTCTAAGTATATTTTCTATAGGGCGATCTTTTAAAAGTTTAATCCTTTTATTAGGATGATTTAATTCATTATTAGTTTCAGTTGACTCTTGGTTTTGAGTGATTAAATCCTCTTCATCATTTATTTCTTCAAAAATTTTGAAATTTTCATCAAATGAAACATGCATTGTTTCTTCGATGGTATTAGTTCTTAAATTAAATACTCTGTATGCTTTACTTCTATTAGAGTATCCGATAAAGATACCTTTGTCAGATTTAGAATCAAATTTATCTAAGTTATCTTTTGTATTTAAAATAAAACATTTACTTCCAAAAATTCTAAAATAAGATACCTTAGGTTTCTTTGAGTAAATAAGTTCATAAGATGTCTTATCAGTTAAAGGTCTAATTAAAATTCTATTTAAAATATAATAGGCGGTAGCAACTGCTTCTTCCCAAAAGTACTTTGGTAAATTACTATCAGAAAGCATAGTTCTTGCACACTCTTGAATCGTCCTATTTTTACGTTCTACTACTTCGTTTTGTTCTGGAGTTCTTGGAAATGAAAAATTGTGAATTATTCCCTTTTTATTGCAGAATTCTTCAAACTTTTCATTTTCAAATTCACCACCGTGATCACTACGGATGGTTATAATTTTTTGAGAAAGTTGATTTTGAACCCTTTTTGAAAAATTCTTAAAATATTCAAAAGTATCACTTTTATGTTTTAAAAATATTGTCCATGTAAATCTAGAATAATCATCTACAATTAAAAAAACATATTTACTATTATTTATTGATAGAATTTGAGATGGACTAAATAGATCAATATGAAGTAATTCAAGAGGTTTTGAAGTAGAAATTATATTTTTTAATTTAAAGGAGCTTTTTCTAAGTTTTCCTAGTTGACATGCATCACATAGACTATCTACTTTAAAATTCATTTTAGGGAGGCTTCTTACTAGATCATGTTTTGACAGTCTAGATAAGAGTTTGAAATTCAAATGCCCAAATCTCTTATGCCAAATCCAAGGGTCACTTGCATTTGCCAAAAGACACAAGTTATCATTTGAAATTTTCATACTAAGAATATAAATATTCTTTTTCCTAATTCCCTCAAATATTATGGTTGAATTATTATCTTCAATGTGACACTTATCTTCTTAAAATTTAATTTTATATCCTTTATCACATAGTTGACTTATACTTAGCAGATTGTGTTTTAGATTCTTAACTAGCAAAACAATAGTAATAATAGGAGTTTCAGAGTTACTGACTTTGTCGATGCCGATCACATAACCTTTTGAATTGTCTCCAAAGTTAACCAGTCCTCCGTCTTTGTATATTATATCATTCAGCATGTGTGGATTCCCAGTCATGTGTCTAGAACATCCACTATCGAGTACCCATTTGTTCTTTTTGATCTGCACAGTTTGTTTGTTCTGGATTGATTCCTCAACTCCCATAAAGCATGATTCCTGCACATCAAACAATCTTAGTAGACAACTTGTATTTGAATATTGATTATATGCAGACTCAAGAGACAATGATGATTTGAATATTTCTAAACATGCATTAACAAATTTCTTAAACATAGACATTTAAAAAAAAACTTTTTCAAAAATCAGATTATGAAACTTTTGAAAACCTTGCTCTGATACCAAAGGTGAGGAATGCAGAATATGGATCTTAAGGCTAGAATGAACACTAGAGGAGGGGGTGAATAGTGTTTATAAGAAATTACTAAATCTTTTTGAGTTATTATTGATTTGTACACAAATGTATGCAATATTCAGACACAGATATAATCACAAAATCAAACACAGATGCAGAAATAAAGTAAATGCAGTAAAGGAAAGAACACACCGGATTTTATATTGGTTCAGAGTTACCCTACATCCAGTCCCGCAGAACTAAGTACGGATTTCCTTTCAAAAGCAATTCAACAATTACAACCCTCGATTTCAAGGCCACGAGGTACACCCTCCAGAATCACAATCCTCTGGGTAGAGATACTTGATTTCCGGGTAACAAGTTCACCCAATTGATTTCTCAAGGCTACAATCACACCTTTTCTCAATTGATTGATTTCGAAGGCTACAATCACACCTTTTACTCTATTGATTACAAAGAAAGCCTATAACTCTGAATAACACTGAGGATCTTGATGAGATAGTAACAAAGATTATCTAGTTAGATTCAATGTTGATTTCGGCAGAGTAATGGTAAGAATATGTATCAAGAAATGTGGAAGAAGAAGAGAAGTGAAAAACCAGAAAATCTATATATAAATTCGTTGAAACTAACCCCTATTTATAGAAGAACAACAGCCATGTCCATTCGTGAAAGGTTATGGTGAATAGACACTTCTTTTGAAATTCAAATTTTTGAATCTAACTGTCACTATGTCGACATGGGGTACTAGGGCAAGTCGACATCCCAAAGCATTTTTTGAAGATTTTATTTTCTTTGAAAATAACCTTTATCTTATATTAAAAACTGTTTAAACTTTACAAATATACTTGACTATAGATAAAATACATAGATAAATATAGAGAATAATATATATATATATATATAATTTTACTATAATTTTATATTTAAATCTAAGTATAAATATATTATAATTAAAAGATAGTTTAAAACAAATGAAGTTTAAAACAAGAGTTTATTAAAAACAGAAACAAAGAATATTTTAAGGCTAAAACATCTTTTTGAAAATCATTTGAAAAGATAATTTTTAAGGCTAAAACATTTTGAAAAGCAGTTTTGAAAATCATTCTGAAGTAGTTTTGAAAATCATTTTGAAGTAGTTTTGCAAGCTTCTTCCTGAAGAATATCTCATCACATCAGGACTCGAGAACTTGTACAAAACCAGGATGTTCGTGGGTTTGTAAGCCACTTGTCGTAGGTTTGTAAGCTACTTGTCGTGGGTTTGTAAGCCACTAAAAAGGTAGAAATGGGTTCCATCCCAAATGAAAATACAGAATGAAGATTTCAGTGCTATTGTGAAGTTTTAACATAATTCTAGACTCAATACTTATCTTGAAATCTTGAACTCTTGATAATCTTGATATTCTTGATACTCATGAGTCTTTAATCTTGATATCTTGTATCTCTATACTGTACAGTCTTCATTCTTGGTACCTGCATGGTTAAATCCTGCATATACATATATATCTAAACTATAATGTTAGTATTTATATTTTATAATCTTATTCTAAGGTTGTTGTCATCAAAACCATCAACTCATGAACTAACAGTTATAACTTTGAAAGGAACTATGGTTTTCAAAAGAAATTGTGTGAAATTGTATTTTATTAAGAATTGTCTTTAAATATATTAACGTGAAACTTATTGAAATTGAAGATTTAAGAATGTGACTTTATAAAGTGGTTTGATTTAAGATGATTTAAAGGAATATTTCAAGTTTAATAAATTTAAGGAAATATTCAGTGATTTGGAAATTTGGGTTTTATTTAAACGATATATTTATTTGGGTTTTGGAATTTAAATGATATATTATTGCTTTGGTATTTGAAATGGAAATGATATATTGATTTGGCTTTGAAATGAAATAATATAGTATTTAGTTTTGAAATGGATATGATATTTTGGGTTTTAAAGTAAATGATTTTGAAATAAATATCCATGGGTTATAATAACGATTGGTTGGCAAAGATACTGGGATCGGATATGGGCATACTCTCTGTCGATACCAAAAACCACTTTGACAACCGTGTACGCGGTGGAGATTCCAGAATGAAGTAGGATGGTGGCGACGATCCTATTGAGGTATGAACGTGGACCCGACTCCCATGAGTTGGCATAAGGTGGCTAAAACAGGAGCGATTCTCGGGCCAATGAGGTAGCACCTCTGATCGGACGCATTTCTTCGATACATTTCTATTACTTTGTGATTGATTTGGTGGCCACCCTTCGATTTTTGATTTTGAAGTGTGTTCCGAGGTGGGCGGTAGTGGCTGCTATGCGTTTCCACCAGCCCGGATGGCGTAATTGGTATATCTACCCTGGCATTGCCTTGTTGTGCCGTGTCACCTACCATATCGATCTTTACTACGAGTTTGGATTTGTGTCGTAGCTTGTGGAGTATTGAGGGTAGCTCCCGATCTGAGGGTATGCTAATACTGGATATACTACTAGTACTATTATGTGTTAAGGTGGAAAATGTAAAGCCTTAACGCTATTTAAAAGTAAGATTATTTTATTATAGACATTATTATAATAGCGAATATTACTACATTGTAGATAGTTTAAGGGATCCTTAAAGAATGGGCGATCCCAAGCATTCTTTAAGTTACTTGTACCTTTATATTACAGTTCACTTGAGTTGGTTTACATTATATAAGTATGTATGTCCTGACTCGAGTATTTTATGTTTTGCTTTACGCTCAGGTCAGACTGAGTGATACAACATTCGAGACTCACATTTGGAGTTGGAGCTTTTCTTGGAGATCCAACTATCTATTTCGCTTTCAGTTATCTAGTTGATTCCAGTGATGTATTCAGATCTTGTATTTGACTATTTTTGTATCTTTTACTTCTGTTGTATCTTGTAACTCTGATGTATATATAGTAGTTTCATGAACTACTATTTCTTGCTTTCGCTACATTGTTATTTTACTCTGTGTCTGTGATCTGTGATTTATTTACTGTATATTCTGAGTTTTGCCAAATTTTATTTACAATCTATTGTTTTGAATTATTCAAGTCCGACATGTGTGGATTTATTGTCGATTTGAATGGTCCAAAATAGTGGGTCGTTACAAGAAGTGAGTGATTGTAATTATTTTAAGATTTCTTTAAGTAATTTAAAATAATAGGGTTTCCAATAGTTGTAGTTTTACTATAATTTTTGGAATAACCATTTTAGCGGTTTTATTTACAGTTTTTAGAATTATTTTCAGTCTATTTCTTTCTAGCTATTCTTTTTAGTTAATTATTTCTATTAATTATAGCTTTTCCATTTATTTACAATTTATTTACAGTATTTTAAACTGTTTACTATTATTTATGCATTATTTACATCTTCTTCCTACGCCTCGGATTTTGGTCTATTTTCAGTTTTCTTTTATTTCTCCTTCTTCTTCGCGTATGGATTAGAATAGAATTAACGTGAAATTAGATTAAATTATAAGAATTCTGAAATAATGAAAGATAAGATTTAAATTATAAAGACTGTAATAAAATGGAATTAAGACTGAAATTATGCCTAATTATGATATTAATTGGACTGAATTAAAGAGATTGGCCTATTTATAATTATGAGATGTAAATTATAAAGACTGTAATATAAATGGAATTGGACTGAAATTATGCCTAATTATGATTAGGTTTGGACTAATTAATTGGCTTAGTTATAACATAGAATTATAACTAAAAGATGAAAGAAGCTTATTTTCACACTTAGACCTTGGGTTATGTAATAAGCATGATTATAACATAGGTTATAATAAGAAAAAGAATAGAATGAGGCTTATTTTAAGACTTAGGATAAATTAATAAGCGTGGAAAGTAGAAATGATAATAAAAGCTTATTTAAATTATTTATCTAAGTTAATAAGAAAAAATGTAAGTAGGACCTATACCAAATAGCATTCCCCTATATTTTCTATGGACACGGTGTTTCACATAACACTGAAGTGAGACGAGGGGCACACTTATGCTAATAGTGGTAGTAATTGGTCAATAAGTAGATGTTCAAATCACGGGGGATTTGGACAAGGGGTGCTATTAAATATTGTTTGGATGAAGGGCAGAATATTGTGTAGGAAGCTATATATGTCGTCTGGTCCACAGTAACATTCTGTGTGGGGAGTTATATAGTATCCGATCCACAGTAAATAAATGCCTTCTGTGTAGGGGGCTATATATGTCGTCTGGTCCACAGTAACATTCTGTGTAGGGAGTTATATAGCATCTGGTCCATAGTAAATAAATGCCTTCTATGTAGGGGGCTATATGTCGTCTGGTCCACAGTAACATTCTGTGTAGGGAGTTATATAGAATCTGGTCCATAGTAAATAAATGCCTTCTGTGTAGGGAGCTATATATGTCGTCTGGTCCACAGTAACATTCTGTGTAGGGAGTTATATAGCAACGGGTCCGTAGAAAGGTACTATAGAGTAGTAGGCCGATCAAAAGGGTAGAATTAGGGGTAAAGCCTAATTACAGGATTAGGAATTCAGCCTAATCAAAGCAGAAATCAAGGACAAGTGCAAACAATCAAAGTTCACCTATCTTATAGTTAATCGTATTTATTTCCAGTCTATTTCTTTCCTATTTCCTTTGTTTCCTCTTTATATACTAGAACTATTGTAGAGTCTATTACTTTTACTTTGCTTAAAGACTCTAGTAATTACCATCATTCACCGGACTTTTAGTGTGACCCACTCCTCTATTTTCCCCTATCCCCCCTTAGGCAATCAAGGGAGAGGACAATAGATTGCAGCTGCTTAGAGATTTATTGGAGGAGTTTGCTACCATGTATTTCTTTTCTTTCAGCTTTTGTTCTTCCTATGTACTGGCTTATTATGAGGGATATTATGTACTCTGATTTTCAAGACTATGAGTTTTTGTTTAATGAGACATATTGGATTTTTAGACATGTATGTGGTATTTGGTATTTGACTTATTTATGAAGCCATTATGAAGTTTTTTTAGTTGAGTTATTATTTTAAGTTTCCGTTGTTTTATCTATATTTGTCATGTGAATCTTAGTCTTTGTTAGCTTTGGTTATACCTACAATGCACCATGCCTTTTAATGTGTCCTTTTGGTATATTAAGTGGTGTGGGGGTGTTCCACTTAGTATCAGAGCCTAAGGTTACAGGATTCCTAAAAATTTATTTTAAAAGTAAAGTATTTTCCAAAATAACTTGTTTTAAAAGTGTTTTTCAGAAAAGAACTTTAGAAATAGTTTTTAAGTATAAAAGAGTTTTTATAAAAATTCCCTCAAAGTCCAGTTCAACCTTCTTTCGATTCTTTCGAGCCTAAGTTTCTTTTTCTTTGCATAGTATGGCTGACTGGTTACGTAGAGCTACGGTACCAGAGGTGCAAGGGAAAGTGCCCAATACAACACCAGTAGGTGGAAATCCCTTTAATCCACCTACACCAGCCAATTTTTCTAAGCTATGCAAGGACTTCACTAGCATAGGGGGCGGAATGTTTTCTGGTACGAAGGATTTCAAGGAGACACAAGCTAGGTTGGAAGATATGGAGCGAAAGTTTAGACGGCTAGGCATGGAGTACCGACAGAGAATTCAACCTACTTATTGAAAGCTGAAGGGAGAACTTAAGGAGGTTCCTACAAGTTCTAAGAGGCCATAGTGGAAGGGCAAGAAGGATAAGAGGAAAAGGGAAGGCCCTCATAAGCGAATCAAGAAAAGTGGGAGATGTAACAATTGTAGAATGACTGGTCATTACGCAAGAGACTGCAAGAGAGAAGGTGAATAAGTGTTACAGTTGTGGACAACCCGGTCATCTTAGTAAATTTTGTCCTTAGAAGATGGGGCAGGGAGCGAGTGCACCTGCATGTAGATTTAGGTTTTGGATGCAACACCTTCCAGTAGCGACCTGGATCGAGGTAGGAAATTTTGGTTTCTATTTCTGATTTTCCCATTCAGACTCTTTTCCATCCTAGAGCATCACACTCTTTCATCTCTAGTTCTTTGGTTGATTGTTTGCACTTAGACATCTCTTTAGTAGCAGACCTCATTGTTGTTTCAAACCCCATTGGAGGATCAACACTCTTGACTTTGGTTTGTAGGGGTTTGAAAATTTATATCCTAGGCGTAGAATTTGACTATGACGCCTATATTTTGGGATTTTCGGGGTATGGGATGATTTTGGGAATGGATTAGCTATCCACATATGGAGCTATATTAGATTGCGAGAGGAGAGTCATTAGACTAGAGACAAGCATCAGTAGGACTCTTGGGATGCCTTGCGACCCGCAAGGGTCAGTTATGTTGAGCTTCCTTTATTCCCTCGATTCATCATCATCAGAGTTAGATTTGGTTCATGTCGTCAGAGATTTTTCCAGACACATTTGAGGAGGTTAGGGAAGACCAGAGTCCTGCCAGCTTAGTGTGTGATGGTTGAGTCACAATTGGTGCCCTGATGATTAGTATACAATAGGCTTATCATAGATAATGTAGCACTATTTAAGAAATGTGTTGATTTGTTGGATGTAGATAAAGATGCAGGTTAAGGTATAGTTCCATTTCCTCAGTTATTATCTGTAACGACCCCACCGCGATGCCTAGTTTAGCAAAGAATATTACATGTAATGTCATCTACTAATCCGGAGAATACGGCTTGTTAAGGGTGATCAAATGTGAATATATCTTAATACTAACACCGACACGCCATTTATACCATTTCACTTAATATCTAAACTGAATTTTACATGTACAGTATCAATACAAAGTAATAGACACACCAATTTCTCGAAATCAGAACAATATGTCATATAAATAACAATCATAGATCACACCGGAATAAATCTCGACTTACGCATATACAAATTTTGAGTTTACAAAATGAGATACTAAAGTCGACTATTGTACAAATTTAACAATTCTCTAATCTCAATTATACATTTTATATACAAGGTCCATATTCCTAAATGGGATAAACAAAAAGTCCAAATGTTTATCTCCTTGTTAGCATAACCATTTAAAGGTCAACATGTCCAGTAACCTGAAAAGTCACGGTCTGATCTGAGCAAAATAACACCCGGGTCATACTATCTCTTAATATCCAATAGGGTGAGAACAAGATATAACACAAGAACAAATAACATATAAATAAATACAGATGTCCAAGATATAATGAGTCACGGGAATTAATTTAACTTAAATTTCATCACAAGGCACATGGTTATACATTTAAGTCACGAACACATATTAGTCACTAAACACTGAATTCACAGAACAAAACACTATATCTCTAAGCACACAAATATCAATGATTAACTCAGAACAGGGTTATAAGTTTAAGTCACAAATAAGAACTAGCCACTAAATACAAAATAACAGAATTAACTTAATATCCATCACAAGACACAAGAACATATATTTATACCATGAACACACGACACAAGAATATATGTTTATTTCACGAACACAAGACACAAGAATATATATTTATTTCACGAACATAGAATAGTCATAGAATCCAAGAGATCTTAATCCAAACCGATCGTAATGAACGTCCAAAACAATTGCAATGATTGTTGTAACGACCCGATATTTTAAACCATTCGCATCCATTATAAGTGTATAGGTAGACACTCATGCCGGAATTGAATTGCTCAAAATACCGCGTTGTAAATAAAATTTGGCAAATCTCAGAATATGCAGTAAATAAATATAATCACAGATCATAGACACAGAGTAAAATAATGCAGTGGAAGTAAAAGAAATAGTACTTCATGAAGCTACTATATAAATATAACAAGGTTACATAAGATACAACAGAAGAGATAGAGTACAACAGAAGTCTAAATACAATAAGCAAGTACAAGCTAAGTAGAACAACAGAACTAAAATAGATAGGACAAGACAAGCAGATAATCTCCAGCGATTCAAATCTCCAGAAAGTGGAATCCGAATCTGTGAATAACTCAGGCTGACCCGAGCGTAAAGCAAAACACAAAACACTCGAGTCAGGACAATATATACTTATATAATGTAAACCAACTCAAGTGAACTGTAATAAAGGTACGAGTAACTTAGAAGATGCTTGGGACCGCCCATCCTCTAAGGATCCGTTAAACTATCTACTATGTAGTAATATTCGATATTATAATAGTGTCTAAATAAGTAAAGTATAATCATATAGAAAATAGCGTTAAGGGGATGGAGAACCTTAACGCGGTCGGATCTTAAAATCATAATCGTAGTAAAGCTCGATATGGTAGGTGACACGGCACAACTAGGCAATGCCAGGGTAGATATACCAATTACGCATCCGGACTAGTGGTGACGCATAGCAGCCACTACCGCCCACCTCGAATAACACTCCCAATCAAGGGTGGCCACCAAATCAATCACAAGTAATAGAATGGTATCGAAGAAGTGTGTCCGATCAGAGGTGCTACCTCATTGGTCCGTCAATCGCTCCTGTTTTAGCCACCTTATGCCAACTCACGGGAGTTGGGTCCACGTATATACCTTAGGATCGTCGCCACCATCCTACTTCATTCTGGAATCTCCACCGCGTACACGGTTGTTAAAGTGGTTTTCGGTATCGACAGAGAGTATGTCCATATCCGATCCCGGTCTCTTTGCCAACCAATCGTTATTATAACCCGTGTTTATAACTTTAAAAAACAATACTTTACTTCAAAATAAAATATCATTTCAAACCATATCTTTATCAAAATAAAGATTTATCATTTCCAAATCATTTCAATATTCCAAAATATCGTATCCTTTCAAACTTCTTTTCAAATAATTTCAATATACCAAAATATCATATCTTCCAAAACTTAAATTTCAAATCATCTCAATATCAAAATATCATATCTTTGATAGTTATACTTCGAAACCAAAAATCATTTTTATTTCAATACTATACCCATTTCAAAACAATATCATTTCCATTTCAAACATATATTCACCTTTCAAATAGTCTATACTTTCAAAGTTATAATTCTTTTGAAACTAAAACATTTGAAATCATTATACTTTAAAAATCACAACATTTCGAAAACATATATTTGAAATCATCTTTTAATTCTACAAATTTACAAATTTATTTAATTAAACCCAAATTTCAAATTTTAATTTTTATTTCAAACCATCATTTTCAACTCAAATTCAGTTTACTAACAAACCATTTCAAATCTTATAAATTTCAAATATAGGTTTAATTCACAAAATACAATATTCAATCTTTAGTATATTTCAAAGCTTAAATATCCCACATTTCATAAATTCAAAATCATATATATACATTTCAAAATATCAAAATATTATTCAAAACATCATTCATTTATATTTCATTTAAATACCATTTGAATTCATTCTTTTTATTAAATTTAAATACCATTTTAAACTCACATTAAAATCAAATTCTTCCATTTAAAACCATTTAAATGTCTCTTCATTATCTTTAGCATTTTGAACATTTTATTTCCAAAATTATATCATTTTCCAAAGATTATTTTTCATTAAAATTTATTAAAACAACAAAATATAGTTTCCGTAGCACTTACAAAATGCTATGTAAAGTTATAGTTTAAAATAGTTCATTTAACAAAACGACAGCACTTAAATGCTGTGATATATTTCCATTAAAATTAAAATAAACTTAAATGTTAAGTTTAACCACTACAACACTTACAAAGTGCTATAATAGCCTTTATTCCAAATTAACTCTTTAGTTCATTTAAACAACTACAGCAATTACAAAATGCTGTAATATCTTTTACATACATTTCAAAAATGCCGTCAAATCAAATTTAGAGCTTAATTACCATTTCACAAATTTAACTAAATTTCCAATTTTATTTAATTAACTTAAACCTTTAATTAAAACCAAATTTCACATTTCCTAGTCAAGTTATATTTTAAAAGATCACTTTTAAACATTCATTTATTTAACCACTTAAATTCATAGAAAAATCAATAATACTTTAATAAATCACTTAAATTCAAATTTAATCAAATTATCATATTTACCATTTCCAAATAAAATTTATCCATTTTATTTATATAACTTAAAATATCATTTTTAACCAAATTCCAAATTCCCAACTTAAGTTATATTTCAAAAATCCAGTTAAACCATTCATAAATTACATTTTTAACACATAGAAAAATCATAATTTCTTTATTTGAAAACATTTCAAAAATCTATTTAAATCAAATTTCATAAATTTATAATTTTTAAAATACTTAAAAATATCCAAAACACTTTATAAAATAACCACGGGCCTGTATATAATTTTCTAACTTAGGTCAAGTGATGCAGATATGTATCATTTCAATCTGTAGTTAAAAAGGAAAAATCCAGGTTCTATCATTTCAAACCCGCAATCCCAAGTTAAAATAATTTAAATAATAATCGTTCAGGCCTATCATTTCAGCCCATAACGATTTTTCCCTATTCTAAAGTCCGTTCGGGTATGTATCATTTCAACCCATAGTGATTCTAATCTACAGGGAACTTGCAATGGTGATAACAGATATAAATAATAGAATAACATTAAATAACAGTAACATATGATATAACAGGTGTAATAACAGGTGTGAACATCATATGATAATAATATAAGCATATATAACATGATAATATATTTCTACAGATTCACAGGGTGTCAATTTACTAGTTATATAGGTACATATTGTCTGGTGAGAATAACTCACCTGTATTGAGTTGGAGATGACAACTAACACACACATCATAGAATCCACAAAGGCACGAGAGTATGATAGTGATTTGAGTGTGGGAGAGACAAGACTAAATGCCTTGAATACATGAAACAAACAATTACAATATACATGAATAAACACTACACAACAATTTAAATAACTTGTATATTCAAGCACAAATCAATTCCAAACCAATTGCACTTGCCTCCATCTAGCATAGGCTCAGCCATGGATGGAAAATACATGAATAAGGCTTGCTCTAAGGTCTGGTTGTGTACCTATAGGGGTCGGCCTAACCTAGAGAAGGTGGTGGACAAGTTTGTGAAGCAAAAATCTAATATTACAAGGCAAAAGCATTGAATTCAAGGCAACTAAAGGGCTCGGCCTAGGTCATGGAGGACATGGCTATCTCAGGTGGGGTCAGTAGGTGGTGTGCAGAGGTGTCTCAGGTCTGAAACAGGTTGGTGGTGGTGGTGGTTGGTCGGCCTAGGTGGTGGAGAGAGGTGGTGGAAGGAGGATGTGCTTGGCTATGGGATCTAGGTGATGTTGCATCAAAACTATGGTGGTTCTTCATCACATAGGGGCTAGGCTATGGCATGGGAAGGGGCTGGAGGAGGTGTTGGTCAGAGGGGATGGTGGTGGAGGTGGCCAAGGTGGTGGATGTGGTGTTGGCCGATCCAAAGAAGAGGAGGACAAGTGCAAAATCATGTGAAAACAAAGGAAAACATAGAAAAGAAGAAGGTTTTTACCCAAAAATCTTTGCAAATGATGATGGCCATGATTTTTGTTTGAGAAGAGTTTGTATATGGAAATAAAAAGAAAAATAAGCAGCTGAAAGAAAAGTTAAGGTCGGCCAAAGAAATTGAATGAAAAAGGTTGGAAAACAAAGAGACGGGAAAACAAAGAGCCTTAGGCAAACCAAGAGTCACAAACTCTTCAAATTTCCATTATTAATTTAGAAATTTGTAAATACATATAAAACTGATAAATAAAGATAAAACTCAGTAAAGAAAATTAATATATAAAATAAATAATTAAATTTTAATTATATAGCATTTAAATTAAGAAAATGGCTAAAATTTGCAAACTAGGATTTAAAAATTTAGAAATAACCTCAATACACTTTGGAAACATTTATTTTAATTTGAATACATGTAAAATGAATAAAATAAAGTAAAACACAGCAAATAAGAGTGAATGCATAAAATTAATAAATAAATTTTAATTATATATAATTAAATTAAGAAAATAGCAAAGAAAATAGAAATTAGGCTTTAAATTAGAAAACAATTTCAATAGACTTTAGAAAAATTATATTATCATTTGTAAAAATATTAAAAGACAAAATATACATCAAATAACATATTAGCACATATTTAAATTAAAATATAACAAAGAAAAAGTAATTTATATAATTTAAAATAGACAAAATTGCAAAATAAACAATTTATACTCAAAATTGAAATGTACATATCTTTTGCAGCTTAACTCTGTTTTCAACGAAACGAAAAGTAGTATTCATGTTATTAAATCTATTGTCATAATAAAAGATAAAATTTATAATTTCAAATATTTAAAATTTAAATTTAAAAGTCAAAGTTTGACTATTTGACCAAAATTCACATTTTTGGAAATATTAAATTTAGTCATATTTGGAATGCTAATCCACATCAAAATCCAAGTTTATATTTAAAATAACAAAATTTATTCTTTTTCATAAATAAAGCTTTTTAACCTGGAAAAATCAATTTAGAAATATTTGTAAAATACAGGGTTGTTACACTCTCCCCCACTCAAAACTTTTCGTCCCTGAAAAGGAACGAGGTACGGGAAAGCACAGAAAAAGATAGAATGAAATAGAATTAAGACAAGATGGTAAGAAGATTGGAATTACACCTGATAACTATTGTTATAGGTAAGTTTAACAAGATGGAGGTGATCAAATAAAGAATATAAGCACGAAAAAGATCCTCTAGAGTCTGAATCTCCCTTTTCACTTGACCGACGGTCTATGAATGGAAAAATAGTGCTCAGGGTTAAAATGAGTACCAAAAATTTTCAAAGATTACAGAAAGATTTCTAAACAGACTGGTATAAGCAATAGCCTTCCCATTCTGTAACAAGATAAGAGAAATAAGGACAAACAAAAGATAGTTTGAAAAAAAAATAAGATAATAGATTTTGTAACCATAATGTTTTGAAATCATAACAATTTAGAGATGTTATCATTTGGAAATCATACTACTAAAAATCATAACACTTTGGAAATGTTATTCTTAAAAAAAACATAACACTTAGAAAATCATAACACTTTTTTAAAAAATAAACTTCATTTAAACCATTTTAATTCAAGGTCAAATAATATTCATTTTAAAGTTGTAACATTTCTAAGTTCATTCAATTATAAAAGTTTCCAAAACATTGTCTTTTCAAAATAGCAGCACTTATAAAATGCTAAGTAGATATATTAATATTTCAAATCAGTTTAGTTCCAGAAATATTTATTTGGACATCATTTAACTTATGACTTATTAAAACAAACTTTTATGAATGGAATATCCAAATTAAACTATACTTCGTTTATTAAGTTAAAAGTTCACTATTTTAGTTAGCTCTTAATTTAACACATAACCTAACACTTTATTTAAAATACCCATTTCACAAATAGATATTCCTTTAATAAGTTACACTTAAAATTCCATTTTAAAACCAAATTCTCAATTATCAATTTTTAGTGATGTTAAAATACATTTTAACTATTTAAATCATAATCATTCATTTTTCAAGACATATCTATTTCATAAATAAAATATTTATATAGCAAATATAACAATCAAATTTCTTTACACATTTATTCATTTAGACATCAATTAAACTATGAATTCAAGTTAAATAAACTTTATTACAAAATGTCTAATTCAAATGTATTTTATTTTATCTATTCAAAGATACATTATTTATTATACAACATATTCATTTAGGAAACAACCTTTATTAAAATTCCTAGGTTAGACTTAAGGTTCCATAGTAAATCAAATTTGATTATTAAGTTATTTAAATAAAATCTCTTTAAATTCCCTTTTCACTATTTACCTCTGTTAATCTTTTATAACTAAAATTTAAGTGTATAAAATTTATCATAACCACTCAAAAAAAAATCCTTTCTATATTGTATATTATCCAATTTCATATTCAACTTCTGTATTATTTAGGTAAGTTATATTGGAATGAAATTGTGTGTTATACAAGTAAAACTTTCCAATTCAATTATCTTAAGTTTGAATCAATTATTCAAAATTTTGATTTTCTTCTTATAACTGAAATTATTCTTTAAGATAAAATGTAAGAATTAAATTTCCGATTCCCTTCAAACCATTAAGAGATAAATAAATATATGTATATAATATGTCAAATCAAATTTAAATCATATATCTATATATATTATAATCCAGTCATATTTAGAAATTCAAATCAATTAGATTTTCCAAAACAAAGCTGTAGCAAGACTACAGAACGGTGTCTTCACTTCGAAACTCGAAAATGAACGTCGATGATGCTGCAGTCATCACCGAAATTATTTTCCAGCGACAAAGAGAAGAGCACTTAATTTTTAAACTTTAAAATCCTTTAGAGACCAATTTTTATTCAAAATACTTTAAATAATATCCTTTTAAAAATTTTAAACATAAGGTTTGAAACCATCAAAAATTAAATTCTTTAAATTTCTTGTTTTTAAATTCATTTCAGTTCCCAAATAAATTTATAAACAACTATTTATAAATTCATTTGTAGAACAATAAATGATAAATCAAGTATTATCATTTAAAATTATCAATTTAAATCAATTTATTAAGTTCCATAAAATTATATATCCAAATTTATTTCATTAGCCAAATTTTAAAATAATATTGTGTCAGTTTGTTCTGTCAAAGTGTTTTAGAAATCCTATCGATAGCGTTGATCAGACGAATCGATCGGAAACCCAAATCAACATCAACAACCCAAACAACACAACATATAAAACAAAACATAGAATTACCAGTACAATTCAAAATGTTTGGAGATAGTTTAGAAACAAAAGACAAGATGGTTAAACAGAGTAGAGAGATGGGTAAGCTTAGATAAATCGCGGACAACCTTAACCGGGTCAACCGTGACTTAATGGATAAGATCAAATGTGGATTTTCTGGGGTAAATCTACCTTCGATCTCAAGAGATAGAGTTTGGAATAATAAAAGATATTAGCATCTCAACCAAGGATAAATATAAATCTCTGGTGAATCGATGCTGATTATAAAGGATTTTCACCCTTTTACAAGAAAATTAGAATATTGGCGAGACCGCCAATTCACTATAAAGATCATTGGAAGTGGAGTCATGGGATACTCCAGAATCAAAAGATGATGAATAGTGAGGGACACGAATGAATTTCGGAACCGCAGGGAACGTTCCAAAATTCAAAGGAAAACAAATCAAAAGGAAGAGATTCAAACTCGAACAAAAGTGATTATGTAAATAAATTTACCATACATTCTAAGTTTTGCCTCAAAGCCAAAGCTCTGATACCAACTGTAACGACCCGATATTTTAAACCATTCGCATCCATTATAAGTGTATAGGTAGACACTCATGCCGGAATTGAATTGCTCAAAATACCGCGTTGTAAATAAAATTTGGCAAATCTCAGAATATGCAGTAAATAAATATAATCACAGATCACAGACACAGAGTAAAATAATGCAGCGGAAGTAAAAGAAATAGTAGTTCATGAAGCTACTATATAAATATAACAAGGTTACATAAGATACAACAGAAGAGATAGAGTACAACAGAAGTCTAAATACAATAAGCAAGTACAAGCTGAGTAGAACAACAGAACTAAAATAGATAGGACAAGACAAGCAGATAATCTCCAGCGATTCAAATCTCCAGAAAGTGGAATCCGAATCTGTGAATAACTCAGGCTGACCTGAGCGTAAAGCAAAACACAAAACACTCGAGTCAGGACAATATATACTTATATAATGTAAACCAACTCAAGTGAACTGTAATAAAGGTACGAGTAACTTAGAAGATGCTTGGGACCGCCCATCCTCTAAGGATCCGTTAAACTATCTACTATGTAGTAATATTCGATATTATAATAGTGTCTAAATAAGTAAAGTATAATCATATAGAAAATAGCGTTAAGGGGATGGAGAACCTTAACGCGGTCGGATCTTAAAATCATAATCGTAGTAAAGCTCGATATGGTAGGTGACACGGCACAACTAGGCAATGCCAGGGTAGATATACCAATTATGCTTCCGGACTAGTGGTGACGCATAGCAGCCACTACCGCCCACCTCGAACAACACTCCCAATCAAGGGTGGCCACCAAATCAATCACAAGTAATAGAATGGTATCGAAGAAGTGTGTCCGATCAGAGGTGCTACCTCATTGGTCCGTCAATCGCTCCTGTTTTAGCCACCTTATGCCAACTCACGGGAGTTGGGTCCACGTATATACCTTAGGATCGTCGCCACCATCCTACTTCATTCTGGAATCTCCACCGCGTACACGGTTGTCAAAGTGGTTTTCGGTATCGACAGAGAGTATGTCCATATCCGATCCCGGTCTCTTTGCCAACCAATCGTTATTATAACCCGTGGTTATAACTTTAAAAAACAATACTTTACTTCAAAATAAAATATCATTTCAAACCATATCTTTATCAAAATAAAGATTTATCATTTCCAAATCATTTCAATATTCCAAAATATCGTATCCTTTCAAACTTCTTTTCAAATCATTTCAATATATCAAAATATCATATCTTCCAAAACTTAAATTTCAAATCATCTCAATATCAAAATATCATATCTTTGATAGTTATACTTCGAAACCAAAAATCATTTTTATTTCAATACTATACCCATTTCAAAACAATATCATTTCCATTTCAAACATATATTCACCTTTCAAATAGTCTATACTTTCAAAGTTATAATTCTTTTGAAACTAAAACATTGAAATCATTATACTTTAAAAATCACAACATTTCGAAAACATATATTTGAAATCATCTTTTAATTCTACAAATTTACAAATTTATTTAATTAAACCCAAATTTCAAATTTTAATTTTTATTTCAAACCATCATTTTCAACTCAAATTCAGTTTACTAACAAACCATTTCAAATCTTATAAATTTCAAATATAGGTTTAATTCACAAAATACAATATTCAATCTTTAGTATATTTCAAAGCTTAAATATCCCACATTTCATAAATTCAAAATCATATATATACATTTCAAAATATCAAAATATTATTCAAAACATCATTCATTTATATTTCATTTAAATACCATTTGAATCCATTCTTTTTATTAAATTTAAATACCATTTTAAACTCACATAAAAATCAAATTCTTCCATTTAAAACCATTTAAATGTCTCTTCATTATCTTTAGCATTTTTAACATTTTATTTCCAAAATTATATCATTTTCCAAAGATTATTTTCATTAAAATTTATTAAAACAACAAAATATAGTTTCCGTAGCACTTACAAAATGCTATGTAAAGTTATAGTTTAAAATAGTTCATTTAACAAAACGACAGCACTTAAATGCTGTGATGTATTTCCATTAAAATTAAAATAAACTTAAATGTTAAGTTTAACCACTACAACACTTACAAAGTGCTATAATAGCTAGCCTTTATTCCAAATTAACTCTTTAGTTCATTTAAACAACTACAGCAATTACAAAATGCTGTAATATCTTTTACATACATTTCAAAAATGCCGTCAAATCAAATTTAGAGCTTAATTACCATTTCACAAATTTAACTAAATTTCCAATTTTATTTAATTAACTTAAACCTTTAATTAAAACCAAATTTCACATTTCCTAGTCAAGTTATATTTTAAAAGATCACTTTTAAACATTCATTTATTTAACCACTTAAATTCATAGAAAAATCAATAATACTTTAATAAATCACTTAAATTCAAATTTAATCAAATTATCATATTTACCATTTCCAAATAAAATTTAATATCTATTTTATTTATATAACTTAAAATATCATTTTTAACCAAATTCCAAATTCCCAACTTAAGTTATATTTCAAAAATCCAGTTAAACCATTCATAATACATTTTTAACACATAGAAAAATCATAATTTCTTTATTTTAAAACATTTCAAAAATCTATTTAAATCAAATTTCATAAATTTATAATTTTTAAAATACTTAAAAATATCCAAAACACTTTATAAAATAACCACGGGCCTGTATATAATTTTCTAACTTAGGTCAAGTGATGCGGATATGTATCATTTCAATCCGTAGTTAAAAAAGAAAAATCCGGGTTCTATCATTTCAAACCCGTAATCCCAAGTTAAAATAATTTAAATAAAAATCGTTCAGGCCAATCATTTCAGCCCATAACGATTTTTCCCTATTCTAAAGTCCGTTCGGGTATGTATCATTTCAACCCATAGTGATTCTAATCTACAGGGAACTTGCAATGGTGATAACAGATATAAATAACAGAATAACATTAAATAACAGTAACATATGATATAACAGGTGTAACAACAGGTGTGAACATCATATGATAATAATATAAGCATATATAACATGATAATATATTTCTACAGATTCACAGGGTGTCAATTTACTAGTTATATAGGTACATATTGTCTGGTGAGAATAACTCACCTGTATTGAGTTGGAGATGACAACTAACACACACATCATAGAATCCACAAAGGCACGAGAGTATGATAGTGATTTGAGTGTGGGAGAGACAAGACTAAATGCCTTGAATACATGAAACAAACCAATACAATATACATGAATAAACACTACACAACAATTTAAATAACTTGTATATTCAAGCACAAATCAATTCCAAACCAATTGCACTTGCCTCCATCTAGAATAGGCTCAGCCATGGATGGAAAATACATGAATAAGGCTTGCTCTAAGGTCTGGTTTTGGACCTATAGGGGTCGGCCTAACCTAGAGAAGGTGGTGGACAAGTTTGTGAAGCAAAAATCTAATATTACAAGGCAAAAGCATTGAATTCAAGGCAACTAAAGGGCTCGGCCTAGGTCATGGAGGACATGGCTATCTCAGGTGGGGTCAGTAGGTGGTGTGCAGAGGTGTCTCAGGTCTGAAACAGGTTGGTGGTGGTGGTGGTTGGTCGGCCTAGGTGGTGGAGAGAGGTGGTGGAAGGAGGATGTGCTTGGCTATGGGATCTAGGTGATGTTGCATCAAAACTATGGTGGTTCTTCATCACATAGGGGCTAGGCTATGGCATGGGAAGGGGCTGGAGGAGGTGTTGGTCAGAGGGGATGGTGGTGGAGGTGGCCAAGGTGGTGGATGTGGTGTTGGCCGATCCAAAGAAGAGGAGGACAAGTGCAAAATCATGTGAAAACAAAGGAAAACATAGAAAAGAAGAAGGTTTTTACCCAAAAATCTTGCAAATGATGATGGCCATGATTTTTGTGATTGAGAAGAGTTTGTATACGGAAATAAAAAGAAAAATAAGCAGCTGAAAGAAAAGTTAAGGTCGGCCAAAGAAATTGAATGAAAAAGGTTGGAAAACAAAGAGACGGGAAAACAAAGAGCCTTAGGCAAACCAAGAGTCACAAACTCTTCAAATTTCCATTATTAATTTAGAAATTTGTAAATACATATAAAACTAATAAATAAAGATAAAACTCAGTAAAGAAAATTAATATATAAAATAAATAATTAAATTTTAATTATATAGCATTTAAATTAAGAAAATGGCTAAAATTTGCAAACTAGGCTTTAAAAATTTAGAAATAACCTCAATACACTTTGGAAACATTTATTTTAATTTGAATACATGTAAAATGAATAAAATAAAGTAAAACACAGCAACTAACAGTGAATGCATAAAATAAATAAATAAATTTTAATTATATATAATTAAATTAACAAAATAGCAAAGAAAATAGAAATTAGGCTTTAAAATTAGAAAACAATTTCAGTAGACTTTAGAAAAATTATATTATCATTTGTAAAAATATTAAAAGACAAAATATACATCAAATAACATATTAGCACATATTTAAAATAAAATATAACAAAGAAAAAGTAATTTACATAATTTAAAATAGACAAAATTGCAAAATAAACAATTTATACTCAAAATTGAAATGTACATATCTTTTGCAGCTTAACTCTGTTTTCAACGAAACAAAAAGTAGTATTCATGTTATTAAATCTATTGTCATAATAAAAGATAAAATTTATAATTTCAAATATTTAAAATTTAAATTTAAAAGTCAAAGTTTGACTATTTGACCAAAATTCACATTTTCTGGAAATATTAAATTTAGTCATATTTGGAATGCTAATCCACATCAAAATCAAAGTTTATATTTAAAATAACAAAATTTATTCTTTTTCATAAATAAAGCTTTTTAACCTGGAAAAATCAATTTAGAAATATTTGTAAAATACAGGGTTGTTACAATTGTACTCAAAACTCTAAAGTGAGTAAACTCTAAAGTGTAAAATATTTCCTAATAGCAATCACACGAATTTAAACAAGGCTACTACTCGGTGAAATTCGAGTGTTCGCCAATGGGCTAGTAAGTTTCACTCAAACATTTATTCAATGAGTTATACCATATTCAACAAAGTCTTATTCGAAAGCATTTAAACCAATCGCTGACACTAAGTCGATTATTAGTACTTCCTAAATTATAGAATTAAGGTTCTCAAAACATTTATTTAGTTTTCACTTATCAAAATATTCCGTTATTCCAATATGTTCCAAGAGTATTTATTTTACAAAACAAGATTTTCCATGTTCCAAAATCACATTGATTCTTTAAATTCCATAAGGTTGTAATGTTTACACACCATATTTCAAAAGCCACTATAAAAGTATCCATTTATTTGTGAATCCATAAATCCATTTTCAAAACCAATTTAGTATTATAGTAATTAGTTAAAACCTCATACAATTATATTTCAAAATTTTGAAATTTCAAATCCATAAAATCATTTATAAAATTAATTAGACTACTTTAGAAAACATGTTTGATATTTAGAACTTAAATAAACTCTCTTTGCGAAATTATTTGTATACCAAACAAAGCACTTATATACACTCGCAAAATAGGTAGATTTATAAGCACTTATATACACTCACAAAATAGGTAGATTTAAATTTATAAATTTCCAAAGCTTTGAATCAAAAATGATTCAAAGTCCATAAAGCACAAGAAATTCACTATTACATATCACAAGATGGTAACGACCAATAGTTCCATATGATTTGATTTTCATATCATCTCTAAACAGAATTTATAACTTAACAAACCAATGGAAATATATATATATATATATATATATATATAAACGATCACGACAGAACATTCAAAGCATATTTAAACAACATCACAAACATAGCAACAAATCATAGGTCATAATAGATTTTCAATTTTGAAACACCATTTCGACACCTTTTTCCTCAGAATTTTCGAAAACTTACAACATGATAGTTGTTCCTTAAAGTCTCAAATTTCCACTAGAAAAAGTTTTGCATAATTTGGATTTACGGTTAAAAATTTATGGCGATTTTAGTTTTAGGTTTCAACTCAGAAAATCGACAGAGCAGAGCATCTATATCAGTTTCAAACCCAATTTCGACCCTTTAAATCATAGAATTTTCCAAAACATACAACACGAAAATTGTTCCTTAATGTCTCCGATTTCTATCAAGAAAAGTTTATATAAATTTGATTTATGGCTAAAAAGTTATGGCCATTTTACTCTCAGGTATCAACTCAAAAAATTGTATATGACTGTGCTATAACATTAGTTTCAAACATAATTTAGGCCCTTTTAAATACTGTATTTCGAAAAATGATCAAAAGAGAACATAGATCTTCTTTAAATATCTTTCTACCACAAAAAGATTGAACCAATTAGGGACATTTCACACCAAGATATCGCTATTTTACAGCAGCGATTTTCACAATTTATTTTCAGCAAACAATCAAAAATCATCAAATTCAAGCAACCAATTCACAATCAATTTGAAAGCAATTCAATCAACAAACCATCCAATTCAATTCAAATAGCAACTAACAATTATTCTCGTATATTAGAGGTAGTAGTGTGAGTGATCAACTTATTTTTTCTTATTGCTTGCTAAATCCTCTTTTAAGCCTTGCTAACTTCTTAGCTTCTCCAAAATCACCTAAAAACTCAAGAACAAAATTTGAACAGTAAGCAATTTGATCAAAAACTGGATCAAAATCATTATTTTAGAGTTCTAAAGGATAGAGATAGGGTTTAAAACACTTACTCTTCATTATTGGACAAAATCCCTTCGATTTGAGCCTTGAATTTGGAAATTATGAACTAGGGTTTTTAGTTTTGTTTGAGAATTTGGTTTTCTAGCTGATAGAAGAAGAATTAGAGAAGGAGATATACATATGTTTTATTCTCTACTTGCATTAGTTCTACTTAGGCCAAATAGGGTATGGTAAGAATACAATAAGAAGTGTTGCAAATTAAATTCCTAAATGAAAGTGTCATTAATCCTATTATGTTGTATTACTTCTTTTAACACTATATTACACTAAACCAAAATAAAAATTGATTTCTCAATTTTATATAAACCAAATCTCAAATTAAAAATCCACATTTTAACAATTAAACACAATATAGACATTTTACTCTAACCACCAAAATTAAATAATTCATTTAGTAATATTTCAAAATTTTAAATTGAAATCCTAATTAAGAAATGAAACTCATTTCTTAATAGATCTAACCAATTATTCTCAATACTAAATTTAATTTTTACAGTTAAATTTCACAAATTGCAATTAAAAATTAATTATTCATAATTAAATTTAATTAATCAAATAATTAACAATGGGTTGTTATAGACTTTCCCCCTCAAAAAAATTGCGTCCCCGGAATTTCCTTAATAAAAGAAATCCATAATATAAATTTCACTTGAAACAATTATTTTGCTAACTGGTTTCTAATTTCATTTCCAAAACATTCAATTAATACCACTCCAAATTATAACACTAAACTCAAATTTTTAGTTATCAAAATTTCTCAAAAATATTCTAATGCCTCAATTTTATGGAAAATTTCGCCAGCGTCAACTTTGCGCGGCTTGCGTTTTGAAAATTTACAATAGGTATATAATTACATAATATACATCTCATCTCAAGGATGAGGCATACCGTAGGGAAAAACACAAAAATGCGATATGTAATCCGAGATACGTACCTTATATTTGAAATATTAGCGAGTCCGCTATATTCCTTAAGCAAACAATTTATAATCTTTTAAACGATATCTATTTAACTTTAGATACCAGCACCTATCTCAAAAATTCATACTAGTATTTAATATCAAACTCCTATCATATAGGAGATATTAACAATTCTTGATATTCCATAACGAAAGAAATTTGTACTTAAATTTCCAAGTTTTAACTATTACTTATGTCAAAATGTTACGTTCGATGTTTAGGAACCACTATCGATAACATGGCATCCCACATATCGATCAGAATCCTTAAACAATGTTCAGATAAGCCAACACAATAGATAATCTCAAGTTTAGACGCATTTATTTTATTATCACTAACATCCATGCATCCAATTTTAAATAAATGCAACCAAGCAATCGATTCCTAGCAACCAATCAGCAAATCAACCAAAACATACGTAATCAATTACAGCAGAACAATTCAATGTCCGAAATTCCGCTGCACAACTCTGATTATTCCTAGATCATTTAATATTTCACTTATTCATTCAAATTTCCTAAATTTTCTATTAAAAGAAAACAGTTCACTTTAATTTAATCCATTCCAATTTAATTCCAAAATTTTCTCAACTCTAAAAGATTTTGCTCATTATTTACTAAAGGTTTTAATGTCACAAATTCCAATTTATCAACTTAAACTTTTTTAAATCAATTTACGCCCCCAAATGATTATCCTAATAATCATTTAATATTCCTATCCCTAACTAGATAATTAATATAACTATCTACCACACACCCCAGGGGATAGGACTCTAAGTGATCTAAGTCTCGGACCCGTAATATTATATGTTATAATGTTGTGATACAGCTCTGATACTAAACTGTAACGACGCCACCGCAATGCCCAGTTTAGCAAAGCACATTACAAGCAATCTCATCTACTAATCCGGAGAATACAGCTTGTTAAGGGAAATCGAATGTGAATATATATTTATACTAACACTGACACGTCATTTATACCTTTTCACTTAATATCTGAACTGAAATTTGACGTGTACAGTATTAATACAAAGTAATAGACACATCGATTTCTCGAAATCAAAACAATATATCATATAAATAACAATCACAGATCACACCAGAATAAACCTCAACTCACACATATACAAATTTTGAGTTTACAAAATGAAATACTAAACTCGGTTGTTATACAAGTTTAACAATTCTCTAATCTCAATTATACATTTTATATACAAGGTCCAAATTCCTAAATTGGATAAACTAAAAGTCCAAATGTTTATTTCCTTGCTAGCATAACCATTCAAAGGTCAACCTGTCCTATAACCTGAAAAATCTCGGCCAGTTCCGAGTAAAATAACAGCCGGGTCAGACTATGTCTAAATATCCAATAGGGTGAGAACAAGATATAACACAAGAACAAACAACATATAAGTAAATACAGATGTCCAAGATATAACGAGTCACGGGAATTAATTTAACTTAGAGTTCATCACAAGGCACATGGTTATACATTTAAGTCACGAACACATATTAGTCACTAAACACTGAATTCACAGAACAAAACGCAATATCTCTAAGCATGCAAATATCAATGATTAACTAAGAACAGGGTTATAAGTTTAAGTCACAAACACGAACTAGTCACCAAACACAAACAAATAGAATTAACTTAACATCCATCACAAGACATAAGAACATATATTTATTTCATGAATAAATGACACAAGAATATATGTTTACTTCGCAAACACAAGACACAAGAATATATATTTATTTCACGAACACAGAATAGTCACAAAGTCCAAGAGATCTTAATCCAAACCGATCGTAATGATCGTCCAAAACAATCGCAATGATTGTGCTCAAACCCCATGGCAAACAAACAAACAAATTCGTATCAATCGAACCAATCTGATACCAAGGATCGTACTCAGACCAGGAACACAGAATCACAGAATGATCTCAAGGATAGTCTATACCGATCAAGGTGATCATAGAAACCATGAGTCGATAAATCTACATTTACTTAATATTATTATATTAATATGTTCAAAAAGAAATCCAAGAATAAACTTCTTAAGGATCTAGCAGCCACTTGCTGCACACCAAAAGAGAGTAAACTCTAAAGTGTAAAATACTTTCTAATAGCAATCGCACAAATTTAACCAAGACATCCTATACTACACGGTGAAATTCGAGTATTCGCTAATGGGCTAGTAAGTTCCACCCAAACATTCTATTCAATGAGCTATACCATATTCGACGAAGTCTTATTCGAAAGCATTTAAAACAATCGATGACACTAAGTCGATTATTAGTACTTCCCAAATTATAGAATTAAGGTTCTTAAAACATTTATTTAATTTGTCACTTATCAAAATATTCCGTTATTTCAAATTATTCCAAGAGTATTTATCTTATAAAACAAGATTTTCCATGTTCCAAAATCACATTGATTCTTTAAATTCCATAAGGTTGTAATGTTTACACACCATGTTTCAAAAGCCACTTATAAAAGTATTCATTTATTTGTGAATCCATAAATCCAATTTCAAAACCAATTTAGTATTCTAGTAATTAGTTAAAACCTCGTATAATTATATTTCAAAAATTTGAAATTTCAAATCCATAAAATCATTTATAAAAGTAATTAGACTACTTTAGAAAACATGTTTGATATTTAGAACTTAAATAAACTCTCTTTGCGAAATTATTTGTATACCAAAAAAAGCACTTATATACATTCGCAAAATAAGTAGATTTAAATTTATAAATTTCGAAAGCTTTGAATCAAAAATGATTCAAAGTCCATAAAGCACAAGAAATTCACTATTACATATCACAAGATTGTAACGACCAATAGTTCCATAAGGTTTAATTTTCATATCATCTCCAAACATAATTTATAACTTAAAAAACCAATGGAAATATATATATATATATATATATATCAAAACGATCATGACAGAACATTCGAAGCACATTTAAACAACATCACAAATATAGCAACAAATCATAGGTCACAATGAATTTTCAGTTTTGAAACACCATTTCGACCCATTTTTCCTCAGAATTTTCGAAAACTTACAACATGAAAGTTGTTCTTTAAAGTCTCGGATTTCCACACGAAAAAGTTTTGTACAATTTGGATTTACGGTTAAAAAGTTATGGCGATTTTAGTTTTATGTTTCAACTCAGAAAATCGACAGAGCAGAGCATGTATATCAGTTTTAAACCTAATTTCGACCCTTTAAATCATAGAATTTTGAAATGACCCTCCTATTTTACCTTAATTTCACAAGGATTTTTTTTACTAAATACTTGCTTAATTGAACTTAATATAAATTTCTCAAGGTCACTTTTCTTTTCAAACAATGTGTTCTGGATTTAAATTTTCTACCAATATAAACATATCAGTTCAGTCATAGAATTATACACATACATATGATGATATATGTGTTCCTCTTGTTTAAAATCAGAGTTTATTATTATTATTTTTTGACAAGAGCTAGTCTATCTGATTTGAATTTGAAATGGACCTACTCATAATTTGAATTCCCATGTTCTTTGATATTTACATCATATAAGTGGATCTTGTTCATATTTATTTATACTTGGATTTGATTATGTTAACCATTTTTTTCTTCAGATAATCTTAGAACACTAGAGTTCATTTTTTTTTGCATAGTTCAAAGGTTTGTTATTTGCCTAAGTACCAGAAAATGATATCTGCATTTATCACTTTCAATTTATGTATTTTCTTTGAAGCCTCTCTTATTCTTTACTTATATAATTTGACATAACATAAGTAATTCATTTATATTACTGATTTCTAAGTTTTCTATAATAAAAGTACTGGACTTTTAAAAATGTTTTTTTTAAAGAACAACCACATTGTTTCAAGTGAACCAGATTTTGGATTCAAAATTCTTCCTGAAATAATAATACCAATCAGTTTTAAATGCATGTTTGTCATTTAACATTTGAAGAAGATTCTAACATAACATTTAACAAAAGGATGTAAAATACTTTTTGTTCTTAAATTGCAGACCAACATGCTCAACCAAGACCCCATTCTTTTGAAGCTGGTTGAACCATATGGTTGTGCTAACCACACACTTGATCATGGTAATTGAAATGTTATTCAGTTACCAAGTGCTAAAAGCTTTCTTCAGAAAAATTCATTTCTTAAAGCAACACACACAAATGAGCTTGAGTTCTCTTGCAAAATATTTTAATAAAACAACTAAATGTTTGAAATATACTTCAAATTTGAAGTCAGGTTTTCACTTCATAGCTCAGTGACTTTAAATGATTCAAACCTGGCTACATCAGGTTATAAATTTTGTATGAAGATTACTTAAATGTAAATACACTTCTTCTTCAGATTTTCAAATTCTACCACATAACAAAAGTCAACTATCTAACACTGATTTAATCAAACAAAGGAAGTTCATTACATATTCAATCATAACTTTCTCATGAATACATGCAGATAAAATCATCATAGGCTCTTATTAAAACTAGCTAGCATGTTCATTCACTCCTTCTCATTAGCCATCGCTTCTTTTTCTACTTAGTTCCAGCATTACCTGAAAGGGCATTAGTGACTGACTCATTTTTAAAATGAGACACCCCCATATGCCATGAGCAAACAAGGGTCAGATCTAAGATCTGGTATGAATAACATCATTATATTCATGATATTAAGCAATTGAATGATGCATAAGTTTTAGCCGGTTACTTGAGTAACTTATCAAAACATCTATATTCTATGTTCCAGGTTAGACTGTCATGCAAGTGTAATAACTTCATAAGTCAACTAATTGCACAATCATAATCATACATTCATTCACATCAATCTACAGTACTTAGATGCTCTGGAGTAACCATGTTTCCATTTTAACAAATCTAAGTAACACTCATATCTTTTGCTTCCTGGTTTAGGAGTTACCTATAAGTATATACATGTCAATTTATGTTTCAGCCTCATCTGCTATTAAGGAATCACTGGGACACATTGCAATAAATTAATTCACATTATTGCACGAAGATCTCAGGGCTTAAACAAACCATGTGCCAACTTGCATACTTCAAATATAACAAGCATTCTAGTAGCCTTCTTGGCTCATCATCCCTAGTTTATCTACTAGAAGCATTTGTTTAATTTTTATCATCAGATATTTAGATAAAAAGAAATGCCACTGCATACATGAAAGCATCCCATGCATCTTGTAAGCATAATTTCCAGAAACAAATAAATAATTATTTTTTTAATGATGTTGTCAAGAGATATCTGGGGCTTAGATCCATACAAGAATCTTTACAACTATAAATAGAGATATGGCATGTTGGGTTTATTTTGATCTGCAAGTAACTATGGTTGAACCAGATTCACAATCTAGCTTAACCATAATTTTAACTTGTGGGTTTTATTATTTTTTTCCCTCTTTTTTTTGATCAGGGGTTCAGCACTCAAGTACACCCCTAATACACTGTTCTAAGCCTCAGCACTTATACATAGTATAATGCAGCTCATAATGTTTTCTCCTATTAAAATTTTTCATGCCATAGATCCAGATTAGTTGTGAGTATTCTTGCCTTGATTCTAAGGTTTTATGCTTTAACTTTTCTGGGTGTAATGAAACAGTAAGTTGCACATCCAAGACAAACATCATAATAGATCAAAGATCACCCAAAACATCCATAATAAAATCATGACAGACCCAATACATCCAAAGAACATTGATAAAACCATATTCAACAAAACTAAAAATAAGCAAATAACAATATTAGAATTGGCTGCCTCATCTCAGGTCTTAATGCCATGAATTTGGTGAGGTTACTCACCTAAATATCTCCTTCTAGTTAATCCAGAAGATCCCTGAGTATTATTTTCTCCTTCTCCTCTAGATGTTTTCTTTCTTATTTTAAGTATCTCGGGTAAACTGATTCCCCTGGCTACAACTACTCATTTATAAGCATTTTACTAGGGTTTTATCAAACACAATTCCATTGTCCTGACCAATATCATGCATTTTGCATTTATATTTTAACATTCCCATTTTCAGTTACCCCGGCCCTATTTCTTTTATTAAAGGTAGCATTTTCTTTTTCCTACTTTTCTGGAAATGGCCAGTCTACCTAAATCATGTTAAAAGTGTGATCAAGCACATTTGTTTATTTATGGGAATCCCCATTTTCCTATTTTTACCCATACATAATGTACTTACTTATTTTATATTTCATGCTATTTTAATGTTATCATTATTTTCTTGCTCAGTTTCAATATATTTCTTCTCACAGAAAATATACATGTGTATAGGTATATAAATATTTATTTTATTTAATTTTTCCCCTGTTTCACAGAAAATATATTTAAGCACATATTTCATTTTTAACTTGGGTTATGCTTCAGTTACATTCCAATGCCTTAAATAAAGAATTTAATCCTTTATTTTAAATATTTAATTTGATCAATGATTCACATTCAAGATCATATCTGAAATGCTTCCTTCCTTTGTTTATTTATTTTATTATCATCATTATATTATTATTTTTTCAGAAATTTTCTAAATCTCTTCCTTGTGCCATTTCCAGTGTGCATGTGCACACATATCCCTGCACATCATTCAATTCAGAAACTCCATCAACATTTGATCCAATATATATATATATATATATATATATTTAAACTGAATTGTTTTAATTTTTCCCTCAAAATTTTTGGGGCATTTCATTCACCCCTCCTTTTAGAAATTGTGTCCTCACAATTTTTTTTCTCTTAGTGCTTGTAACAAGCATTCACTGACTTTAGAAACATTTATTAAGCATATGCATAAACAAACATATTCAATCATATCAACCATGCATATTAAATTTTCCAGAAATTAAAAATTACCTTTAATTTGCAAAAAGCTTAGGGTAATCCATCCTAATCTTATCTTCTAGCTCCCATGTACAATCATTAGGATCAACACTCCATTGGACCTTCACTAGTTTCAAAGTTTTGCCCCTCAATTTCTTTTCTTCTTTAGCTAAAATCCCCACTGGTTCCTTTTCATAAACCATATTAGGATTTATTTGAATTTGGGTAGGCTTTTCCAGAATTTCTTCTTTATCATGTACCCACCTCCTAAGTTGTGACACATGAAAAACATTATGCATTGCTTTCATTTCCTCTGGTAATTCCAATTTGTATGCTAAAGAACCTATTCTTTCCAGAATTTTATAGGGTCCAACATACCTTGGTGTGAGTTTACCTTGTTTACCAAATCTCAAGACTTTCTTCATAGGTGAAATCTTGATGAAAACAAAGTCTCCCACTTCATATTCCACCTGCTTTCTCTTCCTGTCTGCAAATTTCTTTTGCCTATCTTGAGCTGCTGCTATTCTTTTTCTTATTAACCCAATTTTCTCTGTAGTTTCTTTTACATATTCAGGTCCTAGAACAGCCCTTTCTCCTGTCTCAACCCAGCATATAGGTGATAAACATGGCTTGCCATATAAGGCTTCAAATGGTGCCATCCCTATGGTGCTTTGATAACTGTTATTGTATGTGAATTCAGCTAAATGGAGGTGGTCTTCCTAGTTGCCTCCAAAGTCCAGTGCACATGCTCTCAACAAGTCCTCTAAGACTTTGTTCACCACCTCAGTTTGTCCATCTGATTGTGGATGGTAGGCAGTGCTTAAGCACAATTCACTCCCCATGGCCTCTTGAAAACTTTTCCAAAACCTTGAGGTGAAAATGGTATCCCTATCACTCACAATGGTTTTGGGAATGCCATGCAATCTCACCACCTCTTTCATGAATATTTGAGCCAATTTTGGAGCATTTCTTTCTGATTTAACTAGGATAAAATGTGCTACTTTAGTTAGCCTATCCACTATTACCCATATACTTGTGTTTCCTCTCTTAGATCTAGGCAGACCATCTATGAAATCCATAGATATATCCTCCCACTTCCACTGTGGTATAATAAGGGGTTGCAACAGTCCTGATGGCCTTTGTGTCTCTGCCTTGACTTGTTGGCAAGTCATACACTTTGCAACATGTTTGGCCACATCTGACTTCATTCCCTTCCACCATAGATTTCTTTTCAAATTTTGATACATCTTGGTACTGCCTGGGTGTATGGAGTACTTACTCCTATGGTATTCATTTAATATTTCCTCCTTCAATTCTATGTTTTTTGGAACACATATCCTATTCTTGTTCCTTAAATAACCATCTTTATCAACTTGATAATTTATTACTTCTTCCCCTTTTAATAAGAGCATTTTCTTTTCCAATAGGTTTAGGTCTTGTTCCTGCATTTTCCCAACCTTTAGAAGTAAATTTGATTGCAGAGATACCATACTCAATTTCCCTTTACTTTCATCTTCTTCAATGGGTACCATTTGTACCTCACTGTTTGCCTCAATTTCCAAATCAGTAAGTATAGATAGATCCTTAAACTCTTCCATCATCAACATGGCCACTTTAGCATGTTGTCTACTCAAGGCATCTGCAACTATATTTGCCTTACCTGGTGTATAAAGTATATCTAGGTCATAGGCAGCTAGGAACTTCACCCATCTATGTTGCCTCATGTTCAAATCTTTTTGTGAGAATAAATATTTCAGTGCCTTATGATCAGTGTACAAAATAAATTTGGCACCTAACAAATAATGTCTCCAAAGTTTCAAGGCATACAGAACTGCTGCTAGTTCAAGATCATGGGTTGCATATCTTGTTTCATATGGCTTTAATTGCTTAGATGCATAGGCTACCACCTGGTCTTGCTGCATCAACACAGCCCCTAGCCCAGAGCCACTTGCATCAGTATACACAATTAAGTTTTCATTTCCTTCTGGCACCCTCAATACTGGTGCATTAATTAAAGCTCCTTTTATTTTGATAAAAGCTTGCTCACATTTTTCTGTCCATACAAAGGCTTGGTTCTTTCTAGTTAAATTGGTAAGTGGTGATGATATTTTTGAAAAATCTTTTATAAATCTCCTATAATATCCTACCATCCCCATAAATGATCTCACCTCACTTACTGTGCTAGGCCTTTTCCATGCTTGGATAGCTACTACCTTATTGGGGTTTACTGAAATTCCTTTGGCAGAGATAACATGACTAAGAAAATGTACTTCTTCTTTCCAAAATGCACATTTTGAAAATTTTGCCTTTAAATCATTTTCTCTTAATCTTGAAAAAACTAAATGCAAATGATTTTTATGCTCTTCCACTGTTTTGGAATAAATCAAAATGTCATAAATAAAAATCAGTACAAACTTGTCTAAATAATCTCTGAATATTCTATTCATTAAATCTACAAAATATGAAGGAGCATTTGTCAAGCCAAATGGCATAACCATAAATTCATATAAGCCATATCTGGTGTTAAATGCAGTATACTTAACACTTGAGTCTTCAACCTTCATTTGATGAAATCCTGATGCTAAGTCTAATTTAGAAAATATTTTAGCTTCACTGAGTTGGTCAAAGAGATCATCTATTCTAGGCAATGGGTATTTGTTCTTGATGGTTACTTTATTTAGTTCCCTGTAATCTATGCACATTCTCAAAGAACCATCATGTTTTCTTACAAACACTACTGGAGCACCCCAGCATGAATTACTTGGCCTTCTAAATCCTTTGCCTTCTAATTCTTCCAACTGATTTTTCAATTCCTTCAATTCACTTGGCCTCATTCTAGTGGGTTCCTTGATTATTGGACTTTCTCCTGGAATGAGATTAATTTGAAACTCAACTGGTCTGTGGTGTGGAACACCCTTAACTTCTCCAAACACATCCAAGTATTCATTGACTATGGGAATTTCTTCAATGGTTAGTTCACTGAGATCTTTTTCTGAGTCAACTAAATGATATAATTTCCCTTCCTTAGCTACTTCACATAAAACTGTGATCCTCTGGCCTCTAGATTTTGCAATGATATGGTGGATGAGTCTAAATTAATTATGGCTTTAAATTGCCTTAACCAGTCTACTCCCAATATAACACCTATATTTGGGTAATTCAAAACATATAAATTGGAAATAAAAATATTTCCCCCTATGTTTAACTCCACATCCACACAAATCATGTTTAAAAGACTAGAACTCCCTAGTGGACTTTGTACAAGCAATGGGGTTTCAACCAATATGCAGTTTAATTTTAACATTTTAACTATTTCATAAGAAATTAAAGAGTGAGTTGCTCCAGTATCATATACTACTGCTATGGGTATGGCACAAATGAGTAGTGTACCTTCCACTTGGCCATGATTTTCAGCATCAATTTTCACTGTAGATTTGCCTTTGCCTTCCAAATTTGCTAATTTCCCCTGCTGTTTATACTCAGGACAGTTCCTCTTCATATGCCCCTCTTTCCCGCATAGGTAGCATTTGAAGGCTCCTCCTTTTAACTCTGGGCACCTTGGTTTGATGTGTCCTTCTTTACCACAATGATGGCAAACCAACTTCTTCTTAGCATCATTAGCTTTAGTGTCTTTGTCCTTCTTGGTGTCTGTCTCCTCCTTCTTTTTATCATAAGGGTGATATCTTCCCTTATTCTTCTTGTTGTTGTTGCTCTTAAAATTCCTATACTTCTCTCTTTCCTTGTCATGCTGTTCCAATTTCAATGCCAGATCTATTACTTGATCAAAAGTCCTATCTGCATATGGTAGCATGGCTCTGCTAAGTCCTGGGTTCAGACCTTTTATATACCTATCATTTTTGGATGCTTCATCTGCCACTAGCATTGCTCCATACTTAGTTAGCCCCTCAAACTTTTGAGTGTACTCAGTGACATTCAAAGTTCCCTGCCTAAGTCTGATAAATTCTTCAAGCAAAGTGGTCTTGGCTGATGCTGGTACAAATCTTGCCTCCAACATCTCCTTGAATTGATTCCAAGTGATTTCATTTTCAATTCTTCCAGCTATGATCACCTCCCACCAGCTTAAGGCTACTCCTTTCAGTTGTCTTGAAGCTACTTGCCTCTTCCTCTGATCATCTAGCTGCATGTCATTGAAAATTATATCCAGTGTTCTCAACCATGCTTGAATTTCCATCACATTCTCAGTCCCTTCAAAACTTCTGCCTCCCAAATTGGTGTAAGTCTTCAGTAGTTTTGAAAGCTCCTCATGTGGGTTCTCAGGCCTATGCCCAATTGCATCTCTTAAAACCCTTACAAATTCTTGCATATCAAGCATTTGTGGTGCACTGGGTCCTGCATTGTGATGAGATCCTCTTCCTACCATGGTCTGGTCACTAAGTATTGGGCAGAGGGTATTAGTACACTCTGAATATTTTCTATAGCTAATATTTTCCTATCTAAATTATTTCATCCAAAACAAACAGACATAATACATTTCTATGATACTTAGTAATTAATGCAAACATTAGCTCTGATACCAAATGAAATGATCCTCCTATTTTACCTTAATTTCACAAGGATTTTTTTTTACTAAATACTTGCTCAATTGAACTTAGTATAAATTTCTCAGGGTCACTTTTCTTTTCAAACAATGTGTTCTGGATTTAAATTTTCTACCAATATAAACATATCAGTTCAGTCATAGAATTATACACATACATATGATGATATATGTGTTCCTCTTGTTTAAAATCAGAGTTTATTATTTATTTATTTTTGATAAGAGCTAGTCTGTCTGATTTGAATTTGAAATGGACCTACTCATAATTTGAATTCCCATGTTCTTTGATAATTACATCATATAAGTGGATCTTGTTCATATTTATTTATACTTGGATTTGATTATGTTAACCATTTTTTTTTCCAGATAATCTTAGAACACTAGAGTTCATTTTTTTTATTTGCATAGTTCAAAGGTTTGTTATTTGCCTAAGTACCAGAAAATGATATCTGCATTTATCACTTTCAATTTATGTATTTTCTTTGAAGCCTCTCTTATTCTTTACTTATACAATTTGACATAACATAAGTAATTCATTTATGTTACTGATTTCTATGTTTTCTGTAATAAAAGTACTAGACTTTTAAAAATGTTTTTTTTAAAAGAATAACCACATTGTTTCAAGTGAACCAGATTTTGGATTCAAAATTCTTCCTAAAATAATAATACCAATCAGTTTTAAATGCATGTTTGTCATTTAACATTTGAAGAAGATTCTAACATAACATTTAACAAAAGGATGTAAAATACTTTTTGTTCTTAAATTGCAGACCAACATGCTCAACCAAGACCCCATTCTTTTGAAGCTGGTTGAACCATATGGCTGTGCTAACCACACACTTGATCATGGTAATTGAAATGTTATTCAGTTACCAAGTGCTAAAAGCTTTCTTCAGAAAAATTCATTTCTTAAAGCAACACACACAAATGAGCTTGAGTTCTCTTGCAAAATATTTTAATAAAACAACTACATGTCTGAAATATACTTCAAATTTGAAGTCAGGTTTTCACTTCATAGCTCAGTGACTTTAAATGATTCAAACCTGGCTACATCAGGTTATAAAATTTGTATGAAGATTACTTAAATGTAAATACACTTCTTCTTCAGATTTTCAAATTCTACCACATAACAAAAGTCAATTGTCTAACACTGATTTAATCAAACAAAGGAAGTTCATTACATATTCAATCATAACTTTCTCATGAATACATGCAGATAAAATCATCATAGGCTCTTATTAAAACTAGCTAGCATGTTCATTCACTCCTTCTCATTAGCCATAACTTCTTTTTCTACTTAGTTCCAGCATTACCTGAAAGGGCATTAGTGACTGCCTCATTTTTAAAATGAGACACCCCCATATGCCATGAGCAAACAAGGGTCAGATCTAAGATCTGGTATGAATAACATCATTATATTCATGATATTAAGCAATTGAATGATGCATAAGTTTTAGCCGGTTACTTGAGTAACTTATCAAAACATCTATATTCTATGTTCCAGGTTAGACTGTCATGCAAGTGTAATAACTTCATAAGTCAACTAATTGCACAATCATAATCATACATTCATTCACATCAATCTACAGTACTTAGATGCTCTGGAGTAACCATGTTTCCATTTCAACAAATCTAAGTAACACTCATATCTTTTGCTTCCTGGTTTAGGAGTTACCTATAAGTATATACATGTCAATTTATGTTTCAGCCTCATCTGCTATTAAGGAATCACTGGGACACATTGCAATAAATTAATTCACATTATTGCACAAAGATCTCAGGGCTTAAACAAACCATGTGCCAACTTGCATACTTCAAATATAACAAGCATTCCAGCAGCCTTCTTGGCTCATCATCCCTAGTTTATCTACTAGAAGCATTTGTTTAATTTTTATCATCAGATATTTAGATAAAAAGAAATGCCACTGCATACATGAAAGCATCCCATGCATCTTGTAAGCATAATTTCCAGAAACAAATAAATAATTATTTTTTTAATGATGTTGTCAAGAGATATCTGGGCTTAGATCCATACAAGAATCTTTACAACTATAAATAGAGATATGGCATGTTAGGTTTATTTTGATCTGCAAGTAACTATGGTTGAACCAGATTCACAATCCAGCTTAACCATAATTTTAACTTGTGGGTTTTATTATTATTTTTTTCCCTCTTTTTTTTTTTGATCAGGGGTTCAGCACTCAAGTACACCCCTAATACACTGTTCTAAGCCTCAGCACTTATACATAGTATAATGCAGCTCATAATGTTTTCTCCTATTAAAATTTTTCATGCCATAGATCCAGATTAGTTGTGAGTATTCTTGCCTTGATTCTAAGGTTTTATGCTTTAACTTTTCTGGGTGTAATGAAACACACTACACCAGAAACAGCTTTTGACAGCGTTTCAAAAACGCTGTTATATGATACGACAGCGTTATTATAAACGCTGTATAACGACATGCTGTCGTAGATGCAAAAGTTTTAACAGCAAAATAGAAAACGCTGTAAAAAATTTGATACCACAGCGTTTACTAAACGCTGTTATATGACACAACAGCGTTAGAACAAACGCTGTATAACGACAAGCTATCGTATAAAGAGAACTTACAACAGCTTAATTTTAAACGCTGTGGAAATTATTCTTTTAACAGCGTTTTATTTAGGCTGTTAATATTTTTATTACAGCGTTTAATGCGTGCTGTGTTATGTTTTTACAGTTGGGATGATGTTTTACTACAGTTTACAACAGCGTTTAATAAATGCTGTTACTCACTATTTAATGATAATTACAACACGAATTAAACGCTGTTGTTTCTTCATTGACAGCATTAACATTCCACTATATTTGCATATTCCAGAACTACATTTTGAGTATAATCAAGCAACCAGTATATATAACATGTTCTAATGAATAATAATATGTTAAATAAACTAGCTAAAACAATATTAATATACAAAAAAACATATATAAATCAAGTTTCAATAATATCCATAAACAAAAATAACACAGTAGACCAAGTTATCATAATATTGTTAAACAAAGATATCACCATATCTTGCTAGAGGAAACCCCTTATTTCCAGATCTATCACCAACTGAACAGTGGTTAAATTTCCAAATCGAGCAGCCTAAACCAAAGCCGCACCATACCCATCAAGCAAATTGCTTGAACTCTTACACCATTTACAAACTGAAACAAGCAGCTTCGCTTCCACCAGCTCCATCTACAAACTCTTCCAGTTCATCAGCAAATCAACCAGACCACCTACAAAGTTCACAACACTCAACCCTTGAATGTACAGCCACCCTCCATCTCTTGCTAAACAATTAACTCCTTCATAGCCACATCACCAGACTAGCTGCGAACACCAACCTACAACCTTACCTTCTTACTACACTTACATCCACTTCATGTACATCGGAAATTTATCCCATTCACCTAAACTGCCACTACAGTCCAACACCTCATTCAACCACTTAAAGCATCACAACTTCAATCCTTTCCAACACTACCAGTCCCCTACTCCTCCACTTCCATCACATACACCAAACTGTCCAGTTCAACCTGCACATTCATCTTCAACCCCCTTTCACTGATGTCCACTACTTCCAGTAATGGTGAATTTCCAAATTTATCTGTGAATTTTAAGTTTAAGCATTAGGCAGTTTATACTTATGTTTAGCAAGGAATCAATAACTGTTTCTTTTTGCTTACCAATGCAATTGACATTAGCTTTTCTTTGAACAAGAAAGCGAACAACATCTTCGTATCCTTTGGATGCAGCCATGTGCTGAATTAATAGAAAATAGTATTAATATGATTTCTAACTTATAATACGTCATGTATTAGTAGGAGCATTGTTGTTCATAATTGGTAGTTATACATTAAATGTATGCATGTGTATGATTCAGTCTCTTCTTTTTAACCTTGGTTTAATAAAAAATCTTATGGTAGACCAAGTAAATTATAAAATACTTGAAGTTATGAGAAGTTACCAAAGCTGTCCTTCCATCATAATCAGTTTTGTTAGGATCTGCACCAACATTAATTAATCCTTTGAGATGGTACACATCTCCATGATATGCAGCACTGTTTACTCCTATTGCCAGTTCAGCTTCTTGCTTTGCGATTAAATATGTAATATCCAACTCTAGTTGCTTGATTCTTAAATCTATTTCCTTCCCCTGAAAAAATAATTTCTTCTTCTATCAGTTTTGTTCTTTACTCTATCATTTTGTAATTTAATGTACATGTTGTGGCAATACCTTTAGTAAATTACTGAGTATTTGTCGACTGTCTCTAAAATAAAGCTGTAATATACTTGTCAGGGCTTGTTTTTCCATGCGTAGAAGTCGACACAATTCACAGACACGAACGGTGTATGGCTGTGGAATGTTACATAGAACTGCAACTTCACCAAATATATCGTATGTCATGAGCTCTGCTATTGATTCTTCTGCTCCATCTTCCCCAGCGACTACTTCCTCCTACAAGTAAGTTGATCAATTGTTGGATAATTATTTTCAAATATGTGATGAATTGTCACACGAGCTATATGTAAATGTCAGTGTTTCTGAATTTATTTTTTTGGGAGTTTTCTTTCATTATAAGGAAATTGATCGTGGGTACAAGATTTACTGTAGACAAATTCGCTCCTGTTTACATATTGAAATAAAAACGGAGGCAAATTTGTCTAATATAAGCATTGGTTGCACACAACACAAGGTAAATGTGAACAGGTCAGTTTCTCCATTTATTTTTGTTGTATATTGGTTTAACACTTATGATTCACCAATATTGTATTATAAACTTTGCAGTTTTGTCAGTTATATACTGATTATACTTTTTATCTTCATATTGGAAATGAAGGGAAAAAAAGGCCAAGGATGTGATTTCTTACCGAACAGCGATGCTACCTCTGTCATGTACCATTTTATAGGTATGTTCATCTCTGTATGCCACAAAAAATTGTATAATCACATCAATTAAGAACACAATTTGCATGCAGTCTAATATTTCCATATGTTTGGGCAACCCTTCGAAAAATCCAAACTCTAATGGTGTGAAGAATGATGAGTAAATTGACCATAAGAAAATTATGTTCACCCACCATCTATAGAACCTGGAAATTTAATGTTAATTTGATTTGTTATGCGATGAAAAATCACAAAGAAATATAGGTTTCTAAGTAAGAAAAATATATAGTTCTTACTTTCCATTTGGATTTATGCAAAACTCTTCATAACAAAATAAATGAGAAACTTAGTTTTTTTTCTTAGTGAAATTAATTTAGGATTTAATACATTGTTCAAACTAAATGAGAAAATATGCTACTTGGTTTGTATATGTATAGCCACTAAGGAACGAAACAAACAATATTCAAGTATTTTTTATTATTTAAATTTAATTAGTTACATTGAAAAGTCAGGAAGATTCACAAACTTGTTTGAATTAAATGAAGGAAAGTGACACTGATTTTTGGAAGTTTATAAATCTATTAGTTGCCAATTGGAGTTTTCTGTCTACTTGAAGAAGAAAACATAGAGAAGATGCTACTAGTATGAAGTTTTAGTTTTAATGCCAAATGTAATTCAACAGTTGCTTTTATGTATAATTATTAATTATTTCTCTTGAACTCAGTTGTGCAGTACCATTAAACACTTACTTTAGTTTATAGTTTAAATAATTTGTTAAAGAACCACTACATCAAAAAGATCAAGTGAGTAAGTTTGTGGAAGATAACATTGTATTTTGGTTAAGACGAAGTTAAATACAATCTGGATTAGTGAAATGACTGGTAAGAAATTATAAAGTTTGAATAGAATAAGGAATATATTAGAAAATTTCAGCAATATGACTGTTTATTTAACAAAAAATTGTATCTGTCAATAAATAATTATCAAACATAAAGTTAAGTGCTGAACATGCAAGCAAACTTGCACAGTTTTTAACTGACTTGCTCAATTTTTTAACTGACTTGCTCGAATTTTAACCGAGCATACGTTTAAAAAAAATTCATGAAAACACTTCATTATATTTGTCTTAGGACATAAATATCATTTTATGTATTATAATTATTCTTTTACTGAATGTGCTTTTATTTGTATGAAAAATAATCTTGATCCATTAAGTTTTGCACACAGGTGATTATGTTTTGCGTATTGGAGGTGTATAGTGAGCTCGTGTGCATCAAATCATTAATTGTCATTAGCACTAACTTCAGACTATCGAGATTATTTAGAAATGTCAATTGAACAATTGAATACATGAATGGTATTTTAGATACTAAACCTTTTCTAGATTCAAGGAAGTCGTAGTTCAAGAGTTATGTCTCAATTGAACAAATAAATCCATAGCACAAATAGAAATGGCGGTGGAGACGGAGCTGGAGGTGTGCCTAATGCAAGCAAATAGTTGTAGCAGATATGTTGTAGCAGATACGATATCCTAAAATAGAGATGTGCCTAATGCAAGCAAATAGTAATGTTTTATGCTCGTATTGTCCCAAATTAGAGCATGTATATTCCAAAGTCCCTAATCGCACATAAACTAGAATGCTTGCAACCAGAAAAAATATAAAGATTGCAAGTAATGCTAAAATTATAATATTATAAACCATAAGTGTTTGCAGTTATTTAATATTTAATGCTACCGATATTTCCTTACCCATCTAATGGTTTTATACTCCATGGAAAATAAGCCACAGAGACTACAAACTGGGAAACCGAAGGGGACCGCTTGAGAACGTATTTCATTTGGTAGGAAACTGAAGGATCTAAACCCCTGCAATCACGTTCGAATAATAAGAACTTTTAGGATATTGTTGATTTGAATAATTTAGATGAAAGGTTACAGTTGAGAAATGAAATACTAAGATTTGACAAAAGTTTAATTGGTTACAAATCATCTAGGTTCTGCCACTAAAGTAGGTCGTATACATCTCAAAAAAAAAGACACAGGGGTCTACCAAAAAGAGAGCCACTATAGAATAACCGCCAGCATATATCACACACACACCCTATGCGTGCGCGCATGCATGTATGTGTGTGTAAGAGTAGGATGAACAAACTATGGTCACTACCTGTTACCAGTTGAGGTTGCTTTATAATAAACAAGGAAGATTTGAATCCAAGTTGCTCAGGTGTTTGCTGGCAGTGTACTGTGGTAGCTGTTCCAACTTGCAACTTCATCAGTTCTACAATTCAACACTTTAAATTCTTGCTTTACGCCGCTGATTAATCAACTATGGTACTGCATTATCAAAATGATGATGGCGTTTTCCACTTCCCTCAACTAGCCCGATTCTATGCTAAAACGCAGCCTCACTTTGCCCATTGCCTTCAGTTTCAGCCACCACTTTTTGTGCATCGATTCAATAAGTCAACACCTGCATGTACACCACTGCACTCAACCACTTCAATCAATCAGCGTACCACTTCATTCAATACTGTACATCACTGCATTTTAACAATGGACAGTGATGTTCGGGCATCATCATTTTCAGCCTGCATCATTAATACGGCCAACTTATCGCTCCAGTCCTGATTTGCATTTTGCTCAACGCCTTAGGTAGTGTTTGGTTTGAAAATGATCGTTTTCCACCCACTTATGCTCTTCCGTGTAATTCAAAATGCAACCGCTCCTCCTTGCCACCCTCTGTCCAACAACATACTACTCACTCATATACCAGTGTTGCATTTCCATTCTTCAAACCAAACCACAAACTACAGCCATTCATCTAACACTTCAGCAGACCACTTCCTGATCAACTTCTAACCACACAAAATCTTCAACGACCACTTGCCTTTGTTGACATCACATCTAACTACCACCCTTCCTTGACTGCATACTTGCATAACATCCCCCTGCTGTTTCAAATCTCCTCAAATTCTACATAACAACTGACCAAATTCATCTACAACATATCTACCTCACATAAATTAACTTCCTCACAACATTCTCTGGCAAAAAACTTCTGCAAACAGTCAAAACACTGCCATCATCCTCTCTGAACACATTGACCAACTTCAACTTCAAACTCAACCACCACTACTGCCTATCCACCCAAGTCCTGCACATCACACTTCTCAACAACATCTCAAACTTCCCCTGCTTTTAGATCTACTAACAGCAACAAATCCACCACCTCCACTGCTCCCACTACCTCCACAAACATTCAGTTCATCAAAACATCACACCCCCAATACCAGTTCAGGCACTGCCAATTTCCAGTGCTCCGCATCAACACCTGATCATAACAAATCGCCATCCACTACAAACTGTCATCCTTCATCAACATCTACTAACTTCTCCACTGTCATACCTATACGAACCTACCAATTCGAAAACCACCAAATCGAGCATCACCTCCCCAATTACTCACAACTATCGACATCAAAACCAATCCTCTGACCACAATCCTGTTCGAACACTGCTTGCTCGCCCACCATACCACTGCCTCTCTAAATCCACACCCTCAACAATAATCATCATTTTCCAGTCACGAGCCTCAAACTACCATACAAATTCACAAACTGCCACAAATTCACAAACTGTCACACTGCCTCTTTCATTTCACAAATCACTCAAATCATCGCATCACTCCACTGCCTCCACCACAAACAAGCAACATCACCATTGCTCTGCACATTACCGCTACCCACCATTAAACAAACTGTTGCACCCTTCACACACTCTACACTGGTAGAGTTCACTACTGCCATACCTCTCATACTACCATACATACAACTACCCACCCACTACTTCAACTGCTGTACAGTACAATTTAACAATGCAATTGCTATGGACTTGTGCAAGAAGATCTCTCTCAGCTTTAACATGCTCAACTTTGAAAAATTAAAATGTTCAGGTGATATGTAAATCTGAAGAGTATGAAACTTCTGGAAAACGCTATCTAACTTGAGTAATGGAATATTAAACAAAAATCTGTACATAAATTATTGTTTAATCCACTTTAGCAACAGTCAATAATTTGTGTAGCATTAGTAAATTATGTGCCAAGATCCTTTTCCTCTAAGTAAATTATTGATAAACAACATGTTTCATACAAGGCTAGAAAAATATTCTGCAATTCCAATATATTAAACAGTTCATGTCTTTTTTTCCCAATTTAAGTTCCATATATTTTATCATGATGTATACCCAAAGCAAATATAGACAATATTTTGTATCTTATATTAGTATCACTGGTACTTTGATTGAATAATTCCAAAATCAATAGCATGCGAACGATATAACAATACTAAACCTATATCAATCAACATTGGAGTTCCATGTTGCATGTGTATTAGAGAGGATTAAAATCTCAATGTTGAAATTTTATAAGTGTAATTTCTAGCATAGCTGAACCACTTTACTAACTTTTTCCTGCATTTATCTTACACCCTTAATTTATTTAATGTGCAAAAAAGATAAAGATATAGCACAAAGTGTCTGCCAATACATTCCAGAATTTTCATGAGTAATGGGTTTAACTATAGGTAACGTCATCATAGATCAAAATTATGTTAGGAAGTTTTCAACCAAATAGAAGAATTATTATATATAATTAAAAACCTGTCCATGACGAACCATTTCATACTTGTTTAGCTTCTTCATTGCATAAACATGGCCAGTTGACTTTTCCCTACATACCCTGACCTGCATATTGTTTGCAATATTCAACAATTAATTTTGAAGTATATGATATCAAATAAAAATTATGGTTTCACCTTAATTAACAATGCTACGTTGTACAGCGATGAATACTTATTTTTTTCCCTCTTCACATACTCTAGGTTAGACCATTTCTCTCTAAGAATCATACAAAAATCTATCATTACAGTCACTAGTATTGGCATGTGTCCATGTGCATTTATTGACCATGTTTAAAAAAAAGTTTATTTAAAGGGCTCAACAACATGTACTCTATTCTACAATATCTTGTTCGAACTGAGCTATAAATATCACAGGTGATTTTAAACTTGAGGTAAAATAATTTTAAAGATATTCTAGGGTATGATTCAGTTTCAGTTTTCTGTTTGCTTTTCTACATGTTGTGAGAGCATCATTGTAATGGAATAAAGGAAAACCAATAAGCATTTCATATATGATAGCCTTAAGTGACCACCTAAAGAAATCAAAATTCAACATTTTAATCATTAATATTAACATCATACTTTAGAGCAAAATATTATCAAAATTGATGCATACTAAGAAAAATTATATTTTTAACAATTGCTTGAACTTTTGCGAAGCATTATGCAAAATGATTACTTTACAACTGACAAATATATCAAAAAAATGACTCACATATTATGTAGAAATCATTTCGATAACTGAATTAGATAACTGACAATTGCATATGTTTATTTTAATGAATGATATTGTGTAGAAATCATTTTCACTGGAGGGTATTAGGATAGATAATGTGGCCTATTAATGATGCATTTCCTCAAATGGATGTGATGGTATACAATACGTTTTAAAAAAGGTCTCTTGTGACACCTCGCATAAATAGAGAGAATAAATAGGATGCGATTTATGGCTCTCAAATTCCTAATAATTTTAATCTAAGAGGCTTTTCATTTGCATCTTAAAAATAATTCTCAATTCTTACATAATTTAAAACTCCACTCTCAATTAAAAGTTATACAACAAATATATGTTTGCAGCATGCCTTTACTAATCGACCAAAATTAAAATCTAGACTTTGATCAGGTGTTAATGCAACACAAACATCCGATTTAAAAGATTTATTTAGTAATCAAATGAAGCATTTTAATTCTTCAAATGTCTATGTAATGATAGTCAGTACAAGACAACATGTGACGACCGCCCATGACCCCTGCACCGAATCTAGAGATAGTGCGCTGTAAAGTGTGCCAGGCGACCATGGACGATTGTCAAGGTAAGATTAAAACAACAGAATCTATCGTATTACTCACAGCGCATGGACAAAATACAATAGAACATATGTATAGTGAAGCTTTACAGAACAAAATGACATCTTATAAAACTCCATAATAGTTGAATACAAGCATTCATATAGTCAATACATCCAGCCTCACTACATATCTCTCAGAGAAAACAAAACAGCGGAACATCCAGTACATATAATAAGAAGATAATATGCAACCCTCCAGCTCGTCTTCGATATCAGTATCGTGAGAAGAGAACAGCACCTGTCACCTGCTACCTAGTCTGCCCGTCCCAAAATGGACGAACAGCCCAAGGCAATAAGAATTAAAACATAAAGCCTTGAGTCAGACAACAGTCTTAGTGAGCAGTAAATTAACTAACAACATACCAAAAGAGCATAAAGGAAAAGGAATAGGAATACAACCCTCCCACTCCAACCTCATTCTACAGTGATAGCCCCCAGACACACACTAAGCAGAAGCAAACATAGCAGAGCATACAATTTAAAGTAAAGCAATTGTCACTCGAGTCAAGAGCGATGTTTTCCAAGTACAAATCCCAAGGTCTAAAACCAAGGTCAGATAAGCACCCAGGAAATACCGCTCTTGAGATCGAATGATGATACAACCAAACATCCATGACTCGGCTATCACTGTTATCATTGTTGCGATATCACCGTTAATTGAATGACCGGCACATTCTTTCAGCCGTCCGTCAAGGGCTAATGGTAACCCCGGTTCTAGACATAACTCCCGCACGTCATCGTGACCCGTGCCTAGGATTATCGAATCTACCCAGAGTACTTGACCATCAACTTAGTCTTTTGGGCGTCCCCATGTACTCTTGCTTAGAGCATGCTAGAACCTTCAACAACGATGAGATCTCAACCTCCTAGTCATCCTCCTCGACGACTATTGCCATACTAGCTCAAGCGCCTCTCGAGCATCCATTATCCTCAACTCGAATCATATCACCGAGTTATCAACATGCTTGGAATGATCCCGCCTGGATTAGACCAAGTCTTCATCATATGATGCCTCGCTTCATTACATCCTCGCAAAGCTTCATCTCAACTTCACATCATCAAATCTATGCATAGGAGCTTCATCATCCCGCTACATATGCCACGAGCAGCTTTTCCAATTCAAGAGCCTTTCCCTTAGCTTTTGAATCACCTTCGATCTAAATCTAATCATCAATCATCTAGTTCATAACAATCAATCAAATCAAACATCAATCCAAGCAATCAAGCATTCAAAAATGATCTAAGTAGACAATTATAACAATAATGGCATTTTCGTAATTAAAGAGTTGAAAGTCCAATAAGCATGAAAACATGTATTATATCTCTACAAACTTGATGAATGAACTTGCATAGGTTAACATATGATAAAATGGATGCAACATCATCTTGAACAATGGATCTACATGGATCTATACATAGGATGAAGAAAATGCATGGAAATCACTATTTTAACACCAAATCGAGCCAACAATCCGATATACTCCTTTGGATCCGTGTGAGAGATAATCACCACTCACCAAATCACCTAAACAACCTCAAATCAACACACTTCAGATCTGGACAGCGAAGAACTAAGCTAGATCCGACAAGATCTCACTTCAAACGAAGAAATCTCTCTTGAAAAGATGAAGATCTTCAATCTAAGCTCTTGAATCTTCAATCTTGATCTTCGATTTGGATGGGTGGAAGCACTAGATTAGAGTGGAGAAAAGAAGTGAAGAAGTGTAGAAGTCGAGCTCTCAAAATGGCAGCACTTCGTCGCTTCAAAATCCGGATCCCAAAAAGTGAGAACAACCCCTCCTATTTATAGCTGAAAACTGCCTGAGTCGTAACTCGGCTATCTCCTTAAGTCGTTGCCGACCTAACATATGCCGACCTACGACCTAAAAACCCCCACGACTTAACAGAGCCTCCGACCTAACCCTTAGCCAACAACTCCGACCTAACAGATACGCGCGCCTCAACTCCTACGATCTAACACTTCTGCGCATACGACCTAACTATTAAGTCGACCTACGACTTAACACATACTTCGACCTAACACTTAGACGAAACCCAGCGACCTACGACTTAACAGGTTACGACCTAACACTTAGACGAAACCCAGCGACCTACGACTTAACAGGTTACGACCTAACACTTAGACGAAACCCAGCGACCTAACATAAGTCGCGAACAACTGGGATGCGACCTAACTCTACCCAGACTTACGACTTAACTCCTTAAGTCGCTCACTACTACTTAGGTCGTTGCCGACCTAACCACACTGCTAACTTCTATAGGTCGTCCCAACCGACCTAACAACTTAATTACTAAGTCGCTAACCCGGAACCACTAGGTCTGCCTACCCTTGAGTCGCCATATCCTTAAGTCGGTCAGTCTTTAGGTCGTTAACTCGCCCTGCCGACCTAATTACTTAACTAAATCCTAGGTTGCACAATTTTATAGGTCGCTCCAACTAACCCACGACCTAACACTAACTCGCAAGTCCTTAACTCGGTCACGACTTAGCTCTTAGGTCGTCCACGACCTAGGACTTAGACAAATTTCCCCAAAAATCTGAAATGACTTAAAATGCAAAAATTCCAGATTTGACGAACTTTTCGATCCGTGAAAAATACGGGTCGTTACATTCTCTCCCCCTTAGGAATTTCGCCCCCGAAATTCCAAGCAAACAAAGCAATCAAAGACTATTCTGTACGCCTACCATCCATAGCAATCAACAAACCATGCATCCAATTCTAACTTGGCGTACAGAATTCTAAAATTAGAACAAGTTACAATATCGTGAGATGACACGACACCTTAGGGCCATACCTTGAAGAGTTCAGGATGAGCTGCTTTCATCCTCTCTTCCACCTCCCACGTACAGTCGTTATCATCATCACTCCATTGTATCTTGAGCAACTTAACTACCTTCCTCCTAAGCTGTTTCGTGTCGGTTTCCACAACACGAAGTGGCTTACGAGGTCTTCTATCAACTGGATCAACTTCAAAGTCTTCATAGCTATCAGCAGAAACCACTGCATTCGAGTCATGCACATACTTCCGTAGATACGATACGTGAAAAACATTGTGCACACCCGACATCCTCTCCGGTAACTCCAATCTATAAGCGAGCTTTCCAATTCGCTCGATGATCGGGAATGGTCCAACAAATCTCGGAGTCAATTTTCCTTTCTTCCCGAATCTAATAACATTCTTCAGTGGAGAAATCTTCACAAAAACCATATCCCCTATGTCGAATTCCAAATCCTTTCGACGCTTATCGGCATAACTCTTCTGACGGTCTTGGGCTGCCTTCATTCGTTGCCGAATGATCTCTATGCAATCTGAGGTCTGACGAATCATCTCTGGCCCAAGTATCAGCTTTTCTCCAGTTTCCAACCAACATGTCGGAGAGTTACACGGTCTTCCATACAACGCTTCATACGGTGCCATACCAATGCTTGACTGGTAACTGTTGTTGTACGCAAACTCCACCAAATGAAGGTGATCTTCCCATGATCCTCCGAAATCCAAAACACAAGCTCTGAGGAGATCTTCCAAAACTCGGTTGACTCTCTCGGTCTGACCATCTGTTTGGGGATGATAAGCTGTACTCAAACACAACTCGGTTCCCAAAACTTCCTGGAAGCTCTTCCAAAATCCACTAGTGAACAATGGATCTCGATCGCTCACTATACTCTTCGGAATACCATGGAATCGAACTATCCACTTAACATACAACTCAGCCAACTTTGATGCAGTCCTAGTCGATCGAACAGGAATGAATCTAGCACTCTTAGTCAGACGATCCACAATGACCCAAATCCCTTCATTTCCCATTCTGGTTCTAGGCAATCCATCAATAAAATCCATCGACACTTGTTCCCACTTCCATGTAGGAACTTCTAAGGGCTGAAGCAATCCACTTGGCTTCTTCTGTTCGGCTTTAACCAACTGGCAATTCATACACTTGGAAATGAAATCTCCAACATCCTTCTTCATGCCTTCCCAGTAGTAGGTTCTCTTCATATCCCGATACATCTTGTTTCCTCCTGGATGAATTGTCAGCTTCGAGTGATGACTTTCCTTCAGAACTTCACTCCTCAATTCATCTATATCGGGAACAACTAGTCGTCCTTGCTTCCGAAGCCAACCTTCTCTATCGACCTCGAATCCTTTATCCTTTTCTGGATCCAATCCAGATTCCAATCCACGGATAATCTTGACAAGCTTATCGTCTCGCTTTTGGCCCTCGCCAATCCTTTCCACAAGAGTGGGTCTTATCGATAAGTTTGCCAACATCTCAGGTTCCAATTCACATCTAGGCCTGAAGTCAAATCCAGCTAAATACTCGAGACTCTTCCATTCAGAAAACATGGCTCCCAATCCTGCATGTCTTCGACTTAACGCATCTGCCACTGCGTTACCTTTTCCCGGAGTATAAGCTATTCCAAAATCATACGATGCCAAAAACTCTAGCCAACGTTGCTGCCGAAGATTCAAATCCTTCTGGGAGAAAAGATACTTCAACGACTTATGATCTGTAAACAACTCGAATCGAACTCCCAACAGATAATGTCTCCACATCTTCAGAGCAAATACAATCGCCGCCAATTCCAAATCATGAGTTGGGTAATTCCTTTCATGCGGCTTCAGTTGTCGACTGGCATACGCAACAACTTTATCCTTCTGCATCAGCACTGCTCCAAGTCCAGTACCACATGCATCGGTGTAAACCACCATCTCATCATTCCCACTTGGAATAGTCAAAACAGGAGCACTCGTCAGTCTCTCTTTCAGGATTCCGAAAGCTTGCTCACACTTAGCATCCCAACTGAACACTTGGTTCTTCTTCGTCAATCCTGTTAACGGTGCAGCTATCTTGGAGAAGTCTTTGATAAACCGTCGATAATATCCTGCTAATCCAAGAAAACTTCTCACATCAGACGCATTCTTAGGTCTAACCCAATCTTGGATTGCTGCCACCTTAGCGGGATCAACCGCTATTCCATTTCCAGAAATCACATGGCCTAAGAACCTCACTTCACTCTTCCAGAAGTGACACTTTGAAAACTTAGCCTTCAGCTGATGTTTCCGTAAGATTTCCAAAACAATACGCAAGTGCGTCTTGTGCTCTTCTTCCGTTCTGGAATAAATCAGAATATCATCCACGAACACAAGTACGAACTTGTTCAACTGATCTCTGAACACTCTATTCATAAGATCCACAAAATATGCTGGCGCGTTAGTCAATCCAAACGGCATTACCAGCCACTCAAAGAAACCGGATGGTGTCCTAAAAGCAGTCTTCGGCACACTATCCTTAGCCACTCTCAACTGGTGAAATCCCGTTGCCAAATCCATCTGAGAAAACACCTTAGCTTCGTGAAGCTGATCAAACAAGTCGTCTATCCTCGGCAATGGATACTTGTTCTTCTTAGTCACTTTATTCAGCTCACGATAATCCACACACAATCTCAACGACCCATCTGCCTTGGTTGCAAACACAACTGGTGCACCCCACTCGGACACACTACGCCGAATGAATCCTTTCTGTAAAAGGTCATCAACTTGCTCCCTCAACTCCTGCTGTTCCTTAGGCGCCATCCGCCTAAGAGGCATCACAACAGGTCTGGCTCCTTCAACCAGATCTATTCGAAACTCGATCTCTCTATGCGGCGGCAACCCTTTGACTTCGTCAAAGACATCCTCGAATCCATTAGCGATCGGCACTGATGACAGTCCATCCCGTGGAACAACTTAGCGAATACATGAAGCTCATGAAGACGCCTTCTTCATGCTTACATCGTATCACAATCTTTCGCCCCTCCACATTCTCGACTGTCACTTCCAACCTTTCGCAATCAACCTTAGCCGCATACTTCCTAAGCCAGTCCATACCCAAGATAATTCCGAACCCCGCAAAGTTCAGAACAAAGCAATCACAAACAAAAGAGCAACCATGACTCGATACAACTAGACCACGGCATAACATACACAAACAAGACGAACCCCCAACTGGATTAGTCACAACCAATGGCCTGTCAACAATATCCGGTTCCAAACCTAACCGGCCTACTAGTTCATTACAAACAAACGAGTGCGACGCTCCAGTATCAAACAGAATTCTAACTGGAACACCACATAGGAAAAGAATACCTTGAACCACCACACTCTTTCCCTTCTCTTCTGCAGTAGGAGCTTTTGAAGATGACGGAACAGCTCCCAAAGTATAAGCCTGCACAATCTTCTTGTCCCTACTCGGTTCTGGACAATTCTTCCTGAAATGCCCTGGCTTGTCACAGTTGTGGCACTTCGCCGGCGCCTTCGGATTCTTGCAATCCTTGGAGAGATGGCCTTTCTGCTGACAGTTGTAGCAAGTCACTTCGCCTTTCGGCCTCTTCTGACCATCCTTACCCTTCTGCTGCTGCTGCTTCCTTTTCTTGTTTCTACCCTGCTGGGGTTTAGACTCCTCCCTGGTTACAGCAACAACAGATCCTTCCTTAGGAAACAGATTCTCGTGTCTGAGAGCTTCCTCCACAAGCTTCCTAAATGAATCGTCCAAGTGATCCATCAATCTTGGAGTCTGTACTTGATCTCCAACATCTACTGATGGCCCCGGGGCTGACATCCTTCTCCTGATCGAAGTCATCATAGCTTCGAACATAGCAACATAATCAGCAGCCCCTTCAGTAGCACGGCCTCCCCTAGCAGCTGGTCTCCCTCTTCGACTCATTCTCAATATCTATAAAAAGGAATGATTAGAACATCTAGAGAAACAACTGCATAAAGGACTCAAACCCTACTAAGCGACTATATTATATATAGTATTCATCCATCAAAATACAATTACGTCTCTCATACGTAGTTACGACAGCGAGCGTTGGGTAAAATCGATTAACCTGGCTCTGATACCAAATGTGACGACCGCCCATGACCCCTGCACCGAATCTAGAGATAGTGCGCTGTAAAGTGTGCCAGGCGACCATGGACGATTGTCAAGGTAAGATTAAAACAACAGAATCTATCGTATTACTCACAGCGCATGGACAAAATACAATAGAACATATGTATAGTGAAGCTTTACAGAACAAAATGACATCTTATAAAACTCCATAATAGTTGAATACAAGCATTCATATAGTCAATACATCCAGCCTCACTACATATCTCTCAGAGAAAACAAAACAGCGGAACATCCAGTACATATAATAAGAAGATAATATGCAACCCTCCAGCTCGTCTTCGATATCAGTATCGTGAGAAGAGAACAGCACCTGTCACCTGCTACCTAGTCTGCCCGTCCCAAAATGGACGAACAGCCCAAGGCAATAAGAATTAAAACATAAAGCCTTGAGTCAGACAACAGTCTTAGTGAGCAGTCAATTAACTAACAACATACCAAAAGAGCATAAAGGAAAAGGAATAGGAATACAACCCTCCCACTCCAACCTCATTCTACAGTGATAGCCCCCAGACACACACTAAGCAGAAGCAAACATAGCAGAGCATACAATTTAAAGTAAAGCAATTGTCACTCGAGTCAAGAGCGATGTTTTCCAAGTACAAATCCCAAGGTCTAAAACCAAGGTCAGATAAGCACCCAGGAAATACCGCTCTTGAGATCGAATGATGATACAACCAAACATCCATGACTCGGCTATCACTGTTATCATTGTTGCGATATCACCGTTAATTGAATGACCGGCACATTCTTTCAGCCGTCCGTCAAGGGCTAATGGTAACCCCGGTTCTAGACATAACTCCCGCACGTCATCGTGACCCGTGCCTAGGATTATCGAATCTACCCAGAGTACTTGACCATCAACTTAGTCTTTTGGGCGTCCCCATGTACTCTTGCTTAGAGCATGCTAGAACCTTCAACAACGATGAGATCTCAACCTCCTAGTCATCCTCCTCGACGACTATTGCCATACTAGCTCAAGCGCCTCTCGAGCATCCATTATCCTCAACTCGAATCATATCACCGAGTTATCAACATGCTTGGAATGATCCCGCCTGGATTAGACCAAGTCTTCATCATATGATGCCTCGCTTCATTACATCCTCGCAAAGCTTCATCTCAACTTCACATCATCAAATCTATGCATAGGAGCTTCATCATCCCGCTACATATGCCACGAGCAGCTTTTCCAATTCAAGAGCCTTTCCCTTAGCTTTTGAATCACCTTCGATCTAAATCTAATCATCAATCATCTAGTTCATAACAATCAATCAAATCAAACATCAATCCAAGCAATCAAGCATTCAAAAATGATCTAAGTAGACAATTATAACAATAATGGCATTTTCGTAATTAAAGAGTTGAAAGTCCAATAAGCATGAAAACATGTATTATATCTCTACAAACTTGATGAATGAACTTGCATAGGTTAACATATGATAAAATGGATGCAACATCATCTTGAACAATGGATCTACATGGATCTATACATAGGATGAAGAAAATGCATGGAAATCACTATTTTAACACCAAATCGAGCCAACAATCCGATATACTCCTTTGGATCCGTGTGAGAGATAATCACCACTCACCAAATCACCTAAACAACCTCAAATCAACACACTTCAGATCTGGACAGCGAAGAACTAAGCTAGATCCGACAAGATCTCACTTCAAACGAAGAAATCTCTCTTGAAAAGATGAAGATCTTCAATCTAAGCTCTTGAATCTTCAATCTTGATCTTCGATTTGGATGGGTGGAAGCACTAGATTAGAGTGGAGAAAAGAAGTGAAGAAGTGTAGAAGTCGAGCTCTCAAAATGGCAGCACTTCGTCGCTTCAAAATCCGGATCCCAAAAAGTGAGAACAACCCCTCCTATTTATAGCTGAAAACTGCCTGAGTCGTAACTCGGCTATCTCCTTAAGTCGTTGCCGACCTAACATATGCCGACCTACGACCTAAAAACCCCCACGACTTAACAGAGCCTCCGACCTAACCCTTAGCCAACAACTCCGACCTAACAGATACGCGCGCCTCAACTCCTACGATCTAACACTTCTGCGCATACGACCTAACTATTAAGTCGACCTACGACTTAACACATACTTCGACCTAACACTTAGACGAAACCCAGCGACCTACGACTTAACAGGTTACGACCTAACACTTAGACGAAACCCAGCGACCTACGACTTAACAGGTTACGACCTAACACTTAGACGAAACCCAGCGACCTAACATAAGTCGCGAACAACTGGGATGCGACCTAACTCTACCCAGACTTACGACTTAACTCCTTAAGTCGCTCACTACTACTTAGGTCGTTGCCGACCTAACCACACTGCTAACTTCTATAGGTCGTCCCAACCGACCTAACAACTTAATTACTAAGTCGCTAACCCGGAACCACTAGGTCTGCCTACCCTTGAGTCGCCATATCCTTAAGTCGGTCAGTCTTTAGGTCGTTAACTCGCCCTGCCGACCTAATTACTTAACTAAATCCTAGGTTGCACAATTTTATAGGTCGCTCCAACTAACCCACGACCTAACACTAACTCGCAAGTCCTTAACTCGGTCACGACTTAGCTCTTAGGTCGTCCACGACCTAGGACTTAGACAAATTTCCCCAAAAATCTGAAATGACTTAAAATGCAAAAATTCCAGATTTGACGAACTTTTCGATCCGTGAAAAATACGGGTCGTTACACAACATGAATCATACACTTTAGCAGTAGGAAGTTAAATGAAACACACACCAACAGAGCAATTTCAGTTTTTCCCATATATCGGCTATTTTGTTCAATAGCAAGTGCAATAAACTATTAAATTTAACAGTTCAATAAAGAAAATCAAAGTTCAAATTCAAAATTTAATCGAATTTGAACGAATTTAATTTAGAGCTCAAATTTGCAGTTCTCTTCTTACTGATAGCAGCGATGAAGAGTATAGGGTGGCGAGTGCGAAGCGACTAAGCTCCAAGTGATGCGATTGGCCAACTCAATGAATGGTATCTCTCCGACGAAAGCATAATCAAGCAGCCATGGCTTTGTGAGCAACGGTCATGATAAAGAGAAGTAGTTTTAAAGAATTTGCTGAGTGGAGGCAATCAAGATTTGGAGAGGAGTCATTTTAAAAGATTTGCAGAGAGGAAGCAATTAAGATTTGGAGGCGTAGGTGATTTAGGGTTGCTGGGTAGTGGAGGGAAATTAATCTTACGCGGCAATGAAATTTTCAGAGGGAACAACATTTCATAATTTACTGAATAAAAATCTCAGCGTTTTCCAATGTCGTCTTTAGATTTTCCTACTTATAAAAGGTTGGACAACAGCAATCAACTTTTAAACGCTGTTCTCCATTGCTGTTAAAAGCAATTTTTCTTGTAGTGACAGTAAGTTGCACATCCAAGACAAACATCATAATAGATCAAAGATCACCCAAAACATCCATAATAAAATCATGACAGACCCAAAACATCCAAAGAACATTGATAAAACCATATTCAACAAAACTAAAAATAAGCAAATAACAATATTAGAATTGGCTGCCTCATCTCAGGTCTTAATGCCATGAATTTGGTGAGGTTACTCACCTAAATATCTCCTTCTAGTTAATCCAGAAGATCCCTAAGTATTATTTTCTCCTTCTCCTCTAGATGTTTTCTTTCTTATTTTAAGTATCTCGGGTAAACTGATTCCCCTGGCTACAACTACTCATTTATAAGCATTTTACTAGGGTTTTATCAAACAAAATTCCATTTTTGTCCTGACCAATATCATGCATTTTGCATTTATATTTTAACATTCCCATTTTCAGTTACCCCGGCCATATTTCTTTTATTAAAGGTAGCATTTTCTTTTTCCTACTTTTCAGGAAATGGCCAGTCTACCTAAATCATGTTAAAAGTGTGATCAAGCACATTTGTTTATTTATGGGAATCCCCATTTTCCTATTTTTACCCATACATAATGTACTTACTTATTTTATATTTCATGCTATTTTAATGTTATCATTATTTTCTTGCTCAGTTTCAATATATTTCTTCTCACAGAAAATATACATGTGTATAAGTATATAAATATTTATTTAATTTAAATTTTCCCCTGTTTCACAGAAAATATATTTAAGCACATATTTCATTTTTAACTTAGGTTATGCTTCAGTTACATTCCAATGCCTTAAATAAAGAATTTAATCCTTTATTTTAAATATTTAATTTGATCAATGATTCACATTCAAGATCATATCTGAAATGCTTCCTTCCTTTGTTTATTTATTTTATTATCATCATTATATTATTATTTTTTCAGAAATTTTCTAAATCTCTTCCTTGTGCCATTTCCAGTGTGCATGTGCACACATATCCCTGCACATCATTCAATTCAGAAACTCCATCAACATTTGATCCAATATATATATATATATATATATATATATATATATATATATATATATTTAAACTGAATTGTTTTAATTTTTCCAAAATTTTTGGGGCATTTCAAATTTTCAAAAACATACAACACAAATGTTGTTCCTTAATGTCTCAGATTTCTATCAAGAAAAAGTTTATATAATTTGGATTTACGACTAAAAAGTTCTGGCTATTTTACTCTCAGGTATCAACTCAGAAAATTGGATATGGTTGTGCTATAACATCAGTTTCAAAGATAATTTTAACCCTTTTAAACACTATATTTCGAAAAATGATCAAAAGAGAACTTATAGCTTATTTAAATTTCTTTTTACCACAAAAAGACTGAACCAATTCGGATCATTTCACACAAAGATATCACTGTTTTACAGCAATGATTTTCACAATTTATTTTCAGTAAACAATCAAAATTCATCAAATTCAAGCAACAAATTCACAATCAATTTGAAAGCAATTTAATCAACAAACCATCCAATTCAATTGAAATAGTAACTGACAATTATTCTCATAGATTATAGGTAGTAGTGTGAGTGATTAACTCACCTATTATTTTCCTATAGTTTGCTAAATCCTCTTTTAAGCCTTGCTAACTTCCTAGCTTCTCCAAAATCACCTAAAACTCAAGAATAAAATTTGAACAGCAAGCAATTTGATCAAAAACAGGATCAAAATTATTCTTTTAGAGTTCAAAAGGATAAAGATAGGGTTTAAAATATTTACGCTTCATTATTGGACAAAATCCCTTTGATATGAGCCTTGAATTTGGAAATTATGAATTAGGGTTTTTATTTTTGTTTAAGAATTTGGTTTTTTGGTTTCTGATAGAAGAAGAATTAGAGAAGGAGATATACGTATGTTTTATTCTCTACTTACACTAGTTCTATTTGGGCCAAATAGGGTATGGTAAGAATACAATAAGAAGTGTTGCAAATTAAATTCCTAAATGAAAGTGTTACTAATCCTATTATGATGTATTACTTCTTTTAACACAATATTACACTAAACCAAAATAAAAATTTATTTCTCAATTTTTATATAAACCAAATCTCAAATTAAAAATCCACATTTTAACAATGAAACACAATATCGATATTTTACTCTAACTACCAAAATTAAATAATTTATTTAGTAATATTTCAAAATTCTAAATTGAAATCCTAATTAAGATATGAAACTCATTTCTAAATAAATCTGATCAATTATTCTCAATACTAAATTTTATTTTTTACAATTAATTTCACAGATTGCAATTAAAAATTAATTATTTATAATTAAATTTAATTAATCAAATAATTAACACGGGTTTTTATATTATCGTATATTTTATTTATGATATAGTAACATTTTGGTAATCATGTATATTAGTGATATTTCCTTTTCACCAAACTTTATATCTGACCCTCTCTTTGTTGTCTCTTTTGGTTACTTATTATTTGAGTTGGTTAACTTGGAGATGGGGATTTCTGCTAGTTTTAGGTGAATTGCAGAGACATAACCATTTTACTGCTATAATTATATCTGTCTAGTATTTTGGGATATTGATACGTTAGAATATGTATTCATTTTGAGATAAAGTGTATACGAAACTTTATGTACCAATTGCACGTTGTATGATGTCATTTAATCTTATGTCCCATAATACGACATGCACTTAGTCTTTTAAACGCTTATGTTGCTATTAAATTTTATTTTTCCGTGAAATTTAGTATGATAGTAGATGTGATATAAAATGCTTTGTTTGTTATTTTAAATTCCACCCTTAATGGGACGTCATCCGTGATACTTTTGGAATCCAATTACATGTATACGCAGATTACAAGTGTTACCAAAGGTGGTTCGTTACATAACTATAGTTTTGGAACTTGGCCGACCTGATTCACCACATCAACCGGAGCTTTGACAAATATGCATCGGAATAATTCAGGCCATGGGACCTCAGAATTTCCAACCCAATGAATTGACTATCTGCAATAGTTGTAACAAATTCAAAGAGGCATAGGAAGCACTGTAGTAGTTGTAATTTAGAGAATAATAATAAAAGATAAAAAATATGTAGGCAAGAGATTGTCGAACCATTATAAAAATTGCGTATGTCATAATTTTTATATACTTTATTTCCTGCTTTCTTGTATATATGTCCATGACTTGTGATCTGAATTAAAGTATGAATTTAGCATATTTGATGAACAGAGATCTCACCTCCTAGAAGCCATCATTAGGTTCACACTAAAGATCCTACGGCCCACCAGATATCTATTCTAGCATATTTGGTTATTTTAAATGCATTTTTTTCATGCTTTCATTGAGAGCTCAGTGCAGACCATGAAGCCGCCAAGTAGAAATTAGGGATCGAATAAGTCACTATTTGAAGGAGTGCAGTCTGCTCATGGAAGTAGTTAGGAAGCAACATTCAATTCGAGTCAACCGATCAACTATCTTAACAAGGTCTAGGTGTAGAGGATTACAGTGATTATAAAAGTTTCCCTCTTATATAACAAGAAGTATGGTTGTATTCCTTAGACGCATAAAGAAAACGAAACCAACATAGGCTTAGGGGGGCTATAATGGAGCTAGGAATTCTATTGGCAACCTACTAGATATTGCTGCTAAAGAACAAATAAGGAAGGAAGGATATATGAAAATACCAAATTCCACTCAACCAAACCAGTCTGGGTATGAACCAATTTAGCTTGGTACCGACAAGATCGGTACCATATCGAATGGTGTAGTCCACACAAGACCGATGAGGACATCCCATCAGAAGTCGATGTTGACACTATAACTACATGCTTAGGTGCCAAAATGGGAGTGCGTGAGTTTGGACCGACTAGTCCAAATGTGGTTAATCTATTGCACAAGGGATATACCCATGGCCCATCAAGCACCCTAAGTAAGCACTCCAATGACCTAGGAGAAAGTCGCTAAGATAATATGCTGAGAATTAGGTAAGCTGAACAAGAGACCAGATGTTGTGAGATGAATCATTTCCTGTTCACTCTAAAATATGATACGTGGTCAACGCCCAAAGTTTAAGATGATGATTATGGAACCATACACTATAACCGACCCTACAACACACTTGAAGCACAACATTCAACATATGGAGGTAGTTGAAGCTATAGAAGAAGTAATATGTCGTTGCTTTCCTCCATTTTTATCTCAAATGGAACTTATGTGATTTAGTCTTATGAGCAAGGATCCATCAACAGTTGGGCCATGTTGAAGGAAAAGTTTATGAATTAGTTTAGAGTCTATGTCGTTCAGCCTAAAAGTGAAAATGTTCTTGGCAAATACCAAGGAAAAGGATGGTGAAAGCCTACAGAGCTATCTTGCACATCAATGTTATGGTGTTCGATTAGATGCATCAAACAATGGGGTAAAATGGGCAAATTTCAAAATTTTACTTTTTAATTCATTATGCACTACATCTTTTATAGTACTACCATGAATAATGTTGTTTAACATTAGATCGTATTAAACCTTTAATTAGAAGAATTTGATTTCAATTATAAGTTGTAGTATTATTAACATGAATAACGTTTATTCGTTTATGAGACTTACTAAAGTAGTTTCATTATTAATTCGTATTAAAATTTAATTAAAGTGAAATATTTAAATAAAATTATTAATTTGAATAATATTCCAACATAATATTTAACAAAATAATTTTATTAATTTTGATAATATTTTAAATAAGTATAATATTTAATAATATATGTATATAATGTTTATATATAAAATAAATATATACATATGCATATGCATATAATTTATAATTTATTTTGGTTCGAATGTGTTTGAACCAAAAATGGCACAAACACTCAAGGGAAGTAAGTAGAGAAATAAAAGTGAAGAAAATAAATGAAAAACAAATATGAAAGAACACACAGAGTTTATAGTGGTTCGGCGTACTCCGGCCTACGTCCACTTAATGATTTTTATTGCTTATCTTGCTGATTATAGGAAGAAGTTCTTATAGGCCGGTACAACTCCCACTATGGATTGGTACAACTCCGACAAGGATTATCAGAAATTAGAGTAAGTAGATTCAGGGCTAAAAATTCTAAAAAATGAACCTTACCTCTCTATATATAGAGGTAGGGAGCCTAAAATCTGGCATAAAAGATACCCAGACCATTTTCCCTGTTATAGACCAGTTCTTCAAGAAAATAGGTCGCCACCTCTTCGACTTGTATGGGTCGGTACGACTCCAAGTGTAGGGTTCGGTACCGACTTGTAAAATTGCCAAATTAGCTACCTTCAACTCTTCATGTTGGATCGTCCTATGATTACCTTCATGATTCCATAGTTGTTTGCACCAGTATTAGCTTGTTTTGGAGTCCAAATGATGGAGTTGTAAAAGAACAAAGTTGCAGATTCAAGAGTTAATGGAGATCGATAGAGAATTGCACTGGATCAAACAACACTGGAAATAGGTTTCTAACATCAAGTTTGGTTGGTAGGCAGAAGATGAGGCCTCTCGGTTGAGTATTATGGGTCAGTACCGACCTATAGGGTGGGATTAGTACTGACCCAACATTTATGGACTTTGGGTTTTTGGAATTTTATGGTTTTTTATTTGCCTTATGATCTTGGTTGCACTTGGGTTTTGGGCGTCGTAGTCATCTCTCCGAGCTTCTTGCCTTAATACCTTTGAAGTTTGGCTCATCGAGTTTATCCATATTATGCATGGTCAATAGGCCGGATAACACTTGTCCTCCAAAGCATACCTTGCAAATGGAAGATGTTCTTTGCTCGAGAACAAATGTGATGTTAATCTTCGATGGTTGAGCTCTTTGGCTACTTCAATCTTGGTAATCATCCAGTTTCCTTGGATTTTCTTATAAATCAAAGGTCGTTACAACCTATCATAGCCTAACACTCTAGACTCTGCTAAAGTGTTGCCTATGCATCGTCATTATTTCGACTTCATTCGGAGTTATTACATCACATATAAGAAATCATCTCGTATCAGAAATCGTCCCACGTTCACTCGAGATTTGTTAATTCTATTCCAATTATAAAGCATTCAAATCCTTTTATTTAAATAAATACTCGTTTTATGGTTTGATCTCTTCGGATCATTTCATATTTAGTTTAATATACATTCTCTCCGGATCGTTTAATATTTAGTTTGACGTGTGATCTCTCTGGATCATTTAATGTTTAAGTTGAGGGAATGATTTCTCCGAATTGTTAGTCAAATTCGTGGTCGTTCAAGGTCGATAGTTTAATCTGCGATTTCTCTGGGCCGTTAATTGAAGTCATGGCCGTTCGAGGCCGATAATCAAAACCATAGTCTCTCTGGATGGCTAATCAAATCTATGGCCGTTCGAGGCCGATAATCAAAACCATAGTCTCTCTGGATGGCTAATCAAATCTATGGCCGTTCGAGGTCGATAATCAAATCCATGGCCGGGCCGATAATTGAATCCATGGCCTTTCGTGGCCGATAATTGAATGCATGGTCGTTCAGGACTGATAACCGAATCCATGGCTGTTCGAGGGCGATAATCAAATCCATGGTCTCTTTGGACCCTTGATGAGCCCAACCTACTCATTCTTTGGCAAGGGGACTCAATGACAAGCAAGTCTATTCGTGACTCTCCTGTGAGGGTACTTGCATCTTGCACTACAGTCCCATCTTTCAGGACTTAAAGCGATTAACATTAGTCATCATGTTTAAGTGGGTTTCAACAATTAAGGGTATATCTAATGAATCAAATTCAAATGCTGAGGAACAGAAAGTTAAATATTATGATAGCTGCCCCGCCGAGTGTTACAACCTAGCAGCCAACTCAGAGCGTGTCTAGGGACCGGTCGAGATCTTATACATGAGTTAGTGGCTAGACTGTATTATTTGCATTGTTTATTGAAAAGGGGAAATAGAGTATGGGAGTTGAACCAGAATCCCTGCCATCCTGATCAAGAGATTACTATTCTTGACCTTGATCTAGGGCTATTTCCATTCGCCGCGGTTGATGGCTGCTCATGTTCCATCACCGCAATTAAATTTCTCACATACTGCTGGAATCAGTTGTCTCTGACCTATTCCTCAATCAGATCGCGTAGGTGTCTACAGTCATTTGTGTTATGCCCATCCAGCTCATGGAACACGCAATATTTTCCAAGCGTCCTTTCACGGTCCATAGGTTCTCTTCTTGCCAGCTTTCGAAGGGGATTTGCCCCTGGTATCCGAATACATCCGCTTTGGTGCTTCAATTAAATCTGCGTAAGAAGATAATTTCGGTTCCCTTCTTTGCCACTTTGATTCATCAAAGACATCATCCATTTTTCGCTATCCTTTGCCTTTGCTTGATCCTTCTCCGAGCGGTTCTCCATTATCCATGGTATTAATTTCTTCTTGATCAGCCTCAACATCCTCCTGACCCAGGTATCTCTTAGCCTCGTGATAAAATTCTACAAGATCCCTAGGAGGATCCCATTCTAGTGCAATCTTGAAATTTGTCTTAGCGGGTATTCCTGAAACCACCGCCATCAAAACCATTGAAGTATTTGGCTTATCAACTACCGCAGCCACTACATTAAACCTTGTCAAAAAACTCCTAAGGATCTCTCCGGTCCTCTGCTTCATACTTGTTAATGTCATTACACTCTTGGGTCGTGAGATATGGTCCCGGAACTGCTTCACGGTTCTGTTCACCAACTCGGCCCATGTGTTGATGGAATCGTTCTCTAGCTGTTTAAACCGTAATGCTACCAAACCTATCAAATATAAAGAGAAACACCACCCCCCAACCTCTTCAGATGCACCCAACACCTCCATGTATCGGGTGTACCTCATTAAATGAATCATTGGATTTGTCTTCCCGTCATATGTTTTCAACGTAGAGAACTTGAAATCAAGCGAATTCCTAGCGTACTGAATATTCGAAGTGAATGGACTCCTGCTCACATCTTCCAAGTTCTAGTTAGGAAATCCACCCCACATAGCTCGTCTCATTATCTCAGACAGTCTGTCGTTGTCATCCAAATGAACTCCCAAATTGGCATTCTCAGCTTGCCCCCGACTCTACGAGGGAATTCTAGTACGTACTCCTCTGGATGTGCTTCTGCATTTTGATTCAATTTCATATGCTCCGCATCATCTACAGGATGCACGTTATTCCTTCCTAGGCTAGGACGACCCATGCCCCCGAGCCCTTGTAGGTCGGTACTAACCCGTGCATGTGGGTCGGTACCATATATTTAACTCGGGGTTTGCCCCGAGTCGCTATACTGACCCGTGCTTGTGATTCTGATTTGCAGCAACTCCAGCTGTTCCCATCTATCCCATTCTCCTGAAGAAGTTCTCCATCATCTCTTCTTGGCATGCTACCATCCTTTCATGTAGTCCATTCAACACAGTTTCCATCTTATCCATGGTCATGTAGATTAATGGGGGGTTAGCTCCTAAGGATGTCTCTTGGTTGCCCCATGCTTGATTTCCTCCAACAACAACCCTTCTAGTTGATTGTCTAGTTATTCTAATCCTTTCCAAATCTTAAATCAACGAGTTCAAGTGTTTCTCGGTGCAAGCATCAAATGTTTGAACAGAAAAAGGCACAAATACCCAAGGGAAGCAAGTAGAGAAATAAAAGTAAAGAAAATAAATGAAAAACGAGTAAGAAAGAACACACAAAGTTTATAGTGGTTCGATGCACTTCGGCCTACATCCACTTAATTATTTTTATTACTTATCTTGCTAATTACAAGCAGAAGTTCTTACAGGTCGGTACAATTCCCACTATGGCTCGGTACAACTCCAATAGAGATTATAAGAAATTAGAGTAAGTAGATTAAGAGCCAAAAGATCTTGAAAAATGATCCCTACCCCTCTATTTATAGAGGTAGAAAATCTAAAATTTCACACAAAAGATCTCTAGACCATTTTCCTTGCTATAAACCAGTTCTCCAAGAAAATAGGTCGCCACCAATCGGCTTGTATGGGTCAGTATAACTCCAAGAGTGGGGTCGGTATTGACCCATAAGATTGCCAAATTGGCTATCTTCAAATCTTCATGTTGGATCGTCTTATGGTTAGCTTCGTGATTCCATAATTGTTTGCACCAATATTAGCTTGTTTTGGATTCCAAATGATCGAGTTGTAGAAGAACAGAGTTGCAGATTCAAGAGTTCATGGAGATTGATAGAGAATAGCACTGTCAACAAGACAACACTGGAAATAGGTTTCTAACATCGAGTAGGGTTGGTAGGCAGAAGATGGGTCCCCTTGGTGAAGTATTTACAGGTAGGTACCAACCCAACATTTGTGGACTTTGGGTCATTGGAATTTTGTGGTGTATTTGTATTTGCCTTATGATCTTGGTTGCACTTGAGTTTTGGGCTTCATAGTCGTCTCTCCGGGCTTCTTGCCTTGATAACTTCGAAGTTTGGCTCGTCGAGTTTGTCCGTATTTTACTTGGTCAAAAGGAAGGATAACAGAATGTGAAATATTCTAATAAATAATGATGCCAAATTCTTTATTTTTCTATTAAGTGTTTTAATTTATAAATGTTCTTTTAACAAATTAATATATACTAAAGTCTAATTTGTAATGCAGGTATAGTTATGTGATGTATAGTTAAATACCATCAAAATGCCTAGAGTTATAGTATTAACCCAATGGTGCAAGTTGTGCCAAAAATGGCTTTCGTATGTAGAAGTTACGAAAACTATAAGGTATAAGGATTTTGTGCAAATAATATAATAATTGATTGTGATTTTAATATTTACCTGGGATTGTCAAGAAAATCACTTTTCGTGCAAAACCCTAGCCTCATATCCAGGTCTTCTCAACAATTATCACCATCGCCCGATCTCGTCAATGATGCCACATTTGATACCATTAAACTCCTTTCACCCACGAACACGCCTATATCTTCATATTCTAACCCGATCCTCTTTCGTCGAAATCCTAGTTCTTCATTGAGCCAACGCCTTCGCTTCATCGCCTATTTTTTCTATTGCCACCATAACCAATCAGCTTGCCTCCATCAGTTGACTTCATTCGACCATATCTCAACCAACTCGACATTGTTGTGGATTGTGACAATAAGAGATATGCACAAAGATGTACTTTGCATGTCTTTTATATCATAAAAATAAATTAACTTATATATATGTATATATATTTATAAAAAAATATTTTAGTTTGAAATAAATTCAATTTAAAAGTAAATAAATTACAACAATCCAACTGATGGCATACACCTTGAAGCGTCAACTTTGCCTTTGAGAGATCCTATCTCTAATTTTATGGTGGATTTGCAAAGTTCAGCAATAAGATATAATTTATTTGGATAGAGAGAGAATTAAATTCTATATATGTAGAATTAGGCATCTAGCTGTAGTTATAGCACGCTAATGGGAAATGTAAATATCTTACCAAGAACGACCATTCAGACTATGGCTCTTTATAATCGAGACTTATCTCACTTAATTAATTAATTAAACCCATTTAATTAATTCATAATCGTGTATATTTTAGTGTAACAACCCGAAATTTAAGGAGAAATTAATAAATAATTATAAGTGAAAATAAATAATGTTTATAATTAGAATTCGTTTGAAATTAGTATTGAAATTAATTGGCAGTAGATTTATTGAAATGTTTCAATTAGAAAGGGAAAGAGGAATTATTTTGTAATGATTGAGTTTAATATAAGAACTTGCATTTGTGTAAAAATGGAATGAACATTTTAAATAGAAATAAAGGCATTTTTTGTGATAAATGAATTAAACTTTTCATTTTTGAATATATGTATGGGAGTTTGTTTTGTTAAAAAAAGGAAAAATAATAATAATATATATAACAGTATATTTAAAAAGAAGGCATCTACTTTTATAAATTTGAAAAGTGAAGATGACGATGTTCAAATGAGATGGGTTATTGTAAATGAGAGAAAATGTAACCATATATTTATAAAAAAGAAGACATGTAATAAAATAAACATTATATTTTGAAAAGAAAAGGCAAGAGTGTATTATGGAAGGATTACATTTCTTACAGAAAATATAAGGTATGTTATTTCTTTGTTAGTAAGGAATAAGGGTCCGTTTGGTTTTTGAACATAAAAACATTTATACGAATTAATTAATGTAATTGAGTGCTCAATTTAAAGGTAAAGAATAAGGTTACTAATTAATACACAACATATATACATGTTTTTGGACATACGTTATTTATCTAATTACAGCAGATGTGAATATGAAAAAAAATGTAGATATAACAATTCACATGTTAATTTATTTATTTCAGATGTAAATGTGGAAATATATTGATATGTTGTTTATTTATTTATTTTAGACGTAAACATGTAAATCAAATGGGATGTTGAAAACTGAAATGAAACATGCGAATAAAGTGAGACGCATGGAAATTTAACCTGAAATAAAATGCACAAATTAGAAATTAATTGAGGAGAAGAAAACGTTATTTATAGTTTGTATATTATTGAGGGTGTAATTAATTGACTTAAATATAAGATAAGGCGCTGACAAGGCGCATTGTAAGATTTGACACAGCAATGAGTCAGTAGAAATTTCATACACGTTGTTTTGCATTCTTTTATTCCATCTGGTCCTTCCGTGCTTCTATCCGATGACTCCTATTCAGCCTATGACGTGGTTGCATTCTATTCAATCTCCAAATCCAACGGTCCGAGATCCACTTCTACTCCTATAAATAGACCCTTAGACCTAAGACTTTTTCTCATTCTAGGTTTTCTCTAATTGGGTTCACCTTTCTAGGAAGGACCCTAAAAGGAATAATTTTTCCAAAGGAGAAAATCATTATAAATTAAATTATTTTACAACTCCAAGTGGATCCGGGAAGACCAAAGGAAGAGCTTAGGACCGAAGGTGAGTGATTGTAATTATTTTAAGATTTCTTTAAGTAATTTAAAATAATAAGGTTTACAATAGTTGTAGTTATACTACGATTTTTGGAATAACCTTTTAGCGGTTTTATTTACAGTTTTTAGAATCATTTTCAGTCTATTTCCTTTTAGCTATTCTTTTCAGTAATTTTAGTTTATTTTTTACTATTAAGCATAGCTTTTTATTTATTTACAGTTTATTTACATTATTTAAGTGTATTTACTGTTATTTATTTCTTATTTACATCTTTTTCGACGTTTTGGATTTTATGCAAGCGTCTATTCTCTTCATCCCCCTTTTCTTCGCGTATGGATTAGAATAAATTAGAACGCGAATATGGATTATATAAGTAAGAATATTGAATGAAGAAAATAAGATGTAAATTATAGAGACTGTAATAAATAAATAATGGAATTGGACTGCAATAAATAATGGAATTGGACTGAAGTAAGGCCTAATTATAATTAGAATTGGACTAATGAAAGATAATTGGCATAGTTATAACTTAGAATTATAACTAAATAGAGTAAAAGATGAAAGGAGCTTGTTTTCACACTTAGACATTGGGTTAAGTAATAAGCATGATTATAACGTAGGTTATAATAAGATAAAGAATAGAATGAGGCTTATTTGAAGACATGGGATAAATTAATAAGCGTAGAAAAGTAAAAATGATAATAAAGGCTTATTTAAATAATTTATCTAAGTTAATAAGCAAAGATGAAAGTAGGACCTATACCAAATAGCATTCCCTATTAGATGAAACGATGTCTCACATTAATCTGAAGTGAGATGAGGGCACGCTTATGCTAAGAATGGTAGTAATTGGTGAAATAGAAGTCCAAATCATGGGGATTTGGATAAGGGGCGCAACTAGATATTGTTTGGATGAAGGGCCAGTACCAACAGCATTTCCCCTATTTTTCTATGGACACACGGTGATCTCGCATTAGCCTAAAGTGAGATGCGGGGCATGCTATGTTGGACGTTGGAGGTAATAAGAAGACCCGATAGGTGTAGTAAAAGGTAGCATGGGCATGGTGGCAGTTACGCGTGTGACTTCCATTGCGGGTGCCCAGTAATAGCTATGAGTTCCAAGCGCTTAGTATGAGTGTATTTCGTAGACATCATTGCCTTCTATGTAGGGAGCTATATATGTCGTTCGGATCCACAATAGTTGCTCTGTGCATCATCCGTAGATACCATTTGCTGCTGTGTAGGGAGTTATATAGCGGCTGGTCTACAGTAAGGTCTATGGAGTAGTAGGCCTATCAAAAAAGGGTAGAATTAGGGTTACATCCTAATTATAGGATTAGGAGTTCAGCCTAATCAAAGTAGAAATCAAGGACAAGTGCAAACAATCAAAGTTAACCTATCTTATAAATTGAGCAATATTTAATCATACTTATTTCCAGTTTATCTCTTTTATATTTCCTTTGTTATCCATATTTATGTTAGAACTGTTGTAGGGTCTATTACTTTTATCTTGCTTAAAGACTCTAGTAATTACTATCATTCACCAGACTTTTATTCTGACCCACTCCTCTATTTTCCCCTTCCCCCCTTAGGCAACCAAGGGAGAAGTCAGTAGATTGCTGCAGCTTGGAGTTTTCTTGGAGGAGATTTCTTCTATGTATTTCTTTTATTTTAGCTTTTGTTCTTTGTATGTACTGGCTTATTATGAGGGATATTATGTACTCTGATTTTGAGACTATGAGTTTTTGTTTCATGAGACATACTGGATTTTCAGATATGTATGTGGTATTTGGTAGTTGACTTATTTATGAACTAATTATGAAGCTTTGTTTTAATTAAGTTATAATTTTAGTTTCCGCTGTTTTTACCTATTTTTATCTTATGAATCTTAGTCTCTGTTAGTTTCAGTTATACCTACAACGAACCACGCCTTTTAATGTGTCCTTTTGGGTATATTAAGAGGTGTGGGGTGTTTCATTTGGTATCAGAGCCTAAGGTTACAGGATTCCTAAAAATTTATTTTAAAAGTAAAGTATTTCTCCAAAAATAACTTGTTTTTAAAGTATTTTCCAAGGAACTCTTAGAAACAATTTTCAAGTACAAAAGAGTTTTTATAAAAATCCCCTCAAAGTCCAGTTCAATCTTCTTTCGATTCTTTCAAGCCTAAGTTTCCTTTTCTTTGCATAGTATGGCTGACTGGTTCCGTAAAGTTACGGTACCAGAGGTGCAAGGGAAAATGCCCAATACAACACTGATAGGTGGAAATCCCTTTAATCCACCTACGGCAGTCGATTTTTCTGAGCAATGCAAGGACTTCGCTAGTATAGGAAGCAGAACGTTTTCTGGCATGGAGGATTTCGAGGAGACACGAGCTAGGTTGGAAGATATGGAGCAAAAGTTTAGGCTGTTAGACTTGGAAGACCAACAAAGAGTTCAGCTTGTATCTTCGCAACCGAAGGGAGAGCTTAAAGAGGTTCCTAAGTCAAAAAGCTCTAAGAAGCCATGGTGGAAGAGATATAAGGATAAGAGGAAAAGGGAAGGCCCTCGGAAATAAATCAAGCAAGGAGCGAAGTGCCATAGTTGTGGGGTGATTGGTCATTACGCAAAAGACTGCAAGATGAAGGGAAAGTTCTATAATAGCGGAGAACCCGGTCACATGAGTAGGAATTGTACCCATGGGAAGGGGCAGAGAGCAAGCGCACCTATAGCGCAAGTATAAGCTTTGAATGCAACACTTTCTAGTAGTGGACCAGATAGAGGTAGGAAAATCACCATGGAAAGTTTTGATTTCTATTTTTGATTTTCCCATTCGGACTCTTTTCGATTCTGGAGCATCACACCCTTTCATTTCGAGTTCTTTGTTTGATTGTTTGCACTCAAACATCTCTTTAGTAGTGGACCCCATTGTTGTTTCAAACCCCATAGGAGGATCGACGCACTTATCTATGGTTTGTAGGGGTTTGAAATTTTTTTATCCTAGGCGTAGAGTTTGACTGCAACGCCTATGTATTGGGATTTTTGGGGCATGGGATTATTTTGGGAATGGATTGGGTATCCACTTATTGAATGATATAAGACTGTGAGAGGAAAATCATTAGATAAGGGACATGCAGCAGTTGGACTCTCAAGGTTTCTTGTGACCCATAGAAGTCAGTCATGTTGAGCTTCTTTTATCCCCTCAATTTATCATCAGCAAAGTTAGATTCAGTTCCAGTCTTCAGAAATTTCCCTGACGTCTTTAAAGAGGTGCTTTTCTTGGGGCATATAGAAGGTCTACACATGGTAGGAGTTTGAGAAATGGTTTTTTTAGAGTTGGATTATGGGAATCCAAAGAGAGGTAGGAAAAGGTTGGAGATGTAAAATAGATTTAGTTCATAAGAAAAGAAGAAAGCCCATGTGTAGATAATTGCAGAAATCATAATTGTTTCATATAAGTTGATTTAATGATAGTGCCTTAGAGTAAAAATATAAGCATCAAAGAGGAATTGGAGTAAAAAACTTTGGTAAGGAAATGGGATTACCAAAATTTAGGAAGGATACTCCTAGGGTAATGAGAAGAAAACCCACTTTATATGTAGCCCAATAAAATTGTTAGAATTAGAAAAGTTGAAAAGTATAATTGTCAATGTTTTAAAGTAAATATTGGGTCTTTTTGAAAAATGGCATGAAATTTAAAATTGGTTTTTATATGATATAAATTTTGTTGAAAAGGTGAAATTCTTTTTGAAGAATTATAGAGCATATAAAGCTCACTAGCTTCTTTGTAAGTAAACAAAGATTTTAAATATAAAAACATAAAGTGTATTAAGTATTGAAAACATAGGATACAACATTTATTGTTGTAATAGATGTTTTCATGAAAAATAAAAGGAGCATAGACTATAACACTATTGTTATAGTAGATTACTCCCAAGAGGAATGTTTTTACATAATATGTGAGGTTTATTAATATTTATTTTTGATTAAATTCATACATTAGTATTTTTGGGTTGTAGTAACGGTGTTTTACGCAACATCCGTTTTAACCCAAATAAAGATGTATTTTAAAAATGTAATTTCTAAGAATAGAAATAAAGTAATTTTTGAATACACCTATTATTTAAATAAGTATAAGAAAATGTTTATCATAGGAAAGTATAAATTAAACATGCTTTAATCTATTGGAATGAAAAGAATAATGGTATAATTTTCTATGAAACCAATAAAAATGTTTTGAGCAAGTCACAAGGAATATATGAAAGAGATGTACAAGGTATGGGAAGCGCCATATTTTGTATAGCCTATTTCGAAAATATAGAATAAATTCCTTGTAACTCCATATAAACATGAAGTCCTCTTTTAAAGGGTTCATAGAAGATTTTTGCATTAAGAATTTCTCATTAGAGAAAGTAGTTCCAATACCTTAAGGTATGAGGCTATTAGGTATAATAAGAAGATGATTTGAAAAAGGACATTTTGAAGATATTTTAAAAGAAAAGTGTTTTGATGAAAAAGCAAACAAGTTTTTGAAAGAAAAAAGATTAGTTACAGTTGAATTTAAAAATCCTAATTTTTATAGAAAATTGTAATGGTCGAATCACATTCATTCGTCTGTCTATGCTCGTAGTCGCACTATGGGGATTAGAGTCAGCTGAAGGGCCATTCATCACACATATTTGATGTTTATACCCCTGTCCACACTCTTGGGACTAAGATTTTAGCAGATAATGGTCGGACCACATTTTCCTCGATTAATTCCTCTGGCACTAGTCAATGGCGAAAGTCGAAGTGTGGCCGGTCACACTACGACAACTTTAATTTGATGTTTCTCCTACTAAATTATAGGAAGGAATTGATTGGTGGGTGGTTGGGTCACACCCGTCCATGTTGCACGCACAATCCGTCGGATCACAGGCGAGAGTTAGCAGATGAATGGTCATGCCACGTTCATTTGCGATTGGATGGTAGTAATATCAATTCAGAATAGGACATCCAACTAGGTCTGTTTTGCGAATCTGCATCTCTCTGTCGAATCAAGGAAGAAATTTTGTCTTGTAGGGTTGGAGTACATCCCTATAAATTTATGTTATGGGTCCCATGTTGAGGACAAGAGTTGATGCATGGACGATCGTGTCGTGCCCGCTTAGTGTTGGATGATCAGATCGCATCCAATTTTGTGTGATAAGTGTGCCCCCAAGTGAGGGTAGAGTTGGAAAGCGGATGGTTAAACCTCATATACTTTTTATACTACAGGACTTGCTGAGGAATCAGAGTTGATAGATGGACAGTCGAATAGCATCCCTTCTGGTATTTATATTCCAATCCTAGCTTTGAGGACTGGAGTTGGTTGATGGGTGGTCTGTCACACCCATTTGGTCTTTATACTCCAGTCTGCGCTCTCAAGACCAGAGTTAGTTGATGTTTATACTCCAGTTTACACTCTGGGAATCTGGAGTTAGTTGATGGGTTGTCAGTCACACCCATTTGGCATTTATGCTCCGGTTCGCGCTCTTGGGACTAGAGTGAGTCGGTGTTTTATACTCCAATTCGCGCTCTCGAATCTGGAGTTTCTTGATGGGTGGTCAGTCACACCCATTTGGTATTTTAGGATTATGTACGCACTCCGGGGATTTAAGTTGTTTTATGGGTGGTCGGTCATACCCATTTTGATGTTTATACTCCAGTTCGCACTCTGGGAATCTGGAGTTAGTTGATGGGTGGTCAGTCACACCCATTTATGTTTATACTCCAGTCCGCGCTTTGGGGACTTAGAGTTATTTAATGTTTATACTCCAGTTCGCACTCTGGAATCCACAGTTAGTTGATGGGTGGTCATTCACACCCATTTCAGTGTTTATACTGTAGTCTACGCTCTGTGGACTTAGAGTTAGTTGATGTTTATACTCCAGTTCGCGCTCTGGGAATCTGGAGTTGGCCGACAGATGGTCAGTCACATCTGTTTAGGCATTTGGATCCCGTTCGCACTCTGGGAACAGGAGGTCGATTAAGGTTGTGGATGGTCGGATCACATCCACTTTGATTTGGCTAGCGAAGTCCTAGATGGACGAGTCCATGCCCCTCGAGTTTGGATTTGGAATTTTGTACTCCATCTCGCACTCTGGGAACTGGAGTTTGTTCGAGGATTGTCGTGTTTCAATCACTTTTGATTTAAGTGTGTCAGCCCCCGAGCTCGGGTTTCACTTAATAAGTGATTAGTCGGATCTCGATCACTTTCCACTTATCCGCCCTCAACGAAGGATAAGATTTAGTTAATGGACGGTCGAATCATGTCCATGTTCGTTTGGATTCCAGTTTTGCTAAGCCTAAGGAGTAAGATTAGTGTTCTGGCAAGCTTTGAGCTCGAGCAGAGGAGAGGATGGTCGAACTACATCCACTTTGAGCTGTGTATTTTCCCTTAAGTAAGGGGCAAGAGTTGGAGAGCAGACAGCGAGTAGGCAGTTAGTCGTTGATGACTTTAAGTTGAGGCTTAGGCCTTGACGAAGTTGGTTTAAGGCATGATTGTTTTTGTCGAATTACAGACGCAAGCGGAGAGTGAATGGTCAAATCATATCCACTTTAAACATATGTTCTCAAATTACCCCAAGTTCTAATGTAGGATTGGATGCATAGACGGTCATGTCACATCCACCCTTGGTGTGATTCCAACTTTACTGGGCATCAGAAGAAGCATAAGTATTTTTGCGAGCTTCAAGTACGAGATGGAGAGTACATCGTTGGGACATATCACTCCAAGTCTTTCCCAGATCTCCAATTAAATTGCATAGGCGGATGAGTGGATGGTCGGTTGCATCCACTTTGTACTAGAGTCCTGACCTTTTCGGTCTCTTCCGCTTTGATGCCTTGCCCCCAGTCAGGGGCATATATTAACCGATGAGTGGTCGAATCATGCTCGTCATGATGATACCTCAATGATTTGATCATAGTCCGCGGAGGTTTTTTTGCACCCAACCTTAAGTACGCAGTTACCTGCATCATTTGCAAGTAGTTTAATTCAAGTCGGTCATATTTCACAACATAAACGAATTGAAATAGAAATAATTCAAAAGAGATCGGATTAAATCTCATCGATAAGTAAAGCGGCATCGTATGCTCGCTATTGCACTTCGGTCCAGCCCTTCACAGTTGGAAGTCTAACGCAAATGGTTCAATTTGATCAAAGTTCTTGATCGATAGGGATCGGGGGTTCCCGGTCCTTCGTTTTATGGGGCTTGCACATATTGTCGGAGCTATCCTTTCTGGAGCAGCCTTATGGCGTTGGCATCCACGGTAGCCATCTAAAGAAGAGGAGTTTTCCGATCTAGACTATGGAGTAGGTTTCCTCCATATCTTGCCACATTGATCCTTCATCTGGTTCATCAATTCAATATTGGATACGATATGTTGGTGTAGTTGTTGGCGGCTATCCGCTAGTTCTCTTATCAAAGTCCGGAAATAAGCTCTTGTGATAAATTCATTTATGTGTGTTTGCAGCAATTGGCTGTGGATTTTGATCAATTCATTGGCTGCCAGCTTCTTTATTCCCTTTAGCAATATGAGAAGTAGAACTGGTATGTCTAACCACGATTGACAGTGTTCTTTGAGGAATGGAGGAAGACATCTGCATTTGATGGCAGTCATCACTCTTGGTGGAAGCCATGTGAAATTCTCACTTCATGAGGTAGTGTTGGGGGTTGTATTTCCATAGTACACTGACATAGTCAACATGTTGAATTTTCACTGGAAAATCTGCATGTAGGATGGTTTCAATAAATGGGTCTCAACTGGGAATGATACTCCAATCATTATTGTCAGGTCCATTTTCTAGCTATGTGGTCTTGTAACACCGGTGAATGATGTATGCACGATTGTCCAATGTTCGAGTGGTTGGTAATACCGATTGGATGGTGCGTTGGTTAAGATTGGCTCATAGATTGGTGATTATTTCTAATTTTCACCCAGGTAGGAGGCCCATATAAGGTAGTAAGGAAGTCCCCTTAAGGTTGTATGTCATGCTTCTATTCATATGGAAATGGTATGATTAAGATGCGGGCATTTGAAGATGGTTCAGTAGTGACTAGCTATGTTTTGAGTTGGCAGAGTAGACAGTGTAAGGCAGTCGTCATATTAGCCATCGTACCATAGTTGTCAATTCAGGAGTTTAAAAGCTGGTCAATTGGGGGAAGTTGCAGTCCACCTTAGAAGCATGATATATTAACCAACTCGAGTTCTTAGCGTATTAGCTAGGTTCTCCAGCCTCTGGGAGCACTGGTTGAGTAGTATTTCTTTACCCATTCCTTGATTGCAATTCAGCATTTGTTGCTGTGATCCTCTATGTCTTGTTCAGTCATGGAACAATCAGAAGCGTGGATGGAATATTCCTTCATTAAATTGAGCTTTGAATTCACTATGCAGGTGCTTTGCGCTGCGGCTAGGTTTAGCCTCTTTTTCGGAAATTTGGGTCGTACCCGAAAATATATTTATTTTTTTGAAATTTTGTATCGTTCTCAGCAATGTTTGAACGATACAAATGTTGGTGAAATTGAACGATCCGAAAAGTGGACACTTGGATCGATATGAAAGGCACACAGATGGATCGATATGAAATGTATTTGAGTATCAATACGATTTGGACATGGTTGGATCGATATGAATTGGACGTAGTTGGATCGATACGAAATGTATTTGAGTATCGATACAAATTGGACGCAGCTGGATCGATACGAAATTTATTTGAGTATCGATATGAAAAGTGATCGATACAAAAGTTGATCGATACGAATGTTGATCGACACGAATGTTGATCGATACGAAAAGTGATCGATACGAAAGTCGATCGATACGAATGTTGATCAATACGAAAACTGATCGATACAAAAAGTGATCGATACGAATGTTGATCGATACGAATGTTGATCGATACGAAAACTGATCGATACGAAAACTGATCGATACGAATGTTGATCAATACGAAAGTCGATCGATACGAATGTTGATCGATACGAAAACTGATCGATACGAAGTTCGATCGATACGAATGTTGTCATATTTTCTGGATGCGAAAACATGGATACAAAAATCTTCATATTTTCTGGATACGAAAACATAGATACGAAAATCTTCATATTTTCTGGATACGAAATCATGGATACGAAAATCTTGATGAATGTAGTTCCTCTTAGATCTGGAGCAATCTGAATAGAATAGAAGGAACCACTTGACGATAGGTCTGGATCTCCTTCTTAGATTTTTTCAATCCAACGATGGTAGTAGATCCACAGAGCAGGAGAAAAGCTGGGTTCTCTCATTGAAAGTACCAAAGTGTTTGTACAAAAATTGGGCACAACACCCTTCGGATGTGTTTGAAGAGATAAAATGAAGAATATAAATGAAAAAGGAGACAGATCTAACAAACACACCAAAAATAAACAAGAAAAACGCACAGAAACACATAGATTTAGAGTGGTTCGGCGTATGACCTACGTCCACTATAAAATGATTGACTTTTATTAACTTTTGCTTGCTGGTTACAATGAATTACAACAGTAAAACTTGAATACACCAGTGATTTCGGCAGAGTCTGTACGTAGAAGAGCCCAAAAGAGTCCATTTTCTGTAGGTCCAGGGTCGCTATTTATAGGCGTGGGCAGCAAATATCTCACCCAGATCTCGGAGGACTTCTTCTCCCACATAGGTGGGCCCACGGGATCGAGTTTAGGTGGTTTCGACTCGATCTGGGAGCGATACGAATGGAATTCGTATCGATCAAGAATTGATCCTTTTTGGCTGAAATTTATCTGGTACATTCTTGACATTGTAGGCAAGCTCCTGTGAAAATTTAGTGGTATTTGGACTTGTAGATCTCGAGTTATGATCGATGTAAGTTTGGATTTTGTATGACATTGTCATCTTCGTATTGATACTATTTTGCATCGGTCATGTGTCGCTCTGTTCGTATCGATGCTTGCATGCTACTTCGTATCGATGGTTGGAGGTCGCCTTCGTATCGATGCTTCATGTTGCTTTCTTCGTATCGATCGGTGGTTGTTGCTGTTCGTATCGATGGTGGGAGATCGATACGAGATGGATGGAGGGAGACCGATACGAAATGGATATTTGTTGATGGATATGAAGTGTTGTTAACATGATGGATATGAAGTAACTTCATTTTGATGGATACGAAGGAAGTTAGTAGGCGATGGATACGAACCGAATCTCTCTTGGGGAATGGATACAAAATTGGATGGATACGAATAGAGCTGGTTTTCTCAATCATGATCGTTCAATATCTTGAGCATACAAACTCCGATTGACTTGAAATTTGGAACGTTGGCTTTCATAGATTTGCTTGTCGTGTCATATCAATTTTAGTTCGATCCGGACTTGGGAAAAATTTACCAGTATCCATAGTGAACCTATGTATAATCGATCTCCAGGATTAACTATCCTTGGTTTCTAATCAAGTTCTTGGTGTCATGGCCTTACCAAAAGGCAGGATAACAGAAAGAAGACAAGAAAACAAGAAGAAACTAAACAACATAAAATCTCACAATGGAACGAATAATATATATATATATATATAATATAAACAGATCTTTACAAAAGGAAAACAATTGTAATATATATACACACATCAGTCAGATTACACTGACCTATTTCAGCCGGACAGTTATAATAACCTACCCTTACAATTGTTGATAAATACAAATAACAGACAACACAGCAGAACAAAAAGAAATAAGTAGATACGTCTTGGGTCTCTAACTTGTCTCCTGAGCTCCAATGCTTCCAAAGCAATCTGAAAATATGCTCGGTCTGACCCGAGCATTACTATGGAAGAACGCCTGGATCATTCTGGTAAACTAGCGTGAGAAAAACACACCCAAATGGAATTTTATGTTTATCAAAACCCTATCAAATAAAGTTATCTCATAAGATCACGTCGCACATAAACACGGATGGGTTTTTACCTTACGTTAACAAAAACATTTTCTTATAGAAATCTGGTGATACTATAATAGTGTCTAGAGTACAAATACTTATTAATTATAGCCGAAACTGTTACATGAATTAGATTCCAGCATAATAGGTATACAACTAAAACCGTAAAGGCTAGTATTGGAGAATGGATTCCACACAATGACTGGGCTACTGGGGTAACCTCTGTCACAGTGCATCTTTAGATAAAATAACACCAAGGTCGAACCTATCAACCCCTGCCAACACAGGACCGGCCTACCCCTTGTTGGATAGTACCGAATATGATAGTCCCTTAGTTAATAGGTCCCAAAGCCTACAAATGAGAGATAATATCAACTCTAGGTAGGAATGATCATACCCTAATTGGGAGCGACCCACTTAGCCCTGCTGCATCTCCCATGTTTTAGTCATTCCTGGTTGATGAGGCTTGAGGCTACGTTTTACCTTCCATATAGCACTTCCCACTTGGAATGCTGACACTGCCCTCTAAGCAGTAATGCAATGTCAGCATTCATCCATACAAGTTGTCCAGGAGATGGACAAACCGAAGGCATTACTTCTACTACATCCATTCAGGAATCACCCTCAGGATTAGTAGCAAGCAACCCTTGCACTTCAAAGAGCTCCGTCTTCAATTCCATCATTGTTTCCTGGAGATTTGACCAGGAAACTAGTACTCAGCATCAGGAAGCACTCGGCATCAGAGAGTGACCGGCATCCAGGAGTGTTCGGCGAAGCACACGGCATCCAGTGGGACTCGGCATCCATAGCGTTCGGCATCCGTAATGCTCGGCGACCAGGAGACTCGGCGTCAAGTAGTGTTCGGCGTCAACTGGCACTCGGCGACAACCAACGCTCAGCATCCCTAGCGTTCGGCATCATTAGAACTCGGTGATAGGAGAACTCGACAACAAGAGCGCTCGGCATCCCTTGGTACTCGGCATAGTGCTCGGCAACAAGAGCGCTCGGCATCCCTTGGTACTCGGCGTAGTACTCAGCAGCGAGAGTACTCGGCACTCCAAGGTACTCGGCGTAGTACTCGGCAACGAGAGTACTCGGCATCCAGAAGACATTCAGTATGCACAACTACTCAAGGTGACAATGTCGTTCGGCTAGCGTGCACTTTTCGTTCAAGAGCTTCGGATAGAGACACGTTCGGCCTCAACTGACAATCATCCTGCACTTCCCACACATCCAGCGTACTGTTCGGCATAGAAGGACTGTTCGGCATTAGAGCGTTCGGCATACTAGGTTCGGCATGCAGCGACCACTGTACTGGGGCTAGAGTGTTCGGCCATCCAGCCCATTTGGGAAGTCCAACCCATATTTGCCTATAAATAGAGGGGCAGGGTCACAGTGAAAGGGATCCTTTTTTGGGAGAGAACACTGGGGAGACTCTGCCATTTTCGAGACTCATCTTCTCTACTTAAACAACTTCATGTAAGCATTTGATTCACGAATTGTATTTGTAATCAACTATAAAGAAGATCAATAAAGTTTAACCTCAAAGTGGACGTAGGCAATTACGCTGAACCACTATAAATTTGGTGTTCTTACTTTCTGCAGTTAGATTAGCATTGTCTTCTCTGTTTAATTTACTTTCATCACTTATATCTCTACACAATCTTTCTCTACGAGGTTAGTGACCAATTTTGGTGCTAACACTTTGGTGCTTTCACTGAGAATTGAATTCTCAGACCTCAAGGATCTGCTTTGAAGCTACTGGATTGAACAAATCCCCCAAAGAAGATTCGACTCACTGATAGGACATCCGTTGATTCTACTCAGAGTTCATACCGATAACTCTACAATGGCAAGACCACGTACCAGGTCAGCTTCTCATAATGCGGATGCCCACGAAACTGCTAGTGTGCAACAAGCAGGACCTAGCAATCAACCGGCGATTCCGAGTGCAGGAATTGCCACTTAAGAACAGACTCCAGTTGTCACCAGAATAGAGTTCAATGACTTGATGAGAGAACTCAGGGAAAGCAGGAGACAACTAGGAGAGTAGATGCAAGCTAACGCCAACCTGAGCGCAACTCACTCAACAGCAGCAACAGAATGCTGGGGGCAATCCCGCTCCTTACTCTTCATCTGACAGCTCTACTTCCTCTGATGAACCTCCTAGGCGCAGACGCCGCAAGACTGACGCTGCACGAGCAGAAGCTGCTGTTCAAACAACTGGAGACTGTGACCAAGCAAGAGCTGGAAGCTTCAGGACCGGGGTACAGATGGAGGATAGAGGCCCGGATCATCAAAATGCTAACGATGTCGAACCTCAAGACGCACGATTGGCAGACTGCCAGGAGAGGAGGCATTAGCATGGACAGGCGCGTAGAACAGACACTAACCTCCCGCCTTCCATACAGACACCAGATCGGACTGCCATGATCAGGCAGTTGATGAAGGAAAATCAGGGGTTATCGAATGATGATTGGGGAGTGTCAAGAAGTCATACTCCGTTCACGGATGTTGTGTTGCAAGCAGCGTACCCCAGGAAGTTTAGTATACCTACTATCCCGGCGTATGAAGGGAGGACTGACCCCAAACAGCATGTCATGAGGTACGAATGGATGATGGATTCAGCTAGAGAGAATGATGCCACCAAGTGTAGGTGCTTTCCGATTACTCTATCTGGGATCGCTACTATGTGGTTCACCCGACTTCCTCCGCGATCCGTATCAAATTTCGAGGAGTTGGCAAAGAAGTTTATTGAGCAGTTCAGGATACACACTACGCGCCCAAAGGACGTGATGTCTCTATCAAGTGTAATCCAAAATCCCGGGGAGTCGTTGAAGGAATATTTGCAAAGATTCCACGTTGCAGCAACTGAAGTCAGTAATCCCAACGACCATGCAATTCTAATGGCTGTAATGAGAGGTGTGGATCCAGACTCTGAGTTTGGAGACTGGCTGGTAGGAAAACCTCCGGCTACGCTAGAGCGTTTCTACTCAAAGGCACACCAGTTCATAAGAAGAGAGGAAGCTAGGTAGGTACGACGGGATAAGGCGCCAGGACCTGTCCAAGAATCGATAAAGAGCAACATTGCTGTGAAGCAGTCTGGAGACAGCTCGTAAAAGGTCCAAGTCAATGTCCAGAACAAGCCTGGGAAACCCAAGGAGTCCGGAGGAAGGAGTCAAGGGAAAAGGAAAGAAGCGGGGAAGTGGAAGTCGAGAATTCCAAGCTACAACGAGTATACTCCGCTGAACGCGCCACTTGAGAACATTTACCTATCCACCTGCAATACTTTTCAATACAGAAAGCCACGACCGAAAGAATCAACCGAGGAACAGAAGCGGACCGGGAAATATTGTCGCTTCCATGAGACTTATGGGCACAACACGGAGGAGTGCAGACACCTGCATGACGCCATCGAGAAGTTGATCAGGCAGAAGAAGTTGCAAGAATTTGTGAAGGACCCACAGGAAGGAGGACAGGGAACGTCCAACCCAGGTCGTGCACCAGCTCCACGTCATCCCGAGGAGCCTGCCCGAACCGTAGGTAGACTAGTCATAAATACAATTATCGGCGGACCTCACCCCGCAGATAAGAATTGGCAAGAGATGGAGCGATATGCAAGTTCCCTGAAGCATGCAGATTTTGAGTACTGTTCGAACATGGAGGACGGAGCCCCTGCCAAGCAGCAGCGCGTAATGACAGACGATATTGTGTTCAGAAGTAGAGATGCTGATCAGGTAGAGGCTCCGACCATCGACCCCATGGTCATATCTGCAACGATCGGACCAGCATATGTGAAAAGAATTCTGATTGATTGTGGAAGTTCAGTCAACATCATCTTCAAGAAGGCTTACGATCAAATGAAACTAGAAACAAAGGACTTGAAACCGTCCAAGGCTCGTATACACGGCTTTAACGGCGCTGCGACCGATGCAGTGGGATATGTTGAGTTACCAGTTGAACTGGGACAAGGCGAGCGTCGGAGAGTGCGGATTCTACCCTTTGTAGTTTTGGATGTGGACTCTCCGTATAACGTCTTCTTGGGCCGGCCGGCCCTGGCTGAGTTTAGGGCAGCGTTAGCCCCGTGGTGTTTAACTTTGAAGTTCCTGACTGACAAAGGAGTGGGTATTGTTCATGGCGATTAAGCAGCTGGTTGTTCCTGTTATGTGGCTGAGCTCCGAGAAGCCCATCGGAGGGAAAAGGGAAAGGTTTCGGACAATCCCGTCCGCATCCTTAATGCAGACAATTGACAAGTAGTGCCCGAGCCCTGGCTCGGGCATAGTTCTCGGATCTTCGGAGATATAGATCCGAGAGACGACGATGAGAAACCCAAGGAAGAGAAGGCGGCACCGGCTGAATTAACAATTGACATTTCAGTTAGCCGTGACGACCCTTCGCGAATACTGAAGATCGGATCACAGCTTGGCCCCGCGATGACCGAGGACCTTAGCGACTTCCTCTGGGCGAATCTTGATGTTTTCGCCTGGACGCATTCTGATATGTGTGGGATTTCTCCCGCCATTACGAGTCATATGTTGAACATAGACCCGAAATACGTCCCAGTTAAACAAAAAAGGAGAGGAATGGATCCGGAGAGATCCGCCGCTCTTGGAGAGGAGGTGGACAAACTCAAAGCAAATGGGTTCGTCCGCGACGCCCTCTACCCTGAATGTGTATCCAACCCCGTGCTAGTAAAAAAGGCGAATGGGAAATGGAGGACTTGCGTAGATTATTCCGACTTGAACAAAGCATGCCCTAAGGACAGTTTCCCGTTGCCTAGGATCGATCAGTTGGTCGACTCCACCGCAGGACACGAGCTTCTGTCATTCATGGACGCGTACTCAGGGTACAACCAAATCCCGATGCACATTCCGGACCAAGAACACACCAGCTTCGATACAAATGTCGAGCTGTATTGCTATGTAGTGATGCCCTTTGGATTGAAAAATGCAGGAGCAACTTACCAGCGTTTAGTGAATCGAATGTTCAAGGACCAGCTGGGTAGAATGATGGAAGTCTATGTGGATGACATGCTCGTGAAGTCACGACGGTCAAACGACCACATTCGAGACTTGGCTGAAATGTTCGACATACTCAGGTTTTATGGGATGAAGATCAACCCTTTGAAGTGTTCCTTCGACGTTGCATCAGGGAAGTTTTTGGGATTCATCGTCAATGCTAGGGGAATCGAACCAACCCAAAAAAGATCCAAGCTATTCGAGATGTGCAAGCGCCCAGGACTATAAAGCAAGTACAGAGCTTGAATGGAAAAGTAGCTGCGCTAAGTCGATTTATATCTAGGGCAACTGACAAGTGCATCCCATTCTTCGATATCATAAAGAAAGGGAAGAGAAATTTTGAATGGACGTCTAGTTGTGAGGAAGCATTCCGGAATCTGGTGAGGCATCTGGAGAGTCCACCAATGCTAGCAAAACCAGTTGACCACGAGATGTTGTACGTATACTTGGCTGTATCCCCGCATGCGATAAGTGCGACTTTGGTTCGTGAGGAGGATCGAGTCCAGAAGCCGGTGTATTATGTTAGCAAGCGTTTGACAGGGGCAGAGAGGAATTACCCTAAAATCGAGAAATTGGCTTATTGCTTGGTGATTGCATCACACAAGCTGCGCCCGTACTTTCAAGCACATTCAATCGGCGTTTATACCGATCAACCCCTGAGGCAAGTACTCTAACGGCCGGAAACCTCTGGAAGGTTGCTAAAATGGAACATCGAGTTGAGCCAATTCGATATCGCCTACTTACCACGGAGAGCCGTCCGAGGGCAAGCGTTAGCAGATTTCATCGCTGAGTTTACCATACCCATCAAACCGGATGATCACGACATCATTCCCCCCGTTCGATGGAAATTATACACTGATGGTGCATCAAACGACCGTTGCTCCGACGCGGGCATAGTTCTTATAACTCCGGAAAACCGATCAATCTGTTATGCCCTGAAGCTCGATTTCCCGGCTAAAAATAACGAAGCCGAATATGAAGCACTGATCGCTGGCTTGAAGCTCATCAGAGAACTCGGGATCGAATCAATCGAAATCTTTTGCGACTCACAGTTAGTGGTTTACCAAGTACGGGGAGACTACCAAGCAAAGGGATGAAAGCTCGCTCCGTACCTCGTTCAGGTCCAAGAACTACTATCAAATCTTGAGCGTTATGACATTTCACATATCCCGCGCGAACAAAACAAAGAAGCCGACTTATTGCTAAGTTTGCAAGTACCGGCGATGCGCAGCAAATGGGATTGTATCTCGTCGAAGTCTTGCATGCCCCGAGCATAGACGGGATGAAAGTCGATCGCATGTTGGAAACAGAGATTGAGAAGGAATCGTGGATAACCCCATTCAAACTGTACCTAATGACCGGGACTTTACCAGAAAAAAGGAGCGAAAGACGGCAGGTCCTTCGAAAGGCCACACGATACGTAATGCAGGATGGATTAATGTATCGAAAAGGATTCTCAGTCCCATTATTGCGATGTATCGCTCATGATGATACAAAGCGGGTGTTAAGAGAGGTTCACGAAGGGGAGTGTGGCGACCATACTGGGGGGCAAACTCTAGCAAAGAAGATCCTCCGCTATGGATATTACTGGCCCACCGTAAACCGGGACGCCGTGGATTACGCAAGAAAATGCGACAAGTGTCAAAGATATGCGAAAATCCCAAGGGCTCCATCAACGGAACTCACACAAATGATTAGTCCCTGGCCATTTGCGATCTGGGGAATCGACATAATCGGCTCTCTGCCTATATCCAAAGGTGGCGCGAAATATGCGATAGTTGCAGTCGACTATTTCAAAAAATGGGCTGAGGCGGAACCTTTGGCCACAATCACCTCTAAGAAGGTCATTAACTTCGTTGTACGAAACATTATATGTCGCTTTGGCCTTCCACGCACCATCATTACGGACAACGGGACGCAATTTGAAAGCAGAGAGTTCAAAGAGTTCTGTTTAAAGTATGGCATCGAGAAGAAGTTTGCCACCGTGGCACACCCGAAAGCTAACGGACAAGTCGAGGCTGTTAACAAAATAATCAAGTCCATACTGAAGAAGCGTCTGGAGAAGGTTGGAGGCAAGTGGGTAGATGAACTCCCGACAGCATTATGGGCATATAGAACTACCCACAAGTCCGCGACCGGCCACACTCCATTCGCCTTGGCATACGGCTCTGAAGCCGTTATACCCGTGGAGCTTGAAGTTCCATCGCACCGAGTGACATACTATGATCCCAAGACAAACCAGAATCTCTTGTTGGAATCCCTGGACTGCATCGATGAAAAGCGTGAAGAAGCTGAATTAAGGGCGGCAGCGCATAGACACCGAGTTAAGCGTTACTACGACGGCAGAGTCCATCCAAGGATCTTTGATGTGGGTGATCTCATTCTGAAACGAGTTTTCCCGGTACCATCGCGTATGAGTCCCAGCTGGGAAGGTCCATACGCCATTGAACGGAAGCTTGGAGAGGGAACATTCAAGCTAGCGACCGTTGATGGCACGACACTCCCCCGAGCATGGAACAGTGAACATCTACGGCACTATTACATTTAGCATGTTTCCTTTCTTATTTTAGGCACTGTTATTTCCTGCATGTTTCCGTTCAGTCATAACGTAGTTTCTTTTTAAAGTTGTAATCAAGCAGTTTAGTTGATTTTCATTAATAAAGGCTTGAAGCCGTATTTTCCATGAATCACTAACGTTTCTGTATCTCACAGTTGAATGACGAACTACATTATCTTGTACGACGTACGGACTCGTATAAACAATTTCAAATCTCCGAATCCCCAGAGCGCGGATCGGAGTACTCTAAGTCCCCAGAGCGCGGACTAGAGTATAAGCGATTTCAAACCTCCGAATCCCCAGAGCGCGGATCGGAGTACTATAAGTCCCCAGAGCGCGGACTAGAGTATAAACGATTTCAAACCTCCGAATCCCCAGAGCGCGAATCGGAGTACTCTAAGTCCCCAGAGTGTGGGCTAGAGTATAAACGATTTCGAACCTCCGAATCCCCAGAGCGCGGATCGGAGTACTCTAAGTCCCCAGAGCGCGGACTAGAGTATAAACAATTTCAAACCTCCGAATCCCCAGAGCGCGGATCGGAGTACTCTAAGTCCCCAGAGCGCGGACTAGAGTATAAAAGATTTCAAACCTCCGAATCCCCAGAGCGCGGATCGGAGTACTCTAAGTCCCCAGAGCGCGGACTAGAGTATAAACGATTTCAAATCTCCGAATCCCCAGAGCGTGGATCGGAGTACTCTAAGTCCCCGGAGCGCGGACTAGAGTATAAACGATTTCAAATCTCCGAATCCCCAGAGTGCGGAGCGGAGTACTCTAAGTCCCCGGAGAGCGGACTAGAGTATAAACTATTTCAAATCTTCGAATCCCCAGAGTGCGGAGCGGAGTACTCTAAGTCCCCGGAGAGCGGACTAGGGTATAAACGACTTCAAATCTCTGAATCCCCAGAGTGCGGAGCGGAGTACTCTAAATCCCCGGAGAGAGGACTAGAGTATAAACGACTTTGGAGCGGAGCACTCTAAGTCCCCGAAGAGCGGACTAGAGTATAAACGATTTCAAATCTCCGAGTTCCCGGAGCAAAGAGTCAGCGAAAAGGCCAAGAACTCAAGAGATGTGGGGCGAGAAGCACGCCATGTCTAGAGATGTCTGAACAACACGAGAATGGACCGGGAGATAATACAACTCATAAGAACTTGAGTTATGGCTATAATTAGTCAGCAAACCAAAGAAAGACAAGAGAATCATTCAAGCGAAAAAGAAACTAAAAACTTTATTTGATAAGTCCAAAATGGGGTTACATGATCACTCCTACAAAATTCAGACCTGTCTATACAAACTACAAGCTACGGAAGATAAAAGCAGTTACAAGACTTGAGCAAGAAGCTCGTTGAACGAGTGTATCAATTATTTCTTCGATTTCTTCTTCTTGTCTTCCTTTGTCTTTTCCGATGACTCCTCTCCCTCACGCTTTTTCTTAGACTTCTTGCTTGCTAAGGAAGCAGAGTCAGGAGTAGGAGACGGAACATCTAGTGGTTTGGACCTGCCCGGGAGAATGATTTTCAAAGGTCGGTTCCGTGGGTCGGTTACTTCCAGTATTCCAGGTTCAACTTTGACCTCGGCCTTTTTCTTCTCCTCTTCGGCAAGGCGATCCTTCATGCTCATATGCGAGGTATGCTCAGAGGCGCCGGTGATTTCAATTTCAGCATCCCTTTCGGCAGGAGATGAAGCGTCGATCTTATCATCATCCAGCGCCCCGATCACCTGAGCATCGGGACCAGGGAGTACTCCCGCGTGGACAGCATTGCCTGTTTTCCTTGCCTCCTCCTTGACGTCATCGCTCCTCGGAGTTGGCTCGGCGTCAGTACAACCTGCATGGGAACATAAAATAATGAGCGTTAGAACGAGTAGCCACTGCTGAAAAAAGACGGGATCTTTCAACTTCTAGAGAAAGAAGAATTTCCTACCAAGTTCCGGTTGGCTATCGGTGGCGCGTGGGGTTTCACCCTCCAGGATAGGTGATAGCACATGAGCACCAAGCCCGGGGTCTTCGGGGTCATAACCAACATGCTGCTCGAATGGATCAAGTGTCGGCCGACCGGCCGATTGAGCAGCAGTATGAAGAGCAGTAATATTGGCCCTGGACGGGCCAGCTTCATCATCTTTCTCTTTTGGAAGGGGAGAGCCTTTGCTGTAAAGTGCCAATGCTGCGGATAAATCCGATGGCTCATTCCCCCTAAGGAACTCCTTCACCAAGGCCTCCTCATCGACCTCTTCGGAGCCTGACTCGATCTTCCTGATCCTTATCAAAGTTTCCCAGGCCTCAGCTAGGGACTCAAGGTAGCCGTCGCCCAAGAATGTTAAGTCACGATGCATAAGGATGCGGGCTCCATATTCAGCAATCAACGGGTCAAACATGTTTTTGACCTCTTCCCTGCCGGCTTCCTCGGCCGCCTCGAGGCGAGAATCAATCTCCTCCGCAGCCTCTCTTTTGCCCTCCTCACGGGCCTCATTCTTCATTTTCTCAACCCCAGCGAGTTCGTCATCGAGCTTTGTTTTCAGGAGTCGGGTAGCAACGATCTCATCACAGTATCGTTGTGATTCTTCTTGAGCAGCTACCTTATCCTCCTTCTCCTTGGAGAGTAATTCTTTCAGCTCTTTGACTTGGGTGGCGAGCGCGTCCCTTTCCTTTTGGACAGAGTCTTTTTCTAGGGCGAGGGCACCGCTGTGCTGGACTGCTTCGTCAAGCTCTTTTTTGTGAGCCGCCTCTAAACGAGTAACTACCTCAGCAGTATCTTTTGCGCTTTGTTCAGCGGCTTCCAGCTTCGACTTATACGAAGCAAGCTCTTCGTCTTGGAGTTTGATGATTTTCTTATCGCTGCCAGCCTCCAGATTCAGACGATCAATCTCGTGTTGACGCTCAACGGATACTTCCGAGATCTTCTCCACCAAGTGCACAAACGCATCATGTTGAACATAAACGTCGTTATTGCAGGCAATGGCAGTCTGCTTCACATGCCCGGGAATATGATGAATGGCCAGGAGGAACTTCAGACCATCGAAGCAAATTTTTGGAAACTTGGCCTTAAGATCGACCATCTTTTCCGCAACAGTTGGGTCCACCGCAGGAGTAGGAGGAGGAGGCTTTGAGAATTCCGCTCTTTTCCGTTGCTCTCGAACTTGCCTTGTACTCGATGAACTGGAGTGTTGTTCTCGAGGAGCATCAGATTGATAACCCTTTTGTAAAGACTTCTCTCTATCCGGCTCAGTTGGAGGAGGAAGATCGCGGGGCTGGGAAGATTGAGAGTGTGCCTTCTTGCGGTGAGACGACTCGCGAGGACGATTGTCCCTATCTTCATAATCGCCTCTGTCCCTACGTCTGCCTGAACCAGAATCCCGTCCAGAGTGATGAAATACAGAAGAGCCCTGAAGGCGATCGAGACCGTGAGAACGCCCCATATCACCTGCAAAGAATGGAGATAACAACGAGTTAAGGAAAATTCACGAGATAAGAAAAAAGACTTGAAGTATATTATGGAATGCGCATGTGCGTGTGTGTCCTAGTGTTCCCACCGACGGACCCGTTCGTTTATCTTTGCTAATCGGAGTGGTGTCTCCTTGGGCTGGGAGTTGAACTCCTGCATTGCCTCTCGCGGGCGAAGAAAATTTGAGAGCTTTAGGATCATCGAACCCGTAATTAAGTAAATCATCGGGAATGGACAGGTTGGACAGACCCCTCAGAGAACTTTCCAGATGCTGTGAGGAAGCCTCTTTCTCAGGCGGGATAGGCGTAACTTTTGAAGTACCACCAACTTTCTCTTTTTGAACTGTATATTTTAACTTCTTCTTTCCCTTCGAAGGGGAGGATGACGCCTCAATATCCTGAACTTCGATTGCCGTATTCCAAGCGGGACTCACGTTCTCGCCTTGAGTCTCAGGGACATCATCTTCTCTGCGCTCACCTTCTCCGTGCGTATCGGGAGTGCGGCGCGACGACGATCCGGCCTGTTTTTTCCCTTTCCCGGATGGAGGTTTGGGAATGGTGACACCTTCTGGAAGGCTGATCCAACGACCAGGGGCTAGCAAGCCAAACCCCAACAGTGATTCATTTGAAATGATAGTCCGGATGTCTCGATCCTCAGCAGGAAGGGCTCTAATGGCTTCAACAGCCTCAGAATATCCTCGGCCTTCCGGACGCAGGTTGATACCTGAAAAGATGAAATGAAGAGTTAGGAAAAGCATGACTCCAATTAAACACGAATAGTGACTCAGCAGAGAGACTTACTGCCTTCAACCCATCTCCTAGTGAAACCAGAAGGGCAGCGCACATAGAACCATTCCTGTTTGTACAGAGCGAATTTACTACATGCCCCTGTCAAGATCTGGCATTTGTGGTATGGCTCGAGGAACATAAAGGAAGGACTGTCTTTCCGTCTCTTGAACATATAAATGTATCTGATATCACCGGCGGTTGGAGGTCTGGAGAAGACGGCCATGAAAAGTAAGTAAGTCCCATATAGAAATGCATGGCCGTTCGGGTGCAGCTGCGACGGAGCTATGTCTATATACTGCAGTACATCCCGGAGAAATAAATTGAATGGAGGCACGCTGCCCATCCAACACATGAACTTGTTGCAGGTAGTGTACCCGACTAGGGGCAGATGAGGACGATCGTGTCTCGAAGGAACTAACACGTCGGCAAAAGGAATCCCATGAATGGAGCATATCCGTCGCAGAGCAGCTTCGTTGATCTTCGAGGCTTGTGAATCGATCGGATTGTCTAGTAGGATGGTTGCCTCCAGAGCATCAGGTGCGAAGTTATGAGCAGGAGAAGTCGACGGATTAGAAGTATCAGCGGCTCCTTGCCTTGATGACGGCCCAGGCCTGTCGGATATGGTGGCAGAGCTAGATTTTCTCGACATCCCCAATAAATAATGAACCTGGCTAAGTGCTTGAGAAAACTATACTTAAAAAACGTTGAACGTTAGAATTAGCGACATGAGTTTTCCCCCCACGTGGTGTGTGAACTAGTGCAAGCAATTGTGTACAAGCGATAAGAATCTAAATATTTTAAAGATATAAAAATTAGCTTCGAATCGTCGCCTTCGAAGACCGTCATCGCTGACCGTCTCAAAGAGCCCGCCTGGTGGTGATTACAGTTCCAGATTCAGAAAACATATGATTTATAAAGTAACCGGCCTAAGTGTAGTTTGACATTTATACTGTTCGGCATTTAAATGTTGTTCGGCAATTGTATTGTTCGGCATGCCATAGTGTTCGGCTAAGGGCCTTGTTCGGCTAAAGGCCTCGTTCGGTTAAGTCATTGTCCAGTTAAAGGTTCTGTTCGGCATTCAGAATGTTCGGCCTAAGTACAATGTTCGGTTTTGTTTTGCTCGGTCTAAGTTCTGTTCAGCAATTGTATTGTTCGGCATAAACATGGTTCGGCATGTCACGTGCTCAATATTTATGATGTTCGGCATTGATACAGTTCGGCATCTAAGTGTGTTCGGCAACCAGAGTTCGATTCGGCTAAATTATTGTTCGGCATTTGTGTTTGGCTTTGGTTTGTTTGGCTAAGTTATCGTTCGGCATTCAAATGAAATACTGTTCGGCAGCCTCCACCATTCGGCGCATGACAACACACGCCGAACCAGAGCTGTGCCATCCAACACCCTTACCACCTCCAACCTTTTCCTTTTCCTTTTTCAACTATAGTTCGGCACGATGAAGCTAAATACGACGACCATATGTGCAAACACCCCGAATCCTTCCTCCTCGCCTTGCATTATCGTTCGGCAATATACTCGAAAGCTTTCTACGTGACACACTTCCATCTCGTTTGAAACCTATTTGAGTTATGCGAGGAATAGTACCTAGTTTGCAGAGTTGGAGATTATGAAGGAAATCTGATCGTCTAGCGAAAATTGCTAATCTTTGAAGAGTGGCAGAAGTGAAAAGGTGAAAAAGAGAAGACGGGGAGGACCTGGTTATATAGGGGGAAGGTAGAAGGTGAAAAGGCTATACCCGGTAGAACCGGTCAATACCGGAGTGTTCGGCATCATAGCAAAGTGACGTTCGGCACACGAGGAGTGTTCGGCTTCGAACGTATCGTTCGGCATCCAGGCCACGCTCGCCACACACCTCTATTGCAGGCATCCTCGAGAAGGCATCGTCAAGGAAAGTTGAACCAGATTCAAAGCGCATCACGTTCGGCCACGCGATACACTTTGGGGGGCAAGTGTTTCCTGGAGATTTGACCAGGCAACTAGTGCTCGGCATCAGGAAGCACTCGGCATCAGAGAGTGACCGGCATCCAGGAGTGTTCGGCGAAGCACACGGCATCCAGTGGGACTCGGCATCCATAGCGTTCGGCATCCGTAATGCTCGGCGACCAGGAGACTCGGCGTCAAGTAGTGTTCGGCGTCAACTGGCACTCGACGACAACCAACGCTCAGCATCCCTAGCGTTCGGCATCATTAGAACTCGGTGATAGGAGAACTCGGCAACAAGAGCGCTCGGCATCCCTTGGTACTCGGCATAGTACTCGGCAACAAGAGCGCTCGGCATCCCTTGGTACACGGCGTAGTACTCGGCAGCGAGAGTACTCGGCACTCCAAGGTACTCGGCGTAGTACTCGGCAACGAGAGTACTCGGCATCCAGAAGATATTCAGTATGCACAACTACTCAAGGTGACAATGTCGTTCGGCCAGCGTGCACTTTTCGTTCAAGAGCTTCGGATAGAGACACGTTCGGCCTCAACTGACAATCATCCTGCACTTCCCACACATCCAGCGTACCGTTCGGCATAGAAGGACTGTTCAGCATTAGAGCGTTCGGCATACTAGGTTCGGCATGCCGCGACCACTGTACTGGGGCTAGAGTGTTCGGCCATCCAGCCCATTTGGGAAGTCCAGCCCATATTTGCCTATAAATAGAGGGGCAGGGTCACAGTGAAAGGGATCCTTTTTTGGGAGAGAACACTGGGGAGACTCTGCCATTTTCGAGACTCATCTTCTCTACTTAAACAACTTCATGCAAGCATTTGATTCACGAATTGTATTTGTAATCAACTATAAAGAAGATCAATAAAGTTTAACCTCAAAGTGGACGTAGGCAATTACGCTGAACCACTATAAATTTGGTGTTCTTACTTTCTGCAGTTAGATTAGCATTGTCTTCTCTGTTTAATTTACTTTCATCACTTATATCTCTACACAATATTTCTCTACGAGGTTAGTGACCAATTTTGGTGCTAACAATCATCTTTCAAGATGTCTTCACTTCAAAACGCTTAAGTTGGATCAAAGTGCATTTTGGATAACCTATCCGATCCTGGTCTCTTCGAAACAACATTCGATAGTTTTTGGTAAACTCAACCTCGGTTCTTTAGGAAATAAATAGTCAAAGATAATAGCAAAGATCACCTCATAACCGTTAGTGGACGATTTCCTTACCATTTTTCCTAGGAGAATGAAATGAGATTTACACGTACAGTACAACATCATTGGGGACGACTGGGCCATATAACTCACGTGTTTCTCCTAGATATTTCCAAAGTTACGTTTTAAGTCCAAATTCGATAGTCGATTATTTAACTATCGAATAAAAACATTCAATCATGGATTTATTTCAAATGGAAAAACCAACATTGGTTAAGCACATACGCAACCACTAACCTCTTTAGCTAATCTTTTCATTAATTAAAATCACTTTGTAAATACTTGTATCAAAATACTTTTACAATGATATATCCCTTAATCCTTATAATCCTTTCAATACTTGGAAATTATCCGTATACTTATTTCAACGGTATAAGTATATTCACAGAACATAACACTTCCACAACTTAGAAAATGTATTTATATACTTATCTTAATGGTATAAGTATATTTACAAAACTGAGAAAGATTTTCATTTCATTCAATTCTAAAATCATTTATAAACTCCTTATAAATCTCTAAAAATCATTTATAAACCATTTTATAATCCTCTGAAAATCATTTATAGTCTCTTTTATAAATTTCAATCACTTATAAATTCTTTTTATACATTTCTAAAAATCCTTTACAAACTCATTGTCAATCCATAAAAATATTTATAAAACTCCTTTTATAAATTCATAAACCCATTTATAAAATCCCTTTGTAGATATCTAAGAACTATTATTAACTTTTTTATAAATCTATAAACCCATTTCTAAAATTCATTTATGAATATTTAACCATTTATAAAACTCCCTTTACCTTGTAAATAATCTTTGTTTAAGTCTTCAAACAATTTTATAAATAAATAATGATCGTTTACTTCAAAAAAATATTATATAATAATAATTATTAACAATAACATTATAAATCAATAATAATTATTAACTTTAAAACATCTTAAAAATAATAATTAATAATTTCAAAACATTGTTAAATAAACAATAATAATTAATCTTTACCATTATAAATGGTAATAATTTATTTCCAAACATTATTAATAAATCCTTATTGTTAATTTCAAGCTATATTAATTATTTAAATAATTAACTTTTAAAAATAATAAATTTTGATAATAACTTTAACACAACATTAAATATAAATAAATAATCTTTAAAATAATATTAAATATAAATAACCTTAAAAAATATATAACTTAGAAAAGACGGGTGAAAAGGTTGAAGTAAAATAGAATTCTAAGACGGATGAAAAGATTGGAGTAAAATAGAAGTTAAATCATTTAAAACAAAATATTTTTGAAACCCAATTTCAGATTTAAAATCATTTCCTATCTCAAAAACCCACTCCAACTCAAATGGCAATTTATAGTATTTTTAAAATAGTAATTTGAGGCCAATAGCTACCCAACGTCTACCCAATATCAATATTGATTTCTACCACTACAGGTTAAGTTTTGAACATATAAAAATGTCATAACCAATAGTGTCAAACAATCAGGTTGTTGGTCAATGATTCATATATCAGGAATATTATTGAAAACAATTCAACAATGGCAAGGAATCCTATTGGATCCCTCCAACCAGTCCTCCTGCATCACAACTCATATATATATATATATCAACACACACACATATATATATATATATGTGTGTGTGTAAATAAAATCAACAGTGGTGAGGAATCCTGTTGGATCCCTCCAACAAGTTCGCCAGCATCACAACTCATATATAATTATATAATATGGGTCATTCGCTATTAGGCAGGTATATATAAAAGGTCATCTGCTCCGGGGGCGGGAATAAAACCAAACTAACTAATAAAACAATAAATCATCCAATCAACAATTTTTAAGAACTATATAACATATTGGTTTACCAAAAAGGTGAGTTTAAATCATCGAGATTCCAGTTATTTCCGAGGCGTTCTAGTTTCGTTTAAATTCGAACGATGTTCGAATTTAGCAAAAAAAGTTTACTAGCTCCAATCATCACCAATCCAATCCCATTACTTAATTTATATCCATACGATCCTAACGCGACTTACCGCGTTTGATTTGGGCCTATAATGATAAGTTATTGGTTTTTCAAGACTTGAATTAAATTAAAAAAAACCTTAATACATAATTACTTTACTAAATCAATTTTATTATCCTGCATTCCTCCATTTCTCTCTCGTATGCGATAAAACCTAGGCCACCACTTCATCCCTTCCGCGACACCATCAAAGACCACCGAATCGTGCCCCACTTCGCCCAAGCCCATCCCCGACCACGAGCTTCCCATCGCCACCAACCTCGGCCCCTAACTTGCTGCAATCGCCTCAAACTTGGCCAAGAAACATCACCGTTCAACCAAGAACTACCACCGTTATAGGCAATTTCGTGCCACCAAACTTCGGCCGAAGGTGGCCCTCACCATCCTCCACGATTTCTCTTCAGGTTCAGTTGGCCCACAACCACCCACGTCGCCGCAATCGGCGAAAAAACAATCGTCGTTCATCAAGGCACGGCCACCGCCTTGTTGTGATCTAAAATGATTCAACCATTGAACCCCATCGGCTCGATGCCGCGAACATATTCCTAATTGGGGACTTCGCCAAATAATGCCATTAATAGCTCCGATGATCGAGAGCTATTGGATTGAGTGGGAGTTTGATTTTAAAATTTTGAACCATTCTCTGATGTAAACACGATTTTAAAGGTAAGGGGAGCAGTGTTTGAACAGTGTAGAGTATGGAGAGGGTATGGCTTAAACTGTAGAAGCACGGCTCTAGTATAAGAAGTGTGTGTGTGTATATATATATATTCAAAAATATCTAGCTCGATGCACTTCAAAATCTCGAACCACGAACGAGGCGCGCCGCCTGGCGTGCTATACTAAATACCCCTATTCCAAACATAATGGAACTAGTATCGAGATCGTATGCAGAAGTTAGCTTTTAGAATCGAATTATATTAATTTAATTTGTTTAATTAATTTCTACACGTTTCGAGCTTGCACAACCAAACAATACGTCCGATCGCCACGAAATTCATTAACATACAATAATTTATTATTACGGTCCCAATGACACTGGTTTCGTCAAAATCCGAGGTAGTGCCCCGAAATGATATTTTTACATGTTAATTAAAATAAATTATTATAAAAACCAAATTAATCACTTTTGAATCTAAATTTAAAATTTTACTGTCCCATCTTATTCAACTGAATTTTATTAAGATTTCGAAATCATTTTTATTCGTTTTAAATCTAAGATTCAATTATTTAAACAAATTTCAATATTAAATTCACTATCAAATAAATCACTACATTTGAAATTTAAGCTGTTTGGCTTATAAAACTAATATTTCAATATTTAAAATAAATTAAATATTTCAAAATCAATTGACTAAAATTCTGGGTCGTTAAACACGTGAGTTATATTGCACATTCATCTCCAATGATGATACACTGTGCGTATAAATCTCATTTCGTTCTTCTAGGACAAATGATAAGGAAATCTGTTCATTCAACGGAGGAGGTGATCTTCGCTATTATTCTTTTGTCTGTTTATTTTTTAAAGAATCGGGGTTGAGTTTACCAAAACTATCGAATGTTGTTTCAAAGAGACCGGGATCGTATAAGTATAAATTATCCGAAAACCACTTCGATCCAACTTAAGCATTTTGAACTAAAGACATCTTGAAGATGATTGAAAATGGAGCTTTTGAAATGCAAGGGATATTTGCTATTGATCCTAAGGGTGATTCCAAAATGGATGTAGTAGAGGTAGTGCCTTCGGTTTCGTTCAGACCCAGAACGAACTTGTATGGATGAATGCTGGCATTGCATTTTTGCTTAAAGGGTAGTGTTAGCATTCTAAAATGGTTTGCTATACAAAAAGGTAATCGTAGCCTCAAGCCTCATCAACTGGGAAACTGACTAAAGCAGGGACATGCAGCTGGACTATGTGGGTCGCTCCCTTTAGGGTATGATCATCCCATATCTAGTGTCGATATTTATGTATGCTTCGGGGCCTATTATGGTTGTTTATCAACCATGGGGTGATCATATTCGACGCTATCCAGTAAGGGGTAGGGCCGGTCCTGAGTAGCAGAGGTCAATGTGTTGTAGCCTCCCGTATATTTTATCTAGAGGTGTACGGATTCGTTGGGTAGACCCTTACCCTTTTATAGTTGGAATCCATTTTCCAATATGAGCCTTCAGACTTAATTGTATACCTATTATGCTGGCATTTAACTAATTTAACATGGCTTTGATTAATATGTGTTTGTATTCTAGACATTATTATAGTATCACTGGATTTTCTATAGAAAGCGTTTTGGTTATTGGAAAGTAAAAAAAAGTCCATGTTTATGTGCGGCATGGTCTCGCGAGATACCTCTGATTTTAAAAGAATTTACAAGTTATAATAAATAATATTCCTTGTGATTTTAGTTTCTCATGTTGGTTTTACCAGACTGATCGGAGAATTATTATAATGCTCGGGTCAGCCCGAACATATTTTCCAGATTTTGCTGGATGCTTCGGAGCCTACAGGTGATAAGCTGAATTCTCCAAGACGTATTTACGTATCTTTAAGTCTTCTGATATGTTTTGTTTATTTTGTTCTTGTTTGTATAAATCAGCAATTATAAGGACATGTTGTTATAACTATCCAGGCTACTAATAGGTTAGTGTACTCTGATGTTGTATAATAAAGATGATTTCTTCTTATAAAGATTTTGTGTATATTATATGTTACTCATCACGTCTATGAGATTTTGTTCTATCTTTTCTTTCTTTCATCCCAAATGACCTATCTTTTGGATACTTAAACGATTGACACACAAATACTGTGGATGTATTAAGTGTCGTCTTTAGGTGTAAGAAAGGCAGATCGTTACATGTGGTATCGGAGCGCAAGGTTAAGCAAGAACCTTGGCTTTGGTGGGGTAAACTCATTAAGAGATAAGTAATGGAATGCCTTATTATGAGTTTGAGTGTATATATTATATGAGAGCGCGTATTTTTGAGTGATATAAATATGTTTTATATTGTGTTGTTTGATTGGTTGAGTGGTATATGAATTTTGGTCGATGCGTTTGGCAAACGCTATCGATAGAAATTCCTAACCACTTAAACAAGACCAAATGACACGGTATTGTTTTGAAATTAGGTAAATGAAATAATTTTACCTAGAATATATTATATATATATAAGAATGATTTTCAAAGTTTCAACTTTTTTTTTCCAAAAACCTTTTACTTATGTTTTATAAGTGAAAACAAGTTAGAGTAAGAGATTTTGAAGATGGTAACTTAGAAATTTACTTTAAGTTACTACATCCATAGTGATAGTCGCTTTGGATGCAGTTCGGAAAAATTATAGTTTTATAAAATAAAAGTATTTTGAACTTAATTGTTTTTGAAACCATTTTTCAAGTTATAAATTAAGTATTAAAGCTAATTATCGTATAATTAAGTATTAGTTTAATAATTAATTAATTAAAGATAATTAGGAGTAATTAGTAATTAAAAAGTAATTAGTACTTAAGTATGAATTAAGTAAATTAATTAATTAAGTGGGTTTAATTAATTTAGTAATGAGTTAATTAAGTATTAATTTTTAATCAAGTTTAATTATTTAATTAATTATTATTTAATTAGAGTTTAATCATTTAATTAATTTTTAATTAATTAGGGTTAGTTATTAGTTAATTTAATTAAGACTTATCCAAGATTAATTAAGGTTTAATTATGATTTAATTATGTAAATATGATTAATTAAGATCTAATTAAGCTCTAATTTATAATTAAATTGAGATTTAACTATTTTAAACTTTATCGGTTATATTTTAAGTCTGCTTTCTTTTATAAGTGAATTGATTTTAAACCAAGGGATCTCTTGTTTGTACCATTAAGTAGTCAAACAATTGTGAATGAGTTAAACTAAATTAATTGTTTGATTGTTGGACATCTCATAACAGAATAAATCCCCGTCCTACTATAAATTGATTGTTTGGACATCTAATAGCAGAATAAATCATCGTTTTGATATAATGAATTGTTAGACTGTGTGGACATGTATTTAGCAGAATAAATCCTCGTTCTGCTATAAATTGATTGAATTGTTTAGACATCTATTTAGAAGGATAAATCACCATCCTGCTATTATAATATTGGTCATGTATATGCCAATTAGTTTATATTGACATGTTATTCCCTGATTTGGATATAAATTGTACTTACATACATGTTGGCCTATGTAAATAACTGTTATGTGATTTGGAAATCAAATTAAAATTAAATGGTAACTTAGATTAGTACCATTGTGGTTGCTAAGCCTCCTTTGGAATTTGTAAAGTATGGTTTTGAATTAACTTCAATTCTTTAATCAATTTGGGGTTTAAAAGTTTATAAATGATTTTTCAAGTTATATAATTATTTTATAATGGCATTTATAAATAATAACTTGTTTACAAAAGGGGTTTTTACTAAATATAAAGGGTTTATTTAAAGTGATTACAAATGATATTTTGTAAATGATATTTTATAAAGGATGTTTTATAAAGGAGATTTACAAATGGTGTTAGTAAAGGATGTTGATGTGCATGTAAAAATGTATATTTTTACTCTCATACTTAATCTTCTTTTATATAAATAAACGGCAGATTAGGACGTTTTTACATGTTTTAAACCAAAATACAAAAATATTTTCAAACCACCATTCACTCATCTACATCTGGGCATAATGGTCATTTTGTATATGAATTGATTTTGAGAATATTTATTTGCGCATTTTAATTTTAATTTATAGGAAATGGAGTGCAGATATGAAACGTCTTCATGGATGTATGCATGCACATATGTTGAAAGCAAAAGAATGAAGGAAATAAAAGAATTCATGCAACATGGAGGAGCCCACTTATCCACTAATTAATGGACCTCAATTAAAAGCAAATGCACATTTAGTGGAGATCAAAAGCAAATGCACATTTAGTGGAGATCAAAAGCAAATGCACATTTAGTGGAGATCAAAAGCAAAAACACATGTATAAATACCCCCTTATGTTTCATGTAATGGATCTTCTTCTTCATTTTTATGCATATGTAGTGTAGCTACAAATTGAAATAAAAGTTTGCTTCTCTTTAATGGCTTCTTAGCCTTGTCTTTTATTTTTATGCACTTTTATTTCATGCTATTTTCTTTTATGCTCACCTTTTCTTTCGTGCAAATAGTGTAGATTTATTTTATTGCAATTAGTTAGTTCTCTTTCGCTTTAATTAGTTTTTGTTTCCTTTAATGTTGAAATCCATTTGTGTTGAAATGAATTCAAATAGAGAAACTAAACCCCTTCAATTTAGGAGTTTTGAAGCTCTCATGAATCATATTAAATCAACATAATGGATTCATTTGTTATCTCTTTTTTTGTGATTAATGGAATTCAAGATGTTAATGGAAGTTTGTTGTTTACTAGTGAATTTGATAGCCTATGTTGTAAATAACAAATAGTCTATACTTAATCAAATGCAAACACATTTTCATCTAACCATGATTTTGATAATGAAGTTCAAAGTAGAATTGAAATTTGATGTTTTACGTTACTTGATCAAAGATCGTAAATAGGACATGCTTAAAATAGACCTTACTTCTAACTTCATATTCATTAGATTTAAGAAGTGGTTTGGTTAACGTATTGAAATTTTATGGTTTATGTTGTTTTATTTAATATCACAAATATTCCGTGCTTAAAATAAATGTGTCAACTAATTTCATTTGTGTTAAAAAAAGAGAAATTATAAATTTATTTTGTGTGATTTATATGAATTTGAGAGTGGATTTACTTCTAAATTGCTTTCTAATCTCATATTTTTATTCCACTTTTGTTTTATTTTGTTTTCTACAATTTTTTTAGTTTAACAACATTTTCAACTATTGTAATAATTTGATTGAGTAATTTTAGAATTTTTGCTTTCCTCGTGGGATCAACCTGTACTCGCATACGAACTACGATTGTACACCATGCGCTTGCGGTATTTTAATTTAGTAAATTCGACGATTTTCTAATTAAAACAAATACTGTTCCGAACAAGTTTTTAGCGCCATTGCCGAGGAAAGCAATTTAATTTTAATTTTACTCTTCATATTATATTTTTTTAGCTTATGTTAGTTTTCAAAAAAAATCTGCATTACACTATTCATATCAGTTGAAAATTTTGATTCACTTGTTCTGTTTAGTTAACAGTGCAGTTTGTTTCATAAAAAAAAATTCATGTTTGTTTACTTGTTTCATTTTTAGTTTGTCCAATTTTCAGTTCTATTTACTTGATTTTAGTTTACATTTCATTTCAGTTCGTTCACTTCATTTCAAAAAAAGGAAAAAAAATTACATTACATTTGAGTTCTATTGTTTACAGTTGCATTCCTTTGGTTCCATTTCATTTCATTTCACATTTCTCTGTTACAAATTTTTGGTTCACATTTCTTTTGTTCACTTTTCACATTTCTCTGCTACAGTTTGTCTTCTCTGCGTACGTACATTTTTTTCACTACATTTCTCTGTTACAATTTGCCACTTTCTCCTGTGACCACTCCCTCTGCATCACTTTCCAGCATCAGCGTATCCACCATCCTCTATCATACAAATTACTCACTACCTTCAACACTTCCAAATTGCTTCCAACCTCACTTCAATTCCTCCCTCACCATCCAATTTCTTACACATAAATAACAGGACTACCAAACATTGCAACTGCAATCAAATGACTTCACCGACATCCTCCTATTCTCGATCACCTGCAAAACCAACCACTCAAACAACACAACAACTTTACCCCAATTACCAAAACCTCACCGAACACCAACCGCACCTCCACCACTTTGCTAGCAAAACGACAACCAGTTCAATCAAAAACAACCTGAACCATACCTCTCCATACAGAGAAAAGAGAAATTCAACTGCAGCTATCTCCCCTATCAACTTCACCAGTGACCTGAACATCACCATCCTACCGCACTTCCTTGCCATCACTTTCAATACTTACAACAATCTTCTTCCCTCCCACTGGCAAAGCATAGCAAAATTCCAACTCCTCCACAAATAACCTCGCCCTTCAAATCACCTTAGTAACCACACCATCAGTTCCTACTTCACAATCCACAATCATCACCAAACCCGCAACCTCGACTCCCTCCGACAATCACCAACTATCAAACTCCAGCCAGTCCAATAACCACAACACCACCCTTCTACAACCGGCTGCATCTCCATCTCCTACATCACCTAACGCAACAACCTGAAACCAGATATCTTCAAACTACCCAATCACTTGAACTGCCACCTACTCAATCAAACTACTCAACCAAAACTAAACTACCACCACACCATTTCACCGCAACCATCTACTCCATAGCCCTCCTCTACCTGAACCAAATCCACAAACAATTCACCAGAAACCTCAAGAACCCAAACACCAAAAAAATTCTTACCGCTCCATTATCGTACTCGCGACCAAGTCACCTTCCTCAACCACAACCTCTTTATAACCTGCTACCACTCATCCAAATCAATCGCCAAAATCACCATAACCTCACCCCAAATCACCACCTACCACTTACAGCAACCCTTATGCAACTCCATCAGCAATCAACCATCCCAACTCCTTCACAACCCCTAACCAATCTCCAACCGAGAACCAATTGCCTTCACTGCGACTACATACAACAATTTTTTCCCCTTTTCCGTGTTTTCCTTTTTTCAATTTATTTAGAACTCGTGATTTAATAGGGAAATGAAAAGAAAGAAGTCTGGGATTAGTTTTTTATTATTATTTGGGTATTGTGCTTTGGATTGAAACGGGCCGAGATTAATTTTTTTCTTTCTTAAGTGTTACTTCATATATATATATATATATATATATATATATATATATATATTGTCTAAAAAAAATTTGGCCCTGGGCAATTGAGTTTATTTGTAATTGGGCTGTTTTTATTTTACTTATATACGTATATATATATATATTGTCTAAAAAAAATTTGGCCCTGGGCAATTGAGTTTATTTGTAATTGGGCTGTTTTTATTTTACTTTTGTTAGCTTAAATTCAATTTTCTTCTTGACCCTTTCTTTTTTAAAATAAAAATAAAAATGTTTTTGGTTTTGACGCTTTTACAGGTTGCAAATTTGCGAGAGATCAAAAGAGGAGAAACTGCTTGCTCTACTTGTCAAAAAATGTGCTAAAAAATTGCTGCTTTTAAATAAAATTGCTAATAACTCTGCACGCTCTAGTATTGGATTCTTATCTCCTATTTTTATTTTTCTTTCATTGTTGGTTGGTTGCATTTAAAAAAATAAAAACAAAATAAATTTTCATTTGTAGTTGCATTGTTAACGCACATTTATTTTCAGTTTTGCATCATTTCATCTTGTTTTTATTTTCTAAGGGCAATACCCAAATTCACATAAGGTGGGGATTTCATCACTCTTTCCTTGGTCCAAAAATTGCATTTCATCTTAGAAATTTGATTAAGTAATAAAGATTAGATGTTGACTTAAGGGGTCACGGGCTCATTTAGGGTAAATTTGTATTTTGATAAGTTGATTTCTTTTAACAAACTATTTCTTTGTGTCTAAGACAACGGCAGAGCAATAATCATTTATAATTACTATGGTGATTCATAAAATATTATATTGATTGTTTCTCTGAAGGTACTTAAACCTTCAGCTGCATTTCTACGGTGATTTGTGGTGCACTGATAACCCTTATCTGTTACCTGGCTAAGAACTATTTTGTTGAATTAAGTCAAAGTGTGACTATACAATTTTGGGTTAGGAGGTACTAAGGACAAAAAATTTCTAATTTAGTCCTTTGTATTCATTTAATTGCATTAGTTTCATGCATATATAAAAATAACAAAAAAATCAAAAATCAAAAATTAAAAAAAAAACATTTTTGAAAATGTCTGAATGTTCTTACTTGCAAATTTTTTACAATAGTTATGAAAATCAATATAATACATATAGTTTCACATTAAATTCTTATTGATATTTTAATAACAGCTATTGTACAAATAATTCAAATTTTGCACCACAAAGTTTTCAAAATAATAGCCAACCCTCAACTCTTAAAAAGAGTATTGGAACTATCGAATCCTAACTTGAAATTTCTACACAATAAAATCAAATGATAAATAATTTGTGTATTTCATATTTGTGCAATATTCAAGTCAAAGGTTTCATAATAATCAAAATTTTAATTCACTTCAAAATTCTAAGGATTTGATTATAACCTATGTCAATACAATTTCGAACTCCAAATGAATTTCCAAATCAAAATGGAAATGTGAACCGCTTTTTAAATGATTTTAGCAATGGGAATCGTTTCAATTGTGGTTCGATTGACAAATTTTGGGTTCAATAATTTCAAATTGAAAGTTCTCAAATTAATAATTATGAATTTGATTTAGTTGAGAAAATGGAAGAAAATCAAAAAAATCACACGAATTTGTTGTTTGAAACATAATAAAACAATATGAGCAACAAAACCAAATCCCAATGTGTGACAAGTCAAATGATAATCCACCATTCACTAAAATTGATGATTTTCAAATAACAACTTCTGAAATTGAAAACAACAATCTTAATGAAGTTGCTGAAAATGCAGTAATTGATTTGGATTTCAACTCTTTTGTGGGTGAGAAACTCGATTTTAAATTCGATATTCCTTTTCATACCATAATGAATTTCAAACAACAACTTTAGAAATAGAAAACGATAAGTTGTGAATAATTCAACAAAAGAAGATGAATTTAGTGAACACAAATTTTTCGGACATTTCGAAGATGAGTTGTTGAATTCTGAAGGAGTAGATTTAAATCACCATTTTGATTTTAAAATCAATAATTTTGAAGATTTTTTCAATGATGAGCTTGAATTTAAAATTGGTGAAAATAAGCATGAACTTCAGCCAATTATTCTTTCTACCCCAAAAATTATCGAAAAGAAAACAACTCATGTGATATTTAATAAAACGACGTTCGTTTATCCAAATCAACATTTAATTTTGAAATATTTTTTCGTTTGGTTTCTGAGCTTAAGCTATGTCTCTTGTACTTGATGGGGCAAATGAATTGGTCTTTAGAAGACCATTTCGTTTACTCTTTGACAGTATATTTTCTGATGTAGTGTGAATAATAATTGTTTCATTTTCATGTAAATATAGGTCATATTTTTATTTTTCTTTTCTATCTTTCTCCTTTCACTTGGGATGACTGTGGAGACACGGTCAAAAATAAGTGTGGGAGGAGGTCTCATATTTATTTTGATTTCACATACTTTGATTTTTGCATTTTACTTCCCTTTTTTACAAAAAAAACTCAAAAAAATTGCACTTTAATTTGTTTTTTTAAAAAGGGATTCCAAAAAATAAAGAATTTGCATTTTAATTTACTTTTGAATAGGCACGTTCGAGTAAGCATACATTTTTGGTCATTGGATTGAAATTTTTTGGAAATTACTTATCTCAACAAATAATAAAAAGAAAAGTTTAAATTACAAACAACTTTGGTGTAACTAGTATATAAGGTGACTCATAGGTGATGATGGTGAAGTGTTCTCTAAATTGCAGTCTTCGTTTAAAAGAGTGGTTGATTTAAATTATATGAGTTAACATTTTAAATCATTAGCGTTAAGTGGTGCTAAGATGATTTTGAATAACTCTTTCTCTTTTCAAAAAAAATTGTATATATGTATATATTTTATTAACACCTAGATTCAGGTGTACACACTTGTGTGTACACTCGCCATGCTCTATATTCCCCTCACGTAAGCCTGGAAGACAATGTATGGGTGGTATTTCTGGCCTCAGTTTTCTGAGTTAGGTGTATGTATATAAAAAAAATTATTAATAAATGCTTAGATTCAGGTATACACACTTGTGTGTACACTCATCGTGCTCTATATTTCCCTCGCGTAACCCGCATAGCAGTGTATGGGTGGTATATTTGGCCTCAGGTTTCCGAGTTAAGCGTAAGTAAATAATTTTAATATCAATAAAAAAATTCAAATAAAGAGAGAGTAAGTAATTGAACCCAAGCATTATCTTAACTTTACTGATTTGATTTGTTATATGAAAAGAAATGAAGTTACCACTTTGCAAAAATTTGATAATCAAATTAAAGAATTCATTTTATCGTTACACCATGATATCAACCGAAATGACTAGCCAAACTGGAGTCGAAATATGACGAGAACTTAATTTTTGTTAGAAGTTTTGACTAGTAAAAGCCCGATATTTCTTGATGATAATCGAAACTTGTATATTACTATTCGTGTTAATTCAATAGTAAGTTATTCATTTTGTAAATTAAAACCTGCATCCATATCTTTGTAAATAAACTTGCATTAGGAATTTTGCATCTTGCATAGGATTTTGTGGGTAATATTCGCTGAAAACACTCACGAGACAACACTCGTCCTACTAGGGACATGTAACGACCCCGAATTTTACATATATTTAAATTGATAATTTATTGAGTTTTTGAATTAAATTTGAGAAATTTATCAATAAAGTGATACGAGTTTCCCCGAATCCAAATAAATTCTGTATAAATCATTTAAAAATTAAAATATTATATAAATATTATATATATGTGGATGTATGTGTATTTGAGCATATATGAGTAAATTTGAAACAATATATATGTATATATATTAGATTTGAATTTAAGTTATGAATAAATGGTTTCAAAATGAAAATATACTAGATATAGAATATTAAGTAAATACATTTGCTAAACTTTAACAACTAATTAAAAAAATAGAGATTATCTATGTTACAAAATAATAAGAAATAAATAAAAGATAAGTTATACAAATATATAGTAATTCATTAAATAAATTTTTAAACAAACAAATCAAATAAAAGGAAAAAAAATTGAAATTCATTTAAATTCTCAAGTAATAAGACCAGACAAACAAAAAAAGAAGAACATATGAATAAAGTATAAAAAAATATATATGTAAGAAAACAAGACAGTAAAATATATGGTCATGTACAAACTGAATTGCCAAACAAGACAAAGGAGTTAATGCCAATATCTTAGCATGCATAGTATAAATCATATCAGCCGAGTTAAAGTAATGCAAAGCAAAAGAAAATGTAAATATCACAAGTATGTAACAATACAAAGCAAAACAAATAAATCATATTCATTTGTATAAGTAATAAATGCAGCCACCACAACCATATTATCTTCAGCCCTATACAAGTATGCATCAGCCGAAATGAAGAAGAGTAAATAAGATAAGTATAAATTGTACATGGCAATAAATGTTAGCCTCCATTTACTAGCAAATATCACTGCCTATAGTACAAATATTTGTACTAGAAAAGGAAAAAATACATTACCCTGTACAAAGTAATATCATCACCTGTAACCAACACTTTCATATATACATCATCTTCCTTTTTCATTTCAGTTCGACCATTCCAAAAAAAAGAAAAAAAAATCTGAAGTAAACACCATATCAAAAACTTAAACAAAATTTTAATTCAAATGGCAATACAAATCAGAAAATCAAAAGGCCAAAAAGGTTTCAGCTTGCAACCTGTTCAAAGAAGCTCTGTTTTCTTTCTCTGGAAAAACAACTGTGAGTAACATTTTAAATTTAAAAACTAAGTATATAGATGTCTGCTTGCTTGTGAAGCTATGAGATGGATGATGCTTTGTTTATGCATAGATAAGTGAATTTCTGTGCATTTTTGGATGTATGATATATGCATGTTTGTGAATATCTATAAACACCTATATTTCCAGTTTTTAAACTCTAGCTTTAGTTTAAATTTCTTTATCTCTGGATCTAGTCACTGTTAGGATTTATGTTATAAACAAAAAGTGTTTGTCTAATCATAAATCAAAGTTAAAAAAATTATTTGAGTGGAAATAAATTGTGTATTGCCCTGGAAATCAAAATGAACAGGGAAGTTAAGTTTTGGATAAAATTCAAATATTCGAATTCATTGATTCAGGGTTATGAACTGAATACTTAACCAAAATAAGGATTTTTAAAAATGAAATCACAAATTTTAATAGTAAATTGAATGAGTAGTTCTGGTTTTACTAGAATTGAGGATTTGAGGAGTTGCTGATGTTCTCGAGGATCTGAGGGGTTGTAGTTTCCAGAGATGATAGTAGGACCATCGGTGATGATGGTAAAATTGGTAGAAGGGGTGGTAGATCACGGTGGTGGCGGCGGCGGTCATTTGAAGTTTCTAACCCTAGTTTTTACTGGGTAGAATATGTTGATTCGTTCTCTTCCCCTGATTGATCGAGTGCTATGGGGTTTCGAGAGAGGGTAGCTTGGTAGTAGACGAGTGCGTGGCTGGAATTTCAATGGTTCTGGCGGATGAGGTTGCGGAGGCGACGCGATTTCCAGGTTTGGTGGTGGTGTGCCTTGATGTTTCCAGTTTCGTTCTCGTGCTCGATTTTGAATTCGAGAGTATGGCGAAGTTCTGGCGATCGAAGATTGAATCGTGGGTGGAGTTCGACTTGCTCGTCGATGAAGCGGTGGATGGAAGCAAGCGACGGTGATGTACACGTGCACGGTGCACGTTGGTGTCTGGGTGGATTGAATTTGGGGAAGACAGAGTTTTCTCGCGAATGACTCGAAGTATACGTGAGTGACTCGAAGTTTTTAGGTGTTGGACTCGAAGCATGTAGGGGAGTGACTTGAAGCAAATTTGAGTTGCCTCGGGTTTGGTTAAACTGGGTTACAGTTTTGCTCAAAACTATCTGCAGTTTGAAATTTTTAAACAAAATTTAAATGAATTTGTAAGCTAGATGTGAATAAGGTTAAACCTAGTTTTAAAACTAATTACTTGAACTATTCTTTCAAATAATAGTTATTTATTTTAAATCTTGGTTAAATAAAGGATATGAAATTTATTTTAACTTCGATTAAGTTAAATCTTAAGTTATTTAAACTTAGTTAATAACGTAATTAAGTGGAAATAAAAAAGATGAAGTGTTTTATCATTAATTGAACTTAAAGACTTTTGTTAATTTACAAATTTATGATAATTTGTTTTCAAGGTCTATTAAATAAGGGAGTTAAGATAAATGATAAATCTTTCTAATTAATCAAGATTTGGATTACTTAATGATAGTAATTAAAGGACAATTAATTAATAATTAAAAGTTAATTAATTTATGATTTGATGGAAAATTTGTTAATGAAATTGATTAAGGGTTAATTAATTAATGTAATTAATTAAAGATAATTAATTAAAGGATAATTAAATAATTAAAGGTTAATTATTTAATATTTAAAGGTTGATGAATTATAATTTAAGATTTATTAATATATTATTGATGGTTAATTAATAAATGATTAAAGAATAATTAATCAGAATGATTTGTAATTAATTAATGTTAATTAACCAGGATTGGTGATTTATTAATAAGTGATAAATCTGATTTAATATAATCAGATATTAATTGATCTTACTTATGGATATTTGGATTCTATTGAATGTGAATTGTTTGATATCCCTGATATATGATGCTTTGTGATACATCCTGATTGTGTTATGATCCGTTTCTCTGGGATGAATGTAATTAATTTCATGTGATGTAATTTATTATCTGTGACCTTTATATACCTGTGATCTGTGAATGGAAGATGAGCGTTATAGTTTATACCGCTTATCAACTATATTTTTGTATTCTGATCTGTGATGATTGTATGATGTTGCACTACTGTGTAAAACCCCTGGACTACACCATACACACACAAATATGGATTTCACGTGGAAATCAATTAAGTCACAGATGATTTAAATTTAATGTTTTTGAAATTGAAATTTTAATTTCAATTGATTTTGAAAATGGATTTGGGTTAAAGGTTAAAGCTTTTGAAAAGGTGTTTTCAAAGATAAAAACTATTTTTAGTAACTTGGTAAAATTTCCAATTTAAATAATTTAATTTGAATTTGAATTCAAAATAAAGAATTGAATTCCATGGTTGGAAATTACGGTTAAAAATGTTATAAATATGTTTATATGAAGTTAAACCATTTTAAAAGTATTGGTTTTGAGAAATTGAATCTAACCCAAGAACTTTAACTCGTATAAATGAATCAGATTTCCAAAATGAAACTGTTTGTTTTAAAAGAATAAAGGCTTTCACATAAGAAATGAAATTCCAGTTTAATTAATGGAATTTCAAGATTGAATTGAAAAATGGTTTTCCAAGTTATGAATGAATTCTCTTTGAAAGCTATGAATTGAATCTGTTATTTTTAACAGATTTAAAATGGTGATTTGTTTTAAACCATTCGAAATGAAATTGTTTTGAAAGATATAAATTAAATCTTTGTTTTTAAGATTTAACGAGTTAATTCAAATTGAAATGGAAATTGATTTGGAAAATCTGTGAATTAAATCTTTTATTTAAAAGATTAAAGTGTGGAAATTGTTTTAAACCGTTGAAGGTTGTTAAAATGAATCTTTTTGTTTAAAAGATTTGAAATGGTAATTTGTTAAACCATTTGAAAGCAAAGTTTTGGGTAATAAGTTGTGAGTTAATTGAAATCCCAATATCCATATGTTTTTGAATATTACGCTCATTATTCGGTTCAGCTGGGAGAGGACCTTTGTGTCATATAACCCATTCCGAATAAGTGATACGTCGTATATGGATAGCAATTGAAGACCGGTGTTGAAGACCGGGTGTTTGCGAAAACGATAGGATAACCTATCGATTGTCTCTGCACTGGGTAGCTCCTGGTATAGAGATTCCCTAAGTGATGGGAATTCCGATCGGGATTGTGAATACCCGGATTTGCAAGGGCTTCTTTGGAAGTGCCTTCGGTTCTATTCGAAACCAGAACAGACTTGTATGGTTACATGTCTGACATTACATTTTGAGATATAAAGCAGATTTCTTTCAAATACATTTCTGTTGGTGGCGGAGAATTTATTCTCTTAGCTTAACACCCTTCTCTAAGACGTACGAGCTCAGAGGTTATGTAGTTGAAATTTATCAGCAATATACTCCCAATTTGGTAATGTGACATGTTGAGTGTTGCTGTGTGATGATCATTGTTTGATCATTTGTGATATGATCATTTGTTTGATCATTTGTCTTTATGATCATTACTTTGATCATCTGTTGACCCAAAGCATGGCTTTGTGACAAAGCGTAGCTTTGTGGACGAGACTTCGTCAGACCTCACTCCCCGGAAATGGTCGAAACAGGAATATGCGGCAAGGTTATGAGGGTCGCGCCCTTTAGGGTATGTCATTTCCTTCTGGAAAAGGGTGGTATCAGGTATGGAGCCCTGGTATTTAACCTATGTGGATACTCCGATCTCATTTATTGTGTGATTGTGTGTTTACCGAGGCCTCGGATAAAGGTCCCAAAGGACCGGGGGATGGCATAGTCGTGAGTTACCTAGTTACAGGGGTAACCCGGCCTTGTGTTGGCAGAGAGCAGTTGTCTCTCGGGACGTCCAGCCAGAGGCGATCCCATTCGGCAGTAGGAAAGGAAGTTCTTTAGCCTGACCATTTGTTGGAAATCCAAAGAAACAATACGAACCTTTACGATTGCAATTGTATAACCTACTATGGAATGTGGCGGTAACCTACTATTGAACATAGTAGCTATAGTAGGCATAACGCGGAATGCCTATGCTGGCTAAGATTAATATTATACTTTCGAAATGTTTTCTGCACTATGCACTAGTAATAATATGAAAAAGAAATTTTCTCGTATCAAGCATCTTTGACTATCATAAGGAGAAATCTCCTCCGATTCTGCGTTTGCATTGTGTGTGTGTGTGTGTGCGGGAGGCCTTATGGTAGTTTCATTTTCCAAAAGCATTGCGAAATTCAATCTTACTTTTTTTTAAAGATAAACTGTGTTTTTGTTTGCTCACACCAGTCCCACGACTGACTCGGAGTTTACTGTTCCTTTCCTACACTCTGGGTGCTCATAATTTTCCACACGAGCAGTCTAGAGTTGGGGTTTTCAGATATTCAGGTTGAGTAGATTATCTGGAGCTAGTCAGTCCTTGGACGACTGACCTTGCTTTCCGCTAGCTATGGATTGGCATTCTATTGGAGATATTCTATCCACTGCTGGTGTTATCTATTTTCTTTCCACTGCTATTTCTTGTATCATATCTCTGATGTATATTGATATTCATTGTATCACTCTGTTGTACCAGATATTGTATCAGATATTGTATATCAATGTATTATTCTTTTTCTTCCGCTGTGTTATTTACTTAACTGTGTTATAAGCTCCGGCGACTCGGATTTGAACGGTCGAATCTACGGCATTCGAGTACGATGTAAAGTACGGATGTCGATTTTCGAACGCAAAAAATTTGCACTCGTTACAAGACACCTAGAGGTTTAATGGCTTGTTGCATACGCTCAATGTAATCGTGCTTCCTACGAAAGTGGATTTACCCTAATTTTAATTTATTCGAGGACAAATAAAAATATAAGTGCAGGGGTATTTGATGTGCATGTAAAAATGTATATTTTTACTCTCATACTTAATCTCCTTTTATATAAATAAATGGCATATTAGGGTGTTTTTACATATTTTAAACCAAAATACAAAAATATTTTCAAGTCATCATTTGCTCATTTACATTTAGGAAAAATGGTCATTTTGTGTATGAATTAATTTTGAGAATATTTAGTTGCACATTTTAATTTTAATTTGTAGGAAATGGAGTGCAAATATGAAGAGTCTTCATGGATGTATGCATGCACATATGTTGAAAGCAAAAGAATGAAGGAAATAAAAGAATTCATGCAACATAGAGGAGTCCACCTACTCACTAATTAATGGACCACTATTAAAAGAAAATGCACATGTTAATGGAGATCAAAAGCAAAAGCACATGTTAATGGAGATTAATTAATTCCTTAATGTTACTTGGAGGCTACACAAACTCAATGGCATTTTTGGTAGTTCCCTAAAAAGCTTATTAGGGTTTTAGGCATGCATAAATACCCCCTTATGTTTCATGTAATGGATCTTCTTTCTCTTTTATGCATATGCAGTGTAGCCATAAATTGAAATAAAAGTTTGCTTCTAATGGCTTCTTAGCCTTGTCTTTTATTTTTTTTGCATTTTTATGTCATGCTATTTTCTTTTATTCTCTCCTTTTCTTTCATGCTAGTAGTGTAGATTTATTTTATTACAATTAGTTAGTTCTCTTTCTCTTTAATTAGTTTTTGTTTCTTTTATGTTGAAATTTATTTGTGTTAAAATGAATTCAAGTAGGAGAAGCTAAACCCCTTCAATTTAAGGGTAACTAAGCTCTCATGAATCATATTAAATCAACATAATGGTTTCATTTGTTATCTTTCTTTTTTGTGCTTAACGGAATTTTAGATGTTAATGGGAGTTTGTCGTTCACTAGTGAATTTGATAGCCTATGTTGTAAATAACAAATAGGCTATACTTAATCAAATGTAAACTCATTTTCATCTAACCATGATTTTGATAATGAAGTTCAAAGTAGAATTAAACTTTGATGTTTTATGCTACTTGATCGAAGATCATAAATAGGACATGCTTAAAATAGATCTTACTTCTAACTTCATATTCATTTTCATTAGATTTAAGAAGTGGTTTGGTTACGTATTGAAATTTGATGGTTTATGTTGTTTTATTTAATATCACAAATATTCCATGCTTAAAATAAATATGTCAACTAATTCCATTTGTGTTAAAAAAGAGAGATTATAAATTTATTTTGTGTTGATTTATATGAATTTGAGAGTGGATTGACTTCTAAATTGCTTTCTAATCTCATATTATTCCACTTTTTTTAGTTTGTTTTCTACAATTTTTTTAAATTCAACAACATTTTCAACTCTTGGGATAATATGATTAAGTAATTTTAGAATTTTTGCTTTCCTTGTAGGATTGACCCGTAATCACATATGTACTACGATTATACGCCATGCGCTTACGGCATTTTAATATACTAAATTCGGCGGCTTTCTAATTAATAGAAATACTATTCCGAACAGATGTTTTGTAAATGATATATCATAAAGGATTTTCTTTAAGAAGATTTATAAAAAGAGTTTTAAAAATATGAAAAGATTTATAAATCATTTTAGAGATTTGTAAGGAGATTTTATAATTTAACTTGGGGATTTTCAAAAGTGAGTTATAAATTTATTTGAAAATTCTATAGCATATTTGAAATATGAAGGGGGCTGTTAAAAGGAAACTTTTTATAAAGGATAAGGGGTGGGTTTTATGGGAAGTAACATTTTAAATGGAACTTGTTTGGCCATTTGTATGGAATTTGAAAAGAAGAAAACTTTTGTAAAGTTTTGTAAATATACTTATACCGATAAGATAAGTATTTGATTTTGTTTTCTAAATATTGAAAATAAAATGTTTTGGTAATATACTTATACCATGAGATAAATATATAATTGTTTTCCAAGTATAAAAGGGATGTAAGGGATTTGGGAATAGTTTTTTTGAAAAGATCTTTTGATCGTTTTATAAAGTGATTTTAATTAATTAAAGATTAGTTAATAAAGGCTTAGTGGATCCTATATGGAATTTAATCCATGTTTGAACGTTGGTTATTTGATAGTTAAATAATAGACTATCAAATCTGCACCAAAATGTAACTTTGGAAATATCTAGGAGAAACACATGAGTTATATGGCACAGTCATCTCTGATGATGCTATATAGTGCCTATAAATCTCGTTTCGTTCTTCTAGGACAAATGATAAGAAAATCCATTCCTTTAATGGTTAGGTGGTGATCTCCGCTCTTATTCTTTTGACTGCTTATTTCCTAAAGAAACGAGGTTGAGTTTACTGGAACTAGCGAATGTTGTTTCGAAGAGACCGGGATCGGATAAGTATAAATTATCCAAAAACCACTTTGATCCAACCCAAGCGTTTCGAACTGAAGACATCTTGAAGATGATTCAAGATAGAGCTTTTGAAGTGCAAGGGCTATTTGCTACTAATCCTGAGGGTGATTCCAAAATGGATGTAGTAGAGGTAGTGTCTTTGGTTTCGTTCAGATGTAGAGCAAACTTGTACGGATGAATGTTGGCATTGCATTTCTACCTGGAGGGCAATGTTAGCATTCTAAAATGGTTTGCTATATAAAAGGGTAATCATAGCCTCAAGTCTCATCAATTGGGAAAATGACTAAAGCAGGGACATGCGGTAGGGCTATGTGGGTTGCTCCCATTACAGTATAATCATCCCATATCTAATGTCGATATTTATGTATGCTTAGAGGCCCATAATGGTTGTTTATCAACCATGGGGTGATCATATTTGTAACAACTCACCCCGGAACAGGCCTAAATTTCGACCCAGAAAAGGCCCATCGAAACTTAGATCTATTCTAAGGCAAGTTATAGGTAGTAAAAAGAAATAAAAAGCAGAGCCATAACTAAACTTTCAGAATTCACAGCGGATGGAACAAAATATAATAGTAAAGTGTACCCATTTATTTTAAAATCACAATACTGTCATAACATAAAATTCCATAAAAATGTAACATAAAATCCGTTACAACAATTGTCTAAATCCATGGGTACACATAAAAGAAAATACTAAAAACAAATACTGCCATAAGCCAAGATTCTCTATCTCTAAGCCTCTTCACTGACATCACTCCGTCCTTAACCTGCATTGTAATGAGGAGGGAGTCATAACAACAAGTGTCTGGTGAATAAAAACCTCATGTCTTATTTCAGTACTTGGGCAATATATTTCAAAATAAGAATATGTCTGCCAACATAAAACCTTTAAAATCATTTAATACTTCTTTATAAAGAAAGGAGGTGGTCCAGCCACTTAATACCTTCCATTCAAAATGTAGGTTTCTAAAATCCCATATCCCAATCATACGTCATAAATAGCTAAAAATGTGAGAGACAAACCCAAGCCACTTAAAACCTTTTATTCGAAAATAAACAGACTCTACTCATTTAATACCTTAATTAAGGAAAACCTCATCATTTAAGACCTATTTCTAAGGCGTGCTTCTCAATGGTACTATCTAGCTGACATCATATGGAATCTCATATGCCACTTATTACTTCCAAGTGGAAAATAGGCAGACTCTGGTCATTTAATACCTTAATTAAGGCAGACCCCATCATTTAAGACCTATTTCCAGAAGTGGACCCTTGTAGAGATACCACCTAACGAGTCCCTTTGGCCATTTAATACTTCATCTGGGGAAAAGAGGCGGGTCACCACTTAATACCTCAAAACCCTGAAGCAGGCCCTTCGTCTTATGGCCCATACTCATAAAGACGTCTCACATTAGTCCGCTATTCGTAGGAACTGGTAGCCAGATTAGCTGGGCAGATTTCCTCAACACAATTTAGGACCAACCTCGCGTCATTACGAATATTTATCATAAGGATATCTGACATTAATAAACATGTACACAACTGTTGGTAGCCTCAAAGCGAAGGGCAGACTTCCATCATATAACTCTATTGACCTCGCATCCCTAGACTTAGCCACAAATCAATTACTACACACACACACACTCATCTCACCATTTCATAAATAAGGACTTATGAGGAATCTTCTTTATTACGCCTTAAAATAATAATTAGGCTATATAAGAGTTTCCTCTTATTTTCGCCTCACAATCAGTTACCTTCCTAATGGGGGAAATAAATGTTAATAAATGTTTAATTAACTATTCCATATACGCAATAGTTATATGTTAATTACGTAAATAAAGATAAATAAATATTCATGTCTAATAAGTTCTAAACGCATAGATTTTATGCCTTAAACTAGCATTAAATGTCAATCCCTAACCAATTATTATCACAGGTCCTTTTTTCTTCAAATTCCCAAGATTTCATAAGATTCTAATATCTAAAGTATGGAATAAATATTCATAACCAAAACTGCAATAACAGACTTGTAATAAAATAGTAACTCAATTTATTACACTAATTCAATAGAATATCTTAAACAATAAGAATTTCAATCTAAATCTCATATTCTATTAAACTCCTCTCTTCTACAAAGAAATAGATAAGAATAAGTGGTGTGAACTACGAATAGAATTCGTAATATAAATCGGTTATTTTATTGAAGAATCACAATTTGACCTAACGACAAAGGAGAAGTGGAATGCACTATGAAATTATCAAAAATTGCATAAACGAAACGAGTTACATCAAATTAATGTCAAAAAATTGGGAATCTCGGCATAGAATTAATATATCGAAATAAAAAGGAATTTTGGGGGATTTTATCTATCATTTTCAGAATCCCAAAATCCCTATGCATATTCAAATCCATAAAGAAATACACTAAACAATTGCTGAAAAGAAATACTAAGGTTTCCACTCACAAGTTAGCCTCAGCTTCACTCAAATGGATTTGTAGCCTTCTGATCTCTTCCAGAGTCTCTCTCTTTTGATATATATACACACAATAGGGAAGATGTGTATATATATATATATATTCATTATATTCGTGATAATTGAAGAAGAATAGGATAAGAATAGATTGGAGGAAGAAGAAACAAATAGGAAATAAGTTGGATTCTTACCTGAATTATCTACGAAGTTTCTGCATCTTATTAGAGAGAGATAGAAATGGTAGAATTTCATCGTACTCCCCAAAATAATATGAATAAAAGTGGAGTGGATAGGGTTTTATTTATAGGCGTTGAAACGCACCAGAACCGTAGGATGGAAGTAGGTAGGAAACGGGTAAATCTGGAGCATACAATAGAATATGACATAATTTCAAACCCTAGCCGCCACTGGTAACATTCGTTGCCAAGCGGTCAACCGCCTATCTGGGATTGGTCGACTGATTGACCTATGTAGGTTGATCACTACTCTATTTGGGGAACGTTTATTTTGTTCCGTTGCATAATTATTTCATTCCCTAATTAACTTTTTGACGTTAAACGTTAATTAAATTTTACCTAGATCTCAAACTAATTTTTGAAATTTAAACCCTAAATTTGATTTTTCATTTGAATTCAAACTAAATTAATTTAAATATGAAAACTTCAAATGCTCATAACTTCTTTGCTTACGCTCCGTTTTCAGCATATCATATATGAAAACAGATCAGAATTTCGCCATGAATACAAAAGAATAACTTTCGTGGCCAAATTCCAACTTTTATAAAATTTTCATACTCAATCCTTATGATATTTAATTCAATTTACTTTATTTATTTATGGTTCGTTTTACGTGGTGTTACATTCTCCCCCTTAAAAAGGATTTCGTCCCAAAATCTTCCAAGGAGTGAACAGCGTAACGTGCAATAACATCCATGTTATACAACTACGTTCTCTATACAACCATCTACTCCACCAATAGTGCAATGTTATTATTGTTGTCCGAGTTTTTGACCCAGCGGATTCAAAGGGAGTCAGAACATCCACGTCAAGTCAGAACAACTCAAGAATAAACCAAAAGGACTATAAGAAAGAACCAAGAAAGTCTCAAGACAAAAAATTCAAAAATGGCACTAGGAAGAAGGAGAACAACTTCTGAAAGATCCGTAGGAGCTACCATTTCTAAAGAAGAAACAAACCCTCAGCGAATTGAAGTCAACAATCCCAATAATCTACAGTTAGGAGCTAACTCTGGCGATCAGGTTCCAGGATCCTCTATTCAGCATGAAGTTGTCACTAGAGACGAATTAAATAAAGTGGTTGACGAGATTAATCAGAAAATGAAAAACAGCCAAAAGGCTCTCATAGACAAATTGAATGCCCTATTGACCTTGCAGTCTCATGCTACTCCAAGAACCATGATAGAGCCTGTGTCCGCCATGAAGCAAGAAAATTCTTCCATTTCTGGCCTAAACAGGAGAAACGGGAAACAGCTGTAGAAAGGAGTGATGGGTGGAACCGTAGGAATCAATATGGAAGGAAACACAAGCACTCCACCAACTATAAGGCAACCAGCTAAAAACTTAAATCTAGAGGCGAAAACCCCACGGGAGGATGTAGTCATGGATCTCTCCGACTTAGAAGACGGTGAGCGACTTGACGACGACAAGTTGGAAGGAAATACCAATACATTCAATGATGCTAAGGAGATCCAAACTGCCCTCATTAGACCAACCGCAAGCCAATGGAACCCTGAGGGAGTGGCTATCCCAAAGACAGGAGAGCCTAGGCTTTAGCCCGCTCACCAAAATCCTTTGCAAAACCAAACACTTGGTGCAGTCACTGACAACCGATCCTCGAATTACCGAACATCTGAGGCATATATCATGGACATGGTCAAACAACTAATGGATGAAAGTAAGGATAGAAGGGATGATGAATGGGGATCCGCTCCAAGTCAGACTCCTTTCATTGATGACATTCTGAATGAGCGATATCCCGAAAAGTTTACTATGCCAACTATTTCGTCTTACGACGGAACGAGAGACCCGAAACCCTACTTATATAAGTACAATTGGTACTTGAACAGAGTGAATGCTTCAGATGCCGTTCGATGTAGATGTTTCCCGATTTTTCTAGAGGGAATTACTTCCATGTGGTTCAGTAGGCTTCTGCGAAGATCCATCTCCACTTCAATCAACTAGCAACAAGATTCCTTGATCAGTTTAGACTTCACACGACATAGCCAAAAGATGTGATGTCCTTCTCTGACCTATTCCAAGGGCGGAATGAATCTCTGAAGTCTTTCATGAATCGGTTAAACACTGCGGTAACTGAAGTAAGTAATCCGAATAAGGATATGGTTTTCCTGGCCTTAGTCCATGCAATTCACCCTGAGACTGAATTCGGGAAATGGATCAAAATGAAATAACCCACGACTAGGAAGGACTTCAGTCGAAAGGCGAACCAGTATTTTAGATTGGAAGAGGCATAGGAATTAGAAAGGAAATCTGCTAACCTACAATCAACCAACATTGGGAAGAATGCTATGGCAATGAACCAAAATATAGACACCTCCAGTACCGCTGAAGGGAACGCAGGAAAGAATGGGAATCGGAAAAGGAAGAACCAGAATTCTAACAAGAGAAATGGAAGTAGCAAGAGACTCAAAGGTTTGTGGGCCGAAGAATACACCCCGCTCAAAGATACTCTAGATAACATCTATCTCGAGATGCAAGGGACGTAAGAGTACAAGAAGCCGCCTAAAAAGGAAGCCACCGAACGGCAGAAGCATTCTAGAAAGTACTGCCACTTCCATGAGATGCATGGCCACAAAACGAATGAGTGTCGTCACTAGAAGAACTTGATTCGGGAAAACAAGCTTCAGCAGTATGTGAGGAAACCACTAAATCCTGACCAACCCGTAGGGCCCCAAGCTCTTAGAGACCAAGGGAATCAAGCTGGAACCAGCAAAGAGAGACCCAAACGGACTGACCAGAGACTTTTCATTTGAATGATATCTAGAGCACCCCATCCTACGTAGTAGAGTTGGGGAGAAATGGAGCGGTATGCGACCTTACTGAAGCATGCTCTGAAAGATGCGTGCTTTGCGATCGAAGATGGAACCCTTGCTAAGCAGTAGAGAACCTTGAACGATGATATAGTATTCCAGAATTGAGAAACTGAAGGAATAGAAGTTCCACCTCTCAACCCCATGGTCGTGACAGTAGGAATCAGACCCGCCATGGTCCGACGAGTATTGGTAGACAGCGGCAGCTCTGTGAATATCCTTTTTAAACGCACCTTTGATCAAATGAAGATCAGTATGAAAGATGTATCCGCCTGCCAAACAAAAATTCAGGGATTCACCGGTGAACCGAAACAACCTGTAGGAACAATTGACTTACCAGTAGAGCTCAGAGAAGGCGACCGAAGAGTCACCCTCATCCAAACATTTGTGATCGTAGATGAAATTTCCACCTACAATGCTTTCCCGGGGTGACCCGGCTTGGCAGATTTCAGGATTGCTTTAGCTCAATGGTGTCTAACTATGAAATTTCCAATGGAAAATCGATTTGAGGTAATCAAGGGAGACCAAAGCGCTGCTAGGGAATGTTATATCGTGGAACTACGAAAGTCTAAAAGAAAAGAAAAGAAAAGAGGAAGAATGTGGGAAGAATTCTCCACATTCGTGAAACTACCGAATAGCAACTACAGAACCGCCCCTGGCTTGGGGACCATAGCCGATTCGATAAGGCTTTGTACCCTAGAAAGAAGAGTTCAGGGGAGGAATACGCAACACTGGCGACGGTGTCTATCCCAATCTACATGGATGACCTAACACGGGTCCTCAAAATTGGATCGCATCTTGGAAATAGAATATGACTAGAACTCATCAAATTTCTTCATGCTAATCTAGATGTATTTGCTTGGATGCATTCCGATATGTGCAGGGTTTCGCCGGAGATAGCCTGCCACACACTCAACATTGATCCCAAGTACATGCCCATAAAGCAGAAAAGGCATAGCCTAGGGCCCAAGCAGTCCAAACCGCTAAGAGAAGAAGTGGACAAGCTGGTGGCGAATGGCTTTATCAGCGATGCAACTTACCCTAAATGGGTATCTAACCCAGTTATAATCAAGAAGTCTAATGGTAAATGGAGAACCTATATCGACTACTCAGATCTGAACAAAGCTTGCTCGAAAGATAGCTTTTCTTTGCCCAGAATCGATCAGCTTGTGGACGGGACGGCTGGACATGAACTGCTATCATTTATGGATGCATACTCAGGGTACAACTAGATCACGATGCACGAACCAGATTAAGAAAATACCAGTTTCATTACCGATATGGGACTATATTGCTACAAATTAATACCATTTGGCTTAAAGAATGCTGGGGAAACTTACCAGCGACTAGTGAACGCCATGTTTAAACATCAAATTAGGAAGACAATGGAAGCTTATGTAGACAATATGTTGGTTAAATCATGCATAGCTGCAAATCACTTGGACAACCTCGCTGAAATGTTCGAAATACTCCACAAATATGGAATTAAGATCAATCCACTTAAGTGTCATTTCGGAGTAGCCTCGAGAAAGTTCTTGGCATCTATCGTAAGTGCCAGAGGCATCGAGGCAAATCCCGAGAAAATAACCACTTTGCGGGAAGTTGAGGCTTCGAGGAACAGGAAAGAATTACAAAGCCTGAATGGAAAAGTTGCAGCACTGAGCCGGTTTATCTCAAAAGCAACCGACAAATGTTTACCATTTTTTGACGCGCTAAAGAAGGGAAAGAAAAACTTCGAATGGAATCAAGCTTGTCAAACCGCGTTCGAAGAGCTACTGCGACATATGGAAACTCCACCAATCCTGTCCAAGCCGGTAGACAGAGAAGATTTGTATATCTACTTAGAAGTTTCGCCACATGTATTGAGTGCCATGCTCATACGAGAAGAAGTTAAGATCCAGCAACCCATATATTACATCAGTGAACGGTTCGCTGGAGCAGAAAAGAACTATCCAAAATTGGAAAAACTGGTATATTTCCTCTTGATCGCATCTAGAAAATTACGACTGTACTTCCAGGCACACCCTATCAGAGTGCTGACAAATCAACCCTTGAAGCAATGTTATACCGCCTAAAGACCTCTGGACGACTTATCAAATGGAACATTGAATTAAGTCAGTACGAAATCACATACCATCCTTGAAAGGCGATCAACGGGCAGACGTTGGTAGATTTCATTACCGAATTTACAATACGAGATAGCGAGGAATGACTCCAGAAGTGGAGGTACGTTGGAAGCTATTCGTTGATGGTGTGTCTAACAACTTCTGCTCGGGAGTAGGGGTAGTGCTCGAGACTCCTGAAGGTCTATCCATTAGCTATGCCTTGCGCTTGGAATTCCTTACAAAAAATAACGAGGCAGAATACGAAGCATTAATAGCTAATTGTGAGGGAACTCTAGATAAAATCCGTACACATCTATAGCGACTCTCAGCTAGTCGTCTGTTAGGTGAAAGGCGAATACCAGGCTCAGGGGAAGAACCTCACCCCGTATCTATCTAAAGTGTAGGAACTACTAAACGACATCGAGCATTACAACATAATTCATATCCCGAGGGAGCAGAACATGAAGGCGGATTATCTGGCCAAACTGGCCAGTTTTGGAAAAGCTCAGTCGTTGGGGCTGGTCCCAGTTGGAACCCTGACCACTCCAAGCATAAGCAAAATGGACATCGACTAGATTTTTCAGACGACAAGGAACCAGAGACATGGATGATGCCGATTAAAGACTACCTGCTCAAAGGAGCACTCCCCGTAGACAAGAACCAGCAGAAAGCTTCTTCGAAAGGCACCGCGGTTTATAATGTAAGATGGGATACTTTACCGAAGGGGATACTCTACCCCCTTGCTCAGATGTGTAACAAATGACAAAGCTCGAAGGATCTTAAAAGAAGTTCATGAAGGCGATCGCAGAGATCATACCGAGGGGAAAACTCTCGCAAAGAGTTCTTCAGTATGGGAACTTTTGGCCAATAGTAAACCACGACGCAGCAGAATACGCCAGACGGTGCGATCAATGCCAAAGATTCAGCAAGATCAAAAGAACCCCCTCGACGGAGATAACACAGATGGTCAACCCATGGTCGTTTGCAATCCGAGGAATTGATTTGATTGGCGCACTACCAATAGCTAAAGGGGGAGCCAAATATGCTATTGTTGTTGTTGACTATTTCACCAAATGGGCTGAAGCGGAACTGCTGGCCACTATTACCATAAAGAAAGTCATTAACTTTGTTACTAGAAATATTATTTGTAGGTTTGTGGTGCCAAAGAAAATCATCACGGATAACAGGACTCAATTCAAAAGCATGGAGTGCAAAAAAAATTATAAACGCTTCCGAATCGAGAAGAGCTTTTCCACTGTCGCGCACCCGCAGACAAACGGGCAAGTGGAAGTAGTAAATAAGATCATCAAGTCCACCATCAAAAAACGGATAACTAAAGCAAAAGGAAATTGGGTTGATGAACTTCCATTAGCACTATGGGCCTACAGGACTACACACAAATCTACAACTGGGCACTCTCCATCCGCACTGGCATATGGTTCAGAAGCAATGATCTTGGTTAAGCTAGAACTCCCTTCTCATCGAAGGAAAAACTTTGACCAAAGGCAGAACGAACAACTCCTACTCGAGTCACTCGATATGGTCGATGAGAAGAGAGAGGAAGCTGAATTAAGTACTGCCGCTCACCAAAAAAGGGTCGCATGGTACTTCAACTCCAAAGTTTGTAATCGCACATTCGAAGTGGGAGACCATGTCCTTAAGTTGGTTTACTCTGTACTAGGTGCACTTGGACCAAACTGGGAAGGACCCTATGTGATCGGTCAAAAACTAGGGGATGGCACATTCAAGCTAACAGCCGTTGACGGAATCCAAATTCCCCGAGCATGGAACAGCGAATCACTGCGTCGTTACTTTACTTAAGATTATCATATGTATTTCCTATTTCCAGCAAATAAGCCATCCCATTATACCGGAGGAATTTTAAATAGGAAAAACTTTCCCAACTTTGATTAATAAAATTGCTTTGCTTTTTGAACCAATGAAACTGTGTTCACCAAAGTAACCTGCCGAGTCGATGGGGTCAAATCAACTCAAAATCATTTGATTGCTGCTTGAGATAGTGGAACCACACTCAAGTACGCCCCACTTACCCGTCGGGTTGATAGAAGCAAATCGACTAAAACCGTTGGATCGACGGAACCCGATCCCTGCCTTCTAAGAACCGGTGCTACTCCGACAATGCTGGGAAGGCCTAAATAAAAGCCGCGCACCACTACTTGGATTGTGGAATTCACATCCAAGCAAGCATAACCTTAAAAATCGTGCATCCCTATAAGCTGCGCATTACTTTTTGAGCCGTAGAATCATGCTCTCGAAACATGAACTCCTCGCGTTGCCCGAAGATTGGTAACGTCAAGAAATTCCGAATCATTCCGGATCGACGGGTTATAATGATCCCAAAAGCCACGCTTCTCATAAGCCGTGCACACTCTTAAATACCGACATTGCCCTAGTAGAGCTGGGAAACACGTCCATTACAGGACTAACAAGAATCAATCCACTCCCACTATTAGGAGTAATGAGTTTGAATCCAGTAATGTCAAACGACTACGAATCGTCCGAAAATTCTGATTGTTTGGCCGATAAGGTCTCTGGAATCAAAGCGTTCAAATCACAAGTTCCCAAAGATAGGAATCACAAAATAGGTCCAGTTATAGACATAAAAAAATACTTGGATCAACCGGTCATTTGTCAAGTGTTTGAAGCAAACAACCTCGTGAACTGGGGGGCACACACTGATATTCAAAAACAAAAATAACCACGTACTTCCAATTGTTACTCCAAACAAAAAATATTGGTGGTAATTATAGAGATGGATAAAATAAAATAGCAGTAAATAAAATTGGCATAAGTGCATGGAACGTAGATAAATAGACAGATAAAGTTACAATCAAAATGTCACCATTGTATTACTTATAGCATTTTCTATACAAAGTCAAAACGTGGGGGTTGTACCCACACAATATCAACCAACAAAAAAGAAAATACAAAAGCTACAACAATCAAAGTAATAAGTGCAGACTCTACACTTGAACAAAATATGTATCAAACAAAATAGAATGTCCCCAAAAACTGGCTCCACTGTTACTCGAGCCTGTCAATGCTTCTTTCCACCGCTCCCCTTCCCACATTTAGTCGAAAGTTTCTTCTTCCTCTCAAAGTCCTTGCCAGGAGTAGTGTCGCTAGCTAAAATATCAACAATCTCCTCTGTGCCAGCATCTCCTCCCTACTCTTCGATCTTCTAGGAAGACTCCCCCTTGGTCCTGCGCTTATGGGACTTACGGGAGCTCCTTGAAGATTTTCTCTCCTCGATCTTTTCCTTCTTAACGGCCACCATCTGCTGTTCGAATTTATGTAGCTGGCCAGTTTATTCCTCCTACTCTCGAGCTTTAGCTGTCATGAAATCGCCTTCCAAAGATACGGAAAGATCGTCTAGACCGCTCAATGCAACAATCTTCTCGGAGTTTGGCCCTGGTTGTGCGCCAGACACAGGTGCAGCAATCGGAGCAGCTACGGAAACAAGCATCGAGGTGGTTGAAATAGCAGCAAGCTTAGGGATCGAAGAAATCGACAGGTCAGTAGGTAAAGAAGACGGACCTATAAGATCAAAAATGAAAGCATTGAGTTCATCTTGTTCTTGCCGTGTGAGCTGAAAATTCTCAAACTCGGAGGAAACAAGAAGGATACCTACATCAGAGGAATGGATGAGAATTTCAATCTCATATTCTCGGCCTTCTCCTTTTTTGGATGGTTGCACGATCTTCGGAAAAGTTCCAGGACCACCCGAGGTTTCAGAGGCAGCTGCCGGAGGGGCAGATGACAAGGCAGCACCGGCCGAACTTGCTAACTGATCGCGAGGTTGTTTTGATGATTCGCCAGGCCCGAAAATTAAAGGATCGGGCAATGTTTTGGCAGTTTCAGTCATAGCAGCATCGACAACCTCATGTTCCCTTTCAATTCGAATGATCTCTCGACCCTCTATCAGAGCTTTCTTCGATTCTTCATTGAGGTAGACATCCCCAACTCTTGCTCGATGCATACATCCCCGTTCTCTAGGAAATGGGCCATAATTTCTTCCCAAACCATGGCAAGAGTACATAGGAATTTAGAGCCCAAATAATTGAGGCTCCCCTGATGCGGCAAGGAGATAACATAGAAATTTAAGATGGTATCATCCATCTTCTCCATCTTCTTTTCAAAAGTATCCTGCAACTCCAAGTAATCCGTTGTTATAGCGTCCTTCTCAACTTCAACTCGGGTCTTCTCGGCGCTAAGTTGCACGACCCTTTCCTAGAGTGAAGCAATCATTTGAGCTTGATCAGAAACGTTCTTGTCGTGGGATTCCACAATTCCCGTGTAATCAGCAATTGTCTTTTTATAGGATTCAACAACTTCGTCGTGATCAGTGATAGTTTTCTTCTGAGCTTCAATGATCACGTCACGGGCTTCAAGCTCCTATTTTAGCTTAACATCGTCCGTGTGGGCTTTCATGATTTCATCTTAGACTACGATCTTTATTTTTGCATGGGCCTCTTTCAATTCCTTCAGCAAGCTAGTGTTGTTCTTGCCTTCTCGGAGTGCAGCATCCCTCTCTTGTGTTAATCCATCAATTCTAGTGCCACATTCCGCTAACGCAATCTCATAATCGTCTTTCTCTAATTCAAAGGAGTGGATCTCTTGATAATTGTTGTGGTTTGTATCTGCCAGCTACTTGCATAACTTTTCCTATCCCTCAACTTGATCTAAATCACTTTGAATCACTTGATGATGGGGCATATAGGATACTTTACGGATTGGGTGAAGATCGTAGTCAAATTTAACTCCTTTTACAAACCACCCGGGGAGCGCAGCTTCGAGTCTAGGAGGACCGGACGAAAGAATATAGGCCAGCCCTGCGAGGACGTGAAGGACCAGAAGCGAGCACCACATGAGTCGATAGAGCTTAGGATGAAGACTGAAAGTTGGACAATGGAAGCCGAAACTTCAAGTCCGATAGATATTGTGGCCAGGGAAAAAGCTTGATGCATAGAGGGATGAGGACCATGATCTACCTTCAGCTTCTTGGGCGGCTCTTCTCGGTCGTCAGGAGTTTTTCTCTTCTTGTAACCACTCTTATAAACCCTACCCCATTCTCTGTTGTCCCGGCGACGTGCTTCAGCCTCTAAGTCTTTCCGCCTTCTCCACTCTTCCTCGGTTTCACGGGACTGGTGGTAGCTTGAAGACCGTATTGACCAACGTTGCGAATCAGTAAATTGTTAAAGATCCTCGTAAAGTCCACGGCCTCTCATAGCACCTGATATAAAGAATAAATAAAGAGCTTTAGTGACAAGAAATGGACCTAAATAATGTGTGTCTAAGTGAACGTGACCCTAATGAAATGTGTAACATGTCATTGGCGACCTAAAAGGACGGTACAACCAGATCGAGAAGCCACCGCAGTAGAAATTGGCTGACTCTAGACATAATATGACCGGGACGAGGAGGCGATCCCTCGAATTCGAAAGCTTCCACCATGAGTTTATCGATATCCACGTAAATGTTGCTCAGATCCCCAAAGTCAATATCGGTTTCCTTAAGTGGTTAATCCTAAAGTCGCTTGGCGGCTGAGGGAGCATCTTTATCATGAATCTCTCGAGTAGGCAAATCCGGGAGAACGGGACTCATCCCTAGAGTTTCATCACACGACTCGAAGTTTCCATCACCGGAACTTGCATCGAATTCATCATCGCTGGAGGAGGAATCATAACTGTTGCTGCCCTCAACTTCACCCTCCTTCTTTTCTATTATCACTACAGCCTTGCCCTCATGCTGCTTGAATTCTTCTTCCCCTTCCTCCCGAATTGGGGGCATTCTGGCCGAGCAGCTGGCTTCAGTAGTGACACCCCTTCCTTCATGAATTTCTTCGGTTGACTCGCCAGACGAACCTTCTCTCTAGAAGATCGCCCTCTTCGGAGCTGTGTGATGAAGAAGTGGAACGTGTTCGTATTCTAGAACGAGAAGGAGACGAAACTTCAACGGCCACGGCAGATCTCCCGGGATGCAACAACCCATACCGAAGAAAATTCTCGATCGTCAGCAAAAACTTGACCGATCTCTCCTTGGCGTCTACGGTCTTCAGAGTATGGAAAATCGGATCGAGTAATGGATCTTTATTCAGCCTCGGAATAACTGCAGGAAGTATTCGATCTATCAAAAATCCCATAGTGACGTATTGAATCTCAATAAGTAAAAGAGAGAACTTACCCCCGGTCGTCCAAAGATGATTAAATCCCTCAGCACACCTAACAAAGAAATTATGGGTCTTGAATTGAGACAGGTTGCTTTGAAGCTGCCACACGATCTTACTGTTTCTTTGTGTGATGACCCACCTTTCGGACCCCTGAGAACGACACTTAATACATCCATGGTATTCATGTGTCGTTGCCCAAGTATCTGAAAGACGAGTTGTCATGGGGTAAATATAAGAACAGAACAATAATCTCACAACGGAACGGTTAAATATAACATAAAAGTAAGACAGTACATAAGGTTACTCCCCAACATGGAGTTATCAGAGTTACAACAAAAGTACTACTATCAATCTAAGTAGTTATAACAACCTGCCTTTAAATATACATACATAGAACCAACATCTCATAACAGTAGAAATAAATAACTAGATAGATAAGGAGCCTCATGCTCGTCCACCATCTTCAAAAGAGCCCAAAGAAACCTGTCATTTTCGGACTACTCAAATATAAATGAGTACCCGAGAGTTTAGGGAAAGCAAACAATTCGGGTCAGACAATAAGTCCGGTATGAGTAAACTCCAAATAAAAAAATAGAACACACAAAATAACCGGTGAGACCACGTCACAAAAACGCAGAACGGGTTTCCCCTCACAAGGACAACATCCACGCATAAAAGAATGGACATAAATAATAAAACATCGCGAAGAGTGCAAGACGCTTCCCGATGCAATTAAGAAAGAATTAATCCAAAGATTTAAATCAAAAATAAGGAAAAGGAATTTTTCCAACAATGACTAGGAGAGTTCGCCCCTCTTACCGAAAGTATACCTCTAGAAAATATACTTGAGAACTACGACGGCTCTTGGAAACCTCCAAGCCGGACCCCGCCAACCTTACCGAGTATCCGAGTATTTCACATCTCCGTGCGCATACAACCAAAACAAATCTAGAGTAGACGTGACAATACCCTAATGGAGGCAAACCCACATAGCTTAGCCCCCACTCGCTCTTTATTTAGCCATTTCTAATAAAGGATATCAATGCTCTAAATGAGCAACAAATCGTCTTAGATTGACGAAACAAAAACAAAAGGAAGAAGGGTATGGAAATCGATAGTCAAAATATCAACTATCGGGGATAACAAAACGATCGTATATGGAAATTAAATCTTATACTCTTTTAATGCTTGGAAAATATCCATATACTTATCTCATTGGTATAGGTATATTCACAAAACATTTGGGAGGATTTCATATTTCAAAAGCAAACTTAAGTGGGTCAAAAACAATTGTCTACAAGAAAGGCGAATGTTTTCCATACCATCTTAATTATAAAGATCATTTATGGAAATCAAATCTCTTACACTTGTCACGTTTTCGATATTCTCGACTTACTCTATCCCTCGCCCAGAAACAAAGCCAGGTAAGTCAGGCACTGGTTGCTCCTAGCCTTGCCTAGACACTTCGGCTCTAGATCTCACAGATAGAGGATCAATCTACTCATCGGCTTTTAGTGTCAAGTATAGGACTACTTACTTTCCCTAATTAACCCATTTAAATCATTATATAAATTTCAAAGCTCCTTTAAAATACTTTAAACCAAGATTTAAAACTTCCATTCAAATCAACTTAAACCCCTCATCTTTAAAGGAGAATACGACCAAGAGGGGTGAAGCTCCCTCTTGATCAAATGAGATAGCTAAAAGGGGTGTTATTTCCTTTTAACCAAAAAGTCACTAAATGACAATCCTAAGTTAAAAGGTGGTGTAAGTTCCCTTTAACTAAACGTCAAGGTTATTGCTCATAAACTGACCGAGCACAAATCAAACAACCAAACAAGAATAATAACAAGAATAATAACAGATCCATTATTATTAACAATTTACAATCAATAGTTAACACAACATTTATTAAAATGTGAATGAGTCAAAGGAAAGAGATTAAGATTACACTCACTGTAAAATAATTAAATTATACTCACAGAATAAGTTATACCCACAAAACTATAAAAACAATGAATATACTCACATCCTATTTGCTTTGCTGGAGACTTGGAATACTTCGCCTTTGATAATGAAATTTAGTTCTTTTCTTTAGTTTGTGAATGAATTAAAATGAGATATGGACTTGGCTATTTAAAGGTGAAGAGAAGGGTACTTTAGTAATTTCCTATAGCCTAACCTGATTCGACCAGATTTTGGTTTAATAGAAACCAGCCTTATGGCCTAATTTGATTCGACCATATTTTGGTCTAATAGAAAACATCCTTATGGCTTAATTTGATTCGACCATATTTTGGTCCAATAGGAATCCTCCTTATCAACTATGGCCAAACCTGTTCGACCAGATTTTGGTCCAATGGACACCATCCGCATGGCATAACCTGACTCGACCAGATTTCGGTCGAATGGCAACCATCCGTGTGGAATATAATAATCATTATGCTATTTTGTTTTATTAGGCAAGTAATTATACTATTCTGTTTTATTAGGCAAGGTTAATAGTTCTTTCTTGTTTTACTAGGCAAGTAATTATACTATTCTGTTTTATTAGGTAAGGTTAATATTTCTTTCTTGTTTTACTAGGCAAGTAATTATACTATTCTATTTTATTAGAAAAGTTAATAATTCTTTCTTGTTTTACTAGGCAAATTCTTTTCTTAAGTAATCATTCTCATTTGGTTTATTAGGCAAACTTATTCTTAAATAAATCGGTACCCCTAACCGCCTTATAACTCGAACCGTCTTTAAACTAACATTTTACATCAGTTCTAAAAATCCATTCGAGACGTTTTATCGAAAATTTTATTTTTGATATAAAATCCATTATTTAATCATTTAAAAACATATTAACTATTCAAGTTCAAAGTGATTAAATTATGGATCGTTACATCTGTAGGAAATGCGGATTATGGATCTTAAGGCAAAATTAACACTAGAGGCGGGGTGAATAGTGTTTAATTAATTTTATTAATCCTTTTGAAATCTTTTCAAATTAAACCCAAACAGATACAATTCACAAACATAGATATAATCACAGAATTAGACACAGATGCAAATAGTAAATAAAAGCAGTAGAGGAAAAACAAACCGGAATTTTATACTGGTTCGGAGTTACCTTACATCCAGTCCCACATAATTTCTTGTGCACATTTCTTTTCAAATATAATGACAATATTACAACCTCGATTTCAAGGCCACGAGATACACCCTCCTATCTCCGAGTCCAAGGCAAACTCTCTTGATTTAACCAGGCTACAAGGTCACCTAATTGATTTATGGGCTACAATCACACCCAATTGATTTACGGGCCACAATCACATTGTTTCCAATCACACTTTGATAGAGAGAGACTCGATACACTTTGATCTTTCGATCTTTGATTACAAATGATCTTATAACTCTGAATAGCACTGAGATCTTTGAGAGAGAGTGGCAGAGAATCAAACTAGAGATGATCGAGTTTGATTCACTTAGAATTTTGGCAAAGTTTTGTTAAAGGAAATATAAGAGAATATTTGAGTGGAGAAGGAGTGAAGAAATGAAGAAAAAGTAACTTAAAATTCGTTGAAAACAACTGGTATTTATAGGAGAACAGCAGTCATGTCCATTCGTGAAAGGTTATGACGAATAGACACTTCTTTTGAAAATTTGAATTTTAAATTCTACGACTACCATGTCGACATGGGGGGATGAGGGATGTCGACATGCTTATGTTATTTTTGAAAATAGATTCTGCTTTAAAAAGATTTCTATTCTAAAACCTGTCAAAACAATTTCTAAACTTTGTAAACCATTTTGAATATAGTTTAAACTTATAAAAGAGTTTTAGAAAGTAATCTTAAAATATATAATCTATAATATAAGAGTAATATTAAAAACTAAGTATAGATTTCTTTTAAATATATTAAAGCTAAAATATTAAAATCAAGAGATAGTTTAAAAAACAAGAGATGATTTTGAAATTAATATGATTAAAAATAGTTTTTGAATTAAGGTTAAAATATTTAAATTGATAGAGATGACTTTAGAAAGATAGTTTTGAAAAAATAAATCATTTTGAAATTTTCATGGATTCCATTCCACTAAAGAAGGTCGTGGGTTCCATCCTACTAAAGTGGTCATGGGTTCCATCCCACCATTAAAGCGAGAATGTGGATTTCATTCCATAATTAAAATCTGAATAAATATTTTAGTGCTATTATGAAGTTTTAACATAAATCTCTTGAACTCTTGATACTCATGGATCTTTAGTCTTGAATTCGTCAGTCTTGAATTCGTCAGTCTTGAATCTCTATACTCAGTCTTGAATCTTTATACTATACAGTCTTCATTCTCAGTACCTACATATATATATCCTGCATATACATATATATCTAGACAAGAATATTAGTATTTATATTTTATAACAAGTCCTAAGGTTGTTGTCATCAAAACCATCATCTCAGGAACTAACAACATCCTCCCCTCCTTAAAAGAAATTTCGTCCTCAAAATTAATCGAATAAACTCAAGATATCAAAGAAACCCAAATGATACCATATATACCACAACTGGTGAGTACACTAAAAAGAAACAACAAAATACAAACAACAACTACATCAACTCGGGATAAGAATCCCTAATATAGTCCTCAGTTTTCCAAGTACAATCTCTAACATCTCCACTCCACTGAACCTTAACAAGATTCACAACCTTCTTCCTTAATCGCTTTATATCTCGAGCAATAATACGAATAAGCCGCCTAAGAATGGTTAGGTTAGGCTGAACCTCCAAATCAACTTGTTGTCCCGATTCTACTATCATCAAAGGGTCGTGTACATACTTATATAAATGAGATACGTGAAACACGTTGTGCACATCTGATATTCGATCTGGTAACTCCACTTTATAGGCAAGTTTACCAATCCGGTCCAGTATGGGAAAAGGGCCAATATATCGAGGGGCTAACTTCCTTGTCTTCTCAAACCTCACGACACTTCTCAGAGGAGAGACTTTTACAAATACTAAGTCCCCGACTAAGAACTCTAGATCCCTATGCCTTTAATCTGCATAACACCTTTGCCGATCATGCGCTTCCTTCATCTTTCTTCTAATATCAGCTACCTTCTCATTGGCTTCTAAGATCATGTCGGGTCAAAGAACAATTCTATCTCCAGATTCAACCCAACACGAAGGAGAATGACATGGACGACCATAAAGAGCTTCGAAAGGGCCATACCAATGCTTGCTTGATAGCTTTTGTTGTAAGTGAATTCGACTAAGGGAAAATGATCTTCCCAAGAACCCTCAAAGCTAGAATGCATGCTCGCAATAAATCTTCCAAGATCCGGTTCACTCTCTCCATCTGCCCATCTATTTAGGGATGGTAAGCTGTACTAGACTTAGCCCAGTCCCTAAAGTAGTCTGCAGTCCCTCCCAGAACCTACTAGTGAATATCGGGTCTCGGTCACTTACAATACTACGAGGAATCCCATGGAGTCTCACAATCTCCTTAACATACAAACTCGCTAGACTTGTAGCAGTCCTAGTCAGCTTAACAAGAACGAAATGGGAACTCTTGGTTAGTCGGTCGACTATAACCCAAACGTCATCGTTACCTCTTCTTGACCTAAGAAGCCCATCAATAATGTCCATAGAGATCTGCTCCCACTTCCACATTGGGATCTCAAGTGGCTGAAGTAGCCCAGCTGTCTTTTGCTGGTCACTCTTAATCTGCTGGCAGTTTGCACAATGGCTTACAAAGATTGAAATATCTCGCTTCATCCCCTTCCACCAGAATACCCTCTTCATATCTTTGAACATCTTGGTCACTCCTGGATGAAAAGATAACTTTGAATGGTGGCATTCGGCTAACACTTCTTGCCTAAGTCCATCAAAGTCTGGAACACAAATACGCCCGTTCATTTTCAATATGCCTCAAAGATCAATCTCAAAGCTAGAAACAACACCTTCTTCAACATCCTTCTTAAATCGAGCCAAAATAGGATCTTCCTCTTGACTGGATGCAATTCCCTCTAACAATACTGGCTTAACTTCTAGGTTTGCAACCATTGCTACATTCCTACTCGGTGCATCAGCAACGACATTTGCTTTTCCAAGGGTATAAAGAACCTCTAAATCATAAGAAGCGAGAAACTCCCACCATCTCTGTTGCCTCAAATTCAAATCTTTCTGGGTAAAAAGGTATATTAAGGGTTTGTGGTCTGTGTATAACTCGAACCTTTCACCCAAAAGATAATGCCTCCACATCTTTAGTGCGAAGACAATAGCCAAAAGCTCCAAACCGTGCGTAGCATAATTTTTCTCATGCGGCTTTAGCTGTCGACTCGCATAGGTAATAACTTTCCTATGTTGCATTAGAACTGCTCCTAATCCGATTCCACAAGCATCTGTATACACGCTTAAGCCTTTGCTCCCATCTAGAATGGTTAAAACAGGAGTGCTATTCAACTTCTCTTTCAATTCATTAAATGCTTGATTACACTTAGAAGTCCAAACGAACTTAACATCTTTCATTGTTAACTTCGTCAGATGAGAAGCAATCTTTGAGAAGTCCTTGATAAACCTACGGTAAAAACTAGCCAATCCCAAGAAACTTCTAACTTCCTTCGCACTTTCGGGCTTCTTCCAGTCTTGAACCGCAACAACTTTAGCTGGGTCCACTGATATGCCTTCTCCCAAAATAACATGCCCTAGAAACCTAACTTCGGATTTCCAGAAATGGCACTTGGAAAACTTAGCCTTCAACACATGGCTTCTTAAGGTATCGAGTACGACATAGAGATGATATTTGTGTTCATCCTCTGTCTTTGAATAGATAAGAATGTCATAAATAAAGACGAGAACAAATTTATTAAGAATATCTCAAAATACTCGATTTATTAAGTCCACAAAATAAGCAGGTGCATTAGTCAATCCAAAAGGCATAACTAACCACTCGTAGAAATTTTCCAAAGTCCAAAAAGCTGTTAAGGGAACACTCTCCTCTACCACTCTTAATTGGTGGAAACCGGTGGCAAGATCTAATTGAGAAAATATCTGAGCATCGTGGAGTTGGTTAAACATATCATCGATCCTTGGCAAAGGATATTTATTCTTGATAGTCCTTTTTTTCAACTCCTGATAGTCTACGCACAACCTTAGAGAACCGTCCGCCTTTGTAACAAAGATGACTGGTGATCCCCAACTCAATGTACTACGTCAGATCAGGCCCTTCTGTAATAAATCATAAGTCTGCCTTTCTAACTCCTTCTTTTCTTTCGGAGCCATCCTTCGTAAGGGTTGTACAATATGTCTGGCTCCCGGAACCAAATCAATACGGAACTCGACTTCCCGGTGAGGAGGTAAACCTTGCACCACATCAAAAGTATCTATGAAATCTCGAACAACCGGCACATCTCCTAGCTCCACTTTAGCCACTTCAAGTGAATAGAGAAAACCGCTCATTAACTTCTTAGGCTCTTCACAACTAATATCAACACCAACATCTCCAGCATCACTAACTCTGATGAGCCTTCTACCACAATCCAAGATAGCTTTAAACTTAGATAACCAATCCATTCCCAGAAACACTCCAAAACCCATAAACCCAAGAACAAAGAAGTCAAAAGGAAAGAGATGAGTTCGACAAGAAATAGGTACATTTAGACACATAGTGTCAAGATTTGTCGGACCTCCAATTGGGTTTGACACACAAAGAGGATTACTTATGATAACATATTTAAGGTTTAGTTTGTTCATTAGTTCATAAGAAATAAAACTATGGGAAGCTCATGTATCAAATAACACCCTCATAGGAATATCATAGATGGATAATGTACCTTGCAACACTTGCTTCCCTTTTTGATCTAAAGAAGTGGATGGTATCTCTTCAATGGTAAAAGTCTATCCTTGAGATCCCTTTTTAGGAAAAGGGCGCTCATTCTTTAAATGTCCTGGCTGGCCGCAATTAAAACATGTGGAAATTGGGCAATGATTTGCAAAGTGGCCCATCTTATTACACTCGAAACAAATAATGTTGGCCAAGTTGGTCTGCTTCTTCTATGTTGGAGCGCCATCTTCGGGTTTCTTCCTTGCACCTTGCTTCTTTCTGTAACGACATAGAATTTTTGGTTATTTGAAATTTTAATATTTAATTGATTTTAAATTTTTAAAAGTAAATTTTTAACTTGAAATTCAAATATAATGATTTTTGGATAATTTACTAATGGAAATTTACTTAAATAATTGAATCTTGAGTTTTAAGCTTGTTAAAAATAATTTCAAAGCTTATTAAATTTCTATTTAAAAGAATGAAGGTAAATAAAATTTTTAATTGGATTATAAGTAATTTACTCAATTTATAAAAATAACTTGTATAAATTGACGAGTAAAAATAGCCCTCCGAGGCATAGTCTCGGATTTCGATGAAACTAGTCTCATTGGATCCGTAATAGTGTATTATTATTGGATTTCAAATTTCGTAGTGTTTGGAGTTATCGTTTGGTCGTACGGGATAGGAACGCGTTGAAATTAATATCGAAAATTCAATATAATAATTGGGTTCAAAAAGCTATCTTCTCCATACGATCGAATTAGGACTTGAAACCTTTTCCATTGCGTTCGGAATAGGGGTATAACATTATGAACGCCTAGCGGCATGCCACGATAGGGGTTCGAGATTTTAAGCTACGTAATCGGGACGATTTGAAAATTTAAATAATATATTTATATGTTGACTTGACCATATTCACATCAACTTAATTTCCTTCACTCAAATCACTGTACCCTTGCCGTGTGAAATACATTTCCCTCCTCTTTTAAAACAGATGCAAAAAGCCAGAGTGAAGGAAGAAAAAGCATGGCAAACTTTAAAAAAAAATTATCTCACAAACCACTCATCTATAAATCATGAAAATAGTTTTTAAATTCCTATTTTTGCATTCTCTTCAATCTGGTATGCCTCTTATATGGTGCGGCGTCAATTTTGGTTGATCGACTTTAATGTCGTGAGTGGTTTTAAGCTAGGGTTTAGGATTTGAAGAGCTATGGGCAACGAGGTGGATTTTGGAGCTCATTTTTGGGATTGGGGGATCGAGGCGCTTTTTGCGGCCTTGGATTTGTGGCCTCCGATCAAGTTTTGGTCATCGCGACCGTGGCGAGCCATGGTGGAGGGTTCAAGTCATTTTTCAATGGCGTGGATCGAGTGGGAAGAAGTGGGGTCCATTGCGAAGCTCGAGCGAAGAGGGATTGTTTGGCGATGGTTGCGGGGGTTTTTATCGATGGTCGGCGGTGTGCACGTTTGGGTTTCAACGGAGAAAAAAAAAGAATGAGTAGTACGTTGGGGAAGAAGCTCTTGCGTGATGGGCTGGGCTTTGTTTTTGGGTGGGTTTTATTTTAAAGAAATAAATTTGTGTTTGAATTTATTTTAATTAATCGGTGAACTTATAAATATCATAACTCGCTAATTCTAGGATGGATTCGAACGCAATTTTTTGCGTTGCGTTCGAAATAACATATTCTACGAAATGGAATTGAATTGGTGACAATTGGAGCTAGTAGAAATTTTGGTAAAAATTAAACGTCTGTTTAATTTTAAAAATTTAAACGGATCGCTTCAACGTCGACGAAAATCAAAGTGAGTAAAACTCACTCATCTTGGATAACTAGCTTATTTTAAATAGTTAAAAATTTATTTATTTATTTGTTGGTTGAATTGATAAATTATTATCAGTTGGATGTGATACTATATATAGTGGTATATATATTAGTAGTTGTATATATTCCCGCATATTTTGGTGGATGAGACCCTATGCACCCCGCATAATAGCGGATGACCCTATATTACCGCGATATCCCGCCTCGAAGTGGGATTGGTATTTTTATGTTGTATTAACAATTGTGGTTGCAGGGAAATAGGTTGGAGGGATCCAACTGGATTCCTCAAAATGTTGAATTTAATTTCATATATAGTGATATATGATATGTTTGAATAATCTGCGACAAATTATGGTGTGATTTGAATTATAGAATGCTATGGTAGCACTAGCCTAGATTTTGGTATTTTTAAAAATACCATAAATATATGTTTTGAATTTGAAAATAAATTTAAAAGGGATTTTGTAAGTAAAATATTTATATAGAGTTTTGGATTAGTTAAAAGAAATTGATTGAGTAAAATAAATAGTTTGACTTTAAATTTGTACTTAACTATTTCGTGATATTATAAATAGAGATTTTGAAATAATGAATATACATGATTTGAAATAAAAATTCTTAAGTGATACTTGTTTAAATATAAAAGGCTTTTAAAATCGAGATTTTATAGTTGGGAGAAAAAAAGAGAAATTGGAAAAATAAATATAATATTGGTTATACTGAATCTTAAATAAGATTCTAAATTATGAAATAGAAGTAAAATTGAGATTTGTTTGGTTTGGAGTATAGTTTGGTTTATTTAAGAAATTGATTTATAAATGGAATTTGACTTAGAAATAAATTTATAATGGATTTAAGTGATGTGAAACCGTTATAAACTGGAATTGAAAACTGTGAGATTTATAAACAATGTTTATAAATAAAGTGAAGTGATTATCAGTTGATAAATTAAAGATATAAATTCACTGTAAGAATTTATAATGAGATGGGTAAATTGGTTTAAAAATAAATGATAGATTTACTTTTAGAAATGTGAAAAGGGGGATTTACGGAATAGGGACGTAAATCAGTTGGTGATAAATCGAGAGAGATTTATAAATATTAGACTGGCCATATTGGAATTGAAAAATATATTGTTATCGAGAAGTTGAGTGTGTTTTAAAAAGAGGATTTTTAATTATTAAACTAGGTAATTTAAAAATGTTTTAGCATAAGAATATTTTCAGAAAGTTAGTTATTTAAATATTCTTAAATTGTTAAAATGAATTATAAATTTTATAAACAAGTCTGGTAAATCGATTAGAATTTTATTAATAAATCAGAATTAATTATTGTTTCAAAGTTATGAAATTATTTTAATTGTTTAAAAGTATATTTAATTATTAAATAAGTTTTCAGGAAGTAATGGTATACTTTCTGTTAGGAACTGAGATGTTGGTTTTGATGACAACAACCTTTTTTAACTTATCTTATTATAAAATATATACTAACACTATTGTCTAGATAGATATGTATATGCAGGATATATATATATATATATGCAGGTATTGATTATTGAAGACTGATCAGTATAAAGACTCAAGACTCAAGGTTCAAGATTGAAGACTCTAGAGTATCAAGATCAAGATTTCAAGATATGTGTCTAGTTTATTGTTAAAACTTCATAATAGCACGGAAATCTTTATTCCAAATTTTATTTGGGTTGGAACCCATTTCTATCTTCTTAGTGGCTTACAAACCCACGACAAGTAGCTTACAAACCTACGACAAGTGGCTTACAAACCCACGAACATCCTGGTTTTGTACAAGTTCTCGAGTCCTAATGTGATGAGATATTCTACAGGAAGAAGCTTGCAAGACTACTTCAAAATGGTTTTTCAAAATGATTTTCAAAACTGCTTTTCAAAATGTTTTAGCCTTAAAAATTATCTTTTCAAATGATTTTCAAAAAGATGTTTTAGCCTTAAAATATTCTTTGTTTTTTTAAATAAACTTTTGTTTTAAACTTCGTTTGTTTTTAAAACTATCTTCTGATTTTTTAAATATTCTTTTATAATATATATACTCGAAATTTAAAATCAAATTTATGTATACATTCTAATAATATATTTTTCTACTTTTCTTTATTTTAAAACATAGGAAAATTAGTTTATTTTACTCCAGAATCATTTCATCTTGTTTTCCTTTCAATACCTTTTTCAAAACAAATTTTACATTATTTTTAACTAGGGTATGTCGACATCATGGGATACCCCATGTCGACAAGGTGGCCGTTAAATTCAAATGTTTCAATTTTCGAAAGAAGTGTCTATTCGTGTAAATCTCTTCACGAATGGTTATGACCGTTACTGGTCTATAAATAGCCTTCACAAACGAATTTTTTAACTAACTACTTTCTTATTTTCTTCACTCCTTCTTCTCCACAAATCCATATTCTAATATATTCATATTTTTAAGATCGTGCCGAAATTCTGCCGAATTCTCATTTGAATCAAATTAGAATCTCATTCTTGTTTGATTCTCTGCCCTCTCTCGAAGATCAAAGTGCTATTCAGAGTTATAGGACCAATTTGTAATCAAAAGTTTATCGAGTCTCTCTATAAGGTGTGGTTGTGCCTGGAAATCAATTGGGTAATCTTATGGCCCGTAAATCAAGAGAGTTTGCCCCGGACTCGTGAGACAGGAGGGTACCTCAAGGCCTTTAGAAACCGAGGATTGTAATCTCGACATTGGTATAATAAAAATCTGTATGAGGTGTTCTGCCTTTTTACAGGACTGGATGTAGGGTAACTCCGAACCAGTATAAAATCCGGTGTGTTCTTTCCTTTTACTGCTTTTTATTTACTTTCTGCATCTGTGTTTGATTCTGTGATTGTTCTGTGATTAAGTTCTGCATTTGTTTGTGTCATAATTTTAATTTAGTCCATATAAGTCTTAGAATCCATTAAACACTATTCACCCCCCTAGTGTTAAATTAGCCTTAAGATCCTTAATCCGCACTCCCTTTCAATTGGTATTAGAGCATAGGTTTTCATAGTTTTCATAATCTGAAACTTGAAAATTGTTTTAATGGCTACCAACACTGGTAATGTCAACTCTGGCACTAGTTCTATTAACACTAACACTAGTTCATTAGTAGAAGGTCAGTCTACTATCAAACCACCATTTTTCAATGGCACTAATTATGCATATTGGGCTTGTAGAATGAAAATTTATTTACAATCAGTAGGATTAGACACTTGGAATATCACACAAACTGAGTATGTTGAACCAACTACTGATTTTTCCCAGTGGACTACTGAGCAAAAGAATGTTGCACAAATTAACTCAAAGGCCATGAATATATTATTTTGTTCACTAGATAGGAATGAGTTTAATAGAGTGTCTGTTTGTAAGTGTGCATTTGAAATCTGGAAAACTTTGCAAGTTACTCATGAAGGAACAAGCAAAGTTAAACAGACTAAAATTTCCATATTAACTAATCAGTTTCAATTGTTTAAAATGCATGCAAATGGGTCCATTTCCGACATGTATTGTCGATTTCAAGATATTGTCCATTCATTAATTGCACTGGAAAAAGGATTTTCGGAGGAAGACCAAGTCAAAAAAATTCTAAATTCACTCACTCCAGAATGGGATCAAAAGACACTTGCAATCGAAGAAGCAAATGATATCAGTCTAATGAAAATAGAAGAATTGATTGGGAATCTGATGTCTTATGAAGTTCAACTGCAAGGAAGAAGAGAAAACAAGGTTACAGAAAAGAAGTCATTAGCATTCAATGCAACAACTGAAGATTCGGAACCAGACAGTGATGAGGAAATTGCTTTTATGATAAGAAACTTCCGGAAATTCCTTAAATATAGAAAAATGAATAATTACAAAAGAAATGATCAAAGGAATTCCAGAAATAATACGGAGAACGTCAACAATGATAGATGCTACAATTGCAATAAAGTCAGGCATCATAGGAAAGATTGTCTGTATCCAGATAAACAGTTGTTCTCTCCAAACAATGATTCATCAAGGAAAGGAAAGAAAGCATACATAGCAACTCTTGATGACTCAGACTCATCATCCAGTGACGATGAAAAGAAGATGGATAAATCAAATCTGTGTTTCACTGCTATTCATGAATCAGACGACGATGGGAGTATGGATCTAAAAATAGTTACGCATTTACATTATTTTTAATTTTTCTTTTTGAATGGATGCTTGTTTGTTTGCTTGATTTTTTAATTTCCTTGAATTTTAAATTCAAATTTATCCCTTGAAATTTGAATTTTAAATTCAAAAATAATATTATTTTGATAATATTTTAAATATTAAATTATTAATATTTAATGTTATCACAGAAATTATATAAGTAGAATATAGGAAATAATATATACAATTATTAGAAATTAGGAACAGTCACTTGTCCTTGGATTCAATAGGCACATGTTGACATACCGGGATACCCCATGTCGACATGCCCCTCAGAAATTTGATTTCAAAATTTGAATTCAAACTTTTGAATTTCCCTCCACCTTTTCACCAACTTCAATGCTCCGGAAAGATGCCTCTTGACCAGAGAACATGTCTATAGAATCTCTATTTAATTTACTCTCTTTATCATCACTTTTCACTTTTATTTCAAATTTCAAATTTATCTTCAACTCCTCTCAAACTTCTTCTATGGCCTCTTTAAGTACTACTAACACCATTAGACTTCCAAAATATATCAAAAACTTTCTCTTTAATGACCCGGAAGCTATCAAAGCTTACATCAATTATGTAAACTTTGGTAAAATACATACGGGGAAATTTGCTATTTTTGAAGATTTTCCTTCTTATGAAATTGAAAATCTTTTTCAACAATGTTCTATTCTTAGTGTAGTAGATAACAAACAAAATGATTTTGTATGTTATCCAAACCTTGTTAAGATGTTTTATGCGAATTTAAATCTTGGTTTTTATGATGGGCAAGATGGACAAATTTGGAGTAGTGTTAAAGGAACACAAATAGTTTTGGATTGTGAAATTTTAGGAAATATTTTGGGATGCAAGTATACTGGAATGAATCTCTCGGAATTTTAAATAAATATAATGATCGAGAGACATTTCATCACATCTTTGAAGGGGATGACAATTTTGAATTCAAAAATCATTATTTTCGTCCAAAAGAAAGAATTATTAACCTTCTTATTCAACACACCCTTATACCAAGATCAGGAAACTACAACAACCCAACTTTGAAAGTTTGCAAAGCTCTTTTTGCAATTTTTGGAAATTATGATATCAATTGGGCTCAAGTTATTTTGGATGAGCTAAGACCCAAGAATTTTACTATGGGTGAAAACACATTATATCATGGAATTTATCTCACTCGGATTTTTAATTACTTTGGAGTTGATTTCAAAAGGGAAGAATTTATAACTAGAAAAGTGTTCAACCATGGAAATATTTCCCTTATGCAAATTCCATTAGTGTTTCAACCATATGAAACACTTACGGAAAAGGAAGAAAGGCTTGCTCACAAAGAGATGGAAGAAATGGAGGAAGAAGAAGAAGAGGAAGAGGAAGGAATGGAAATTGAAGAGGAAGAAGAGGAAGATCAAGAAACTTCCTTAGAAAGTATTGAATATCCTACTAATCCCGCTAATCCATCCAATAAGACCATTCTCAATAATCAAAGAATTATAGTGTAAAATCAAAAGACACTTAAAAGATCAATGAGTAAGTAAATGGATAAGATTTCCACTAAAATCGACAAGTTCTTCAGGAAAGTTAGTAGAAAGCTTGGACTATCATCTTCTTCATCTTCATCTAATTAGTTTTAGTTCATGTTATCTTGTTTGTTTCAAGTCTATCCATGTATTTTCCTTTATTTTAGTTAATATTATATTAGTTTATGTAATGTTGACTAGAATCATCAATGAAATCTTTTATTCAACTTCACTTCTCTCTGTAATTGCTTGTTTTTATATTATACAATTATAGTTGCATAGATTTGTTCATAATATTCAAAACAAAGAAAATTGTCACTTTAGACAGAGGCATGTCGACATCCCCCATCCCTCCATGTTGACATACAACGGGCAGAAAATAGTTACACTTTCAAATTTTTATTTCATGTAACTAACTTGTGTCTATTCATTTTAAACGACTTTCTACCCCTATTTATATATGTTTCTTCCAGAATAATTTATCAAATCTCATTTCTAATCACTCTCTTTCATATTTCTTCCTACTTCTTGAATTATGGCCTCTCCGATTAAGAATCTAAGTGATAATCTTGAGGAAACTCTCACTTCATTCAAGAATATCCTTACATTCATACTTCGTAATCAGCATCACTTAGAATTGAGTCAAATACAGATGATTAAGGAGCAAGAGAGACATTTCGACGCCCTTCGTTGGATGATATCAGCCTTAACAAGGATGATCTCGAAGGAAATCCACCAGTCACTCTCGACAAAGATAAAGAAGAATGGGATGCCATCAAAGAAGGCCCTATCTTTGGAGAAGATGGATGGGTGGAAGTACCAAGGAATGTCTAGTCATTTTGTATGTTATTGGTGTGTTTTAAACTTAATTGACTTGACTTATTTAAAAACATTTGGTGTGGTTTGTATATATGATTGATTAAATAATTACTGTAAATATGATTGGATGATGATTGATTTACTGTTGGATTACACTTATGATCACACTCATGATCACATTTCACATTTATGATCACATTTCATACTTATGATCACACTTAGCATTTATTACACTTATATATGGATTACTCTAGTTTGTATTATGGTTGATCATCTTATATCAAGTTCAGGGAATTTATTAGTAAGAAGTTTTTGTTGATGACAAAGGGGGAGAAGTTATAAAATAATAGTTGGCTTGGAGCAAGGGGGAGTTATGATTGGAGTAAGGGGGAGTCATGGAGTAAGAAGGGGTTATGATTGGAGTAAGGGGGAGTCATGGAGTAAGGGGGAGTTATGATAGGAGTTATGGTATGGTAAGTATATTTTATAAATATAGGCTGTCATCATCAAAAAGGGGGAGATTGTTAGGAACTGAGATGTTAATTTTGATGACAACAACCTTTTTTAACTTATCTTATTATAAATTATATACTTTCACTATTGTCTAGATAGATATGTATATGCAGGATATATATATATATGTAGCTATTGATTACTGAAGACTGATCAGTATAAAGACTCAAGACTCAAGATTGAAGACTCTAGAGTATCAAGATCAAGATTTCAAGATATGTGTCTAGTTTATTGTTAAAACTTCATAATTGCACGGAAATCTTCATTCCAAATTTCATTTGGGATGGAACCCATTTCTATCTTCTTAGTGGCTTACAAACCCACGACAAGTAGCTTACAAACCTACGACAAGTGGTTTACAAACCCACGAACATCCTGGTTTTGTACAAGTTCTCGAGTCCTGATGTGATGAGATATTCTGCAGGAAGAAGCTTGCAAAACTACTTCAAAATGGTTTTTCAAAATGATTTTCAAAACTGCTTTTCAAAATGTTTTAGCCTTAAAAATTACCTTTTCAAAAAGATGTTTTAGCCTTAAATATTCTTTGTTTTTTTAAATAAACTTTTGTTTTAAACTTCGTTTGTTTTTAAAACTATCTTCTGATTTTTTAGATATTCTTTTATAATATATATACTTGAAATTTAAAATCAAATTTATATATACATTCTAAAAATATATTTTTCTACTTTTCTTTATTTTAAAACATAGGAAAATTAGTTTATTTTACTCCAGAATCATTTCATCTTGTTTTCCTTTCAATACCTTTTTCAAAACAAATTTTACATTATTTTTAACTAGGGTATGTCGACATCATGGGATACCCCATGTCGACAAGGTGGCCGTTAAATTCAAATGTTTCAATTTTCGAAAGAAGTGTCTATTCGTGTAAATCTCTTCACGAATGGTTATGACCGTTACTGGTCTATAAATAGCCTTCACAAACGAATTTTTTAACTAACTACTTTCTTATTTTCTTCACTCCTTCTTCTCCACAAATCCATATTCTAATATATTCATATTTTTAAGATCGTGCCGAAATTCTGCCGAATTCTCATTTGAATCAAATTAGAATCTCATTCTTGTTTGATTCTCTGCCCTCTCTCGAAGATCAAAGTGCTATTCAGAGTTATAGGACCAATTTGTAATCAAAAGTTTATCGAGTCTCTCTATAAGGTGTGGTTGTGCCTGGAAATCAATTGGGTAATCTTATGGCCCGTAAATCAAGAGAGTTTGCCCCGGACTCGTGAGACAGGAGGGTACCTCAAGGCCTTTAGAAACCGAGGATTGTAATCTCGACATTGGTATAATAAAAATCTGTATGAGGTGTTCTGCCTTTTTACAGGACTGGATGTAGGGTAACTCCGAACCAGTATAAAATCCGGTGTGTTCTTTCCTTTTACTGCTTTTTATTTACTTTCTGCATCTGTGTTTGATTCTGTGATTGTTCTTTGATTAAGTTCTGCATTTGTTTGTGTCATAATTTTAATTTAGTCCATATAAGTCTTAGAATCCATTAAACACTATTCACCCCCCTCTAATGTTAAATTAGCTTTAAGATCCTTAATCCGCACTCCCTTTCACTTTCATGGCGAAATCGGAGGCAGAGATTGCCTATAGTTAAGTTTGGATTTCTTTGGGATAGAGACATAATCATTGAGGTGCGAATTCATGGTTGATACCGCGTGGTGCTTTCCAAATCTATTTTAAAAAGTTTTCAAATATTTTTGAAGGGAATGGTTTGTGAATATACTTATTTCGATGAGATAAGTATATTCTTTCGAATAAAGAAATTTAATTAAGGAACCCGGAACTTATAGAATTCGTTATAAATGAGTTAAGGAATTTACAATATAAATTGTGAAGGGTTTTTGAGAAAAGAGAAATAAATGGAACTTTCCTAAGTGTTGGGAAGTAAGGGGTTTAGAAAATATTTTTTAAAATATTTTTTTCTAAGTGTTGAAATAAGAGATGGTTTGAAATATCCTGATATGGATATAAGTATTTGAGTTGTCTCAAATATTGAAAATTTGGGGGATTTGAATATATATCTTATGAAGATATTTTGAAAATAAATTTTGGAAAATTATAATATGGGCCTAGTGACTGCTTATGGATGTTATATTGATAGTTAAATAACCAACTATCAAGTATTGGCCAATTTCGTTGATCGTTTCGAAGAGACCGAGATCAGATTTAACTATCCGAAAACCACTTCGATCCAATTTGAGCGTTACGAATGGATATCGTGAAGATGGTGAAGACGATGATTCGTTTTGTCCAGACCCAGGACAACTTGTATGGACAAATGCTATCAGAACATCGTCATTGGAGGACGATGAGCATTCTAAGTGAAATTGTTCTTGAAAAAATAATCGTAGCCTCAAGCCTCATCAACCGGAATGACTAAAAATCAGGGGAGATGCAGCAAGGCTAAGTGGGTCATACCCAATTAGGGTATGTTATCACCTTTCTAGATACCCTCGGATATATTATTAATTATGGATACAGTGGTGCATGGAAAAGAGATCTTGATAAGGGTGGGAACACCCGGGGTGATAACATATTCGGTTCTATCCAGGTTAGGGATAGGGCCGGTCTTGTGTTGTAAGGGATCTCGGCGAGGTCCTCGGTACATTTTTCTAGATGTGTACCATGATAGGTCGTACCCCAATGCCTAGTCATTGTATGGAATCCATTCTCCAATAAGCGCCGTACGGTTTTGATTGTGCCCAACTACGTTGAAACGTAAGATGCAAGCATTTCAGCTATTTTCCGTTTACTTTGTTTAGACACTATTATAATATCAGACGATTTTGATATAAAGTGTTTTGGTTATCGTAGGGTAAAAACCCATCGTGTTTATGTGTGACGCGGTCTTACGAGATACCTTTGTTTTTCAAAGGATTTTGATAACTTTTAATAATTCAAATTGAGTGTGTTTTCTCACATTGGTTTTCCAGACTGACTCGGGTGTTATTTTATTATAATGCTCGGGTCATACTAAGTATTACAAGTTCAAGTTAGCATGCTATGGATCTCAGGAGACGAGCTGGATGACAGAGACGTATTCCACGTACTTGATTATACTCCGCTGTGTGTGTTAGGCTGTATAGTCAGCACTTGTGAGGACAAGTTATTATAACTGTCTAGTATTGAGTTATTGATTTGTTGTACTCTGATGATGTTATGTATAAGTAATAGTTATAGTTCTTTTTGTATAAAGACATGTTATTATCTATTATATTTTATTCCGCTGTGATTGTGAGATTCTGTGTTGTTGTTTCATTTCCTTCTACCTCTTCTTTCTTCTTTTCCTCTAACGCTTTGGTATTTCCGGCACTCGATTGCCCGTCATGTAATACAATGGACGTATTAGTGTCGATTTTCGAGGGTCAAAAATCCGGTTCCTGACACTTTCCCTTAAACTTACGCTTGAAGTTTGGCTTTCCTTCATCTGGTATAACTGATAAAGGCTTGGCACTTACTGCTGGTACTACACCCTTCTGGACTCCTTCCTTAATATCAAGAGCCTCAAACCTCAAAGCTATGCTAATAATGTTGGTGAACGTACCCATAAGATGATTAGTCATTTCACGATGGAACTCTGGTCGCATTCCATTCATAAACATTTCATTTTTCTTGAGCGGTGTGTCTATCAATCCAAGTCCAAAACGGGACAAAGCATTGAACTTATGCTCATACTGTGACACTGCCATATCACTCTGCTTTAAGTCAATGAAACTTCTAAATAACTGAGTTCTTCCGGATTTTGGAATAAACTGTGCTTTAAAAACTTCCTTGAACTGGGCCCAAGAAAACTCCTCCACTGGAGTACTAGCTGTTTCTGAATGCCACCAATCCATCGCCGACTTTTGAAGTTGTCGCGATGCCAACAGCCGTTTCTCTACATCCTCCGATCGAAGATCTCCAAATATTCTTTCACAAGTTCGAAGCCGCATCTGCACTCCAAGAATATCTTCAGTCCCAAAGAATGGTTGCCCGCCCAAAGTGGTAAAATTCTTATACAAAGCCACAAAGTTCATAGGGGTCTGAACTTGCACTACCATTTCCTCTACCGGATCTACAGCTGACATAGTAGCATTTCTAGGTACCATGTCATTGGTAACCGTGCTAGTTCCAGATCCTCTCCTTCCTCCTTTTCTTATATTCATTTTCTATTATCTGAACAAATAACAGGTATCTTTAGAATACATAATTAGGATTAAAATGGATTAAGGAAATAACAACAAAGGATCTAAAACGAGACTTTAGAGGATAAATATTATTATTATAAAAAATAAAAATATGCTCTCTCAAGATTAACTCATTCTAGGGCATCACTTACCCTATCTCTAATGAGTTGTACCCCAATCAGGCTAAGGTGTTCGCTCAACCGAAGCCATGACACCAACTGTGAAGACCCGCCTTTCTAACCCCTGAGAATGACACTTAATACATCCATGTTATTCATGTGCCGTTGCCAAAGTATCTGAAAGACGAGTTGTCATGGGGTAAAATATAAGAACAGAACAATAATCTCACAATGGAACGATTAAATATAACATAAAAATAAGACAGTACATAAGGTTACTCTCCAACATGGAGCTATCAGAGTTATAACAAAAGACTACTATCAATCTAGGTAGTTATAAAAACCTGCCTTTAAATATACATAAATAGAACCAACATCTCATAACAGCGGAAATAAATAACTAGATAGATAAGGAGCCTCTTGCTCATCCACCATCTTCAGAAGAGCCCAAAGAAACCTGTCATTTTCAGACTACTCAAATATAAATGAGTACCCGAGAGTTTAGGGAAAGCAAACAATTCAGGTCAGACAATAAGTCCGGTATGAGTAAACTCCAAATAAAAAAATAGAACACACAAAATAACCGGTGAGACCACGTTGCAAAAACGCAGAACGGGTTTCCCCTCACAAGAAAAACATCCAAGCATAAAAGAATGGACATAAATAATTAAACATCGCGAAGAGTGCAAGATGCTTCTCGATGCCATTAAGAAAGAATCAATCCAAAGGTTTGAATCAAAAAAAAGGAAAAGAAATTTTTCCAACAATGACTAGGAGGGTGCGCCCCCCTTATCGAAATTATACCTCTAGAAAATATACCTGAGAACTATGCTAGCTCTCGGAAACCTCCAAGCCGGACCCTGCCAACCTTACCGAGTATCCGAGTATTTCACATCTCTGTGCGCATACAGCCGAAATAAATCTAGAGTAGATGTGACAATACCCTAATGGGAGCAACCCCACATAGCTTGGCCCCCACTCGCTCTTTATTTAGTTACTTTCGATAATAGATATCAATGCTCTAAGTGAGCAACAAATCGTCTTAGATTGACAAAACAAAAACAAAAGGAAGAAGGGTATCGAAATCGATATTCAAGATATCAACTATCGGGGATAACAAAATGATCGTGTATGGAAATTAAATCTTATACTCTTTCAATGCTTGGAAAATATCCATATACTTATCTCATCGGTATAAGTATATTCACAACACGTTTGGAAGGATTTCATATTTCAGAAGCATACTAAAATGGGTCAAAAACAATTGTCTACAAGAAAGGCGAATGTTTTCCATACCATCATAATTATAAAGATCATTATGGAAATAAAATCTCCTACACTTGTCACGTTTCAGATATTCTCGACTTACTCTATCCCTCGCCCGGAAACAAAGCCAGGTAAGTCAGGGCACTGGTTGCTCCTAGCCTTACCTAGACACTTCGGTTCTAGATCTCAAAGATAGAGGATTAATCTACTCATCAGCTTTTAGTGCCAAGTATAGGACTACTTACTTTCCATAAATAACCCATTTAAATCATTATATAAATTACAAAGCTCCTTTAAAATACTTTAAACCAAGATTTAAAACATCCATTCAAATCATAACTTAAACCCATCATCTTTAAAGGAGAATACGACCAAGAGGGGTGAAGCTCTCTGTAACGACCCCGAATTTTATATATATTTAAATTGATAATTAAAGTAAGTTTTTGGAATAAAAATTGTGAAATTAATTAGTAAATTGAAGCGAGTTTCCCCGAGTTCAAATAAATTGTGTTAAATCAAATAGATTTAAATCTTAAATAAATGGTTTGAAAATAATTATAAAAATATAGACGTTTGACACAAATATAATAATAAATAATTTTGAATTTAGAATTGATGGTTTAATAAATATTTGAGGTTATAATAAAATAGACTTACAAAATAATACAAATATATATATATATATCTCAACACTAGAAACTATGAAATTTACATAAGTATAATAATTATATAAGTTAGAATTAGAATTTAATATATATGAGATAAATTGTGTAATATAAAGTAAAATACATTAATAAATTCTAATAACAAATAAAAATAGAAATTCATTTTTTTTCAAGTAACAAGACTAAAGAAAACAAATAAACATAGATATGTATACAAGTATGTACATATGGAATTGGGTAAATATGAACAAGTACACTTGCAAAATAAGACACTAATATATTCAAGTATGAACAAGGACAAGTAAGATGAATGTAAACTGTAAAGTTTAGAAATGCAGGCAAGAACATAAACAAAGTATAGAAGAAAATATCTTTGAACACAAACATAAGAAAAGGAATAACATATATATATATATATGAGCTAACTTATAAAGCAAGACAAAGCAATTAATGCTTGGATCCTTAGCCACCGAATTATAGAAACCATCAGCCACCATAACAAAGAAGAAAGATACAAATCAAAATAGAATAAGCATAAATTGTACATGGCAATTAATGTAGCCACCACAAATATTATCATCAGCCCCCAACTTCTGCGTAGTCAATACAAAAGAAAAAAATCTCTGAATTGTGGTACAAAACATTTATCAACATGTTGTACAAAATGATATCACTAGTAAACTCTTCTTTTTGTCAAGCTCCTCATTTCAGTTCGAGCTGAGTAAACACCATTTCATATTTAAACAAATACTTCAACTTAAAACAACAATATATCAATGCAAATTCCAGAGATCAAAATGAAGACTTTAGCTAGCAAATTTCCTCAAGCCTGATTCAAAAGGAAACTCTGTTTCTTCTGAAAATCATGTGAGCAAACTTCCATCTTTACACTTAATCTATTTATATGTGTTGATTGTGAGTAAACTTAAAGCTGAATCTGTTTTATATTCTGTTGTATGTGAGTAAATATATTCTTTTGAAATCCAAATTTTACTTTATAACTCTGTTCTTCAACCATGTGAGTAAACCTTCTTTTTAAACCAGATTTCTTTGCTTCTTTTACCTGTGAGAAAACTAACTTCTAAAACCTCAAATCTATTTAAAGCTTGGCTTGCATGTGATGAATGACTAGAGCAGTATAACTTGCAGTAGCATTTAATATGAATGTATTAATATAAATATGATCTGTATATGCCTGTGTTTGAGTAAATAAATGCATATCTGCTCTGTTAAATCCAGGATTGAATTTCCTTATAAAATTTATATTTTCTCAAACTTTCAGAATTTGGTTATGATTTATAAAAGAGATATGATTATAACAGTGTTATACCAGTTTTAAAAATAGTTTCAAGGTTTTATGTTTAGGAATTATTTCAAAAAAAAAATAAAAAAAAATATACAGTGATGATCTGAATATAGTTTAAAATCAATCATTTTAATTTTATGATTCGATTCCACAACCAGATTTGTAATAGCATAAGATGAATTTAGGGACCAAAATGATAATTTTTAGTTTAGTATCCTCTGAGAAAATCAAAGTTGGAATAAATTTTGGTTTATCACCGATATCTGACGATCGGAAAAGCTTTGGAAGATGGGTCTTGGTCTGGAGGAAGTTGGTGGCATTGGGGACTCAGGAAAAATAGTTTGAGATTTTTCTGGTGATCGTTGTGGCTTGGCGAAGCTAGACTAGGGTTCGATTTTCAATTTTGGACGACTTCGTTTTGCGATGTCGGGGTTTGTCTGGGAGGTACGGGAGGCGTTCGCGAGTGGTAGGACAGATGTGTAGTCCTGTGATGATGCTAGGATCGGAGGGGTGTGAAATCCGGTGGACGAGGTTGTCGCCGGTGAATGGTTTTAGCTGGTGAAGTTGATTTCAATCTGAAGACAAATTTTCGAGTTGCGATGGAATCACGATATCTGGATTGTCGTAGTTGATGTCGAGGTCATTGTCAACTTGTCGGAGATCAGGAGGATGGCCGGAGAACGGTGGCGTGTCGGTGCACGTGCACGTTGTATCTGGGAACAATGCAGTTTGGGGAAGACGAGTTCGACTAGGTGTTATGCTCGTGTTTTCTGAGGTGCGACTCGAAGCAAACAAGATGATTGTTGTCTCGTGATAGACTCAGAATGCAGTAGGGTGGTCTCGAGTTGTTCAAGTGTGATCTGGTTTTAATCTTAAGCTAAATTTTTGTAAAAACCAAGTTTTAAAATATTTAAACAAGTTAAGACAACTTTTAAGTTATGAAAAAATTATTTCAAAGATGAATGATTAACCAGTTTTAAATTATATAAAATAGATAAGTTTGAATAGCAAAATAAGTGGTTCTAATAATGATTTGTATTAAAATTTGTTAAAGCATTTTGAAAGGATTCAAGGATTTTAAAGTTTATATAAGATGATTTAAAAGGTTTCTAATTTCAAATTGAATTCTAAATGTTTGTTTATTTTATAAGGTAATGATATAATTATGTAATTAAATTGAAGATAAAGAGTTGGCTTTAAGTTATTATGATTTGATTTATTTTAAAATAATGAATCTGTGAAGATAAATAAAGTTAATTAATTAATTTTTGTTATTAACTTAAAAATAGTTAATTAATGTAAGTGATTTGTTAATAAGTAAAAGCTTAATTAAGATAATTGATTTCCTTAATTATTTGTGAAATTGTTTCAGTATAATTAATTAGTGAAGTAATTAAAAGAAATTAATTACTCAATATAATTAATTAAGTTAATATGGTTAACTCTAATTAATTAACTAGATTTAACTAATTAAAGATAATCATTGATGTTGGATTAAGTATAATTACTCAATGTAATTAAAAGATTAATTAATGTAATTAATCAAGGAGTTGATTTAGTGGATATAAGTAATTAAGGGAAGTAATTCTAATGTGATTAATCAGGATTGAATCCATAAATTAAATTGTTAAGGGTAATTAATTTGTGTAATTAATAAAGATTGTGATTAATTAAGATTAATTTAACATTAAAGATTAATTGATTCATTAATTAAAATTGATTAGTTAATAATCAAAGGTTAACTAATAAATAATGAAAGGGAATTTATTTCAAATAATTTGTAATTAACTTATGATAATTAACCCGGATTAATAATTGATACATCTGATTTAAATTAATCAGTTGATTAATAGGTTTACTTGTGAATGTTTGGACCTGACTAAATGATTGAATTGTTGATATTCCCTGATCTGTGATGCTGTGTGATATATTCTGATTTGTGTGGTGATCTGTAATGTAGTTAATTATCTGTGATATATATATATATCTGTGATCTGTACTGAAAGATAAGCGTTATAGTTATACCGCTTATCAACTATATTTCTGTATTTTGATCTATGATGATTGAATTTTGTTGCACTACTGTGTGAAACCCCTGGACTACACCTTTACACACACAAATATGGAATTCACGAGGAAATCGGTTAAGTCACAGATAATTTAAAATTTAATATTTTTAAAATTGAAATTTTAATTTCAATTGATTTTGGAAATGGATTTGGGTTAAATGTTAAAACTTTCGAAAAGGAGTTTGTAAGATAAAAGTTATTTTGAATAACTTAATAAAGCTCCCAATTTAAATAATTCAATTTGAATTTTTAATTCAAAATTTTGAATTGAATTCAATGATTGGAAATTATGGTTAAGATGTTATAAATGTGTTTATATGAATTTAAACCATTTTAAAAGTATAATTTTGGGAATTTGAATTTAACCCAAGAACCTTAACTCGTATAAATGAATCAGATTTCCGAAATGAAAACTGTTTGTTTTCAAAGAATAAAAGCTTTCATATAAGAAATGAAATTCCAATTTAATTAAAGGAATTTCATGTTTGAAAAGAAAAATGGTTTTCCAAGTTATGAGTGAATTCTTTTTGAAAGCTATGAATTGAATCTGTTTATTTTTAACAGATTTAAAATGGTGATTTGTTTAAACCATTCGAAATGGAATTGTTTTGAAAGCTATAAGTTAAATCTTTGATTTAAAGATTTAACGAGTTAATCCAATTGAATTGGATTGATTTGGAAAATCTATGAATGTATCTTTGTGAAACTAGGTAAACTTTGTGAAACGAATCTTTTTATTTAAAAGATTTAAAATGGTAATGTGTTTAAACCATTTGAAAGATTTTTGGGTAATAAGTTGTGACTTAATTGAAATCCCAATATCCATATATTTTTAAATATTACGCTCATTATTCGGTTTAGCCGGGAGAGGACCTTTGTGTCATATCACCCATTCCGAATAATGATACGTCGTATATGGATTGCATTTGAAGACCGGTGGTGAAGACCGGATATTTTCGAAAATGAAAGGACAACTCGTCGAATGTCTCTGCATCGACTGGTCCCCAGTATAGAGATTTTAGCACCCTTTGTGATGGGAAGTCCGGACGTGATTAGAAAATTATCCGGATTTGCGAGGGCTTCTTTGGAAGTGCCTTCGGTTCTGTTCTAACCCGGAACAGACTTGTATGGTTACATGTTTGACATTACATTTTGAGATATAAAGCAGATTTCTTCAAATACATTTCTGTTGATGGCGGAGAATTTATTCTCTTAGCTTAACACCCTTCTCTGAGATGTACGAGCTCAGAGGTTATGTAGTTGAAGGTTATCAGCGATATATTCCCAATTTGGTAATGTGGCATGCTGAGTGTTGCTGTGTGATGATTATTTATTGATCATTTGTTGATCAAAGCACGGCTTTGTGAAAAAGCGTAGCTTTGTGGACGAGACCTCATCGAACCTCACAGACCGGAAATGGTCGAAACAGGAAAGATGCGGCAAGGTTTCAGGGGTAGCTTCCCTAGGGTATGACCATTCCTTCTGGAAAAGGGTAGTATCATGGTATGGAGCCTAGATACTTACTCATGTGGACACACTTTATTTATTATGTGTGATGTTGGTTACCGAGCGCTCGGATAAAGGTCCCAAAGGACCGGGGGTGGAATATCTCAGGTTTACTACCCGGGAAGGGGGTAACCGGCCTTGTGTTGGCAGAGAGCAGGTTGTCTCTCGGGGCATCCCGCCAGAGGCGTTCCCATGTGGCATAGGAAGTTCCTTAGCCTGACCATTTGTTGGAAATCCAAAGAAACAATACGAACCTTGTACGGTTTTAGTTGTATAACTTGCTATGGAATGTGGCGGTAACTTGCTATTGAACATAGTAGCTATAGTAGGCATACAATAATGGTTGTATGTTGGCTAAGATTAATATTATACTTTCGAAATGTTTTCCACTATGCACTAATAATAATAATGATCCAATCTTTCTTGCGTAGTAAGCATGTTTGACTATCATAAGAAGAAATCTCCTCCAATTCTGCGTTTGCATTGTGTGTGTGGCGAGAGGTCTTATAGTAGTTTCATTTTCCAAAAGCATTGCGGATTTCAATGTTTAAATTTCTTTTGTTGTTGTTTAAAGATAAACTGTTTTTGTTGCTCACACCAGTCCCATGACTGACTCGGAGTTTATTGTTCCCTTCCTAAACTCTGGGTGCCCACAATTTTCCACACAGGCAGTCTAGAGTTGGGGTTTTCAGATATTCAGGTCTAGTAGACTAGTTGGAGCTAGTTCAGTTCTTGGAGTTCATGGACTGACGTTGCTTATCTTGGTGCAACGTGATGGTGGTTCGAGCTGATGTTGAAGTTGTTGGAGTCATTCTCTTTTTCAGATCATTTGGAGTTATCTCTTCTGTTATTTCCGCTGAATCATTATTTATCTCTGATATTGTTGTATCATATTGATATCATTGTTGTATATCATTCTGGATATTGTATTCATTGGAGTTGTATATGATATCATTGATTTCTTTATTCCGCTATGTTGTTATACTTAATGGTGTTATAAGCTCCGGTGAACCAGATTCGGCGTTTGAATCTACGACATTTTGAGTACAAGTGAAGTACGTGTGCCGATTTTCAAAGGCCGAGTTTTTGGATCATTACAATTGGTATCAGAGCTAAGGTTGAACTTTAGCTCAGGAGTATAACACATTAAGTAGCTCATTAGAGATAGGGTGAAGTATACCCTAGAATGATATACAACAATGATATCAATATAATACAACAATATCATAGATAAATAATGATACAGCGGAAATAACAGAAGAGATAACTCCAAATGATCTGAAAAAGAGAACGACTCCAACAACTCCAACATCAGCTCGAACCACCATCACGTTGCACCAAGATAAGCAATGTCGGTCCATGAACTCCAAGAACTGAACTAGCTCCAACTAGTCTACTAGACCTGAATATCTGAAAACCCCAACTCTAGACTGCCCGTGTGGAAAATTGTGGGCACCCAGAGTTTAGGAAGGGAACAATAAACTCTGAGTCAGTCATGGGACTGGTGTGAGCAACAAAAACAGTTTATCTTTAAACAACAACAAAAGAAATTTAAACATTGAAATCCGCAATGCTTTTGGAGAATGAAATTACCATAAGACCTCCCGCCACACACACAATGCAAACACAGAATTGGAGGATATTTCTTCTTATGATAGTCAAACATGCTTACTACGCAAGAAAGATTGGATCATTATTATTATTAGTGCATAGTGGAAAACATTTCGAAAGTATAATATTAATCTTAGCCAACATACAACCATTATTGTATGCCACTATAGCTACTATGTTCAATAGCAGGTTACCGTCACATTCCATAGCAGGTTATACAACTAAAATCGTACAAGGTTCGTATTGTTTCTTTGGATTTCCAACAAATGGTCAGGCTAAGGAACTTCCTATGCCACATGGGAACGCCTCTGACGGGACGCCCCGAGAGACAACCTGCTCTCTGCCAACACAAGGCCGGTTACCCCCTTCCCGGGTAGTAAACCTGAGATATTCCACCCCCGGTCCTTTGGGACCTTTATCCGAGCGCTCGGTAACCAACATCACACATAATAAATAAAGTGTGTCCACATGAGTAAGTATCTGGGCTCCATACCATGATACTACCCTTTTCCAGAAGGAATGGTCATACCCTAGGGAAGCTACCCCTGAAACCTTGCCGCATCTTTCCTGTTTCGACCATTTCCGGTCTGTGAGGTTCGATGAGGTCTCATCCACAAAGCTACGCTTTTTCACAAAGCCGTGCTTTGATCAACAAATGATCAATAAATAATCATCACACAGCAACACTCAGCATGCCACATTACCAAATTGGGAATATATCGCTGATAACCTTCAACTACATAACCTCTGAGCTCGTACATCTCAGAGAAGGGTGTTAAGTTAAGAGAATAAATTCTCTGCCACCAACAGAAATGTATTTGAAAGAAATCTGTTTTATATCTTAAAATGTAATGTCAGACATGTAACCATACAAGTCTGTTCCGGGTTCGAACAGAACCGAAGACACTTCCGAAGAAGCCCTTGCAAATCCGAATAATTTTCTAATCACGTCCGGACTTCCCATCACAAAGGGTGCTAAAATCTCTATACCGGGGACCAGTCGATGCAGAGACATTCGACGAGTTGTCCTTTCGTTTTGCGAAAATATCCGGTCTTCACTACCGGTCTTCAAATGCAATCCATATACGACGTATCATTATTCGGAATGGGTGATATGACACAAAGGTCCTCTCTCGGCTAAACCGAATAATGAGCGTAATATTTAAAAATATATGGATATTGGGATTTCAATTAAGTCACAACTTATTACCCAAAAATCTTTCAAATGGTTTAAACACATTACCATTTTAAATCTTTTAAATAAAAAGATTCGTTTCACAAAGTTCACCCAGTTTCACAAAGATACATTCATAGATTTTCCAAATCAATTTCCAATTCAATTGGATTAACTCGTTAAATCTTTAAATCAAAGATTTAACTTATAGCTTTCAAAATAATTCCATTTCGAATGGTTTAAACAAATCACCATTTTAAATCTGTTAAAAATAAACAGATTCAATTCATAGCTTTCAAAAAGAATTCACTCATAACTTGGAAAACCATTTTTCTTTTCAAACATGAAATTCCTTTAATTAAATTGGAATTTCATTTCTTATATGAAAGCTTTTATTCTTTGAAAACAAACAGTTTTCATTTCGGAAATCTGATTCATTTATACGAGTTAAGGTTCTTGGGTTAAATTCAAATTCCCAAAATTATACTTTTAAAATGGTTTAAATTCATATAAACACATTTATAACATCTTAACCATAATTTCCAATCATTGAATTCAATTCAAAATTTTGAATTAAAAATTCAAATTGAATTATTTAAATTGGGAGCTTTATTAAGTTATTCAAAATAACTTTTATCTTACAAACTCCTTTTCGAAAGTTTTAACATTTAACCCAAATCAATTTCCAAAATCAATTGAAATTAAAATTTCAATTTTAAAAATATTAAATTTTAAATTATCTGTGACTTAACCGATTTCCTCGTGAAATCCATATTTGTGTGTGTAAAGGTGTAGTCCAGGGGTTTCACACAGTAGTGCAACAAAATTCAATCATCATAGATCAAAATACAGAAATATAGTTGATAAGCGGTATAACTATAACGCTTATCTTTCAGTACAGATCACAGATATATATATATATATCACAGATAATTAACTACATTACAGATCACCACACAAATCAGAATATATCACACAGCATCACAGATCAGGGAATATCAACAATTCAATCATTTAGTCAGGTCCAAACATTCACAAGTAAACCTATTAATCAACTGATTAATTTAAATCAGATGTATCAATTATTAATCCGGGTTAATTATCATAAGTTAATTACAAATTATTTGAAATAAATTCCCTTTCATTATTTATTAGTTAACCTTTGATTATTAACTAATCAATTTTAATTAATGAATCAATTAATCTTTAATGTTAAATTAATCTTAATTAATCACAATCTTTATTAATTACACAAATTAATTACCCTTAACAATTTAATTTATGGATTCAATCCTGATTAATCACATTAGAATTACTTCCCTTAATTACTTATATCCACTAAATCAACTCCTTGATTAATTACATTAATTAATCTTTTAATTACATTGAGTAATTATACTTAATCCAACATCAATGATTATCTTTAATTAGTTAAATCTAGTTAATTAATTAGAGTTAACCATATTAACTTAATTAATTATATTGAGTAATTAATTTCTTTTAATTACTTCACTAATTAATTATACTGAAACAATTTCATAAATAATTAAGGAAATCAGTTATCTTAATTAAGCTTTTACTTATTAACAAATCACTTACATTTATTAACTATTTTTAAGTTAATAACAAAAATTAATTAATTAACTTTATTTATCTTCACAGATTCATTATTTTAAAATAAATCAAATCATAATAACTTAAAGCCAACTCTTTATCTTCAATTTAATTACGTAATTATATCATTACCTTATAAAATAAACAAACATTTAGAATTCAATTTGAAATTAGAAACCTTTTAAATCATCTTATATAAACTTTAAAATCCTTGAATCCTTTCAAAATGCTTTAACAAATTTTAATACAAATCATTATTAGAACCACTTATTCTGCTATTCAAACTTATCTATTTTATATAATTTAAAACTGGTTAATCATTCATCTTTGAAATAATTATTTCATAACTTAAAATTTGTCTTAACTTGTTTAAATATTTTAAAACTTGGTTTTTACAAAAATTTAGCTTAAGATTAAAACCAGATCACACTTGAACAACTCGAGACCACCCTACTGCATTCTGAGTCTATCACGAGACAACAATCATCTCGTTTGCTTCGAGTCACACCTCAGAAAACACGAGCATAACACCTAGTCGAACTCGTCTTCCCTAAACTGCATTGTTCCCAGATACAACGTGCACGTGCACCGACACGCCACCGTCCTCCGGCCATCCTCCTGATCTCCGACAAGTTGACAATGACCTCGACATCAACTACGACAATCCAGATATCGTGATTCCATCGCAACTCGAAAATTTGTCTTCAGATTGAAAATTGAAATCAACTTCACCGGCTAAAACCATTCACCGACGACAACCTCGTCCACCGGATTTCACACCCCTCCGATCCTAGCATCATCACAGGACTACAGATCTGTCCTACCACTCGCGAACGCCTCCCGTACCTCCCAGACAAACCCCGACATCGCGAAACAAAGTCGCCCAAAATTGAAAATCGAACCCTAGTCTAGCTTCGCTAACCCACAACGATCACTAGAAAAATCTCAAACTATTTTTCCTGAGTCCCCCATGCCACCAACTTCCTCCAGACCAAGACCCATCTTCCAAAGCTTTTCCGATCGTCAGATATCAGTGATAAACCAAAATTTATTCAACTTTGATTTTCTCAGAGGATACTAAACTAAAAATTATCATTCTAGTCCCTAAATTCATCTTATGCTATTACAAATCTGATTGTGGAATCGAATCATAAAATTAAAATGATTGATTTTAAACTATATTCAGATCATCACTGTATATTATTTTTTTGGAAATAATTCCTAAACATAAAACCTTGAAATTATTTTTAAAATTGGTATAACACTGTTATAATCATATCTCTTTTATAAATCATAACCAAATTCTGAAAGTTTGAGAAAATATAAATTTTATAAGGAAATTCAATCCTGGATTTAACAGAGCAGATATGCATTTATTTACTCAAACACAGGCATATACAGATCATATGTATATTAATACATTCATATTAAATGCTACTGCAAGTCATACTGCTCTAGTCATTCTTCACATGCAAGCCAAGCTTTAAATAGATTTGAGGTTTTAGAAGTTAGTTTTCTCACAGGTAAAAGAAACAAAGAAATCTGGTTTAAAAAGAAGGTTTACTCACATGGTTGAAGAACAGAGTTATAAAGTAAAATTTGGATTTCAAAAGAATAGATTTACTCACATGCAACAGAATATAAAACAGATTCAGCTTTAAGTTTACTCACAATCAACACATATAAATAGATTAAGTGTAAAGATGGAAGTTTGCTCACATGATTTTCAGAAGAAACAGTGTTTCCTTTTGAATCAGGCTTGAGGAAATTTGTAAGCTAAAGTCTTCATTTTGATCTCTGGAATTTGCATTGATATATTGTTGTTTTAAGTTGAAGTATTTGTTTAAATATGAAATGGTGTTTACTCAGCTCGAACTGAAATGAGGAGCTTGACAAAAAGAAGAGTTTACTGGTGATATCATTTTGTACAACATGTTGATAAATGTTTTGTACCACAATTCAGAGATTTTTTTTTCTTTTGTATTGACTATGTAGAAGTTGGGGGCTGATGATAATATTTGTGGTGGCTAGATTAATTGCCATGTACAATTTATGCTTATTCTATTTTGATTTGTATCTTTCTTCTTTGTTATGGTGGCTGATGGTTTCTATAATTCGGTGGCTAAGGATCCAAGCATTAATTGCTTTGTCTTGCTTTATAAGTTAGCTCATATATATATATATGTTATTCCTTTTCTTATGTTTTTGTTCAAAGATATTTTCTTCTATACTTTGTTTATGTTCTTGCCTGCATTTCTAAACTTTACAGTTTACATTCATCTTACTTGTCCTTATTCATACTTGAATATATTAGTGTCTTATTTTGCAAGTGTACTTGTTCATATTTACCCAATTCCATATGTACATACTTGTATACATATCTATGTTTATTTGTTTTCTTTAGTCTTGTTACTTGATAAAAAAATGAATTTCTATTTTTATTTGTTATTAGAATTTTTTAATGTATTTTACTTTATATTACACAATTTATCTCATATATATTAAATTCTAATTCTAACTTATATAATTATTATACTTATGTAAATTTCATAGTTTCTAGTGTGGAGATATATATATATATATATTTGTATTATTTTGACAAGGCCAGGACACCAAGGAGTTGGATTCCAAATGTCGTTTGTCATGGATATCGTTGAATTTTGACCAAGTCCGGATCAAGCCCCAATCGATGAGACATGATCGGGAAAGTAAAGCAAGCCAACGTTCCAAGTTTCAAGTCAATCCGAGTTCATACGCACAGGTTATGATGGATACAAGTTAGAGGGAAAAGCATGTTTTCGTATCCATCAGCAGACCCCATTTCGTATCCATTGAAACGTATCTGTTCGTTCCGATGGAGCTAGTACATCGAGTTCGTATCGATGGGTTTCGTATCCATCGGTGGTCCTCGTTTCGCATCCATCGATCTCATATCGACCAGAATGATTAAGTCCACACAGTGGTGAGCTTCGTATCCATCGTCCAATGTCTACTTCGTATCCATCAGTCAGTGCCTGCTTCGTATCCATCGTCCAATGTCTACTTCGTATCCATCAATCAGTGCCTGCTTCGTATCCATCGTCCAATGTCTACTTCGTATCCATCAGTCAGTGCCTGCTTCGTATCCATCAGCCAGTGTCTACTTCGTATCCATCAATCAGTGCCTGCTTCGTATCCCTAGATGGAGTCCTACTCGAATCCATCAGGTCAACCAGCTTGGATAACGTGTCATATCTCGAAGGAAACGGGGCGAGATACATGAAGTCGAAGCAGTCAACACGGAGCGAATACCGGATCGAGGCGAAGCGCGCGTTCCACGTCATCCCTCGATGCGAATGCGCCGAGATATATGGAGTCGACGCGGTCGACTCGGAGTAAAGACCGGATCGAGGCGAAGTGTGCGTTCCACGTCTTCACAGGGGCGCGTGACACCATCGATTCGAAGCCCTCAGCTCAGAGAGATGGATTCGAACGAGACAGCCTAGCGAAGAACATCGCCTCGTATCGACGATATCTCTCAATCCACTGATCCAAATACCATGAAATTTTAACTGAAGGTTGCACACATACCATGGAACATCTCCACCAAAATTGAGCTCGATTGGAGGTAATCTTGATCGATACGAAATGATTTCGTATCGATCACAGATCGACTTGAAACTCTCTGGAAATGGTCGAATGGGTCCCCTCGCGTGTCAGGCCAAGTCTCCCGGAGTTTGAGCGAAATCTAAGCCTCCTACGCCTATAAATAGAGCCCCAGAATCAACGGAAAAAGGATCTTTTTTCTCTAAAGCGTCCAGACTCTGTCGGATTGAGATTTGCATCCTCTTTTTGCTGTCAATTTCGAATTCTAATCTGTAATCCGCTATTCATTGCTGTAACCGCTTGTAACCATTGAAAGAGAATCAATAAAATCATCAAAACTTCATAGTGGACGTAGGCTATACGCCGAACCACTCTAAATTGCTTGTCTGTGCATTTTACATTCCTGTTTGTTGGAGTTTTTGTTAGATAACCTCTGTTTTACATTTATAATCTTCATTTTATCTCTTCAAACAACTCCCGAAGAGTGTTGTGCCCATTTTTGGTACAAACACTTTGGTGCTTTCACTGAGAAAACCAGCTTTTTCTCCTGCTCGTTGGATCTGCCGTCGATACCGGATTGCACAAATCCAAGAGGAAGATCCAGATATCCAGTCCGGAATCCTTCCATTCTATTCAGATTTGCTCAAAATCTAGGAAAGGACTCCACCACCGAGAATGGTCAGCACAAGAACTGGCGCTACCGCTGCAGAGCAAGAAGGCAGAGATTGCAGAATCCCGCACAGCCGCCTTCTTCCAATCAAGACAATACCACTCACTCAGACTCAACAGGGCTAGTCACCCGACAGGAGTTTCAGGTATTGCTCCAGGAGCTGACCCAAAGCCGTCAGCAGTTGGCAGAACAGTTACGCGCCAATATCGAGCTGACCAACCAGCTAAACCGCCGGGGGCACAGAAGGTCCAGGAGAGATGATGTCTCCAGAGCGTCTACCGAAAGCTCAGCTTCATCTGATTATCACCACCGAACTACCCGTCCTCAACTAGAGGGGAGTCGCGCTCAAGCTGCTGAATATCAGCCCGCCTTAACTGTTGGGCAACTGAGGGTAGGACCGTCGACCAGCTTCCAGACGGGTCCCTCAACGTGAGGAGGTACTGCCCCACAGTACACCACGGATAACCGCGCCACAATCGCCGCAGTAGAGACAAGGGTCGATACCCGAAATCAATCAGAGCCGATCAATCAACAGCGAGGACATACTCCTGAACCTTATGTCCCAGAAGACGTTGAGCCAAGGAGGCGAGATACGGATCGTCGACAGCGCCCGATCCCTACTCGCACCGTGGAACCCGACCACGCCTTAGCTCATCACGCTCCGAATCTGCCCGTTTCGGATATATCAACCATGATACGTCAAATGATCCGCGAGAGTCAGGGGCTCACTAATGATGACTGGGGGATTTCCCGTAGTCATACCCCTTTCACAGACGAAGTGTTACATGTCGAACCCCCTAGGCGATTCAGAATGCCGACTCTCCCGATGTATGAAGGGAATAGTGACCCCAACCAGCATATTCTGAAGTATGAATGGTCGATGAGCGCTGCAAGGGCCGACGATGCAGTGAAGTGTCGGAGTTTCCCCATCTCTCTGGGGGGAATCGCGACAATGTGGTTTACCCACCTACCACCTAGATCAATTTCTTCGTTCGATCAATTGGCCAAGAAGTTTATGGAACAATTCCGGATGCATGTTGCTAGGCCAAAAGACGTCAACACCTTGTCCAGCGTCACTCAAGCTCCTGGAGAAACACTCAGGCGTTACTTGGAGAGGTTCCACGTAGCATGCGTCGAGATCACCAATCCCAATGATAATTCAATCTTAATGGCTCTGACCAAGGGGATTGATCCTGATTCTGAATTCGGAAACTGGCTAGCTGGAATACCGCCCGCGTCGTTGGACCGTTTTTACTCCAAGGCCGCTCAATTCCTGCGGCAGGAGGATGCGAAACAGTCTAGGAAGCAGGACGATGCGAGGCCCAGCATTGAGGGAATACAGAGCAATGTGGCAGTTAAACAGTCCGGCGAGAGTTCCGGGAAAGTTCAGCTGAATATACAAAACAAGCAAACCCAGCAGAGAGGAAACAATGGCCAGAATAAGAAGAGAGAGGAGAGCCGAGGTCCACGACGTAGAGCTCAGATGTTTGACAGTTATACACCGCTAAACACGTCATTGGAAAACGTATACTTACAGACTTGTAACACTGTACAGTATAAGAAGCCTGCTCCGAAGCCCTCATCGGAGAGACAGATTCAGACAGGGAAATTCTGTAGGTTCCATGAGAGCTATGGACACAATACCAATGAGTGTCGGCACTTACAGGACCTCATCGAGAAGCTGATTAGAGAGAGGAAGCTAGATCAGTTTGTATGGGCGCCGCAGCCTGGCAGAGCGGGCCCCTCGAATCAAAATCGTTCACAAAATCAGGAAAGAGAGGAGGAACCCGCTCGTGCGGGCGGGAGATTTATCAACACAATAAGTGGTGGTCCCCATCCGGCAGACAGAAGCTGGGGGGAAATGGAGTCGTATGCCAGTTCTATCAGGCATGCGGACTTCGAGTGTTATAGTAATTGCGAGGATGGAACCCCGGCAAAGCAACAAAAGATAATGTCCGATGATATCGTGTTCAGGAGCCGAGACGCCGATAAAGTCGAAGCCCCTACAATCGACCCACTAGTCATATCTGCCCAGGTAGGTCCTGCTTGGATGAAGAGGATCCTGGTTGACAGTGGGAGCTCTGTGAACATCTTGCTTAAATGGGCTTACGATCTAATGAAGATGGAGACAAAGGATTTGAAACCCTGTTTATCCAGAATCCATGGTTTCAACGGAAGTGCCACGATACCCATCGGAATAACTGAACTCCCAGTCGAGTTAGGCGTTGGAGAACGCCGGAGGGTCCGAATGTTACAATTTGTTGTGCTAGAAATCGATTCGCCATATAATGCGTTTCTGGGTCGACCAGCCTTAGCTGAGTTCAGGGCGGCGATCGCCCCATGGTGTCTGGCTCTGAAATTTCCCACTGATCATGGGATTGGAGTTGTTCAAGGAGATCAGGCCTCAGGAAGGGCCTGTTATGTTGCTGAGCTGCGCGGGGCGCAACGTAAAGAGAAGGGGAAGGGCGTGGAGGAATCTCTCTACGTCCGTTCTATCGATAATTGACAATTGATGCCTGGGCCTCGGCCCGGGCACCACGACCAATTCCTGAAAGACCTGGACCCCAGGGACAACGAGGATAAAGACGAATCAACGGAGAGTCAAGCTTCTCTAGCCAAACTGACTGTGGACGTCCCAATCAGTGAGGATGATGATTCAAAGATGCTGAAAGTCGGGTCCCAACTAAACAAGCAGACACAGCAGGAGTTGGTCGAATTTCTTCGGGCGAATCTCGACGTCTTCGCCTGGACACACTCTGACATGTGCGAGATCTCGCCGAGCATTGCAAGTCACTCCCTGAATATAGATCCGCGACATGTCCCAGTAAAGCAGAAAAGGCGCGGTATGGATCCAGAGAGATCTGCCGCCCTTAAGGAGGAAGTTGATAAACTACAATCGAATGGGTTCATTCGAGATGCCTTGTATCCAGAATGGGTGTCCAACCCTGTACTAGTTCGGAAACCAAACGGGAAGTGGAGAACCTGTGTTGATTACTCTGACCTAAACAAGGCCTGTCCGAAAGATAGCTTCCCACTTCCACGAATCGATCAGCTCGTAGATTCGACGGCCGGACATGAACTACTATCCTTTATGGATGCTTATTCCGGCTACAATCAGATACCCATGCATTTACCTGATCAGGAACATACCAGCTTCGTGACCGACCTGGGACTCTATTGTTACAAAGTCATGCCGTTTGGTCTAAAGAACGCTGGAGAAACATACCAACGCTTAGTCAACCGAATGTTCGCTGATCAGATTGGGAAGACCATGGAGGTTTACGTGGATGACATGCTGGTGAAGTCCCGATTCTCCACCGATCACGTCAGAGATTTGAATTCAATGTTCAGCATCCTCCTTGAGTACGGAATGAAGCTCAACCCACTCAAATGTCACTTTGGCGTTGCATCCGGAAAATTCCTTGGGTTCATTGTCAACGCTCGAGGAATAGAGGCGAATCCTGAGAAGATCTGGGCTATTAGAAATTTGCAAACCCCTAGAACTATAAAACAAGTCCAGAGTCTTAACGGGAAGGTCGCAGCATTGAGCAGGTTCATTTCAAAGTCCACCGATAAATGCATTCCTTTCTTCGACCTGATCCGGAAGGGCAAACGAAACTTTGAATGGACCACGGAGTGTGAAGGCGCGTTCCGATCATTAGTTCAACATCTCTCCACACCTCCGATCTTGTCAAAACCGGTTGACCACGAGCAACTATATCTCTACCTAGCAGTATCAGAACATGCGATCAGTGCTGCTCTAGTCCGGGAAGAAGACAAAGTGCAAAACCCGGTCTACTATGTTAGTAAGCGACTAACAGGAGCTGAAAGAAATTATCCGAGGCTGGAGAAACTGGCTTATTGTTTGGTCATTGCCTCAAGGAAGCTCCGTCCTTACTTCCAAGCTCATCCACTTACTGTGTACACCGGCCAGCCGTTACGACAGGTCCTCACGCGGCCTGAGACGTCCGGTAGGTTACTCAAGTGGAACATTGAGCTAAGCCAATTTGACATCGCATACGCTCCGCGGAGAGCCATTCAAGGACAAGTCCTGGCTGATTTCATAGCTGAATTCACCGTTCCAGAAGACTTACCCGAGACCAGCGAATCCCCCGAATACATTTGGAAGCTGTATACTGATGGTGCGTCAAATGACCGGTGTTCGGGCGCTGGGGTTGTACTTGAGACTCCCGAGGGCCGAGCCATATGTTATGCTCTTAAATTCGACTTTCGTGCAACCAATAATGAAGCCGAATATGAAGCCCTCCTAACCGGCCTAAAGCTTGCCAGAGATTTGAGAATTATCGCTGTAGAAATTTATTGCGATTCACAGTTAGTGGTATGCCAAGTGCGAGGAGAATACCAGGCAAGAGACTGAAGACTGGCCGCTTACTTGGCACGAGTTCAGGAAATACTAAACCAGTTTGATTATTATGCCATCTATTATGTGCCTCGGGAGCGCAATCAGAAAGCCGATTCACTGGCAAAGTTAGCCAGCACAGGTGAAGCGCAACAAATGGGACTTGTCCCCGTCGAAACTTTGGCCACTCCGAGCATCGATCGGATAGAAATGAACTCTGTATTTGAAACCGCTCCTAGTAGAGAATCTTGGATGACTCCGTATCGGAATTACATTGAGAATGGGGTGCTGCCTGAACCTAGAAATGAGAAGAGACAAATTCAGCGAAAAGCTTCGCGGTTCGTCATCCAAAACGGAGTCATGTACAGGAGAGGTTATTCCGTTCCTCTCCTCAGGTGTATCGCCCACGAGGAAATCAAACGAGTGTTACATGACGTGCACGAAGGAGAGTGCGGCGATCATACCGGAGGGCAAGCTCTCGCTAAGAAGATACTCCGATATGGGTACTACTGGCCGACAGTGAACCGAGATGCGGCAAACTATGCCCGGAAGTGCGATAAATGCCAGATACATGCCCGAATTCCGAGAGCTCCGCCAACTGAAATAACCCAAATGGTCAGTCCCTGGCCATTCGCAATGTGGGGCATTGACATCATCGGCGCTTTACCTTTAGCAAAAGGCGGTGCGAAATACGCCATTGTCGCCGTTGATTACTTCACAAAGTGGGCTGAGGCCGAAGCCCTTGCAACCATTACGACAAAGAAAGTGATAAATTTCGTGGTTCGCAACATCATCTGTCGATTTGGACTCCCGCATACTATCATCACTGATAACGGAGCCCAATTCGAGAGTGCGGAATTCAAGAGTTTCTGTCAACGGTTTCATATCCGCAAAAAGTTCTCGGCTATCGCACACCCCCAAGCGAATGGACAGGTTGAAGCTGTCAACAAAGTTATAAAATCGATCCTGAAGAAACGATTGGAGAAGGCTGGGGGCAAGTGGGTCGATGAACTTCCTATGGCGTTATGGGCCTATCGAACGACCCACAAAACCGCGACCGGACACACTCCGTTTTCCCTATCTTATGGCTCAGAGGCCGTTATTCCGGTCGAGACAGAAGTGCTCTCTCATCGCGTGACTTATTATGATCCAAAAACAAACGCTATACTCCTAGCCGAGTCTTTGGATCTATTGGATGAAAAACGGGAAGAGGCTGATTTGAGAGCAGCCGCACATCGAAGCCGGGTCGCCCGATTGTACAACACCAGAGTTCGACCTCGAACCTTTGAACTCGGCGACCTCGTGCTCAAGAGAATCTACCCAGTTCCTTCACACATGAAACCGAACTGGGGAGGACCGTATGTAATTACACGAAAGCTCGGAGATGGTACATTCAAGCTGTCGACTGTTGACGGTCTCGATTTACCAAGGGCTTGGAAAAGCGAAAGTCTCCGCCGCTACTACATATGACAGGCTTTATTTATTTCATTCTATTTAGCAATTTGTTTCTGCATTTCGAAATTTGAATTTTGTAATAAGGCAACTGACTTTGCCGCATTTTCTTATTTTAGCAATAAAATGCCGCTTCTTCGAGCCAGAGCTGTGATTCATTATGTACGATATACAACATCACGATGCACGAAGAGCTAAATCCCATCATGCAATGGGACTTATTCAAATGGAGAGTGGCTGTGATACGACCGGCCACTCACTAGGTGAAACCCGAGCTCGGGGACAAGCCATGACACCGATATTAATAGGGTTGACACACGACAATCCTACAATTAACTCCATATTCCCAGAGTGCGAAGTGGAGTATAAACATTCAACTCCGCATTCCCGGAGTGCGAAGCGGAGTATAAACATTTAACTCCATATTCCCAGAGTGCGAAGTGGAGTATAAACATTCAACTCCGCATTCCCAGAGTGCGAAGCGGGGTATAAACATTCAACTCCATATTCCCAGAGTGCGAAGTGGAGTATAAACATTCAACTCCACATTCCCAGAGTGCGAAGCGGAGTATAAACATTTAACTCCATATTCCCAGAGTGCGAAGTGGAGTATAAACATTCAACTCCGCATTCCCAGAGTGCGAAGCGGAGTATAAACATTTAACTCCATATTCCCGGAGTGCGAAGTGGAGTATAAACATTCAACTCCGCATTCCCGGAGTGCGAAGCGGAGTATAAACATTTAACTCCATATTCCCGGAGTGCGAAGTGGAGTATAAACATTCAACTCCGCATTCCCAGAGTGCGAAGCGGAGTATAAACATTTAACTCCATATTCCCGGAGTGCGAAGTGGAGTATAAACATTCAACTCCGCATTCCCAGAGTGCGAAGCGGAGTACAAACATCCGTCAACTCCATGTTCCCAGAGTGCAAACAACCGCTTACGAGATGACATATATCCCCGGAGTGTGGATGAAACGATTCATAAGAGAACAAGCGTAGTTTGACCACTCGGTCCTCGCTTGGTGCCATCACAAGCTGATCATCACAACTTGACCCCGGAACTGGGGGCAGAGGCAAATGTTAGTCATTACCCGAAACTATGCGATGCTCAGCTCCGATGCAATCCCCTATCACAACTCAAGTCCGAGATTTCCATACTTAACAAGTAAAATGAGCTATTCTTGAAGCAATCAGATAATGCAAGTACACTGGACCAAAGTCCGAACACTGCAATATTCAAGCATAGAAAGGAACATGAGCTGAAGCTATAAAACAAAATTTTATTCCAACTAACTCGAGAACAATGGTTCATACATAAGTTTTTTCCAAAATATTCCTACTAGCAAGGGCCGAACCTGCATCTAAACACGGCCTACAAAAGGGAAAAGCAGAAAAAATAACAAAAGTCCCTAACTACCTATGAAAAGAATGTCTAATCCTTCTGCTTCCTCAGCTTCTTCTTCCTCGAGGAGCTACTGGAGCCACCAGTACCCTTTCGCTTGGAGCCTTTCTCCTTAGGCAAGCTCCCTTCGGGTGAAGGCATAATGTCAACGTCCTCTTCTGAGCTGGACTCTATAGGGATGCTTCCCGCGGGAGGAGTGGGAGGAACAGACTCCGCAGCCGGAGGAGGGGCTGGCACATTAATATCAGTAAGTGTGCCCCCAGGAGACACAGTCATAAGAGGGGTAGGGCACTGTGCTGCTGCTCCGCTATCTACTTCACCGCCGTGCGCCGCGGCCGCCATCTCGTCATTAATCTCGGCCAACATCGCCGCTTCCCGCCGTGCCCTGGCCTCCTTAGGGGCCGTAGTAGTCTGAGATGAGGTGTCAGAAGTAGCCGTGAATCCACCCAAGCCGAATGGCAAGTCCGCAAAAGGATCACTTTGACGGCCAAGGAGCTCGTTTATCATCTGCTCGTCGAAAGAGAGTGAGCTCCCCTGCGTCACTCCAACTGGTGCCATTGCCGCGACGGAGGTCGCCTCAGAGATGATGGCTCCTGGCGCTTGACCTGATTCTTGGGTGGTAAGAGGCGCGGCTGGTGCGACTCCTGTCACTGATCAAAGGAAAAGACGTGTCATTAGCAACATTTCAACACAGATTCTTCAATCCAAATATACTAGAAGTTAGTTCAAAGTACCATCCTCGGTTTGGCTCAAGGTCGTCTGAACTACTTCAGAAGGATGTTCCTTAATAGGAGATAAATGCGGTTGATCTGGATCGTATGCCGGAATAGGCTGGGGGTAGATCATCGGAGTTGACTCAGACTGAGATGACACGACTATCTCAGAACTCATAACATGGTGTTCTGCACCAGAGCTCTCTCCGACCTCCTGGATCTGGGCACCAAGCCTCACCTTGTCGTGGGAAATCATGGAGTCATGGAGAACCTTCTTTTCGTCATCATTGAGGATGCGGTTCTCCAACTCGAATTCATCGAGGGCTTCATCAGGGTGCCCGGATTTCTCCTCATCAACCAGAAGGTTCCAGGCGTTATAGAGATGTGTGGGGTAATCGTCAAGCCATGTCAAGTCTCGGTGCCTTAGCACATTGGCGTTATAAGTGACGAGTAGCTCTTCCACCTCGGCCTCAATCCTGGCCTCCGCCTGCCGTACCTTCTCATCAACCCCAGCCTCAGCTTCATAGGCTTGTTGTATAGCCGCTTCCTTCTCCTTTCGGAGCGTCACTGCCTGCTCACAGGCCTCCTGCGCAGAGACATTAGCTGCGTCTTTTTCCTTCGCCATCTCTGAAAACTTTGATTTCAGCTCATTAAGCTCCTTGAGAGCGGCATCCCTCTCAGCGGTAATAGAAGTGTTCCTGTGACCCATGTCCTCGATGGCGGTATAATGCTCTTGCTTCATCCTAGTCATGACCGCGTTCACTTCATCAACCTTCTTTAGAGCCTCCATCTCGGATTTACGGGAAGACTCAGCCTCCGAGTTGAGCGCTTTTATGATTTGGTCGTTGTGACCCAGCTCCTTCTCGAGCTTCTCAATGGTGACGCCCCGCTTGAATGCCACTTTAGATGCCTTCCTCGCGGCCCGTCCCCATTCCCTGTACTGGAAAAAGATGTCCGCAACATAATCATGGATAGTGGTTTCCGCGGTTGGCGGAATTCTCTTCAAGTGCGGAGGGAAGACATAACCATCAAAACAGATGTCGGGAAATTCCTTCCTCATCTGTGCCAGTTTAAGCGCTCCTTCACTGGACGCCTCGGTCGGGACCGGTACAGTAGCCGAAGAGGTGGCTATTTCAGTCCTGCGCGGAGGATCGGACCTCAAAGCTTGAGAAGGCGGCCTAGGCCGTGAAGTCTCGAGAGGACAAGTAACCGCGGCCGTAGGAGGTGCAGAGGTCCTGGGGGGAGGAGAGCGAGATCGGGATCGGCGAACGTATCCCCTATCTCTGTCAGACTTCTCTTGGCCAGAATGTCCTGAGTCGTAATCCCTCTCCCCCTCTCTCCTGCGTGGCTCACGATAACGGCGCTTATTGCGCAAACTACCAAGCACAGAACCTTGCCCAGACATCGTACCTGAAAAGAAAACCACGAAGAATCAGTAACCGTTTGCGATGTGTTGTTTACGGTTAGAAAAGTGTGTTGTGCCGTGAAGAGTGTGTGAATGTGTAACCCCCCGGACCAACCAGAAGTGTCAATCGCACTGGCAGGATCAGACTCGCTAACATCGACGATATGTCGCGGTCCACCCGATCCAAAGTCGTGTTGCTCCGGCTCGATGTCCGGGATTGGAGGGTCAGCAGGCCCTTCGAATTGATCTTCAGCTTGCAGGGAGGATGCTTCCGTAATCTTAACTCCTGGCAAAGGACGGTGCAAAACCACAGACTTCCGCCTCCCGGACTTAGGCTGTTTTGAGGCCACTGCTTTACCTTTCCTCTTGGCATCGGACTCCGGGGTTGCATTAGCAGGTCCGACCAACGGTTCCTCGTCAGTATGAGTTTTCTCGGAATCGGGTTCCTCAATTATCACAACCCTGGGCTTCATCCGCTTGACCTTTTTTCTGGAGACGGTCTTTAGTGCACCATCGAGTCTTATGCTCTGCCTCCGGCCGATCAGCCCAAGAACTCTGAGATTTCGATCTGTCAATAACAGTTCAATATTCCTTTCTTCGCTAGGAATCTCTTGGAGGACCCGGACTATCTCTTTAAAGTAGCCACCCTCAGGCCGCTGGATGATAGCTGAAAGAAAAAGAGAAGAAGACGTAAGTTTAATTTCACTCCGAAAATTGCCCTGTCAATTACTTGGGAAAAAAGGCAATACTCACGTCTGAACAGCCATCTTCTGGCAAACCCCGGAGGACATCGGACATAGAACCACTCCGACTTAAAGTAGCTTAGCCTAGTCCACGACCCCGCGACAACTTGGCAGTTCCTTACAGACTCCAAGAACGTGTAAGATGGGCTGTCAGTCCGACTCTTGAAATTGAACAAGTATCTTATGTCGGTCATACGGAGAGGACGATGGAGGTACTCCATGAATACAATGAACAAGCTGTTGAGTGAGGCATATCCGTTTGGATGCAATTGAGACGGAGCGATGTCCAGATAAGCCAACACTTCTCTTATGTAATCATTTAACGGAGGAAGTGTGCCGGCTGCGCACGCATGTCGATTAAAAGCAGTATACCCCTCCGGGGGATTATGTGGCCTGTCATCCGGTCCAGGCAACAGTACTTCATCCAAAGATAAGCCATGCCTTAAGCATATTCTCCCTAGCATGTCCTCAGAGATGTTGGACGGGACAGAATCAGGTGGACTATTAATGAAGGACGCATCGGGCAACTCATCCGAAGCTGGACCAATAGCTTCGGTCTCGATGACCGGAATCTCAATTCTGGGAGGGATAGGGTTCTGAGTTTCTTGCTGCGGCGAACTTGACGGTTCCATCACTAGCTAACTCACGAGAAACCATCATTAGATGATAAAAAGCCCGTGCATTCCCCAGTGTAAAGTGCATGAATGTGTTGTGTAGTGCAAATGTTGTGCGTGACTTGAGCAAATTCTGCAGAATTAAAGAAAACACGCTAGCGATGAAACTCTGGAAGTCAGACCGACAATGACCGTCATCGCTGACCGTCACGATCGCGCAACCCAGATGTCAGATGGCTGATTCAAGTGTAAGTCCGTTATATGTTCGTTAGGTTACAGTTCCATCGACGAGCTTCGAAAGTCAGTCAAATATGCAATCCTGTAATCAAGTCCAATTATGCAAGGCAGAAGCTCGTCGGAGTCGAGTATAAGAGCATGCAAAAGTTCGCTAAGTTCGTCGAATTTCAGCATGGAATCGATCGTAGTTCAGATTCAAATTCAGTCGGAGGCGTGATATCTTTTGTGTTGATCCAGTTCGAATCGATACTTTCGTATCGATCAAGGTCGACTCGATACCTTTCGTATCGATGGCAGTTCGTATCGACTGGAGGAGTGAATTTCGTATCGATCAGGGAGGCTTACTTCGCATCGGCCAAGGGTTAACGGCTGTGTGACAACCAAGTGCAATGACTTCGCATCGATCTGGGGCTATCGATATTGAACCAATGAGACCTCTTGGTCTTCGTATCGATCGTGGGAGGCAGAATTTCGCATCGATCACGCGGGCCAAACGTTTACATCAATCATCTCAGTTTGACACAAGCCCCAACCACCTTAGATCGATGCGAACCTCTGCATCCCCTTCAACCCATCAACCGATGCGAAATCATGAAATCTGGGTCGAGTCGAACCCTCCTGTCTCGGATCGACACGAACTAGAGGCGAAGCAATTCCTCCAGAACTCTTTCTTCTCCGATTGAAGCGAGCATCGCCATGGCCATCCACGACCAAGCTCTGGTCCAGATCTGGCCTTAGCGCCACCAAAATCAATAATCAGCAAGGGCACGATGGATATGAGATCTGAACTTCGTCGCTCGAATTTAGCCGTGATTGCTTATTTACCTGAATTGAATTGGAGTTTGGGGAAATAATAAAATGATGTTTGATCGATTCGAAGATTGGACAGTTCTTCTCTCCCAAGTCTGTGAATCGATACGAGAATGCAGAAGGCAACAGTAAAAGTTAAAGGTAAAAAAAGTGAGAAATGACGAAGTCCCAGATATTTATATGAAGCCTAGGACGGAACCGAGTCGATTCGACTCCCAGTCAATCTGACCGGTCGCAACCAGTCAGACGGCGCATCGAAACGAAGGCTCGTATCGGGCCCACTAGCCTTTATCGGTTCGAAGCGCACAGGGAGGCCACTTGAGATCGATGGATCAGTGCAAATGCTCTCCTCGAATCCATCAATCTGTGCATTCATCGATTCGAACCCACCAGACACCATTGTTTCGAAACATCCAAATTGTGAGCCATCGATTCAAAACAGAGCAGACCTATTAATACGAGCGTCACTTTCGTATCCATCAGAAACTATCGATACGAACATCCATTTCGTATCCACCAGATATCGCCAATTCAAATCAAAATCCACCGCGATTCGTGACCATCAATACGGATGACCATTTACGTATCCATCGAGTCAACCCACATCGATACGAAGAAAGGCTTTCCAACTGTTAGCATCGATTCATGAGAGGACCGATACAAGAGAATGTCCAAAGGGTACGACTTTCAAATTATTCAAAGAAGACCTGCAGCTTTTCAAAGCACGTCATGTTTTCACAAGACGTACTTTGGGGGGCAAATGTTATCCCGCCTTTTGACAAGGCCAGGACACCAAGGAGTTGGATTCCAAATGTCGTTTGTCATGGATATCGTTGAATTCTGACCAAGTCCGGATCAAGCCCCAATCGATGAGACATGATCGGGAAAGTAAAGCAAGCCAACGTTCCAAGTTTCAAGTCAATCCGAGTTCATACGCACAGGTTATGATGGATACAAGTTAGAGGGAAAAGCATGTTTTCGTATCCATCAGCAGACCCCATTTCGTATCCATTGAAACGTATTTGTTCGTTCCGATGGAGCTAGTACATCGAGTTCGTATCGATGGGTTTCGTATCCATCGGTGGTCCTCGTTTCGCATCCATCGATCTCATATCGACCAGAATGATTAAGTCCACACAGTGGTGAGCTTCGTATCCATCGTCCAATGTCTACTTCGTATCCATCAGTCAGTGCCTGCTTCGTATCCATCGTCCAATGTCTACTTCGTATCCATCAGTCAGTGCCTGCTTCGTATCCATCAGCCAGTGTCTACTTCGTATCCATCAATCAGTGCCTGCTTCGTATCCCTGGATGGAGTCCTACTCAAATCCATCAGGTCAACCAGCTTGGATAACGTGTCATATCTCGAAGGAAACGGGGCGAGATACATGAAGTCGAAGCAGTCAACACGGAGCGAATACCGGATCGAGGCGAAGCGCGCGTTCCACGTCATCCCTCGATGCGAATGCGCCGAGATATATGGAGTCGCCACGGTCGACTCGGAGTAAAGACCGGATCGAGGCGAAGTGTGCGTTCCACGTCTTCACAGGGGCGCGTGACACCATCGATTCGAAGCCCTCAGCTCAGAGAGATGGATTCGAACGAGACAGCCTAGCGAAGAACATCGCCTCGTATCGACGATATCTCTCAATCCACTGATCCAAATACCATGAAATTTTAACTGAAGGTTGCACACATACCATGGAACATCTCCACCAAAATTGAGCTCGATTGGAGGTAATCTTGATCGATACGAAATGATTTCGTATCGATCACAGATCGACTTGAAACTCTCTGGAAATGGTCGAATGGGTCCCCTCGCGTGTCAGGCCAAGTCTCCCAGAGTTTGAGCGAAATCTAAGCCTCCTACGCCTATAAATAGAGCCCCAGAATCAACGGAAAAAGGATCTTTTTTCTCTAAAGCGTCCAGACTCTGCCGGATTGAGATTTGCATCCTATTTTTGCTGTCAATTTCGAATTCTAATCTGTAATCCGCTGTTCATTGCTGTAACCGCTTGTAACCATTGAAAGAGAATCAATAAAATCATCAAAACTTCATAGTGGACGTAGGCTATACGCCGAACCACTCTAAATTGCTTGTCTGTGCATTTTACATTCCTGTTTGTTGGAGTTTTTGTTAGATAACCTCTGTTTTACATTTATAATCTTCATTTTATCTCTTCAAACAACTCCCGAAGAGTGTTGTGCCCATTTTTGGTACAAACAATATATATATATATATATATTTGTATTATTTTGTAAGTCTATTTTATTATAACCTCAAATATTTATTAAACCATCAATTCTAAATTCAAAATTATTTATTATTATATTTGTGTCAAACGTCTATATTTTTATAATTATTTTCAAACCATTTATTTAAGATTTAAATCCATTTGATTTAACACAATTTATTTGAACTCGGGGAAACTCGCTTCAATTTACTAATTAATTTCACAATTTTTATTCCAAAAACTTACTTTAATTATCAATTTAAATATATATAAAATTCGAGGTCGTTACAGACTTCCCCCTTAAAATAATTTCGTCCTCGAAATTGCCAGGGAGAAACAAAGATAGATGAAAGACATTTCATCAAATCAAACTGAACGTCTATTCTGCATTTGGCTTACCAAATCAGAATATCCAGAACGAATCTGTTTTAACACTTCACAAGATACTCGGGTTATCCAGATCTACGAAATATGCAGTGGCATTGGTCAGTTCAAAAGTATAACTTAACCATCCGTAGAATATATCCGGACCCAAAGAATAGATAGATATATGGATACAATTTCAAAATTTTTAGTTTAGAAACTAAAGTATACTTATCAACCATAGCAACCAAAGCAACCAATACATCCAAACAAACAAATTTTTTGGTCCATCCGGAGTTTATGTCCCATATTAATATATCGAATTTTTTCTTCCTGGATTTACCAGAAATCATCGAAGAATCGAGAAAAGATGACGAACAAAAGAGATTGATAGAGAAAAGATTGCTTCCTTGTTGTTACAGGGTATTGACCATTTATAGTCGTATTTTCCTGTCCCCTATCTCCTCCTCTTCTTGCACTCATACTCACTATCAGTGGATAGTAAGAGAATTTACTGAGGCATACGGACGGACGGATATCTGAAGGATTACTCATTCTATGGTATACTTCACCCTATCTCTAATGAGCTACTTAATGTGTTATACTCCTGAGCTAAAGTTCAACCTTAGCTCCGATACCAATTGTAATGATCCAAAAACTCGGCTTAATCAAATGAGATAGCTAAAAAGGGTCTTATTTCCTTTTAACCAAAAAGTCACTAAATGACAATCCTAAGTTAAAAGGTGGTGTAAGTTCCCTTTAACTAAACGTCAAGGTTATTGCTCATAAACTGGCCGAGCACAAATCAAACAACCAAACAAGAATAATAACAAGAATAATTTCAGACCCATTATTATTAACAATTTATAATTAATAGTTAACACAACATTTATTAAAATGTGAATGAGTCAAAGGAAAGAGATTAAGATTACACTCACTGTAAAATAATTAAATTATACTCACAGAATAAGTTATACCCACTAAACTATGAAAACAAGGAATATACTCACATCCTATTGCTTTGCTGGAGACTTGGAATACTTTGCCTTTGATAATAAAATTTAGTTCTTTTCTTTTGTTTGTGAATTAATTAAAATGAGATATGGACTTGGCTGTTTATAGGTGAAGAGAAGGGTACTTTAGTAATTTCCTATAGCCTAACCTGATTCGACCAAATTTTGGTCCAATAGAAACCAGCTTTATGGCCTAATTTGATTCGACCATATTTTGGTCCAATAGAAAACATCCTTATGGCTTAATTTGATTCGAACACATTTTGGTCCAATAGGAATCCTCCTTATCAACTATGGCCTAACCTGATTCGACCAGATTTTGGTCCAATGGCAACCATCTGCAAGGCATAACCTGATTCGACCAGATTTTCGTCCAATGGCAACCATCCCCATGGCGTAACCTGATTCGACCAGATTTTCGTCCAATGGCAACCATCCGTGAATATAATAATCATTATGCTATTTTGTTTTATTAGGCAAGTAATTATACTATTCTGTTTTATTAGGCAAGGTTAATAATTCTTTCTTGTTTTACTGGGCAAGTAATTATACTATTATTTTTTATTAGGCAAGGTTAATATTTCTTTCTTGTTTTACTAGGCAAGTAATTATACTATTCTGTTTTATCAGACAAGGTTAATAATTCTTTCTTGTTTTACTAGGAAAATTCTTTTCTTAAGTAATCATTCTCATTTGGTTTATTAGGCAAACTTATTCTTAAATAAATCGGTAACCCTAACCGCCTTATAACTCGAACCGTCTTTAAACTAACATTTACATCAGTTTTAAAAATCCATTCGAGACGTTTTATCCAAAATTTTATTTTTGATATAAAATCCATTATTTAATCATTTAAAAACATATTAACTATTCAAGTTAAAAGTGATTAAATTATGGGTCGTTACACATTGGGCTTCGATAACGACAAGGGATGAACACTCGTCTCTCTTCTTGAATGAGAGAAAATATCTCGACTCATCGAAACTCGGGGCATGATTAAATGTTCGCATAAACAGGACGTGAAGGCAGGTCAAGATTGCATACCATTAGGATAAATTTGAAATGGAGCAATTCCTAAGTACAGAAGAGTTTTTTTAAGAATTGATTGCAAGGGGACACTGCTCCATTTAAGCAATATACCGGTAGCAAGCAGTGTACCCCGAAGGTGGCATATGTGCAAACACATTCTTCGACGGAAGGCGCACGTCATTGTCCGGAATGTTGTGTTGTAAGAAAATGTTATGTAGAACTTTAGCAGAGATTATGGATGAAGCTCTCTTCGGGGGATTAAGCACAACTCTGAAATTTGGAGGAGTCCGGTCTACAACCGGACCAATCAGAACCAGTTGACCGTATTCGGACGCGGCACTGAAGAGGTAGGCGCTACTGAAACTATTTGCGAAGGCGCAACGGATGACGATTCTACTCCTAAAAGTGCTGGACTTCCTCCACTAGACTTACGACGAGAGGACGGGCGCTTCATATATACAACAAAACTTGCATCTAACACGATGGTAATTCTATCTTTAACTAAAAGTACCACTACGATACTTGAACTCTAAAAAAGTATCGATTTATACTGACACATCAGGTTCCAAGTGTTGACTGGGGCAAGTGCAGGGTGTTATCTATGTGGGATGGGCTTTGTGTCCTAAACACTACAAATGCTCTATCCTGTGTAGATAGTTCACTCGTAGTGATAAAAGAAAAGAGCTTCTCGTATCATTCCTTAAAGTTATTTCTCCTACACTTGCCCGCTATCGATCAACGATCAATAACGGATCTGCTGTCTGAAACGATGTGGGGAAGCTCTTCCCATTCCAAGTACACCAAGCATGCAATAACGTGACCAATCCGAAGTGAGAAACTATAGATTGATGGGTCCAAATCAAGTAAAGAATTCTCAGCATAAGTCGGTTTCAGCTCTCTAGAAGGCGATAACAACATAAGCTACACACGAGACGCCACCCTAAGCTATTATCACCCCTCATAAAAACCAAAACCAATTCGTGAGACATCATGACAGATTAAAAATGTAACTCAGAGCAAGTTAATTTTGATTGTGGACGAAAATAGCAAAACATGTCAAGCACTGGGGCAAAGCCCGAATTTCGTTCCATGAAGAACTCAAGACTGGATTTATTATCTTCTTCCACAAAATCGTAATCAACTCAAATTCTCCATAATGATTGCCACCAATAAAACCTCATCGTTGAATTGCTAAACAAATGCCAAAATCTGCATTACCTACCTCTAATCTAGAATCAAAAAGAGAACATGAATGAACTTGGGATGTTGGCGACCTAAAGCCAGAAAGATCGGTGGCGATCCAAGGGTGGAGGGTCGGCGACGATCCAAAAAGGCAAAGCAACAGGGGCATGTGGCTAGGTCAAAGCGGTGGCAAAGTCAAGTAAGGTCGAAGGTGAGAAGCTCCGATGGCGAAGAACAGCGGCGGGGATGGCAAAGGAGGAGTTAGGTTTTGAATTTCCTGAGTCGTGTCGCGAGGCAGAAGGGTCGAGTCGCAGAAGAAGAGAAGAAATGAAAGTAGGTCGACTCGAGTGGATTAAATAGGACATTGCAAAAGAAGAAAAAATACGCTAAGTCATTGGATTGCTAGCGATCGGATCGCTGGCGTTCCATATAATTGCAACCAAATTTTGCCAAAATCATCAAGCGTGATTTAAGTATCTTTTGCTAGCATCTTGAAAGTTATGGGATTGAAATTAGTTTATTATGATGAGTAACGGTGATTCACGTACAAATTCAACAGACAGCAGAATAACCAGAGCTAAATTCACATGATGGCCTCCACACGATCACTTGAACCTCACCAAACGGGAACTCAAAAGCAATAACTTCCATAGCACGCCTTGTTTCCAACGAAAGCATACTCTGGGGGGCAAATGTTATTCGAGTTTTGACCCAACGGAATTCAAAGGGAGTCATGATATTTACATTAAGTCAGAACAAATCAAGAATCAACCAAAAGGACTAGAAGAAGGAACCAAGGAAGAATCAAGACAAAAAAGTCAAAAAAATTCTAAGGTGAAGGATCGCTAACGATCCATATGGGTCACTCATGGATCCTCCTATCCTCCTACACCATGATCTAATAAGTTTTCTAGGGATGTCTGCTAAGTTTGATGATATTTCAAGCTAGCTAGATCGAGAAGTGAGCATACATCTAGTTCCAGCGATAATTCAGTGAAATCAATACATGAATCATCATCAAAACAAAGCATCTGTCATGAAATTACATGCAGAGCATCTACACAAGGCAGGAAACATGATCAAAAAGAAACAAGCCAAAATTACTCTAACTCCATGGATCGCTAGCGATCCATGCCCTATAGATCACTAGCGATCCTTTATATTGGGTCGGCTCATCCTGGAATTTCTTGAGTGCCTATGTACCTTCAAATGTAAGTCTCTGACAAAGCAGTTTGGGCCGAAGTACTCTCCAACCCCTATAAATACAACCCGACCTTCAACATAAAGAGGATCTTCTTGACTGGCGGTTGAAACTCTATAGAAACTATTCTTCACTCTTCTCCTCCTACACAACAGTCATCTAAAGGGTTCACTGTGATTCTTCAGTGAACTATAACACTGGTGACTTGATCTAACTTACATGATCCAATCAAATTGTAATCAGATTCAACTTGTAATTGCAGTCAGTCAACAACAAAAGTTATAAAGTGGACGTAGGCTTCATTAACAGCCGAACCACTATAAAAATCTCTCATCTCTTTACTTTATCTGTAAGTTATTATACTTTGTTTCTATTTTGTTTTGCCTTGATAAACAGGGCTGGTACTTTCACACTCAATCCAGCGTGTTGATCCATTTTTCGGGTTAACAATTATGTACTGCAGACATGCTAAAATGAGTTCAATCCTAGCGTGAGTGTGTAATCGTGTCATGAAATTATGTATGCAAATATCCTAAACATGCATAAAATTTCTACATAAGTGTAAAGTGATTATGAAAAAAGTGTACCAACCATCTCCTACCATCCAATCTACCAACCACGATGCACCTAAAATCCTAATTTTGGGGAGAAAAATTACCAATGAAAAGCTCTAGGTGAGTGTTTTTCATCTTCTCCTCGGTCTTCCATGTGTGTTTTGTCGGATTGTCCCATCGTCGTACTCGAACCAACCTAATTATTTTATTGCGGAGTCTTCTAGTATCGTGCTCCACAATACGTGCGGTGGGCAAGGCACTGTCATCTCCATTTCAAAATCCTCCAATTGATCAGGCTCGATTCCTTTAGCGGTGTTATGAAGGCATTTCCTAAGATGAGAAATGTGGAAAACATTGTGGACTCCTGCAAACTTGTCAGAAAGCTCCACACAGTATGTTAATTTTCCTATTCTTTCTAGAAAACTGAATGGCCCAACAAATCTAGGTGCCAATTATCCAGACTTGCAAAACTTAACAACTTTTCTAAGAGGGGAGATTTTAACAAATACCATATCTCCAACCTCAAATTCGAGCTCTTTCCTTCTTTTATCCGCATAAGATTTCTGACGGTCTTGCGCTACCTTCATCCTTTGTCTGATCAACTCTACCTTTTCCATGGTATCATGGATCAAATCGGGTCCGAGTAATACTTTGTCGGTGGTTTCCCACCAACAACTAGGTGATTTGCATGGCCGCCCATACAGTGCTTCAAAAGGGTCCATACCAATCATCATTTGATAGCTATTATTATATGCAAACTCAACCAAAGGTAGATGCTGCTCCCAATGTCCTACGAAATCCAAGACACAAGCTCTCAACAAGTCCTTCAAATTCTCATTCACCCTCTCTATTTATCCATCAGTTTGTGGGTGATATGCCATATTAAGGTTCAAAGAAGTTCCCAAAGCTATTTGTAGGCTCCTCCAAAACTCGCTAGTAAACAATGAGGTCTCTTTCACTGACTATGCTTACAAGAATTCCATCTAGACGAACTACCTCCTTAATATAAATCTGTATGGGATTTCTCCTAATTAGAATAAATGAGCACTCATAGTAAGTCTGTCCACAACAACCCAAATAGCCTCATTGCTCTTCTGACTTTTAGGCAATCCTTCCACAAAATCCATTGAAATACGTTCCCACTTTTAGGCACTCTTAGTAAGTCTGTGAAAACCGTAAACGGCTTGGTTCCATCTGGAATAGTGAGCATATGTGCACTAGTTAATAACTCCTTAAGCTTCTCAAATGCCTTGGTGCATCTATCATCCCGAACAAAAACTGGATTCTTCTTAGTCAATCGGGTTAAAGGGGCTGCTATTCGTGCAAAGTTCTTGATGAAATTCCTATGGTAGCCTGGCACCTTAGAAAAATTCTAACCTCCAATGCATTACTAGGATTTTAGCAGGGTCCACAGCCAATCCTTGTTCCGAAATAATATGCCCAAGGAACTTAACTTCATTCTTTCAAAAGTGGCATTTAGAAAACTTGGCTTTGAGTTGGTTTCTTCTCAAGGTCACTAATACCACCTTAAGGCGGTCCTCATGCTCCTTCTTGCCATTGGAGAAAACCAAGATATCATCAACAAACACCACGACAAATTTATCAAATGCCCTCTAAATATTCTACTCATCAAATCCACAAAGTATGCTGGGGCATTCGTCAGTCCACAAGGCATTACTTCCCGCTCATAGAGCCCATATGGAGTATGGAATGCGATCTTCGGCTTGCTTTCCACTGCAATCCTCAACTGATGGAATCTGGTTGCTAGGTCTAATAGGAAAAATACTTTAGCCCCTTAAGTTGGTTGAACAGGTCATCTATTCTAGGTAGGGGGTACCTATTCTTCCTTGTCAACTTGTTCAACTCCCTATAACTGACGCAAAGTCTCAAAGAATCGTCTGCCTTAGTAGCAAAAACAATAGGGGCTCCCCACTCAAAGGTACTCCAATGGATAAATCCTTTCTTCAATAGCTCTGAGATTTGCTTATCCAGTTCCCTTCTTTCTTTGCGGGCCATATGTCTTAAAGGCAGAGCGACGGGTCTTGCGTCCTTCTCCAAATTGATTCGGAACTCAATCTCCCTATGGGTTGGGAGACCTGAGACCTTCTCGAAGACATCAAGAAGTTCACAAACTACGGGTACAGATGATAGTTCTCCAACAATAGATAGATTTAGAGAGTATAAATGGCTTAACTCAACTAAAGCTTTTGGTGTACAAAGAACTTCTAGGTCACGACCTCCACAAATCATTAATCGTACCACCCTCTTATCACAGTCAAGAATGACTCCATAATATGACAACAATCCATACCCAAGATAAGCCCATACCCCTCAAAATTTAGAACGTACGCAGTATATATGAACTCAACGTCGCATATGTCTAACACTAGGTCTTTGCAAATAAGAGAAAGATGGGTCGAACCCGCAATGGGATTGGAAATCTTTATTGGGCTGTTGACCATCTGGGTTTGATGTTTTAAGGAATTTACTACATCCCTAGCTATAAAGGAATGTGGTTCCCCTGAATCAAATACGGTACGAATAGTAACCCCAAAAATAAGAGTTATATCTTCTAGAGCTTCTTTTCCTTGGTCTCTTGGTGGCTTATTGGCAATAGGGATGACTTCAATAACGTAGGCATGTTCGCTTGGTCCTTTCTTAGCTATCTTGGGACATTGATTCTTGTGATGCCCTTCCTCGTGGCAGTCAAAGCACCTTCCTTTAACGGCTTCCTTTATTATACCCACCCTACAATCTTTAGCTTCATGACGCTTCCATTGGCATTTCTTACACACCTTCACATCCTTCTTAAACTTCCCCTTCGACTTCTTGTTGGTCCAAAAGCTCCACTTCTTGGACCCTCCTTTCTTTTGGGTCAGTGCAAACTTCTCCTTCTCTCTTCCCTTAGCTTCCTCATTGGCCACATACAGCATTGCCATTTCTACCAACATCTCATATGTGGACCCTATAGGTACTTGTGTCAACAACATTTCTCTTAGTGGGGAATTTAAGCCCTTCACGAACTTCATGGCCTTTGTCATAGGTATGTCTATCAGGCTCATCCCAAATTTAACCAACTCAGTAAACTTAGCTATGTACTCCTTAAGGGTAGAATCTTCTTGTCTCAGCTAAATGAACTTTTCCAATTGCAAGCTAACCTCAGCTCTAGACATGAATCTCATCTCAAATCGGTCCTTGAATTCATCCCAAGAGAATATCCTTCCTGGGTGAACATCAGTTACAAAGTTGCACCAATTCAAGGCTTCTTCCCTAAGGTGCTAAGCTGTTATTCTTTTTCTTAGTTGATCATCCCAACCAAGTTCTATAAATATCTTCTCGTAGTTACTAATCCAAGCTTTAGCTTTCGAATATCCTTTAGTTCCAAAGTATATCTTCCCTCCCATATTCAAAAAGTCCTTACACAACTTAGGAAAGTCGATAGAACGGGGTGCTTCATCGGTAGAAGGGGCAGTGGGTGCTACCAGTGCAGCTGGAAGAATATGAATCTATTCGACAGTCCTATGATATTGTTTAAACCATTCAAGCATTCCACGAATGGGTGGTCTTCGCGGGTAGGGTTCCCTTGTTCGAAAGAAGATTGATTATCAGCCATATCAACTTTCTGTAGGTTAAACCTTTAGTGACGATTTCCTAACGTAGTAATACATGCTGAAAGAAAAAGGTTACCTATTGTACGTGCGTGTGTTCAAGAAAAGAGGGTATAGATACACACATAATATATATAGTAAGAATTCTTTGGAAATTCTTTTTGAAAAACCTTTTTCAAAATGACAAATACGTCTCTCATACGTATAGTTTTTAGGTTGGCTGGGTAACCTAGGCTCTGATACCAAATGTAACAACCCACCCCGGAACAGCCCCAAATTTCAATCTAAAAACGGCCCATCGAAATTTAAATCCATTCTAAGGCAAGCCGTTGGTAGTAAAAAGAACTAACATTGTAGAGCCATAACTAAACTTTCAGAACTCACAGCGGATGGAACAAAATATAATAGTAAAATGTACCCATTTATTTCGAAACCATAAAAATGTCATAACACAAAATTCCATAAAAACCATAACATAATTTCCATTACAACAATTATCTAAATCCATGGGTACACATAAAAGAAAATAATAAAAACAAATACTGGCACAAGACAAGCTTCTCCATCTCTAAGCATTGTCACCGCCATCACTTCGTCCTTAACCTGTGTTGTAATGAGGAGGGAGTCAAAACAACAAGCGTCTAGTGAATAAAAACCTTGATTCTTATCTTTTCAGTACTTGGGCAGTATATTTCAAAATAAGAATATGTCTACAAACATAAAACCATTAAAATCATTTAATACTTCTTTATAAGGAAAGGAGGTGGGTCCAAGCACTTAATTCTTTCCATTCCAAAAGCAAGTTTCTAAAATCTCATATCCTAATCATACGTCATAAATAGCTAATAATGTGAGAGACGGTACCCAAGCCACTTAATACCTTTTATTAGAAAATAGTCAAATGTTGGTCATTTAATACCTTAATAAAGGAAGACCCCATCATTTAAGACCTATTTCCAAGGCATGCTCCTCAAAGGAACTATCTAGCTGACATCATATGGAATTTCATAGGCCACATAATACTTCTAAGTGGAAAATAGGTAGACCTTGGTCATTTAATACGTTAATTGCGGCAGACCCCATATTTAAGACCTATTTTCAGAAGCGGACCCATGTAGAGATACCACCTAACTTGTCCCCTTGGCCATTTAATACTTCATTAAGGGAAAAGAGGTAGGTCCAACCACTTAATACCTCAAACCTCAAAACCCCGAAGCAGACCCTTCATTTTATGGCCTATACTCATAATGACATCTCTCATTAGTCCGTTACTTGTAGGAACCGGTAACCAGATTAGCTAGGCATATTTCCCCTAGAGAATTCGGGAACAACCTCGAGTCATTACAAATATTTATCTTAAGGATATCTCACATTAATAAAAGTGTACACAACTGCTAGTAGCCTCAAAGTGAAGGGCAAACTTTCATCATGCAACTCCATTGACCTCGCATCCCTATGACTTAGCCACAAATCAATTACTCTCCATATATACATATATGCTCATCTCACCATTTCATAAATAAGGCCTTATAACTTCCTTATTACACCTTAAAATAATAATTAGGCTATATAAGAGTTTCTTCTTATTTCCGCCTCACAATCAATTACCTTCCTAATAAGGGAAATAAATGTAAATAAATGTCTAATTAACTATGCCATATAAACAATAATTATACGTTAATTATGTAAATAGAGATAAATAAATATTCGTGCCTAATAAGTTCTAAACGCATGGATTTTATGCCCTAAACTAGCGTTAAATGTCAATTTCTTAACCAATTATTATCACAAGTCCTTTTTCTTCAAATTCCCAAGATTTAATGGGATTCTAATATCTAAAGCAGGGAATAAATATTCATAACCAAAACTGCAATAATAGAGATGTAAATAAATATAAAGTCAATTTATTACATCAATTCAGTGTAATATCTTAAACAATAAGAATCGCAATCTAAATCTCATATTCTATTCAACTCCTCTCTTTTACAAAGAAATAAATAAGAATAAGTGGTGTAAACTACGAATAGAATTCATAATCTAAACCCCTTATTTTATTGAAGAATCACAATTTGACCCAACGAAGAAGGAGATGTAGAATAGACTATGAAATTATCAAAAATTGCATAAACGAAAAAAATTCCATAAAATTGATGTAAATAATTGGGAATCTCAGTGTAACGACCCAGAATTTTGAACGAATTAAATTGAAAATATTTAATTAATTTTAGATATTTGAACGATGATTTAATTTGAATCCCCGATATAAATTCAATTTTGGCAATTTAATTACAGAATTTAATCTGCTGAATGTTGAATAAAAATTTGAATCTTCAATTTAAGCTAAAGAAAAATATTTCAAACGCTTGTAAAATTTATATTGATAACCCTGGAGATAACAGCAGCTTCAGAATTGAAATTTAAATTGTTTTGATCAGTTTTGAATTTAATTGTTCGAATCGATATTTTAAAATAGCCATTTTTCAAACAGTCTCGGAATTCGACGAAACCAGTTTCATTGGGTCCGTGATATTGTATTTTTATCGGATTCCAAATTTCGTATTTTTCGGTAATGATACGTGAGCACACGACGTAAAAACGCGTCGAAATTTAATTGAAACCAATTTAAATTTAAACTTTAAATATTTAGTCAACACACACGTTATCTTCCTTCAATTACGCCTACAATCACGAAGAGATCGTGCAGGCCATACTTCGATAATTTTTAAAAAAAAAAAAAAATCTCGTCCTCCTCTCTGTTAATTAAAATCCCATTTTCTTTTCAATTTCGTTCAAACGAAAATGGCCGAGAAGAATTCTTCAAGTTTAAATTCGATATTCCCCTCACGTATAAAGAAAATGGCCACTGCCTTCTTTCAATTAACACGAAAACGAAATTCCCCTTTTCATTTTAAATCTCAAAGTCGAATCACTCGGCTCGAGTTCGCGAACAATGTCGCGATGCTATAGGGCGTGGCAACCGGGAGGCGATTGAGCAGGCGGGGACGACAAGGCAGGCGCGTTCGCGTTGGCAAAGGGCGAAGCGCGAATCTGGGATTGGTCGCAACCTTCGGCGGCGCGTTGTCGTGGTGTTGGTGGACATTGGGGTGGTCTCGAGGTCGAGCGGCAACTGGAAGGAGTGTTCGAAGTCGATTTTTGGGATTTTCGATTCGTCGCGATTGTTGATGGAGGAAGTGCAGGCGGCGGTGACGATTTGGAGGCGCGCGCGAAGCAGTGGGGTGGGTTCTTGGTCCGCGACTTGGTCGCGTGAGTTGGAGGCCGCGTGTTCCGTTCAGGCGCGAGATAGGGCTTCAACACGTGGTGGTTCGGCAACGTAGATTGGAAGCGTGAAGTGGGGGAGCTCGCGAGGCCAGTGCGACGAGGAGGCAAGGGTTCCAGGTTGAGGGTAAAGGGAATTTTGGGCATGAGTCTTCTTTCTGATCTTTTTAAATTTTGAATTTATGAATAAATAAAACCTGAGAATTTGAATTCTGGTAATTTATTTTAGTCTAGTTTTTTTTTATCAAATCTAAATTTTAGTTACCTTTGAATTAATTTAGTTAATAATAGAAGTTTTAAAGTTTTATTTAATCCAGAAAAATGAAGTTATTGTTTCACAAAAATGTTTATATATATATATGTATATACAGTTTGAAAAATATAGGATTTTTAAGGTGTTGTAAGAAAAAAATAATTTAAAGGATATTGTTTGAAATTAAATTGATTTGATAAAATAAAATTTTATTAAATGAAAATGAATGGTTCGATTTATCTCGGATATTAATAAAATTTTATAAATTGTTTATACAAGGTATACGCAAGAAAAAAATCGAGTCAAGTTGGAAATGGGATGGCAAATTAAAAATATAAAAAAGGTGAGATCTTCTCACTCAGATTTATGATTGAATTGCAGTTATTGATTGATTTGTTTGAATGTGCTATTAGATATGATAGGATATATCTATATATATAGCAGTATATACATATTGGCATATGTATATATTGGATTGATTGATTCCCGCCTCGTATAGCGGATGAGACCCTATTGCGCCGTTAGTAAGCGGATTTTTATAAAACCCATATACCGCGATAATTCCGTACTGGAGCGGAATTGGTATTGTGCTAACATCTTTGGATGCAGGGAAACAGGTTGGAGGGATCCAACTGGACCCCTCACATTGATTGATTTTATTTATACTGTGATATGAATCTGTGAATGATTATATTGATGTTATTGATCATATCGATATCTGGAAATTATTTGAATGCTAAAATTTAGCTGAATGGATGTTTGATATCATTGGATTCCAAAAATAAACGAAATTGAATTTTTGAAATTCAAGTAGAAATTTTTAAGTAAATAAATTTTTAGAAATTGAATAAATTCGAAGAAAAGAATTTAAAAGTATAAAAGCTGATTTTTATAATCTTATTGAATAAATTCCAGAATAGAGTGAAAATGCTAAATGAATGGATTTCATAAAACAGTGATTTTAAATTGAAGAATTCAATTTAAATTTGGATTTTTAAATAGATTGAAAGAGACAAAGAAATTATTTTCTTTAAAAAGGAATTTATTTAAAAAGAAATAAGTGGGAAGTCCAATTAGAAATTTAATTGGCAAATTGAAACGAATTTGGAAAATCGATATGAAATTTATAGATGTATAAATTGTAAAGTAAAAAGAATAAAATTTATAGAATTATAAATTGTGAAGTTAAAATGAATGAAATTGTAGAATGGAAGATTTATAAGAAATTAACTTATAAAACTGGATTTTTGCCTTTAAAGGGAGTATTAATCGAACTTGTTAATAAAGGGGATTTATAAATCAAAGTTATTGTGAAATATAAGGTTGAATTTATAAAAGTTGTTTATAAATCTGAAACCACTTATTTTAATAAGTGTATTATAGAAGTTAATAAAAGAAGATTTATAAGTCGAAGTTGTTATTAAAACAGAAATAGAATTTATAAACGTTGTTTTATAAATTCAAAATCAATTGAATTTGATAAATTAAATATAGAAGATTATCAAAGGAGATATATTCGCGATTTTGGATAGCGAATTATTATTGAGATAAAACGTGTAGAAAATAGTGAAATGTAATTACTGAAGTATATTCACGATTTTGGACAGTGAATATATTGTTAAGTAAAATGGATTCATTTTTTGAAAAAGTGATTTTAAAAATGAAGTTAAACATTTTAAAGATGTTTTAAAATGTATTATGAATCGAAAGCATAGATTTCAACACTTGTTGTTGAAATAGACGTTTTCGAGAAATTTAAGGAAATGGTGGACTATAACACTGTTGTTATAGTAAATGATTTCCGAAAGGAAATGTTTTTATGTAGTATTGGGATTTATATATCTATCTAAAATCCGAATCCCTATACTAGTGATTTTGAGTCGTCGTAACGATGTTTTACATAACATTCGTTTTGACTCAAATAAATGTTGTTATAGTAAATGGTTTCCTTAAAGAACGATATATATACTTAATTTGATTTAAGTATATCGAATATTTTCAAAATGTTGAAAATAAATATATTTGTGAAATACTTATTATTAAATAAGTAAGGAAATACTTTTCCAATATGAAATGAACGTTTTGAGATTTTATCTTCTTAAAGATAAAATGAAATCGAATATTTGGAATCGATTTGAGAATCGAATATCGGTAGATATTCGAAAATATAAATTCAATACGGAATTTATAAAAGAAAGGGAAGTTGTTTAAAAATAAATGTTGATTTATTTTTAAAGTGTGGAAATTTTATATCCAGTAAAGATATTGTTGAAGATGAAATAATTTGGAAAATTATTTGGAATCTGATGATGTTGCGCATCTTTATTGATAGTTAAATAACCGACTATCAATAATTACCTTTAGATAGGTATTTGTTGTGAATTGGATGAATTTGAATGCCACACTTATTTTTAAATAAACGCTCACTATTCGGGTTAGCCGGGAAAGGACCATGGGGTCGTATAACCCATTCCGAATATGTGATACGTCGTTATGAATTGCATTCGAAGACCGGTGTTGAAGACCGGATATTTTTGAAAACGGAAGGATTACCGTCGAGTTACTCTACATCGGCTGATCTCCGATTTAGAGGTTTTATCATCCTTAGTGACGGGAAGTCCTGACGTGATTGAAAATTATCCGGATGTGCAAGGGCTTCGTGAGAAGTGCCTTCGGTTCTGTTCGATCCCGGAACAGACTTGTATGGATTGTGTGTCTGACGTTACAATTTGAGATATAAAGCTGATTTCTTTCAAATACATTTCTGTTGGTGGCGGAGAATTTATTCTCTTAGCTTAACACCCTTCTCTGAGACGTACGAGCTCAGAGGTTATGTAGTTGAAATTCATCAGCGATATATCCCAATTTGGTAACGTGGCATACTGAGTGTTGCTGTGAAATGATCAGTGTTTGATCATTTGCGATATGATCATTTATTTGATCTTATATCTTTGTGATCATAGGTTGATCATTTTGTTTGACCCGAAGCAGGGCTTTTTGAGAAAGCGTAGCTTTGTGGACGAGACTTCATCGAGCCTCACACCCCGGAAATGGTCGAAACAGGAAGGATGCGGCAAGGTTCTAGAGAGTAGCGCCCCTTAGTGTATGTCATTCCTTCTGGATAGAGGTGGTATCATGGTATGGAGCCCAGATACTTAACCTATGTGGTTGCTGCATTATTATCTATGTGGTTTGTTGGAAATCGGGGATCCTCGGGAAGATCGGTTACGATCGGGGGATGACATACGCGTGTTAGTAGTTACCTATTTTTGCAGAGGTAACTCGGCCTTGTGTTGGCAGAGATCCGGTTAGGTTCTCGGGTCGTCTATTCCAGGGATGTACCCATCGTGGAAAAGGAAGTTCCTTAGCCTGACCATTTGTTGGAAATCCAAACTCCAATACGCACCTTGTACGGTATTAGTTGTAGAACCTGCCATTTACGTACGGTGGTCACCACTGTTTAGATGGTAGCTATAGTAGGCATACGATACTGGTCGTATGTTGGCTAAGATTAATATTATACTTTTTAAATGTTTTCTACACTATGCACTAATAATAATATCAAAAATGATTTGATTTTGCGTAGTAAGCATCTTTGACTATCATAAGAAGAAATCTCCTCCAATTCTGCGTTTGCATTGTGTGTGTGGTGGGAGGTCTTATGGTAGTTTCATTTTCCAAAAGCATTGCGAATTGACATTAAAGTTTTCCTGTTGTTTATTTTAAAGATAAACTGTTTTTACGATCTCACACCAGTCACCATGACTGACTCGGAGTTTATTGTTTCCCTTCTAAACTCTGGGTGCCCACCAATTTCCACACGGGCAGTCTAGAGTTAGATTATCAGGATATTCTGGATATTCTAGAGCTTGGAGATAAGCTGGATGACGAGACGTAGTATTTGTATCTGATATATTTATTCCGCTGTGTATTCTGTATGAGGACAAATTATATAACTGTCCATTGTTGTATATTGACTCTGATGATTGATGTATGTATAAAATGATATAGTTCTTTGTTTAAAGATTATTCATTTATCTATTATATATTGTTCCGCTGCGATGTGTAAGATTCTGATATTGTTTCCTGTTCTGATGTTGTTCTTCTTTCTTCTCTCTTCTCTCTTTCTTCTCTTTTCTTCTTCTTCTACCTTTTTCTTCTTCCTAAAACCATAACTTTTCGGGTTTTCGGCATTCGATGGCTCGGCAGTCGATAAAGTGAGTATCGATGTCGAATTTTCGAAAGTCGAAAATTTCGGGATGTTACAAGTGGTATCAGAGCATATGGTTAAGCGACAACCCTGCACTGTTGGGTGTTACTCATTAGAGATAGAGTCAGTAGTACTCTAGAATGAGTTGAGTGTAATAATAGATATGAGCGCGTATTTGTTATTTGAATATAAAAAGTGTTTTGTATTGTGTTGACTTATCGGTTGATTGTTTATAGATTCTAGTCGGTGCAGTCTAGCTAACTGTAATCGATAGGGATTTCTAAACTCTTAAATAAGATAAACCGACACAGTATTGTTTTAAAATGGGGTAAATGAAATAATTTTACCCAAAACTATTTTTGTATAGAAAAGAAATGTTTTCTATGAAGTACTATAGTATATGGTTGCATGGTTGTTAGGAAAGTGATAATATTGAAATGTGATCATTTTTATATGAAATTGAATAAGAAATTGAAATCGTAACTCCAAAGTTAAGAAAAAAATCCATATACAAATGAAATTTAAAGAATGTAAATTATAAATGTGATTTGAAATTTGAAACGGAATTCCAGAGAAGTATTTGGAAATGTTTTGAAAAGAATTTGAAAATTTTGGAGATTTGGAAAGTTTAAATCTTTTTGAATTTGAAAATGAATTTCAAAGGTTTTGAAAAGTATTTTGAGAGATGAAAGCTCTAAACTCTTTTAGGTCGCTGGAAAATAACTTCGATGATGACCGCGGCATTGTTGGTGTTCATTTTCGGGTTTCCAAAAGAGGAATTGCTGCCAAATTGTTTTAAATGGAAGTTGTTCGGAAAATTGGATTTTGTTTTGGAAATTCAAAAGATAATTTGATTTGTTTTCAAAATGATTTTTGAAATATTGGTAAGACTCTGGGATACCATATTTATGAAATATTATCAAGTTGATAACTTATACAATTTGAAAGGTTGATAGAATAAATTTAACTTAAAGGATGAAGTTAAATGGATGTAAGTACAAGTGAATCAATTAAATGAAATTGAAAGTTGAGATTCATTTCGAATTCGTAAGCAAATGAATTGAATTGGATAATTGTAAATGAAAGATGAATTAAAATTCGTATGGAAATTGGAAATCCAGTTTAAATGTAAGTAGATTTAAACGAAGTAGAATTAAAATAAATTGAATTGATATCAATTTGAATTAGTAATTGGAACTAGTTTAAGATAGTGCAGTTGTAAATGACAGATAATTGATAAAATTCAATATTTCAGAATTGAAAGTAAATTGAATCCAAATTTAGTTGAAATGGTAAACTAAATACAAATGAATATGTATAACTTCAATAGTGAAGTAAAAATGTACAAACAGTTTATATCGAAAAATTTTGTAATAGAATTTGCAAAATGTTAGTTTGAATGTGTAACTAGATATCATGGCTAGTAGATATACAGGTATAAAGGAATTGGATTTGATTTCAAAGATAATTTGAATTGCTCGACAAAAGGTAAGTATTTGAATTATAATATGAGTTTTTGATGATTTCTTGTCTAGCCGCTTGGCTGTTTCTTTTTCTTTTTGAAATCTGAGAGTCCGTAGGGACGTTTTGTAGTAGTACCGTATTAGCCGCGTAAAGGAGACGCTGGCGAAATTTTTCGAAAATTTCGAGTGTTAGAAAATTTTGAAAGTTTAAAATTTGAATTTGAATTTAAATTTGAACTTTGAAGTAAACAATGTTGTTTTGAAACTTATAATTGAAGTTGGAAATTTAGTTGAGATGATAACGAATCTTTAGTAGGAAGATTTGTTTTGAAAATTTGATAAAACTATTTGGATTGTGAAAAATAGTAGACGAGTTAAGGACCTTTCTTTCTAACTTGTAATTTCGAGGAAGAAATTCTTTTAAGGGGGGAAGTCTGTAACGACCCAGAATTTTGAACGAATTAAATTGAAAATATTTAATTAATTTTAGATATTTGAACGATGATTTAATTTGAATCCCCGATATAAATTCAATTTTGGCAATTTAATTACAGAATTTAATCTGCTAAATGTTGAATAAAAATTTGAATCTTCAATTTAAGCTAAAGAAAAATATTTCAAACGCTTGTAAAATTTATATTGATAACCCTGGAGATAACAGCAGCTTCAGAATTGAAATTTAAATTGTTTTGATCAGTTTTGAATTTAATTGTTCGAATCGATATTTTAAAATAGCCATTTTTCAAACAGTCTCGGAATTCGACGAAACCAGTTTCATTGGGTCCGTGATATTGTATTTTTATCGGATTCCAAATTTCGTATTTTTCGGTAATGATACGTGAGCACACGACGTAAAAACGCGTCGAAATTTAATTGAAACCAATTTAAATTTAAACTTTAAATATTTAGTCAACACACACGTTATCTTCCTTCAATTACGCCTACAATCACGAAGAGATCGTGCAGGCCATACTTCGATAATTTTAAAAAAAAAAAAAAAAAATCTCGTCCTCCTCTCTGTTAATTAAAATCCCATTTTCTTTTCAATTTCGTTCAAACGAAAATGGCCGAGAAGAATTCTTCGAGTTTAAATTCGATATTCCCCTCACGTATAAAGAAAATGGCCACTGCCTTCTTTCAATTAACACGAAAACGAAATTCCCCTTTTCATTTTAAATCTCAAAGTCGAATCACTCGGCTCGAGTTCGCGAACAATGTCGCGATGCTATAGGGCGTGGCAACCGGGAGGCGATTGAGCAGGCGGGGACGACAAGGCAGGCGCGTTCGCGTTGGCAAAGGGCGAAGCGCGAATCTGGGATTGGTCGCAACCTTCGGCGGCGCGTTGTCGTGGTGTTGGTGGACATTGGGGTGGTCTCGAGGTCGAGCGGCAACTGGAAGGAGTGTTCGAAGTCGATTTTTGGGATTTTCGATTCGTCGCGATTGTTGATGGAGGAAGTGCAGGCGGCGGCGACGATTTGGAGTCGCGCGCGCGAAGCAGTGGGGTGGGTTCTTGGTCCGCGACTTGGTCGCGTGAGTTGGAGGCCGCGTGTTCCGTTCAGGCGCGAGATAGGGCTTCAACACGTGGTGGTTCGGCAACGTAGACTGGAAGCGTGAAGTGGGGGAGCTCGCGAGGCCAGTGCGACGAGGAGGCAAGGGTTCCAGGTTGAGGGTAAAGGGAATTTTGGGTATGAGTCTTCTTTCTGATCTTTTTAAATTTTGAATTTATGAATAAATAAAACCTGAGAATTTGAATTCTGGTAATTTATTTTAGTCTAGTTTTTTTTATCAAATCTAAATTTTAGTTACCTTTGAATTAATTTAGTTAATAATAGAAGTTTTAAAGTTTTATTTAATCCAGAAAAATGAAGTTATTGTTTCACAAAAATGTTTATATATATATATATATGTATATACAGTTTGAAAAATATAGGATTTTTAAGGTGTTGTAAGAAAAAAATAATTTAAAGGATATTGTTTGAAATTAAATTGATTTGATAAAATAAAATTTTATTAAATGAAAATGAATGGTTCGATTTATCTCGGATATTAATAAAATTTTATAAATTGTTTATACAAGGTATACGCAAGAAAAAAATCGAGTCAAGTTGGAAATGGGATGGCAAATTAAAAATATAAAAAAGGTGAGATCTTCTCACTCAGATTTATGATTGAATTGCAGTTATTGATTGATTTGTTTGAATGTGCTATTAGATATGATAGGATATATCTATATATATAGCAGTATATACATATTGGCATATGTATATATTGGATTGATTGATTCCCGCCTCGTATAGCGGATGAGACCCTATTGCGCCGTTAGTAAGCGGATTTTTATAAAACCCATATACCGCGATAATTCCGTACTGGAGCGGAATTGGTATTGTGCTAACATCTTTGGATGCAGGGAAACAGGTTGGAGGGATCCAACTGGACCCCTCACATTGATTGATTTTATTTATACTGTGATATGAATCTGTGAATGATTATATTGATGTTATTGATCATATCGATATCTGGAAATTATTTGAATGCTAAAATTTAGCTGAATGGATGTTTGATATCATTGGATTCCAAAAATAAACGAAATTGAATTTTTGAAATTCAAGTAGAAATTTTTAAGTAAATAAATTTTTAGAAATTGAATAAATTCGAAGAAAAGAATTTAAAAGTATAAAAGCTGATTTTTATAATCTTATTGAATAAATTCCAGAATAGAGTGAAAATGCTAAATGAATGGATTTCATAAAACAGTGATTTTAAATTGAAGAATTCAATTTAAATTTGGATTTTTAAATAGATTGAAAGAGACAAAGAAATTATTTTCTTTAAAAAGGAATTTATTTAAAAAGAAATAAGTGGGAAGTCCAATTAGAAATTTAATTGGCAAATTGAAACGAATTTGGAAAATCGATATGAAATTTATAGATGTATAAATTGTAAAGTAAAAAGAATAAAATTTATAGAATTATAAATTGTGAAGTTAAAATGAATGAAATTGTAGAATGGAAGATTTATAAGAAATTAACTTATAAAACTGGATTTTTGCCTTTAAAGGGAGTATTAATCGAACTTGTTAATAAAGGGGATTTATAAATCAAAGTTATTGTGAAATATAAGGTTGAATTTATAAAAGTTGTTTATAAATCTGAAACCACTTATTTTAATAAGTGTATTATAGAAGTTAATAAAAGAAGATTTATAAATCGAAGTTGTTATTAAAACAGAAATAGAATTTATAAACGTTGTTTTATAAATTCAAAATCAATTGAATTTGATAAATTAAATATAGAAGATTATCAAAGGAGATATATTCGCAATTTTGGATAGCGAATTATTATTGAGATAAAACGTGTAGAAAATAGTGAAATGTAATTAGTGAAGTATATTCACGATTTTGGACAGTGAATATATTGTTAAGTAAAATGGATTCATTTTTTGAAAAAGTGATTTTAAAAATGAAGTTAAACATTTTAAAGATGTTTTAAAATGTATTATGAATCGAAAGCATAGATTTCAACACTTGTTGTTGAAATAGACGTTTTCGAGAAATTTAAGGAAATGGTGGACTATAACACTGTTGTTATAGTAAATGATTTCCGAAAGGAAATGTTTTTATGTAGTATTGGGATTTATATATCTATCTAAAATCCGAATCCCTATACTAGTGATTTTGAGTCGTCGTAACGATGTTTTACATAACATTCGTTTTGACTCAAATAAATGTTGTTATAGTAAATGGTTTCCTTAAAGAACGATATATATACTTAATTTGATTTAAGTATATCGAATATTTTCAAAATGTTGAAAATAAATAGATTTGTGAAATACTTATTATTAAATAAGTAAGGAAATACTTTTCCAATATGAAATGAACGTTTTGAGATTTTATCTTCTTAAAGATAAAATGAAATCGAATATTTGGAATCGATTTGAGAATCGAATATCGGTAGATATTCGAAAATATAAATTCAATATGGAATTTATAAAAGAAAGGGAAGTTGTTTAAAAATAAATGTTGATTTATTTTTAAAGTGTGGAAATTTTATATCCAGTAAAGATATTTTTGAAGATGAAATAATTTGGAAAATTATTTGGAATCTGATGATGTTGCGCATCTTTATTGATAGTTAAATAACCGACTATCAATAATTACCTTTAGATAGGTATTTGTTGTGAATTGGATGAATTTGAATGCCACACTTATTTTTAAATAAACGCTCACTATTCGGGTTAGCCGGGAAAGGACCATGGGGTCGTATAACCCATTCCGAATATGTGATACGTCGTTATGAATTACATTCGAAGACCGGTGTTGAAGACCGGATATTTTTGAAAACGGAAGGATTACCGTCGAGTTACTCTACATCGGCTGATCTCTGATTTAGAGGTTTTATCATCCTTAGTGACGGGAAGTCCTGACGTGATTGAAAATTATCCGGATGTGCAAGGGCTTCGTGAGAAGTGCCTTCGGTTCTGTTCGATCCCGGAACAGACTTGTATGGATTGTGTGTCTGACGTTACAATTTGAGATATAAAGCTGATTTCTTTCAAATACATTTCTGTTGGTGGCGGAGAATTTATTCTCTTAGCTTAACACCCTTCTCTGAGACGTACGAGCTCAGAGGTTATGTAGTTGAAATTCATCAGCGATATATCCCAATTTGGAAACGTGGCATACTGAGTGTTGCTGTGAAATGATCAGTGTTTGATCATTTGCGATATGATCATTTATTTGATCTTATATCTTTGTGATCATAGGTTGATCATTTTGTTTGACCCGAAGCAGGGCTTTTTGAGAAAGCGTAGCTTTGTGGACGAGACTTCATCGAGCCTCACACTCCGGAAATGGTCGAAACAGGAAGGATGCGGCAAGGTTCTAGGGAGTAGCGCCCCTTAGTGTATGTCATTCCTTCTGGATAGAGGTGGTATCATGGTATGGAGCCCAGATACTTAACCTATGTGGTTGCTGCATTATTATCTATGTGGTTTGTTGGAAATCGGGGATCCTCGGGAAGATCGGTTACGATCGGGGGATGACATACGCGTGTCAGTAGTTACCTATTTTTGCAGAGGTAACCCGGCCTTGTGTTGGCAGAGATCCGGTTAGGTTCTCGGGTCGTCTATTCCAGGGACGTACCCATCGTGGAAAAGGAAGTTCCTTAGCCTGACCATTTGTTGGAAATCCAAACTCCAATACGCACCTTGTACGGTATTAGTTGTAGAACCTGCCATTTACGTACGGTGGTCACCACTGTTTAGATGGTAGCTATAGTAGGCATACGATACTGGTCGTATGTTGGCTAAGATTAATATTATACTTTCGAAATGTTTTCTACACTATGCACTAATAATAATATCAAAAATGATTTGATTTTGCATAGTAAGCATCTTTGACTATCATAAGAAGAAATCTCCTCCAATTCTGCGTTTGCATTGTGTGTGTGGTGGGAGGTCTTATGGTAGTTTCATTTTCCAAAAGCATTGCGAATTGACATTAAAGTTTTCCTGTTGTTTATTTTAAAGATAAACTGTTTTTACGATCTCACACCAGTCACAATGACCGACTCGGAGTTTATTGTTTCCCTTCTAAACTCTGGGTGCCCACCAATTTCCACACGGGCAGTCTAGAGTTAGATTATCAGGATATTCTGGATATTCTAGAGCTTGGAGATAAGCTGGATGACGAGACGTAGTATTTGTATCTGATATATTTATTCCGCTGTGTATTCTGTATGAGGACAAATTATATAACTGTCCATTGTTGTATATTGACTCTGATGATTGATGTATGTATAAAATGATATAGTTCTTTGTTTAAAGATTATTCATTTATCTATTATATATTGTTCCGCTGCGATGTGTAAGATTCTGATATTGTTTCCTGTTCTGATGTTGTCCTGTTGTTCTTCTTTCTTCTCTCTTCTCTCTTTCTTCTCTTTTCTTCTTCTTCTACCTTTTTCTTCTTCCTAAAACCATAACTTTTCGGGTTTCCGGCATTCGATGGCTCGGCAGTCGATAAAGTGAGTATCGATGTCGAATTTTCGAAAGTCGAAAATTTCGGGATGTTACACTCAGCATAGAATTGATATATCGAAATAAAAGGGAATTTTGGGGGATTTTTATCTATTATATTTTCGAAATTCCAAAATCCTTAAGGGCATATTCAAATCCAAAACGAAACACACTAAAAAATTGTTGAAAGGAAATACTAAGGTTTCCACTTACAGATTAGCCTTGCCTTCACTCAGATGGATTTGTAGCCTTCCATTCTCTTTCAGAATCTCTCTCTTTTGATATATATACACAATAGGGAAGAGGTATATATATTCATTAGATTCGGGATAATTGGAGAAGAATAGATTGGAGGAAGAAGAAACAAATAGGAAATAAGTTGAATTCTTACTTGAATTCTCTACGGAGTTTCTGAATCTTATTAGAGAGAGATAGCAATGGAAGAATTTCATCGTATTCCTCGAAATAATATGAATAAAAGTAGAGAGAATAGAGTTTTATTTATAGGGATTAAAACGCACCAGAACCATAAGATGGAAGTAGGCAGGAAATGGGTAAATTTGGAGCGAACAACTGAATATAACAATGCTTCAAACCCTAGCCACCACTGACATCATTCGTTGCCAAGCGGTCGACCGCCTATGTGTGACCGACCAACCACTATGGTCGACTTATATAGATTGACCGCTCCACTATTTCGGGGAACATTTATTTTGTTCTGTTGCACAATTATTTTATTCCCTAATTAACTTTTTGACGCTAAACATTTACTTAGCCCCCAAGCTAATTTTTTGAAATTTAAACCCTAAATTTGATTTTGAATTCAAACTAAATTATTTTAAATTTTAAAACTTCAAATACTCATAACTTCTTTGCTTGAGCTCCATTTCAGCGTATTATATATGGAAACAGATCGAAATTTCGCCACGAACGCAATAACTTTCGTGGCCAAATTCCAACTTTTATAAAATTCCCATAATCAACCCTTATCATATTTAATTCAATTTACTTTATTTATTTACGGTTCATTTTTTGGAGTGTTGCGATATTCCACGCTATCCAGTAAGGGGTAGGGCCGATCTTGAGTAGCAGAGGTGCAACGTGTTGTAGCCTTTCGTACATTTTATCTAGAAGTGTACAAATTTGGTGGGTAGACCCTTACCCTTTCATAGTTGGAATCCATTTTCCAATACGAGCTTTCGGACTTAATTGTATACCTGTTTTGCTGGAATTTAATTAATTAAAAATTTCGGCTATGATTAATATGTATTTCTATCCTATACATTATTATAATGTCACTGAATTTTCTATAGAAATAATTTTCGTTATCGTAAGGTAAAAACCCGTCTGTGTTTGTGTGGCGTGGTCTTACGAGATCCTTTGATTTTAAAAGATTTTATAAGTTATAATAAATAAAATTCCTTATGATTTGAGTTTCTCACGCTGGTTTTACTAGACTGATCCTGGCGTTATTTTTCTTATAATGCTCGGGTCAGCCCGAGTATATTTTCCATTTTTAGCTAAATGCTTTGGAGCCTTCGGATGATGAGCTCGATTCTCCAAGATGTATTTACGTATCTTTTAGTCTTCCGCTGTGTTTTGTTTGTTTTATTCTTGTCTGTATAAATCATCAATTGTAAGGACAGGTTCTTATAACTGTCCAGGTTGATAATAGGTTAGTGTACTCTGATGTTGTATAATAAAGATGATTTCTTCTTGTAAAGATCTTGTGTATATTATAATGTTACTCGTCATGTCTATGAGATTTTGTTATGTCTTTCCTTTCTTTCACCCCAAATGACCTATCTTTCGGACACTTAAACAATCGGCATACGAATACCATGGATGTTTAAGTGTCGTCTTTAGACGTAAGAAAGGCAGTCCGTTACATAATGTCTCTGCAATAGTGTTAGTCATGGTGTTGAAAACTCTGTAAGCTTTACTTTTGTTAAAATAACCAATGGAAATTCCTTTATCTGATTTAGCATCAAATTTATCTAAATTATCTTATGTGCTTAATATAAAATATTTAGTACAAAATCTCTAAATAAGATACTTTAGGCTTTTTATTATAAAATAATTCATACGGAGTTTTCTTGGTTAAAGGTCGTATTAAAGTTCTATTTAAAATATAACATGCCGTAGCAAATGCTTCAGCCCAAAAAAATTTAGGTGATTCAGTATCATTTAATATTGTTCTAGCATATTATTGTATAGTTCTACTTTTACGTTCTACTACTCTATTTTTTTATGGTGTTCTTGGAAATGAAAAGTTATGTGTAATCCATTTCTTATTACAAAAATTTTCAAAATTATCATTTTCAAACTCCATGATTGCTCCTAATCGTTTTAGTTTTAGTTGACTGATTTTGAATCTTTTTAGTAAAAAAATTAAACATTTCAAAAGCTTCGTTTTAAGTTTTAAGAAAATTGTACATGTAAATCTAGAGAAATCATCTATAAATTACAATGACATTTCAATTATGATTTATTAATTGTATTTACGAAGATCCGAAAATATCTAGGTGAAGAAGTTCAAGAGGATGAGAATTAGAAATCATATCAATAGATTTGAAAGAGCTTTTACGAAGTTTTCCTAATTTACAGGCGTCACATAAATTGTTAACATTAAAACTCATTTTAGGAAGACCCCTAACAAGCTCATATTTAGCAACTTTGGAAAGGTGTTTAAAATTCAAATGACCAAATATTTTGTGCCAAATCCAAGGGTTATTAGATTCCCTCAAAAGATACAGACTGTCTTGGACACTTTCATACTTAAGATGTAAATGTTACATTTCCTAATATATTCAAAGATAATGTTTGACTCATTATCTTCGATGTGGCAATTATTTTTTCAAATTTAATTTTAAAACCTTTATCACATAATTGACTAATACTAAGAAAGTTATGCTTTAGATTTCTAACGAGCAAAACATTAAAATAATAGGAGTTTTGGAGTTACCGACATTGTCAATGCCAATCACATATCCTTTTGAGTTGTCTTCGAAGTTAACTGATTCACCATCTTTGTACACAATATCCTTCAAGATCTTTGGATTTCCGGTCATATGTCTTGAGCATCCACTATACATAATCCATTTGTTCTTCTTGATTTTTGATGTTTGATCATCAAGTGTCTGTTCACCGTTAGCCATATAACAAATTTGTTCCTACAATTCAAAATCATACATTTCCAACATATCGAGTGACTTTTCAAAATAATTAATTTCTAATAACATGTTGGTTTCACAAAATTGTTTTTCTACAAGTGTTAAAAACATTAATAATTATTAAACTTTTCAAAAACCAAATTACGAGTGTTTGGAAACCTAGTGATGTGATACCAAATGTGGGTTGCGGAATTATGGATCTTAAGGCTAATTAAACACTAGAGGATGGGTGAATAGTGTCTTCTAACTTTTGTAAATCTTTTTAAATTTCTTTCAAGTTTAATATCAAACCATAGATTTTTCAATATAGAAATTGTTTGCGCCAAAAATGGTCACAAACCCCAAATATCGTGAAAGCACCAGTGTATGAACACAAATCAGCAGTGTATAATCACAGATCACAAATCTAAGTAATGTAGAGGATAAAAAATGAAGAATAACAAACTTAAAACGGAAAGAAGTAGACAGAGACACAAGATTTATAGTGGTCCGGCGATCTTTCCTACGTCCACTCTGAAGTTGATGATTTTATTGATGTTCACTCGATGATTTCAGTTGATTACAGCAGATTTCAGTCAATAATGATGATTAACAGCAGTGGAATCAGTTAGTAGCAACAGCAACGGAGTTTAGATCCGGATCCAGCAGAGTCTGGGCGTTGGAGAATTCAAAGAAGAAGAAGCCCCTTTTTTGTATGCCCTGGGGCTCTATTTATAGGTGTAGGAGGCTGGTATTTCGTTCAGATTTCGGGAAACCCTCTTTAGCACGTGACCAGGCCCGCGCGCGCAAGCCCGTGAAGTTTCGGTCCGATCCGCGATCGATACGAACGGATTTCGTATCGATCAAGATTTCATCCAATGGAGTCAAAATTTGGCGTGGACATTCTTTAGCATGTACGTAAGCTTCTGTGAAAATTTCATAGCATTTGGACTTGTAGATTAGGAGATATGATCGATACGAAATGGGATTTTCGGTTGGCTGTTTCGTTCGACTCCATCACTTCGACTCGCTCTCGTTCGACTCGATAGCTAGGCGTGACTGTCAGATGACGTGGTGAGCATTCCTCATGTTGATCCACTTACTTTGCCGAGCTGACCGAGTCATTCTTCAATCTTACCTTGTTTGTATCGATGGAGGTATACTTCGTTCGTCGGCCGTTGTGCTTTGCTTCGCTTCGGTGGATACGAAGTAGAAGTCTTCGGATGGATGCGTAGTTGATATTGGATAATCGAGTCGAACTGTGCATTGAGCAATCGAGTCGAAGTGTGCATTGATCGATCAAGTCGAACAAAGCTTTCCCTGATGGATGCGAAGCTGACGAGTCGAAATGGCGCGTCCTGATGGATTCGAACAAAGGCTCCATGATGGATGCGAAGTGGTCATTGTTCGATCGATTCGAACAGTGGCTTCGCCGATGGAGTCAAACTCGATGGAGTTGAACAGTGGTTCTGCGATGGACTTGAACTCGATCGAGTCGAATAGTGGTTCTGTGATGGATGCGAAGCGGAGCGAGTCGAAGTAGACCTTGGTGATCGATGCGGAGCTGATCGAGTCGAACTCGATCGATTCGAACAGCGGCTCTTTGATGGAGTCGAACTCGATCGAGTCGAATAATGGCCAGTCTATGGATTCGAACGCGAGGCTATTTCTTATCCAATTTTGCATCGATCATAACTTGAGCATATTAACTCGGATTGACTTGAAATTTGGAACGTTGGCTCTCATAGCTTCGCTTGTCATGTCATATTAATTTTAGCTTGATCCGGACTTGGACAAAATTCGTCGATATCCATAGTGAACCTGTGTATAACCGATTTTCTAGACGAACTGTCTTTGGTCTCTAGTCAGGTTCTTGGTGTCACGGCCTTGCCAAAAGGCGGGATAACATTTGCCCCCCAAAGTAGGTCTTGTGGGAACATGATGTGCTTTGAAATGCTGCAATCTTCATTCTGAATAGCCATCGTCTCTTCAATGAAAGTTGTTGCTTTGTAATGCCATGAGCTGGATGTTCATATCATGTTGATGACCTGCAAAGAAATTGATAGCCTTATCTGACCGCGAATGACGATCGTTCGGGATCGTATGTCATTCGGGGTAGCACGTGACCGTTCGAGGTCAGATGCCGTTTGCGGCGAATGGTGATCGTTCGCAGTCGTGATGCCGTTCGAGGCGATTTGTGATCGTTCGTGATCGAGTGCCGTTCGAGGCGAATTGTGACCGTTCATGGTCGGGCGCCGTTCGAGGCGAATTGTGACCGTTCGCGGTCGGGTGCCGTTTCAGGCGAATTATGACCGTTCGCGGTCGGGTGCCGTTCCAGGCGAATTGTGTGTGCCCGGGGAGGGACTTGGTATTATTGGTGCCAGAATTCACGTTCGAGTGAGTTTCTGAACTGTTCGTTATGATGGTTTATCGCCATCTCAGAGCATGCTTGAGGATCGTTCGCGGTCCCGTACATGTGTAAGTAGCTTAATCGTTGTGGAATCATAGGTAGTGGATTTTTATTCAGAATAAGTCTTCCAACAGAAATCTCAAACAAAATTGAGTCTAAATATGAGAAACAGAAAACAAAAGCAAAACAGGGACGTCAAAGTGCAAACACCTACATTGATGCAGTTTTTAGTCATATCAAAGCATGCCTGAGGATCGTTCGCGGTCCTGTACATGTGTAAAAAGACTTAATCGCGTTGGTGTGGTGTTTGCTACTTATTCGTCATTATCCCAATCAATTGATGACAAGTTGACACCTCGATCCTGAGTCGTCCCCAGCAGGTGTAGGTGGTGGCCGCTCCCGTTCCACTGTTGTTGTTCCCCTTCTTACATACTGTGATAGCAAACCATTCCGGATATGTCCCTCAACCTCATCTTTCAAGTGTCTGCAATCATTCGTGCTATGACCATTCAGCTCGTGGAATAAGCAGTACTTGTCTGACCTTCTTTCATTGTTGGTCAGATCCCTTCTCATTGGCTTTCGATAAGGAATCGGCCCCCTAGTGTCCTGGTAGATTCGCTCCAAAGTCTCATTCAACTCCGTATAAGAGGTGAATCTTGGTTCCTTTCGTGGTCGCGTCGGTCCATCACTATTATCCTCAGCCTTTCGTTTCCCTTTACCAGTCCCTGAATCTGTTTTAGGAGGATTTTCACCCTTGACTGCATAAACCTCGGTTCCTTCTCCTTCCTCTCTTTCAGCATTTGCATCCTCTAATCGTAAAAATCCTTCAGCCTCGTGATAAAATTCTCCCAGATCCATAGGTGGATCCCTTGTCAATGAATTCTTGAATTTTGTGCCATCAGCTATGCCAGATACAACTGCCATCAAAACCATGGATGGATCGGGTCGATCCACCGATGTTGCCATCGCATTGAATCGCGTCAGAAAGTTCTTTAAAGATTCCCCGGTTCTTTGCTTTAGCGCTGCCAAACTCATCACATTCTTGGGTCTTGAAATGTGAACCCTGAACTGCCTCATAAACCTCTCAGTCAGATCGGTCCATGTTCCTATGGAGCCACTCTCCAGCTGTCTAAACCACAGCGCTGCAAAATCTGTCAAATACAATGGGAAGCACCGGACCATGACCTCCTCCGATGCCCCCAATACCTCCATATGCCTCATGTATCGTGTCAGATGCACTGCAGGATCTGTCCTTCCATCGTACGCCTCCAATGTTGGTAGCTTGAATTTTGGTGGATTCCTAGCTTGCCTGATCGTAGGAGCAAAGGGACTCCTATTCACATCCTCCAGATCTCTATTCACTAGTCCGCCTCTCGTGGCTCGTCTGACCATCTCCTCCAATCTGTCGCTATCTCCAAGTTGTAGTCCTTGTCCATTGTTTCCGATTTGCCCCTCGAGTCCATGAGGGATTCCTGGAATTTGCTCTCCTGGCTGAGCATCCATTTCTCTGTCAATGCCGCGTTGCACAGTTCCACCTGGTACTCCGCCCGGGATTGGGCCAACATGCTCTGTGTTATTGCCCCCTAGCTCCGGCGCTGTGCCAGACGGTCCTGCTCCGTTCTGAACTCTGGTTGCTCCTTGATTTCGCGCTCCAAGCTGCCCAATCTGAAGAAGCAAATTCTGGATCATTTCCTCTTGTCTTTTCATCATTGTCTCTATCTCATCCCTGGTGATGTAGATTGATGTCTGATTTGCACCTGAAGAAGCCTCTTGACTCCCTTCATGTTGACTTCTCTCTGGCCTTTGTCTTCTATTTGATTGCCTTGTCATAGCTTTTCAGATCTGAATCTCTAAGCCTTCAAACTCAACTTCCAAAAGATAGGATTCCTGAATTAGCGTTCTCAGTGAAAGCACCAAAGTGTTTGCGCCAAAAATGGTCACAAACCCCAAATATCTTGAAAGCACCAGTGTATGAACACAAACCAGCAGTGTATAATCATAGATCACAGATCTAAGTAATGTAGATGATAAAAAATGAAGAATAACAAACTTAAAATGGAAAGAAGTAGACAAAGACACAAGATTTATAGTGGTTCGGTGATCTTGCCTACGTCCACTCTGAAGTTGATGATTTTATTGATGTTCACTTGATGATTTCAGTTGATTACAGCAGATTTCAGTCAATAATGATGATTTACAACAGTGGAATCAGTTAGTAGCAGCAGCAACGGGTTTAGATCCGGATGCAGCATAGTCTGGGCGTTGGAGAATTCAAAGAAGAAGAAGCCCCTTTTTTGTATGCCCTGGGGCTCTATTTATAGGTGTAGGAGGCTGGTATTTCACTCAGATTTCGGGAAACCCTCTCTGGCACGTGACCAGGCCCGCGCGCGCAAGCCCGTGAAGTTTCGGTCCGATCCGCGATAGATACGAACGGATTTCGTATCGATCAAGATTTCATCCAATGGAGTCGAAATTTGGCGTGGACATTCTTTAGCATGTACGTAAGCTTCTATAAAAATTTCGTAGCATTTGGACTTGTAGATTAGGAGATATGATCGATACGAAATGGGATTTTCAGTTGGCTGTTTCGTTCGACTCCATCACTTCGACTCGCTCTCGTTCGACTCGATAGCTAGGCGTGACTGTCAGATGACATGGTGAGCATTCCTCATGTTGATCCACTTCCTTTGCCGAGCTGGCCGAGTCATTCTTGAATCTCACCTTGTTTGTATCGATGGAGGTATACTTCGTTCGTATCGGCTGTTGTGCTTTGCTTCGCTTCGGTGGATACGAAGTAGAAGTCTTCGGATGGATGCGTAGTTGATATTGGATGATCGAGTCGAACTGTGCATTGATCGATCGAGTCGAAGTGTGCATTGATCGATCGAGTCGAACAAAGCTTTCCCTGATGGATGCGAAGCTGATCGAGTCGAAATGGCGCGTCCTGATGGATTCGAACAAAGGCTCTGTGATGGACGCGAAGTGGTCATTGTTCGATCGATTCGAACAGTGGCTTCGCCGATGGAGTCGAACTCGATGGAGTTGAATAGTGGTTCTGCGATGGACTTGAACTCGATCGAGTCGAACAGTGGTTCTGTGATGGATGCGAAGTGGAGCAAGTCGAAGTAGACCCTGGTGATCGATGCGGAGCTGATCGAGTCGAACTCGATCGATTCGAATAGCGGCTCTGTGATGGAGTCGAACTCGATCGAGTCGAATAATGGCCAGTCTATGGATTCGAACGCGGGGCTATTTCTTATCCAATTTTGCATCGATCATAACTTGAGCATATTAACTCGGATTGACTTGAAATTTGGAACGTTGGCTCTCATAGCTTCGCTTGTCATGTCATATTAATTTTAGCTTGATCCGGACTTGGACAAAATTCGTCGATATCCATAGTGAACCTGTGTATAACCGATTTTCTAGACGAACTGTCTTTGGTCTCTAGTCAGGTTCTTGGTGTCACGGCCTTGCCAAAAGGCGGGATAACAAAAATATATCAACAGTAATCACAGACGCAATCACAGATAAAACTAAAAGCAATAAATTAAAGTAGAGAGTTAGAGAGATCATACTAGGGATTTTATACTGGTTCCAATTTCTCCTACATCCAGTCTCGTACAATTGCTTGCACAGATTTCTTTTCAAGTGCCAATCTTTACATGGGCAGAAGGAAAACCCAATTACAATCTCAATTCTGAGGCTACGAGACACACCCTCCTGAGTTTCCGAGCTCAGCCACTTGATTTAGACGAGCTACAAGCATACCCACTTAGATTTCCAGGCTACAAAGCACTTCCACTTGATTTGAATGGGCTACAAGCACACCCAAGCAGATACAAATAGAGTTTGATGGTTCTATCAAAGAAATTTTTTGAACTTTGGATATAATGGATCTTATAGCCTATTGGACAACACTTTGATCTTTGATTTGAGATAGAGATGCTTCCAAAACAGTAAGAAAGTAGTATTGAATAAATACACAAAAGTATGAATTGATTTTAAGTGATTTGAAGAGAATTTGGTATATTTTTAATGGAGTTTTCAAGGGAGTAAGAGCAGGGAAGAAAATAAGTTAATAACTGCCAAAAAATTCCTTTGAACTCCCCTTTATATAGTGTATAAATAGATGTGTATGTTCGCAAAGAGTTACAATGAATAGACACTTTATTTCAAATTTCAAAAACCATTTCGCGGCATTTATGTCGGCATACTATCTAGGTATATGTCGACATATGCTTGTAAATTTTGAAAACTTATTTCTCTTTAAAAATGTGTTGAAAACCCTATACTTTGTAAAATAGTTTGATACTTTGTAAAACACTTTAAACATAGTTTATAAATATTTTGATCTTTGAAATATATTTTTAAATATATTTCGAAAAATTATTTTGTTCAAAAATATAAAAGGTAAAAAATAGGAGATAAAGATCAAAGATTGCCGCCAGGGAATTTAACAATATTCTATGACTCTATACACTATGTTATAGTATTGAGATCTTTATATCTTGGTCTTTGTACTCATGAGTCTTCATGTCCATTTCTTGAGTCTTTATACTGTACAGTCTTCGATTCAAAACCTGTGTAATATCTCACACTGTATACTATATAACTTGGCAAAAAATTAGTACATATATTTTATATGAATGTATTTTGCTATTATCAAGGTTGTCATCGTCAAAATCAATAACTAAGGTATTAACACAAATATTGGGCAGCGTGTTACTCATGGTTGTTGGAGGCACCAAATGGTTACATATTGATAGTTATTGGATTACAATGGAATGACTCACTCAACAGTTTCTTATTGGTTAATGACAACTAAGGTCAAATAGGAAATTTCAAAGTGACAATATTACACAGTTCTCTAGAATTGATAATGCTGGTGAATTTCAATATGGATACTTCATATTGATTATAGTTAAACCATGGCATGGTTTCCATTGAACAACTGTAGTTGGGTTCAAGTTGAAGCATTGGAAGTGAAACACTATTCAATAGTGAGTTGGTAAACTTAGTTATTTGAGGTTAGTATCACGAACAACTATAGCCAACTCATAGTCAAAGCATCTGGCCAGTGATAGAGTTAGGGGTATGCCCTAGGGACAATTATGTAATTTGTAACATCTTGTTGACCAATCTTTTTCAAAATAAAAGGTATTTTATTCATATTATATACTTGATATAATGTGATTATATTAATTAATTAACTTAATTAAAAGTATATTTAATAGAAAAATCCACAAATGGTATATTTTATGATAGTAGTTACAAAGTGTTGTAACCGTGAGTAATTTATCACAACGAAACAAATATACCATTTTAAATGTTCCTAGTCACGATGCATCGAGACTGGATATCAATGTATCCGTTGAGACTGGAGTACGTAACGCTCTCCAAATGTTGGGCAGTGTATTACTCATGACTACTGGGGGCACCTAGGGGTTACGTACTAATAGTTATTGGATAACTATGGAACGACTCACTCGATAGTTTTCTGTTGGTTAATATAACTAAGGTCAAATAGAAAATATCGATGTGACTGATTTACACAGTTTTCTCGACTTGAGAATACTGTGGATCTTCAATATGAAAGCTCCGCTTTGATTATAGCCAAATCATGGCATGGCGTCCATCGAGTGACTATATTTGGGTCGAGTGGAAGTATTGGAAGTGAACACTATTCAAGAGAGGATTCGTCTCCTCAGTTATATGCGGTTAGTATCACAGTCAACTCAAAGTCAAAGTCTCTGGCCAGAGCATTTCGATTAATAATATTGTCATTATTGAACCAAGGACTTTATATATGTGGATGAGGTTGGAATTTTGACCAATACCAACTTCCATAAGTCCAAAGTGATATAGTTTTGACGAAGAGAATTGGTGTAAACAAATGTCACAACCGGGTAACGCTTATTAAACTAAAATTGGATTTTACTGGAAATGAGTAAGAAATAAATTTGGCCATAATGTCACACCACCTGCTAAGTGACGTGTGAACATTAACACACCACCTGCTAAGTGACGTGTGAACATTAACATTAGAATAGTTCGATGTTAATCGCTGACCAAATTTACACCTAAGAGTTACACAGCCGAAATGATGAATTCCCTTAAGACCAAACGATTTAATTAGTTTACAATTGTTATAAATTAATTAATATTTATGAAATATTAATTATAAAATTTGAATATGATTTGAGAAATAAATAATGTTATATATATTTATAACAGTTATAAACATATCGATCGATATACAATATCGACAAGCGATTAAATTAGATTTAATTGCATATTATTTTGGCTTGGGCTTAGATGGGTTTAAGGCCCATCATTAGGGCTGCAAAATTTTGGTTTTGGGAAGGTCTAGGGGTGGTTAAAACATAGGGAATTGGGTTGGAGATAATGGGTAAAAGGGTTTTCCTTATTTCTCTCTAATACAACCCTATATATATATATATATATATATATATATATATATATATATCTGTGTGTGTGTGTGTATGTGTGTGTATGTATGTATGTATGTATTTATCTCTAAAATAATGACAAAACCTTTTTGGCCGCCATTACATTCTACATTGCTGGTTAAAACATAGCCCTCAATCCACTCCAAAATTCTCAAATATATTTCAAATTAAAATAATATTATTCAATAGTTAAGGGTCGGTGATTCTGGACTTGCAATCTGACGAATCAAGAACATCAAATGGAAGGGAAGTCATTGCTTCAACGTGGATTCAAAGGCATCATTAAATTGGTAATTTTAATTCATATTACAGTAATTAAATTATATTCTATGATCCTATAATGAGCAATTTCATATCTGTTTAACTATATTGCTACTATATGTTTAGTTAGGTGAGATTTTGTAAGTAGATGTAGTTGTCACAAACCAGTTTGGTTATGCGCATAATTTGTTTATTATACTATTAGATTTATGTACAGACAAATTTTGTTTACCATACAAAATCAATTTTTGTCATTAATAATTGTTATATATATATTTATTAATAAATTCGTGTATATATATATATATATATATATATTAGTGTATATTTCTCTCTCATAATAGCATATATGCATATATAAGATATATATATGATTTAAAAAATTTAGTACAATTATTTATATATAATATGAATTTAAAAATTCGAAAATTATTTATCATACATATATTCATATTTTTGAATTAACATTTATTGAATTTTGAATTGTTTATTATATATAAAATAATTATTACATTAAAAATTCAATTTTATATTTAAAAACATATTATATCATTCCAGAAATGTATAAAAAAATTAAAAAAAAATTCAATAAATTTTATTATTTTTAATAATTAATAATATTTTCAAAAAACTATTTATGATTTATTAAAAATAATAATTTAATTGAAAAACTCTTCAAAATTCTTCGTAATCTTTCATTCATGATCCTAGAATTTCTAAAATATTAAAATTTGAGTTTTTAATAATATATTATTTTATATTAAATAATTATTGCAGAAATCAACATATTTGTTTTTAAAAATAATATTTCAATGTTGAAAAATCTCTAGATTTTTTCTAAGCTCTATTTTATGATCCTAGATTTTTAAAAATTGTAAAATTTGAATTTTCATCAATCGATTATTTTATGTTAATTATTTATGGATGAAAACATTATTTTATTCATAATATATACACATTAAAATACTAAAATGATTATGTTTGCAAAAATAAGTTAATTTTGAATTATAAATAATTATTAATAATTGTTCTCTCTCTTTCTATATATATAATTATCTATATATAAATGTTTTATGTTCATATATTATATATAATATATTTATACATACATGTGTGTGTGTATTTTGTAACACATATACATGCACATATTTGGACAACATACAAGACATACAAAATAAGCTAATATGTTTGTTGCGATGTAAATCCCAACATCTACATATGGGCATATTATACCTTTCATGGATTATTATGTTACACATGCACTCACACGTATATGTATATGATACATTTATGTATAAACTAAATCAAATAAAATTAATTTCATATCTATAATATATTTGAATTGAAATAAAATAAATGATTTTATTTAAATGAAATTTAGAAATGTTCTAATTCAGTTAGACTTCATAGGCCCAATAAAGATCCAATAGGGTAAAATTTTGAAATTCACCCATAACTTCCGCTGCGGACTGGTCCAGTTCCAACAATGATATCAAAGCCCAATAGCATATGCGGTCTAAATTGGTCATATTAGGGCTAACTAATTAAGCTTTCCCACTTAGTACGGTGTCTAGAAAGGTAATGTCTAGGATTAGAATTGGGTAATCAAGTACCATGTCCTACTTGGCCTGAAAGGTGAAGTGAGCCCAAAGGTTGCTCCTAATAGAAAAGGCCCAACTTAATTTAGTCCTTGGGCTAATTCTCAAAATCGTTTTGAAAATTAATGTTAAAGGTTTTTAATTTAATAGTTAATTTAAAATAAAACATGTTTATTATAAAAATTATAATACTACATAAGTTTTTAAAATGTTTGAAAGGATAATGATATTTTCAAAATGTTTGAAAATATTTATATAATAATTTCAAATTTTAAATTTATTAATAAGATTAATAAAATAAATTAATTAAATATGTTAATTAATTAATACATATATGCATGTATTATATATGTTGATATATGTTATGTTATTTTAAAATGTTTAAGATAATACTAGATAAATTTTGAAATTAATAAATTTTAAAAAAAATGTTTAATTGAATAAATTAATTAAAGGTTAATTAATTAAATAAAATACACATATATATGATATATGTGTGTTACACTATAGAGGTTATAGTATACACTATAAATGTTATAGTAGATATGTCCAATGTAAAAGTTATATTGGAATACTAATTTAAAATTAATTAAAGAGTTAATTGATTAAAATTAATTAGATAAGATTTAATTAATGGTATATTATAGTAAGACTATCATATAAGTAATATGAAATATAAAAGTTATATAACAATAAAACTTATATGATATGTGTATAAACTAAATGTGGAACATTAAAGAAACCCAAATAGACTTGAGAAATAAATAGATATGTAAATGTACATATACCATGATTTGTGATGTGCCTAACACTTGAATTGCTGCGGTATTTCATAAGAAATATATTAGTCTATAAGTCGATATCACTCAATGTATATATTGAAGATTATGAATCTTTAATATAATGTTGTCCTCTACCATATATATATATTAATAAATTACTTACATACTCCTTAGTTGTTGAGCAAACTCAAGCTAAGGATGTTATGCGTATTATTATTAATATATTAAACAGATGATGTAAGATAACTATATGTATTTATTGAGCAAACTCAAGGTACATATAGTATACTTAGGTCATCATGATATGGTAGGTATGAGTGAATAATCTCTTTCGATTTGTTGAGCAAACTCAAGGTCAAAATGAGATTAGAACAAGGAAAAACGGGTTAGGAGTTGTATATGATACAACCGATAAGGAGTTATCCATGGTTTGTGGGGCTATGATTTGTTGAGCAAACTCAAGGTCAGAATACCAAAACAAACGAGTCCTAACACCCACCAGTGAAGTTGTAAGACTTCTATGTTTCATCTTAGGGTTTGGAGAAACATAAAAGACTACTGGGAGCCTTATTAGAAAAATGAAATGGTAACATTTAACCTTTCTAATATTGTACGAACATATGCTATATAATGTTATAATTATCTATAATGATAAATTTGTGCAATTAATATGATTGATAAAACGTTTGTCAATTAACATATATATAAACAAACTGAATTGAAAGTTGACAAATAGAAATATAATATATACTTACTAATAATTCTAATTGCATGTTATATAATGTTTCTATACCCATGCAAGTGCCTAATTTCAACTACTTAATACATTCCTAAGTTGGTCACTTATATGTTTATTTGGTTTAGATCGTGTATTGCATTTTATGAGTTTTTGAACTCTAAATGCAATTCAAGACTATGGATATTTGATCACATATAAATGTTATATGGTGAACAGTCATAGTTTGTAGGGTACAATATTTCGATGAAGTTAGTTCATTCGAAGTAAGCCAATAAACAGTATTTTAAGATCATGTATTCAACTTGAATGATTTCAAAAGGATCATATTGTGTTAATGTAACACAAGACCATAAACTACGAGATACATCTAAGAACTAGATCGTTGAAATATCATCTCGATCGGTTTACATAAAGTGCAACATATTTGATGTCTTAAATATTAAGAATAATCGAATGTGCTTTTGTAAAAGGTTTGTTATGATATTGTAGTAAGGTTTTCTTTTGAATAGTTTGACCATTTGAAAGAAAAACGAATGTATAAGAATAGATATAATTTAAGGTAAAGTTGGAATGAAGAGAATGAATAGTCACTTCTGCTTCATAGAGAAACATTGGAAACAAGAATTGTAATAATAATTGATAATTAATATTGGAATATGAAATATGATTTTTATTTCGAAATGTATTTTCATATGGAAAATTGGTTTTTATAACATTTATTTCTTTGAGTTCAAGATATTTGATCAAAGAACTCTCCACTGTAAACTAGTTGCAGCATATGAAATAAGTAAACAATATTAACAGTATTAAGTGAATGGTGGACCTCTAAATTTAGTACGCTATTATAGTAATGGCGGAAGTAGTGGGAGCATGCCATATAGCACCTAATGATTGCATCAAATTACGAAAATTGTTTTCGTAAAATGTACAGAACATAATTTGTGAAATAATGTTTATTTTTGGTATTGACTGAAAAATATATATAACTATATTTCAATATGAGTATTATGAATATTCATTATGAAATAGAACTATATTATGGAATTTGTTTTCATAGTAAAAGTGATGCAACAAAAATACATATGTATCTAATATTATTTACAGTTGTTTTGGAATTATAGACTAAGCCATAGTTTTGAGAAATAATTTTACTATATGATTATGAATCATATGATACAGGTTAATTATATCTCAAGCAATAAATGGCTATGCACCCATTCAGTGGGAGCATCATAAGAGTTGATGAACTCTTTGAATTAATACATATTGATGTATGCAATCAGAAGTCTATTAATACCAAAAGGGTTCCACATACTTTGTTATATTCATCGATGATTTATTACCAACATGAACATGTGTATTAGATACACATGTAGTAAGTTTATGATAAAATCATAGAATATAAAAGAAAAGTAAATAAAATAACATGCAATAGAATAAAATGATTTGATTTGGTCGAATAAGTAAGTATATTGGAAAGAGTTCCAAATGTACCTAAAAATGAATATAGATTCAATCTCAAAATCACTCCTCCATGTGATACATAATGATGCATCGATAAGGAGTAATAAGACATTGTTGGACAATTTACGATTAATTGTGAGTGAAGTTGAGTTAGTTTCTTTCTATAAGGTCATGAACTTAAGATTAGTACATAAGGTTGATATTATTTCGTCTAAACAACAGTTTACAAAATCATACATGATAAGGGTTTGTAAGAAATCCCAACATATCCTAGGCCAAGGAGTTGGCAGATTGTGCGAGTCGAAAGATTGCATGTAATAATTGTTCATGAGGGATCTTGTATGAATCTCCAAAAGTTTTTGGAAAGGTCTATCATCAAATGACATATTTATGTTTTGAACATAATTTTTGTTAACTAAAATCAATTTTATAAATAAAAAGGTTCATAAAGCATTTATGAATCCCTATTCTATTTGCACTAAGAAACAATTGTTGTTTCAAGATATATCAACTTCATTGTGAAGGAATTTCTTTGAGAAATTTTTGGTAGTTAAATGGAATTGGATCTGATCCATAGATAGAACTGATTATATGAGATGAAGTGAAATTAACTAACCTAAATGAACAAATAGCATTAGAATGTCTAATAAGTATTCTCGTACATCGAAGAGAAACTATGAGTTTCTTATTAATGTCGAAAATATACATTACCCTCGGTTGTTCAATTAAACCATTAAGATTGTTGACTCTATATGGTAGGGTGCGTAGATCTGAAAGAATTCCAAGTATGCTATCAAAATATGATTTTGGTGGTCGTAACCAAAGAGATGTGATCCATCGGCCGAGATTGCGTCTTTATTGGAAAGACTAATGTGGTTGGAATTAAATAAGCAATGTTGATAAGAATAATATCGCAAATTTCAATTGTCGAAATTAGCATAACAGGTATTCAACATGCTCAAGTTAATTCAGATTTACTCACAAAATTATCGCTCGATAATACTTAGTGTTTGGTACTTATGTATTGAAACAGAAAATTCTAAATAATGATTTAGAGTAAGCCGTTTACACATATTAACCAAAAATGACTCGAAGTCAGTGGGAACGATATTGGGTTTGTGAGTCTTTGGATATGCTCCAAAAATGATACGAATGTATCATTTTATATGTATCAAGATTGAATAAGTATTTTGATAGAAATATCAAATAGTTTGATTTTCAATCAAAGTGTAGAGGAAACGTGTGTTCATAAGAAAGAACGTTAAAAGGTATATTGATATTTCTAAACTATAAGTAAACAACATGTTGTTGATTTTAACATATGTTTGTATTAAAATCAAATTTAGTTGTTTTAATACTCAATTTTGGATTGTAAATGATGTCTTTTATGGTGAGTATAAAAGATATAGGGATTGTCCCAAAATGATATACAAGAGCACCCTATTAAAAAGAGAACATGTAAGTTGGATTCCTTATGCATTAGCAATAGGAATTATCATATAGATAATGTTGTGTATGATATTGTGTTTTGTTTATGTATTTGATACATGGAGCAAATATAAAATCCAAATTGATATCACTAAATGGTTGTTTGAGGTGTTCTCACGTATTTATGAAATACTAGAGAATTGTTTATAGAAAAAACGAACTCGTTATGATGGAACGTTTGGACATAAACTTTAATAAGTGATATTGAGTATAACATGTCAATGATAAAATTCAAATTAAAATCTTTAATTTGAAAATGTTTCAAAATAAAAGTGATTGTGGTCAATTCAACGAAATGTTGAGAACATTAACTTGAATAGCGTTATAATATACCAATGTATATAGATATAAATGCACAAATTTATAATTGAGCCAAAGGTGATTCCAAATGTTGAGAATCCCATAATATTGTTATAAGATAACAATATCATGAAATTGGTCATGATAGAACTTAAAGCTCACTAGAAGTCGAAAGACATTCTTTGAATCGTTCCACATGATAAAGGCAGTTTATCAGTGTTAGAGAGAGTTAATCGACAAAGTAGATAATTAAAACATAATAGCATACTCATTCACTAAGGGACTAACATAATTGGTTTTGAGAAAACTGATTGGAGAAGTTGGAATTAGATTCCATAATTGACCCCAAGTGCAAGTGGGAGATTGATAGAGTTAGGGGTATGCCCTAGGGGGCAATTATGTAATTTGTTACATATATCTAACTCGTTGACCAATCTTGTTCGAAATAAAAGGTATTTTCTTCCTATTATATACTTGATATAATGTGATTATATTAATTAATTAACTTAATTAAAAGTATATTTAATAGAAAAATCCATAAATGGTATATTTTGTGAAAGTAGTTACAAAGTGTTGTAACCGTGAGTAATTTATCACAACGAAACAAATATACCATTTTAAACGTTCCTAGTCGAGATGCATCGAGACTGGATATCGATGTATCCGTTGAGACTGGAGTACGTAACGCTCTCCAAATGTTAGGCAGTGTATTACTCATGACTACTGGGGGCACCTAGGGGTTACGTACTAATAGTTATTGGATAACTATGGAATGACTCACTTGATAGTTTTCTGTTGGTTATTATAACTAAGGTCAAACAGAAAATATCGATATGATTGATTTACATAGTTCTCTCGACTTGAGAATACTGTGGATCTTCACTATGAAAGCTCCGCTTTGATTATAGCCAAATCATGGCATGGCGTCCATCGAGTGACTATAGTTGGGTCGAGTGGAAGTATTGGAAGTGAAGCACTATTCAAGAGAGGATTCGTCTCCTCAGTTATATGCGGTTAGTATCACAGTCAACTCAAGTCAACTCAAAGTCAAAGTCCCTGGCCAGAGCATTTCTGTTAATAATAATTGTTATTATTGAACCAAGGACTTTGTATTTGGACTATAAAGTTGAATGTGGATGAGGTTGGAATTTTGACCATTACCAAATTCCATAAGTCCAAAGTGATATAGTTTTGACGAAGAGAATTGGTGTAAACAAATATCACAACCGGGTAACTCTTATTAAACTAAAATTGGGTTTTACCCAAAATGAGTAAGCAATAAATTTGGCCATAATGTCATACCACCTAATAATTGACGTGTGAACGTTAACATTAGAATAGTTCGATGTTAATCGCTGACCAAATTTACACCCGAGAGTTACACAACCGAAATGATGAATTCCCTTAAGGCCGAACGATTTAATTAGTTTATAATTGTTATAAATTAATTAAATTAATTAATATTTATTAAATATTGATAATAAAATTGGAATATGATTTGAGAAATAAATAATGTTACATATATTTATAACAGTTATAAATATATCGATCAATATACAATATCGACAAGCTATTAAATTAGATTTAATTGCATAGTATTTTGGCTTGGGCTTAGATGGGTTTAAGGCCCATCATTAGGGCTGCAAAATTTTGGTTTTGGGAAGGTCTAGGGGTGGCTAAAACATAGGTAATTGGCTTGGAGATAATGGATTGAGATCAAGTGAGAATGGGTAAAAGGGTTTTCCTCATTTCTCTCTAATACAACCATATATATATATGTATGTATGTATCTCTAAAATAATGACAAAACCTTTTTGGCTTCCATTACCTTCTACATTGCTGGTTAAAACATAGCTCTCAATCCACTCCAAAATTCTCAAATATATTTCAAATTAAAATAATACTATTCGATAGTTAGAGGTCGGTGATTCCGGACTTGCAATCTGACGAATCAAGAACGATAAAAGGAAGGAAAGTCATTGCTTCAACGTGGATTCAAAGGCATCATTAAATTGGTAATTTTAATTCATATTACAGTAATTAAATTTTATTCTATGATCTTATAATGAGCAATTTCATATCTGTTTAACTATATTGCTACTATATGTTTAGTTAGGTGAGATTTTGTAAGTAGATGTAGTTGTCACAAATCAGTTTGGTTATGTGCATAATTTGTTTATTATACTATTTGATTTATGTGTAGAAAAATGTTGTTTACTTTACAAAATCAAATTTTGTCATTAATAATTGTTTTATATATATTTATTAATAAATTCATATATATATATATATATATATATTAGTGTCTATTTCTCTCTCATAATAGCATATATGTATATATAAGATATATATGTGATTTAAAAACTTCAGCACACTTATTTATATATAATATGAATTTAAAAATTCGAAAATTAATTATCATACATATATTCATATTTTTAGATTAACATTTATTGGATTTTAAATTTTTTATTATATATAAAATAATTATTACATTAAAAATTCAATTTTATATTTTATAAAATATTATATCATTCCAGAAACGTATAGAAAAAATTTCTGATTTTTCAATAAATTTAATTATTTTTAATAATTAATATTATTTTGGAAAAACTGCTTATGATTTATTAAAATAATAATTTAATTGAAAAATTCTTTAAAATTTTTGGTAACCTTTCATTCATGATCCTAGAATTTCTAAAATTTTAAAATTTAAGTTTTTATTAATATATTATTTTATATTAAATAATTATTGCCGAAATCAATGTATTTGTTTTTAAAAATAATATTTCAACTTTGAAAAATCTCCAGATTTTTTCTAAACTCAATTTTATGATCTTAGATTTTTGAAAATTGTAAAATTTGAATTTTCATCAATAGATTATTTTATGTTAATTATTTATGGATGAAAACATTATTTTATTCATAATATATACAAATTAAAATACTAAAATTATTATGTTTGCAAAACTAAGTTAATTTTGAATTATAAATAATTATTAATAATTGTTCTCTCTCTTTCTATGTATATATTTATCTATATATAAATGTTTTATGTTCATATATTATGTGTAATATATTTATACATACATGTGTGTGCGTGTGTGCGCGCGTGTATTTTGTAACATATATACATGCACATATTTGGACAATATACATGACATACAAAATAAGCTAATACGTCTGTTGCGATGTAAATCCCAACATCTACATATGGGTATATTATACATTTCACGGATTATTATGTTACACATTCACTCACACATATATGTATATAATACATTTATGTATAAACTAAATCAAATAAAATTAATTTCATATCTATAATATATTTGAATTTAAATAAAATAAATGATTTTATTTAAACAAAATTTTGAAATTTTCTAATTCAGTTAGACTTCATAGGCCCAATAAAAATCCAATAGGGTAAAATTTTGAAATCCACCCATAGCTTCCACTGCGGGCTGGTCTAGTTCCAACAGCCAGAACAGTACAATTAGTGATAAATGTTTATTGAATAAAGGACTTTGTTTATGGACTAACCGAGTTAAATATGGATGATATTGTAATTTTGACTAAGACCAAATTCAATAAGTCCTAATGTAAAACATAGTGTTAATGAAAAGAATTGATGTAAATAATCATTACTAAAAGATCATGCTTGACTTGTAAAGTTGGATTTCGTCGATAAAAATTTAAAAGTGACAAATTCGACCAAACTGTCACACTTCTAGTTAAGGTGACATGTGAACGGTATTATTCAAATTGTTTGATACTGATTGCTGACTGAATCTACATTTGAGAGTTAAACAACCACGTTATTGATTTCTCTGAAATACCATATGATTTAGCTGATTTATATTCGTTATAAAATTGATTAGATTAACTTATATTTATTAAATATTAATTAATTAATTATTTTATGTATTAGGTGCAATTATATTTTTTGGGTTCCATTAGTAATGGATTGGGTGCATATATAAAAATTATATATATCAATAAGCATTTAAATAAAATTTAAATGTCGTTAATTATCAAACAGGTTGTGGATGTTTATTGGCCTATATAGCCCTTTGTTTGTCCGTGCATGAGTGAAGAAAAAAGTGATTTTTTTGTTTGAACTCCAGATCTTGATATGAGAATTGGTAAGAGGAGAATGAGTAAAAGTCAAAAATTTTGTCTTCTCTTTCTTTATTTAAACCAGGCCATACCTTTTGTAAAATCCCCCATTTTGAGGCCCGAAACTAAGCATTACATATGCTGCAGTCATCTATAATATTAATTTCTGGTGACAAAATACAGTAATTTTGATTGTATCGATAACATCAAAGCACAAGAATATGAAAAAAAAAATTAAAATAATTTCAAATAAACTCTCATTTCATTTCAAAGGTAATATTTCATATTCATTGCATAATACCAAGATTTGCCTAGGTTTGGATAACATATAATTATTACAAAATACTCTAAGAGTGACTTATGAGGATGCCCCCTTGGTTGATCAGAGTTGACTACTAAGCAGTCATAGCATCTGCCATTACACACATTACAAATGAAATTTCAACATAGTGAATAATATATATATATAAGCTCCTACGTAGCTAGATCTGCCTCATGTACATCTCCAAAAGCTTTATTCATCCAATCTAAATAACCTATAAACTCTTACTCCTGACTTGCTTAAAACAAATTTTAAGTACCCGAGAGTTTAAGGGGAAAACATAAACTTCGAGTCAGAAGAAAATCCTGGTGTGAATAATAATATGTCATCTCGATTAATGGATATCTAGTGAGACCACGCCGCTGAGCGGAACGGGTTTTCCCCTTACCTGTAACACCCCATATTTTTGATAACATTATTTAGGAGATTTAGTTAGATAAACTAAATAAAATAAGGGGCATTTCACCAGAAGGACAAACTTTGCAGTCCAATTAGTTTCTAGGACACACATTCGAAGAAATTACTTTCAAGGCCAAAGTCGGCAGAATAATTACTTTCAAGGACAAAGTCAGTAGTCCAATTACTTTCAAAGACACAATTTCATAGGTTTTTAGGCCCTGGAAACTAATTATTTTGCGTTTTGTCCTTGAAAGTAATTATTTCAGTTGTGTGTCCTAGAAACTAATTCCACTTGCTAAAGAGGCCCTTGTGGTTAATTTCCACATAAAATAATGTGTCGATAAGGGGATTGAGGTTTGATTTAAATAAGGTAGTCGTGCCTTTTTAACTAATACATTAAAAGAAAGGTTTAAAATAAATTAGAGGAGGGGTATTATGGAAAAGAGACCATTCCTATATTGTCTTTCTTAGGCCGTGTATTTCAAAACACATGTTCATTCTCACTTTCAAAAATTTAAAAGCTTGACCGGCCACTATTAACAAGGAAAGAAGTAGAGGAAACTAAGGAAAAGCTTAAGGAAAGCAAATTCAAATTAAACTCATTCAAATCTCAAGCTCCATAATCATTAAAGTGAAAGGTGAATAATGTTTACGTCTCTAAATAATTTTGGTTTCGGTTTTAAGGTTAATTCCGAATGATTTTGCAAAGATTTGCCATGTGTTTGAATGATAAAAAGATTATATATATGTGTCGATGATTTATATATGTTCAAAGGAATACTACCTTCCGCCACCCTCAATTGATGGAACCCTATCGCCAAATCCAACTGAGAAAATACTTTGGCTCCATTTAATTGATCAAACAAATCATCGATTCTTAGCAAGGGATATCAGTTCTTTATTGTTTTTTCATTCGATTTACGATAATCGATGTACAATCTTAACGACCCATTCGGTTTCTTCACGAATACCGCGACCACTTCCAAAGGCAAATTGCTTCATCTAATATAAAAAATTCCTTCCAAGTCCACTAGCTGCACCTTTAACTCCTTCATCTCTGTAGGTGTCATTTTGCAGGGCTGTCTATTAATGGGTTCAGCTCCAGGTGCAAGTTCGAAACTCAATAGCTCGTTTCGACGATTCCTATCACTGGCTCAAAGGCATCATCAAACTCTCTAACGACTAAAACTCGGTTCAACTCATCTTCCTCCTCCATTGCACCCAATAAAGCACAAACGTCAAAACTTGAGTCCTCTACTGAGTATATAATTCGATTGCTACTATTATGGTGTATTGATGATATTTTCCTATCTTGGCAAAATATCCCAACATCGTATTTACTTAACCAGTCCATACCCAAAATAATCCCCAAGCCAACGAAATCAAACACATGCAAACTGCAAGCAAATATATGACCTAAAAATTCAAACTCTAATTGATCACATCTCATCCCTAGAGTTTCATACTATCCTATTGGATTCACAACCCTTAAGGAAGTTACCAGGTATAAAGGTTCTAGATTAAGCTTATCTACCAAACAACGAGATATAAAAGAATGTGATGCAGTAGTATCGAACAATACTCTAACAGGTATACCATGAATTAAAAGCGTACCTCCCATCACAACCTTTCTTTCTCCTCTGCTATGGGTCTCGAGGTAGATGGTTCCAAAGAAAATACTTTCCCTTCTCACCCTTGGCTGATTTCTTGCATTGATTCTTATGATGTCCAGTCTAGTCGCAATTAAAGCACTTGATGTTCTTTCTCCCAATCACCTTCCTTCCATCACTGGAACGACATTCGTTTGCAAAATGCCCTTTCTTTTCACACTTGTAAGACACAACTTCGGCCTTTCCATTCTTAGCGGCTTCACCCTTCTGAGCTCCCTTTTTTTGAAACAACATGCTTTTCTGACTCTACCACCCCGAGTCTCCACTGCGTTGTTACCGCTAAATAAAGCAAGCATCTCTTTATTCCTCAAAGCCATCTCCACTACCACGTCATATGGATCCCTAAGATGCGATAAGGTTGCCTTAACAAGCTCTGATCTTAATCCACGGATAAACTTTTCATTTCTCTTAATCACCGCATCCACCATGGCATACCCATATCCGGATAACTCCTCAAACCTTGTTGCATACTCCAACATAGTCATGTCTCCTTACACTAACTCAGCAAACTCCCTTAACAAGGTTGACTTGGCAATTTTAGACAAAAACCTCTCCTCAAACCTCCTCCTGAACCCGCCTAAGTCAGATTCTCCTCTGGCACCCCACCAGTCACACTGTTCCACCACTACATTACATCTCCTTGCAATTGCCTAGATTCCAATTTCCTCTTTTTCTCATCATTCAGACCTAAATCAGCGAAAATCCTTTCACAATGGAGCAGCCAATTCTCCACCTCGATAGCATCCTCAATTCCAATAAATGGTTTTCCGCCAAGTATGGCATAATCCCTACTCAAAATAGCATAATTGTTGACAACTGAAATTTTGGGATTTGCTTCCCCAGCATTTCCAACAACTAACCAGCTGCAACTCCTGCTTGCATCATGTTAACAAAGAACTGGTACATAACTCCCATATCCACCTGCGGTGTTCCAGCACCCACATTAGCAGCTGTTTGTCGATCCAGATTCCTTCAAGTTTTGGGCCTAACATTTTCATTGATTGTGGTGCTTCCTCCATCGAGATTTACTCTTCCATTTCTTGCCTCCATATCTTACTTTCTTAAATCTCCATTCGAATCTCAGTAAGATACGGAAGAACGGTCTAAGAGATGGGAATAGAGATAAGGTGTATATACACTTTTTTTTTTAGATTCACATAACATAATTCACTTAACAATCAAATCAAGTTTAATAAGCAAACATCACACAACCACCACACGACAGCACAACCAAAACAACAAACATCCAATGCAAAACACAAAATATCACATGCGACATGATCATCATCAAACAAAAAAAAACACCCAGCCCTGCTCTCAATACTCCTCGCCCTCATCACCTTCATCCCCTTCCGCACTCTCCGCCTATAAGGTGTATATACACTTATATATATAGCAAATACAAGTACGTTACTATAGCGTTATCTCATACCCCCAATCTTACTCTCTAATTCATTTGGATTATGTTTTCAAAACTCCTTTTTAAGTTCAAAATTCTTTTAGTTTTGCATAAACCTATGCTCTGATCCCAAGTTGTAACATCCCCAATTTTAAGACCTGAAACTAAGCGCTACAAATGCTACAGTTATCTATAGTATTAATTTCTGGTGATAAAATACACTAATGTTAATTGTATCAATAACATCAAAGCAAAAGTATATGAAATTTTCTTAAACACAATTTTAGACAAACTCTCTCATTTCATTTCAAAGACAATACTTCATATTCATTACATAATCCCAAATGTTGCTCAGGTTTATATAACATATAATTATTATAAAATACTCCAAGAGCGACATATGAGGATGCCCTCTTGGTTGATTAAATTTACTACTAAGCACTCATAACACCTGCCATTACATACATAACAACAAAATGAAATTTCAACACAACGGATAATCTACATAGCTAAATCTGCCTCCTGCACATCTCCGGAAGCTTTATTCGTCCAATCTAAACAACCTGTAAACCCTTACTCCCGACCTAGTCAAAACAAATTTTGAGCACCCGAGAGTTTAAGAGGAAAATATAAACTTCGAGTCAGACAAAAAGCTTAGTATGAATAATAATATTCCATCTCGATTTAAGGATATTCAGTAAGGCCACGCCGCTGATTGGAACAGGTTTTTCCCTCACCAATATCCCTTTTTAAATATATCTTTTACAAAACACTCTTGCAACCACAATGGTTAGAATAGACAATAGTAACAATAATATCCGTGCATGGAACATAGGTAAACATGACCAATCGATCTAAATTACTGGACTATCTGTCCCAACATCATAGTTTTCTTAGGGTAACTAAAAACTATGGTTGACTCGTGCCTACCTGATATATCAAATTCTTTAACATCTGTTAGAAGGCAACTGGACAGTCTGTCCAAAACTTACTACTCCTAGGGTCACTCTGATCCTAATGGTTTTACGGGCTCACCAATAACCCATCTCATCTTTTTGTATTCCTTTCTGTGCGTAAACCTACTTTTAGCCTTACCCGTGACAAAGTCCTATGCAGTAGAATTTTGGACTTGTATCAGCTAGGGGTAACAGTTGAAGTATAGGGCGCTACCCTACACCAGTCTCATCTGGTTTTCTAATCTTTAAGTCAACTCATCCTACTATAATTTATCTGAAAGTGATAAGAACAATAATCTCTTTAGTAAAATTCTAGGCTAAATACCCTTTCTATTTCCTTGAAAACATAATTCTTTATAAAAGATTTAACCCTTGTAATCATACTTTAAAAACAAGGAAATTTATAGCCTTTTACTTTATCCAAAATACTTACGTCATGATATATTCTTTTATAAAATAATATTTATGAATTTCAAAAGCACCCGAGGTCGTCGCCTCTCAAAGCAATAGGCGATAAAGTCAAAACTTAATAAAACTAGCTTATAGATGAAGCTCGGCGTCAATATCACCACTAGAGTCATCATCCCTCTTCAATTTCAAAATATGTTAAAGTCTTTAATCTACAAAACATAAGGCCATAGGGCCGATAGTACATATATATCGCACTTCATAGGGTGCCAATGTCATAGGGTATAAAACTTGGTTTTCATAGTATAAAGTTATAAAGCTTGGAAATTTATGAAGGTGGACAATGATGACCTTCGACGTCAATACCTTAAAGAGTTAATACTGAAAGCATGGGAATGTGGTCTCAATATAGCCGATAAATAAGACTAGCCGCAACATTTCCTTAGAGAAACGCAGCATATATGGTGTCAAGCTTGATGAAACGCGACGTCCTTATGGCTAATAAGAAAACTAGCGGCCTCATTGCCTTATGGGGTCGGCGATGTTATAGAGAATAAGCGGCAACATGCCCTTTTAACGTAATGTGTCACTTAAGTCAATGCGGCATCATTAAGGTTACTATTAAGCATGCGACAATGTCGTTGTCGATGATAAGGGTGCCAACCTCGAGCGTATTCAACCATAGCCAAGTCACTTCATACTAACCGTAGTTGTTATCGTATGCATCGTTATTGGTTGACACCAAGAGCATAGCAGCGGCGAAGATGAATGGCGACGTCAACATTGTCGACATGGCACGTAATTAATATGAAAACAGTTAACTTGTATTAAAAGTAAGTTCTTTTTCACCAACCCATATTGTTTGTCAAAATTTCATTAGTTAAAAATTTTCTTTATCAAAATCTTTCAAAAAAAACTGCTATAGAGCAGATTTATAATTTCCAAAATAATTTGCAAATCGTACATTTTATATTAATATTTTAATATAACAATTAAGCTTTTTCTAGCTCAAATGATTCATGTTAAATTATAAACACTAGGAAAAAATCCTCAAAAATCATAATAAATCTAATTTCGCATATTCTTTAACATATGAAAATTTCGGGGCTAAAAACTGTATTTAATTATTTTTAATAATTAATACTGGAAATAATCCTATTTTCTCCACTTAAAAATTCATAATAAATTCAACTTATTTGGAAAAGTATAAAATAAAAAAAATCCACTTCCAAAATAATGTTTTAGACATCATATCAAAATCTTGAATCGTTTGGGTATCAAAAACTAGGTTTTTCACACTTAAAACCTATTAAATAATTCCATAATAAATCATATAATTCATCATTTAAGCATATAATCATCCAAACTATTATAACATGGCATAGTACAAACAAAAGATTCGGGTCATACTTGAAACCGAAAATAGTAGATACAATTTGATATGCATAACTATTATTCACCTTGATTTGATGAAGAAGAATGAGATTTGAGTGTTAATTGATTCCCCTAAGCTTTACTCTTTATTTATTAAGCTTTTCTTCTTTCTTTCTCTCTTGTAATGGCCGGCCTTAGTATAGTTTAAGATAATTTGTGACGCCCCACCTCTATGCTCATAATAACAAAGAGTATTAAAAGAAATACTGTCTATTATTACGAAGAATAAGGCTGGATAGGAGCGACCATCCGTAATTTGCCTTACACTAATATTGGTTATCTCGATAGGAGTAGTATATACTTTTTATTTTTCATCTATTGTTTATTTACTCCCATCGACATATCCAATTATCAGTATAAAACGAACTACGATAGTTCATAATAGTTTAGGACATTAGATATAACAATAACACAGATAATATAAATGCGGAACACAGATAAAAACAAAAGTCTCATATATATATAACTGATGTCAGTTAATACATAGTTGACACAATACATATGATACAACTACAACTGTCGACTCTAGAAGTTATATATACAAGTACATTATCGACTAATATACATGAATACATATCGTTCTATACAACGACACGACTACTACAAAATGACACTGACAACTTCAGAAGATGTGAAAAGTCTTCAAATCCTGAACGGCAACTCAAAGAAGAAAATCTACAACCTGAAATAACTCGGGTCTGACCCGAGTATTAAATTCAAAAGAAAATAATACACGGGTCAGTCTAATTCAAACTCAGTTATTAATGCACAGAAGCAATAATAATCAATATCCATAAGATGCCAATACTGTTTTGGCTGCAGTACACGCACGCGTGCATTGCCTTGCCACAACCGTACGTCAGAATATCAATGAAGATAATTTAGAAAACATCAGAATTACCTAACTGGAAATTAACATCAAAATCCAATTATTACAGAATAATAAGAAACTCAGAATCTAATTATCGAATAGATAATTAGAGACAACAAAACGATCAATCGAAAGGTGGAATCATGTAAAATTCTCAAATATTGAATTGAACACAAAACAATTCAAACAATTGAAATATTAATTAAAAAGTCAATACCGTGTGGTTGCAGTCCACGCACGCGTGCACTGCCTTGCCACTACAGTGATAAAGTACACAGAAGTTCAAGGAACCAAAAACAGAAAACACCAAATCAAATTAAATATCGGTGTGGCTGCAATACACGCACGCGTGTACTGCCTCGCCACTACTGTGATAAATTTCCCAAAAGCTCAATGAATCCTGAAACCAATGGCATCAACTCATCAAAATGAAAAGCGACATGTACCGGTAATGTACACATCAATGCTACAGTCTGAACAATGAAACTCAGAAGCAACTAGCCACAAGAATGCACAAGCACGGCTACTACATAGTACAGCAGACACACATGGCAACTATAAACTGTCTCGATGTATAGATATGGCCAAACTGGGCTTCAGACAGACCAGTGAACAACAAGTGGCCAGAGGAGCAATGGAAGTTCACAAGTATATCCAGGACTCAAACTTAAACAACAGTGAAATATGCGTGCCACTATTGGTCAGAGAAATGTGCAATCAAAGTCAAGTGTTTTCAAAGTAACTCGACCAAATTGCTTCAAATGAAACAAGGTACCAACTTGTATTAAAACAGTTTACAAGCATAAAATTCAACAAGCAGCCTCAACATCAAAGACCAAACCCCACATACATAAAACAGTGATGCCGGCGACTGCAATTACAAGCTGGTAGGTACAAAGTCAATGCAACAGTGGAAGATACATAGGTAGTTCCTATATAAACAGGTGTAATTACAAACTATAAAATGATACAGGGATGAGCAGTAGAGACAAATCAACACTCACATCAGTGGTGCACTTGTATACTCAAGAACAAACTGTACATGAGACTGTTTTACATGAAACTCAAAATTTGCATAATCAAACTGCAATTTTTACACTTGTATTGATACACTGTTTTAAATATAAAGACTGTGCAGTCAAGGCAACGAAGAATCAAAGTGAAGACTATATAATACGACATGAAGACTCGGTATCATGAAGGCAACTGCCAAAATGAACAATCATAGTACAAACTTATGTTCAGGGCATATATACTTGAAATCAGAAACAAATACAAGTGCAGAAATCATGGTATTCGAACCGCAGGTCGGCGATACGATTGACCAATATCATAAATCAGTTAGTAAACTAGAACAAAGAGGAAAGTGCTACCGGAAGAAAATATATCAGAGAAACCATGTCACAAGCCAAATTGGATCAGAAACCAGACAAAGCAATGGGGCAACATTATACATGAAATAAAATGGTCAGACAATCTAAAGCACGAGGCAAAACAATTCGATACAACATGTTCAACCCCAAGTTCTCAACCAAAGACAGCAATGGCCGAAGCTATGGCAAATTTTATCAACATCGAGCAAAAATCAAACCAAGTCAGAAATTCTCAACGTCGAGGCAAAAACAATTGCAACTCAGGCCGGAGTAAAGATCGGCATTTTTAAACATCAGAAGTTTCAAAGTTTCAAAGTAATCAAGAAGTGGGTTTCACAAAATTGGCCGAGACCAAAATAAATTAACTCGAAAGCCATAGAATCCAAAGCAATAAGTTCCAACCAAAAATCAAAACCCATGGAAATCAAGAAACAAACGATCAAATAACAATGAATTAGATGTGAGTAATATAATTTTACTCACCTTAATTATGAGCAGCCAATCCATCGACGAAACAAGGTCGAAAGCATCCTTCGATCGAACCTCTACAAGCAGTGCTTTCGATCCCCCCCCCATAACCCCAAATTTGGACGAGAAGACGAACGAGAAATCGTGGCTGCCATTTTTATTTCCGTTCGTACTGTTTCTAGGGTTTTAAAACTATGAGGGAACCGGCCGATAAAAATAACAAAGGGAATCACTTCAAAAAATGTAAACGTAGGCTAGATTTAATTTGTAAAGCCCACTACAATCCTTAAACAAATTGTTTAAAAGGATTTCAAATTGATTTAAAATTCCAATAGCAATCTGATAGCAATTTTTATCATTTAATGACAATAACTGATTGGGGTAAAACCCCGGGTTGTTACAGACTCTCCTCCTTATAAAAATTGCGTCCCCGCAATTTTCATAATTAAGGTTGTCACTAATAATTATTTTTCTAACATAAACTAGTTAAGCTAGAAAAATAAAAGTCGAGAATGTAAACACCAAAGAAAACTTTTAATTCCATAAAGGACACAAATTCTCAACAAAGTTTGATTATCTATTAGATAATCAGAAACAATCAAAACTGAACAAATACAATTATCAGCTATATTCCATTATCAATCAGATAATTAAAATACAGAAATTCATAAAACAATAATATCTAATTATCGATACGATAATCAGAAAACAACGAAACCTAATTATCAACAAAGATAATTATGAAACACAATCATCTAATTAGCAAACAATTATCAGATAATTAGAAATCTTAAATCAACGAATATCTAATTATCTCAAACGATAATCAGGAAACAAGTCAACAAATATTTAGTTATCTCAAGCGTTAATTAAATCTCAAAATAGCAAATATTTAATTATCTCAAGCGATAATTAAATCTCAAATCAACAAATATTTAATTATCTAAAGCGATAATTAAATCTCAAATCAACAAATATTTAATTATCTAAAGCGATAATTAAATCTCAAATCAACAAATATTTAATTATCTAAAGCGATAATTAAATCTCAAATCAACAAATATTTAATTATCTAAAACGATAATTAAATCTCAAATCAACAAATATTTAATTATCTAAAACGATAATTAAATCTCAAATCAACAAATATTTAATTATCTAAGGCGATAATTAAATCTCAAATCAACAAATATTTAATTATCTCAAGCGATAATTAAATCTCAAATCAACAAATATTTAATTATCTAAAGCGATAATTAAATCTCAAATCAACAAATATTTAATTATCTAAAGCGATAATTAAATCTCAAATCAACAAATATTTAATTATCTAAAGCGATAATTAAATCTCAAATATCTAATTATCACAAGCGATAATCAGAAACAACAAATATTCGATTATAAAAAAAAACGATAATCAAATCAACAAATATTTAATTATCAAACAACGATAATTAAATCTCAAATATCTAATTATCACAAGCGATAATCAGAAACAACAAATATTCGATTATCAAAAACGATAATCAAATCTCATAACCTCAGATATCTAATTACCTGCAGATAATTAGAAACAACAAATATCTAGAAATCAATTAAGAAGACTAGAAAATCAACATAAAAGCTTGGATCGATCCCATCAGATGGCGAGTTTTTAATTCGCCGCACGTGCATCAACAAATGGCCGAAGCCTACCAAGTACTCAACATAATTTTGGCGCCCAACAAATGACCCGAAGGTCCAACAAATGACCCGAAGGTCTAGTACTGGTATTGACCCGGAGGTCCAACAAATGACCCGAAGGTCCAACAAAGTGGCTCGAAAGCACACGAAAGCATCAAAATGTTTCAATTAACGAGTCCGGAATTAACCGAAATAGCAAACGCACATGTCCCATACCACGTGTTTTACTAAATCGTTTGATTCTCTTCATCGTTTCCTTGAAAGTGTGAAATCATCAAATTCATCAAAACAACAGATATTCAATTAACGAGTCCGGAATTAACCGAAATAGTAAAAGTGTGGTTCCATACTCCGCACTTTTGCTAAATCGTTTAAATCTCTTCATCGTTTCCTTGAAAGTGCAAAATTGTGTATTTTATAAAAATACACTTTACATTCTCAAACGGACAAGTCCGGAATTAAGCGAAACAGTAAAAGAAAGGGGTCATAGTCCTCGATTTTGCTGAAACGTTTAAATCGCTTCCTCATTCTTTTGAAAGCATAAACTGTTAAATTTCTGAAAACAATTTTATTTATTTTGTAAAAATAACAATTCACCTTCTCAACTGGACAAGTCCGGAGTTAAGCGAAACAGTAAAAGAAAGGGGTCATAATCCTCGATTTTGCTGAATCGTTTAAGTCGCTTTCTCATTCTTTTGAAAATGCAAACTGTTAAAAATTTGTAAAACAATTTTCATTTTAAAACGATTTTCCAATCACGTGATTAAAGCAGCAAATCAGTAACAATTTCGATAAGGAAATTGTACTTCTCAAAATACCGTAAAAACGGTTACAAATCAGCATTGCGGTATAACCGCTTGAAAATCCACTTTTAAAAATTTGACTGTTACTGAAGTCAAAGCAACAGTAATTTTAAAACATCAAATATCTCATCAAAATAATTCACATCAAAATGTGACATCAGTGAATTTTCATTCATTAAAATTGTCAATAAAACACCGTGCTTCAAAAATCTAGCATTGGTGTAAAAATCCCGTTACAAAAATAACGGCAACAAAATATGTTTCATAACCAAGCATCGGTTCAACGTAAATAAATGCAGTAACGTGCAATTCAAATTTTTGCACGTACTACAGAATGAACAAAGAAATCATTCAAATGTATCTTCAATGAAGATAATTCAAAACAGCAAAAATCTAATCAATAGATGATTAATACAAAAGAAAGCCAGCGGAAATTTCAACAAAAATCACATATCTGCAATTTCTTCGAATCCTCAATTCGGATTCGAAATTCTCAAAGAAAAAAAATAATTACAGCTACGTAAACAACAATTGAAATTCATATCGATTCCGTACTTTGATTTTTAAATCAAAAAGATTATCAGTTGTACTCAGCGAAGACGGTTTCACTGTTTCCGCTGCGCACTCTGATAAATAGAACACAAATCAATCAAATCATCGGAACACAATTTCACTATTATTTTTAAATAAAGATATTTAAAAATTTCATCCAAATTTCAAAACTTTAGTTTTGACTCAAAGTACAAATAAAACATCGACCAATAGTTGTAACATATGTTCCATCCAAGTTATGTTTTATATTATGTCCATAAACCCCAAGCTCTGATACCAACTGTGACGCCCCACCTCTATGCTCATAATAACAAAGAGTATTAAAAGAAATACTGTCTATTATTACGAAGAATAAGGCTGGATAGGAGCGACCATCCGTAATTTGCCTTACACTAATATTGGTTATCTCGATAGGAGTAGTATATACTTTTTATTTTTCATCTATTGTTTATTTACTCCCATCGACATATCCAATTATCAGTATAAAACGAACTACGATAGTTCATAATAGTTTAGGACATTAGATATAACAATAACACAGATAATATAAATGCGGAACACAGATAAAAACAAAAGTCTCATATATATATAACTGATGTCAGTTAATACATAGTTGACACAATACATATGATACAACTACAACTGTCGACTCTAGAAGTTATATATACAAGTACATTATCGACTAATATACATGAATACATATCGTTCTATACAACAACACGACTACTACAAAATGACACTGACAACTTCAGAAGATGTGAAAAGTCTTCAAATCCTGAACGGCAACTCAAAGAAGAAAATCTACAACCTGAAATAACTCGGGTCTGACCCGAGTATTAAATTCAAAAGAAAATAATACACGGGTCAGTCTAATTCAAACTCAGTTATTAATGCACAGAAGCAATAATAATCAATATCCATAAGATGCCAATACTGTTTTGGCTGCAGTACACGCACGCGTGCATTGCCTTGCCACAACCGTACGTCAGAATATCAATGAAGATAATTTAGAAAACATCAGAATTACCTAACTGGAAATTAACATCAAAATCCAATTATTACAGAATAATAAGAAACTCAGAATCTAATTATCGAATAGATAATTAGAGACAACAAAACGATCAATCGAAAGGTGGAATCATGTAAAATTCTCAAATATTGAATTGAACACAAAACAATTCAAACAATTGAAATATTAATTAAAAAGTCAATACCGTGTGGTTGCAGTCCACGCACGCGTGCACTGCCTTGCCACTACAGTGATAAAGTACACAGAAGTTCAAGGAACCAAAAACAGAAAACACCAAATCAAATTAAATATCGGTGTGGCTGCAGTACACGCACGCGTGTACTGCCTCGCCACTACTGTGATAAATTTCCCAAAAGCTCAATGAATCCTGAAACCAATGGCATCAACTCATCAAAATGAAAAGCGACATGTACCGGTAATGTACACATCAATGCTACAGTCTGAACAATGAAACTCAGAAGCAACTAGCCACAAGAATGCACAAGCACGGCTACTACATAGTACAGCAGACACACATGGCAACTATAAACTGTCTCGATGTATAGATATGGCCAAACTGGGCTTCAGACAGACCAGTGAACAACAAGTGGCCAGAGGAGCAATGGAAGTTCACAAGTATATCCAGGACTCAAACTTAAACAACAGTGAAATATGCGTGCCACTATTGGTCAGAGAAATGTGCAATCAAAGTCAAGTGTTTTCAAAGTAACTCGACCAAATTGCTTCAAATGAAACAAGGTACCAACTTGTATTAAAACAGTTTACAAGCATAAAATTCAACAAGCAGCCTCAACATCAAAGACCAAACCCCACATACATAAAACAGTGATGCCGGCGACTGCAATTACAAGCTGGTAGGTACAAAGTCAATGCAACAGTGGAAGATACATAGGTAGTTCCTATATAAACAGGTGTAATTACAAACTATAAAATGATACAGGGATGAGCAGTAGAGACAAATCAACACTCACATCAGTGGTGCACTTGTATACTCAAGAACAAACTGTACATGAGACTGTTTTACATGAAACTCAAAATTTGCATAATCAAACTGCAATTTTTACACTTGTATTGATACACTGTTTTAAATATAAAGACTGTGCAGTCAAGGCAACGAAGAATCAAAGTGAAGACTATATAATACGACATGAAGACTCGGTATCATGAAGGCAACTGCCAAAATGAACAATCATAGTACAAACTTATGTTCAGGGCATATATACTTGAAATCAGAAACAAATACAAGTGCAGAAATCATGGTATTCGAACCGCAGGTCGGCGATACGATTGACCAATATCATAAATCAGTTAGTAAACTAGAACAAAGAGGAAAGTGCTACCGGAAGAAAATATATCAGAGAAACCATGTCACAAGCCAAATTGGATCAGAAACCAGACAAAGCAATGGGGCAACATTATACATGAAATAAAATGGTCAGACAATCTAAAGCACGAGGCAAAACAATTCGATACAACATGTTCAACCCCAAGTTCTCAACCAAAGACAGCAATGGCCGAAGCTATGGCAAATTTTATCAACATCGAGCAAAAATCAAACCAAGTCAGAAATTCTCAACGTCGAGGCAAAAACAATTGCAACTCAGGCCGGAGTAAAGATCGGCATTTTTAAACATCAGAAGTTTCAAAGTTTCAAAGTAATCAAGAAGTGGGTTTCACAAAATTGGCCGAGACCAAAATAAATTAACTCGAAAGCCATAGAATCCAAAGCAATAAGTTCCAACCAAAAATCAAAACCCATGGAAATCAAGAAACAAACGATCAAATAACAATGAATTAGATGTGAGTAATATAATTTTACTCACCTTAATTATGAGCAGCCAATCCATCGACGAAACAAGGTCGAAAACATCCTTCGATCGAACCTCTACAAGCAGTGCTTTCGATCCCCCCCCCCATAACCCCAAATTTGGACGAGAAGACGAACGAGAAATCGTGGCTGCCATTTTTATTTTCGTTCGTACTGTTTCTAGGGTTTTTAAACTATGAGGGAACCGGCCGATAAAAATAACAAAGGGAATCACTTCAAAAAATGTAAGCGTAGGCTAGATTTAATTTGTAAAGCCCACTACAATCCTTAAACAAATTGTTTAAAAGGATTTCAAATTGATTTAAAATTCCAATAGCAATCTGATAGCAATTTTTATCATTTAATGACAATAACTGATTGGGGTAAAACCCCGGGTTGTTACATAATTGGTGGATGCAAATGAAATGAAAGAGAAGGAAAATAAGGGAATTTATTATTGGACCTGGCACCATTCTATTCAAATGGTGGAATTTTGTCTCGATTACACCATTCCCCCGTTGTGATTAGACGTTGAACAAAGCATGCTTCGTATCCACAAAGCATAATTTATGAAGGAAAATATTAGGGGTAAATTTGGCATGGTCTCATAAAAAACTCATACCGTTTAGAGAATATGCTTAAGGTCGGGTAATGCAAATTGATCGAAATTATGTCTCAATCGAAGCTACGAACCGAAGGATATGGTCATTTTAAAATTGTTCATCTACCCAACTAATTTGGGCCCACCTTGGAGAGCTAATATCTATGTCGCTCAAATGGAAACTCCAAAGCAACTAGAGCATTCTACTTAACAATACCGAGACATCGATCTAATTTTCGCTCAATTAAGTTATGGCATAAAGAAAATTGGTTCAGCCTTGAAAATTCTTTAAGTATTATATAGAATTATACCTAACAGAATTGTACCAAACAAAAATATCCGATCAGAAATATACCGAACCGTTAAAATGGTCCGGTATGTCTGAATTTGTTTAAACCCGAGTTGAACTAGTACTTAACAAAACCTACTTAACGTACTTTTCTATATAAAATCAGCCAAATGGAATTTGTTGAACAGGATATGCCCAACATGATATGCCGAAAATATAATTGCAGATATAAATAGCCCTAATATCGCTTATACCTTACTGAACAGATCCTAATAGCACTTGGAGCACTACCGGACAGCAAGAGACCATCCAGAAACGCAATTGCAGGTTTGAAACTAGGCCAACTTGATTCACCACTTTAACCTTTAACTAGAATCCTGATTGTAAACCATCGGAATAATTATAAATGTAAGACACCAGAATTTCCAATCTAGTGAATTGACTATGCTCAATTGATGTAACCGATCCAGAAAGTTATAACAAGCATTGTAGCAATTGTAACTCAAAGAATCATGGTAACAGGTACAAAGTAGATGCACGTCTGAGATTGTCAAACCACTGTAGAAATTATATGTGTCGTTTACTTTTTCAACACTCCATTTCTTGCTTTCTAACGCATCTGTTTGTGACTTGTAATTTGAAATAGATTCAGAACTTAACATATTTGATGAACATAAATCTCATCTTTTAAAAACCAACACTACGATCACACTCCCAATCTTAAGCTCTACCGGATTTTTGTTCTGGGGTGTTTAGTCATTTTTGATCCAAACAAATACTAATATGGTATTTTTCGTACCAATATTTAATGAGTAAAATAAAAACATGACATAACATATATAAAATTATATTAATAACATTAGGCTGGTTGCTATTTTTAACATGTCTATTTTCTAATTTTGCAACTTCCGCATTAGTTTACAATTTAACAATAATTAACAATATTTATTAAAAAATACCTGAAACAAATTAAAATTAATAAAAATACTAATTGATACAAACAATCTTTCCCATTTCATTTTTTTCCTTGTCATTTCGTAACATAAAAATGTATTATTCTTTCGTTGAACCAACCCCTTTTGTGCTCCATTTAAATGAGGGCACCCTTAAAGCTTCTGAGTTAATTCTACTAATAAATACATCTGCAATAAGAGGCAGCAATGAGGATCCTAAGCACGTTTACTGCATTTGAGGGTTTCATCACCAAAAAATATTCCACTAAGCATACAAATCAGTCGGTCGGTCCTTTGGTCAAAATATAACCACAAGGCTATAATAAAACCAGTAAAACACAATAAAGGAAGAAAACACTAGTTCAACGACAATATACACAAACCTATGCAAATTAAGTAGAAAATACCATACTAATGCAAATAACCATAGACTTGTACAACTCCGCAATTGTCTACGATTAAACTGCAATACTGAAACTAATGAGATGCATCCATTTTATACTAAGTAGTCCTACAAACAGATCAAAACAATGTACAATCCCACTTTTGCTGATTATTGGTATAAAATGTACTCCAATTAACAAGAAATGCATTTTACACTTAAGACACCGCTAATGAACCCCAATCAATGTAAGTTCGTTAAATTTTACTTGATGCCATTCATGAACCACCACAACAGCACCAGTTTAATATAATACTGAGAAAAGATTCATTTTAAACGTACTACAGACGCATCAATATGCTTATAATGCAATAAGCATTTCAATGCATCTCAGAACAAACATACAAGAGCAGCAAAATTTAAACAAAGACCTTATATAAATTTTGTACAAAGCAGTCATAAGCAGTAAATCAATGCTACTGAAATAGTCTTTACACTTTGCAAACAACAGTATAATCGACTTTGAACAATTCTTGGTCATGCCGGCAAAGGCTCCTCCAGAACTGCAATTTAAATCTTGGTCAGATATATAAAACATAATATTGGATCATTTAGTGAAAGTTTGGTACAGTTTTTCTGAGAAATACCTTTCCTTTCAACTTGGATTTTCTTGGATTCATCTTCCAATAAAACTGGGGGTGTTTTGGGTACATCAGGAAGATCAAGGTCCTCTGTAGCTTCAGTCTTTTCCTCTTCTTGTGCTGTAGGCACTGCAGGCAGATCTTGAAGAGTAATCTGTGAAAGAAAAAGGAAATTTAGCTAAAAAAATAACAAGAATAATAAAGTTAATCAGATAGCTTCATGTTTTACTGCAATTTGCACATTTCTTCATTTTACCCGCTTGGTAATACATTGCTGAATGAAGATGCACGCCTTATTTTACTCAATATTACATTATTGAGTGAAAAATAACAATGCAATAGATTTTAGAATGTACGTCAATATGCTCTTTATTAGTATCTGAATGTGAGGCGTTAAATTTTAAAGTGTAATAAATGATTTAGGTGTAAAATTATTGCACTCGTGATTTTCAGGTCACAACATTTCATCAACAGCTTCATCCATAATTTTCAGGACATTAAAAATCATTATTTGAGAGTAAAGAAATGAATATTTCTAATTGGATATAATAAGATATCTCAAACATTTTTTGGTCGAGGCAGATGTGTAACATACCTCACTCTCCAAGTTGTCGAATTCTGCGAAAACCTCTTCTTCATCTTCGGCAGACAGTTGCTCCCCTAGAGCTGCATTTATTTCCTTCAAGTACAGAACAGTGTAAATAAAAATTTAAAACAGCAAACACAGGGGTGCAGGATAATATATTAAGGGGATGGAAATACTTTTATACAGATAAGATGGCATACAAAATTATATGGCAAACATCAAGTTATGCAGACAGGATTATTACAGAGGTATGGATATGTTAAGGAAAAGATAATTGGTACAAAAGCAACAGAAAGAGTTTGCTTGCAAAAATTAAAATACCAAGGAAGGATGAGAGAAATTAAAGACAGATGCTCTTAATAATTATGAGTTTGTGTGTGTGTGTGTCAGAATAAGTACAAAGTGAAATAAAAACTTGGTGCCAAAATGCATGTAGTGCTTCATGGTATTAGTTATACCATATCATGGCTCATCAAAACCATATCCTGGTTAGTTTGTTGTGCTTATTTGATGATTTTTGCTAGCTGGCCAGGCATGTTGGCAGCTATTTTGTTGTGGCCTTCTTGCCCTGGATCTCTGTACTTTTATTATATATACATATAAATATATATACACACACATAGATACATATACATACATACATATACATACATACATATATATATATATAGATATATATATATATATTTGTGTGTGTGTGCTTAGTATGGCTCTACAATCCTCGGATCATACATACTTTATATCAAAAAAAAAAAGTTGAATCACGTAACCTGATAGCGTGGCACTTTATTATTTCTGTATTCAATATTTTCGTTCATTTTTTCCTTTTTTCTTAATTTTTTTTATACATTTCTCTATAGATAGTTCATCAAAACCATATCTTGGTTAGTTTGTTGTGCTTATTTGATGATTTTTGCTAGCTAGCCAGGCATGTTGGCAGCTATTTTGTTGTGGCCTTCTTGCCCTGGACCTCTGTACTTTTATTATACATATATATACATACATAGATACATATACATACATATATATACATATATAGATACATACACACACACACACACACACACATATATATATATATATATATATATGCTTAGTATGGCTCTACAATCCTCGGATCATACATCCTTTATATCAAAAAAAAAGTTGAATCAGGTAACCTGATAGCGTGGCACTTTATTATTTCTGTATTCAATATTTTCGTTCATTTTTTCCTTTTTTCTTAATTTTTTTTTTATACATTTCTCTATAGATAGTTAGAGGTTTGAGGTAATGATTTCGACTCTCACCAAAGCTATTTCATAATGCTTTTTTCTCTCACTATTTATTATATTTATTTGTCTATTATAGAATAGTAAAATAAAAGCGTTTAATATGCTATTCTTAATTCTTTTCTTCTATTTAACATTCAAGCCTATCATAATTTGAAATTTTCATTCAAAGTAGTCTATTTACATTAATGTTCAAGTCGTCTATTTCTTTTAATCCATTCATCAATGTTTAAATTTAACTAGTCAACATCTTCAAAATTCTCAGCTATTTTGTTTATCATCATCACCAATATTTTCATTTATGTTCTTCACATTATTAAGTTTACCAGCTACTTCAATAATTAAAATACGAACTTTTCAATTATCAACCATTTATCTCAACATAAGTATGATGTATCAAGTAACATATTCAAATTTAAGTTATTGTCTCGATTAAAATAATTTAATATGTATTTTGAATACTAAATAAAACCAACGTAGTTAATATTTATTAATATAATAGAGATTATATTCTAAAAGAAGGAATTCACATATTATTTTTTATAGTATCATAGTGCACATCGCATGAGTTACACACTAGTTGTTAACTAGAGGGAGATAAAGTGGAATGTCAGCTAGGCACACAATTAATTTCATCCGCACTGATGCAGGTGAGTAGAGAGGATTTAGGATTAAAACTAAGACACAGGGACATTTTGGTAATTCTCACATCCAAGTGGTATGCTTGCTGAAGCCGCTTAACTTTGAAGTTCTCATGGGTCCATGTACATTAAAGCTGGTATGGTTCACTCAAACTAAATACCATCATCACTTCCAAATTGGCTAAGTACATGATTCACTACAAACATAGCATATTCAAACTTTGCTTATATAGTCGACTAACATACGAGTAAAAGTAATAACTTTTATCAGGTTATATCCATCCTAAACTAGGCTCTTATATAGTTAATCAACTACAGAGTAAAGGCTCTACGTCAGTTTATTTGCACTGTGTGCAGCGAACGCGCGCGGGCGAACGTGTGCGCACACACAGATATACATACGTACATACATACATGTGTGTGTAACGCATAATTACAGACATGTATAAAAGGAAGGTCTATTAGACACAAATTGGTGACATTGGTGTAAATCCATTATGTCACCAATTGTGTTTCAATTTGTGTCCCAAAAGTTGCTCCCATATATATACACACATTTATATGTACATAGGTATTTATATGCAACGATGCTTACATCTTGATAAGCCTTAGCTTCGGCTGTATCATCCATTAGCTTCTGCACATCTTCCAAATTGATCTCACTTTGTATTGCTTTGATAGCATTATTCCCTGCCTTTAAACTTGCAAGAACTGCTTGCTGCTTACTTGTCAACTCAATATCCGCTAACTGCAACAAACCAATAAATAAATAAATATAGCAAGTATGAAGATTGCACATGGAAGCATTTCTGTAAGCATAGACTTACTTGTTGCTCGACATTAATGAGCCAAGTATCAACTTGCTTTAATAACTCTTCTTGAGTTTTTTTCTTTTTTAGTGCAATTAAGGCCCTGTCTTTTCTTTTCTCTCGAATCAGGTCCCTTGCAGCTTGCTTCTCTGCTTCAATCACTTTTTCAAGCTGAGTAAAGAAGAAGAAATTTCTGAAAAAGAAAAAACAAAAAAAATCCAAGAATCGATTGCTATGCAATGTACCTTCAATGAAATTTTATATGCTACTCAAAAAATATACATACTTATGTTTGTTTGCTAGACATACAACAATACAGTTGATTAGCAGGAACAAGTTATCATAAATCCACATACCTACCAAAGTAATTCTATAACTAAAATACAAAACTCTCATTTATTGAGTCTACCATGAAGAATACCAAAGTTTGAGTCCCTCTTGACTTCACTTATCTAATATATTTTGACTTCACTTATCTAATATATTTTAAAATAACTCGACGCTCTATTCCCAAGCATCTAGGTTCAAATCAAGGTTCGAGAACTCGGTTTCGGTCGTTTGAAATTTTCTTAGTTTCGATCAATTTCGGAAGTTTCGGTTTTTGTCTCGATATCGGTATATTTAAAATAAATACAAACTATAGTGTATATAAAGAGATGAACCTAACCCATTAACATTAAGCCCGTTAAAATAACTATTTTAATTAACAAAATAACTAGCCATATATTTTATCAGCCCACCCCATTTACTTCCAGCCCACCCATATCCCAACTCCAAAACCCTAATTCCCAAAAGCATCCGTTTATTTTAAAAAAACTGCCCCCTTTGGACGACGAAGAAGGACGAGATCGACGACGCTATTTATCAACTTTCATCTGCTCTCTCTTGCTTCTAATGCTCGATTTCCTTTGCTCGAATTATGTTTCCGATGCTCGAGTTTCTCCAGTAAGTTATGATTTCAATTTGGTGATTTTATAACAATTTTGATTCGATTTTACCTTTCTTTCTCCCTCCCTCGCTATAGCATGTCCGATTTTTTGGTTGACTTTTTTTTTTCTACTGTCAGAACCGAGACGGAATTTTAACCTAATCTCATCTCGCCTTCGGCCGGAACCGAATCGAGATGGCCGGGATCTCGGGGTTCTGGCCGAAACCTTATACCATGGTTCAAATCCAACCGCGATCTATTTAATATATTTTAAAAATCGCATACTCTATTTAATTATCTTTACCTTTTCCTTTAAACTCTCTTCTTACAAAATTTGAGTTCTGATCCTATAGCCTTATTTTTGCAGCGATTTTTAATAAGTAAACATGATTTATGTTCAATTTCGGTTTCATTTTTTGAAATTATAAACTTTACTGAAATAGAATACCGTATTTTCAAATACTTGCAATAATCGTAATACGAATGAAAATAATAATAATAATTATTATTATTATTATTATTATTATTATATTAAAGTCGGATCTCTCTAGATATGTTATTTTTTTTCTCCTAATTTTAGAATTAAAATACTCAACTCTCATTGATTGAGTATACTAAGAAGAAGACCTAAGTTTGAATCTCATTGACTTCACTTACCTAATATATTTTAGAATAACTCTTTAATTCACTTTATTCTCAAACACTCTAGAATCCAACCTGCCAGTTCTATTTAATATATTTTGGAATCACACACTAACGTACTTTATTCAATTATCTTTACTTTTTCCTTTAAACTCCCTTCTTAGTCTAGAACTTTGTTCAAAATTTGAGTTCAAATCTTGTGATCTTATTTTTATAGTAATTTTTAATAAATAATCATGATTTATGTTCAAATTTTGGTTTCATTTTTTGAAGTTATAAACTTTACTGCAATAAAATAACAAATTTTCAACTATTTGCAATAATCATAGTACGGATGGAACCGCTCCATTGTACGGAAGCAGACGTTCGTGCTAATAGAAAATCATTCGGCCTACAACGCCTTCTTAGGAAGACCAGCCTTGTTTGACTTCCAAATTGTCCTAGCCCCATGGTGCCTAAAGATGAAGTTTCCAACGGACAATGGAATAGGGGAAGTAGAAGGAGACCAGGACATTGCTCGAGACTGCTATGTGACTGAACTTCGCAACAACCATAGGAAGGATAAAAAGATATGCTTTTATAGGACGAGATGTTCCAGGTACTTCGACAGTATGGAATGAAGTTGAATCCACTAAAGTGCTCCTTCGGAGTGTTATCAGGAAAGTTCTTAGGATTCATCGTACATGCCAGAGGGATTGAAGCAAACCCTGAACAAGTCCGAGCACTAAGGGATATCAAGATACCTTCCACTCGAAAGGAAATGCAAAGTTTGAATGGAAAAGTGGCCGCCCTAAGCCGATTCATCTCCAAGGCAACAGACAAGTGCGTACCCTTTTTCGAAGTTTTAAAGAAAGACAAAGGAAAGTTCGAATGGACTGACGAATGCTTAACTGCTTTCCTTAACTTAATCGAACACCTCCAGAAACCACCGGTATTCTCGACTCCAAGCGAAGACGAAGAATTATACCTATACCTTGCTGTGTCATCTCACGCCATAAGCGCTGCCTTGGTAAGGGAAGACAACCGCATGCAGCGGCCAGTTTACTTCGTCAGCAAGAGGTTTACTGGGGCAGAAGTCAGATATCCTAAACTCGAGAAGCTAGCATACTGTTTACTAATCACATCACGGAAATTGCGTCACTACTTCCAGTCCCATTCCATCAAAGTTCTGACCGATCAACCACTGAGGCAGGTACTCCATCGTCCCGACACTTCTGGGCGACTACTTAAATGGTGCATTGAACTAAGTCAGTATGATATCACCTATCACCCTCGCACCGCCATCAAGGGACAAGCCATGGCTGATTTCATTGCAGAATTCACTACCAACGAAGATAAGGAGCAATTGGAAATAGCAAAAGACATCAAGTGGAATCTCTTTGTGGATGGCGCATCGAACGAACAAGGCTCGGGGGCAGGTGTGGTAATAATCACTCCCGAGGGGATAAGCTGCACTATGCTATAAGGTTGGAGTTCGCTGCCACCAACAACGATGCAGAATATGAAGCGGTGATAGCTGGATTAGAACTTACCATAAAATCAGAGCCAATTCTTTGTGTCTTCATAGCGATTCTCAACTTATTGTTAACCAGATACTAGGAGAATTCCAAGCTCGAGAAGAACGACTCATAGCATATCTAAAAAAGACCAAGTTACTTCTCAGCCGATTGGACCACTACCTAGTCAAACACATCCCTCGGGAAGATAACCAAGAGGCCGACGAATTGGCGAAGCAAGCAAGTGTGAGAGACATCGCCATCTTCGGGGCAGTAACCATCTCGAAGCAACTGGCCCCAAGTTTTGAGCAAGTGAATCTGATAGCTACAACCGAAGAAGCAACTTGGATGACTCCCATCCGAGACTACCGACAAAGCGGCACGCTACCCAACGGGCGTAACGAAGTCAAGAAAATCTTGAGGAAAGCATCCCGCTACACAATACAAGAAGACGTCCTCTATCGGCGCGGATTCTCTAACCCGTTATTAAGGTGTGTCGCTGGGAGGGAAGCCAAGAAAATCTTATCTAACATCCATCAGGGAAGCTGCGGAGATCACACCGGAGGGCAAACTTTAGCAAAGAAGACACTCCGATATGGATATTTCTGGCGTACCTTAAGCAAAGACGCCTTAAATTTCGTCAAAAAGTGTGACAAATGCCAGAAATTTGCTAAGATTCCGCGGCTACCAACAACTGAAATTACTCAAATGACCAGCCCTTGGCCCTTCGCAATATGGGAAATCGACTTAATCGGCGAACTGCCAATGGGCCGAGGCGGGGCCAAATATGCTATAGTGGCAGTCGACTATTTCACTAAATGGGCGGAAGCGGAACCTTTGAATAAAGTATCTTCAACAAAAGTTATCAACTTCTTGATCAAAAATGTTCTGTGCAGGTACGGAGTCCCACTCAAAATCATATCAGACAATGGACTTCAATTTGACAGCGTGAAATTCGCCAACTGGTGCCAAGAACACGAAATTCACAAAAGCTTCTCATCCGTAGCGTATCCCCAGGCAAACGGACAAGTCGAAGCAATCAACAAAATTCTGAAAACTCTAATCAAAAAGAAGCTCGAAAAGTCAAAGGGCGCTTGGGTGGATGAACTCCCTACGGCACTATGGGCCTATCACACATCTTTCAGAACATCGACGGGGCACACTCCTTTCTCTTTGGCATACGGATCGGAGGCTATGCTCCCAGTTGAAACCTTTGTGCCTTCCCACCGTAGGATCCACTATAACCCAGAAGAGAACGAAGAACTCCTTCACATGTCTTTGGATCTAGTTGAGGAGAGAAGAAGTGATGCAATCCTTAAAGCAGCAGCCCACAAACAGAAAGTGGCGGCACAATACAACTCCAAAGTCAAGCATCGTACCTTACAAGAAGGGGATCTCGTCCTCAAGCGAATCTTCCCTCGCCCCGGAGCACTAGACCCAATCTGGGATGGACCATATGTAATCCATAAAGATCTCCACAACGGAGCTTATATTTTGTCAACAGTGGACGGAGAGGTGTTCCAGAGGGCATGGAACATCCAACACCTCCGTCGATACTTTTCTTAACTTGTATTGCCCATATGAAGTGAATTAACAAAGAGAATCAGTGGACGTAGGCATTTTCGTGCCAAACCACTTTAAAAAACCTTGTCTCTTTTTTTTAACTTGTTTCTTTATATCTTGGCTGCTTGTTAACTTTATCCTTTTCTGTTGGACAAAATCCTGTGCATACAGTATTTCAATTCGAGGCACTCCACAGCACAACTTCATCTGGACAAGACCTAACAGGTACTATGCGAATCTATGCCCTCGCCAATGAGACACTTTCACTCCAGCATCCCTCTGCTGCGGGTTAACTCATTGCTCGCGACGGCCCTTAAAGCCAACTGTAATGAGTCGATTATAAGCCACCGAGAAGGCCGACTATAGCCGAGGCAGCTCATTACGGCGTTCGACTCGCCGGCAACTGTGAACCGATTATAAGCCCCAACATAAGGTGTGGCCAGCCAGGGGCAGTTCACGGTTGACGATCGGCACCCACGCTAGCCGGCCACAGTAAATCGAATAATACCCACGATTCAGGCCATAATGGCCCGGGTAGTTACTGTGCGCGATCTCGGCTCCGATGTGTCTTAAGTACGGCTGTGGTAAAAAAGAATTAACTCCCCGCGGAGGCGTAAGATGGGTGACAAATGTCTTCAAGACCCACAGCTAGGGAAAGTGACTACAAAGCCCGTTTGCCACGAACTTAAGCACATCGAAGGCCTTCCGTGATTGGAAGTTTTACTATTTCACATATTTCAATTTTACTTAAGAAACTTTTCTCCTATCCTCTGTAACAATCCCTGAAGTGCAGGACACAAAACAGGAGACACTCACTAATAGAAGCGGATACTCACAGCAAGATACTGGACCGCATCCCTTACTCGGTCACACAGGATATTCAAAGTTGCCATCTACAAGCAAAATATAAGGGGCGAATTCTCCAGGTCTAATCAGGGAGCCGGCTGCGTTGGAGTCTTGTCCTTGTCCTGTTGCCCACCTGTCCGGTCAGAAAAAGGAAATCATTAGTGATAAGCAACAGAGTTAACAAAAGAAGAAACTAATGAAGTAGAGATTACCAGCAACTTCCCCTTGATCGTCTTGGTCATCATCTCCTACTTCCACACCTGCCTCCTCAACAGCGAACAACCGCATCCCCTCTTTCACCGCTGTCTTCTCCTCCTTGGTAAACTGAGCGGTGACCACATCCATCCTAAAAGCCGCTCCACCCTCCTTATCCGCCTTGGCCTCCTCTAGAGCCCTGAGGTAAATCCTAGCCATAACCCGGGGGTAGTCGTCCATCCAAGATAAGCTGCACTGCTTTCAAGTGCGAAAATACATGTCCTGCAGCATATCGTCCATCATCCCCTCATTTTCCTCAAACTCCCTCATACGGGCCTCAGAAACCGATAGCCTTGCAATGGCAGCATCCCTTTTCAGTCGGTATCGCGAGCAGTCAGCCTGAAGGGACCTCCTCATCACCTCCATCTCCTCCTTTAGCCTGACCTGAGTAAGCTCTGCAGCTTCAAGCTTCCCCGACAGCTCCTCTACCTGCTCAAGATCCGCCCTCCGAACCTCGTCCACTGTCGAGATGGCCATATTTATCTGCTCCTTGCAAGCAGCCTCCATCTTCCGCAATTCCGCCTTACTAGCCTCCTCCATAGTCTTCCTCAACCGCCCGGAGGCAGCCTCATGCTGAGAAATCTGAATGGTCTGATCAGCAAGCTGTTTGGTCTGATCCGAAACCGTCAATCGTAGTCGGATGTTGGCACTTCCAATCTCCTCTCCAACCTTAACCAGCCGGGCATGATGCCCCATCAGCTTCCTAGTCTCCTCCGCCACCCGATCAATATTAGCATTGGCCTCGTCTCCCATGGTAATTACCCGAGTGGTAAGTAAATCAAGATCTAAGGACTTAGCCTCATCAAGCACCCGTACCATGGGATTGCGAGAAAGAAGGTGCTCACCGGTAACCTCGTCAAAGGTAATATCATGAGAACCTGGATCCAGATCAGGGTGACCCGCAAATGGATTACGAGCCAAACCAGGACAATCAATCTGCGTAACGGTAGGATTTTCAGACAGGTGCGGAGAGAGTGCGAACTCAGTATCCTCCTCTGTGATATCATGAAGGGGCTGAATTGGGGGCTGGGGACCGAGTGAAGGTTCGAATAAGGGATGACTCCTCTTTCTCTTCTGAATACCCTCTTCAATAACCCCGAGAAGAGGACGGTAGTCGACTACATCCCCGGAACGGTGGGTCGGAGTCTTCGGCATGGCAGAAGCTTTGAAGAGCTTGTATTGTTCAAGCCTGTGCCGAAGATCTGAGGCCTTGGCCGTTTTACCTGCTCCTGATATAAAGAACAAGTGTCACAAGCTCACATTGATCCATAATTCAAGAAATGCGGTAAATTAAAAGTTAAAAGAAGAAAGGAAACACATCTGTTATACAAACCCTGGGGAAGAGTAGGATACTGCAATGAGTCCTGGATTTCATTCCAGGACGGAAGCGGATCATAAAATATTCCTAAGTCCCTATCATAAATGGAGCCTGCAGGAGTCAAAAGTTCACCTTGAGTCGTCAGAGCCACCTTGGCTGGAGTAGTCTGAGAAGATTCGCTTGCACCGGTCCCGGCCTTGTCGGCTTTCCCGGATTTCTCTATCAAAGCCGTTTCTCCGTCCAGCCCCTCAAAAGCCTGACGAAATGCATCATCCGTCCACTCCTGAATCTCGCCTGCCTGCCCAGGAAGCAAGGCCCCGATGCCATCGCCACCATCATCACCTTCCCGACCATCTCCACCCTCACCTCTTTCCTCCTCTACGTCTTCCTCACCCTGGGTAAGTGGACAATTGCTGGGGGAAGGACCGTCCGACTTCTTAAGTTTCTTACCTCCGACAGCTGGAGGTTTCGTGAAAGGTTTCCTCTTGCCACTCTCTACCGTGACACCTCCCTTAGCCTGAGCAGCCGCCCTCTCCTCCGTCGTTTCCCTCAGCTTGACTACTGACTGCTGTGGGAGGATCAAGTTATACTCCAGAAGGATCGCATTTCTGATCAGATAGGCAGCTGATCTATCTCTCCCGGGGATAGCTTCTATCTCAGCCGCCGTCTGAACCAGGCGATCAGTCTCCACAACCGCAAAGCCACCTGTCGCTAACAAAAATGGAAACGTATGAGAAGAAGCATCGCAACCCGAATGGAAATTATAAATAAAGCATCGACTTACATCCAGAGGTGAAACGCCGAATAGAAACAGAGTCGTCCCTGACGAAGAACCACTCCTTCTTGAACATGCTGAACTTAGAATACAGATCCAAGACCGGCTTGAAGGTTACAGCTGACTCCAAGCTGATATATGGGGACCCCTTCTTATAGCCCCTCAGATTATATAAGTACCGGATCTCCCGGTTGGAAGGAGCACGCCCATACTTCCTCTGGAAGATGACGAAGAGGCTCACCAGTATAGCATAGGAGTTGGGTTGAAGCTGGAATAGGGCCACCTTTAGATATGTAAGGAAGCTGGCTACCCAAGCATTAAGAGACGGGATGGCACCACACATACAGTGGTATCTGCTATAGGCAAAGTACCCTTCGGGAGGGTCGTATGGCATAACTTCTCTCCCTGGCAACAGCATGCGCGTTCTATCAATTCCGAAAGAACGGGAGATGACATCAAGCTACTCCTCCTTGAGGGAGCTGGAAAAGCAATCGGGCGGGGAGTTCAGAAGCTCCTGAGGGCCGTACCCGTCCACCAGTGATCTCGGGGCAGTTCCGTGACGTTCCAGTCCCGGCTGAGCAGGGGGCACTGCGGAAGATCCTCCTTCGCCCTGGGACTTCTTTTTATCCGATCGAGTTTCTACTTTTCGAGACATTTATTTGCAAACACAAGTGCGTCGTTAGAATAAAGGAAGTAAAGGAGCGAGTGTGTGCAATCTGGAATTTCACTCATAAAATCAAAATGCTCAAATTCCTATTGTCATTCGATAAGGTGAAGGTTAAATTTCATTCGGTATTCAGAGTCTCAAGGTTCATTCGGCATTCCCAGTATAGGGTTCATTCGGTGATCCAAATGAGAATACTCATTCGGTATTTGGAGTCTCGAGGTTCATTCGGCATTCCCCGTATAGGGTTCATTCGGTGATCCAAATGAGAACACTCATTCGGTATTTGGAGTCTCGAGGTTCATTCGGCATTCCCCTATGGGGTTCATTCGGCATGAGAATGCTGGTCCGGCACTCAGGATCCACGAACTCATCCGGTAATCCAAGGACGATAGTTCATTCGGCACTCGAAATACCCGGATTCGTTCGGTTGTCTAAAAGGGCTATTCGGCGAGAGAAGGTTGTATCACCTGATTCGATCCGGTATGAATGTCTGGTCCGGTTGTCTTGGGTTGGAAGGGAATAATGAAAGTATACAGCCCCTACTTATAGGCAAATATAGGATGCCGGACCAGTTGGATCGGCACTCAGCGATCGAATGGAAGGAAACAAAGTAGGCCATATGCCAGCATATACCCCACTTTGGGGGGGCAAATGTTGGGTGAATTCTCACCACCGGTCCAAGCTTCGCCGAACCAACCATCTCCAAGCTTCGTCGAACCAACCATCTCCAAGCTGCTCACTCACCACCGAACCAACCCACCTCCAAGCTTCGCCGAACCAAGCTGCTCACTCACCACCGAACCAACCCACCTCCAAGCTTCGCCGAACCAAGCTGCTCACTCACCACCGAACCAAGCACCTTACTCAACATACCACACCGGACCAACCTCACCATCCCATCACCGGTCCAAGCAACTACCGGTCCAAACTGCACTTCTCATGTTCCTACCGAACAACCTTCTCAAGCTCCTACCGAACCAACTCCAAACCGGACCAAGGTACTACCACATAGCACCGAATCACCTACAACCGGTCCACTCTACACTCCAACCATCTCCGAACCAAGCGATGCCGAACCAAGACGTACCAGGCCAGATCACGTCAGCCCAGGCCCATCAGCAACTATACACATCCTAGACCCCTACCCCCAGCCTCACTCTATAAATAGAGGGGCAGGGGTACAACAATGGGGACAAGTTTGAGAGCTCAAGCACGAAGAGAACTTTCAAATAACTTTCTTTTACTTGTATCAAAGCTTTGTACTTGTAATCAAAACGAGAGAAGAGAAATAACACATAAAGTGGACGTAGGCACATTCTGGCTGAACCACTATAAATCTGCGTGTCTTTTTTACAGTTTAGCCCCTGCTTTTCATATATTTGCATAAATCTCCAAAATCACTAAGAACAACCTAAGATCTACTAAATCATACGACTTTGAGGTGTTTGTCCATTTTTTGTGCAAACATGAATAAATTATAAAATGAACAATAATAAATATTAATACCTAATTATAATGATCAAAAAATCTATTGTTTATTTGGTTTAAGAGATATAGTTTAATTTAAGCTCTTTTATGGATCAAAAAAATTTCAATAAAGATCCAAAGTCGACCATTAATCTATTCTTTTATAATATATTGAACTTAAATTGGACCCTCTTGGTTTATCCAAATTAAACTACTAATATGACATCATATTTTGTAGGTGTTCTGAACAAGTAAGAAGGTTCCATTTCATTGGTTCGACTTTGAAAATATACTTTAATGATACAAATTAATATAATTTTAAACACTCACAAAACAAACTATAAAAATAGAACAAAATTTTTATAACTGTCTAGTTTGAGAGCTATATTTCATTTTAAGCCGTTTTCATAATTCACTTTATCTTCAAGAATGATATAGATTCAACCGCCAATCTCATTTTTTCAATATATAAGAAACATAGTGGTCCTACTTAGTTTTCCTATGAACTTTATTAACTCTCAAAAATTAAAATTGAACAGATTAATCTAATGCAATACTTATTCAAAGTTAAGTCTAACTTAATTTATTTTAATTTTATAATTATTTTCGACAAATACAAGTTTTTTGTTTGTTAGATAATAAATTTAACTTACATGTAAATTGAGAGTCGCGAATTTTTTTTACTACCGACATATAAAAGTTCATCTTTCTTTTCTTATTTTCTCTCATCTTTTCTTTCTTTCTATCTCTATTCTTCTTAATCCGCTTCATTCCTATTTCCTTTAAAAATTATTGCATGTTAAATTGAATACACATATCCAATATAAAATAGATTCTTCATCTTTCAATGTAAAATGAGTCGATTCATTGATCTTTACCATTTAAATAGATGTTGAACTTCGCATTTTTTACTTGCAATTCATTTTCGTCCAAAGCATTTTTTTGTCGAAAACCTATAGTTGTCCTTTATCTTCTTAATTAATCATCCACCAACCTCTTTTAAGTTTGGCTTTTTGTTTTATATTCGCTATTTTTTTAATAACAGGAGTAGTACTTAATTTAAGCAGAGCACTCATTCTATTCATTGTTTAGTTATATTGAATCAGATTTGACAAGTTTCCAATTTTTTGGTTGCACCATGAAGTATTGTTTTAGATTAAATGCAAATTAATTTTGAAACCTAACGAGTTCAATGCAAAATATTATAGAGAAATTCAAATTTCGCACTTAAATCAACATAATGATAGTTTTGGCTTTCTTCCATTTCAAGTATAAATTTTATGCCTGTTATTGATTACAATCAATATATTGTTTTGAAAATGCACTCAATCCATGTATGAGTATATCTTATTCTATACATATTACAGTTGGACCTCTTTTAATATTTTTCCAATTTTAGAATTAAAATACTTGAATCTCTTCAATTCGTTCCTCTGAAGAACAACCAAATTTGAATCTCATCAACCTCACTTATCCATACATTTTAGAATAACTACAAAACATTTGATTCACTTTATACTCAAATCACCCAAATTTGTATCCAAACAACCTCATTTTATTTAATATATTTTGGAATAAAGTTCTTCATTCGAAAATCTTTATTTTATAAGCAAATCAAGCTGATAATCCCATTACAAATCACAATAGCTCCTAAAAATAGTAACTTATGTACAATAAATGGAAAGTTGAAAGTAGGTTTTAGTTTTGACACGGTGCAAATGCTTTGTGTTACAGGGTGTCATTCTGTTTATCAAACTTCTATAAATTATATAATATGCCGCTCTAAAATGTATATAGTTTTTCCATTCTTATGTTATTTTAATTTTTTTTCGTTTTAGTATCTTATTCTTCAAATTTGGAATGCAAACTAAGAATTTTTTTTAAATGTGTTAGGAGTATGAAACAAAAGCATGTCATATGTACTATTTAACTTAATCTCATCTCAAATATTAATAATAAACATACGTTGTATTGTGTAAGTATTATTAATGCAACAAACTCATCCTATATTGTTATTATTTAATATTTTTTGGATTTGCTTCGAAATTGCGATTGCAATAATTACAATGATGCTTTAACTATTTTAATTTAAATAATTTAGCATGTAGTGTGTAGCACGGGCTCACAATTGTTTAATATTAAGAACCTGTTTGGAATCAACCTTTTCTTATTCCTTTTTCTTTCTTTCTTTCTTTTTTCCCCTTTCTTTTTTTGTATAACTATTAGTTTTAAATTGTAATTTGTAGTAGTAAAACATAAATGTTTTAAAATAGATTAGTTAAATGAAATAAGTCATAAGAAAATAGGTGCTGCTTATGATTTATTAACTTTTAAGTAAGTTATTATTTTTCGTTGTTCCAAGTATAAAATAATAATAATAATAATAACAACAACAACAACAACTTATAAGTTGTTGGCAAACACGCTACAAGTGATGGGATTTAATGCAATTGAAGTCACTGATTTAAATCTTGGACGCTTTGCATGTATCTGATACTCATGGTAAAACTACAAACGTAAACATACAAATCACAAAAATAATCAACCTACATAACACTTGCAACGATAGCACAATCGAGAAACAATAAAAAAGTAGCCCAACAAGCCATCGATTCTAGTAATTAGATCTACGAAACCCAGTTAACAAATACTAAATAGACATCAAATTACTTAAATTAAACCTCTCGAAAACCTAGAAAAGGAAATTGATTACCTGTTGTTGATATTGACCAAGTTTGCGACGAGTGGTTTTGAGTTGAAGAATTGCTCGATCGACTTCTGTGATTGTTATCTTCGATTTTTTCTGAAATATGTTCCCCATATTTTGATCTGAAACCTAATTTTGCTCTTGATCAGAGGTTAAATTAACATTGTTTATATTTTGTGTGTTTTGGCCCCAGAACCGAAGGCCACCACGTAAAGTCTGGATCCGCGTTTCTGACAACTAAGGCTGGGCTGGTTTCATAGAAGAAAGATTTAAACCGTTGGTAACTTTTTGTGTGTACAACTCTCAACAAAATGACCAGTTTCGAGCTTAAATTTCTTTTTTACTATTTTTTACGAATTCAACCGTACGAATTGGATTAACACATTGCCAAGCATCAGTGGTTTGAATTTGGTCTCGTTCCAAAGTCGTCTAGCCTTCGAACAAAGGCTTTTTAGTCTGAATATCAACGAACAATTATAAATTTAAAATTCAAGATCGACATCCTACGGTTGTTTATTTTTTCATTTCTTCTGAAAATAGGTCAAATATACTTAAGATCGACATAAGATCCAATAAATTTAATTTTCTACGAAATATTTTATTTTATATAATTTTATCATGTTAAATATAGTTAAAAATTCATAATTAATTACCCAACGGTTTAGAAAATATTTTAATTCGTATAAATGTTACACATAATCAGCTTTGATCGACTAAAAGTCGCATAGATTGGTCGTGAAAGTTAAATTTTTAATAACGTTAAATATTCGAATTACACGAAGACAAATCATCGAAAATACCAATTTTACCGATCGAAATAGTCGTTGGGTTGAATGGTTGTGCTAAAATATCTTATTTAATTTTTTAGAAATTAATTAGTATTTTTAAACATTTTTTAAAATGTTGAATGAATAAGGAAAAAAATACAAAATTAACATGTCGTCGCGAGCCGACGACATGTCAAGTGTACAGAAACAAAAACGTGCGACTTCCTTCATTATCCCAGCTTTCCTAACAAAACGAGAAAAATAAACTCCAAACCCTCAGCCGACACCCCCCTCCCTCCCCCGACAGCCGGCCTCTCATCGGCGTGGCCTTAGGCCGTCATAAGTCGCCGGAGTCACCAATCTCTCCACTTTCATCTTAATTTAGGTAAAAAATTAACCTTGATTTTGGATTTTGGCTAAATGGTACAATTACGGGTTTAATTTGATGATTATTGCATATTAGTTGGTGATGATAGTGTATTACTTGATTTGGGGATATTAATTAGTATTGTGATTGTTTAATTTGTAATTATAAATTAGGGTTGATTCAAAATCCAAAAATTAATGTATAATTATTGATTATATATGTTGATTAGTGTACGCGGTTGTTTGTTATAGTTTAGAATAATTTTAGGGCTAATATGTATGACTGAATAGTGATTATGTTAAATATAAAGCTTACGGTTAAACATAATTAATTTATGTTAATTAATTAATGTGTGTTAATTATAAATGTTAGTGATAAGTATAAAATAAAGTTATTTTTAATGATTAATTTTTTTGTAATTAATTAATTAGTGCACCTTTTTGCAAACTCCAAATTTTAGTTTACAAAGTAGTTAAATTAAAATTTTAAATAGTTAAATGAATTATAAAATATGCTTTAAAATTAAAAATTTAGTTAATAAAATATTTAAATAGTTGAATGAATTATAAAATATGGTTTAAAATTTAATTTGTAGTTAAAAAAATAGTAATTTGTGTATTTTTGGAAGTAGTTTTAAATAATAAATTTTTTTTGAAACAAATATTCTACTAAAATCGATTTGTAAAAATTAAAAAATGAATATAATGTTTATTTGAAAATAAGCATTAAATATTATTTTGAAAAATATAACGACAACAAATTAAAGCATTTAGTCATAAAATGCTTTAATTTATTTTAGAAAATACAACAACAACAACAAAAATACATTCTTGGATGTAAAGTTATGCGTACAAGAGAAAGAAGTGAAATACTGTCAAAATTAAAGCCTTTAGTCCCAAAAGGCTTTAATTCGTTTTAGAAAGAAGTTGGTGCTGTCAAAATTTCTAGCGTATATTTTTAAATTAAGAGAAATGTTTGATTATTTTCTCGACCGTAGTTGGATGTATGAAGTCAGAACTGGAATGAAAGGTTCAGTGAAGGAACATTTCTACAATCGTATACATGAATTTATTAGATTCACTGAATGTAATAATGGAAATGATGTAGAAATTTGTTGCCCTTGTAGTAAGTGCAAACATTTGAAGCATTGAAAACCAGATATGTTATATAATGAGGAGATATGTTATAGTACATTTGTGTCAAGCTGGTTTTGTGCCAAAAAATTACTTGTGGGATTGTCATGGAGAACTTGTTGCACATACACCTAATCACGCAGTGTCAGAGGACGAGATGAATAAGATTATGTTATGGGGAATCCAATAGAAATGTTGGAAGATGAAATACGATCAATGTTCCCTACCATTCAAGTTGACGATGAAGACGTAAACGTCAAAGAAGAATCGGCTGTGGGAATGAAAAGAATCTATGATTTATTGGATGTTGCTAAGAGGTCGTTGTGGGATGGTTGTAAAAGCGGAACTGAATTATTAGTAACTGCCAAATACATTACTATGAAATCAAAATTCAACTTTACATAAGCTAGATTCACAACAGTTGTACAAGCTGCAAAATGATTTATGCCACCTAATAATCTGATGTGCGATAGTCGTTCTGAAGTGAAAAAATTTATGTCCGCTTTCGGTCTACCGTACCAAAAGATAGATACATGTATAAAATGTTGCATGTTGCATTGGAAAGATGACATTAATCCAAGGAAATGCAAAATATATAATGAGGAAAGATACAAAACAAGAAAAAATAAAGGAAAGGAAGTTTCATACTAGAGAATGAAAGGGAGTGCGGATTAAGGATCTTAAGGCTAATTTAACACTAGAGGGAGGTGAATAGTGTTTAATGGATTCTAAGACTTATATGGACTAAATTAATATTATGACACAAACAAATGCAGAACTTAATCACAGAACAATCACAGAATCAAACACAGATGCAGAAAGTAAATAAAAAGCAGTAAAAGGAAAGAACACACCGGATTTTATACTGGTTCGGAGTTACCCTACGTCCAGTCCTGCAACAAGGCAAACACCTCGTACAGATTTTTATTATACCAATGTCGAGATTACAATCCTCAATATCTAAAGGCCTTGAGGTACCCTCATGTCTTCGAGTTCGGGGCAAACTCTCTTGATTTACGGGACACAAGATCACCCAATTGATTTCCAAGCACAACCACACCTTATAGAGAGACTCGATAAACTTTTGATTACAAATTGATCCTATAACTCTGAATAGCACTTTGATCTTCGAGAGAGGGCAGAGAATCAAACAAGAATGAGATTCTAATTTGATTCACTTGAGAATTAGGCAGAATTTCGGCACGATCTTAAAAATATGAAAATTTTAGAATATGGATTTGTGGAGAAGAAGGAGTGAAGAAAATAAGAAAATAGTTAGTTAAAAAATTCTTTTGTGAAGGCTATTTATAGACCAGTAACGGTCATAACCATTCGTGAAGAGATTTAACGAATAGACGCTTCTTTTGAAAATTGAAACTTTTGAATTTAACGGCCACCATGTCGACATGGGGTATCCCATGATGTCGACATCCCTTGGTTAAAAACAATGTAAAATTTGTTTTGAAAATGGTATTGAAAGGAAAACAAGATGAAATGATTCTGGAGTAAAATAAACTAATTTTATTATGATTTAAAATAAAGAAGTGTAGAAAAAAAATATTTTTAGAATGTATATATAAATTTGATTTTAAGTCTCAAGTATATATATATATTATAAAAGAATTTTTAAAAAATCAGAAGATAGTTTAAAAACAAACGAAGTATTTAAAAACAAAAACAAAGAATATTTTAAGGCTAAAACATCTTTTTGAAAATCATTTGAAAAGATAATTTTTAAAGCTAAAACAATTTTAAAAAACAATTTGAAAATCATTTTAAAAAACCATTTTGAAGTAGTTTTGCAAGCTTCTTCCTGTAGAATATCTCATCACATCAGGACTCGGGAACTTATACAAAAACCAGGATGTTCGTGGGTTTGTAAGCCACTTGTCGTAGGTTTGTAAGCTACTTGTCGTGGGTTTGTAAGCCATTAAGAAGGTAGAAATGGGTTCCATCCCAAATGAAATTTGGAATAAAGATTTTCATGCTATTATGAAGTTTTAACAAAAACTAGACACTTATCTTGAAATCTTGATCTTGATACTCATGAGTCTTCAAACTTGATTTCTTCATTCTTGATCTTTATACTGTACAGTCTTCAATAATCAGTACCTGCCTTATATATATCCTGCGTAATAACATTCATATATATATCTAGACAATAGTGTTAGTATATAAGTTATAATAAAATAAGTTACAAAGGTTGTTGTCATCAAAACCCCTATCACCAGTTCCTAACAATCTCCCCCTTTTTGATTATGACAACCTTATAAAATATACTTACCACTTCGATCATACCATAACTCCCCCTTATACCAACAACTCCCCTTTACTCCAAGCCTACTATTTTATATAACTTCTCCCCCTTTGTCATCAACAAAAATAACCTATAAACCTTGAACTTAATAAAAAAATGAGATAAACAAACATATGACATACGCATAATAACTATGTTTGAACGAAATATAGCATCCTAAGTTAAATGAAATTCAAGATTTTATACACCAAAGATTGTTTTTAGAAGAACATTAACTAAGATAACACTTATATACAAATTAACAAACCAATATATAATCAAGAAAGAGAAAAACGAAAAAATGCTTAACGAGGACCCTTAACTATTGGTGATTTATGGACCGAACAATTTGGATAGTGGAGACAAAAGTTTCCACGTTGTTCGACCAAGTTCCCATTAGCGTCAAAAAGGACCTCTCCAACGCAAATTACGCCATCGTCTTCGTCCATATGAACATCCGGATTCGGTAGAAGATGTTCTTCTTCTTGATCCTCTTGTGGTTCTTCTAGAGGCTCTTCTTCTTTAGAATCCATGGCTTGTGATGATTCTTCGATGACAATGGGATTGGCATGGTTATCCATAAGGAATTTTTGTAAATTCCTAAGGATTCTGCCTTGCCTATCTTGTTCTCTAGCCATTCGTAGTTGACTCGCTTGAATTTCCACCATCATTTGAAGCAAATCTTTCATCATCTCTTGTAATTTGATGACTCGTACATGTGTGTAACATTGAAAAGGGCCAGAATGAGGAGAAGTGGGTGAAGAAGGTTCATTATTAGAAGTGGAAGCCATTAATTTACTATTTTAGAAGTTTATTACAGAGAATAGAGCAGAGAAAAGGAGTAAAAGTCGAAATATATAAATATATAACCAAATAACTAATTTTAGAGGGAAATTTAAATTTGAAAATCTCGGCCTCTATGTCGACATTGGGGGATGGGTCATGTCGACATGCCCAGTTCAATTTTTGAGAAAATTTTATTTATATTAATTATTAACTATACTTGTATTATTTATAATTTATATTTCAGTTAATGAACATATACCTAATTCTCTTCTAAATTTAGTAAAGTTTTGTTCATTTAATGGTTTGGTTAAAATATCAGCAATTTGTTTTTCAGTATTAATATATTCAAGAGTTATGACTTCTTTACTTATATTATCTCTAAGAAAATGATGTCTAATATCAATATGTTTTGTTCTAGCATGATGAGTTGGATTTTTAGATAGGTTTATTGCACTAGTATTATCACAATAAATTGGTGGTTTAGTTATAGTTAATCCAAAATCTTTTAAAGTTTGTTGCATATATATAACTTGAGAACAAGCCAAAGAAGCAGATATATATTCTGCTTCAGTTGTTGACAAGGATACAGTGTTTTGCTTCTTACTAAACCAAGAAACCAAAGAATGTCCTAGAAAGTGACAAGTTCCATTTGTACTTTTTCGGTCTGATTTACAACCAGCGTAATCAGCATCACAATATGAAATTAAATCAAATACATCATTTTTAGGGTAAAATAAACCATAATCTAAAGTATGTTTTACATATCTTAAAATTCTTTTAACAGCTTTTAAGTGAGTTTCTTTAGGTTGAGATTGGTATCTTGCACAGAGACAGACACTACGCATGATGTCAGGACGACTTGCTGTTATATAAAGCAGCGAACCAATCATTCCCCTATATAATTTTTGATCAACATCTTTTGATTTATCTTCTTTACTTAAAGCTATATTAGTTGTCATTGGAGTTGGTTTCCCACTAGAAGTGGTCAATCCAAATTTATTAATTAAATCCTTAGCATATTTTTCTTGACTAATGAAAATTCCTTTATCTAATTGTTTGATTTGAAGTCCTAAGAAGAAACTTAGTTCTCCCATATGACTCATTTCAAATTCTTTAGTCATTATATCTAAGAATTCTTTATTCATTATGTTATTATTTGATTCAAATATTATATCATCTACATATATTTGTACTAATTGAATATCATTTTTGTTTCTTTTAATAAAATGAGTTGTATCTATTTTACCAATTTCAAAACAAGATTGTAGTAAATAAGATCTTAGTCTTTCATACCAGGCTCTAGGAGCTTGTTTCAGACCATATAAAGCTTTCTTTAATTTATATACATGATTTGGAAATTTATTATCTTCAAAAAGTGGAGGTTGTTCAACATAAACATCTTCTTTTACAAAACCATTTGGAAAAGCACTTTTAACATCCATTTGATATAACTTGAAATTATTGTAGTTTGCGAAAGCAAGTAGAATCCTGATAGCTTCTAGTCTTGCTACGGGTGCAAAGGTTTCGTCATATTCAATTCCTTCTTCTTGACAATAAACTTGCGCGACTAAATGGGTTTTGTTTCTCACGACCTCACCAAGTTCATTCATTTTATTTTTATAAACCCATTTTGTTCCAATTATACTTTTATCCTCAGGTCTAGGAACAAGTTTCCAAACATCATTTCTGGTGAACTGATTCAATTCTTCTTGCATAACAAGAATCCATGAATCATCAGATGATGCTTCCTTTGGATTTTTAGGTTCAATAGTTGATATAAAAGCTACATTACTCATACTTTTTAGTTGATTTCTTGTTTTAACTATAGATTCAATATTTCCTATTATATTTTCTACAGGATGATCTTTTAATAGCCTAATTCTTTTATTAGGTTGAATGATTTCATAATTAGTTTCATTAGGTTCATTATTTAAAGTTACAAAATCTTCTTCATCTTCTATTTGTACAGTATCTTTAAAATTTTCATCAAAAGATACATGCATTGTTTCTTCAATAGTGTTAGTTCTTAAATTATAAACTCTAAATGCTTTACTTCTATTACAATATCTGATAAAGATACCTTTGTCGGATTTAGGTTCAAATTTATCTAAATTATATTTTGTATTAAGAATAAAACACTTACTACCAAAAACTTTAAAATAAGCTACTGTGGGTTTCTTATTGTAAAGTAATTCATATGGTGTTTTATTAGTTAATGGTATAATTAAAATCCTATTTAATATATAACAAGCTGTAGCGATTGCTTCAGCCCAAAAGTTTTTAGGTAAGTTGCTATCAGAAAGCATTGTTCTAGCACACTCTTGAATCATTCTATTCTTACATTCTACCACTCCGTTTTGTTGTGGAGTTCTTGGAAAAGAGAAATTATGAGTCAAGTTTTGATAACCTAGATAACAGTTTGAAATTTAAATGACCAAAACTTTTATGTCAAATTCAAGGGTCACTTGTATTAGCCAAAAGACATAAGTTATCATTTGAAACTTTCATACTAAGGATGTAAATGTTTTTCTTCCTAATTCCTTCAAAGATAATATTTGACTTATTATCTTCGATGTGACACTTATCTTTTCCAAATTTAATTTTAAATCCTTTATCACATAGTTGACTTATACTAAGCATATTATGTTTTAAATTCCTAACTAGCAAAATATCAGAAATAAGAGGAATTTTAGAATTACCGACATTGCCGATGCCAATCACATATTCTTCTGAGTTGTCTCCAAAGTTGACCAATCCACCATCTTGATATATAATGTCATTGAGCATCTCAGGATTTCTAGTCATATGCCTTGAACAACCACTATCAAGTATCCATTTATCTTTCTCAATTTGCAAAGTTTGTCCATTGGTTGTTGATTCTTCGAAAGCCATGTAACATGTATGTTCCTTCATAACAAACCAATTCGGTAAATAACTTGATTTTTCATAAAACTATATGCAGACTTATGATACTTTGATGAAATGCATAAATTCAAACTAGTATTAACAAAATTTCCTAAAAATGCCATTTTTAACTTTTCAAGTTTCAGATTATGAAATCTATGAAACCTATGCTCTGATACCAATTGAAAGGGAGTGCGGATTAAGGATCTTAAGGCTAATTTAACACTAGAGGGGGGTGAATAGTGTTTAATGGATTATAAGACTTATATGAACTAAATTAAAATTATGACACAAACAAATGCATAACTTAATCACAGAACAATCACATAATCAAAAACAGATGCAGAAAGTAAATAAAAAGCAGTAAAAGGAAAGAACACACCGGATTTTATACTGGTTCGGAGTTACCTTATGTCCAGTCCTGCACCAAGGCAAACACCCCGTACAGATTTTTATTATACCAATGTCGAGATTACAATCCTCAATTTCTAAAGGCCTTGAGGTACCCTCCTATCTTCGAGTCTGGGGCAAACTCTCTTGATTTATAGGACATAAGGTCACCCAATTGATTTCCAGGCACAACCACACCTTATAGAGAGACTTGATAAACTTTTGATTACAAATTGATCCTATAACTCTGAATAGCACTTTGATCTTCGAGAGAGGGTAGAGAATCAAACAAGAATGAGATTCTAATTTGATTCACTTGAGAATTTGGTAGAATTTCGGCACGATCTTAAAAATATGAAAATTTTAGAATATGGATTTGTGGAGAAGAAGGAGTGAAGAAAATAGTTAGTTAAAAAATTCGTTTGTGAAGGCTATTTAAAGACCAGTAACGGTCATAACCATTCGTGAAGAGTTTTAAACGAATAGACACTTCTTTTGAAAATTAAAACTTTTGAATTTAATGGCCACCATGTCGACATGGGGTATCCCATGATGTCGACATCCCTTAGTTAAAAACAATGTAAAATTTGTTTTGAAAATGGTATTGAAAGGAAAATAAGATGAAATGATTTTGGAGTAAAATAAACTAATTTTATTATGATTTAAAATAAAGAAGTGTAGAAAAAATATATTTTTAGAATGTATATATAAATTTGATTTTAAATCTCAAGTATATATATAATATAAAAGAATTTTTAAAAAATCAGAAGATAGTTTAAAAACAAATGAAGTTTAAAACAAGAGTTTATTTAAAAACAAAAACAAAGAATATTTTAAGGCTAAAACATCTTTTTGAAAATCATTTGAAAAGATAATTTTTTAAGCTAAAACAGTTTAAAAAACAGTTTTGAAAATCATTTTAAAAAACTATTTTGAAGTAGTTTTGCAAGCTTCTTCCTGTAGAATATCTCATCACATCAGGACTCGAGAACTTGTACAAAACCAGGATGTTCGTGTGTTTGTAAGCCACTTGTCGTAGGTTTGTAAGCTACTTGTTGTGGGTTTGTAAGCCACTAAGAAGGTAGAAATGGGTTTCATCCCAAATGAAATTTGGAATGAAGATTTATGTGCTATTATGAAGTTTTAACAAAAACTGGACACTTATCTTGAAATCTTAATCTTGATACTCATGAGTCTTCAAACTTGATTTCTTCATTCTTGATCTTTATACTGTACAGTCTTCAATAATCAGTACCTGCCTTATATTAGTTATAATAAAATAAGTTACAAAGATTGTTGTCATCAAAACCACTATCTCCAGTTCCTAACAGAGAATGCATTATTTATCCATCACTTCTAGACTTCAAAGGTTATATGCATATTCTGCTATAGCATGTCATATGCGATGGCACATTGTGAGAACACAGGAAGAGGGAACTTTGGCACATCCATATGATTGAGAAGCATGAAAACATTTCGATTAGACTTATCCTGTGTTTGCTGCAAAGAGTTGTAATCTCAGACTTGGTTTATGTACGAATGGACTTTTACCATTCTCTCAATTTGGTAGTAAATATTCATCTTGGCCTATCATCGTTACACTTTATAATTTACCTATGTGGATGTGTATGAAAACTCCATATATGTTTCTCACTATTGTCGTCCCTGGTCATGATGATCCAAGATAAGGAATTAATGTTTATTTGTAGCTATTGATTGAAGAGTTAAAAACATTATGGCATGAAGTAGTTGATACATACGACGTTTCTAAAAAAAGAATTTTCGTATGTTTGCATCTTTGTTATGGACTATTGGTAATTTTTCGGCTTATGCAATGCTTTCGAGTTGGAGTACGGCTGATCGTCCAGCTTGTCCTTATTGCATGGAAGAAACACGAGTATTTTCATTACCGTATGGAAGGAAAATTACTTGGTTTGATTTCCATCGGTGTTTCTCCATATTAACTATCCTTTTAGAAGAGATAAAAAAACATTTTAGCTGATAGACCAAAGAGTAGACAACCACTAACGATTTGGTCAAGCACAGAAATATATGATCTTGTAAAGGGACATCCAAAGATACATGAAATTAGAGTACAGACTGAAATTCCAGGTAAATCGATAATTCATAATTGATACAAACAAAGTATATTTTGGGAGTTACGTTATTGGAAAGGTCTCTTACTTCGACATAATATTGACGTGATGCACAATGAAAAAACGTGTTTTATAATGTGTTTAACACAGTTCTGAATGTTAAGGGGAAAACTAAGGACGATCTGAATTCAAGAAGTGATATAGAAGAATTATGTAAACGTCTCGAACTTCATATAAGCCCAATGACAATAAAAACCCTAAAGCATGCTATAAGCTAGACAGCAAGCAAGTAAACTCGTGTTAAAATAGGTGGAAGGACTAAGATGTCCTAATGGGATTTTTTCTAATGTCCATAGATGGGTTGATTTTAAAAACAATAAACTGAGTGGGATGAAAAGTCACGATTTCCATGTCATGATGAAAAATTTATTCCATGGTTTTCAAAGAACTATTGTCCGTAAAAGTGTGGAGTGTTATAACAGAATAAAGTTAGTTTTATAAAGAGTTTTGTTCGACTACGTTAAAAGTCGAGCATATACGTAAACTTGAAAAGGATATCCCTATACTGCTCTGTAAACTTAAGAAAATATTTCCTCTAGGATTCTTTAATGTAATGAAGCATTTACCTGTTCATCTTCCATCCGAAGCACTTCTTCGAGGTCTTATGCAATATGGATGGATGTATCCATTTGCGAGGTAATATTGAATATCTGTATTATTAATTTTAGTTTATAATTCAAATTTACACAATTAAATTTAAACTGAATTAATTTTGTAATAGGTACTTGAATCATTTGAAGAAGAAAATTAGACAAAGAGCATGAGATGAAGGTTCGATTTGCAAATCATATCTTGAAGAAGAAGATTCATTCTTTTTATCTCATTATTTCAGTGACCATATGAATTTATCATTTGTAAGTGTTTCTTATAATGATAAATCCGTTGAACAAGATTCTTCTCAAACAATGTTATCTATTTTTAGACAACATGGCCGACCTGTTGGAAAATGTGTGAAAATATGGTTAGACGATAGAGATTACCACGTAGCGCACACATATGTTCTTCCTAATATGCTGAAGTTGCACCATTTGTTAGATAATATTAAATTCATATTTATTTCAATTATACTTACATATTATAATGAAATATATCATATATATCTGCAGTATTTATGAATCACAACATCCACATGGTGATCACAGTAAAGAATTTGCTAATTGGTTTTCGAACTACGTTTATGATCCAAGAAATTGTGTCGGTGATGAAAGATTAAAACATCTTACACTAGGACAAAAGAAATGTAAAGACTTATCCAATATTTTTCATCAATGGATTTAAATTCAACACCAAGGAATACAGTATTGAAAAATTAACTTATAATAGCGGTGTATTTGTCAAGGATAGTAATGATCCAGATGAGCATATAAAAGATTTTTATGGCATCATAACACAGGTTTTAGAATTGACATATTCTATATGACCTGTAGAAAAGGTTTTTTTTCATATGCAATTGGTTCAGCAATGTTCTTGGTTTTGGAATCAACGTGCACACAGATTATAAGCTTATTAAAATAAAGCATAACTCGCATTACTATAAGTATGATCCTTTTGTATTAGCAAAACAAGCATTACAAGTTTATTTTGCTCCGTATCCATCCCTAAAAGGAGATAAAACAGATTGGTCGGCTATTTTTTAAACAAAAGCATGATTTACGTTTGATGGAAATAATATTCCGGACAAAGCAGCTTATCAAGATCTTAATCCAAATGATGAAATAATAATAACCGATGATCATATTGATTTAGGGCCTTTGAACGATGAATCAAATGTTATAATAGAAGCATTTAAGAGTACAGTGGGAAATGATATAGAATACGAGACCATGTCTAAATCAGAAAACGATGAAGACTAATTATTAATTACTGATGATGTAATGTATATATGATGGGTATTTGTATCGCTTGTTGTATAATATTTATTTTAAGTTTCTATTGTTATTAATGATGATGACTATATTGTGAGCTATGTATTATTATATTTTATTAATTTTTTGTATTTAGGAGATCTTTTTCCATTTTGTAGTTTTAGTGGTTGTGCTATGTGATTATTAATCAGACATGTTTTCTAATAATTAAATGACATATTTTTCATTATATGAAATGATATATTTTTGGTAGATTTTTGATATGTCTCATAGGAGATCTTCTATATCTCATGCTTTTGCCTCTTCACATGTTGGCAAAAGTGCCAGCGGTTCGACAAATTTACGCCTAAGGGCGACTATGATTTTGAAGAGTGGAGGGTAAGTATCAAACTTATTGCAACATCATTAATATTTAGTGCATGTATATTATTTAAAATTTATTGAATGTCTACATCAAAATTAATACAGATGATTTGAGCAGGAGTAAACCTGTCAAATGGGTTGGGTCGGGTAATAATGGGTTGGGTCAAAATTGATCCGACCAATTCTCTGACCCAACCCAGTTGATATATTTGTTAAATGCGAAAATATAACCCAACCCACTTCATATATGGGTCCACCCATTTAACCCGCTTTAAAAATATCAAATATTGCAACATATGGAAAATACGAAAAACATTCAGTGAAACTTAAAACTGTATAAATCGTAGAATACATAATAAAAAACTACAACAAATAACATCAATATAACACTAAAATGCACCGATATAACACAAATATCATATATACAGTTGAAAGTACATGAATATAACACTGAAACTGTTTAGACTGCAGAATACGTAATAAAACTACATCGAATAACATAAATATAACACTAAAAGTGCACCAATATAACACCGATATCATAAATATAATACATAAAGCCGAAAGTGCACCAATATAACACTAATACTGTCTAAATTGCAGAGATATAATGCAAACCAAAAATGTAAACCAAAAATTTGACCATGTTACTGAAACTAAAATCTGCGGAGTTACTGAAACCTGCATATAGAAATAAAAGGTCATGAACTCTGAAGAAACTCGATAGTACAAACCAAAGATGGAAAAAAATAATTTGATAGGTTTACATGATTTATATTGTATTTATCCTCTACTATTATCCAAAATCAACCGGCAATAAAGAAGATTTGATGAAGATGCCTTATATAATCTACATTTTGAGAAAACATGTTTTAAAGTTGAAGAACAAAATTAAAAAGAAAAAAAGAAATAACTTTTCTTGTTTATACAAAATTTGCATCAAACAAATACATTATTTGTCATTATAGTATTAATCTACATTTGACAATCATTTGATGATTTCATCTGAGCCACATATATATTTTTACAATGTTATGCTAATTACTAACAATCTAGCGTACATTATTGATCAAACAAAAGCTAATTACTATCAACAAGTAATAAAAAGTATTCTGTATTTTGTACTTTAACGAATGCATGGACTTGGATCTTTACATTAAAAGAAAATTACAAATAAAATTAAAATATAATCATGTTCACTTCTTTATAAGTACTCATTTTTTCTATATAAAATCAGATACGGGTTTAGTAGGTTAATTAAATAGCAATTTTGATCTATGGAGTGAAGCTAAGAGTAAATAAGTTGGGTTAAAGACTAATTCAATAAACTGGTTAAAAGATTTTACTACTTACTACATTAGAATCTCATAATAGCTTAAGCAATCAGCATTTCAGTCGAGCAATGTACACATGAAAAAAGATAGAGTCGGGAAAATATTCAATAGACTAACAAGAGAAAATCATCAGTCTAGTAGTTGTAGTTGAAAGAATCAAAGCAATATAATTATAATGAGTTTTCCACAAGTAGATAATTCACATGTATTTTTCGTTTTAGTTTTTTTGATTAATGTTAATTTCTCATTAATATTCTGAAACTGAACCAAATCACTCACGATTAAAGAAAAAAATCGAAAATAGAGATGTTTTTGTATTTTTAAACTTTTCTCCAAATTTGAAATGGATGTAATAATTTATTGACAACTCCTTGCATATAAATTCAGAAGATCTTCATACATATAAAAAGAAAAATAAACAAAACAAGTACTATAATGTCATGGAGCATGGTTAAATATACGATATAGAATAACATCTTGAACTTGGACTAATAGTTAGATAATTACAAATAAAAACTCAGAAGTGCTCACCTTTTTTCAAATGCAGATCTAGAGCTTACAACTATTGTTAGTGATGGTGCGTTCAATGGTGATACCGCGACTGTTGATTTTGGTTGTCCGATGACTTCTCAAAGATGGAGAGGATTGGAGAGAAGGAATTGTTGATGCAGATTAGATCGATATAGATAAGGAAGAATCGCCATAAGAATTTAGGGTTTGAAAGGGTTGAGTTGGGTAAACTGGGTAAAGCACCTCTTTTTGTGCTATGGGAAGAAGATAAAAAAAGGCGACCATAGGGCCGAGCCATTACTCCCCTGAATACTGTGGGACTGGAATAGGAAAGCTCACTCTGGCCTCGCAGGGCGGGCCAGAGTGGGATCAGATTGGAATAGGATTCCCCGAGCAGGCCGCCTTTGATTCTTGGGAAAGTCGCTATCGATAGATAGTCTGCAGAAAAGAAGCCTAAGTGGAGTCATTAGAAAACTATGGACTCAAATAAACTCTAAATCTAAAAAGAACGGCACAAGTGCGTAATGCCCACTTGAACGTCCATGGATTTTAAATATAGTTACACTAATACGATTTCTTACGCTATAATTATAAATTGTTTCAAATCAGTAGTCATAATTGAGGCTAAAAAAAATTAGATTTAGAAAAAATGTGCTTTAACCTAAAAAGTACTTTGCCGGAGAATTAAATTCTATGACTATCGAGCTACAAGTCCTACGACACAGGAGTGGGATTCTCTAAAAAGCCAAGGTCGTGGGTGGCCGCTCCTCTTCCTTTTGGCTCCACGAACACGCCCCACCTAGGCGCCCGGGAGCCCCACTCATATTCAAAAGGCGCCCTACTTTCGTTCCCATTCACGACCCATGTAACAAGCTACCCACACCTGTAGCGTTCGGCCTCCTCAACTATGTATCGATCGAAAGGCAGGAGCTTTGATCTTTCCATTCTTCTTCTGCTGGCGCTAGTCCAGCCCGTGCCTACTGATTGCTATCTTTCTTTGTCTTTGTCTGGGCTTTGCCGGCTTCCTCTGTTGTTTCCTTTTCCTTCCACACCTTTTCCTCGAAATGAGAAAGAAGATCCCTTGTAAAACCTACCCACTCCGGAGAAGAAATCCTTTGAAACTCAAATTTGAAACTTAGCTTCTCCATATATTCTTGGAAGAAAACCAAACTCAAGGACAACTCCTTAGCTACAGGGAAACACTTGAAGAGACATGAAATCGATAACAACCAACTTCATGAGCAAATAAGTAGCTACATGAAAGCCGGAGAATAGGTTTTCTATACAGGAAGCCGGGCTCGGTAGGGCACTCTAAGGACGGCTAGGGAGGGGACGTACGCTTCTTAGACCGATAGGGAGGTAAATCGTTAAGCCAGTCATATTCTACCTGTCTACTATGCTAACTCTTTCTCGGGATACAGACCATCTTCGGAGGATGCCGATGCATCTAGGGTTTTAGAGATGTGCGTAGGTGTTCGGGCTGCGAAGGTTCTATTAAGCAAACCGGTAAGTTAGTGATTCAAAGTATAGCCCTGGTGCTGGTGTATGAGATATTGAGTATACCCAGTTTTGAATGAGCGGTCTGTCTCATGTACAAGACCAGAATAGCTCTTCCTCCTTCGTTTCGATCCTCAGATCTTTCCTCTGGCATGGTGCAGTTGGTGATTGGTACTTGAAAAATAGCTGTATTTATTTTGTTTGAACTCATGATCTAAACGAGTCGCACATACACCCGAGTACATGTTCCCCGTCCTTGAGGGCACCCATTCCTTTGAGTTTCGGTCTTGCGACCGTACTCCCCAGGCGGAGTGTTTCACGTCAATAGAGAGTTATTTACGGGACAATTGGGTTTTGACCCATTAATAATAAAATGAAACTGGGTCAGACCCAACTTGATTATAATCGGGTTAAAAGGGTCGTGTTAAAGCGTCGGGTTGTATTTTGACAGGCCTAAGCTGGAGTCTTCCGATTTTATCTTGTCGTCTCTAAGAAGGCATATATAAGTTGTATGTCTGGTTTTTGGCCTCGGTGGGATTATATCACACTGTATATTAAGAATGTTATATGGGCCGATTTGATGGTAAGTATAAATTTATACTTCATTTGAAAATGACATATTTGATCTTTGAACATTAATATATTGTATATAATTCATTTTAATTTCATTGTGTACGATGTAGTAGTTATAGAAGAGGAAGATCAAGATCTGTTTAAGAATCACCAGAACAAGAAGCTAAGGGAAAATTACAATGACAACCTCTCGGGCGTAGAAATAAAATAAAAAACCTAATTGGATGAATGCTAGTCTCTGGGCGGATATTTAGCAGCACTAGGAAACTTCGACCACGAAAGTAAGTTCCTAGTTTCATATTGGTATTATAATTTGTTTAAAGTTTGTATAATAATTGTATTAATTTAGTAAATCATTTATTTAAATTCATAGAAAATTGCCGAGCAGACTATATATAATAAATTTACCATTTCCTTCCGATATTGTACACCGCGGCAAATCAAAATCCTTCCAACAATATCGGAAGGAAATGGTAAATTTATAAATTATGATTATAAAATACTTATAAAATTATTTAATCATATATATACATTGTTTATTCATATATAATTTTAAGCGAAGGAGAAGAGCCGTGGCCTATATATGTGGAGGTCTTCACTCGAACTCATGTCATCAAGCACACCAATGAAGATGGCTCGATTACGTTTACTTGGAAAGATCCTAAATCTCAAGCTATAATGGTAAACATGCTTTAATTTTTTCTTTTATTTCACATTACATAAATTGTAAATTGAATATTTATTGGGGAAAAATTATATTCCTAATTGCAGGAAAGATTTGAAATTGAGCGAGTTTGAGTGATGGAGGCGACTGGCCGAGAGGAGTTGATCGCTAAGGAGGAGGATAAAATATTTGATGCTGTGACTAACAAGACGACGTAGAACAAATGTTATGGTTACGACAATAAGGATTTTAACTAGATTTATTAACTAATTTATAAATTTTATTTAATATTACATATAAATTATAACTAGCTATTATCTAATTTACAAACGAGGAGTTCCTAAGCTAATTATAGGAAATCACATATGGAGGAGGAGATAGCACAGTTAAGAGCTCAGAACAGAATTCAACGATTGACGAAAGAGTGGATCGACTATGCTGGTAGATGAGTGGATTACGGCATACATGGCAGAGCATGGGACCTTTCCTTCCCAGGGGTTCGGGAAATGATGGAAATGATAATGATGATGAGTAGGTATGGTTTGATACTTATTTGATTGTTTTGTTTTGTACTTTTTTGACATGTGTTGATGGATTTGGTACTTGTTTGGTGATTGTATTGTTTGTGAATGTTTGATGGATCTATGGATGTTTGATGGTTGTTTTGACATGAGGATAGATTTGTAGGTATTGTTGTTGTGTTGTTTGATGAAACGTTGATGTAAATATTGGTTTTTGTTATATAAACTTGGTTATGTATGATATGTACGATATTATGCAATGTATGCGATGGTTGTACTTGTGAAATTGGGTTTATATGTGTTGTATATGATGTGGACAGACATATGAATATATTTGTGTTGCTTGATGGTTGAAATGGCAACTGATATGCAAAATAGGTTTTCCAGATTTGCGACGACTAGGGATGGCTTATTGATCTTAGGTTAGCGACGGCTAATGTAACGACCCAGAATTTTGAATATTTGAAAATTGGAATATTTAAGTGATTTTAATTATTTATTTTAACTTGAATTTCAAATATAACCATTTATTGGATAATTAAATTATTGAATTTAATTATCAGAAATTGGGTAAAATATTGAATCTGGAGTTTCAAGCTTGTTAGAAATAATTTAAAGGTTTATAAAATCTATATTGATAATACTGAAGGTAATGAAAGTTTTAAAACTGAAATTAAAAGTGGTTTGTTCAGTTTTAAAAAAATATGTCGTTTAAATTGACATTTAAATATAGCCTTCCGAAGCACGATCTCAGATTTCGACGAAACCAGTTCCATTGGATCTGTAATAATGTATTATTATCGGATTTCAAATTTTGTAACTTTTGGAGTTATCGTTTGATCGTACGAGGAATAAACGCGCTGAAATTTATATTGAAAATTCAATATCATAATTGGGTCCAAAAAGCTATCTTCTCCATACGATCGAGTTAGGACTCGAAACCTTTTCCATTGCGTTCGGAATAGGGGTATAACATTATAAACACCTAGCGGTATGCCTCGATAGGAGGTCAAGATTTTAAGTTGCGGATTAGAGACAATTTGAATTTAAATAAATAAATATATATTATTCTGATTGACATATATATTCACATCGGAACTTTTTGCCTTCTCCTCAATCACTGTAGCAAACATTCAACACGCAACCTTCCTTTAAAACATCACGTTCCCTCCTCCATTCAAGCAGTACAGCCGATTTTCAAAAGAAAATAAAGAAAAAGATAGCCGAGCGTTTTAAAAAAACATCAAATTCCCCTTCTAAAAATAAATGGCCTGCAAAATCTTTTCGTTCCCCTTCTAATCAAAAATTGAATTTCCCTCCTCCTTCACCTTTCCAGATTATAGCGATTTGTGCAATTCAAAAAAATCAGAGACGAGGACGGAATTGCGCGCGCTAGGGGGCAGTAGGGATCGAAGTTGAACTAGTATCGGTGAGGAAGGGAGCACGTCACGCCGTCGAGGTGGGGTTCTCGTTTCGTGGTGACAACCGGAGGTGAGGTCGAGCGACGTGTTGACTTCGGGAAAGCATAAGGAGGCAGTGGCCTCGCGAGGCAATGGGGTTCGACTTCTCAGGCGAGTGCGACGCGATTGGGGAGGTGCGATTGTCAGGTCGAGGTGGCGATTTTTTTTGGTGGCGACAGTGGGAGGGTTGTTCGTTCAGTTGGTCACGACATGGAGGGAGGGTTCGGTGGGTGATGACCGAGGGGTTGTTTGCAGTAAGGTATAGGGTATTTTATTTTTAATTGAATTTGATATTTATATACATACATGTTAGGGAAACAGAAAAAAAAGAGAAAGAAAAATAAAAATTAATAGACAGTGAGGTAACTTTCATTTTTGTTATTAATTGTAACTGAAAAAAAGAGAAAAAAAATCATCATCGATGAGTGATTAGTTTAAATTAAATAACTAGTTGGTTAATTTAAACTGCAATCGTAATTTATATTATTCGAATTTGCTTATACAAGGTTAAAAACCGAGCATGATGTGTGCAATGAAGTCAAATTTTGGATCGAACAGCAAATTCGAAAAAGATAAAGGTGAGTGGACCTCAACATTTGGATGATAACCATTAATTTTAAAATCGTTAAAATTAATTACCAATTTATTTATAAATTATTATCAGCCTGGATGTGATATTATATATAGTAGTATATATATATTGGAGTGATTGATATTCCCACATTATGTAGCAGATGAGACCCTATGCGCCCCGCATAATAGCAGATGACCCTATATACCGTGATATCCCCCGCAAATTGGGATTGGTATTTTTATATTGTGCTGACATCTGTGGATGTAGGGAAACGGGTTGGAGGGATCCAACTGGATTCCTCAAAAATGTTGAATTTATTTCATATTCAGTGATTTGATTTATTTTGAATAATCTGTGATATATTATATTGAAAATTGAAATTATTGGATGCTATGATATTGCTGGATATATTTTTGGCATTTTGAAATATCAAAAATATAAATATTAGATTTTTGAAGGGAAAAAAGGGAATTTATAAGTAAAATATTTATAGTGAAGTTGGATAAAATAAAAGAAATGAATTTGGGAAAAATAAATAGTTTGATTTTAAGAATCCTATCGAATAAATTTCAGAATAGGAAAAATAGAGATTTTTGGTAAAATGTGAACAAAAGGGTTTTAAAAATAAGGACTTAAGCAATATTGTTTTTAAGAACAAAGGGATAAATAAATGTAAGATTTAAATGGTTTAGGAAAAATAAAAGGAGAATTTTGAAATAAAGTATGAAATTGATGTTCCAAATTTAAATAGGATTTTAAATCAGAAAGGGGAAGTGAATACGAAATTAGGGCGTTTGGGGTAATTTGGGTAAATCAAGAAATAAATTTCAAAATGGAATTAATTCAGAAAATGGATTTGAAAATTGATTAAGTGTTTTGAAACAGTGACTAAAAGGAGAAGGAGACTATGGAATTTATAAATTGGGTTTATAAATAAAGTGAAATATTTATCAGTGGATAATTTGAAATCATAAATTCACGATGGGAATTTATAATGAGATGGTAATTCGTTTTAAAAATAAATAGTGGTTTTATTTTTAAAAATATGGGAAAAGAAATTTACGGGATCGGGACGTAAATTAAACTGGAGATAAATCGAGGAGGATTTATAAATGATTAGACGGGCTATATTGGAGTGGAAAGTGTATTTTCCTGAGAAGTTAAGTATATTTTCAAAGAAAGATTTTTAAGTATAAATTAAAAGTTTTAAAGGTGTTTTAAAAGAATGTTTTCAGAAAAATATATTATTTAATTGTTTTAAAACTTTTAAAGGAAACATTAATTTAGTTGGTTATAGTAGTTAATTATTATTAAAGGTTAAATCAGTATTATTATTTTAAAAAGGGTAATTATTCAATATTAATATTTTATCTAATAGCTTTATTTTAAAAGTAGTTTTTGGCTAAAGTTTTACTTGGAAAATTATTATAAAATTTTCATAACTATTATTTTGAATAAAGTGATTTAAGAAGCTTTACTTTAAATATTTTAAGTGTATATTTTTGGATAAAGTGATTTAATTTATTTAAAATCTAAATTAAATAAGACTTGGTGGAGGTAAAATATTTGGTTGAATGATTGTTTATTTGATAGTTAAATAACCGACTAATCTGGACCCAAATATAATGTAACAACCCGCAAATTCGTAGCATTTAATTATCGCCATTAGGTGATTAAATCGTTCGTAAATTTTTATTGAAATTAAAAATCAATTTGAAATTCTTTTATAAAATGGTTGGTGGAGTTTCTATATCGAGTAGAAATTCTTTTAATAAAATTTCGTAATTATGGAAACGGGCTTTAAAGAGAACTATTGTGGCCCATACTCATTGTTGCCGTGATATTTATCTAACCGATCCCCCCTTTTCAATTTTTCATTCGTTCATTAGACCCGTTCCCCCTTTATCAATTTCACTAACCTAAATCGAAACGAGAAAGAAATAAAAATGGCGACATCGTTCGTCCCTTTTCCCCCCTCCATTTCCAATCGTTCCAAGCCTTAGCAAACATTCGAAAAGGAAGAACAAATGGAGGCAGCTCGTCTTTCGTTCATTCCTCGGCACCGAAAATTTGGGCTTTGGTATCTCAAAGGCGATTGACTTCGACGTCGTTTTGCTCGATCGAGTGAGGAAACGTGTTGCTTGCTCGTCGAATCAAAGGTGAGTACCCACTCACATCTAATTCTCGTCTCAAGTTGAATTAGGGTTTAAACTTCGTGATTTCGTTCGTGTTCAATTGTTTGGGTGGCTATTCATTTTACTTGCAATGATTCATGTCGTTTTGTATTGATTTCTTTTCGACTTTGGCCTTGCGGTTGTAAATTGAAACTGTTTGTCGATGAGATTTCTGTTTTCATAGGGTTCGATACCCTTATTTTCGTTCGTCTGTTGTTCGTTCGAATTTGTCATTTAGAATTATTCGACCATTGGTTTTCGTATGAATGCTAGTGTTGATCTCTAACTCGTTCCAATTCGTATATTTCGTTTACTGGGTTGTCGTGACCTTGAGTTCTGACTTGAGTTTGATTCAGTTTGATTTCTTTGTTGTCTTCGGCTTCGACTCGTAGTCGATCTTTGATTCCTCGACATGACTTTGACTTGGTTTCGTAACTTGATTTTAAAATTGCCGATGATGTCAAAGAATTTTGTATAACTGCATCCTTGTATTTATATTGTTTCAGTGTCATTGCACAGTCACCTGATGTTTGTGTTTGATTGAGCTTCTGAGTTCATATGCATGATTTTGAGCATTGGATCATTTGCATTTCTCTGGTCTCTGTCTTGAGTCTGGTACGCACATGTACATGCTGTGTGACTTGAGTTTGCATATTCTTGTTGGTTCAACACTTTGTTTCACTACATATTCCTTCATCATGTACACACTATGTTGTATCTGCACTTGTACACTTGGTCACTGTTGAGTCTACTTTTTGATGTTCTTCATTTGATCACTGTTACATTGTGAAGCATTTGAGTATGGTTTGATTACTGCTCGAGTTCTTTTGGTCAGTGCATTATGATGTTTAGTATTTTCTGGTCTTTACTTGGACTTGAAACACTTCACTGTCTTGACTTCACCTGACTTTGATCTTTGACTTTGATCACCTATTTCGGTGATGATATTGATATACTTGCTGGAGCTGCTGTACCTGATCTCTTGCATATGCATTCATGTAGAACATATGTGTTATCACCTTGTCCTGGATTAACATTTCGCTGTGATGAGCGCGGGTCTGGTACTTGATTACTACGGCTATGTTTGTTCATCCAGTAGCATTTCTGGGCTCTACTGTTGGGTGTCTGTAGCTTTTGTGTTGGTTGTATATATGAACCTTTGTATGTCTGCAGCTTTAAACATTGTTGACACTGGGTTGTTTCATTGTGGCATTGTGTTTAGTCGAGTTATTGCATTTGGTCACTTATTCTAGTCTTCTTTTAGGGTAGTCTGCACTGCTTCATGTTGTTGCTTGACCTGTTCCACTATGGTTCCATGCCTTGTGGTTGCATTTCCTTCGTGTTGCTGTCACATTGGGCTTGTAGTTGGTGTAGCTCGCTGTCTTTGAACTTTACTTGGCATAGTTTGAACTCGGTTCTGGTTATCTTCGACATTGGGTTAGATATTGAACTTCAGTGCCTTGTTCTCGAACCTGATACATTGCATTGATGCCTTGTATCATTTGCATTTTTGTCATTTTGCTTCACTGATGACCTTATCTTCTAATGAGGCTGATTTGCGCCTTTTCTGTTGAGTGTTGTAGTGCCATATATTTGGTGCTCTCGCCTTCAGTTTGCTATTTCTCTGTGCCTTGCTTTGCGACATGTTGATCTTGTTTCACTTGTTGTCCCTTTCACTGGATACACTGTTTCATTTCACTGATGCAGCCTTGCCCTTAAATACAAGTGGTGGCTGCATTTTCGTAGCAGTTTTTCCCTTGTCCCTTGTGGTGACTTTATATTCTGTTGTGGCGAGGCAGTGCACGCGTGCGTGCACTGCAGCCACACCGAATTGACAGATTTTAATCGATATCTCTTTTATTCTTAATTCATCGACCTGTTGCGTAAATTCGTAGGCTGTATTGGCGAGGCAGTACACGTTAGCGTGTACTGCAGCCAATTAGCATTGATATTTTTAAATTGACATTTCAATTGCTTAAACTGCTTTGGATTTCTGTTTTGTGGATTAACACTGTTTGGTGTTATATCTGCCGTTATCCAATTCTCGTATCGAGAGTTGGATATACGAGGTTTCTGTGACTGTCATCTATATTGAAATTGATTATTATTGCTTCTATGCTCTAATAACTGATTTTGAATTAGACTGATCCGAGTATTATTTTCTTTTGAATGTAATACTCGGGTCAGACCGAGTATTTACAGGTTGTAGATTTTTAGCTTTGGGTTGCTGCTAGAGCTATGAAGACTTTTTATATCATTTGAAGTGGTCTTCGTCTTGTTGTAGTAGCCAGTGTGTCTGTTTTAAGATGATAATGTATTCATGTATATTAGTCGATAATGTACTTGTATATATAACTTCTTGAGTCGACAATTGTAGTTGTATCATTTGTATTGTGTCAAATGTATTGTAACTGATATCAGTTATTGTATATATGAGACTTTTCGTTCCATCTGTATTCCGCATTTATGTTATCTGTGTTATTTTTATATCTATTGTCCTAAACTATTATAGCCACTATGTAGTAGCTTTGAGCTTGTATCGGTATGTCGGGTTTCCTCTAAAAATGAAATGCAATGTTTTATTATCTGACATATCGGTGCTCGCACAAAGCAATTACACGGATGGTCGCTCCTCAACAGCCTTATTCTCCGTGCTAGTTGACAGCACTACACCGTAGTGTTCTTGGCTAGCGTGGGTATAGAGGTGGGGCGTCACAGCTTGGTATCAGAGCCTGGGGTTTAGGACAATTATAAAACATAACTTAGATGGAGCATGTGTTACAACTATTTGTCGATGTTTTATCTCTCATCTTTACATATGACTATTTTTGACTGTTAGGTATGAATTCCTAACGCTTATGCTTGTGTTTTCGGCTTTGAATTGATTTAGTCGATGTTGATTTTGTTTTAATTTGGCAAATTAAAGCCATTTTGACTTTTGGACTTTGTTCCACTTTTGTTCTATGCTATGAGTGTCATTGTGTACCTGTTACACTGTGATGAAAAATAGCTGGACCAGTTGCAAATTGAGTGATTTTGATTTCTCACTCACATCTAGTTTGAATCTCAGCGATTTTGAACTTGATATTTTGTGTTTTCCTCATCTGGATTTCCCTTCGACTTCGGTCACTTTGTTTTTGAGAAATTGCTAATTTCTTGATTTTCAAGACTCTGATTTTGTTGCCGTTGGTTTCTTTGATAATGATGATTGATTCATTTTGTACTCGACTGCGGCTATTAATTGTTGGCTTCGACATTAACTTGATTCTTACTTTTGTTGAAGTCATTTATGCATTTCTGCTCGATTTGCTTTGTTTTTCCAGTTGATAATCGATTCTTCTTCTCTTATTAGTTGTTATCACCTTTATTGATTTTGATAACTTCTATTTCTGGAATTTTTGGTATTCCTACTTTGATGAATTTGGAATCGAATTCTTTGGATTCTATTCACATCTTCGTATGTGAATTCTTGTGATTGATTGTTTCTACAATCATTTTTGTGATTTGTCACTTTAAAAATATAAAGGTCTTCTATACTAATAGTAAATATTAAAATTCTTTTCTCCAAACAGTTTCATAACTATTTTACTACAAAACTCTTTTTCTTAAACGGGTTTCCAATCTATTAGTATATACAAGCCTTTACTTCACTTGAATGAGAAATCGACTTAAACGACTTAGTAAAACGAGTGGTATGAAACGCTTGCGTTCACTTCGTCGGTTAGCTCTTGGACTTGCTCGATTGAACCCTTTTTGTGACAATTTCCTAGTGGAGATTTACAATCTGTTCGTAAATATTTGAGTTAAGCAAGTGGTTATGGGACATGAAGCTAAACTCTTATATTTACTAGCTTAGTGTGATTGACACTTTCTTTATGATCATGACGATCATTTTTATGATTTAGACTGGACCTCATCGGTGTGATTTCGTCTCACACATATCTCTTGGGCTTTGAGGATTGTCTAGACACCAGTGTGTGATTTCGTCTCACACATATTGCACGGTTAGACTAGGCCTCATCGGTGTGATTTCGTCTCACACATATCTCTTGGGCTTTGAGGGTTGTCTGGATACTCTTCGTGTGATTTCGTCTCACACATATTTCTTCGTCTACGGGGAGACTATACCCCGATTATGTGATGTTTCGCCATCACATATTTCTTCGTCTACGGGGAGACTATACCCCGATTATGTGATGTTTCGCCATCACATATTTCTTCGTCTACGGGGATACTATACCCCGATTATGTGATGTTTCGCCATCACATATTTCTTCGTCTACGGGGAGACTATACCCCGATTATGTGATGTTTCGCCATCACATATTTCTTCGTCTACGGGGAGACTATACCCCGATTATGTGATGTTTCGCCATCACATATTTCTTCGTCTACGGGGAGACTATACCCCGATTATGTGATGTTTCGCCATCACATATTTCTTCGTCTACGGGAAGACTATACCCCGATTATGTGATGTTTCGCCATCACATATTTCTTCGTCTACGGGGAGACTATACCCCGATTATGTGATGTTTCGCCATCACATATCTAGGGTAGCACCCTACGGTCTTCGGGCCATTCCTGTGTGAAAATTTAATGGATAGCTTCCATGAGATAGCTTCTCGTCATGTGTTTACGCGTAGGTGAGTTTTCATGCTCCCATTCATGTGTTAGGCCTCCCCTCTTATTTATGTGTTTTCTGGATTTCTTGTGATGATTTCTGGAATTTTGTGCTTCACCAATTTTCGTGATTTCTATTGATATGTTTATCAATTTTTGTGCATTGGTGAATTCATGTGTTATTGACTTGTTATGAATACAAGTTTAGGGTATGACATCCCTTTTTATCTTTGAGAAGATTCTTGTGACATTTTTTATGAATGAAAATTCATTTGGTATTATATTTTGATGCCAGTTATTTTGATGAGACTTTGACGTGTTAACTTCGGTAACCGTCAATTTTGAAATGGATTTACAAGCGGTTCTCCCGCAACACTGATATTGCTAATTTAATCACGTGTTTTCAAAATTCTTTATTTTAAAAAAAAAAGTTGTTTCAAAAATATAAATTAAAATTGTTTTCAAAAATTTTTTACAGTTTACATTTTCAAAAGAACGAGGAAGCGATTTAAACTTTTCAGAAAAATCGAGGACTATGACCCCTTTCTTTTACTGATTCGCTTAATTCCGGACTTGTCCGTTTGAGAATGTGAAATGTTATTTTTAAACACACAATTCTGCACTTTCAAGGAAACGATAAAGAGATTTAAACGATTTAGCAAAAGTAAGGAGTATGGAACCATACTTTTACTACTTCGGTTAATTCCGGACTCGTTAATTGAATATTTACGACTTCTGATTATCGTTTTTGATAATCGGAGGTTTGTGTTTCTGATTATCGTTTTTGATAATCAGATATTTATGAAATTTGATTATCGTTTGAGATAATTAAATATTTTTCGATTTGATTAATCGAATATTTGTGATTTCTGATTATCGTTTTTGATAATCAGACATTTGTGAAATTTGATTATCGTTTGAGATAATTAAATATTTTTCGATTTGATAATCGAATATTTGTGATTTCTGATTATCGTTTTTGATAATCAGATATTTGTGAAATTTGATTATCATTTGTGATAATTAAATATTTTCCAATTTAATTATCGTCTGAGATAATTAAATATTTTTCGATTTGATAATCGAATATTTGTGATTTCTGATTATCGTTTTTGATAATCAGATATTTGTGAAATTTGATTATCGTTTGAGATAATCAAATATTTTTCGATTTGATAATCGAATATTTGTGATTTCTGATTATCGTTTTTGATAATCAGATATTTGTGAAATTTGATTATCGTTTGAGATAATTAAATATTTTTCGATTTGATAATCGAATATTTGTGATTTCTGATTATCGTTTTTGATAATCAGATATTTGTGAAATTTGATTATCATTTGTGATAATTAAATATTTTCCAATTTAATTATCGTTTGAGATAATTAAATATTTTTCGATTTGATAATCGAATATTTGTGATTTCTGATTATCGTTTTTGATAACCAGATATTTGTGAAATTTGATTATCGTTTGAGATAATCAAATATTTTTCGATTTGATAATCGAATATTTGTGATTTCTGATTATCGTTTTTGATAATCAGATATTTGTGAAATTTGATTATCGTTTGAGATAATTAAATATTTTTTTCGATTTGATAATCGAATATTTGTGATTTCTGATTATCGTTTTTGATAATCAGATATTTCTGAAATTTGATTATCATTTTTGATAGTTAAACCTATTTGCGATTTGAAAATTCAATTATCGTTTTTGATGATTGAATATTTGCGATTTTGAGATTTGAGCTTCGTCTTTTTCTCTGACGATTCAGGTGAGTAATTTGATTTACTCACATTCAATTCGGGCAGTACGTGATTTCTGCTCTGATTCCTTTTCTTTCAATTGCTAGAACTCGATTGATTCTTGCTTTTGATAGTCGTCTGATTTTGATTCCTTGATCCCCTCGATGTTGATTCTTTTGATTTTAAGCAATCGAACCTTTTGATTTTTATCTGATACTTCCATAATTCTAATGCTTCCCTGTGGCATTTGCTTTGCTTATGCATTCAACATTGCCATGCTCTTATGGTTGTTACCTTTTGTCCATTTATTCCTTATGATTGCGAGGACGCAATTTCTTTAAGGAGGGGAGTCTGTAACAATCCGCAAATTCGTAGCATTTAATTATCGCCATTAGGTGATTAAATCGTTCGTAAATTTTTATTGAAATTAAAAATCAATTTGAAATTCTTTTATAAAATGGTTGGTGGAGTTTCTATATCGAGTAGAAATTCTTTTAATAAAATTTCGTAATTATGGAAACGGGCTTTAAAGAGAACTATTGTGGCCCATACTCATTGTTGCCGTGATATTTATCTAACCGATCCCCCCTTTTCAATTTTTCATTCGTTCATTAGACCCGTTCCCCCTTTATCAATTTCACTAACCTAAATCGAAACGAGAAAGAAATAAAAATGGCGACATCGTTCGTCCCTTTTCCCCCCTCCATTTCCAATCGTTCCAAGCCTTAGCAAACATTCGAAAAGGAAGAACAAATGGAGGCAGCTCGTCTTTCGTTCATTCCTCGGCACCGAAAATTTGGGCTTTGGTATCTCAAAGGCGATTGACTTCGACGTCGTTTTGCTCGATCGAGTGAGGAAACGTGTTGCTTGCTCGTCGAATCAAAGGTGAGTACCCACTCACATCTAATTCTCGTCTCAAGTTGAATTAGGGTTTAAACTTCGTGATTTCGTTCGTGTTCAATTGTTTGGGTGGCTATTCATTTTACTTGCAATGATTCATGTCGTTTTGTATTGATTTCTTTTCGACTTTGGCCTTGCGGTTGTAAATTGAAACTGTTTGTCGATGAGATTTCTGTTTTCATAGGGTTCGATACCCTTATTTTCGTTCGTCTGTTGTTCGTTCGAATTTGTCATTTAGAATTATTCGACCATTGGTTTTCGTATGAATGCTAGTGTTGATCTCTAACTCGTTCCAATTCGTATATTTCGTTTACTGGGTTGTCGTGACCTTGAGTTCTGACTTGAGTTTGATTCAGTTTGATTTCTTTGTTGTCTTCGGCTTCGACTCGTAGTCGATCTTTGATTCCTCGACATGACTTTGACTTGGTTTCGTAACTTGATTTTAAAATTGCCGATGATGTCAAAGAATTTTGTATAACTGCATCCTTGTATTTATATTGTTTCAGTGTCATTGCACAGTCACCTGATGTTTGTGTTTGATTGAGCTTCTGAGTTCATATGCATGATTTTGAGCATTGGATCATTTGCATTTCTCTGGTCTCTGTCTTGAGTCTGGTACGCACATGTACATGCTGTGTGACTTGAGTTTGCATATTCTTGTTGGTTCAACACTTTGTTTCACTACATATTCCTTCATCATGTACACACTATGTTGTATCTGCACTTGTACACTTGGTCACTGTTGAGTCTACTTTTTGATGTTCTTCATTTGATCACTGTTACATTGTGAAGCATTTGAGTATGGTTTGATTACTGCTCGAGTTCTTTTGGTCAGTGCATTATGATGTTTAGTATTTTCTGGTCTTTACTTGGACTTGAAACACTTCACTGTCTTGACTTCACCTGACTTTGATCTTTGACTTTGATCACCTATTTCGGTGATGATATTGATATACTTGCTGGAGCTGCTGTACCTGATCGCTTGCATATGCATTCATGTAGAACATATGTGTTATCACCTTGTCCTGGATTAACATTTCGCTGTGATGAGCGCGGGTCTGGTACTTGATTACTACGGCTATGTTTGTTCATCCAGTAGCATTTCTGGGCTCTACTGTTGGGTGTCTGTAGCTTTTGTGTTGGTTGTATATATGAACCTTTGTATGTCTGCAGCTTTAAACATTGTTGACACTGGGTTGTTTCATTGTGGCATTGTGTTTAGTCGAGTTATTGCATTTGGTCACTTATTCTAGTCTTCTTTTAGGGTAGTCTGCACTGCTTCATGTTGTTGCTTGACCTGTTCCACTATGGTTCCATGCCTTGTGGTTGCATTTCCTTCGTGTTGCTGTCACATTGGGCTTGTAGTTGGTGTAGCTCGCTGTCTTTGAACTTTACTTGGCATAGTTTGAACTCGGTTCTGGTTATCTTCGACATTGGGTTAGATATTGAACTTCAGTGCCTTGTTCTCGAACCTGATACATTGCATTGATGCCTTGTATCATTTGCATTTTTGTCATTTTGCTTCACTGATGACCTTATCTTCTAATGAGGCTGATTTGCGCCTTTTCTGTTGAGTGTTGTAGTGCCATATATTTGGTGCTCTCGCCTTCAGTTTGCTATTTCTCTGTGCCTTGCTTTGCGACATGTTGATCTTGTTTCACTTGTTGTCCCTTTCACTGGATACATTGTTTCATTTCACTGATGCAGCCTTGCCCTTAAATACAAGTGGTGGCTGCATTTTCGTAGCAGTTTTTCCCTTGTCCCTTGTGGTGACTTTATATTCTGTTGTGGCGAGGCAGTGCACGCGTGCGTGCACTGCAGCCACACCGAATTGACAGATTTTAATCGATATCTCTTTTATTCTTAATTCATCGACCTGTTGCGTAAATTCGTAGGTTGTTTTGGCGAGGCAGTACACGTTAGCGTGTACTGCAGCCAATTAGCATTGATATTTTTAAATTGACATTTCAATTGCTTAAACTGCTTTGGATTTCTGTTTTGTGGATTAACACTGTTTAGTGTTATATCTGCCGTTATCCAATTCTCGTATCGAGAGTTGGATATACGAGGTTTCTGTGACTGTCATCTATATTGAGATTGATTATTATTGCTTCTATGCTCTAATAACTGATTTTGAATTAGACTGATCCGAGTATTATTTTCTTTTGAATGTAATACTCGGGTCAGACCGAGTATTTACAGGTTGTAGATTTTTAGCTTTGGGTTGCTGCTAGAGCTATGAAGACTTTTTATATCATTTGAAGTGGTCTTCGTCTTGTTGTAGTAGCCAGTGTGTCTGTTTTAAGATGATAATGTATTCATGTATATTAGTCGATAATGTACTTGTATATATAACTTCTTGAGTCGACAATTGTAGTTGTATCATTTGTATTGTGTCAAATGTATTGTAACTGATATCAGTTATTGTATATATGAGACTTTTCGTTCCATCTGTATTCCGCATTTATGTTATATGTGTTATTTTTATATCTATTGTCCTAAACTATTATAGCCACTATGTAGTAGCTTTGAGCTTGTATCGGTATGTCGGGTTTCCTCTAAAAATGAAATGCAATGTTTTATTATCTGACATATCGGTGCTCGCACAAAGCAATTACACGGATGGACGCTCCTCAACAGCCTTATTCTCCGTGCTAGTTGACAGTACTACACCGTAGTGTTCTTGGCTAGCGTGGGTATAGAGGTGGGGCGTCACATATAACTTTGGAAATATCTAGAAGAAGTACATGGATTATATGGTACAATTACCGTTCGAGGTGCTATACTGTACGTATAAACTCGTTTCGTTCTTCTAGGACGTTTATAAGGAAATCCGTCTATAGAAATAGTTAGGAGGTGATCTCCGATCTTATTTTCATCTGTTTATTTCCTAAAGAACCGGGGTTGAGTTTACCGGGTATTATCAAACATTGTTTCGTAGAGACCAGAATCGGATTTGCTTCATTACAGCATGATAAGGGGTTCTCGCTTCGTGTTTGGTGGCGAGCAGGAGACTCTTACCCCTACATGTCCCTGAGTGGTTGGTTGCATTCGAGAGGCTGGGCGTAAAAGCAAATTTGAGGTACCAGTGTAAGCCACGGCTGTAAGTGGCCGCTGACTGGGATCGGATTTGTTTCATTACAACATGATAGGGGGTTCTCGCTTCGTGTTTGGTGGCGAGCAGGAGACTCTTACCCCTACATGTCCCTGAGTGGTTGGTTGTAGTCGAGAGGCTAGACGTAAAAGCAAATTCGAGGTACCAATGTATGCCACGGCGGAAAGTGGCCGCTGACTGGGATGGTTAAAAAGCCTACCGGTTCGTGACACTTGGTATCAGAGCTGAAGGTTAAGCGAGAATCTTGGCTCTGGTGGGGGTTACTCATTAGAGATAGGGTCAGTAGTACCCTAGAATGAGTTGAGAGTATTAATAAATATGAGCGCGTATTTGTTAGTGAATATAAAATTGTTTTATATTGTGTTGATTGATTTGTTGAGTGGCTTATGGATTCTGGTCAATACGAGTAATTAACGTTATTGATAGGGATCTCTAAACACTTAAATAGACCAATTCGACATAGTATTGTTTTAAAAATAGGGTAAATGAAATAATTTTACCCAAATTATTTTTACATGTAAAGGAAATAATTTTTCAGAAACTATTATAGTTATATATGGTTGCTTGGTTGTTAGGAAATGATGATATTAAATTATTATCATTGTTGTTATGGTAATTGAAATAAAAGTTTGATATTAAAACCAAAAGTTAAGAAATAAATTCATACAATAAAATGGAGTTTGTTGTTATCTTTACTACTAATAATGAGAATTCCTTGAATAGAAATTCAACCGTGTCTTTTTGAAATACCAGAAATACCCCTCATTATAATAATGGAAATCGTTCACTCTATCTTTATCTTTACTACTAATAAAGAGAATTCATTGAATAGATTTACTCAGTGTCTTTTTGAAATTCCAAATATACCCTTTTACATCTTATCTTATAGAGAAATAGTATTCAAATATGGGAATATAGCCTGTTATTTTCTAAGTACAACTGTCAGTCCCCATGGAGAACCATAGTGTACGTTCACAAGATGAAGTATCCGAGTGTTTCTTATTGTCCGTAATTTAGGTGGGAGTTAATCGGTCGAAGTCTCGCCGGATTCCGAGTTAGTATGAAGAAAATATTGCAGTCTAAACAAAAAAAAGCGGCTTCTACACTAGGCAGAGTTCATATATGAGGATGTGGTAGCCTCTTATTTTCTAAGTACAACTGTCAGTCCCCATTGAGAACTACCGTGTGCGTTCACAAGATGAAGTATCCGAGTGTTCCATATTGTCCGTAATTTAGGTGGGAGTTAATCGGTCGAAGTCTCGCCGGATTCCGAGTTAGTATGAAGAAATTATTGCAGTCTGAATAAAAAAAATAGCGGCTTCTGCACTAGGCAGAGTTCAAATATGGGGATGTGGTAGCCTCTTATTTTCTAAGTACAACTGTCAGTCCCCATGGAGAACTATAGTGTGCGTTCACAAGATGAAGTATCCGAGTATTTCATATTGTCCGTAATTTAGGTGGGAGTTAATCGGTCGAAGTCTCGCCGGATTCCGAGTTAGTATGAAGAAAATATTGCAGTTTGAACAAAAAAAAATAGCGGCTTCTACACTAGGCAGAGTTCAAACATGGGGATGTGGTAGCCTCTTATTTTCTAAGTACAACTGTCAGTCCCCATGGAGAACTACAGTGTGCGTTCACAAGATGAAGTATCCGAGTGTTCCATATTGTCCGTAATTTAGGGGGGAGTTAATAGGTCGAAGTCTCGCCGGATTCCGCGTTAGTATGAAGAAAATATTGCAGTCTGAACAAAAAAATTAGCGGCTTCTGCACTAGGCGGAGTTCAAATATGGGGATGTGGTATCCTGTTATTTTCTAAGTACAACTGTCAATCCCCATGGATTGTTATTTCAACATCACATCTTTATCTTTATCTTTATCTTTACTACTAATAATGAGAATTCCTTGAATAGGAATTCAACCGTGTCTTTTTGAAATACCAGAAATACCCCTCATTATAATAATGGAAATCGTTCACTCTATCTTTATCTTTACTACTAATAAAGAGAATTCATTGAATAGATTTACTCAGTGTCTTTTTGAAATTCCAAATATACCCTTTTACATCTTATCTTATAGAGAAATAGTATTCAAATATGGGAATATAGCCTGTTATTTTCTAAGTACAACTGTCAGTCCCCATGGAGAACCACAGTGTACGTTCACAAGATGAAGTATCCGAGTGTTTCTTATTGTCCGTAATTTAGGTGGGAGTTAATCGGTCGAAGTCTCGCCGGATTCCGAGTTAGTATGAAGAAAATATTGCAGTCTAAACAAAAAAATAGCGGCTTCTACACTAGGCAGAGTTCATATATGAGGATGTGGTAGCCTCTTATTTTCTAAGTACAACTGTCAGTCCCCATTGAGAACTACAGTGTGCGTTCACAAGATGAAGTATCCGAGTGTTCCATATTGTCCGTAATTTAGGTGGGAGTTAATCGGTCGAAGTCTCGCCGGATTCCGAGTTTGTATGAAGAAAATATTGCAGTCTGAATAAAAAAAATAGCGGCTTCTACACCAGGCGGAGTTCAAATATGAGGATGTTATGCCATGTTATTTTCTAAGTAAATTGTCAGTCCCCTTGGAGAACTACAGTGTGCGTTCACAAGATGAAGTATCCGAGTGTACCATATTGTCTGTAATTTAGGTAGGAATTCATCGGTCGAAGTTTTGCCTGATTTCGAGTTAGTATGAAGAAGTTATTGCGGTCAAAACAAAAAAAAACAGCGGTTTCTGCTTAGGCGGCGTTCAAATGTGGGGATGCTACTATCAAATCTACTTTCACAGGTACAAATAAAATTCATGCATATTGTGGTTAAATGCAAGCCCACCTGGACGTGCATATGTACTCGTAAATTTATAAATGTGATTTAGAATTTGAAATGAAATAAAATTTCAGAGAAATATTTAAATATAGATTTAAAGGATTTAAAATTTGGAAATTCGGGAATTTAAAATTCTGTTAGTTTTGAAAGTGTTTTTCAAAGTTGTGAAAATAATAGTGATATTATTTGGAAGTATTTTTGGATTGGGAATGAAATCTATTAATAACCGGATTAAAAATATTTGAAAATGTTTTTAAGAGAAGTAAAAGCACTGAACTCACTTCGGTCGCTGGGGAATAATTCCGATGATGATTGCGACATCATCGGTGTTCATTTTCGAGTTTCCAAGGGAGGAATTGCTACCTGAATATTTGAAATTGGAATTTGTTTGCCAAATTGGTTTTGGAATGAAAAAGGGATAAATTGATATACAAATGAATTATGTATATGTAGTTGATTTCAAAAAGGATTTTGAAATACTTAAGAAATTGTTTAAACTTTGGGAGTTATTTAAAATTGTTTATGGAATATAAATGAGTATGGAAACTTATAAAATTTGAAATTTGTTAGAATAAAATTTAACTTAAGAAGAGTTAAATTAAAGTAAGTGTGAAAACGAAATAAGTTAGAAAAGCAAACCAATTAAATGAAGTGAATTAAAGAAAATTGGTGGATAGAATATTAGTAAGTTGATAACTTAAGAAATTTTGAAATCTGATTTTGTGGAGTGAGATTTAACTTGGATTAAGTTAAATAAAAATGAAGTTTGAGGAAAAAGTCTAAGTAGACTAAATGAATGGCCATTGAAATAAAATTTATTAAGTTGAAATAAATTAGTAAATGAGCTAATTAATTTAATTTGTAAGTAAATAGAAGTGAAATTGAAAATTGGAATGATGTTCAATTTGAATTATGTCGATTAAAGTGAAATTGAAAGAAAAAAAATTTAGTTCGAGTGGAATAAATGAAATAAAGTTAGGGAATAAAATTTATTGGAATTAGTAAATGAAACTAATTTAAAATAATTAGATAGATCAAATATGATTGGGAGATAGTTGATAAAATTCAATATTTAAAATTTGAGGATAGATTGAATTCAAATAGAATTGAAAATTAAATTTTGAATAGAAATGGATATAAACCAAAGTGATGAAGTGGAAATAAATATAAGAAGTTGTATAAAATATTTATAATAGACTTAAGAAAGTAAATGGTGAAGCTCTTAAGTAAATTTGGTATTGGAAATATACTAAGTTAGTATTTGAATGAAGATTTAATAAAAGTTGGGTAAAAAAAATTGTGGATAAGTGAATGGAAATTCAAATAAATGTGAATAAAAAGAAAATTGATATAGCTAATAATCAATTAAGATAAATACGCAAGTGTACGTATATTATTTTATTCGCATAATGATTTAATCCAGATTCAAGCATAGGATTTCGAGATAGTCATATCGATCCGAGTTGGGATTTTTCACTCGATTTTCGACGGCGAACCCTGGATATGGATTTTTGATTGATTCTGAAATTCTCTATCATAGTGTATGGCTATGCAAGGAGAATGACGATTTCTGATCAAGAAACCAGATCTGAGTCTGCACTAGGGAGTCGGGTGAACGATACTAGTTCGGAAGTGAAATTGTGTGATCGAGTGAGTGATCGAATTTGATATTGCGTACGGATGATATATGTACATCGTATGGCTTAAGTAAAGCAAATTTTGAAAATTTTGAAAAGGAATAAATATAATGTTTTGGAATTAAGTAATTGGATATCATTGGCAAGTAGGGTGCAGGTAATTTAAAGCAAAAGGAAAAATTGGTGTTTTCGATTTCAGGGGATAAATTTGATTGCCCGACAAAAAGGTATGTGTTTAAATTACCGTATGAAATTTGATGGTTTTCTGATCTAGCCACTTGGCTTTTGTTTTCTTTTGATGGTTTGGGGGTCGTAGAGGCAATTTTGTAGTTGTTCTGATCTAGCCGCGCAAAGGAGACGCTAGCGAAATTTTTCGAAAATTTAGGAGTTAGAAAATTTTGAGAGAATTTTGATAATTTAAAATTTTGGTTTTAAATTATAATTTGAATGGTTGAGTAAGTAATATTAATTAGAAGCTATGGATGAGTTTGGTAAGTTAGTAAGAGTGATAGTGTGTCTTTAATAAAAAGATTGTTTTCGGGAAGTTGTTTGAAAACCGTGTGGTTTTTGGGAAATAGTTAGCGGGTTTGGACCATTCTTCTTACCTGGCAATATTGAGGACGAAATTCTTATAAGGGGGAAGGAATGTAACGACCCGGAATTTTGGATATTTGAAAATTGGAATATTTAAGTGACTTTAAATATTTAAAAGTTAATTTTTAACTTGAATTTCAAATATAACCATTTATTGGATAATTAAATTGTTGAATTTAATCATTAGAAATTGGGTAAAATATTGAATCTGGAGTTTCAAGCTTGTTAAAAATAATATAAAATTATATTGATAATACCGAAGGTAATGAAAGTTTTAAAATTAAAATTAAAAGTGGTTTGTTCAGTTTTAAAAAAATATTCTGTTTAAATTGACATTTAAATATAGCCTTCCGAAGCACGGTCTCGGATTTCAAGGAAACTAGTTCCATTGGATCCGTAATAATGTATTATATCGGATTTCAAATTTCGTAACTTTTGGAGTTATCGTTTGATCGTACGAGGAATAAACGCGCTGAAATTTATATCAAAATTCAATATAATAATTAGGTCCAAAAATCTATCTTCTCCATACGATCGAGTTAGGACTCGAAACCTTTTCCATTGCGTTCGGAATAAGGGTATAACATTATAAACGCCTAGCGGCACGCCTCGATAGGAGGTCAAGATTTTAAGTTGCGGATTCGAGACAATTTGAATTTAAATATATATATATATATATATATATATATATATTATTTTGATTGACATATATATTCACATCAGAACTTTTTGCCTTCTCCTCAATCACTGTAGCAAACATTCAACACGCAACCTTCCTTTAAAACATCACGTTCCCTCCTCCATTCAAGCAGTACAGCCGATTTTCAAAAGAAAATAAAGAAAAAGATAGCCGAGCATTTTAAAAACAAATCGAATTCCTCTTCTAAAAATAAATGGCCTGCAAAATCTTTTCGTTCCCCTTCTAATCAAAAGTCAAATTTCCCTCCTCCTTCACATTTCCAGTTCATAGCGATTTGAGCAATTCAAAAAAAAATCAGAGATGAGGGTGGAATGGCGAGCGCTAGGGGGCGGCAGGGATCGAAGTCGAACCAGTATTGGTGAGGAGGGGAGCACGTCTCGCCATCGAGGTAGGGTTCTCGTTTCGTGGTGACAACCAGAGGTGAGCTCGAGCGACGCGTTGACCTAGGGAAAGCATAAGGAGGCAGTGGCCTCGCGAGGCAGTGTGGTTCGACTTCTCAGGCGAGTGCGACGCGATTGGGGGAGGTGCGATTGTCAGGTCGAGGTGGCGATTTATTTTGATGGCGACAGTGGGAGGGTTGTTCGTTCAGTTGGTTGTAGCATGGAGGGAGGGTTCGGTGGGCGATGGCCGAGGGGTCGTTTGCAGTAAGGTATAGGGTATTTTATTTTTAATTGAATTTGATATTTATATACATACATGTTAGGGAAACAAAAAAAAATAGAGAGAAAGAAAAATAAAAATTAATAGACAGTGAGGTAACATTTCATTTTTGTTATTAACTGTAATTGAAAAAAAAAGAGAAAAAAAATCATCATCGATGAGTGATTAGTTTAAATTAAATAACTAGTTGGTTAATTTAAATTGTAATCGTAATTTATATTATTCGAATTTCTTATACAAGGTTAAAAACTGAGCATGATGTGTGCAATGAAGTCAAATTTTGGATCGAACAGCAAATTCGAAAAAGATAAAGGTGAGTTGACCTCACTCATTTGGATGATAACCATTAATTTTAAAATCGTTAAAATTAACTGCCGATTTATTTATAAATTATTATCAGTCTGGATGTGATATTATATATAGTAGTATATATATATATTGGAGTGATTGATATTCCCGCGTTATATAGCGGATGAGACCCTATGCGCCCCGCATAATAGCGGATGACCCTATATACCGCGATATCTCCCTTGAAGTGGGATTGGTACTTTTATATTGTGCTAACATCTATGGATGTAGGGAAACAGGTTGGAGGGATCCAACTGGATTTCTCAAAAACGTTGAATTTATTTCATATTCAGTGATATGATTTATTTTGAATAATCTATGATAGATTTTATTGAAAATTGAAATTATTGGATGCTATGATATTGCTGGATATATTTTTGGCATTTTGAAATATCAAAAATATAAATATTGGATTTTTGAAGGAAAATAAAAGGGAATTTATAAGTAAAATATTTATAGTGAAGTTGGATAAATTAGAAGAAATGAATTTGGGAAAAATAAATAGTTTGATTTTAAGAATCCTATCGAAAAAATTTCGGAATAGGAAAAATAGAGATTTTTGGTAAAATGTGAACATAAGGGTTTTAAAAATAAGGACTTAAGCAATATTGTTTTTAAGAACAAAGGGATATATTTTTAAATGTAAGATTTAAATGGTTTTGGAAAAATAAAAGGAGAATTTTGAAATAAAGTATGAAATTGATGTTCCAGATTTAAATAGGATATTAAATCAGAAAGGGGAAGTGAATCCGAAATTAGGGGGTTTGGGGTAATTTAGGTAAATCAAGAAATAAATTTCAAAATGGAATTAATTCATAAAATCGATTTGAAAATCGATTAAGTGTTTTGAAACAGTGACTAAAAGGAGAACGAGACTATGGAATTTATAAACTGGGTTTATAAATAAAGTGAAATATTTATCAGTGGATAATTTGAAATTATAAATTCATGATGGGAATTTATAAGGAGATGGTAATTCGTTTTAAAAATAAATAGTGATTTTATTTTTAAAAATATGGGAAAGGAAATTTACGGGATTGGAATGAAAATCAAACTGGAGATAAATCGAGGAGGATTTATAAATGATTAGACGGGCTATATTGGAGTGGAAAGTGTATTTTCCTGAGAAGTTAAGCATATTTTCAAAGAAAGATTTTTAAGTATAAATTAGAAGTTTTAAAGGTGTTTAAAAAGAATGTTTTTAGAAAAGTATATTATTTAATTGTTTTAAAACTTTTAAAGCAAACATTAATTTAGTTGGTTATAGTAGTCAATTATTATTAAAGGTTAAATCGGTATTATTATTTTAAAAAGGGTAATTATTCAATATTAATATTTTATCTAATAGCTTTATTTTAGAAGTAGTTTTTGGCTAAAGTTTTACTTGGAAAATTATTATAAAATTTCATAACTATTATTTTGAATAAAGTGATTTAAGAAGCTTTACTTTAAATATTTTAAGTGTATATTTTTGGATAAAGTGATTTAATTTATTTAAAATCTAAATTAAATAAGACTTGGTGGAGGTAAAATATTTGGTTGAATGATCGTTTATTTGATAGTTAAATAATCGACTATCAAATCTGGACCCAAATATAACTTTGGAAATGTTTAGAAGAGGCACATGGATTATATGGTACAGTTACCGTTCGAGGTGCTATACTGTACGTATAAACTCATTTTGTTCTTCTAGGACGTTTATAAGGAAATCCGTCCACATAAACGGTTAGGAGGTGATCTCCGATCTTATTTTCGTCTGTTTATTTCCTAAAGAACCGGGGTTGAGTTTACCGGGTATTATCGAACGTTGTTTCGAAGAGACCGGGATCGGATTTGTGAATCCGAAAACCACTTCGATCCAACGAGTACGTTTTCAAAAGGAAGACAAGAGCTTGGAGTCGAAGATGGAGCAGTGAAGTGCAAGGGCTAATCGCTACTAATCCTGAGGGTGATTCCAATATGGATGTAGTAGGAATAGTGCCTTCGGTTCCATTCGGACGGAACTGACTTGTATGGATGAATGCTATCAGTACATTGTCATTGGAGGACAATGAGCATTCTAAGTGAATAATTCTAAAAAAGGTAATGCTTAGCCTCGAGCCTCATCAACCGGGAATGACTGAAAATTAGGGGAGGTGCAGCAAGGCTAAGTGGGTCGCACCCAAGTAGGGTAAGGTTACCCCTATCTAGAGTCCCTTTTCTTTTATTCGGTTGTGTGGTGCGGTTGCTGATTCCAACCGCGGGGTAATCTTATTCGGGCTATCCAGTTTAAGGGGTAGTCCGGTCTTGTGTTGCAGGGGATCCCGGAGTGGTCCTCGGTAGTTTCTTGATAGGTACCGTGACAGGTGTTACCCCAATGCCTAGTCATTCAGTTGGAATCCATTCTCTCATAAGTGTCGTATGGTTTTGATTGTGCCCAACTATGCTGGAACGTGAGATGCAAGCATTTCATCTATTTGAATAAGTATTTGTACTTAGACACTATTATAATATCAGAGGATTTTGATATGAAATGTTTTGATTATCGTAAGGTAAAAACCCATCGTGTTTATTTGTGGCATGGTCTTACGAAATACCTTTGATTTTCAAAGGATTTTGAAAACTTTAATAATTCAATTGGGTGTGTTTTCTCACGCTGGTTTTCCAGACTGACTCGGGTGTTATTTTATTATAATGCTCGGGTCAAACCGAGTATTACAGATACAAGATAGGATGTTGTGGAGCTCAAGCGACGAGCTGGATGGCGAAGACGTATATTACGTATCTGATTTATATTCCGCTGTGTATGGTTTGCTGTATATTCAGCTTTTATGAGGACAAGTTATTATAACTGTCCAGTATTGTGCTATTGATTGTGCTGTACTCTGATGGTATAATGTATATCTGTTGTTATCTATTATATATTGTTCCGCTGCGATTGTGAGATTCTGTGTTGTTATTTCTATTTTCTTCTTCTACATCTTTCTTCTTTACCTAACGATATGGTATTTTCGGCATTCGATTGTTTGACATGTAATACAATGGACGTATTGATGTCGATTTTTGGAGGTCGAAAATCCGGTTCGTGACAGCTAATGACCCTGATTGGCATATATATGGTGCATGGATTCATGTCATGTGTCCATCGATCGTTGTTGGTTTGCAACAGCTAGGCCGTCTCTAACCGTCGAAAAGTTAACAACAAGGCCGTCGCTAAAGTCATCGCCTTTTCTTCGATCGACGACTTAAAAACGATGGCTATTTACTTGCGACGACCGTTGATGACAAATTGTCGTCGCTAAACCTTGTGTGTCTTCTAGTGAAATATAAAGGAAAAAAGAACAAATGTTGTATGATAAAACATTATATTTCAATAACTTATGTTAAAAAATTTAATTACAACATAATCAAATTTTATATCCTTCAAATTTGTGTTAGCTACGGGATCATTAAACTCATCCTCAAATAACAATAAAAACACTAAACAACAAATTTAAGATTGATATGTAGAAGAAAATTAGACTTTAAGAAATAAAAAGTAAACTAACATCTTTGTATTAGTAAAAGTTAGAATCATCCACTGAATTTTTACTTGGATTCATCTACTAGACAAAAAGGGAGGTTTTTTTGGATTTAGGGTTCGAAAATTTTGTTTTTAAATGATGTTTTGAGATATTGTACTTTAGTTTTTCTAAGGGAGATGATGAGGTAACAGTTATTTAGAGCCGAATGAGAAAATAGATTTTGATGGACATAAGCATAAGAAAAAATTAATACGTAATAAAGTTTTAATGGTAGTCAAAAGTATTTTTCTGAGTGCCAATAGTAGCACACTATATTTTTGGGTTCGATAACGCTGCTTCAATCGATTTTATGGTATGAATCTATTATATTACTAGTATGATAGCCATGCGTTATAAAATATAGTGTAAAAAGAAAATTCAAATTCGGTTAAGTTTTCTTTTATATGTATAGTTTATAAGTGAAATTGTATATTTTTCATTTTTTCAAAAATAAATTTGATATTCGTTCAATTTCTTACATTTTTCCTTGTAAATTTTGATATTTGCATGTTAGTTTGTTATGTTTATTAATTAATATAGAACTCAAAATTTGTTAAATTTTGTTAAGAAAAAGCATGGGAGGATATTAAATCTAAATTGCGGTCTTTACAATCGGGTAGAGTTGTCAACAAATGCTTTTGGATACAGATAGTGTCATACCTACATCTCTATCCAAAAATCATTTTCGGATATCAGATATCCTCAATCATAAATGCGGGTGGATATTACATATAACCATATCCACTAACAATTAATCAATATAAAGATATATATATATAATAATAATAAAATAGTTTGACATAAAATTATTTGGTCGTGCTAAAAGTAAAAATATGATGATAAAAATAGTTTTGAGCAGTGAATATGCATTTGTATGCATATGATATGATATATTATCTTGGTAAAACAATAAATACATGTTTTCCAATATTATACTAAAATATACACATAATACAAATTATTTTAAAATCAATCGGACTATTGATTTTTGGGTGCGGATACCTTTATATTTACAACTATCAACCCAAATCTTATGACATGAGCCTTCAACATTCCAGAGGTGTTCCATTTTCAGATTTATTTCTTTTAGTTTGAACTTGGTCGTTATTGATGTTGATTTTGTCTTGCTATTGTTGCAGTGACCCCCGTTGGCGTCGAATTGGGCATGACCATCTATAAGGACTACCTTCAACGGTTCAAGGAGAGACCTAAAGTGGCCAGGTATCTAGCCACGATTTTGACGAATGAGAACCTTTGCTTGGTTGGATTATTCAGGCGTAACTAGACAATGAGGTATGGGGAAATTGTGGCTTGCTCTAGTCTCTGGTAGACGACCAACTAGGCGACGGGGTGGTTATTAAGAAACCGTTTCTCGAATCGATGGTGGATATTGAAGATAAGGAGGCAATAGAGTCTGGCCCGGGCCGCAATGAGGATAAGGTGAGTGGGAGACTTATGACTTGTTGCTTTTGGAGGACGTGGTGGTTCCTGACTGTAATGTTGTATGGTCTTCAATTTACTCTAGCACGCCTGAGGTGCTCAAGACAAAGAGGACAGAGGTGGACATAAGAACCAGATACGCCGGCAAGCATAGGCTCCTCCTCTGATACGCCTCCCTCCTCGAGAAATCTATCCCAAGTTATACATTGTACCCCCCCTCAACATACAAACCTCCAATGGGGCATGATCTAACAGTAGCAGCACCGGGTCCTCTTACCCACATTTGACTAGGAGGCAATATGGGGACCAATTTGAAGGTGGTAGCTTTAACTTGTGTTTTGTTGTATTTATTTTCTTTTAAGTCTTGCTATCCTCTTATTGTTCGTGTTTTGCAGTTATCAGTTTAAATTTTGTGCTTTTAGTAGAAATAGCCGACTTTAAGGTGCTTCGCAACAGACACCACTATAGCAACACCACGGTGCTACTCCCACCCATTAGCAAATGGCCTCGACTTCTCAACCGTACAGGCCATTTAGGGGGCGACGTGAATCCACCACTAGTTCTTTCATTGCAACACCAACCAGACCGTTCAGAGAGGGCGCTGGCCAAAAGGCCCCAAGTAGAAATGTCGAAGAGCTACGAAAGCGATCCTTTCAAATTGTCAACAGAGGAGGATGTGGTTGGGCCCTTACTAGGGGCAATCAATTTGGGCTAGTGGGTTCTGTTGTACTGAATGCGGTCGATGTAACATCTTCCATTTTGGGGCTCAAAATAAATATTATTAATGTTATAGTAATCCTTAGCATTATTTCTCATTGATAAAATGAGATCAGCCATTGTAGCATTAACATCAAGAGCATAAGAATTTACAATTTTAACATAATATTTTCATTCATTAGTTTGCAAATTCATCATATTCAAGTTACATCACATAACCCTACAATTACATCATTTAGATAAAATATAATAATTACAAATATAGTTCCAAGAGCGACATATGAAGATGTGCCCTTGGATGATTAGAGTCCTAACTACATAGGTGGTTACAAATATCTGTCATTACATACATTCAACAAGGAGGAAAAGTAGTTAACATTGCATAGTGGAAATAATACTCTTAGATAGTAGCTTGCCTCATGCACGTCTCCAGAAGCGTGTTTGTCTAAACCTGAAATACCCTACTCTCGACCTACCTAATCCAAATTAAGTATCCGAGAGTTTAGAGGGAAATCAAAAACTTTGGATCGGACAAAAAATATAGTGTGAATAATATTAGTCCATCTCAAATCGACATATAGGCACTTAGTAAGACCACGTCGTTAAGTAGAATGAGTTTCCTATCACTAATACCCTATCAAACAATATGTCATCCATAACATCTCCTGCGACCAAAATGATTAGAGCATAATCATAACGTCAATATCATATCAAGCATGTATGGGTTGGAATGAATAGTTAGTCATTCACTAGGGTTAAGGGTTACACATGCCAAAATTAACCAATCGCATAAAATGGTCTATTCAACGACATAGTTTCCTAGGGTCACTATGAACCAATATTAGTTTTCTCAGGCCAAATAAAACAGATCGGACTGACTAGGGCCAAGATGTACCAGCCAATCTAACATTTTAGTCCATTTAGAAGAAAGTATTAACTATCTCCTAAGATCGGTGGGAGAAAATATCCACGATCTCCTAAAACGATAGGAGAAAATGAAAATGGCCTCCTAAAAAAACGATATGAGAAAAACATATGTGACAATTTGCTATGAGTTCCTTCAGATGTGTAACTCCTATTTTTAGCCTCAATACTGACAAAAACCTACGCATTAAGATCGCAAACCTGACCAACCAGGGGCTTAATGGTTGGAAGATAGGGCATGACCCTACCCCAGTCTCCATTTAAAAATCTAGTTTTGAAATATCCATGAGTCATATCTTTTAATAAGTTCAAGACATCCTAACACAATTTAATCTTCCCTATCTCCTGGATGCAATTCTACTCACTCGGAAGTTTAAGTCTAGTCATAATTAAAACAACCCTAACTGGTCATCGGTTCCCAATCCCCAAGGTCAAAATGTTGGATGATAGCACTTTATACATAAGTAAGTATGTCAACAATTTATCAAAGGCAAAATAACCGATCAAGATACAAAGATGAACATATAACAATTAGCAATCATCATAATTATATGTTCATGTGATGGCCAATTTATAAACAAAAGTACTTATAACAAAGTAATAATTTCCTTCTCTAAAACTCTTTAAAAGTGGGCCAAACATCCTTTCTTTCATCCGAACGCTTATAGAAACACATAACAAAATCCTTCTTTTTTTTAAGGAAAAACTTGGCACAACATAGAGTTAAAATACCAAGTGACATAGAACTACCTGTCTTCCCTTTCAAAAACATTAGCTATCGCACCTTGAAATATATTATGCTATCGCATGTTGGAAACATAGGCTATTACATGTCAAAGAAAATCATAGCTATCGCATGTTGACACTACATGAAGCTATCACATGTTGACATCTATAGCTATCACATATCAACCAATATGAGTCATCGGAAGTTGATAAAACATACATAGCTATCGCAAGTTGACAAAATATATATTTGCAACTAAAATGGTCAGAAACAACCAAAAGTAGTTTTTGTAGAGAAATAAGCGAAGAAAAACAAAATTGAACTGAGTAGATGAATTAGTAAGCAATCGAGAATAAGCAATAGTCAAAGACACATAAATTTATAGCGGCTCGACGTTGTATGCCTACGTCCACTTTAAAGATTATCCTTTATTAGTCACTTTTAAATCTGATTACAGCAGTAGAAAATAGCAAGTACTTGATAACAATGGATTCTAAAGTAATAAGCAGTGTAAAGATCCCCGGAATGACCTATCATGCTAGTATTTATAGATGAAAACGACCAAATATCTCTCTGAAATCTCAGCTGAAGGACCTTCTAAGCCATATAGGCCCACTAGAGGGATCGCTAAGCCCAATTCCCAAAGAGAAGGGATCGGTACCGATCCCTTCTTTGGTCGAATTTTAGGGAGCGGTCCCTATGGTGGCTTCCTTATGCAAAAATATGTTTAGCCTCCAATTTTCATGTCATTTGGATTATTAGAGCTCGAGTTATTGCTTGGTCTTTGATTCAACATTGCTTGCATTCTGCTCTCTACCGATCCCTTCCAAGGGATGTATACTGATCCCTCCAAACTTGTCCTTTTAATGTGCGATCCCTAGGGTCCTTATATCTTGTTCTTCAAATTTCATAAGCATTGGACTTGAAAATCTTGAGATATTGATTGATTTCTATAAGAACACTCTTGTACTTTGAGAAATGCTGATCCCTCTTGTTAGAGCCAATCTATACGGATCCTTCATATGTATTGAACCATATTATGTACTTCCAACATTCTACGTTGCACATCTATCGATTCCATTCAATTCTGACTTCATATTACCATCTGTACTTGACTTCTAGGCCCCACAATCACCACTCTGGAGTCATCAACCTTGATGGCAGTCGAATCTGACTTGTGCAATCAGGTTAATATAGCCAGGTTAAAATACTGGAGAACACTTATCCCCCCCAAAGTACGTCTTATGATTAACATAACGTGCTTTGAATCGAAGTAAGTTAGGGTCGTCGATAAGAAATTCGTCCAATTTTCTGAATAGTTGTTATCCATCTGTTGAATTATTTTTCCAAGGTGTTGTACTTCTCATTGATCGTCATGACGCTTGGTCGATTTCCAATGGTATAAATCTAGGGCTATATTCCATCAGTTAATATATGCAAGTCCGGTTCCGCAATTCTAACTAGCCTTGGTTATTCTGTCCAGCTCTGAACTTAAAAGCTTCAGGTTTAATTCCAAATTCTGTCGATTTCAAAAATTAAAATTTTTAGGCCATACACATGCATGTTCATATACACATTCTTGTCGTTGGCTCTTAGACGTACTTGTACGTTCACGGGTCGTTAACAATTTCATTACATTTTATAGATACATGCTTTTTATAATCTTTATGCCTATACTCATGGTCGATCTCTCACTCTCTATTACTTAATATTATTAATATTTATATATTATTATTATTATTATTTTAAGGATCGACATATACTATGCCGGTCCTTTCTTCCTTATCTCCATGCTTGCAGGGGTTGGCATGTTCTATGCTGAACCCTTTTTCTTTGCTTCAAATAGAAAACTCGAACCGAACCCCATTTTCATCCATTCCATGTCGATCCCTCCTATTTACCAACCGATCCCTCTTTTTACATTTATGCTTCAAGACTCGGCGCCTTTTATGCCGAACCATCTCCCCTTGTTTTGCGTGTCGAACCCCCATTTCCTTATATAAACAATCATTCCACCTTTCTAACTTCCCTTGCCTTATTTTCTTAACTTCTACCTTTGCACCAAACCCTCCTTTTCCATTCACAAAACCGAACCCTCCTTTTCCATTCACAAAGCCGAACTCTCCAACCTTGAGCTTGAATTCCATTTGCAATCCAACCTGTCCCACAAACTCGCCTCTTCTCCCCTTCCAATTCAAACATCTCCAAGCATTCGCCCACACTCTAACTCAAATACTCACATAGGTAAGCTTTTAAGTTATACTCTTCGATGATGTGATAACGGATTCTAGGCCATCAGCGATCACGATGGCGCTTGATGGAACAATGGAATGTGATTGAAGTGTCCTTGGAGGAGGTAAGTTATGGGGTGAAACTGAGCTCGGTAGAATAAGCAAGGAGAGAGACGAAAAGAGAGTAGAGGAGGGATCAGTAGAGTGGAATACCGATCCCTCATTTGATGACTTGGGAAAGGGTTCGGTATTGAGGCTTGAGGAGAGGATGGTTAAAACTTACGTGGGAGAAACAGAGTTGGAAGTTTGGTGAAAAAGGTGAAGTTGAGGGATCAGTACTATTTGAGGAAGCAAAGAAAGGATCAGTAGGATTTAAGGTCGGCAATCTTCACTTAAGTAAAGGGATCGGTGTGATAGGTCGACGTGGTGGGATCAACATAGTTGTAGAAGGGAAGGGATCAGCATCCTGTGTTTGGAGAGAGGGATCGGTCGTAATGCTTCAGGGTAGGGATTGGCATATAGGGATCGACAGAGAGGGGTCGACATATAGGAATCGACAGACATGCTCTTTGAACTTGAAACCTGATCCAAACTTACTTGTTTGGACAATTACTACTAATCCACTTCAATGAACTTGAGCATACGATGACAATGAACAACAGGACTTGCATATTCACTATTGAACTTGAGATTGAACAATCAAATCTTTGGAACTTTCAAAACGAACTAAAACTTAGCATATGGACTTGAGTAATAGATTTCACACTTTGATATGTCGATAGTTGATCCCAAAGCTTTTGCAACCAATCAATCTCTTCGTCGGTTGAGACGGTCAACGATGATGGTCACTCTAGTCGGAATCCAAAGTCTCGTCATTTAACTTCGTTTTCTGATTTTAAGCTGTTCATTTCTGTTATACACTACACTGCACTAGCTCACACTTTGCATGAGGGGAGCAGGTAATTTTTCTAATCTCGATTGTATACCGAGTATAGTTAATATGAACTTCAGATGCTCAGAGCATTTATCTGCAATGTCTTCTGGACCAGTTCCGCAGTATAGTGATCCTGAAGCAAAATCGAGTACCCCGACTATATCTGGTAGGCTTTCTCCTGGTCATCAGGCCGAACAAACAGAATTTTCTGGCCCGTCAGTCAACCTTTTTCCAGATGTTCCCGTCCTCCCGGCGGAAGATGTAAGTCTTGCGCCCGACATAGTAGGAGGCGCCATTCTCTTAGATAACACGATAGATTTTCAAGCCTCCCGGATTGGTGAGGCCGCCCTTCGCAAGCCATGCTCCATACACGGAATTCCATTCGAAGACGTCCCGATTCTTTCAATAAATGGCAGGCACTACTTGCCCCTAGAGGGGTACAGAGCATGCAACAAATTCATGTGCTAGGCCGGATGCATGCCACCTTTCAATTCGTTTATTCAGGAAATGTTAAGATATCTTGGAATAGCTCCCACTCAACTTCACCTGAATAGCTATGCCTTCCTCCATGGAACTTTTCTACTATTCATGAGTGTTCTATTCCGTCCGCCAACTCCTGGGGACATAAGGTTCATTTATAGCTTTAAAGGACGGTCAGAAAGGCCTTCCTATGCTTTCCTAGAGCCTTCACTCAACTTGACGGGTGCTTGGAATAAACTTTATCTTTTCAAACACGAGTTGTTCTATGTTCGGTGTCTGTTGGCTTTGTAAGGCGATGGTTGGAAGGACATAAGTATTGTCTTCACTTCACTCTTAAATCCGTTAATCCAAGTCATACTTTTGAATTAACTAACATCTTGAATATCTACAGGTGTCCGCCCACGTCCTAAGGGCATTAGTTTTTCAAGAGCCATCTCCGTTGTTCGTGCCACACCTGTCGAAGACAGAGACATTAGACTTCTTGTAACTGATGAGTTATTATCTCTATTCGGGATGCTCGAAGAGGGTCGTAACATTGGGATCCCCGGAAGTGCAGCATTACCGAGAAACGTCGTAGAGCAAGAAAAGGATGACAACAATCCTGTTGTGGCCCCAGTCGAGGGGATTCAGGATGACGTTGAAGAAGAAAAAATTAGGGATGCCCAGACCAATGAGCCTGGCGACGCTGATGTAGGCCTAGGTAAGGCGCCTGTGGTCGAATCGTCACAAGGCGTGCAATACCAAACGCTAACTAAGAGAAGGAAGAAACTGGCATATAAACTTACAGAAGAAAAAACTACTAAGGATCCAGAAATTGTTATCACTTCTATTGACGAAGAGTCATCTTCCCAACACTTAGAAAGTTCAATGAAAGGATTTTCAAATCTCCATATTCCTAATGACATTATGACCTATGACTTCCCAAACGTCAATATTGAGGGGTTCAATTCCCTTGCTAGGAGCGGTGAAGGCATTCTTCCTACCGACAAAGGAGAGAAAACACCTATAAGCAAGGCTACAACTACTGGTCTGTCGGGGGGAACACTAGGACACTCACAATCACGTGCACTCCACTACACGCTCTCCATCAATCTTTTGCATAATGGTTACGTACATGTTCTCATTCGGTCTTTGCATGTGCAATGACTCAGTCTCGTGATTTTGATCATTTAAAGGGCTCTTCGAATGCATTATGGATCTAGCCGTGGTTCAGAATCTAGAAGGCGTAGGGAAAGAGACGACGAACGGGAAAAAAGCTGTCGTTCAAGGGAATCATTTTCTTCCAAGCATAAGTCCCAGTCTCAGTTATTCCACCAAGGAGATCGGTCCAACCTTCCTGTTTACAGTGGAGATCAGACTTCCTTTTATGGACCTCAAATTGCCATATCACAAGAGCAACACTTTGGTTTTTCGAGCTCAAGGCAATCTCACGACCGCAGATTGAGCAAGCATCCAATCGCCACTTCCTATCCATCCTTGCCGATCGTTGCTTTTGATACTTCAACAGAAGAGAAATTGGTCGAACTTAAGGCCACTCTCCCAAGAATCTATTTTGACGGGCTTAAGTTCCTTCCCACAATTTAGATGATCCCACGGCACGCCAAAGCAAGCTCTCTTGCATGTGTTTAACGACGTTTTCGTGCAGCATGAGTCATTCCAGCACTTAGCGGAAAAAAATCTCTAAGGTGTCTATTGAGTGATAATATGAAATAGATCGTTTTAAGCTAGAGGCGATCCACGATAAAGATATAATCAAGCACCAAGATAACGAGATATCGGAGCTGACAACAAAACTTGCTGAGGTAGAAAAGAGTGCCAAGGAAATGTTTGACGCAGTGAGTCATTTCAAAGCTGCCCATAAGAAGGAACTCGATGCTGCCCTCAATCACAGCGGCTAACTCGCTCTGGAAAATCATTCCTTATAGAAGGAGAAAGATACATTGGCCCACCGCGTTGAGGAGTTGAAGAGCTTCTGAGGAAAGAAAGGGAAGAGAAGATCGAGGCTCAGAAAGAATCACAGAGGTATTGCGAGGAGGCTATTGAAGCCAGGATTCTAAAATTCAAGCTTGATGAGAAACTCGCCAAAATAGAAGCCCTTAAAGAAGAGTCAAAAGAGGAAGGCCGCACGAAGATGATGGAACAAACTGAAACCCAAGTGGATGATGCTAAAGAGTCCAGTCGGAATGAAATTAAGGACATGTTTAATCCACTGATCATTGAATACAACGCAAAAGTCCTCATCCACCGCGACTTGAGTTTTCTTGGTGAAGGTTATCTTGAGTCACTCGCAGAAGCCTGAGAGTATATTGTCGAGATGAAAAAGAGGGAGCTGGGTGAATCCGAGTTAAATGAAGAGAAATTGGTGTGGGAGATCCTTCGCGGAAATGAACCCCTAGACCTTGATGCGGCGAGACTCGATATTTCGATATTTGAGCACCTTTCGGTAAAGGGAAAAATATTGCTAAATCCTCGAAGTCTGATGCCAAGGGCCCCACTTCTTTCCAAGCGGCTGGAGCGTCGGTTTCTTTTGGCCTGGGGCAAGACTTGAGCTACGATCTGGATAAACCCGGTTACCAATCTAAACTGCTGACCCCTATTCTGGAAGGGGGTACTCCGACACCAACCGAGAGCCAGTTTGATGCAGGTATTCCACTTTGCTCTCCACTCTTCGAGAGGTTTCGTTCTTCATGCACAACGGTTTTAGGCTTATCTCCTTGTTTTGACAAATCCGCAGGTCTTCTGGGTCCCGGCCAAACTCCTAAAAGTGATGCTTCCATGGAACAAAGAAATCAACAAAGATTCCAACGGTCACCGATGTTCCAGGGCGCGATGCTCAAGTCATCGGAGCACTCGGCGATGATAAGGCTGAAGATCTGCTGTCGGTGGATGAATTTGATGATGTTGTGATTACCGACACCTTCGAATGCACTGATGAGATCAGCCTGAAAGAGTGCATTGAGAAGGAGGAGTTGTTGAAGAGAAAGGCCAAAGCTGAGTCCACTAAGGAGGACATTGATGATCCACACCTCGTCCCACTACAAGTCATTCCGCCCGGTGGGTCAATTCCCAGAGAACTCCCTCCAAGCTTCGAACGCTCTCCTGCCAAAGGCGGTAAAGGATCAAAGAAGAGAACAAGCGGAAGTTTAGACAGTGCCACTCTTAAGAAATCTAAAAAGGAGAGAAGATCGAATAAATAGCCGTTGTTTCGGCTCGGTGTGTACATATTTTGCATAGCTGTTTGTTCGTTGTGTTTTATTAGTCATGGTTGTACGGGTATGACCCTCGGTTTTTTGAATAAACTTGTACCACAATTTTGAAACTTATCATGTGAATAAAAGTTTTTGTTTTCTGTTGAGCTCTCATGTGAACTGTTATTTAAGTAGTTGAACTATTACTTTCCACTCAATGTACTTGTAATTCATTATTCATTAATTCTGACAACAATCCACTAGCTCTATACCAAGGCCTTCATATGGTCGTGGCCTTGAGTCGCATCAAACGCTGGGCTCGAGCCTTAGTATTACACCGTCGAATTCAGCGGTTTGAGTAATTATACCCCTGTCCCCAGTCATGAGTTAGCGGGGTTAGACGTTGGATGGTCGAACTCTATCCTTAGTGAGTTTATACTCTTCCTGTCGGTTTCAGGCCGGAGTTCATAGAATAGTGAATGGTCGAACCACACTCATCTATTGATTTATACTCATATCCGCACTTTGGGATAAGAGTTAGTTGATGGGTGGTCGAATCATACCTAATTTATGTTAAAACTCTAGTCCGCACTCTGGGGACTTAGAGTTATTTCGCGGGTGGTTGATTCACACCCGATTTGTGTTTATACTCCAATCCGCACTCTTGGAACTTAGAGTTATTTCGTGGATGGTCGATTCACACCCGATTTATGTTTATACTCCAGTCCGCACTTTGGGGACTTAGAGTTATGTCAGAGAGCAGTCGGATCGTACTTTTCTTAGTTGATTGATCTGTCCCCCAAGGTCCGGGGTTTGATTTAGCGAGCGATCGGTCGTGTCACGACCGCTCTTATTTTATTTCAGTCCCATCGTTTGGCGGGATTTATTTGACCATCAGATGGTCAAGTTACATCCATTCCTTATTGTGTATCTTGTCCATTGGATTATGAATGAGAGTTATCAATTGAACGATTGGACTACGCTCATCTTGTTTAATCCCATTGGGAACTAGTGTAATTGATTAATTCCAAACTCTAGGAACATGTTCGAACATATCGACATCAATAAGTTTCATTATGTAACTAATACATAATTCTACAGCAAACATAAATATAAAGGAAGTTCAAAACTTTATTTGCTAACTGGAAAGGAATGACATAATCTATCTTATTACATATTAGGAAAGTCAAATGCTAAAGCAAATTCTGAAAGCAAATACAACTGAATGAAAAAGCAATAAACTAAGTGAAATAGCGTCGTAAATGGTCGCTATTCGACGCCCTTGGGAGTGTATGCCATTAACAATTGTTTGCTTGAAAGTTCCCTCTCCAAGCCTCTGTTCAATGATATACGGTCCTTCCTAGTTTGGATTCATGTGCGACGTGGTAGGAAAAACTCGTTTCAAGACAAGATTGTCAATTTCAAAGGTTCTAGGTCGGACTTTAATGTTGTAGTATCAGGCGACTCGGTGTCGATGCGCAGCTACCCTCAAATTGGCTTCCTTGCGCTTCTCATCTATAAAGTCGAGAGATTCCAAGAGGAGATCTTTATTCGTTTTGGGATCGTAGTAAGTCACTCGATGAGAAGGAAGTTCAAGCTCAACAGGAATGACGACTTCAGAACCGTAAGCAAGGGCGAATGGAGTATGGCTAGTCGCGTACTTTTGGGTGGTCCTGTAAGCCCACGGTGCTATCAGGAGTTCATCCACCCACATGCCTCTAGCCTTTTACAAACGCTTCTTCATAATGGACTTTATAATTTTGTTCACAGCTTCAACTTGTCCATTTGCTTAAGGGTGAGCGACTGCTGCAAACCTCTTTTCAATATGATACCTCCGACAGAAGTCTTTGAATTTAGCATTGTCGAATTGAGTCCCATTATTCGTTACAATAGTTCGTGGAAGGCCGAAATGACAGATGATGTCCCGGACAATGAAGTTGGTTACTTTCTTGGTTGTGATCATGGATAAAGGTTCTGCTTTGGCCCATTTGGTGAAGTAATCAACCGCGACGATAGCATACTTTGCACTGCCTTTAGAGATCGGTAAGGAACCAATAATATCTATACCCCATATGGCAAACGGCCATAGGTTGACCATTTGCGTGATTTTCGTTGGTGGAGCTCTTAGAACTTTTGCATATATCTGGCACTTGTCACATTGTCTTACATAGTTGGTGGTACCTCGATTGACGGTTGACCAATAATACCCGTAACGGAGTATTTTCTTTGCTATAGTTTGGACCCCAGTGTGATCATCACATTCCTCTTCATGAACTTCTTTACGATCCATTTTATCTCATCATTAGCGATACATTGAAGTAGAAGAACAGAAAAACCATTACTGTACATAACTCCTTCTTGCATGATATATCGCGAAGCTTTACGAAGGACTTATTGCTTTTAATTCCTTTGTTCAGGTAGGACTCGCTGTAGTAAATAGATTTTAATTGGAGTCATCCACGATTCCCTCTTAGGCTCCGCCTCTAGTACCCGATCGATTTCTATCTGGTTTTACTTAGGGCATTTAATACTTCGACCGGAACCAAGCCCATTTGTTGTGCATCGCTGGTGCTAGTAAACTTTGCCAATGAATCAGCCTCTCTGTTTTGATCCCGTGGAATATGCGAAATGTCATAGTACTCAAATTTAGTCAACAACGCTTGGACTTAGGTAAGGTATGGAGCAATCCATTGTCCTTTAGCTTGATAATCTCCCTAACTTGGTATACTACCAACTGTGAATCGCAAAAGATTTCAAGAGACTTTATTCCCAGTTCTCTAGCGAGTTTAAGTCTAGCAATCAGAGCCTCGTACTCAGCTTCATTGTTTGTTGCTGGGAAATCAAGCTTTAAAGCATAATAGATCGACCAATATTCGGGAGTTACAGGCATAATTCCAGCTCCGGAACAATGATCATTAGATGCTCCACCAGTATACAATTTCCATCGTATGGTAGGGATTTCACTACTCTCCGAGAAATCATCCTGCGTAGTAAATTCTGCTATAAATTTGCCAATGCCTCACCCTGAATAACCCTCCGAGGGAGATAAGTGATATCGAATTGACTAAGCTCGATATTCCACTTGAGTAATCCTCCAGGCGTCTCATGTCGTTGCAGAACCTGTCATAATGGCTGGTCGATGTAAACATTGATTGGGCGTGCCTGGAAGTATGGGCGGAGCTTTCGTGATGCAATCAGCAAGTAGTATGCTAGTTTTTCTATTTTCGAATAATTCCTTTCAACTTCCGTCAATAGCTTGCTGACGTAATAAACCAGTCTCTAAATTTGATTTCCTCACGAAGTAGTGCGGCACTTATAACATGTACTGACAAAGCCAAATAGATGTATAAATCTTCATGATCCATCGATTTTGACAAGATGGGGGTCTCTCCAAATGATTCACCAAAGCTTGAAATGCGTCTTTACAATCCTGCGTCCATTCGATTTTTTTTTCTTTCTTAATCAAGTCAAAGAAAGGAATGCATTTTGTGTAGCTCTGGAAATGAATCGGCTTAAGGCAGCAACTTTCCCATTCAAACTTTGTACTTGTTTGATAGTCTTTGGTGCTTGGATATCGCGGATAGCTTGAATCTTCTCAGGATTAGCTTCGATTCCACAGGCATTAATAATAAAACCCAAGAACTTCCCTAATGCTACGCCAAAAGAACACTTCAAAGGATTAATTTTCATCTTGTAATATCGGAGGATGCCGAACATTTCTACCAAGTCTCTAATGTGGTCGCTTGATCGTCGTGACTTCATGAGCATATCATCCACATATACTTCCATCGTTTTTCCAATCTGATCTTTAAACATCCTGTTGACTAAGCGCTGGTAAGTCGCTCCTGCATTCTTTAGTCCAAATGGCATCACCATATAGCAATATAATCCAACATCGGTAATGAAACTGGTGTGCTCTTGATTGGGAATGTGCATCGGGATTCGGTTATATCCCGAGTACGCATCCATGAAAGATAACAATTCGTGTCCTACGGTTGAGTCCACCAGCTGGTTGATCCTCAGAAGGGGAAAACTATCTTTTGGACACGCCTTGTTCAAGTCTGGGTAATCAATGCATGTTCTCCATTTCCTATTCGCTTTTTTCACAAGCATATGATTAGATACCCACTTAGGGTAGAGGGCGTCGTGGGTAAACCCGTTGTCTTTAAGTCTATTCACCTCCTCTTTGAGAGCGGCATATCTCTCCAGATCCATGCCGTGTCTTTTTTGTTTCACTAGGACATGCCTCGGGTCGATATTCAATGCATGGCTCACAATGGTAGGCGAGATTCCACACATCAAAGTGAGTCCAAGCGAATAGATCTAGATTCGCTCGGAGAAATCTACCAAGTTCTTTCATCATCGGGGGACTGATCTTGATTCGATCTCTAGGACACGTGACGGGTCGTCGTGGCTAACTGTGACGTCAATCGTCAGCTCAGCCGGTGTAGCCTTGGTCTCTTTAGGCTCCTCCTCATCATCTCTCAGGTATATTTCTCTATAGAACTGACTGTGGCACCCGAGCCAAGGCTCAGGCTCTAGTTGTCAATCTTGGGTAGCTTGGATGTGGACAGTCTTGTCCACACCCTTACCTTTCTCTTTGTGTTGAACATCCCTCAACTCAGCTACATAATAGGTACGTCCAATCGCCTTATCACCGTGAACAACTCCAACACCATTATCTATCAAAAACTTCAAAGTCAAACACTATGGGGCAAGGGCTGCCCAGAATTCTGCTAGGGTCAGTCGGTCTAGAAAAACATTGTAAGGAGGGTCAACATCAAAAACAACAAATGGCAAGATTCGCACTCTCCTATGGTCACCTTCTCCCAACTCTATAAGTAATTCAACATAAACAACAGCTTCAGTTCCAACACAGTTAAAACCGTGCATGTGGGCTTTAGACGGCTTTAAGTTCTTGGCTTCCATGCTCATCTGATCATAGGCTTTTTTGAAAATTAAATTTACTGAACTTCCCCAATTAATCAATATCCTTCTCACCAGAGTAGGGCCGATTATGGCCAAAATGACCATTAGGTCAATCGTCAGAGCCTCCACCTTGTCCGCATCTCTGTTTCTAAACAAAGTATCATCTGTCATTGTACGTTGTTGTTTTGCCAGAGCTCCATCTTCTATATTCGAACAATATTCAAAATCCACATGCTTAATCGCCCTAGCATAGCGCTCCATTTCATACCAACTCTTATCTGCTGGGTGCAGTCCTCCGACTATTGTATTTATTACCAATCTTCCACCAGTTCGTGCAGGCTCCTCAGTCCTGTGTGGTACTTATCCTCGATTGGGGTTGGATGTCCCCTATCCGCCATCCTGCGGGGTTTTTACAAATTGCTGCAACTTCCTTTCCCGAATCAGCTTTTCAATAATATCCTGGAGATGCCTGTATTCATTTGTTCCATGTCCATAGCATTCATGGAATAGACGATAATTCAGGTTTTTTTCCACTTCTCAGTTGATTCTTATAGAGGCGGTCATGTATTGCATAGTATTGCAGGTAGACAAATAGATATTCTCCAAGGACGTATTCAACGGTGTGTAAGTATCGTACATCAGAATTCTATGCTTCCCTCTTCCAAAATCTCTCTTTCGTTCTTGGCCTCCATCTCCGCCTTTCTGTTGCGGATTCGGTTTGTTTTGGACATTCACTTGAACTTTTCCAGAGATATCATTAGATTTCTTTACCGCAATATTACTTTGTATCCCCTCTCTACTTGGTTGCACAACATTCTTCTTCCCAGAAGATCTGGCTTCCTCCTTTCTCAAATACCGAGCCGCCTTTGCATAAAAGTGTTCCAATGTTACGGGTGGCTTGCCAGCTAACCAATCATCGCCGAAATTAGTTTCTGGATCTATCCCTCTCGTCACGACCATTAGGGTCACATGGTCATTCGGATTACTGATTTTCATAACAGCTGTATGAAATCTCTTCAAATAATCTTTCAACGATTCTCCTAGAGCCTGGATCGCACTGGATAGGGACATTACGTCCTTGGGACAAGTTGCGTGCATTCGAAACTGCACCACAAACGTTGTTGGCAAATCATCGAATCTAGAAATTGATCGTGGGGGTAATCTTCTGAACCACATCATTGCTATTCCAGAGAGAGTTATGGGAAAGCATCTACAATTAGTTGCATCATCTGCTCGCGTGGAATCCATAAGCCATTCGTATCTCATGATATGCTGCCTGGGGTCGATTTTTCCCTCGTAGGCGGGCATTGATGACATGTTGAACCTTCTTGGATACTCCGCTTATAGAACATTATCAGTGAATGGGGTATGGCTTCTCGAGATTCCCTAATCATTGTTAGTGAAGCCCTGGCTCTCTCTCACTAACTGTTTGACCATTGCCGATAAGTCCGACGTTTGGATAGTTGGTGCCAAGCGGTGGTCGTGTTCCACCTTACGCGATGGTCTGGTCGATGTCTGCGGGCTGTTCCACACCTTCTTGGTTCACCATCTTCCCAATGTACATCTTGTAAATTCACTTCATCGTCACTCTAGGGAAGGACTAGGTCAACATTTAATTGAACTCCAACATCCAAATCAACTGAAGCAGCTCCAAATTGATTGCCATGATGCATGGGTGGAATCCCTTTTCTAGTGGAGGGATCGGTACCGATCCCTATGGAGGGATCGACACCGATCGATTCAGATCGACCACGATGGTCTACCGGTTGACGCCCCGAAGTTTCTGCACGATATTTGTCTGTTTTGCGACACCTATGCCTTTGATGCTCGTCTTACGAGCTAGAACTCTCCGATGCCGAGTAAGGAGTGAGGTCCCTTCTAACTTTCCATCGCTGCTGCTGATTGAGTTGGTTCATTAAGTTGATATTGGTCTGAATCTATTGATTTAGTTGTCAACGGCTCTCCTTCAACTCTCTTATTAAATTATGAAATTCAGCTCTTATAATAGAATCAGTGGGATTCTGAACTTCAACTGGTTCAGCATTCACATCCATTGGTTGATTGCTTGGGCCTCCCTTTTGGATGCTAGCGTTCTCATTTCCTTCCATGTTCTGAGAAGTAGATCTCGTATTCCTCATCGTTATTGATAGCTTTGCTTAGATTTCTGCAAATCTGAGTATTATGAGCAACTTCTTGAAGATAACAGCAGATCTTCTTTGGGGGATTTATCCAATCCAATAGCAACAAAGGGATCCTAATAAGCTGAGAATCAAGGTTCTCAGTGAAAGCACTAAAATGTTTGCAACGAAAATGGTTACAAACACCTAAGAGTAGTTTTTATAAAAAAATAAGTGAAGACAAACAAAATTAAACCGAGTAGATGAATTAGTAAGCAATCGAGAATAAGCAATAATCAAAGACACAAAAATTTATAGTAGTTAGACATTGTATGCCTACGTCCACTATGAAGATTATCCTTTATTAATCACTTTTAAATCTGATTACAGCAGTATAAAATAGCAGGTACTTAATTACAATAGAGATTAGAGTAACAAGCAGCGTAAAGCTCCCCAGAATGACCCATTAGACCAGTATTTGTAGATGAGGATGACCAAATATCTCTCTAAAATCTCGGCTGAAGGACCTTTTAAACCATATGAGCCCACTAGAGGGATCGCTTGGCCTAATTCCCAAAGAGGAGGGATAGGTACCGATGCCTTCTTTGGTCGAATTTTGGGGAGAGATCCCTTTGGTGGCTTCCTTGTGCAAAAATATGTTTAGCCTCCAATTTTCATGTCATTTGGATCATTGGAGCTCGATTTATTGCTTGATCTTTGATTCAACATTGCTTGCATGCTGCTCTTTGCCGATCTCTTCCAAGGGATGTATACCGATCCCTCCAAACTTGTCCTTTTGATGTGCGATCCCTAGGGTAGGTTTCCTAGGGTCCTTATATCTTGCTCTTCGAATTTCATAAGCATTGGACTTGTAAATCTTGAGATAATTATTGATTTCCACAAGAACACTCTAGTACTTTGAAACATGCCGATCCCTCTTGTTGGAGCCAATCTATGCCGATCCCTCATATGTATTGAACCATATTCCATACTTCGAACATTCTACGTTGCACATCTATCAATTCCATTCAATCTTGACTTCGTATTACCATCTATACTTGACTTATGGGCCCCACAATCACCACTCTGGAGTCATCGACCTTGATGGCAGTCGAATCTGACTTGTGGAATCAATTTAATATAGCCAGGTTAAAATAACGGATAACAATATATAGCTATTACATGTTGAAAAACCATAGCTATCGAAAGTTGATAAAATATAGCTATCGTAATTTGATAAATCATAGCTATCGAAAGTTGATAAAATATAGCTATCGTAATACAAATTATAATTATCGAAGGTTGATAAAATGTGCAATCACAACTTGACAAATTATAGCTATCGAAGGTTGATAAAAATATTGTTGTCGCAAGTTGACATATCATAACTATCGAAGGTTGATAAAAATATAGCTATCACAAGTTGACAAATTATAGCTATCGAAGGTTGACAAAAATATTGCTATTCCATGTTGAAAAATAATGGCTATCACATATTGATAATCATGTGCAACCACAAGTTGATAATGGCATTTTCCTAAATATTTGGAAAACCGATTGGTTTCCTTCGAGATAATTAACTTTCTACCAAACCAATTTATCTATCAAAACCCCATTGGTTACTCATAATCTTTTCATAATTTTTTAAAGTAAATCAAAGAAGTAAATTTTCGTATTTAAAAAAAATACCATTTTCCCTTCAATTGTGCCATTTATCCCATTTTTCAATTAAAGCCTTTTGCGCAAAATAATTTATATTAACTTTTAACTACTAAGGAAAAATACTTAAAAATTCTGGAGTAAATCATTTTTCTTCATACTTTAAATAATTAAATTTTGAAATCACACCTTTTGTCACTTGAAAATTCATAATAATTCCGAAAGTTATAACTTATCTCCAAAATATCATTCTAAACAACATATCAGAAATCAAACCATCAGGAGATTAAAAACTTTTCTTTTACACTAAAAACCCTTTAGTAAAATTCCCAAAAATAAGCAAATGATAATCATACTTCAAATAATTGATTATTTATCCTGTATGCATTATCAAAATTAATCAAAATTCGAATCTAAACTAGAACTTGAATCAAAAACATCAAAATATAGAGATGGAAAATAATTCATCTTTTGTTTGTTGAAATGATGAAATTTGCCTTAAGCTTCTTTTCCTTAAGCTTTTTTCTTCTCTTTTTAGTTGAATAGTGGTTGATAGTGATGGTAGTCGGCCTTTCTTTCTTATGTTTAATTTGAGAATGAAAATAAAATGAACAAGGGGAATGAGAAGAGAACAATATAAGATTTTCTCTTCCTTGTTTACCCTTCTCTACTTGTTTATATTTCTTTCTTAAAAAATTCTCTTTTTTACATAATAATTAATGGATTGATTAATTTATTAATATAGAAAACCCCACATTTCTTAACTTTTTATTTAATTATCACCTAATTAAACATTCAAAATAACGTGTAACAAAATTTAGGGGTGTTACAGTCGAAGATAAGGATGAGTTAGCATGTAGATGCTCTTGTACTCACTACCGGGGTGACCTCGGAGGTCATGACTTAGGTGGGCTATCCCAAGTTTGGCTAGGGCCTTATTCTTTAGAGGAGATAATGGATGCTAAGCTGAAGTAGGCCTATCTAGTAAAGGTTCCTAAGTTTAGCAGTTTTTACTCATGTTTGATCTATGACGTAGATCAGACCTCGTGCCCTCCGCATTCACATGGGCATGCAAGCTTTGAGGAAGTAGGTTGAAGATGAGACCGCGACTCGATGGCTGGTGGAAGGGAAGGTGGTGGAGCTTGAGAGGTGGTCTCTTAAGGCTGAGGGGGCAAGGCTAGTGGCTGAGGCGCTACAAACACTACCTTCAAGAAATTGGTGAAGAAGGAAGGGGAGCTCAAGGGGGCACTCAACCAGCTACGGATGAAGGCCAATTGCAAGAAGGTTGATATGAGGGCCCCTTCTATGGCATATGACTTGTGTGAGCTGAAGGAGCAGGCAACAGTGAGCGCTGCCCAGGACCAAGCATGCAACGATAGAATGACGACCATGCTCAATGTAACATTTGATGCCAACTAACACCTTCCTTTAGTTATTAGCTTCCTCTCCTTGACTGACTACACTTAAGTTCATAGAGAGGTTGTAGATGAGATGATAGCTACTTGCTAAACTCCCTCATCGGTTCTGACCCGGAACAGATTGCTTCCTTAATAGGCACACCCAATGGACCATCCGTAGATGTTTTTTCGAAGGTGGAAAAAGAGACGATGCACGATGATGATTGTCAAGTCATCGGACGCCTCCTTCCCCTTTGATCCAAGGAGTAGTGTAACAACCCTTTCCGAAACAGACCTAATTTTTGATCCAATATAAGCCCATCAAACCTTAGATCCATTCCAGAGCTGACTGTTGGTTAGTATAATTGATAAAGCAATATTCAGAGCTATCTATCTATGCTTTTAGAGTCTTATAGCAGAAGGAATAAAGTATAATAATAAAATAAAGTACCCATCTCATAAAACCAAATCACAGGAGTACAATTTCATAATAGTTCATAAAATATGCCTGATACATAGTCTGGGTACATCATAATAACATTAATAGATAACTACCTGCCAAGTCTCCACTATCTTCCCCGCACTTATCGTTGTCCCTAATCTGTATACTATAATGAGGAGGGAGCAGAACAACAATATCTAGTGAATGAAATCCTCAAGTTTTACAATAATAGTATATCAGCAGTAATCATTCAAATAAGTATTATGTCTTGCATATTTATTATACAGGAAATTATTGTCAAGGACAAAATTTCTCAATGTTTTAGCCTCAAGGACAGCCCTTCGGTATTTTAGCCTGAAGGACAACGTTCTTTAGGTACCAGTTTTTAGTTATTAATAGCAGTTTTTAGGTATCGTTTGTAGTTATCGGTAGTAGTTTTTAGGTATCAGTTTTTAGTTAGGTAGTAGTTTTGGAAGAATGTTTGTCCTTATGAATAATTTTGGAAGAATGTTTGTCCTTATGAATAATTTTTAGAGAATGTTTGTTCTTGTGGTTAAAATATTGAGGTCGTGTCCTTGAGGCTAAAAATATATAAATTTTTGTCCTTTAAATTAATTCCCCCTTTATTATATTTCTTTACATATATCTCCAACTATGGGCTAGTGGTCATACGAATCCTACTCCATGTCTATAAAAGCGAGTGCAATGCAACTATGGTATATATTGGGTTCAATAACCCATCACCCAGCCTGTAACGACCCACTATTTTGGACCATTCAAATCGACAATAATCCACACATGTCTGACTTGAATAATTCAAAATAACAGATTGTAATAAAATTTGGAGCAAATAAAATCAAATACAGAATCACAGACATAGAATATCAGAATAACTCGCAGCGGAAATAATATACCATAGTAGTTCATGAAGCTACTATATACAAACTCTCAAAACATAATATACACCTGAAAACATATACAATAGAAATCTCCAATACATAGAAAATACCAGAGCTGAAATAGAACAACTGGAACTGAAAAGGAATAGATAATTAGACAAGCGGAATCTCCAGCGATTCCTAGCTCCAGAATGAAATCCAAAGCTCAGCTGTAAACACTCAGGCTGACCCGAGCGTAAAGTAAAACACAAAACACTCGAGTCAGGACAATACATACTTATATAATATAAACCAACTCAAGTGAACTGTAGCAGTAATGCACAATAACTTAAAGGATGCTTGGGACCGCCCATCCTTTAAGGATCAGTTAAACTATATAATTTTAAATACATCCCGTGGTTAAAATTTCAAAAATAGTATCTTTACTTATAAATCAAATATCATCTCAAAATTAAATATCATTTCAAATCTATTCAAATATCCAAATATCATATTTTCCAAAATCACATTCATTTTTATTTAACATCAATACCGTTTCAACTCACATTTCAAAATAGCTATATTTCAAGTTAATATCTCCATTTAAATCACTTAAAGTAAATTCATTATATTTAATAATTAAATATTAAATTTCCAAAATTTAATCTTTTTCAGAGATTTTTTTATTTAAACAAAAATTTCAGTTTCCGTAGCACTTATAAAATGCTACGTAAAGTTTTTGGTTTAAACAGTTCATTTAACAGAGACAGCATTAAGCGTTGTAATAGATTTCTTTTTATTTCAAATAAACTTTAATGTTACGTTTAACCACTATAGCACTTACAAAGTGCTATAATAGTCTTTATTGCAAATTAACTTTTTAGTTCATTTAAAACAACTACAGCATTTACAAAATGTTGTAATATCTTTTACATTACATTTCAAAGATGCTATCAAATCAAATTCAGAGTTTTAATTACCATTTCCCAACCAATTAACTTTTAACATAAATCAATTTAACTTATAAAATCATATATTTCACATTTTAAAATCATCATTTCAATACTCTTATTTTTGTGATTTTTATAAAGTTAAATTTCATTCAAAAAAATCAAATTTTAACATAATTTCTTATTTAAATTCAAGTATTAAATTCCATTTCTTTAATTAAATTATTAACTTAACAATTTAGTTAAATTTCCAAAATATAACCCTTTTTCCATTTATTTTACTTAGTTAAAATTTCACTTTTACCCAAAATTCAAAATTTCCAATTTAAGTTATATTCCAAAATTTTAACTTAAACATTTATTCATTCAACATTTTAACTTATTCAAAATTCATTAATATATTGTAAAATCATCTTAAATCCATTTAAATTCAAGATATCATAAATTTATCATATTTCATACTAAATTTAAATTCCATTTCATCAACAAATTAGAATTTCCAAACATACTTACATTTCAAATTTCTAACTTTACCAGTTATTTATTTCACCTATAAATTCTCAGAAAATCAATAATACTTTACAACAAAATCATTTTTAATTAAGTTTAAATCAAAATAATATAATATTTACATTTTAAAATATTTTAGAAATTTTAGAAAAACATATTTTAACCAATGGTCTGTATATCATTTACTAGCCTAGGTAAAGTAATACGGATACTATATCATATCAATCTGAAATTTACAAATGAAAAATCCGGGTTTGATCATTTCAAACCCGCAGTCCCAAGTAAAATGAATGAAATGAAAACCGCTCAGGCCTATCATTTCAGCCCATAACGATTTTCCCCTATTCTAAAGTCCGTTCGGGTATGTATCATTTCAACCCATAGTGATTCTAGTCTACAGGGAACTTGCAATGGTGGTAACTGATATAAATAACATAATAGTATAAAATAAAAGTAACATGTGATATAACAGGTGCAATAACAGGTGTAAACATCATATGATCATAATATAGCAGTTATAACAAGATGAAATACATTTACAGATTCAAGTGGTATCGGTTTATCAGTTATATAGGTATAGATTGTCTGGTGAGAATAAATCACCTCTAAAAGCTGGAGATAACAAAACCAATGACACAACGGAAACAAAAGCACGATGACAAGACTACGGACTTGAGTGGAGAGCGAGATCCAATGCTACAAGTCTTGTGTTACAACCCAAAACAAACATCAAAACAGACATAAATTCAATACACTCTGAAATGGAATAACTTTGGAATAAAAAGAGATTTGAATGCCAAGTCTTTTTCCTTGCTTTCTCTACTATTTGGCACGGCCTAGGGATGTTGTTTGGCTCAGGTTTGGACAATTTTGGCTCAGGTTTGGGCTAGGAAATGCACGGCGTAAGCGAGAACATGTAGAGGAAGTTACAACATAAGAATGTCAAGAGGCTAGGCAACATTGGAAGGTTTGTGTTCACACTTTGGGCTCGGCTAATGGTCAAATGGCTCGGCCATGTCATGCTACAGGTCTGGCCAGAGGTAGGAGGGGTGAGTAAGGGTCTGGACATAGGTGGTGGTGGCGGCCTAAGGTGATGGCGGTGGTGGAAATGGAAGTGGTGAACAAGTGGTGGTCAAACAACATGGTTTTAAGGGAATTAACATAGTTTTTGTGGAGTTTCTCTTCATAGATTGTGCGGCCATGGTTCAGACCTGAGGAGTAGGTGGTGATGATGGCAGGGAAGAGGTGTAGGAGGTGGTGGCCATGGATATGGAGTGGAGGCCGTTCAAAGAAACAAAGAAAACAAGGCAAAAATACATGAAAAATGAGAAGAAAAGTGTAAAAAAAGTAGCCATTACCCATAGATTTTTCTTGAAGCCATGAATGAATGAGAAGGTAAAATGTTTTTGGGTGAATGGAGGCTGAAAACTCACCGCTAAAAACCAAAAATGCACAGCCAAGATAGTAATTGAGGAGTTATGGCAAATGAAAGGACAAAGGAGATGAAAGGACTTAAGGTAAATAAGCTTTTAAAACTCTTCATATTTATTTTTCTTTAAATTCAAATAAAACAAAACTAAAATCAGTAAATTGACTTTAAAACCGAAACAAAGTAAAATAAAATAAAAATAAATAATAATTTTAAAGAAAATGGAAAAGGAAAACAAGAAATTGCTTAAAAATCCAAACAGTGTCCAGAAATTACAAATAAATCACTATTGACTTTGGAAAATTATTAACTTCATTTTAAAAATATTCTAAAATAAAATTTGAAATAAAAATGATTTTTAAACATTTTCAAAGTAAAATAAATAATTAAATTCAGAGAAAATAGCAAAAGAATTGAAGAAATTGTTTAAAAATAGCAAACATGACATGAAAATTTCAAATAAATTACTATAACTCTAGAAAAATTTATACTTCACTTAAAAATATTTTAAAACCAAAATATATACATACCAAGTTATTTTACCCATATAAACATAATTTATAACATTACATGACCAAATAAAATATTATTTATATAATTTGAAATAAACAATTTGGTTAAATACTACAAATTACACACAAAATTGAAAACAGTATAACTTCCACAATGTAAATCCGTTTTCAATGAAACGAAAAGCAGTATTCATGATATTAAATCTATTTTCATAATAAAAGATAAAAGTCAAGAATTTAAATATTTATATTTAAAAATTAAAAGTCAAAGTTTGACTAGTTTGACCACAAATCCACTTTTCAGGAAAATATCCCATTTATACAATTTTGGAATTATAATTCACATAATAATCAAAATTCATATTTAAAAAATGAAATATTTGAACTAAACAAGTTTAAAATAATTTAAAAATAAAAATAAAGTCAAAATAAAATATGCAAAAATCTAGGGCTATTACACTCTCCCCCACTCAAATCTTTTCGTCCTCGAAAAGGAAGGAAGCGGAGAAACAACTAGAAAGAACAATAGGTTTGAAGACATCCCCGAAAAGAAGGTAGGGAAAAAGTAGTTAGGAGGGAAAGCAGGTTGAAAGACAAGGATGAACCATTATTTCTAAACCATTATACATTTCAATTAAAATTTTATAACATTTTATGCTATGATGATTAGTCCTATGAGTTAAATCTGATAGTTCAAAGTAAACAATATTTAAAACATTTTAAAATCTTTAGAAGGGAAAATAACTGATCAAAATATTCTCTATATAGTACTTTATCAAAATACTTTTATAACTCGATGTCTTAACAAGTTTATCCTCGTTCCTGCAGACTCTAGCAGTGCATTGATCAGGCGCAAAGCTAGAATTCTCCAGGTACTTAGTAGACTTGTTTCAACACCCAGTGAAAATACTGGAAAACTTTTAAAAACAGATATGGAAAGTACAATCCAAACAAAAAAAACAAACAAAACCTTTGTCTAGCCATGGATCGTAGATACACAAAGGTTACGCCTGGGTCCCCCAGGAAACATCTGTATCCGTAAGCTTTCTCAGCCCTACGAATTGCGCCATGATGACTAGTAGACCGCAGATACACAATGGTTACGCCTGAATCCCCCAGGAAACATCCGTATCCGTAAGCTTTCTCAGCCCTACGGATTTCGCTACTAATACGACCTACATAGATCACAGGATACACAATGGTTACGCCTGAATCCCCCAGGAAACATCCGTACCCCTGGGCCATCCAGCCAGGTGAATTACACTATGCAGTCACGCTCGTAAGACCATGGGTAACGCCATGGAATTCGATGGACACTCGAGTATCATATCCGAAAAACCAAAAATCAGAGAAATATCGATAGAATGAATCCACAATGTGGCCACAAAGCGGATATCAAGCAGAAGGCACTTTCCATATCTTTACCTCGAAAATATGTATCATATAGTACCTTTTCAAATCATTTTCAAATATCATACTTATATAAAGTCCATTATATATAAGATTTCATTTTCAAATCAAATACTTTCCAAAACCAATAGTATATCAAATCACACTTATATAGACTTCAATTATATAAGATTTCACTTTTCATATTGAGTACCTTTTCAAATCCATAGTTTTTGAATCAACATCATACTTATACAAACCAAATTTTTATATAAGTTCGATAACTCCCAAATCAAGTATTTAGTAACACAAGGTTCTCAAATTTCAATTTGTTTCAATATCAATACAATTTTCGAAATCATATACGCTTTCACCAAATTATTCTTCCAAATCAAATATCTTCAGTTCCAAAGTTTCCGAAATAATAAATTTAGAAAAATAAATCCAAATTTCCAAATCAATATAATTTAAGTCAAACAATTCATTTCCAAAATCATCTTATATTTACATAAAGTCTATCTTATATAAGGATCAAAAAAATTTCAAAAAAAAACAATTTCGTTGCATGAAGAGTCATATGGGATTGAACATCTTTGCTTTATAAAAAACTTTTAATTTAGAATAGTTTTGTATTTAAAATAGTTTGTAAAATAGTGTGCATATAAAATAGTTTTGAAAAAAAAATAGTTTTGTATATAAAATAATTTTTTGGAAAATGGTTTTAAATAAAATAGTTTTGTATGTAAAATAGAATAAAATAGTTTGTTTAAGAAGAATAAAAGGGAAATTAGTTTTGGAAAATGGTTTTAAATTGATAGTAGTTTTGCATAAAAGAAAAATTCTAATTAAATTACAAAGATATCCAACCCAACAACTTCCAATTTCAGCGTCAAGTATATCAATGATATTAGAATATAAGATATACATATGTCATCATTTCACAAAATCACATTCGACCACTTGCTCGATCACACAAGTTCGCTTTTGAACTAGTATTGTCCATTCGACTTCCCTAATGAGGATTTCGATATGGTTTCTCGACTAGAAACCATCAGTCTCCTTGCATAGCCATATACTATGATAGAGAATTCTAGAATCAAGCCCAAAATCCATATCAAATATTCGCCATCAAGAATCAAATGAAAAATCCTAACACGAAATGGTGTAATTCACCTCGAACTTGTGTACTCAAACTTGGATCAATTTAATTATGCGAATAAAACAGCATACGTACAACTTATGTATTTATTCCAACTTTTTAAATATATAGTTTCATAAAAATGTTACTAAGTTAAACATTTAAACTAAATTTTATTCAAAATATTTCGAAGACCAAATTCTTTTCAAAACATTTCAAATCTAAATTTCATATTAGAAAAATTCAAAATAGCCTTATTCATTTACTTAACAAAACAGTTTCAACTTATTTAAACCATATTACTACATATTTTAAACATAAATACCAAACTTATATACTTTATACTTTTCAAAATTACTTAGCTTTGAAAAGTTAACCTTGATTTGGAAGTGCTCGAACCTTCAAAATAGTTGAAGAAATCATATTTCAATCCAAGAGTTGGAAATCACCAACAAATCAGTAAATCAATTCCAAATGATAGGGTTATATCAAATCAAATCCAAAACTCAAGGACTGAACACCGGCTCATTTCAAATTGTTCAAATATATTTACATATCTCTTTCGAATATCACATCACACTTCGGAATTTGAAATCAAAAACTGGTTTCACAAATAAATCGCATAGCAAAGCTACCGAAGTGGCCTCTCCCCCACTCTAAAACTCGAAAATCAATGTCGATGATGCATGCATTCATCACCGAAATTATTTTCTAGCGACATAAGTGGGTTCTGGACTTCTATTTTCTTAACTTCTTTTGAAATTTCTTCGAAATCATTTCAAACTCATTAAAATCATTTGAAACATTTCATATTCGGAAAATACTTTCAAATCATATTATATATTATTTCAAAATCTTAAAACCAGTTCCAAAATGCCGGAGTTCAATCACTCAAATTTAGATTCAAATCCTTCAGTTATAAATTGTTTTATATGAAACCATTTCTTATATAAATTTCAAAATTTCAAATCCATTCAAAACTTTAAATTCTCAATTTTAAAATGGTATATAATCCTTATCGAAAACATTTCACCTTTATATAAACATATGGTCATCCTTATCAAAATAACAACTTCGATGAATGCAAAATTTTCAAAAGACAATCAACCACAAATTTTCCAAGGGATGATTCAAGGATGGATTTCAAAACAAAACAGAGATTCAAATTTAGAGGAACTCCAATTAAATAGAATTCTGATTCGAAGATAAGCTCGAACGAAGATGAGACAGTTAAATTACCAAATAGAAGATGGATAAGCTCATATAAATCGCGGGCGAACTTAACCGGTCAACCGAGACTTCAGGAATAATCGATGCGAAAATCTAAGGCAAATCGACCTTCGATCGCCAGAGATAGAATCTAGGTATAGCAGAAGATAGAAAACATCGTAAACCGAGGATACGGAAATCTCCGGTGAATCAATGCCCATTGTAAAGGAGTTTCACCCTTTTACAAATCATTCAAAGTTTGGCGGAATCGCCGGTCTTTATAGAGGTCATTCAAAGTGGAGTTATGGAATGCTCCAAAAATCAAAAGAATACTATTAGGGGAGACAGGAATGGAATTCAGAACAAGTGGGAGCATTCCAAAATTCAAAGGAATCCTAATCGAAGAAATCCCAACTAAGATAGAAGTTCAGAATTTTAAGGAAATCCTAATCAAAGAAATTACTAACAAGGTGGATACGAAAGGGATAAAGTCCAGAAAATTTTCTTTCAAAACAAGAAAATTTTATATCAAAATAATCTTTAAAAATCCTTTAAAAATCATTTGAAAATCATTTTATACTTCGAAAATACGTTCTCTCGCAAAGGAATGATTCTGAGATTGATTTCACTCATTCTAGGGTATTTCTACCCTATCTCTAATGAGTTTTTGCTCCGTAGGCTAAGGTTTGCCTAAAACCAAAGCTCTGATACCAAATGTAACGAGCCACTATTTTGGACCATTCAAATCGACAATAATCCACACATGTCTGACTTGAATAATTCAAAATAACAGATTGTAATAAAATTTGGAGCAAATAAAATCAAATACAGAATCACAGACACAGAATATCAGAATAACTCGCAGCGGAAATAATATACCATAGTAGTTCATGAAGCTACTATATACAAACTCTCAAAACATAATATCAATCTGAAAACATATACAATAGAAATCTCCAATACATAGAAAATACTAGAGCTGAAATAGAACAACTGGAACTGAAAAGGAATAGATAATTAGACAAGCGGAATCTCCAGCGATTCCTAGCTCCAGAATGAAATCCAAAGCTAAGCTGTAAACACTCAGGCTGACCCGAGCGTAAAGTAAAACACAAAACACTTGAGTCAGGACAATACATACTTATATAATATAAACCAACTCAAGTGAACTGTAGCAGTAATGCACAATAACTTAAAGGATGCTTGGGACCGCCTATCCTTTAAGGATCAGTTAAACTATATAATTTTAAATACATCCCGTGGTTAAAATTTCAAAAATAGTATCTTTACTTATAAATCAAATATCATCTCAAAATTAAATATCATTTCAAATCTATTCAAATATCCAAATATCATATTTTCCAAAATCACATTCATTTTTATTTAACATCAATACCGTTTCAACTCACATTTCAAAATAGCTATATTTCAAGTTAATATCTCCATTTAAATCACTTAAAGTAAATTCATTATATTTAATAATTAAATATTAAATTTCCAAAATTTAATCTTTTTCAAAGATTTTTTTATTTAAACAAAAATTTCAGTTTCCATAGCACTTATAAAATGCTACGTAAAGTTTTTGGTTTAAACAGTTCATTTAACAGAGACAGCATTAAGCGCTGTAATAGATTTCTTTTTATTTCAAATAAACTTTAATGTTACGTTTAACCACTATAGCACTTACAAAGTGCTATAATAGTCTTTATTGCAAATTAACTTTTTAGTTCATTTAAAACAACTATAGCATTTACAAAATGTTGTAATATCATTTACATTACATTTCAAAGATGCTATCAAATCAAATTCAGAGTTTTAATTACCATTTCCCAACCAATTAACTTTTAACATAAATCAATTTAACTTATAAAATCATATATTTCACATTTTAAAATCATCATTTCAATACTCTTATTTTTTTGATTTTTATAAAGTTAAATTTCATTCAAAAAAATCAAATTTTAACATAATTTCTTATTTAAATTCAAGTATTAAATTCCATTTCTTTAATTAAATTATTAACTTAACAATTTAGTTAAATTTCCAAAATATAACCCTTTTTCCATTTATTTTACTTAGTTAAAATTTCACTTTTACCCAAAATTCAAAATTTCCAATTTAAGTTATATTCCAAAATTTTAACTTAAACATTTATTCATTCAACATTTTAACTTATTCAAAATTCATTAATATATTGTAAAATCATCTTAAATCCATTTAAATTCAAGATATCATAAATTTATCATATTTCATACTAAATTTAAATTCCATTTCATCAACAAATTAGAATTTCCAAACATACTTACATTTCAAATTTCTAACTTTACCAGTTATTTATTTCACTTATAAATTCTCAGAAAATCAATAATACTTTACAACAAAATCATTTTTAATTAAGTTTAAATCAAAATAATATAATATTTACATTTTAAAATATTTTAGAAATTTTAGAAAAATATATTTTAACCAATGGTCTGTATATCATTTACTAGCCTAGGTAAAGTAATACGGATACTATATCATATCAATCTGAAATTTACAAATGAAAAATCCGGGTTTGATCATTTCAAACCCGCAGTTCCAAGTAAAATGAATGAAATGAAAACCGCTCAGGCCTATCATTTCAGCCCATAATAATTTTCCCCTATTCTAAAGTCCGTTCGGGTATGTATCATTTCAACCCATAGTGATTCTAGTCTACAGGGAACTTGCAATGGTGGTAACTGATATAAATAACATAATAGTATAATATAAAAGTAACATGTGATATAACAGGTGCAATAACAAGTGTAAACATCATATGATCATAATATAGCAGTTATAACAAGATGAAATACATTTACAGATTCAAGTGGTATCGGTTTATCAGTTATATAGGTATAGATTGTCTGGTGAGAATAACTCACCTCTAAAAGCTGGAGATAACAAAACCAATGACACAACGGAAACAAAAGCACGATGACAAGACTACGGACTTGAGTGGAGAGCGAGATCCAATGCTACAAGTCTTGTGTTACAACCCAAAACAAACATCAAAACAGACATAAATTCAATACACTCTGAAATGGAATAACTTTGGAATAAAAAGAGATTTGAATGCCAAGTCTTTTGCCTTGCTTTCTCTACTATTTGGCACAGCCTAGGGATGTTGTTTGGCTCAGGTTTGGACAATTTTGGCTCAGGTTTGGGCTAGGAAATGCACGGCGTAAGCGAGAACATGTAGAGGAAGTTACAACATAAGAATGTCAAGAGGCTAGGCAACATTGGAAGGTTTGTGTTCACACTTTGGGCTCGGCTAATGGTCAAATGGCTCGGCCATGTCATGCTACAGGTCTGGCCAGAGGTAGGAGGGGTGAGTAAGGGTCTGGACATAGGTGGTGGTGGCGGCCTAAGGTGATGGCGGTGGTGGAAATGGAAGTGGTGAACAAGTGGTGGTCAAACAACATGGTTTTAAGGGAATTAACATAGTTTTTGTGGAGTTTCTCTTCATAGATTGTGCGGCCATGGTTCAGACCTGAGGAGTAGGTGGTGATGATGGCAGGGAAGAGGTGTAGGAGGTGGTGGCCATGGATATGGAGTGGAGGCCGTTCAAAGAACCAAAGAAAACAAGGCAAAAATACATGAAAAATGAGAAGAAAAGTGTAAAAAAAGTAGCCATTACCCATAGATTTTTCTTGAAGCCATGAATGAATGAGAAGGTAAAATGTTTTTGGGTGAATGGAGGCTGACAACTCACGGCTAAAAACCAAAAATGCACAGCTAAGATAGTAATTGAGGAGTTATGGCAAATGAAAGGACAAAGGAGATGAAAGGACTTAAGGTAAATAAGCTTTTAAAACTCTTCATATTTATTTTTCTTTAAATTCAAATAAAACAAAAATAAAATCAGTAAATTGACTTTAAAACCGAAACAAAGTAAAATAAAATAAAAATAAATAATAATTTTAAAGAAAATGGAAAAGGAAAACAAGAAATTGCTTAAAAATCCAAAACAGTGTCCAGAAATTACAAATAAATCACTATTGACTTTGGAAAATTATTAACTTCATTTTAAAAATATTCTAAAATAAAATTTGAAATAAAAATGATTTTTAAACATTTTCAAAGTAAAATAAATAATTAAATTCATAGAAAATAGCAAAAGAATTGAAGAAATTGTTTAAAAATAGCAAACATGACATGAAAATTTCAAATAAATTACTATAACTCTAGAAAAATTTATACTTCACTTAAAAATATTTTAAAACCAAAATATATACATACCAAGTTATTTTACCCATATAAACATAATTTATAACATTACATGACCAAATAAAATATTATTTATATAATTTGAAATAAACAATTTGGTTAAATACTCCAAATTACACACAAAATTGAAAACAGTATAACTTCCACAATGTAAATCCATTTTCAATGAAACGAAAAGCAGTATTCATGATATTAAATTTATTTTCATAATAAAAGATAAAATTCAAGAATTTAAATATTTATATTTAAAAATTAAAAGTCAAAGTTTGACTAGTTTGACCACAAATCCACTTTTCAGGAAAATATTCCATTTATACAATTTTGGAATTATAATTCATATAATAATCAAAATTCATATTTAAAAAATGAAATATTTGAACTAAACAAGTTTAAAATAATTTAAAAATAAAAATAAAGTCAAAATAAAATATGCAAAAATCTAGGGCTATTACACTCTCCCCCACTCAAATCTTTTCGTCCTCGAAAAGGAAGGAAGCGAAGAAACAACTAGAAAGAACAATAGGTTTGAAGACATCCCCGAAAAGAAGGTAGGGAAAAAGTAGCTAGGAGGGAAAGCAGGTTGAAAGACAAGGATGAACCATTATTTTTAAACCATTATACATTTCAATTAAAATTTTATAAAATTTTATGCTATGATGATTAATCCTTTGAGTTAAATCTGATAGTTCAAAGTAAACAATATTTAAAACATTTTAAAATCTTTAGAAGGGAAAATAACTGATCAAAATATTCTCTATATAGTACTTTATCAAAATACTTTTATAACTCGATGTCTTAACAAGTTTATCCTCGTTCCTACAGACTCTGGCAGTGCGTTGATCAGGCGCAAAGCTAGAATTCTCCAGGTACTTAGTAGACTTGTTTCAACACCCAGTGAAAATACTGGAAAACTTTTAAAAATAGATATGGAAAGTACAATCCAAACAAAAAAAACAAACAAAACCTTTGTCTAACCATGGATCGTAGATACACAAAGGTTACGCCTGGGTCCCCCAAGAAAAATCTGTATCCGTAAGCTTTCTCAGCCCTACGAATTGCGCCATGATGACTAGTAGACCGCAGATACACAATGGTTACGCCTGAATCCCCCAGGAAACATCCGTATCCGTAAGCTTTCTCAGACCTACGGATTTCGCTACTAATACGACCTACATAGATCACAGGATACACAATGGTTACGCCTGAATCCCCCAGGAAACATCCGTACCCCTGGGCCATCCAGCCAGGTGAATTACACTATGCAGTCACGCTCGTAAGACCATGGGTAACGCCATGGAATTCGATGGACACTCGAGTATCATATCCGAAAAACCAAAAATCAGAGAAATATCGATAGAATGAATCCACAATGTGGCCACAAAGCGGATATCAAGCAGAAGGCACTTTCCATATCTTTACTTCGAAAATATGTATCATATAGTACCTTTTCAAATCATTTTCAAATATCATACTTATATAAAGTCCATTATATATAAGATTTCATTTTCAAATCAAATAGTTTCCAAAACCAATAGTATATCAAATCACACTTATATAGACTTCAATTATATAAGATTTCACTTTTCAAATTGAGTACCTTTTCAAATCCATAGTTTTCGAATCAACATCATACTTATACAAACCAAATTTTTATATAAGTTCGATAACTCCCAAATCAAGTATTTAGTAACACAAGGTTCTCAAATTTCAATTTGTTTCAATATCAATACAATTTTCAAAATCATATACGCTTTCACCAAATTATTCTTCCAAATCAAATATCTTCAGTTCCAAAGTTTCCGAAATAATAAATTTAGAAAAATAAATCCAAATTTCCAAATCAATATAATTTAAGTCAAACAATTCATTTCCAAAATCATCTTATATTTACATAAAGTCTATCTTATATAAGGATCAAAAAAATTTCAAAAAAAAACAATTTCGTTGCATGAAGAGTCATATGGGATTGAACATCTTTGCTTTATAAAAAACTTTTAATTTAGAATAGTTTTGTATTTAAAATAGTTTGTAAAATAGTGTGCATATAAAATAGTTTTGAAAAAAAATAGTTTTGTATATAAAATAATTTTTTGGAAAATGGTTTTAAATAAAATAGTTTTGTATGTAAAATAGAATAAAATAGTTTGTTTAAGAAGAATAAAAGGAAAACTAGTTTTGGAAAATGGTTTTAAATTGATAGTAGTTTTGCATAAAAGAAAAATTCTAATTAAATTACAAAGATATCCAACCCAACAACTTCCAATTTCAGCGTCAAGTATATCAATGATATTAGAATATAAGATATACATATGTCATCATTTCACAAAATCACATTCGACCACTTGCTCGATCACACAAGTTCGCTTTTGAACTAGTATTGTCCATTCGACTTCCCTAATGAGGATTTCGATATGGTTTCTCGACTAGAAACCATCAGTCTCCTTGCATAGCCATATACTATGATAGAGAATTCTAGAATCAAGCCCAAAATCCATATCAAATATTCGCCATCAAGAATCAAATGAAAAATCCTAACACGAAATGGTGTAATTCACCTCGAACTTGTGTACTCAAACTTGGATCAATTTAATTATGCGAATAAAACAGCATATGTACAACTTATGTATCTATTCCAACTTTTTAAATATATAGTTTCATAAAAATGTTACTAAGTTAAACATTTAAACTAAATTTTATTCAAAATATTTCGAAGACCAAATTCTTTTCAAAACATTTCAAATCTAAATTTCATATTAGAAAAATTCAAAATAGCCTTATTCATTTACTTAACAAAACAGTTTCAACTTATTTAAATCATATTACTACATATTTTAAACATAAATACCAAACTTATATACTATACTTTTCAAAATTACTTAGCTTTGAAAAGTTAACCTTGATTTGGAAGTGCTCGAACCTTCAAAATAGTTGAAGAAATCATATTTCAATCCAAGAGTTGGAAATCACCAACAAATCAGTAAATCAATTCCAAATGATAGGGTTATATCAAATCAAATCCAAAACTCAAGGACTGAACACCGGCTCATTTCAAATTGTTCAAATATATTTACATATCTCTTTCGAATATCACATCACACTTCGGAATTTGAAATCAAAAACTGGTTTCACAAATAAATCGCATAGCAAAGCTACCGAAGTGGCCTCTCCCCCACTCTAAAACTCGAAAATCAATGTCGATGATGCATGCATTCATCACCGAAATTACTTTCTAGCGACATAAGTGGGTTCTGGACTTCTATTTTCTTAACTTCTTTTGAAATTTCTTCGAAATCATTTCAAACTCATTAAAATCATTTGAAACATTTCATATTCGGAAAATACTTTCAAATCATATTATATATTATTTCAAAATCTTAAAACCAGTTCCAAAATGCCGGAGTTCAATCACTCAAATTTAGATTCAAATCCTTCAGTTATAAATTGTTTTATATGAAACCATTTCTTATATAAATTTCAAAATTTCAAATCCATTCAAAACTTTAAATTCTCAATTTTAAAATGGTATATAATCCTTATCGAAAACATTTCACCTTTATATAAACATATGGTCATCCTTATCAAAATAACAACTTCGATGAATGCAAAATTTTCAAAAGACAATCAACCACAAATTTTCCAAGGGATGATTCAAAATCGAATTTCAAAACAAAACAGAGATTCAAATTTAGAGGAACTCCAATTAAATAGAATTCTGATTCGAAGATAAGCTCGAACGAAGATGAGACAATTAAATTACCAAATAGAAGATGGATAAGCTCATATAAATCGCGGGCGAACTTAACCGGTCAACCGAGACTTCAGGAATAATCGATGCGAAAATCTAAGGCAAATCGACATTCGATCGCCAGAGATAGAATCTAGGTATAGTAGAAGATAGAAAACATCGTAAACCGAGGATACGGAAATCTCCGGTGAATCAATGCCCATTGTAAAGGAGTTTCACCCTTTTACAAATCATTCAAAGTTTGGCGGAATCGCCGGTCTTTATAGAGGTCATTCAAAGTGGAGTTATGGAATGCTCCAAAAATCAAAAGAATACAATTAAGGGAGACAGGAATGGATTTCAGAACAAGTGGGAGCATTCCAAAATTCAAAGGAATCCTAATCGAAGAAATCCCAACTAAGATAGAAGTTCAGAATTTTAAGGAAATCCTAATCAAAGAAATTACTAACAAGGTGGATACGAAAGGGATAAAGTCCAGAAAATTTTCTTTCAAAACAAGAAAATTTTATATCAAAATAATCTTTAAAAATCCTTTAAAAATCATTTGAAAATCATTTTATACTTTGAAAATACGTTCTCTCACAAAGGAATGATTCTGAGATTGATTTCACTCATTCTAGGGTATTTCTACCCTATCTCTAATGAGTTTTTGCTCCGCAGGCTAAGGTTTGCCTAAAACCAAAGCTCTGATACCAAATGTAACGAGCCACTATTTTGGACCATTCAAATCGACAATAATCCACACATGTCTGACTTGAATAATTCAAAATAACAGATTGTAATAAAATTTGGAGCAAATAAAATCAAATACAGAATCACAGACACAGAATATCAGAATAACTCGCAGCGGAAATAATATACCATAGTAGTTCATGAAGCTACTATATACAAACTCTCAAAACATAATATCAATCTGAAAACATATACAATAGAAATCTCCAATACATAGAAAATACTAGAGCTGAAATAGAACAACTGGAACTGAAAAGGAATAGATAATTAGACAAGCGGAATCTCCAGCGATTCCTAGCTCCAGAATGAAATCCAAAGCTAAGCTGTAAACACTCAGGCTGACCCGAGCGTAAAGTAAAACACAAAACACTCGAGTCAGGACAATACATACTTATATAATATAAACCAACTCAAGTGAACTGTAGCAGTAATGCACAATAACTTAAAGGATGCTTGGGACCGCCCATCCTTTAAGGATCAGTTAAACTATATAATTTTAAATACATCCCGTGGTTAAAATTTCAAAAATAGTATCTTTACTTATAAATCAAATATCATCTCAAAATTAAATATCATTTCAAATCTATTCAAATATCCAAATATCATATTTTCCAAAATCACATTCATTTTTATTTAACATCAATACCGTTTCAACTCACATTTCAAAATAGCTATATTTCAAGTTAATATCTCCATTTAAATCACTTAAAGTAAATTCATTATATTTAATAATTAAATATTAAATTTCCAATTTAATCTTTTTCAGAGATTTTTTTATTTAAACAAAAATTTCAGTTTCCGTAGCACTTATAAAATGCTACGTAAAGTTTTTGGTTTAAACAGTTCATTTAATAGAGACAGCATTAAGCGCTATAATAGATTTCTTTTTATTTCAAATAAACTTTAATGTTACGTTTAACCACTATAGCACTTACACAGTGCTATAATAGTCTTTATTGTAAATTAACTTTTTAGTTCATTTAAAACAACTACAGCATTTACAAAATGCTGTAATATCTTTTACATTACATTTCAAAGATGCTATCAAATCAAATTCAGAGTTTTAATTACCATTTCCCAACCAATTAACTTTTAACATAAATCAATTTAACTTATAAAATCATATATTTCACATTTTAAAATCATCATTTCAATACTCTTATTTTTGTGATTTTTATAAAGTTAAATTTCATTCAAAAAAAATCAAATTTTAACATAATTTCTTATTTAAATTCAAGTATTAAATTCCATTTCTTTAATTAAATTATTAACTTAACAATTTAGTTAAATTTCCAAAATATAACCCTTTTTCCATTTATTTTACTTAGTTAAAATTTCACTTTTACCCAAAATTCAAAATTTCCAATTTAAGTTATATTCCAAAATTTTAACTTAAACATTTATTCATTCAACATTTTAACTTATTCAAAATTCATTAATATATTGTAAAATCATCTTAAATCCATTTAAATTCAAGATATCATAAATTTATCATATTTCATACTAAATTTAAATTCCATTTCATCACCAAATTAGAATTTCCAAACATACTTACATTTCAAATTTCTAACTTTACCAGTTATTTATTTCACTTATAAATTCTCAGAAAATCAATAATACTTTACAACAAAATCATCTTTAATTAAGTTTAAATCAAAATAATATAATATTTACATTTTAAAATATTTTAGAAATTTTAGAAAAACATATTTTAACCAATGGTCTGTATATCATTTACTAGCCTAGGTAAAGTAATACGGATACTATATCATATCAATCTGAAATTTACAAATGAAAAATCCGGGTTTGATCATTTCAAACCCTCAGTCCCAAGTAAAATGAATGAAATGAAAACCGCTCAGGCCTATCATTTCAGCCCATAACAATTTTCCCCTATTCTAAAGTCCGTTCGGGTATGTATCATTTCAACCCATAGTGATTCTAGTCTACAGGGAACTTGCAATGGTGGTAACTGATATAAATAACATAATAGTATAATATAAAAGTAACATGTGATATAACAGGTGCAATAACAGGTGTAAACATCATATGATCATAATATAGCAGTTATAACAAGATGAAATACATTTACAGATTCAAGTGGTATTGGTTTATCAGTTATATAGGTATAGATTGTCTGGTGAGAATAACTCACCTCTAAAAGCTGGAGATAACAAAACCAATGACACAACGGAAACAAAAGCACGATGACAAGACTACGGACTTGAGTGGAGAGCGAGATCCAATGCTACAAGTCTTGTGTTACAACCCAAAACAAACATCAAAACAGACATAAATTCAATACACTCTGAAATGGAATAACTTTGGAATAAAAAGAGATTTGAATGCCAAGTCTTTTTCCTTGCTTTCTCTACTATTTGGCACGGCCTAGGGATGTTGTTTGGCTCAGGTTTGAACAAGTTTGGCTCAGGTTTGGGCTAGGAAATGCACGGCGTAAGCGAGAACATGTAGAGGAAGTTACAACATAAGAATGTCAAGAGGCTAGGCAACATTGGAAGGTTTGTGTTCACACTTTGGGCTCGGCTAATGGTCAAATGGCTCGGCCATGTCATGCTAAAGGTCTGGCCAGAGGTAGGAGGGGTGAGTAAGGGTCTGGACAGAGGTGGTGGTGGCGGCCTAAGGTGATGGTGGTGGTGGAAATGGAAGTGGTGAACAAGTGGTGGTCAAACAACATGGTTTTAAGGGAATTAACATAGTTTTTGTGGAGTTTCTCTTCATAGATTGTGCGGCCATGGTTCAGACCTGAGGCGTAGGTGGTGATGATGGCAGGGAAGTGGTGTAGGAGGTGGTGGCCATGGATATGGAGTGGAGGTCGTTCAAAGAAGCAAAGAGAACAAGGCAAAAATACATGAAAAATGAGAAGAAAAGTGTAAAAAAAGTAGCCATTACCCATAGATTTTTCTTGAAGTCATGAATGAATGAGAAGGTAAAATGTTTTTGGGTGAATGGAGGCTGAAAACTCACGGCTACAAACAAAAAATGCACAGCCAAGATAGTAATTGAGGAGTTATGGCAAATGAAAGGACAAAGGAGATGAAAGGACTTAAGGTAAATAAGCTTTTAAAACTCTTCATATTTCTTTTTCTTTAAATTCAAATAAAAATAAAATAAAATCAGTAAATTGACTTTAAAACCGAAACAAAGTAATATAAAATAAAAATAAATAATAATTTTAAAGAAAATGGAAAAAGAAAACAAGAAATTGCTTAAAAATCCAAAACAGTGTCCAGAAATTACAAATAAATCACTATTGACTTTGGAAAATTATTAACTTCATTTTAAAAATATTCTAAAATAAAATTTGAAATAAAAATGATTTTTAAACATTTTAAAAGTAAAATAAATAATTAAATTCAGAGAAAACAGCAAAAGAATTGAAGAAATTGTTTAAAAATAGCAAACAAGACATGAAAATTTCAAATAAATTACTACAACTCTAGAAAAATTTATACTTCACTTAAAAATATTTTAAAACCAAAATATATACATACCAAGTTATTTTACCCATATAAACATAATTTAGAACATTACATGACCAAATAAAATATTATTTATATAATTTGAAATAAACAATTTGGTTAAATACAGCAAATTACACACAAAATTGAAAACAATATAACTTCCACAATGTAAATCCGTTTTCAACGAAACGAAAAGTAATATTCATGATATTAAATATATTTTCATAATAAAAGATAAAATTGAAGAATTTAAATGTTTATATTTAAAAATTAAAAGTCAAAGTTTGACTAGTTTGACCACAAATCCACTTTTCAGGAAAATATTCCATTTATACAAGTTTGGAATTATAATTCATATAATAATCAAAATTCATATTTAAAAAATGAAATATTTGAACTAATCAAGTTTAAAATAATTTAAAAATAAAAATAAAGTCAAAATAAAATATGCAAAAATCTAGGGTTATTACACAGCCAATCATATCCTAACGATGTGAGAGTAAGTACATGAGCTACTTAATATCCTTAAATTGCGATATAGGTAGACCCTCCTATCATTTAATACCTAACCCCAGGTGAACCCTTCCTGGCACTCCCTAACAGTTACCATATCCTCTTGCAGGCCACTTAATAATTTTTGGATAGGGAAGAGACAGACCCCCAATGGCTATTTTATACCTCAACCCCGTAGTAGACCTCCCCCAAGGGATTTTTATTAACGCACGTCAAAGATAATCCCGACCTTATGGCCAGTAACCTAAATATGACACCTCACATTAGTCCGACTTTTTGTAGGTGCTAGTAATTAGATTAGCTAGACAAATTTACCCTACAAAATTGGGACTAACCTCACATCCATCGTAGGTACTTATCATAGGCGATGTCCTACATCAGTTATAAAAGTCACACTATTGGTAGCCAAATTTAGCTGGGTTCTGTGATCTTTTAACTGACCTTGCATCCCTATAACTTAGCCATATTTCCACTCTCCAGCATTTAATATAGAACTAAGCCTACATATATGTATAACACACACACACAAATTATATATACACCTCACCTGTATTTACGCATTAAAGGCCTTATAAGGAAACTCCTTATTCCGCCTTTGTTTATGGATTAAATTCCATGATTGTCCTTAACTCATTTTATTAGATTGATTATTAGTTGCTAATTATTACATATGTTAATATTTACAATTATAATTGTCAATTTCAAAATTTGAAGGAATAAGTTATTATTGTATTTATACCTAATACCAAATTATGCCTAATTGGTTTTTATGTGTATTTAGGTAATTTGTTCATTTCTTATTTGGGGTGTACTATTTTGATGTTCACAACTGCAATTACTAAATATGTCCCAATTAATATAGCAATAAGTAAGGGCAGTATCATAAATAAATTAGCTTCACCAAAATGGACTTATATACATATTCAAAATGGAATCCAAAACATAAAATTTGTTTTACATTAATATAGTAGTATTATAGTCCTTCTTTCCAAAGAAGTGGATTTACAATACAAATCTTTTTTATTCCATTCAACCTTTAAACAAATAGCATTAGAAAGATAAAGAAATCCTACTATTTTAGTTATAGAAATAGGTGGTGCAAACTACGGATAAAAGTAAAAATCCCTTTTTCTCTAATGTGCACACCTCTTTCTGTTTGCTTGTTTTGGAATTCTTTGTCATCCCAACCATAAATTAAAAAGTAGAACTAAATAGAATACAAAATAATTTTATTGTAGATATTAATGAATCAAATCCAAATATACTAAAATAAAACAACTAGATTCCAACAATTCAAGGTTTACATATTATGAGGAGATTTCGGGGTTTAAGTTGATAGATTTTCGCATACAAAAGCTCCCAAGCCACAGTACAAATTCAAACATCAAACTACATAATATACTATTTGGGAAAAATTGAGATTCACTCATAGATAATTCCAAATGAACCAGCTTGGATTTGTTTGTTTTGCTTTGTGATATAGCCTTTTTCTTTCTCCAAGTTATCTCCTTTCTCTTTTGCTGGATTTCTTTAAATGTTTCTATAATCCTTACATGTGTATATTTATATTTGAAATTAGAGTTTAAGAAGTTTTATTGTGGAGAAAGAGAATGACAGAGTATCGTTGACGGCTTAAGATTCATATGAATAAAATGAGGGGGCTAGCCTCTTATTTTTGGATGCATCAGGACCGTTGGATTGAGAATATTTAAAAAGTTCAAATCTAGGCCATTCAGGCCAGGGTAAAACCTGGTTGCCTGAACCTTGACCGGTCGACCGGTCCCCCTTGGGCAGTCGACCGGGCCGAAGGAAGCGGTAGAGCAATTAATGGTCCCGATAGCTATTTTTGGCTATTAATTATTTGTTACCTAATTTTATTTAATGTTAACGGTCACTTTGATGTTAAGTTTTATATTTAACATTTATTTTGACGTTAGTTTTACTAGTATTTATTACCTTGATATGTTTTAAATTATTTTTGATTTGAAAATTTTAAACGTTGATAACTTCTTCGTTTAAACTCCGATCACAAAGCTCTATGTTTGAAAATTGCCATAAACACAATGATACAAGTTTCATGGCCTAATTCCGACGTTTGCAAATTTTCAATTTTTAGCATCATAATTAATTAGTTGATTTTTCTTAATTAATTTCCTATTAATTTTACGGGGTGTTACTAGTAGATAACCCGCTTTTCGCTTTCTTTTGTAATAATCAGGCGAGGCCCTATATTTTTGTAACGAGCAAATTGTTGTAATGAAAAAAATGCTGTAATTTGATGTCCGCTCCTGCCACTATATTCCATATTCATTTCTTACTTCCCTGCTAATATTTACATACATGTCTATCTACCTTGTTTACAATTATTTGTTTATCTTTTGTTTTGTACCGCATGGCTTAAGCGCCCCCTCGACTTTTTTAGGTAAACACTTGGACTTATACATATATGCATAACATAGAATATAAGCAAAATAGGACAAAGAATAAGTAAATAAAACAAGCATATACTTTTACCAACATGAACTTCTCCCAACTAGTATGCATGGCCGAACATGAGTTGTGATGGAGCTTCGTGTTTTGGGATGCAAAGACCTCACATTCTCGATTCATCCTTTAAGTGGCTAGTGGCGGGCCAATGGTGGTTGGGCTTTGTTATGATGAGGCCACCTCGGATATTTGAGGCGAGCAACACTACATATGCTAGGATTGGGGTTACTTCATGTGCAATCACACACATCTTGGTACTAGTGCCTCGACCATTTGGAGGGATGAGCAACATCACAGATGGATGAATCAGAACCACAACGTGGGTGGTCCTACCATATGTTCATCGATGCCTCTGGCATGGAAGGCAATGTTAATTGGCTTGAGCATCCTCATGGAGCATCACTATAGATGTCAAATTTGGAATTACTTAAGGGATAATCATGACCATCTTGGCACTAATGCCCTGCCCATTGAGGGACGAACTACATATCAGGCGAAGAATCAGGACCATAACGTGGGTGGTTGCATCATCTGTTCGTCAATGCCTCCAACATGGAAAGGAGCATTGATTAGCTCATACATCCTCCCGAAGAAGTGCACCATGGACGTGTGAATTAGGACTATAGTGTGAGTGGCTGTGTCATCCATACGACGGTGTCCCTGGTGTGGAAGGGAGGGTTTAATGGGTCGCACATCCTCACACGACCATTTTGACATTCCTCGGTGCAAAAGAGAGCCTTTATGGCCTATCTTTGCGCGATAGCTCTGGCATTCCCTAGTAGGGTAGATAGAGTTGTTCGGCTTAACCTTATTCGGTAGCCTTGAGAAACGGTGTTCCTCGGCTAAGAGGAGAGCGTTGTGTGACCGGTCCTTGCTGGATAGCCTTGCCGTTGTTGTTTGATATTGTGCGATGACTACTTGGGAATATTCCATATATATTCGTATGAAAAAAATATTATATATTTTTTCTCACTTTATAATTGTGGCTTACAAGATTTATCTGACATAGTAGGCTTGAATGTGCTCCAGTTTCCTAGTATGCAGCACGTAGGTGTCGTCCGGATACGAGAGGCGGCATGCCCTATTTGCTAGCATGGTTTTGGTCACATATGGGCTTTCCCAGTTTGGACCTAATACTCCTTCGGTTGGGTTCTTTGTATTAGTGGAGACCCTCCGCCGAACTAGGGTGTCGATGATGATGAAATAGTAGATTTTTGCCATTGTGTTGTAGTGATTGGTTATCTTTCTCTTGTTGCTTCTGTGCGAAGTTCTACCTTAGCTCTTCTTTGTTCTCAAGCATCGAGCCCAAGCCTCAATAGGTCTTCATTTTGTTCAGCGTCATGTGTGAGATGCTGTGAAGATTAGATGTCTACCTCGACAGGCAACATAGCTTCTGAGAGAGTTAAAGGTATGTCCTAGGGTATTTCTGTAATTTATTGCAAATTATTAACTCTACAATAAAATCTTGTTCAAAATAAATAGAGTTTGTTTTCTCTTTATACTTGGTGCATTATGATATATTAATTAAATAATTAATTCAAGTACATTTATTATAATAACCCTTAAATGATATATTATGTGATAATAATTATAAAGAGTTGTAATTATAAGAAAATTATTCTATATTAGGTAACATATTATTTTAAATATTCCTGGTCAAGTTATTCCAAGAAAGAATATCGATACATCCTTTGGGACCAGAATACGCAACCCTCTCCAAATGTTAGGCATTGTATTACTCATGGCCGTTGGGAGCTCTAAACGGTTACGACTGATAGTTATTGGATAACTATGAAATGACTCATCTAAGAGTTTCTTGTTGGTTCACAATAGATAGGTCAAACTTGAAATCTCGAGTGACGATATTACATAGTTCTCTCAACTTGAGAATATTGTTGAACTTCAATGATATTCTGTTTTGATTATAGTTAAATCACATAATAGCGACCATTGACCAACTGTAGTTGGGTTGAGTTGAAGCATTGGAGGTGAAATATTATTTAATAGAGAATTTGTCTCGTCAGTTATATGAGATTAGTATCACGGTCAACTGTAGTCAATCTAAAGTCCAAATCAGTAGCTAGAGTAGTACAGTTAATAATAAATGTTATTATTGAACCAAGAACTTTGTTTATGGACTAATCGAGTTGAATATGGATGATATTGCAATTCTGACCCAAACCAAATTCCAAACATCCTAAAGTGATAGATTGTCGATGAAGAGAATGTGTGTAAATAATCATTACTAAAGGTATCGCTTAAATTTGAAAAATTGGATTTTACCATAGAGATTTATAAGCGATTAAGTCAAATTGTCGTACCATTAGCTAAGGTGACATGTGAACATCAGTATTTGAATTGTTTTAATATTAATCACTAGCAAAATTCACAAATGTGAGTTGCATAACCGAATCTATTTAGTCTTTGAAACACCACTTGATATAATTGATTTATAATATATATAATTTAATTTAATTAATTAATACTTGTGAAATATTAATTATTATTGTATTTATTTTGGAGGGTATGTTTAGTAAAATGGAGTGGCTTTTAGAATAGTTTAGGGTGCTATTAGTAATTTATTGGGTGAGTATATAAAAGTTTTATATGTACGCATCGATATACGATATTGATGTATGTTTATATTGGATTTGAATTGCATAAATATCAAAGGGGTTAAAAATATTTGAGTCCATTTAGGACTTGGTGTATGGCCAGCCTAAGTAGAGGTGAAAGGAGGGGCATTGATTTTGAATTGGCTTGAGAGAAATATTGAGATATTTTTTCTAAACCACACTGTATATTCAAACTTAAAGCCTCAATTTTTCATTTTCATTTTTCTTGTCCCCTTCACCTATCTTGGTCGAAAATACCATCACCTACACCCATCATTTCCTAATTTCATTTACCTCCATTTAATTAATATAGTTATTGTTGGAACTGGGCTAGTTGAAAGTGGATGAAATATGTAGGTTTAAAAATAAATTCTATTTTGGATTATATTGGGCCTATGAAGCCTAAAGATTTGAATTAGATCCAATCTAATTAATTTAAATAAAAAAATATTTTTTTAATTTTCTAATTTATTTAATTAATGAATTCAATTAAGGATATTTTATATAGTTTTGAGTACATCATTATGTACTCACTTGTGTATAGTGTTCACATGCAACCAAGCATAAGGTGTACACGGTTAAATATATACATAAATAGATGTTGAGATTTACATCTACTATGTATATACTTGGTAGTTATATATATATAAGTTTGCAATAAAATAAATAATTTAAAAATTAATTTGTATACATACACATATACACGAATACACACACACACTTATAATATTTTATAAATGAGCATATGTATGTGTAATTTAAAATATCATAATTGACCAAGTTTAAAATTTCAAATTTGCATTTTAAATGAAACTATCTAATTTGGCTTTGTAAACAAAGATTTAATTCAATCCAGATCTAAGATATTTATTTAAAACTAAAATATCTTTCAATTGAATTAGTAAAATTATTATGAAATATATTATGTATAATAATATATTATTATTAAATTATAGATGGTCAAAAATAAAACATTACAAAACACTTTGAATATTAAACGTAACTAAAAAACTTATATTTACATATATAATAAACATACATTTTTAGGAAAACCGAAAACATTTTTTTATTACCGAAAAAAAATTTGAAAAATTTGTGAACAAAATAAGATTGTAAAATAGTTTTTTATTTAATATAGAAATTATGCGTGTGTGTGTGTGTATATATATATATATATAAAACATATTTTGGCTTTAAAAATAATTTTTTAATTTCCTAAATAAATTTAAATATGAAAACATAAATAAAATGGAATTTTAAACAGTTTTAGGTTTAATACACACACACACACTCTAAAATTATAATTTGGCCTTTCAAATTGTTTACAATAAAATTTCCATGAGCGAATTTTTTCATATAAAATATATTTATATTATTATTTTAAATTCTTATGAATTTATAATTAACATACATGTTTTGTAAATTAATTAAAATAATAATTGAACAATTGTAAAATATGTTTTATGCATTTAGAAGTATTTTTTACATTTTTATGTACTGTAATGATATAAAGATAATTTTAGACATAAGTAAACTAATATTTATGTGATGCCATGCTTCAATATACATATATGTAATTTTATTAACAAATAAAAACTATATCTAATTGATTATGGTAATGATATATATAAAATGGTGATATACAAGCATATAATCAACATGTAACATATTGGGAATGCATACTTTAAAAGATTTGGCCTAAGGTTTACTCTTCGATCTAGATGATATCCTTGATATGTCAAATCTACACCTTATGATGTAAACTGGAAGCGTGCAAACATCGGATCTACTATTTTATAACTGTTTGGATGTGAATGAAGTAAGAAAAATGGTGTGGAGTTGGGATGTGCTTGCTAACAAAGAAGGAAGAGGGAGGAGGCAAAAAGTATAAATAGCGATACCCCCATACAATATAAAATAAAATATAAAGCCCACAATCCTATGAAACTAATGTCCATAATAGAAAAATATAAATAAATAAATAGCACAAAATGCAATGAGTGCTTAACTCCTCAAAAACAGCTGAATCCATCAAATCCAGTAAGTATGCATGAGGCTGCTAAGAAAATTATACGAAAAATGTAAGATCAAAACATATATATGTGTACACACACATACACACACGCGCGCACACACACACATATGTATATATATATGCAAAATAAAAAATATACTAATTTAATAAAAAAAACATAGAACAAGCTAAATAATGATTAACACTATGAAAGGAACAATAAAAAGTATAACTCAAACTTACATAAAAAGAAACCAATAAAAAGCAAATTAACTAGAAATTTATATCAAGGCTAATATCCTAGTAATAATGAAGAATCAAATGTTACCATGTTATCTAAGAAGTTAAATTTAGCTCATTACTATTTTTTCTATTATTCAGAATGATTTTTTTTCTTTAAAAACTCAACATGAGATTTTTTTAAGGAACTCCTTAAAATGTAAATTGTTATAACTAGGATTTGAACTCCAATTAAAAATAAAAAGAGAAATTACATATATTAAAATTTCCAAACTAATACTAATATTATTAAACACGCGTTGGTTTCTTTCAAACCAAATATACCAACATGTTATTGTGTAAACAATGTCAAGTAAGAACCTGTTATGACCCTTATAATAAATCTAATATTATTTCAATATAGCGCATAATTAATATGTCTACAATTTATGTTAAAATCGAGCATGTTGAGAATTTTTATAAGAATATATCTAGTTATATTACATTCAAAATATAAATGTATAATATTTTCCAATTTATTATTACAAAAATAACATTTTTTATCATTAAATATATTTTACTTTTTTAAAAGTTCCATAACATTCAATTTTTCGTATAAAATTAACCACATGTGCACTTTCGCTTTAAGTGGAACACTAACTTTCCAAAGGTACTTAAATATATTCAATTTAAATATATTCAATTTAGCTCCCGAAAAACATATAAAATTATTAAATGAATGAGAAGTATATTTCTTACTCTGATCCCAACACCATATTTTAATGTCTTTCTCATTATCAATATTGTAAAGTTCCACTTTAGCATACAATAAAGCGAATTGTGCTAAAGTATTTCCCGTTAGTGTACGATTAAAACTAAATTCCCAAGGAAAATTTAAATTTGGCCTATATATTTATGAAATTAGTACATTTTTAAAATTGCATTTTTCATATAACTCTCGAAATTCCAATTCAAGTGGAATAACCGATATCCAACATTCATACCAAAAGGAAGTGTTATTACCAGAATGTACAACAACACTATTAATTCCCATAATATAAGTATCAAAATTTACAATTATCAATTTCCAAAAGTGAGAAATATTATTAATATTATTAATAGTAGTGTGGTATAAATTAAAGGTACCACCATACCATTGATTTGATATTAATTCTTTCTATAGCAAATTTTCTTTATTATCATTAAATTTTCATAACCATTTTTCTAATAAAGATATATTTAAATTTTATAAGTTCATAATTCCTAACCCTCACCCCTCATTTTTAGACTTACAAAACATTTCTCATTTAATAAGAAATTTTGAACTATAATTTGGATTATCTCCACTCCATAACAAGTCTCTCATAATTTTATCAATTTTATCAATTACCCATTTTGAAAAAAGATAAAAGACATCCAATAAATATACAGTGCAAATTAAACTGAATTAATGAGAATTATCATACCTGCTCTCGATCAGTATTTACCATTCCATTTTGATAATATTTTATTAATTTTATCTATTATAATCATCCAATCATCATGTTTAAGTTTTTGAGGTCTAATTAAAAAACCTACATATTCTGTAGGGAATTTCATCATTTTACAATTCAATGTGCATTCAATTTGGTTTTCTATATTATCTTTGTCATCTAATACTAGTACTGAGCTTTTGTCGAAATTAATCTTTAAACTAGAAAGTAGTTCAAAACTATATAAAATGAATTTAAGTACAATAATATATTGAGGCAAATGGGATGTAAATATCATAGTATCATCTGCGAATTAAAGAACGGAAAGACCATTACTAGTGATCTCATTTCCTGTAATGTCTAAAATCCTATTACTTGTGGCAATTTGATAATTCTAGAAAAGACATCAACAATTAATTTAAACAAAAAAGGTAACATGGATCACCTTGTCTAAGTCCACATTTCGATTGAATTTTATTTTCTAATATACCATTAACCATACTGTAACGACCCGTAAATTTATCGCTTTAGAAAAATTCCAAAATATTCAAAAATAAGATTTTTAAACATAAGTGATAATGTTTTGAATAATAAATAATATTGGTGATCTTATTTTGAAGAAATATTATAAAAGAAATATATACACTTTGTTAAATATCGATAAAATAACCGAAAATCGTTTTATCGATAAACAGCTCTTCGGCCATCCGACATCGTGCGCCAAGCTAGATACATACACTCATTTGTATATATAAATGCAAATATGAAATAAAATGATTTATTTATTTATGGAAAAATTAAATGTATTTATGACATCATTTATGATGTTATCATTTCAAATTAATAGATTTTTGAATTTAATATTAGTTTAAATGATTTAATAATTATTCTAATTATTAAGTAAGGCCTTTAATTTCGTATATAAAGATAAAAATATTATTTTTAAATTTTGTTTACAAATATATGTTTATTAACTAAACAGTAAAAATATGACCGAAAATCAAAATTTGAATTTGTAACGATTCGACGCGTAGGAGTTATGCAACGTTGTAAGGATATGTAAGATACATAAACACACACACATGTACATATACAAGATATATCCATATGCACATACACAACATAAATATATACATGATATACCTATATATATATATAAACAAATATCAAAGATATTATCAATTCCTTACCAATTAAGCTAACCAAAAGTCCCCCTCTTACACCATGGTACAAGCACATGGAGGGAGTCATTTCGGTCGTCCTTTGGTGATGTAGCATAAAAATATCTAAGATATTTTTCTCCTCCTTTTCACCTATAAATAACCCCTTCTTCCCTCTCATTTCCTTATTTCCTCTCCTTCCATTTCCTAAGCTTTCTCTCTTCTTTTCATGTCTTCCAACCTAAAGAAAATAATGCCAAAATATTTCACAAAAGAAATTTAAATTATAATATATACATATATATACTTAAGAACCTCAAACTATTCCAAAGTTCCACCTTTTCCTCTCTACCATCCACGGCCTCCACTTCCTCCACCATATGCCTCCACTTCCTCCTCCCTAACCTAGGCGGTGAGCTCCTCTAGCCATTCCAAGCCTAGGCCGAGCCATCTAGGAGCAATAATCAAGGTGATCGTGAGCTAAAAGTTCGAGTTAGTGAAGCTATAGCCAATTTTTAGTTAGTCGTTTAAACCCGAGGTGAGAAACTCCTAAACTATAGTATTATATGCTATTGGATGTTATATATGTTTGATTATGATTGTTGATGATGGTTGTTTAATATGAATGTTATATATATATATATATATATATATATGCAAGTCATGGAAATACACGTCGATAAGCACAAAGGAAACCACTTTCCTTTATTTAATGAATTGGTGCATATGGAATGCTTAAACCCCTTAAAAATGGTTTAATATGATTTAGAGATGCTTTATAAACATTTAAAAGTGTTTTGACAAAGTTTAAATGAATATTGAAAATTTAGTCAAAATTAGGCACGTTGCGTAACGGTAGTTCACGATTTCGCGCCATAAAAGTCAAATGAGTATATAGAATGGAATTTAGCTCTGAATTCTTTGAGATAAGAATTTTCCGAACTACTATATCCATAGTTTTCAAACAAAGAAAGAAAATCAAGATTTCGATAAGTAGATTTTGAAATATGAGTGAAACAGATTTTTGAAAAAATCACGGTTTTGTAGTTCGGAATCCATAAAAGGATTTCTTTGAAAATGATATTTTAAAATTGTTTAAAAATATGAAATAAATTCTAAAAATCTTTTAAAAGTGATTTGAGTTATAAAAATGAACTTTCGAATGATAGAAAAGTCGTTTTGATCAATATAGCTTAAAGAGCACTTTCCGTAGCACTTTTCTATAACTTTTGAAATGTAGTGTTAAACGCAACCGTTCTTTTCCAAATCTTTTGTAAATGTTTTCAAATGATTAATAAAGTATTTTAAAGATGATTTGAAGGATTTATGGAATGGTTAAATATTAAATGATTTATAGTCGATCAAATTACTTGACCGCCTTATGGGTGTCAGAGAGGTAGTGTCTAGGTTTGAGTTTGGCAAACCAGTTTCCTGCTCTCCCTGGCTATCCGGACTGGCTCGATGAATGGGATAGTAAATTTGATTTACTCAGATCAAAATTTTCCAAAGTTAAAGGATATAATTCTACAAATATAAATAACTTGGATTTTATGGAGATAATCTTCTTGCACTCGATGTTAAAGCCCGAAGAGGGAACTCATACTATTCGTGAAATTAAAGGGTGCTTTCAACATTATTCCGCCCATATTATTTGTTGAATACGGGAATTAATATTGAGTAGAATTAGATGGTTTCTATAAATTTTGCTCGCTTAATATTTACTGGTTTTGGATTAACATCCTAGATAGCATGGTTTTAACCCAATTAAAATTATGAGTTTTGAATTAGGAAATCTTTGTTAAGATTTAAATGAAATGAATTGGAAATATTTTTCTAAGTAAAAGGTGAAAGGGTTTGGAATTATTCCACGATTCAAAAAGGTTTAAATTAACTAAAAGGATTTGATAAATGAGGCTTGATGATTCCATATACTCTGAAAAAGATAAAGAAATATTTCAATGAATATATCTCTAAGAGATATATATGAATGAATAAAAATATTAATCAAATTGAATGATGATTGATAATCACATATGAACTTAACATCTTTTTAATCGATGATTGGTTCGGAGGAACCGGGGTCGGATTTGGGTAATTCCTATCTGAAAACCACTTCGAACGAATTTACGTATTCGAAGTGAAGACATGGATATGATATTTAGGATTTTCGTAACGAAGGACTGCTTGTTGATCATTTGGGGATAAACTCCCAATATACATATAGTAGCAATAGTCTCTTTGTTATGAAATATCCAATGCAAGGACTAATCGCCACTAATCGTAGTAGTAAGTCCCGATAGGATGTGGTAGGAGAGTGCCTTCGGGTTGTCCTGTTCCTAGACAACTTGCATGGATGGATGTCTGACGTTGCAATTGTAATTACATTGTTTGATTTCTATGAACGTATCATCTGATTGGTGGCGGGGAAGGCAACTTCTCTTAGCTTAACACCCTTTCCTGAGACACACGAGCTCAGGAGTTATACGTTTGTAGAAATTAGTTGTGCGATTATGGATTGGCAATGTGGCATTCAAAGTGGAATGTGCTATGAGTAAGATAATCATTACCTCGAGCCTCATCACCCGAAAATGACAAAAACAGGGTAGATGCGGCAGAGCTAAATGGGTCGCTCCCATTAGGATATAGTCATCACCTTTCTAGATATATTTATTCCCGCTATGACGTCGAGTTTTAAATTATTATGGTGTATGCAAAGAGAGCTCTCGGATAGGTCGTGAACGACCGAGGTGATTGCATATTCGGTACTATCTATGGTAAAGGTAGGTCGGTTCTGTGTTGGTAAAGGTTAAAGCCTAAGGTTCATTTTTCGAGAGATGTACCGTCAGAAGGTAGTCCCTAACCTTGTCATTGTATGGAAATACATTCTCTAATAAGTGCCTTTGGATTTGATTGTAGAGCCTAGTATGCTGGAATTTAATAATGAAACAATTTCGGCTAAGATTATGTATACTTACTTGAAAAGTGTTTTCAAGAGAATATCATTGAAAATAATATCCACATATTCTGCGTAGCAAATGTTTTGGTTATCATAAGGTAAAAATCCGTTTCGTGTTTATGTGCGGCGTGGTCTTATGAGATGCATTTTGTTTTCAAACATCGTATTTTGAGTTTCTCATACCAGTCCCATGATTGACCCGGAGTTTATTTTCTTTTCCCCTTAAACTCTAGGTGCCCTATTTTCCCGGCCAGCCAACTAGTTAGGTAAGCTTGGAGCATTTTGGAATGGAGCATGGAGAATTTTGGGTCTTTTGTTGAAGTCATCTGTTACTTTCCGCTGTGTCTATATTATGTATTAGTATCTATCAGCACTGTAAGGATAGGCCGTTATAACTATCCTAGTTGGGTTAGTACTTGTCGTAACTTTGATGGAACAATTTGGAGTAATATCATGTACTACTCATATGTATAATTATGTGTTGAATATGATGTGAGATTCTATTATTGTCTTATCTTCTATCTATATTTCTTTACCCCATGATAATCTGCCTCTCCGGCACTTGGATTTACGACACGAGAATATCGAGGATGGATTAGTGTCGATTTCTGAGGGTCGAGGAGGTGGGTCATCACATTTGGTATCAGAGCTTATGGTTGAGCGAATACCTAAACCTAGACCGGGTCAACTCATTTGAGATAGGGTTAGTATTACCCTAGAATGGGTTTAGTCTGAGAGAGCGCATATTTGAAATTTTATCCGAATAAGTTTATTCGAGCTTATACCCTTCCCTAAAATAATTTTTCCTATATTTCTAAAGATGTTCCCTTACTATATGCAGAAGTAGGAGATGAGTAATAGAAGAGGAGGAAGGGGAGGTTGCAACACTACGACCACTAACGGTCGATCAAATGCTACAGTAATGGAGGAAGCGGTAATTCCCATGCCACCTTAAGTTAACTTTGCCACTCTTTGAAAAGATTATACCAGCTTGGGAGGAAAGCCATTCCAAGGCACAAAATCTATTATTGAAGTTCAAGCCTAGCTCAGATCCTGTGAAAAAATCTTTAAAGAATTAGACAGTGATGATAATCGAAAGAGATTCTTGGCCTCCTAGGAATTGAAGGATGGGGCTCTAGCTTTGTGGGAGTCCGTTACTCTTAATGAATCTAAAGATAATTTCTCTTAGGAAAGGTTTAAAGAAGTTTTTGAAGAACAATACATGCCTGCCACTGGAAAATCCCACCTTTATAGAAGTTTCATGGATCTAAAACAAGAAGCGATGTCTGTGGCAGAGTATTTGCACAAATTCAATGAATTGTCTCGCTTTGGACCTTGATTGATAGACACGCCTCTGAAGAAAAATGAGATGTTCATTTCTGGAATGAAGGAGCAGTATCAGGATAGGATGACTGCCTATGTTAAAGGAACCTTTATGGATTTAATAGATATGGATTTCCGTTATGAAGCTTTGGATAAGAGGAATCCTATCGCAACCCAAAACAACAACAAGAGGAAGTTCAATAACAATGAAAAGAAGCCATGGCAAGCCCCGAGGAGGATCTTAGGAAAACCGTTTTAAAGATGTTGAATGTTTTAACTGTGGAAAGAAAGGCCATTATTCAAAGTACTGCATGAGTCCCAAGGTTCAAAGGCAGCAGTAAGGAACCATCTCTCCTATGGTGCAGAAAAATCTCTGCCATAACTGCCATCAACCCGACCATTGGAAAAACAAGTGCTCATTAATGAAGAAAGAAGAGAAAGTTTAGTTCTATGCTATCAAAGACGAGCCTTCAACCTCTACTGATGTAAAAGGAAATGGAGTTCTTGAAGGTAATATTTATGTCAATGATGATTTAGTTAAAGTATTATTTGATACTGGGGCTTCCCATAGTTTTATTGCTAAAGGATTTGTAATATCCCGGAAATTTTAACAATATCAATTTAATAATCTGTTAAATAATTAAATTGATATTGATGATCTTTGATAATAAGATTGAATTTAATTTAATAATCTGATTAAATTAGTATTAATTGGTGATTTTATCTTTTAAAAGTTAATAAGATATTTTCTATTTGAATATATATATTTATTTATATATATTGTAAATAGAAGCTTTGGGTAAATTGGGAATTTAGATTTAATTCAATATGACTTTTCAAAGTTATTTAAATTAGTAAATTTATAGTTTTAAAATACTTTAATTGCTTAAGATATTTTTACTTAAGTTTAAAATTATATAAGAGTTAACAAAAAGGCTTGTTTTGTTTCTTTTTAAAATATCACTTGATAATATAATCTCTTATATAAATTATTTAAATATCAAATATGTTAATTTCAGATAATAAGTATAATGTATTATTTTTATTAATATGAATGGATTTTAAAGAATATGAAATTGTTATTTAATTGAATAAATAGTATATATATATATAACTTGACTTTTTAAATTGAATCTTAGGATTTAATTTAATTGAATTTGAATTTAAGCTTTGAAATTCAATAGGATAAATATTTAAATTTGTTGTGGAGTTTAGAAAATTGTATAAACTTTTAGTTATAAATAAATTTAGTTTTCTTTCTTTAAAAAGTAATTTGTATATATATAGATAAGTATTTTATAAATAAGAAAAGCCATTTTATATACTTCTAAAATAAATAAATATGTAAAAATTACTTAAGAGACATGTGTCTTTATCTAATGACTTGTTATAACATGTGTAATTTAATTAGCTAATGTAATGACAAGTGTCTTTATTCATTTTTCATTTTCTTTTATTTTTATAAAATCATAAATTCACTTACATATATACATATGCATTCCCTTATTTCATCCTTTCTATTTCCTTCTCAAAAACAAGATAAACTCAAATCTCTTTCTCAAATACAATTGCAAATCTGAAATCAGTAAACAACTTTCCTCAAACCAAATCAAAGATCTGTAATCAACTCCTCAAACCAGAAATCAAAAATCAATACCCTGTAATACATTTCAAAATCAAGTCTTCTGTCTGCAACCTTCTTTGCAAATCTGTAATCATCTTAAAGCAACCAGCCTGCCTTCATTTTTCAAATCTGGAAACAACTCAGAACAACATGTCTGCATTCTTCTCAAAACTGGAAGCAAGCATGAAATTTTTAAATCAAAGCTTTGGATTTCGAAATTCTTCAAACTTCAGCCTTCAAAGGACTTCCAGATCAAAAGTATTAAAATATACAAACTCAAGCATATTATCAATTCCAGTCTTCAAGATCCTGTTTCAGGCTCTGTCTCTATTTTAAATAGTGAGTAACATTCTATTTTTAAGGTTTAAATTAGGAAAGATGGTTGCATGTGAATATTTATAGGTGGTTCTGCATATCTATGTATTGATGTATGATTTTATATGTGAATTTCTATGTATACATGGATGAATAGTTATGTGTGCATATCTGTTATCTTTGAACCCTGTTTTGTTGTTGCCCAGACTTAAGAATTTCTTTTAAATTCTCTTACCCCTGGATCTAGTTTTTGTAATGACTTAATTTACAAACAAGAATGGTTTGATTTATCATATACTAATGTTAAATAGTTTAATTTAAGTCAAACTTTTAGTCTGAGTGTCTCTGTAACCAAAATAACAGTGCATGTTATATAAAAGTGAAAATTTAAACTTTGTAATTTATAAATTCAGGTTTATAAATGGAATACCTAAACTATAATATGATTTTTAGCATTGAAATTATAATTTTTAGTTTAGTGATAAAGGAGCAGTTCTAGTTTTAACTATAAATGAATTTTGGGTTAGAACTCTTGAGCTAGGAGGTTGGATTGACTAATATTGTTTCTAGTAGTAGTGGGATGATCGAAGATGTAGGAAAAATTACTAGAAATTGAATTAAAACAGTGAGGCAAAAATGATTAAGGATTGAAGATTTTTAAACCTAGTTTCTGTAGTTGATTAGAAAATAATCACCACAACTTCTTCTTTGGATCGAGTGCTACAGGCGTTTGAGAGAGTGAAGTTTGGTCGATAACGATGACATGGTCGGAGTTGCAGGAGTTCAGGTGGTCGGGATTTCGAAGTCGAGGTGATGTTGACAGGTTTTGGTCATTGCGATTGTTCTGTTCCAGGTTTTGGTTTTATGCTCGAATTTGAATTCGAGTAGGAATCGACGAAGTTGGGATTTGGTTCGTCTGAAGTGATGAACGCCGACTTGTGAGGGTTAGTGGTGATGGTCGGAGGCGACTGCACCTCCGGTGCACGTGCACGCGATCGAGCATGTATCTGGTGATGTCTGGTTATTTCGAGTGATGTTCGAAGTATTCAGAGAGGCAACTCGAGTTATTTTTCTCGGGTTTTTTCGTGAGAGACTCGATGTTTTGAAGGGGGCGACTCGAAGTATTTTGAGGGTTCTCGGGTTAAAGTCTGGTTTCCAGATTTTAGGACTAAACAGTAAAAAAAAATTTGAAACAAAATTTAAAAGGTTAAGTAAAAGTTTTAAACAAGTCTAAAGTCTAAGTTTAAAACTGATTTGAGTTAAATTTGAATCTCGGTTCAAAAATATAATAAGTTGTTGAAATTTAGAATATTTAGCAACTTTAAAATGATGAGATAGTTGAATTTAAAAGGATGAAGTTTAAAACTTTGTTAAAATAAATTGGTATTCATTTTAATCCAGAATTTAAAATGAAATTTAAAAGTAGATTTGCAAATGGATGTTTTCAAATATAAATTGTGAATGATAATTTATCCATGAATAAGAAAATGTATTATCTTAAAGTTTAAATCATTAAATCTTTAAGATAATTAAAATAGTTAAATTAATTTAATTAATTAATGAATTGGATTAATTAATTTGTAATTTAAATACTTTGTAAATGATAACTTGTTTATCAATAAGAAAATGTTTTATCTTAAAGAAATTGAAGATTTGTGTTCAATAAATTAATTAGGAGATTAAATGGATAATTAATTTGTTTGATTAATTAATCATTTGGATTAATTAAATAAATAATTTAAGGTTTAAACTAATGAATTAATGATTAAGATTAATTAATTAGGAATAATAAAATTTATAATTAAGGATTATAAATTAGAGTATTAATTAATGATTAAGAATTAATTAAAAGAGTAATTAAAGATTAATTAAGTAGAGTTAACACTTAATTAATTAAATAATTAGAGATTAATTAATTGGTTATTAAGATTTATTAATTTGGAATTAATCTAAGTTAATTACTTAAGAAAAGTAATTAAAGAGTTATTAATAGTTAATGAGGTCATTAACTATGGATTATTAAATAATTAATTTATGTAATTAATTTTAATAATTAATTAGATTAATTAATTTATGATAATCAATTATAGAATTTGTTTTAAATGAATTACTTATTGGAAGTAATTAAGAAATTAATTACTTATTGTAATTAATTAAGTTAATTTGATTTAGTTAAGTTAATTAATTAAGTTTAATTAATTTAGAATAATCAATGGATGATTTGATAAATAATTACTTAATGTAATTATTAAGGTATGATTATTTAGGAAGTAAATAATAAGATAATTACTGGAAGTAATTAATTGATGGTTATGTATTAAGGAAAGTAATTTAAGTTTAATTACTTTGAATAATTAATCAAGGGATTAATTAAGAAATTAATTAAGGAGAATTAATTTAGTAAATGAAAGTAATTAAGGGTAGTTAATTACTGATTGAAGATTAATCAAGGTGATTAATAAATGTTGTTTAATTTAAAGTTAATTACTTAATGTAATTAATTTAATTAAAGTAATTTATAATTAAGTTGTAATTAAGGATCATTAATTAATATAATTAATGATGTAATTAAGATTGATTAATTAAGTATAATTAATAAATGAAGTGATTAATTAATGTAATTAATTAAGGTTTAATATAATTAATTATAGTGATTAATTTAATTAATTATAGTTAATTAATTAATGAAGTAATTAAAGGTTAATTACTATAAGTGGTTAAGGTTAATTAATTTAAGTAATTAATTAAGGATAAATTACTTGAAGGTAATTAAAAGATAATTAATCAAAGATGATTAATTGAAAAAGGTAATTAGAGGATAATTAATTAATTTGTAATTAATTAATGTTTAAGTAAGAAGGATTTATAAAATAAAAGTAATTAATTTAATTAACTTTAAATTAATTAGAGATGATATAAATCATTACTTATAGATAGATAAAATGATATTGAATGCTTTGCATTGTTTGATATCTCTGATGAGATATATACTGCTATGTGATATGGATGTTTAGTTGAATTGTGATAATATGGATTATCTGATGATATTGATAATGTTGATTATCTATTGTGAATTATCTTTCTAAGTGTATAAAGATAATTGAATTAAATTGTTTTAACCTTTAAAACAACTTGGCCTTAAAAGATACGTTTTGGATTTCGATGAGACCGGGATCGGGTTTCCGTATACCGGATTTCCAGGTCTGGAGACCCGAATACCACATCGATCCAAATTTACGTTAGGTCGTGAAATCCAAATGAAGCAAGTGAAGACTCGAGGTGTAAGAACGATTCTTTGTCAGTATAACTCTGTGGGTGATTCCGTAATGAGTTGACGGAGATAGTACTTTCAGATTCGAGATAAAGATTTAGAGTGCAAGGGTTATTGTCGTTAACTCTGAGGGTGATTCCAATACGAGTGTAACGAGATAATGCCTTCGGTTTCGTTCGAACCCGGAACGAACTTGTATGGATTGAATGCTTTCAGCACATCGTCAGGTGGACGATGAGCATTCTAAGATAGATGTGTTCTTTTAAAAGGTAATCGTGACCTCAAGCCTCACAAACCGGGAATGGCTAAAACAGGGGAGGTGCAGCAAGGTTAGTGGGTAGCACCCAAGTAGGACAAGATGACCTCTGTCTAGATGTCCCTTTCTATTTTCGACTTAGTGTGTGCGGTTGGTCATGACAACCGTGAGGTATCTTGTGCGGGAATTATCCAGTAAGGGATGTTCCGGCCTTGTGTTGCAGGGGATTGGGAGTGATCCTCGGTACGGTGATCTAGGCCACGTACTGTGACGGGCGGTACCCCGGTAGCCCTGCCATTGATGGAAACCAAACTCCAATAAGTGCCGTACGTTTTAGTTGTGCCCAACTATGTTGGAACGTGAGATGTAAGCATTCCAGCTATTTCATATTTATTTGAAAACCCTAGACCTATTATAATACAATCGAATTTCCTATCAAATGTTTTGGTTAGCGTAAGGTAAAAACTTACCCATATTTATTGGTGGGGAGTCTTACGTGATACCTTTTCTTTCAAAAGGTTTTGAAGTTAAACAAGTTTAACCTGTTACTCACACCAGACCCATGTCTGACCCAAGTTGTTTATTTCTGTTTTATAAACTCTTGGGTACTCAAATTTTTACGAGTAGCCAAGGGATTCAGGTTTAGCTTTGACGAGTAATCTGGAGGAGCAATGGAGCAGGAGGCTTCGGCGTTGTAGATATAGATAGTAGTTTTCCGCTGTGTTTATCTTTGTATTGATCTGTATTGTGTTGAGATGTAATAACTAGACAGATGTTTATAACTGTCTAGTATGTGATGTGTAATCTGTGTAACTCTGATAGATGATGTATATGATACTATGTAATATTTATGTGATATATTATATTTCGTTTCGTTTCCGCTGTGAGTATCTGTTGTTGTTTTCTTTTCTCTTCTTCTCTTTTCTATTTCTCACCCCTTTCTTTCTTTCTGTCGATGCGATTTTCCGGGAGTGGAAAGTCGGGTCGTCACACGTGGTATCAGAGCTTAGGTTGAGCGAATACCTAAGCTTTTGGTTAAGTGAATATCAGAGCTATTGGTTGAGTGAATACCTAGCTCTAGAGTGGTGTCTATCTTGAGAGAGCGTATTTGTAATTTTTATATAACTATATATATATATTCTACCTATATTGTTGGGTTACCCGTACAGGTTCTCCAATATAAGATATAAAGGTAGATAGGGTAGTAGTGTATGAAACACGACTACCAATGGTTGGAATTAAGGTTGGAAGTGTATTTATCGAGACTGTAGACCTAATACCGTCTCGAGTGAGCTTTGGGTGGTATAAGGATTTCATCGATCTCTGAAGGAAGACTGTTATGGTTCGGAGTTTATCTGTAAAGTTGGATGAGTAGAGTTTGGATCTATCGGTTGAACAGAAGCAAGTGATGGTATCTTGATACCTCAGGTAATAGTAGCTGTGTGATGAGATGCAGTGACAATGGATGTTCCCGAAGATGTTTTCTTTGGAACGAGTTTAAGGAAGTGTGTCTGTTTCAGTGTTGTGGCTGAGTTCAGCATGGTATTTCTGTTTGGTTTGGAGTTCGAGTTTCTCAAAGATCTTTGGATAGAAAGTCCTTGGCATCAGTATCAGCAGTGCAGCTCGGAGTATTCTGTGATGGCAGGAAGTGGTCAGGCTAAGTAGTTTTTCTGGAGGTGAAATTCAGAAGCAGCAGGGTGCATCCATTTCTTAGATGGATTGGATAGTTAAGTATGGGCTGTTCTGATTTGTTAAGAGGAACAGTTTTCTTTGGAAATAGGCTGGGTTGATCGCAAAAGTGACTTGTGATAGTTTGAGGGTTCTCTTGGGTTATCAGAGTTTTTCTGAGTGTCTTCAGAGAAGTCAGGAGTTGTCCGCATCTGAAGGTTGAGTTTTCTTATCGACTGGATTCCAGGAGTAGTACCGGTAGTTCAGTCTAGTTGAAGGATGTTTCCTAGAGATGGAGTTGGTGCAGCAACTCAAGTTTTGATGAAGTATCTGAGTTTTATTTATGGATCAGTGAACCTTATTTCTGGAATGAGTTGTCCAGTCTGTGCTTGTGTTCTACCTCAGATCAAAATTGAGCAGCGAAAGCAGTTGGGAGTATATCTCTGGATAGGGGAAGTAAGTTTGGAATCTACTGATGTTGTGAAGTAAAGTTATGTTTGGATCTCTTCTGTGTTCTGATTTGGATAAGTATTGGGTTTTCAGGATTGAATTGTCAGTTTGGATAACTGAGATTCATTGTGTTTCACGTATCTCCGAGGGAGTACGTATTTGATTTATCTCTGGTTTTAGAATCAGGAGTTCTGGAAGGTTTAGTTGTTGAGTCAGACTCGTCTGTAGTCTGATATTCTGTTTAGTTCTGTAGATCTAGATGAGTAGGAGATCTATAGCTTAGTAGTTTAGATTGTTGTAGAGCGAGTATTCCGATATATATATATATATACTTGGGGAAACTCGAGGAATTTTATCTAGAATTTTGTCTGGATAGTTAGATTTGATTGATTGGATGAATTGGTTGCTATGGTTGTTAGCATATGGATGATAGTATATGCTTGTGTTTTAAAATTTAAAATCTTTAATAAGATTATTAAATTACCTTTGTTTAAATTTCGGGGACGAAATTATTTTAAGGGGGAAGGAATGTAATATCCTGGAAATTTTAACAATATCAATTTAATAATCTGTTAAATAATTAAATTGATATTGATGATCTTTGATAATAAGATTGAATTTAATTTAATAATCTGATTAAATTAGTATTAATTGGTGATTTTATCTTTTAAAAGTTAATAAGATATTTTCTATTTGAATATATATATTTATTTATATATATTGTAAATAGAAGCTTTGGGTAAATTGGGAATTTAGATTTAATTTAATATGACTTTTCAAAGTTATTTAAATTAGTAAATTTATAGTTTTAAAATACTTTAATTGCTTAAGATATTTTTACTTAAGTTTAAAATTATATAAGAGTTAACAAAAAGGCTTGTTTTGTTTCTTTTTAAAATATCACTTGATAATATAATCTCTTATATAAATTATTTAAATATCAAATATGTTAATTTCAGATAATAAGTATAATGTATTATTTTTATTAATATGAATGGATTTTAAAGAATATGAAATTGTTATTTAATTGAATAAATAGTATATATATATATAACTTGACTTTTTAAATTGAATCTTAGGATTTAATTTAATTGAATTTGAATTTAAGCTTTGAAATTCAATAGGATAAATATTTAAATTTGTTGTGGAGTTTAGAAAATTGTATAAACTTTTAGTTATAAATAAATTTAGTTTTCTTTCTTTAAAAAGTAATTTGTATATATATAGATAAGTATTTTATAAATAAGAAAAGCCATTTTATATACTTCTAAAATAAATAAATATGTAAAAATTACTTAAGAGACATGTGTCTTTATCTAATGACTTGTTATAACATGTGTAATTTAATTAGCTAATGTAATGACAAGTGTCTTTATTCATTTTTCATTTTCTTTTATTTTTATAAAATCATAAATTCACTTACATATATACATATGCATTCCCTTATTTCATCCTTTCTATTTCCTTCTCAAAAACAAGATAAACTCAAATCTCTTTCTCAAATACAAATGCAAATCTGAAATCAGTAAACAACTTTCCTCAAACCAAATCAAAGATCTGTAATCAACTCCTCAAACCAGAAATCAAAAATCAATACCCTGTAATACATTTCAAAATCAAGTCTTCTGTCTGCAACCTTCTTTGCAAATCTGTAATCATCTTAAAGCAACCAGCCTGCCTTCATTTTTCAAATCTGGAAACAACTCAGAACAACATGTCTGCATTCTTCTCAAAACTGGAAGCAAGCATGAAATTTTTAAATCAAAGCTTTGGATTTCGAAATTCTTCAAACTTCAGCCTTCAAAGGACTTCCAGATCAAAAGTATTAAAATATACAAACTCAAGCATATTATCAATTCCAGTCTTCAAGATCCTGTTTCAGGCTCTGTCTCTATTTTAAATAGTGAGTAACATTCTATTTTTAAGGTTTAAATTAGGAAAGATGGTTGCATGTGAATATTTATAGGTGGTTCTGCATATCTATGTATTGATGTATGATTTTATATGTGAATTTCTATGTATACATGGATGAATAGTTATGTGTGCATATCTGTTATCTTTGAACCCTGTTTTGTTGTTGCCCAGACTTAAGAATTTCTTTTAAATTCTCTTACCCCTGGATCTAGTTTTTGTAATGACTTAATTTACAAACAAGAATGGTTTGATTTATCATATACTAATGTTAAATAGTTTAATTTAAGTCAAACTTTTAGTCTGAGTGTCTCTGTAACCAAAATAACAGTGCATGTTATATAAAAGTGAAAATTTAAACTTTGTAATTTATAAATTCAGGTTTATAAATGGAATACCTAAACTATAATATGATTTTTAGCATTGAAATTATAATTTTTAGTTTAGTGATAAAGGAGCAGTTCTAGTTTTAACTATAAATGAATTTTGGGTTAGAACTCTTGAGCTAGGAGGTTGGATTGACTAATATTGTTTCTAGTAGTAGTGGGATGATCGAAGATGTAGGAAAAATTACTAGAAATTGAATTAAAACAGTGAGGCAAAAATGATTAAGGATTGAAGATTTTTAAACCTAGTTTCTGTAGTTGATTAGAAAATAATCACCACAACTTCTTCTTTGGATCGAGTGCTACAGGCGTTTGAGAGAGTGAAGTTTGGTCGATAACGATGACATGGTCGGAGTTGCAGGAGTTCAGGTGGTCGGGATTTCGAAGTCGAGGTGATGTTGACAGGTTTTGGTCATTGCGATTGTTCTGTTCCAGGTTTTGGTTTTATGCTCGAATTTGAATTCGAGTAGGAATCGACGAAGTTGGGATTTGGTTCGTCTGAAGTGATGAACGCCGACTTGTGAGGGTTAGTGGTGATGGTCGGAGGCGACTGCACCTCCGGTGCACGTGCACGCGATCGAGCATGTATCTGGTGATGTCTGGTTATTTCGAGTGATGTTCGAAGTATTCAGAGAGGCAACTCGAGTTATTTTTCTCGGGTTTTTTCGTGAGAGACTCGATGTTTTGAAGGGGGCGACTCGAAGTATTTTGAGGGTTCTCGGGTTAAAGTCTGGTTTCCAGATTTTAGGACTAAACAGTAAAAAAAAATTTGAAACAAAATTTAAAAGGTTAAGTAAAAGTTTTAAACAAGTCTAAAGTCTAAGTTTAAAACTGATTTGAGTTAAATTTGAATCTCGGTTCAAAAATATAATAAGTTGTTGAAATTTAGAATATTTAGCAACTTTAAAATGATGAGATAGTTGAATTTAAAAGGATGAAGTTTAAAACTTTGTTAAAATAAATTGGTATTCATTTTAATCCAGAATTTAAAATGAAATTTAAAAGTAGATTTGCAAATGGATGTTTTCAAATATAAATTGTGAATGATAATTTATCCATGAATAAGAAAATGTATTATCTTAAAGTTTAAATCATTAAATCTTTAAGATAATTAAAATAGTTAAATTAATTTAATTAATTAATGAATTGGATTAATTAATTTGTAATTTAAATACTTTGTAAATGATAACTTGTTTATCAATAAGAAAATGTTTTATCTTAAAGAAATTGAAGATTTGTGTTCAATAAATTAATTAGGAGATTAAATGGATAATTAATTTGTTTGATTAATTAATCATTTGGATTAATTAAATAAATAATTTAAGGTTTAAACTAATGAATTAATGATTAAGATTAATTAATTAGGAATAATAAAATTTATAATTAAGGATTATAAATTAGAGTATTAATTAATGATTAAGAATTAATTAAAAGAGTAATTAAAGATTAATTAAGTAGAGTTAACACTTAATTAATTAAATAATTAGAGATTAATTAATTGGTTATTAAGATTTATTAATTTGGAATTAATCTAAGTTAATTACTTAAGAAAAGTAATTAAAGAGTTATTAATAGTTAATGAGGTCATTAACTATGGATTATTAAATAATTAATTTATGTAATTAATTTTAATAATTAATTAGATTAATTAATTTATGATAATCAATTATAGAATTTGTTTTAAATGAATTACTTATTGGAAGTAATTAAGAAATTAATTACTTATTGTAATTAATTAAGTTAATTTGATTTAGTTAAGTTAATTAATTAAGTTTAATTAATTTAGAATAATCAATGGATGATTTGATAAATAATTACTTAATGTAATTATTAAGGTATGATTATTTAGGAAGTAAATAATAAGATAATTACTGGAAGTAATTAATTGATGGTTATGTATTAAGGAAAGTAATTTAAGTTTAATTACTTTGAATAATTAATCAAGGGATTAATTAAGAAATTAATTAAGGAGAATTAATTTAGTAAATGAAAGTAATTAAGGGTAGTTAATTACTGATTGAAGATTAATCAAGGTGATTAATAAATGTTGTTTAATTTAAAGTTAATTACTTAATGTAATTAATTTAATTAAAGTAATTTATAATTAAGTTGTAATTAAGGATCATTAATTAATATAATTAATGATGTAATTAAGATTGATTAATTAAGTATAATTAATAAATGAAGTGATTAATTAATGTAATTAATTAAGGTTTAATATAATTAATTATAGTGATTAATTTAATTAATTATAGTTAATTAATTAATGAAGTAATTAAAGGTTAATTACTATAAGTGGTTAAGGTTAATTAATTTAAGTAATTAATTAAGGATAAATTACTTGAAGGTAATTAAAAGATAATTAATCAAAGATGATTAATTGAAAAAGGTAATTAGAGGATAATTAATTAATTTGTAATTAATTAATGTTTAAGTAAGAAGGATTTATAAAATAAAAGTAATTAATTTAATTAACTTTAAATTAATTAGAGATGATATAAATCATTACTTATAGATAGATAAAATGATATTGAATGCTTTGCATTGTTTGATATCTCTGATGAGATATATACTGCTATGTGATATGGATGTTTAGTTGAATTGTGATAATATGGATTATCTGATGATATTGATAATGTTGATTATCTATTGTGAATTATCTTTCTAAGTGTATAAAGATAATTGAATTAAATTGTTTTAACCTTTAAAACAACTTGGCCTTAAAAGATACGTTTTGGATTTCGATGAGACCGGGATCGGGTTTCCGTATACCGGATTTCCAGGTCTGGAGACCCGAATACCACATCGATCCAAATTTACGTTAGGTCGTGAAATCCAAATGAAGCAAGTGAAGACTCGAGGTGTAAGAACGATTCTTTGTCAGTATAACTCTGTGGGTGATTCCGTAATGAGTTGACGGAGATAGTACTTTCAGATTCGAGATAAAGATTTAGAGTGCAAGGGTTATTGTCGTTAACTCTGAGGGTGATTCCAATACGAGTGTAACGAGATAATGCCTTCGGTTTCGTTCGAACCCGGAACGAACTTGTATGGATTGAATGCTTTCAGCACATCGTCAGGTGGACGATGAGCATTCTAAGATAGATGTGTTCTTTTAAAAGGTAATCGTGACCTCAAGCCTCACAAACCGGGAATGGCTAAAACAGGGGAGGTGCAGCAAGGTTAGTGGGTAGCACCCAAGTAGGACAAGATGACCTCTGTCTAGATGTCCCTTTCTATTTTCGACTTAGTGTGTGCGGTTGGTCATGACAACCGTGAGGTATCTTGTGCGGGAATTATCCAGTAAGGGATGTTCCGGCCTTGTGTTGCAGGGGATTGGGAGTGATCCTCGGTACGGTGATCTAGGCCACGTACTGTGACGGGCGGTACCCCGGTAGCCCTGCCATTGATGGAAACCAAACTCCAATAAGTGCCGTACGTTTTAGTTGTGCCCAACTATGTTGGAACGTGAGATGTAAGCATTCCAGCTATTTCATATTTATTTGAAAACCCTAGACCTATTATAATACAATCGAATTTCCTATCAAATGTTTTGGTTAGCGTAAGGTAAAAACTTACCCATATTTATTGGTGGGGAGTCTTACGTGATACCTTTTCTTTCAAAAGGTTTTGAAGTTAAACAAGTTTAACCTGTTACTCACACCAGACCCATGTCTGACCCAAGTTGTTTATTTCTGTTTTATAAACTCTTGGGTACTCAAATTTTTACGAGTAGCCAAGGGATTCAGGTTTAGCTTTGACGAGTAATCTGGAGGAGCAATGGAGCAGGAGGCTTCGGCGTTGTAGATATAGATAGTAGTTTTCCGCTGTGTTTATCTTTGTATTGATCTGTATTGTGTTGAGATGTAATAACTAGACAGATGTTTATAACTGTCTAGTATGTGATGTGTAATCTGTGTAACTCTGATAGATGATGTATATGATACTATGTAATATTTATGTGATATATTATATTTCGTTTCGTTTCCGCTGTGAGTATCTGTTGTTGTTTTCTTTTCTCTTCTTCTCTTTTCTATTTCTCACCCCTTTCTTTCTTTCTGTCGATGCGATTTTCCGGGAGTGGAAAGTCGGGTCGTCACAGGATTGGTTGATAGATTAAAACTGATCACAAAAATAGTAGATTCACCTATTTGCGTGTCAAATCCCATAGGCGGTACAACTAATCTTTGTATGGTTTATGAAAAAATCCGAGCTACTCACCTCTCCCAAAAAATTCATGCGACCTATTTGTTCTTGACTTTATTGGGTTTGAATTTTTGCTCGGTATGGATTGGTTATCTAAGAATAAAGCTGCCCTTGATTATGTAAAAGGATGGTAACTTTGTGGACCAGCTTTGGGAAATTTATAGAAATATCTTGTGAAGAACCTAGTCCGGTAAGGGATAGTTTCATGTATGCACTAGACTCATCTCAAAAAGGTTTGGAGACAATACTAGTTGTCAAGGAATTTCAAGATGTTTTTGAGGAAGTTAAAAGTTTACCCTCGCATCGGGAAATTGAGTTCTGAATTGACTTAATTCGTGGTGCAAGACCCATTATTCATCATATTCGAAGGATGGCCCCAAAGGAAAAGATTGAGTTGGCAAACCAAACTGATGAGTTGTTAAAAAAAGGAGTAATTAGACCTAGTCGCTCAAGTTGGAGCGCAGCGGTAGTTTTCATAGCTAAGTCTAATGGCTCCCTAAGGCTTTGTGTAGACTATCGAGACCTAAATAAGCAAACAATTAAAAACAAGTATCCTCTACCCCACATAGATGACTTGTTTGATCAACTTCATGGTGCCCGAGTATTCTCACAAATGGATTTAGCCACAAGATTCCATCAACTAAGAATAGCTGAGGAAGGCATTCCATTAACTGCATTTAGGGGTCCGGATTGCTTTTACGAATGGTTAGTTATGCCTTTTGGATTGACTAATGCACCCGCCTTTTTTGTAGACCTTATGAATAGAGTATTCAGAGATGTGTAAACAAATTCGTGTTGGTTTTTATTGATGATATTCTTACCTATTCCAAAACTGAGGAAGAACACAAAAGGCATTTGGAGATTGTGTTGGAAATATTGCGGAGAAATGTACTTAAAGCTAAATTCTCGAAATGTCACTTTTGGGATAAAGAAGTAAGATTCCTTGGGCATATTGGGTCAGGAGAAGGGATCTCAGTAGATCTAGAGAAGATTTCAGCTATACAAGATTGGAAGCAACCAAAAACCCCAAAGGACATCCGCAGCTTCTTAGGATTGGCAGGATATTACCGGAGATTCATTCAAGACTTCTCCAAAATTTCCTCCCATCTAACAAAGTTGACTATGAAGGATGTTAAATTTGAATGGACACCAAAATGTGAAGAAGCGTTTAAGGAAATCAAGAGAAGGTTAACTACCGCTCCAGTCCTAGCTATTGCCGATGAAGGCGACAGTTTAACTGTATATACTGATGCTTGTGGGGAAGGAGTAGGTGTTGTTCTGATGTAGCATGGAAAGGTCATCTCTTATGCAAGCAGACAATTAAAGACTCATGAGAGGAATTATGCAACACACGACTTAGAATTATTAACCGTTGTGTTCGCATTAAAAATATGGAGGCATTATTTATTGGGTAAGAATTCCTTATAGTTTATTACAAATAAACTTTAATTGACCCTAGTAAATAACGTTCCTTCTTTAAATAGGTGAAAAGTTTGAGCTCTTCACGGATCACAAACCTTTGAAGTATTTTTCACTCAGAAGGACTTAAATATGAGACAACAACATTGGTTAGAATTTCTCGCATCATATGATCTTGACATCTTATACACACCGGGGAAAGCCAATGTAGCGGCGGATGCGCTAAGCAGAAGGCATGCTGTTATAGCTTATTTAGTGGTACGTCCAACCTTGATTAATCGTATAAAAGAGAGTCAGCTCAAGGATCCAACTATTTCAAATATAGCCATGAAAGTAGAGGAGAATATAATATCGGGAATATGGAAAGGATTCAAAGTAAATGAGCAGGGAATCTTAAGAATGAATGGAAGGATGTGTTCTCAATGTCGTTGGGATAAGGCAAGAAGTTTTAACAGAATGTCATAATTCTCGACTTTCTATACATCTGGAGTTACTAAAATGTATCGAGATATGAAGAGAACTTTTTGGTGGGATGGCATGAAGAGAGATCTCTATGCATATTAGCAGATGTGCAAATTGTCAATAGATCCAACGTGATCAGCAAAAGACCGCTGGATTACTCCAACCTCTTGAAATTCCGACTTGGAAATGAGACCAAATATTGATGTATTTCATCGATGGCTTACCACGATCAAGAAAGGGAAATGAAGGCATTTGGGTTATCATAGATTGATTAACCAAGAGCGCACATTTTGTCCCAGTAAAACCAATGAGAACTGCTGCAAGTTAAGCAGAAATATACATGAGGGAAATAGTTCGATTGCATGGTGTCCCCGGTAGTATAGTCAGTGATCGTGATCCTATCTTTACCAGTAAGTTCTGGGAGGCATTGCAAATAGCTTTAGGAACTAAGCTAAACATAAGCACCGCATATCATCCCAAGACCGATGGGCAAACTGAGAGAGTAAATCGGGTGTTGGAGGATCTTCTAAGAGCTTGCATCTTAGATTTCAGAGGTTCATAGGAAAGCTACCTTCATCTGATAGAATTCTCTTATAATAATAATTATCAAGCTAGTATTGGCATGGCCCTATATGAAGCTTTGTATGGTCGTCCGTGTAGATCCCCAGCATGTTGGGTCGAGACCGGAGATCGATCAGTAGAGAAGCTTCCGAAAAGGTTGACATGATTAGAAAAAAGATGAAAGAAGCTCAGAGTAGGCAGAAGAGCTATGTTGATCAAAGGCGAAGAAATTTAGAGTTCTCAGGTGGAGATTATGTATCCTTGAAAGTTTCTCCAATCAGAGGAGTGGTAAGATTTGGTTGGGCAAGGAAGTTAGCACCTCGATTTATTGGACCATTTCCCATTCTCTAAAGGATTGGCCCATTAGCTTATCGTGTAATTGCTCGAAAAGTTATCTGATGTGCACAATGTCTTTCACGTATCTCACCTACGAAAATATGTGCATGATCCAGGGCAGATTATAGAAATAGCTGCCCAAGAGGATTTAGAAGTTGAACCTAATTTGGCAGTTATCAAGCGGCCAATGCGAATCGTAGATCACGATGAGAAGCGATTAAGGAGGAAATTTGTAAGATTGGTTAAAGTCAAATTGAGTGGTGATGCAGCAGACTGCACATGGAAGACAATAGAAAGAATATGTAAAGCCTATCCTGAGTTTAGAATAGATACATAGTTGTATGTGTATGGTGTACTTGCCGGCTTATGGTGATGTCACTAGCTATATCTTATACATATGTATCACTTCATTATATATATATATTTGTCTTCGAGTTATCTTCTTCTTATCCTTAATTTCAAGGACGAAATTCTTTTAGAGAGGAAGTATGTAACGACTCGTAAATTCATTGCTTCAGAAAATTCCAAAATATTCAAAAATAAGATTTTTGAACATAAGTAATGATGTTTTGAATAATAAATAATATTGGCGATCTTATTTTGAAGAAATTTTATAAAAGAAATATATACACCGTGTTAAATATCAATAAAATAACCGAAAATCGTTTTATTGATAAACAACTCTTCGACCATCCGACATCGCGCACCAAGCTGGATACATACACTCATTCGTGTATATGAATGCAAATATGAAATAAAAATAATTTATTTATTTATGGAAAATTTAAATGTACTTATGACATCATTAATGATGTTATCATTTCCAATAATTGATTTTTGAATTTAAATTTAGTTTAAATGATTTAATAATTATTTTAATTATTAAGTAAGCCCTTTAATTTCTTATATAATGATAAAAAAATTATTTTTAAATTTTGTTTACAAATATATGTTTATTAACTAAAAAGTAAAAATATGACCGAAAATCAAAATTTGAATTTGTAACGATTCGACGCGTAGGAGTTGTCCAACATTGTAAGGATATGTAAGATACATAAACACACACATGTACATATACAAGATATATTCATATGCACATACACAACATAAATATACACATGGTATACCTATATACCTATATATATACATATATAAACAAAATATCAAGGATATTATCAATTCCTTACCAATTAAGCTAACCAAAAGTCCACCCTCTTACACCATGGTACAAGCATCATTGCAAGCATATGGGGGGAGTCATTTTGGCCGTCCTTTGGTGATGTAGGATGTGATGTAGCATAAAAATATCTAAGATATTTTTCTCCTCCTTTTCACCTATAAATACCACCCCTCTTCCCTCTCATTTCATCTCCTTCCATTTCCTAAGCATTCTCTCTTCTTTTCATGTCTTCCAACCTAAAGAAAATAATGCCAAAATATTTCTCCAAAGAAATTTAAATTATAATATATACATATATATATATATATATACTTAAGCACCTCAAACTATTCCAAAGTTACACCTTTTCCTCTCTACCATCCACGGCCTCCACTTTCTCCATCATAAGCCGAACCTTCCTCCTCCCCAACCTAGGCCGTGAGCTCCTCTAGCCATTCCAAGCCTAGGCCGAGCCATCTAGGAGCAATAATCAAGGTGACCGTGAACTAAAAGTTCGAGTTAGCGAAGCTATAGCCAATTTTTAGTTAGTCGTTTGAACCCGAGGTGAGAAACTCCTAAACTATAATATTATATGCTATTAGATGTTATATATGTTTGATTATGATTGTTGCTGATAGTTGTTTAATATGAATGTTAGATATATATGCAAGTCACGGAAATACACGTCGATAAGCACAATGGAAATCACTTTCCTTTATTTAATAAATTGGTGTATATGGAATGCTTAAACCTCTTAAAAATGATTTAGAGATGTTTTATAAACATTTAAAAGTTTTTTGGCAAAGTTTAAATAAATATTGAAAATTTAGTCAAAATTAGGCGCGTCGCGTAACGGTAGTTCGCGATTTCGCGCCATAAAAGTCAAAGACTATATAAAATGGAATTTAGCTCGGAATTTTTCAAGATAAGAATTTTCCAAACTACTATATCCATAGTTTTCAAACAAGAAAAGAAAATCGAGATTTCGATAAGTAGATTTTGAAATATGAGTAAAACAAGTTTTTGAAAAATCGCGGTTTTGTAGTTCGGAATCCATAAAAGGATTTCTTTGAAAATGATATTTTAAAATTGTTTAAAAATATGAAATAAATTATAAAAATATTTTAAAAGTGATTTGAGTTATAAAAATGAATCTCTAGACAAGTCATTTTGTCCAATATAGCTTAAAAAGCACTTTCCGCGGCACTTTTCTATAACTTTTGAAATGTAGTTTTAAACGCAACCGTTATTTTCCAAATCTTTCGTAATGTTTTCAAATGATTAATAAAGTATTTTAAAGATGATTTTAAGGATTTATGGAATGGTTAAATATTAAATGATTTAGAGTCGATCAAATTACTTGACCGCCTTATGGGTGTTAGAGAGGTAGTGTCTAGGCTTGTGTTTGGAAAACTAGTTTCCTGCTCTCCCTGGCTATCCGGACTGTCCCGACGGATGGGATAGTAAATTTGATTTACTCAGATCAAAATTTTCTAAAGTTAAAGGATATAATTCTCCAAATATAAATAACTTGGATTTTATGGAGATAATCTTCTTGTACTCGGTGTTAACGCCCGAAGAGGGAACTCATACTATTCGTGGAATTTAAAGGGTGCTTTCACCGTTATTCCGCCCATAATATTTGTTGAATACGGGAATTAATATTGAGTAGAATTAGATGGTTTCTATAGATTCTGCTCGCTTAATATTTACTAGTTTTGGATTAACATCCTGATAACATGGTTTTAACCCAATTAAAATTATGAGTTTTGAATTAGGAAATCTTTGTTAAGATTTAAATGAAATGAATTGGAAATATTTTTCTAAGTAAAAGGTGAAAGGGTTTGGAATTATTCCACGATTCAAAAAGGTTTAAATTAACCAAAAGGATTTGATGAATGAGGCTTGATGATTCCATATACTCTGAAAAAGATAAAGAAATATTTCAATGAATATATCTCCAAGAGATATCTATGAATGAATAAAAATATTAATTAAATTGAATGATGATTGATAATCACATATGAACTTAACATTTTTTTAATCGATGATTGGTTCGCAGGAACCGGGGTCGGATTTCGGTAATTCCTATCCGAAGACCACTTCGAACGAATTTACGTATTCGAACTGAAGACATGGATATGATATTTAGGATTTTCGTAACGAAGGACTACTTGTTGATCATTTGGGGATAAACTCCCAATATACACATATAATAGCAATAGTCTCTTTGTTATGAAATATCCAATGCGAGGACTAATCTCTACTAATCGTAGGAGTAACTCTCGACAGGATGTGGTAGGAGAGTGCCTTCGGTTTGTACTATTCCTGGACAACTTGCATGGACGGATGTCCGACGTTGCAATTGTAATTACAATTGTTGATTTCTATGAACGTATCATCTGATTGGTGGCGGAGAAGGCAACTTCTCTTAGCTTAACACCCTTTCCTGAGACATACGAGCTCAGGAGTTATACTTTTGTAGAAATCAGTTGTGTGATTATGGATTGGCAATGTGGCATTCAAAGTGGAATGTGCTATGAGTAAGGTAATCGTTACCTCGAGCCTCATCACCCGAAAATGACAAAAATAGGGTAGATACGGCAGGGCTAAGTGGGTCGTTCCCATTAGGATATAGTCATCACCTTTCTAGATATATTTATTCCCGCTATGATGTCGGTTTTTAAATTATTATGGTGTATCCAAAGAGAGCTCTCGGATAGGTCGGGAACGACTGGTTGATGGCATATTCGGTACTGTCTATGGTAAAGGTAGGCCGGTTCTATGTTGGTAGAGGTTGGAGCCTCAGGTGCATTTTTCTGGAGATGTAGCATCGGAAGGTTGTCCCTTACCTTGTCATTGTATGGAGATCCATTCTCCAATAAGTGCCTTCGGATTTAATTGTAGAGCCTAGTATGCTGAAATTTAATAATGTAACAATTTTGACTAAGATTATGTATACTTACTTGAAAAGTGTTTTCAAAAGAATATCATTAAAAATAATATCCACATATTCTGCCTAGCAAATGTTTTGGTTATATATTTATTATTTAATTTTTCTTTTTAAATTTTAATGTACCAAAAACACCTTTACTCTATTTCTTGAGAAATAACCTTAAGTCCCGAAGTTTGCTAACCTATACTTTAGCTGTGTTTCCTAGAAATCTGTAATTGTAATTATTCATAGAAATCCATTTCTTTGAAACTAAATCTTTAAAATTATTTTCAAACATCCACATCCTTTCAAATCTAAAAATTCTAATCCTAATATTTAGGTTAGTGCAGGATAGAACAATTGGGCAATGATCCGAATAAATATTCGAAAGGCCCACAACCTTACAAGATGGAAATTTGTCTTTTATTTCATCGCTAATAAAAAGTATGTCTAAAAGTGCCATCGAAGGATCTTCTCTACCATTTGACCAAGTAAACTATCTATTATTAATTTTATCTCTATTAAGTTACAATTAACAATAAACTAGTCAAACTCCTCCACAACAACAAATTCCTATTCCCTAGGAGATCTTTTCCCTAAAAATCTAGTAACATTAAAATCAGCCCCCATAACCCATGATCCTAGAGTGAGAGGTCTAAATTCTAGACACTCCTTACATAGAACCCTACGATCTATCTTGGAATTTGGCCCATAAACATTTGTAATATTAAGTATTGAATCATAGCTAATGTCAGTAAATATCAAATGCATCGAATGATCTTTAATAATAGATTGCAAAAGTCTAACACAATAATCTTTCCAACCCATCATAAGTCCTTCTACACCCCCTAGCTGGAAGATAGGACCAATGATTTAAATAAAGACCCTCTAAAGATCTATAAAATCTATAATCAGGGTATTCTATTTTAGTTTCTTGCAATAAAACAATGTCAATATTATTATCTTTGAAAAATGATCTAATTTTACTACATTTTCCTAAATCATGCAAACCCCTAACGTTCCACATAATGAATCTCATAGTCCAAATGATCAAACCCGCTTTAATTCCTTACTCCTAATATACTCAGTATCTATCTAAATATCATAAAAAAATAAAGCCAGAACGTCTAGCCAAATACTGCATATCACTAGTGGATAAACTATTCAAAGTAAAAGAACTATATGTACTACCCAAAAGAGAATCCATACTTAAGCAACTAAGCTAGAGACATCAAAAGCTCTAGTGGTCGCACGATGCAGACGAGCACTCCTCCTCACCAATCTAGTTGAACTCTAGCTACATCCAATCACACTATGCATAACAAAACCACCTTCTTTAAGGAAAGTAGAGCCAACGTTAGTCATATTCAAGTCACTATCCTTTCTCTGCAAATTATATATATGATCAGGCTCAACAAACAATACATCTGACATGCCGCACCCCTTATTCAAATCATTACTAGTTATATAAGACTCAATATTTACACTGCCATCAAAATATCCTCCACTACATCTTTTTCACGAACCAGAAAATCCATACTAATGAGATCCAACCTAGTAACTTATTTTTGTAAACCAGCAGCATTTTTAACATAATCAGTACAACCATTAGCATTGAAACTTAACAAGCTTTCAGCAACCACGACATTAGGAATTCGAACCAGTTAGTACAAAAAAGTGGTACAAACACTTAAGAAATTAACTAGAGAATGAAAATGAAGAAAATATAAATGAGAAATGAGAAAAAACAAGACACCAAACATTTATATTGGTTCGGCCAACTGTTGCCTATGTCCACTTGAGATTTCTATTGATTATCTTGTTGTTTTACAAGTACAGTTCTTATGGTTCGGTACCACTCCATGGGTGATTACAAGGAAATATCTAATAATTGCGAAGAAGCCAAAAGATCCTCGAAAATGAGCCCATAGCCTCCTATTTATAGCTGTAGGTCACCGGGAAATGCTCCACCACGTCTTCTTCTATGGTCCCCACTACTCAACAGCAGTTGTCTTTAAGAAAATGTGGCCATGTTAGCAAGCAGCTATGGATCAGTACCGATCCTTGCCTATTGTGACAACTCGATTTTTACGGGCAACTCATAATAAATATGTAATCAATCAAAACAGAATTTATGCGATTTAAAATGAATAACTTGAATTTATTATAGGATAGCGAATTTTATAATAGGATGATTAGGGTGATCTAGAAAATGATAAAGAATAATTTAATACATTAAAATTTTAATTTATTTAATTAATTAATTTGGAATTTGAAAATATAAATGAATTGTTTTGAAAATAACGATAAATTAGAATGTTGAAAATGCTAAGTTATATACGGGTAAGTAAATAAATTTATATTAGTAGAGTTTGAAAATTAATTGGTAATGATTTGAAAAAGATGATAAATTAAATCAATGAAATTATGAAAAATATTTTTTGTAAAACAAATGATGGTATAAGTTATTAGGAAGTAGTTTATATGAAAGTAAGTTTAGTATTTGGGCTTGGATACAAATTGTTTAAGAAGTAATGGAAAGAAAGGAAAAAAATAAGAGAGAAAATGAAGTTAAACCCAAAGCCCACTAATCACTAACTTAGATTTCCTCAGATTTCGATTTCCAAAGGCTTCGTTCTATGGATCTTTCTTCCTCGTTTATAAATATAATGTTAGTAATCACATTAGTGGAGGAAGGAAAATAATTCAAACATTTAGTCACCTTCTATCATTTTAAAATTTGATTAAAAATTAAATAGTTGACTAATAATTCTCTAACATAAATATGGGTATGCATCAGTGTCTATATACCCTTGTTCTAGGAAGGGATGAAGATCAATTTACTGAGTGTTATTTTCGTTTTAGGAAAATAGTCGATCCTCTTAAAAGTTGAATTTGCGGATTCCGGACTAGGGTTAGAAATTGGAGGAGACATAGGCGATGGGAGGAGTTATCGTCGATGACATTAGATTTGCGATTGAGAGGAGCATCTCCGGTGATGTTATGGGTACGTGTAATCGAAGATGGTGTTGCGACTTTTTTTTGTCTGTAGCGGAGCCGAGAGTGATTTATTTTCATCTGATAGTCCAGAGGTGATGGTGAAGGGGTAGGTGAGTCGGGTTGGTGATGAGAAAGTGATTGGTGAGGACGAGAGGTGTTTTCGTAAGCCATAGTTCTGTATCATTGAGTTATGGTGCATGTTATTGGTAGATGTGCACGTATGAATGTTGAGGAAGAAGAATGCTAAGAGAAAGAAGAAAAGAAACTGGTCACGCAAATAGGTAAGTGTGCATTCTTTTTCATGGTCACTGCACTTGTTATTTACAATTAGCAAGTAAAAAAAAGTTCATTTATCTTTGTACAAATTAGATTAAATACGCATGAACTTGGGAATGTATATATTTAGTAAGTTATATAAGAAGAATATATTTATATTGATAAAGAGAAAATTTATTGCATTATCTAAGTAGGATATATATATATATATATGTAATTGTATAAAACAGTCTTTAATAGACATATAGTAGTTTAAATGTTTATTATGGAATTTTAATATGTGGACATCAACTTTGAAAGAGTATTTATTTGTTTATAAATTAATTAAAATAATTTGAATAGTTATAATAGTTTTTAGATATAGTATATTAGGAAATAATATCTACACTTAACATTTAGCCTTATGATCTATTTTGAAATTTAAATTTGGTCTTCGAATAACATTAAAGGATATTAAACAATTATCAGTATTAATTATTAATTATTGATTAATTATCGATGTGTTTAATATACTAATATTAAATTTTAGTTTATTTAGAAAAATCATTGATCTTCTGTATTCTCCAATTTCTTATCTTCCTAATATTGGATTCATTGATATTGATTTAGTTAATTGTCTAATTAATTTTGGAATACACACACACACACATATATATTACATATTTCCCAATACTTAATATTACACAGTTCCCAATCCTTAGTATCAATTCAGCTATTTTGATTACTTGGATATGTACCTATATGTGGATTGATTGTTATTGGCCGATTCTTTACTTATCTACTTGTTATACCATATTATAACTTGGATAAGTTAAACTCAATTAAATGAACCATTGTAATCATTAAGCCTCTTCCTGATTTTTGTGAAGTCAAATATTTCATTTTATCCTTGTTGATAATGGTTTAAAGTTTATTCTATTTTTAAATATTTAAAGGATAATTAAGAAATTATTTTATAAAAGGTGTTTTGAAGTAATTTAATACTTTTTGAATGATTGTCTGAAATTAGTATTTTTGTTAATGTGGATTAAAGATTAATTAAATGAAGAATGTTTAAATAATAACTTGTTTATTTCAAGGTGTTAAATAATTGATTTTATCGAAGAAGCTTTATTGAGTAATTGTTTTTAAGAAGTTTTATTTTAAATAAAGAAAGTTTATAAAATGAGTTATATAAATTGAAAAGAGATCTTGAAAATTTGGAAAGAGTTTATAAATGATTTTGGATATCTATAAAAGAGTTTATAAATGGTTTTGATATTTAAAAAAGAGTTTAATAAACGGACTTGGAGATTTATAAAGAAATTTTATAATTAGAATTGAAGCTTTGTTAAATGAGATTTCCATAAATGAAAGAGATTTATTAAAATAATTTACTGAAGAAATTTATAAAAGAATTTGAGATTTGATTTCCTTTAACTGAACTTCTTAATTTTGATGGTATGGACATTCGTTCCATACTTAACACCGAAGGAATATACTAGTCCATGAGTTGATGGTTTTGATGACAACAACCTTAGAATAAGATTATAAAATATAAATACTAACATTATAGTTTAGATATATATGTATATGCAGGATTTAACCATGCAGGTACCAAGAATGAAGACTGTACAGTATAGAGATTCAAGATATCAAGATTATCAAGAGTTCAAGATTTCAAGATAAGTATTGAGTCTAGATTTATGTTAAAACTTCACAATAGCACTGAAATCTTCACTCCATTTTTCTTTTGGGATGGAACTCATTTCTACCTTTTTAGTGGCTTACAAACCCATGACAAGTAGCTTACTAACCTACGACAAGTGGCTTACAAACCCACGAACATCCTGGTTTTGTACAAGTTCTCAAGTCCTGATACGATGAGATATTCTACAGGAAGAAGCTTGCAAAACTACTTCAAAATGATTTTCAAAACTACTTCAGAATGAATTTCAAAATTGCTTTTCAAAATGTTTTAGCCTTAAAAATTATCTTTTCAAATGATTTTCAAAAAGATGTTTTAGCCTTAAAATATTCTTTGTTTTTTGTTTTTAATAAACTCGTGTTTTTAAACTTCGTTTGTTTTAAACTATCTTTATACTTAGATTTAAATATAAAATTATAGTAAAATTTTATATATATTATTCTCTATATTTATCTATGTATTTTATCTATAGTCAATTATATTTATAAATTTTAAAATAGTAAGATAAAGGTTATTTTCAAAGAAAAACAAAACATCAAAATTTCCTTTGGGATGTCGACATGCCCTAGTACTCCATGTCGACATAGTGACAGTTAGATTCAAAAATTTGAATTTCAAAAGAAGTGTCTATTCGCCATAACTTTTCACGAATGGACATGGCTGCTGTTCTTCTATAAATAGGGGTTAGTTTCAACGAATTTTATATCAGATTTTCTGGTTTTTCACTTCTCTTCTTCTTCCACATTTTCTTATTCAAAATCCTATCATTACTCTGCCGAAATCAATATTGAATCTAACTAGATTATCTCTGGTTTGATGCTCTATCACTATCTCAACAAGATCCAAGTGCTATTCAGAGTTATAGGCTTCTTTGTAATCTATCTAGCGAGAAAAGGTGTGATTGTAGCCTTGGAAATCAATCAAGCGAGAAAAGGTGTGATTGTAGCCTTGGAAATCAATTGGGTGAACTTGTTGCCCCGGAAATCAAGTATCTCTACCCAGAGGATTGTAATTCTGGAGGGTGTACCTCGTAGTCTTGAAACCGAGGGTTGTAATTGTTGAATTGCTTTTGAAAGGAAATCCGTACTTAGTTGTGTGGGACTGGATGTAGGATAACTCTAAACCAGTATAAAATCCAGCGTGTTCTTTCCTTTACTGCATTTACTTTATTTCTGCATCTGTGTTTGATTCTGTGATTATATCTGTGTTTGAATATTTATACATTTGTGTACAAATCAACAGTAACTCAAAAAGATTTAGTAATTTCTTATAAACACTATTCACCCCCCCACTAGTGTTCATTCTAGCCTTAAGATCCGTATTCCGCATTCCTCACATTTGGTATTAGAGCAAGGTTTTCAAAAGTTTCATAATCTGATTTTTTGAAAAAGTTTTTTTAATGGCTATGTTTAAGAAATTTGTTAATGCATGTTTAGAAATATTCAGATCATCATTGTCTCTTGAGTCTGCATATAATCAATATTCAAATACAAGTTGTCTACTAAGATTGTTTAATGTACAGGAATCATGCTTTATGGGAATTGAGGAATCAATCCAGAACAAACAAACTGTGCAGATCAAAAAGAACAAATGGATACTCGATAGTGGATGTTCTAGACACATGACTGAGAATCCAGATATGCTGAATGATATAATATACAAAGATGGAGGACTGGTTAACTTTGGAGACAATTCAAAAGGTTATGTGATCGGCATCGACAAATTCGTTAACTCTGAAACTCCTATTATTACTAATGTTTTGCTAGTTAAGAATCTGAAACACAATCTGCTAAGTATAAGTCAACTATGCGATAAAGGATATAAAATTAAATTTGAAAAAGATAAGTGTCACATTGAAGATAATAATTCAATCATAATATTTGAGGGAATTAGGAAAAAAATATATTTATATTCTTAGTATGAAAATTTCAAATGATAACCTATGTCTTTTGGCAAATGCAAGTGACCCTTGGATTTGGCATTAGAGATTTAGGCATTTGAATTTCAAACTCTTATCTAGAATGTCAAAACATGATCTAGTAAGAGGCCTCCCTAAAATGAATTTTAAAGTAGATAGTCTATGTGATGCATGTCAACTAGGAAAACTTAGAAAAAGCTCTTTTAAATTAAAAGATATGATTTCTACTTCAAAACCTCTTGAATTACTTCATCTTGATTTATTTGGTCCATCTCAAATTCAGTCAATAAATCACAGTAAATATGTTTTAGTAATTGTAGATGATTATTCTAGATTTACATGGACAATATTTTTAAAACATTAAAGTGATACTTTTGAATATTTTAAGAATTTTTCAAAAAGAGTTCAAAATTAATTTTCTCAAAAAATTATAACCATCCATAGTGATCACGATGGTGAATTTGAAAATGAAAAGTTTGAAGAATTCTGCAATAAAAAGGGAATAATTCACAACTTTTCATTTCCAAGAACTCCACAACAAAACGGAGTAGTAGAACGTAAAAATAGGATGATTCAAGAGTGTGCGAGAACTATGCTTGCTGATAGTAATTTACCAAAGTACTTTTGGGCAGAAGCAGTTGCTACCGCCTGTTATATTTTAAATAGGATTTTAATTAGACCTTTAACTGATAAGACATCTTATGAACTTATTTACTCAAAGAAACCTAAGGTATCTTATTTTAGAATTTTTGGAAGTAAATGTTTTATTTTAAATACAAAAGATAACTTAGATAAATTTGATCCTAAATCCGACAAAGGTATCTTTATCGGATACTCTAATAGAAGTAAAGCATACAGAGTATTTAATTTAAGAACTAATACCATCGAAGAAACAATGCATGTTTCATTTGATGAAATTTTTAAAAATTTTGAAGAAATAAATGATGAAGAGGATTTAATCACTCAAAACCAAGAGTCAACTGAAACTAATAATGAATTAAATCATCCAAATAAAAGGATTAAACTTTTAAAAGATCACCCTATAGAAAATATACTTGGAGATATGCAATCTATTGTTAAAACTAGAAACCAACTAAGTCAAATGAGTAATGTAGCTTTTATATCAACTATTGAACCCAAAAATCCAGAAGAAGCATCAACTGATGATTCATGGATTTTGGCTATGCAAGAAGAATTAAATCAATTCACTAGAAATGATGTTTGGGAACTTGTTCCTAGACCTGAAAATAAAACAATAATTGGAACTAAATGGGTTTATAAAAATAAAATGAATGAACAAGGAGAGGTCGTTAGAAATAAAGCCCGGTTAGTCGCTGAAGGTTATTGTCAAGAAGAAGGAATAGATTTTGATGAAACCTTTGCCCCCGTAGCAAGATCAGAAGCCATTAAGATTCTACTTGCTTTCGCAAATCATAATAATTTCAAATTATTTCAAATGGATGTTAAAAGTGCATTTTTAAATGGTTTTGTAAAAGAAGAAGTATTTGTTAAACAACCACCACTTTTTGAAAATGATAAATTTCTAAATCATGTTTACAAACTAAAGAAAGCTCTATATGGTCTAAAGCAAGCTCCTAGAGCCTGTATTGATAGACTAAGATCTTACTTGTTACAATCAAATTTTGAAGTAGGTAAAGTAGATAATACTCTTTTTATTAAAAGAAATAAAAATGATATTTAACTAGTACAAGTCTACGTAGATGATATCATTTTTGGATCAACTAATTTTGAAATGAATAAAGAATTTTCTGAAATAATGACAAAAGAGTTTGAGATGAGTCATATGGGTGAATTAAACTTCTTTTTAGGATTACAAATAAAACAATTAGATAATGGTATCTTTATTAGTCAAGAAAAATATGCTAAAGACCTAGTTAGTAAATTTGGTTTGACTACTGCGAGTGGAAAACCCACTCCCATGGCAACCAATGAGTACCTTAGTAAAGAAGATCTCTCGAAAGATGTAGATCAAAAATTATATAGAGGAATGATTGGATCACTACTCTATATCACTACGAGTAGACCTGATATCATGCATAGTGTCTGTCTCCGTGCAAGGTATCAATCCCAACCTAAAGAAACTCACTTAAAAGCTGTAAAACGATTTATAAGATATGTTAAACACACCTTTGATTATGGCTTATTTTATCCTAAAAATGATTCGTTTGATTTAATATCTTACTGTGATGCTGATTATGCTGGTTGTAAATCAGACCGAAAAAGTACAAGTGGAACTTGTCACTTTTTAGGGCATTCTCTGATTTCCTGGTTTAGTAAAAAGCAAAACACAGTTTCTCTTTCAACAACTGAAGCAGAGTATATTTCTGCTGCTTTGGCTTGTTCTCAAGTAATATATATGCAACAAACTTTAAAAGATTTTGGTTTAAATATCTCAAAATCACCAATTTATTGTGATAATACTAGTGCAATAAATTTATCCAAAAATACTACTCAACATGCTCGAACTAAACATATTGATATCAGACACCATTTCCTCAGAGATAATATAAGTAGAGAAGTAATTACTCTCGACTATATCAATTCTGAAAATCAAATTGCTGATATCTTAACAAAACCCTTAAATGAATCTATATTTACTAAATTAAGAAGAGAATTAGGTATTTGTTCATTAACTGAAATATAAAATATAAATAACAAGTAAATTAAAAATTAATTCAAAATAAATTAAAAGGCAAAAATTCAAGAACCATGTCGACATATAACGTTTTTTTAATTTTTAATTTTTTTCCCACCAAAATTAAAATAAGTGGTTATAAATTTCTCCTATTTTGAAATTTCTTCATTCTCTCTGTTCTCTTTCTGTTCTATCTTCTGAAATCAATTTATCAATGGCTTCCTCTTCCAAATCAAACATAAAATCAACTTTTTTGTTCCCATCGCCTACTTCTGGTCCGTTTCAACAAACAACGCTCGCTCATGTGACAAAAATGGAGGATTCTCTGAAAGATGCCCTTCAGTTAATGACTGAAATCCAAGTGATGCAACTTCGAATGGCCAAAGAACAAGAGAGGCAAGGCAAAATCCTTAGGAATTTGCAAAAATTTCTTATGGATAATCATGCTAACCCAATCATGATTGACGAGGACTCTTTAGGAGATCATGAACAAGAGGAAAGTGAAGAAGAAGAACCAATGGAAGAAGAGCATGCGGAAGACAACAACAAAGTCATTTGCATTGGCGAAGTATGTTTTGACAGGGACGGAAACTTGGTTGAACAACGTGGAAACTTTTGTTTCCATTATCCAAATTGTTCGATCCATAGATCTCCAATTGTCAAAGATACTCTATAGTTTCTTCTTTTTTGTTTTTCATCGTTTTGTGTATACTTGTTACGTTTTACGAAAATGTAAATTTAAACATATATATAAAAATAAATATTGTGTGTTCTTATATATGATTCCTTTATATGTTATATATAAGTATTATATAGGTATTTTGTTAGCAATGTTAGTAGTTTAGGACTAAGTTTTAGGTTTACAAGTAAGAATTGATGATAACACTATCATCATATAGGATATTAGACTAAGAGTTATATAGTTTGGAGTTAGTTTGTTTTGTTAATGACAAAGGGGGAGAAATATAAAATAGGAGAGTTAGGCATAGATTAAGGGGGAGTTATTAGGATAGAAGTAATATTTTATAAACAAAGGTTGTCATCATCAAAAAGGGGGAGATTGTTAGTCCATGAGTTGATGGTTTTGATGACAACTACCTTAGAATAAGATTATAAAATATAAATACTAACATTATAGTTTAGATATATATGTATATGCAGGATTTAACCATGCAGGTACCAAGAATGAAGACTGTACAGTATAGAGATTCAAGATATCAAGATTATCAAGAGTTCAAGATTTCAAGATAAGTATTGAGTCAAGATTTATGTTAAAACTTCACAATAGCACTGAAATATTCACTCCATTTTTCTTTTGGGATGGAACCCATTTCTACCTTTTTAGTGGCTTACAAACCCACGACAAGTAGCTTACAAACCTACGACAAGTGGCTTACAAACCCACGAACATCCTGGTTTTGTACAAGTTCTCAAGTCCTGATACGATGAGATATTCTACAGGAAGAAGCTTGCAAAACTACTTCAAAATGATTTTCAAAACTACTTCAGAATGATTTTCAAAATTGCTTTTCAAAATGTTTTAGCCTTAAAAATTATCTTTTCAAATGATTTTCAAAAAGATGTTTTAGCCTTAAAATATTCTTTGTTTTTTGTTTTTAATAAACTCATGTTTTTAAACTTCGTTTGTTTTAAACTATCTTTATACTTAGATTTAAATATAAAATTATAGTAAAATTATATATATATATTATTCTCTATATTTATCTATGTATTTTATCTATAGTCAAGTATATTTATAAAGTTTAAAATAGTAAGATAAAGGTTATTTTCAAAGAAAATCAAAACATCAAAATTTCCTTTGGGATGTCGACATGCCCTAGTACCCCATGTCGACATAGTGACAGTTAGATTCAAAAATTTGAATTTCAAAAGAAGTGTCTATTCGCCATAACTTTTCACGAATGGACATGGCTGCTGTTCTTCTATAAATAGGGGTTAGTTTCAACGAATTTTATATCAGATTTTCTGGTTTTTCACTTCTCTTCTTCTTCCACATTTTCTTATTCAAAATCCTATCATTACTCTGTCGAAATCAATATTGAATCTAACTAGATTATCTCTGGTTTGATGCTCTATCACTATCTCAACAAGATCCAAGTGCTATTCAGAGTTATAGGCTTCCTTGTAATCTATCTAGCGAGAAAAGGTGTGATTGTAGCCTTGGAAATCAATCAAGAGAGAAAAGGTGTGATTGTAGCCTTGGAAATCAATTGGGTGAACTTGTTGCCCCGGAAATCAAGTATCTCTACCCAGAGGATTGTGATTCTGGAGGGTGTACCTCGTAGCCTTGAAACCGAGGGTTGTAATTGTTGAATTGCTTTTGAAAGGAAATCCGTACTTAGTTGTGCGGGACTGAATGTAGGGTAACTCCGAACCAGTATAAAATCCGGTGTGTTCTTTCCTTTACTGCATTTACTTTATTTCTGCATCTGTGTTTGTTTCTGTGATTATATCTGTGTCTGAATATTACATACATTTGTGTTCAAATTAACATAAACTCAAAAAGATTTAGTAATTTCTTATAAACACTATTCACCCCCCTCTAGTGTTATTTCTAGCCTTAAGATCCATATTCCGCATTCCTCACAGAATAGTGTTTGAGGTTATACTTATCTCCAATTTAAATAAACATTATTTTAATCCTTTTGATATGATTTTGAAATAAGAGATCTTTCGTAATGTTTTGTGAATATGCTTATACCGATGGGATAAGTATATGAATATATTAAATAAATATTTTGAAAAGAGATTTAAATAAATTGAAGGGTTAGTGGTTGCTATGAATAATTAAATCTCTGAATTGTTGGTTGCTTGTTTATTTGATAGTTTAATAACCGACTATCAAATCTGGACCATAATGTAACTCTAGAAATATCTAGGAGAAACACATGAGTTATATGGCACATTCCTTTTCGATGATGTTGTACTGTGCATACAAATCTTGTTTTTTCTCCTAGGACAAACGATAAGGAAATCTGTTCACTCAACGGTTAGGAGGTGATCTCTGCTCTTATCTATTGTCTATTTATTTCCAACAGAACTGGGATTGAGTTTATTGGAAACTATCGAATGTTGTTTCGAAGAGACCGAGATCGGACAAGTATAAATTATTTTAAAACAACTTCGATCCAACTCAAGCGTTTTGAACTGAAGAAATCTTGAAGATGATTGAAGACGAAGCTTTTGAAGTGCTAGGACTACTTGCTACTAATCCTGAGGGTGATTCCAAAATGGATGTAGTAGAGGTAGTGCCTTCGATTTCATTCAGATCCAGAACAAACTTGTAAGGAAGAATGCTGGCATTGCATTTCTGCCTAGAGGATAGTGTCAGCATTCTAAGTGGAATTGCTATCTAAAAGGTAAAATGTAGCCTCAACCTCGTCAACCGGTAAAATGATTAAAGCAGGGATGTGCTGCAGGGTTATATGGGTCGCTTCCATTAGGGTATGATCATCTCTTATCTAGATTCGATATTTTTGTATGCTAATGGGCCCATTATGGTTGTTTATCAACTTAGGGGTGATCATATTTGGCACTATCCAGTAAGAGGTAGGCTGGTCCTGAGTAGCAGAGGTGCAACATGTTGTAGCCTCTAGTACATTTTATCTAGAGGTGTACTGATTCGAAGGGTAGACCCTTACCTTTTCGTAGTGGGAATTCATTTTCCAATATGAGCCTTCAGACTTAATTGTATACCTATTATGCTAGAATTTAATAATGTAACAATTTCGTTAATGATTAATATGTATTTGTGTATTGTAGACATTATCATAATATTGCTGGATTTTCTATAGAAAATGTTGGTTATCGTAAGGAAAAAACTCGTCCGAGTTTATATGCGGCATGGTCTTATGCTATACCTTTGATTTTGAAGGGTTTTACAAGTTAAATAATAAAATTCCTTGTGATTTGAGATTTCTCACACTGGTTTTACCAGACTGATTTGGGCGTCATTTTCCCATAATGCTCGGGTAACCGAAGCATATTTTCTAGATTTAGCCGGATCCTTTGGTGCTTTTAGGAGACGAGCTGGATTCTCCAAGACATATTCACGTATCTTATATTCTTCCACTGTTTTTGTTGCTTTGATTTCTGTCTGTATTTATCAGAAATTGAAAGGACCGGCTGTTGTAACGGTCAAGGCTGATAATAGGTTAGTGTACTCTGAGGTTGTGTATATGTAGATGACTTCTTTTTTTGAAGATGTTGTGTATATTGTATATTTCTCATCATGATGTGAAATTCTATTCTGTCTTTTTTTTCTTCACCCCCAATGACCTGCCTTTCGGGCACTTAAATGATCGACACGTGAATATCGAGGATGTATTAAGTGTCGTCTTTAGGTGTAAGAAAGGCATATCGCTACAACATGGTATCGGAGCTTAGGTTGAGCGAACACCTAAGCTTGGGTAAACTCATTTGAGATAGGGTAGGTGAGACCCTAGAATGAGTCTGAGTGTATTATATATATGAGCACGCATTTGTTAGTGTTATAAGAATGTTTTATATTGTGTTGATTTGTCCGTTGAGTGGATTATAAATTCTGGTCAATACAGAAGGTACAACTGTATCGATAAGGGTTTCTTATCTCTTTAACAAGATAAACTAACACAATTTTGTTTTAAAATTGGTAAATGAAATAATTTTACCTAGGAATATATTTTATATATAAAAGAAGAATTTTCAAAAAAAATTATATAGTCATCTATGATGTGATTATTGTTAGGTGTTGATAAATTTAATTATTATCATATAGGGTTTGACTAGTCCTGCTCGCTCGGTCTTGAGCATTTGCTATGGTTTGTAGATTTATCTGCAATCTTTCTTTTTAAAGACATAGGTTATGTAGATAGAAAATTTGGGAAAACATTGAATTGAATACCTTGTGAATTAAGTTTTACAGTTTGACTATAAGGCGTTCAATGAGATGTTGGGTAAAAATTTGGATTTTAATATAAGGTGTTTATTAAAAAGAAATGTTTCAGCTGATTTTATAAAAAGTTGATTTTTTTGAATCAGGATTATAAAATATTTTTTGAAAATAGGATGGATTTTCAAAAAATTTAAATCCCGGTGGCTCTGATAAAGTTTTCAAATGATTATTCGAAAAGAAGTAGTGATTTTACTTAAAATTATTTTGGAAAGGAATTTAAAAGTAAAAAATTATTTGGACAATTTGAGAAATGAGTCTCGATTTGATTTGTGATGATCAGAATAATCTTTTAAGTGGCAATCAGATGTTCGCCTAGGCAGATGTGGTAGTGCACTTAGTAAATTATTCTCTTTGTCATTGTACGATCAGAATAAGTTCGAATCCAAGTGAATCCAAAGCAAGTGGATAATAAATATTTTGTTAAAAACTATTTAGCCGAAAGTATATATATAGTATTGTTTCAAATGGGGATTTCAAAAAAAGAAGTAATTTTATGGTTAACTAGATCGACTGACTCGAAAGTGACTAAAAATGGATAGGAGATGTGTTCAGATGGTAAATACTTCTTTTGAGTATTACCCTTCTTGGTAAAGGGATATATGATACTATTTGATAGTACCCAGTTCCTTGATATCATTTTGGAGTTATTCGGGGTATAGGTATATTTTCAAAGGGTTGAAAATAAAGTATCATTTAAAAAGTTTTTGAAACAAAACCCAGTTGTTTGGCTCCTAAGGTTTCAAAATAATAAGGTATTTTGATTAAAGAGCGGATTAATAAATAAAGTTTTAATTGGGTTAAACTTAATAAGGAGGTTTAATAAACTTTGTTTATTTAAAACGTGTCTTTTGATTTTAACATCTAGGAAGTGGAAAGTTATTTGATGTTATTAGGCCGGCTAATAAACTTTTTTACCTAAGAGGTGTCTATGAAAATGTAAACTCTAGGGTGGAGTTTGGATACCAACATCCTACTCTTCTCAGCTACTTACCAGACCGATTTGGTAAAGAGGTTGAATTGGTTTACTCGGTTTTAAGACCTAAATTATCTTGGATCTACATCTGAATACTTAAAAATGAATAAAATTAAAGATCAAATGTTTTATATGTACTTTTAGGATGTAGGGGAGTATTTGCAAGCAATTAATTAAGATGATTTTATGAAAGGTTTAATAAAAAAGTTGTAACATTTAAATGTTTGAACCAAAGTCAAAATTTTTATGAAATGTTTTCATAAATATTTTTGGGAAGGTAGAAAGTAAATGGGTGAATAAGAACCTTTAGGTGAGTATGCAAGCTGTACGTAAATCATTTTCCCTTCCTATATAGTTCTCGATCCAAGGTTTAAGTACATAACTTAAGATGTTTTACACCATTCCAGATAAGGATTTATCATTCGATTATTTACGGCGAACACATGGTGAGGGTCTTAATATGGAACCAAAAGTTTTCTATCATAGTATATGGCTATGTAAGGAGAATGGAGGTTTCTAATTAAGAAGCCTGATCAGAGTCCGCACTAGGGAATCGAGTGAGCGATACTAGTTTGGAAGTAAAGTCATGTATTTAAGTGAGTGATCAAATTTTGATTTTGCATAGGGATGATCTATGTACATCATATAGACTGATGAGTAATGTTAAGTTTTTCTGGGTTAGGATTATGTTAAAATTTCGGGGTCAAAATTCTTTTAAGGGGGGAGAGTGTAACTACTACCCATAATTTCGTCGCTTTGATTTGCAAATATTTAATTAATTTTAAATATTAAAATAATAGATTTTATAATTAAATAATAAAACTCTTTTAAATAATATATAATGATGGTGAAATAGTTTTCCAAATTAGTTTACACAAATATTTAGTTCGAAGAAAAATAATAAATGTGACCGAAAATTGTTTTCCGAATCTCCAGCTTATCGTCAGCTAAAAGTTGTTGAAAACATTATGAGCATATTAGATAACTTATATTCATGCATATTTTAATAACTTAAGTATGATAAAGGAAATTATATGGTTTTAATATGTATATACTTAAGTATGTAAGTTGATATGACTTTTTATGTAAAGTTAAAATAAAAATAAAAATAAGAAAAGTAAAAAGAAACATAAGAAAACACAAGTACAATGTGTATTAAATAATGTTGGCTCAACGTTGGAAAGGGAGGACATAATTTTCAAAATGTCATGGTGAGGTGGAGGGATTTTGATGAGGTGGCAATCATATAACAGAGGTAGTGTTCAAAGGGGCATTTAGATAGTTTAGCCATCTCATTTTATATAAAACAAAATTTTATTTTCTTCTTTATCATTTTCTCATTCTTAACTTTCATTTTCAAATTCCTCCAAGTTTCTAAACCAGTCTTCCATGGTCCCATGCTTATTTCAAAAAATTTAAAAACAATTCTTTTTCATTTTGGAAAAAAACCCTTCCTTTCATTCCTACAACTCCATCTCCACAAAACAAGCCTCCACACTCCTTGCTCACCCCACGACCGAACCTCCACCCTTCTTGGCCGAAATCATATAGCCCTCCGAAACCACCAAAATTCCATTTTTCCTAAGGCAAATTCAAGTACTAGGGTAGATCTAGGCCACGGGCAAGCTATAGTGAAAGTTCAGTTCGTTTCGTGAACTTTTGATGAGTAAAAGCTCATACTTTTATGAAAGTTGTAAACATTAATATAGATGATAATTATAGCTTATATTTGTTGCAAAAATCATTGCTTGTTTGGATGAGATTGACATTGGCTTGTATGTGAATATATGTGTTCGGATGTTTGTGGTATTAACCTGAAAATGGAAACTTAAGTTAAGTTAGTTAGTAAGCTAAACTCTTACTTGTTGTATGTGATGATGGTATGATTATATGTTATGTTCATAAATCTAGGCTTGTGATTTTGCATATGATGTGCTAAGCTAAGGAAGTTAGTGTTTAAAGTGATTAGTTTGCGACTTTGAAATCCTTTAGCCAACACTTGTTTTACTAATTTTAAATTTTAATTTACTAATAAGATTACAAGTTTCTAAATTTGTTTAATCTTAAGTAAAAAGTGTTTGCAAAACTTATTATAAATATTTATAAATAAATATTATTTATTCATTTATTCGATAATTATTTAATTAACTAATTAAATAAGGTAATTAGTACTTAATCATTAGTTAAAAGGGTAATTTGTACTTACGTATTGATCAAGTAAGTTAATCTTAATCAGTTAATTAAAAAAAGGTTAATTATTATTTAGTTAATTATTTAAGGATTAATTATTATTTTAATTAATTATTATTTATTTATTTATAAAAAGGGTTTAATTATTAATTAATTACCGATCAAGTTAAATTTAAGTTAAGATTTAATTAAAACTTAATTATGATTTAATTATTTTAAATAAAGGTTTAATTTATTATTTAAGTTTTAATTAAGGATTATTTAATTAATTAATTGAGATTAATTAATATGTAACTATTATTTAAAAGTTTAAATTATTATTTAATAATTAATTAAAGATTAATTTCGGTTTAATTATTTATTTAAAGTTTAACCATAGTTAACTTCTTTTATTTAAGGATAATTATTATCTAATTATTTATTTAATAGTCAATTATTCTTTAATTATTTATTATAGGTTCAATTATTATTAAATTAAAGAGTTTAAATGTTATTTAATTTTCGAATAAATTTTTTAAAGTTTTAGACCACTTTATTTCTAAAGATCGGTGTATTTTAAAAGAAACTCTCTTTTTAAAGAATGTCCTTTTAGCCAAGGGATTTCTTTATCGACTACCTTTAAGTAACCCCAATTGAATATGAAACCCAACGACATCTGTTTAGCAGAGTAAAACAGCGTTCTACTAGTTAAGTTATATTGACATCTGGTTGGTAGAATAAATCACAGTTATGCCATAATTCACCCAGTAGATTATAGTGACATCTATTTAAGCAGAATAAAAACCACTTTTGCTATTTTGGTAACTTGGACATGTACCTATATGTTGATTGATTGTTATTAGTTGATTCCCTTTACATATCTACTTGTTATACCCATGTTATAACTTGGATAAGTTAAACTCAATTAAATGAACCATTATGGTCACTAAGCCTCTTCCTGATTTTTGTAAAGTCAAATATTTCATTTTATCCTTGTTGATAATGGTTTAAAGTTTATTCTAATTTTAAATATTTAAAGGATAACTAAGCAATTATTTCATAAAAGGTGTTTTGAAGTAATTTAATACTTTTTGAATGATTGTTTGAAATCATAATTTTGTTAATATGGATTATAGATTAATTAAATGAAGAATGTTTAAATAATTACTTGTTTATTTCAAGGTGTTTAATAATTGATTTTATCAAAGGGACTTTATTGATTAAAATTTATTTAAAGAAGTTTTGTTTTTAAATAAGGAAAGTTTATAAAAGGAGTTTTATAAATTGAAAAGAGATCTTGAAAATTTGGAAAGAGTTTTATAAATGATTTTGGATATTTATAAAAGAGTTTATAAATGGTTTTGATATTTATAAAAGAGTTTAATAAATAGACTTGGAGATTTATAAAGAAATTTATAATTAGATTTGGAGTTTTGGTAAAGGAGATTTCCATAAATGAAAGAGATATATTAAAAGAATTTATTGAAGAAATTTATAAAAGAATTTGAGATTTGATTTTCTTTAACCGACCTTCTTAATTTTGGGGCATGGACATTCGTTCCACACTTAACACCAAAGGAATAATATTTATGATTATCCTTATCTCCAATTTTAATAACCATTGTTTTAATCCTTTTGATATGATTTTGAAATAAGAAATCTTTCATAATGTTTTGTGAATATACTTATGCCGGTGGGACAAGTATATGAATATATTAAATAAATATTTTGAAAAGAGATTTAAATAAATGGAAGATTTATTTCGAGGCTTAGTGGTTGCTATGAATAATTAAATCTATGGATTTCGAGGCTTAGTGGTTGCTATGAATAATTAAATCTATGGATTGTTGGTTGTTTGTTTATTTTATAGTTAAATAACCGACTATCAAATCTGGACCAAAAGTAACTCTGGAAATATCTAGGAGAAACACGTTAGTTATATAGTGTAGTCCTCTTCGATGATGTTGTACTGTGTGTATAAATCTTGTTTTGTTCTCCTAGGACAAACGATAAGAAAATTCGTTCACTAAACAGGTAGGAGGTGATCTCCGCTCTTATCTATTGTCCATTTATTTTCAAAAGAACCGAGGTTGAGTTTATCAGAAACTATCGAATGTTGTTTCGCAGAGACCGGGATCGGACAAGTATAAATTATCCGAAAACCACTTTGATCCAACTAAAGCATTTCTAACTGAAGTCATCTTGAAGATGATTGAAGGCGGAGCTTTTGAAGTGCAAGGGCTACTTGCTACTAATCCTGAGGTGATTCCAAAATGGATGTAGTAGAGGTGGTGCCTTCGGTTTCATTCAAACCCAGAACGAACTAGTATTAATGAATGCTGATATTGCATTTTTGCCTGGAGGGCAGTGTTAGCATTTCAAGTGGAATTTCTATCTAAAAGGTAAAATGTAGCCTCTAGCCTCATCAATCGGTAAAATGATTAAAGCAGGGACATGCTGTAAGGCTATATGGGTCGCTCCCATTAGGGTATGATTATCCATTTTCTAGAGTCGATATTTTTGTATGCTTTGGGGCCTATTATGGTTGTTTATCAACCTAGCGGTGATTATATTCGGTACTATTTAGTAAGGGTTAAGCAGGCCCTTAGTAGCAGAGGTGCAATATGTTGTAGTCTCTAGTACATTTTATCTAGAGGTGTGCTGATTCGGTGGGTAGGCCCTTACCCTTTCATAGTTGGAATCCATTTTCCAATGCGAGCCTTCAGAATTGATTGCATACCTATTATGCTGGAATTTAATAATGTAACAATTTTGGCTATGATTAATATGTATCTGTATTCTAGACATTATCATAATATCATTGGATTTCCTATAGAAAATGTTTTGGTTATCGTATGGAAAAAACCTGCCCATGTTTATATGCGGCATGTTCTTACGAGATACCTTTTATTTTAAAGGGTTTTATAAGTTAAATAAATAAAATTCCTTGTGATTTGAGTTTTCTCACGCTGGTTTTACCAGACTAACCCGGGCATTGTTTTCCTATAATGCTCGAGTTATCCCGAGCATATTTTTCAGATTTAATTGGATCATTTGGAGCTTTCAGGAGACGAGCTGGATTCTCCAAGACATATTCACATATCTTATTTTCTTCCACTATTTTTGTTGCTTTGGTTTCTATCTGTATTTATCAGAAATTGTAAGGACAGGCACCACAAGAAATTGTGCTTTTGGTTGCATTATATAGCAGCATTTGAACGCTGAATGCAACTGTTTCTTTAATCCCAATATAACTGCAGCGTTCTAGTATAGGTTCTAGGCGGGCCTTTGTTTTCATTTTTCCCGCTTACCATGCCATCTAATTTTCATTCTCTTTGGTTGTCAGCGCCAAAACAAAATAAAACCTAAAATTTATCTAATCCCAACTCCTCCTCTCTGGTCTCTAAAACATCTGCTATCCAAAGATCGTCCCCAACACCACAAACCAAATTGTTGTTTATCAGTCACAACATTCACCGCTTGACTCAATTGTTTGCTTCAAAAATTATGCCTCGAAGTCGGATCGTGCTGCATTAGATCGGAGCGACCTGCGTTCAAATTGCAACCGAGGTAAGAGAAATTCGACCTTGCCTGAAGCTGCCCTACCTTGTGTTGTTGAACATCGCCTGTCACCGTCAATTTTGAGATGTTGATGTCACCGTCGATTTTGGGCATTATATAGTCGGACGAAATCAATAGCCTGTTTCGTTATTCTTCCATAGCTTTCGTTATATAGTCGATGTCACCGTCGATTTTATGTTTGTCTTCACTGCCTATATTTATGAGTATTTGCTATGTTTGTGTAGTTAATTTGTATGTTTTTAGTTGTTTATTAGTTGGATTTCTGATAGTTATGATCACCTTTAATAGTTATCTAATACAAACTATTATTAGTATCTATATCAGAAAAGATGAGTTGTAGAACTCATCTAGACTTTAGAGGAATCATAACATTCTACTATATAGTAGACATCATAACCTATAAATACTTGATAACTTGAATTTAATTGTTCATTATTTCACTACATATTCTTCTCAAAATACAATAGAAAACCTGAATACTGCATCTACAGGAGAGTATCTATTTGTCTTCTAGAATCTGCCATTAGTAAATTGTAACGACATGGTATTTTGAACCGCTCAAATCGACAATCATCCACTCATGTCAAACTTGAATTGCTCAAAATAATAGATTGTTAATTTATATTTGGCAAAACTCAGCATATATAGTAAATTAATTAATCACAGAATCACAGAATCACAGAATCACAGACACAGAGTAATATAACAATAAACAGCGGAATAGATAAATAGTAGTTCATGAAGCTGCTATATAAACACCAGAGTTTATAGTAAAATACAACAGATATCTCGAATACAGAATAATATCTAATACAGAAACAATTGACAAGTATGAACTAATCAACTGGAAACAATTGCGAAGCTGAATAGATAAAAGCAGATCTTCAACCAAAGCTCCAAGCTCCGAAGGTGAGTCTCAAATGTTGTGACACTCAGTCTAACCCGAGCATAAAGCAAAACACAAAAGACTCGAGTCAGGATTAACATTCTTATACTAGTAAATTCAACTCAAGTGAAATATAAACTGAAATACAAGTAACTTAAAGAATGTTTGGGATTTCCATCCTCTAAGGATCTGCGCCCTAAGTATACTGGTGCAAGCTGTGATCAATGAATGCGGAACTATCTACTATGTAGTAATATACGCTATTATAATATGTCTATCAATAAAGTAAAGTATTAAAATAGCGTTAAGGCGTTACCCATATCCTTTAACACATTTTATATAATGTCGTAGTCTATACAGTACTGTAAACTCCACCCGCAGGTGGGCTATCAGGGAGCACTTCATAGGTACGACAAAAACCAAACTCGTAGAAGGCGCGATATGGCATGTGACAAGGCACACGAGGCAATGCCCAGGGTAGAAATACCATTTGCGGATCCAGACTGGTGGTAATGTAACGTCCCGGATTTTCGCGTTCGAAAATCGACATCCATACTTTACATCGTACTCGAATGTCGTAGATTCGAGTGTTCAAATCCGAGTCGCCGGAGCTTATAACACAGTTAAGTAAATATCACAACGGAATAAAAAGAATATAGATATACAACATCTGATACAATATCCAGATACAATGATGATACAATGAATATCTATATACATCAGAGATATGATACAATAAATTGCAGCGGAAAGAAAAAATAGATAACATCAGCAGCGGATAATCTTCATCTTCAAAGACAAATCCAGAAATAGCTTGAACTCCAAATAACGAGGCACAAAGATAAGCAAGTGCAGTCTGATCCAAAGACTGAACTAGCTCCAGATAATCTACTGAATCTGAATATCTGAAAAACCCAACTCTAGACTGCTCGTGTAGAAAATTATGAGCACCCAGAGTTTAGGAAAGAAACAATAAACTCAGGATCAGTCATGGGACTGGTGTGAGCAACAAAAACAGTTTATCTTTAAAAACAAATAGCAGAGAATTTTAAAGTCAATTCGCAATGCTTTTGGAAAATGAAACTACCATAAGACCTCACACCACACACACAATGCAAACGCAGAATTGGAGGAGATTTCTTCTTATGATAGTCAAAGATGCTTACTACGCAAAATCAAATCATTTGATATTATTACTAGTGCATAGTGTAGAAAACAATTTCGAAAGTAGAATATAAATCTTAGCCAGCATAGACATTTCGCACTTATGCCTACTATAGCTACCATGTTCAATAGCAGGTTACCACCACATTCCATGGCAGGTAATACAACTAAAACCGTACAGGGCTCGTATTGTTTTGTTTGGATTTCCAACAAATAGTCAAGCTAAGGAACTTCCTATTCCACGAAAGAAATGCCTCTGGCGGGACGTTCCGAGAACCAACTGTTCTCTGCCAAACAAGGCCAGCAACCCCTTTTCCCAAGGGATAAAAGAAACCTCAGATATGCCACCCCCGGTCCTTTGGGACCTTTATCCGAGCGCTCGATAACCAACATCACACATCATAAAGAAAGTGTATCCACATGAGTAAGTATCTGGGCTCCATACCATGATACTACCCTTTTCCAGAAGGAATGGTCATACCCTAGGGGAGCTACCCCTGAAAACCTTGCCGCACAATTCCTGTTTCGACCATTACCGGGTTGTGAGGCTCGACGAAGTCTCGTCCACAAAGCTACGCTTTTTCAAAAAGCCACGCTTTGGGTCAACAGATGATCAACCTATGATCACAAAGATAAATGATCAAACAAAAGATCATATCACAAATGATCAAACATTGATCATCACACAGCAACACTCAGCATGCCACATTACCAAATTGGGATATATCGCTGATAAATTTCAACTACATAACCTCTGAGCTCGAACGTCTCAGAGAAGGGTGTTAAGCTAAGAGAATAAATTCTCCGCCACCAAACAGAAATGTATTTGAAAGAAATCGGCTTTATATCTCAAAGTGTAATGTCAGACATGTATCCATACAAGTCTGTTCCGGGTTCGAACAGAACCGAAGGCACTTCTCATGAAGCCCTTGCAAATCCGGATAATTCTCAATCACGTCCGGACTTCCCGTCACAAAAGAGTGATATAAATCTCTATACCGGCGCGACTCAGTGCAGAGACATTCGACAGGTTGTCCTTTCATTTTTGAAAATATCCGGTCTTCAACACCGGTCTTCAAATGCGATCCATATACGACGTATCACTATTCGGAATGAGTTATACGACCCAAAGGTCCTTTCCCGGCTAACCCGAATAGTGAGCGAAATATTTAAAAACATACGGATATTGGGATTTCAATTAAGTCACAACTTAAACCCAAACTTTCTTTTCAAATGGTTTAACAAATTACCATTTCAAATCTTTTTAAACAAAGAAAGATTCAATTCATAAAGTTCACTTAATTTCACAAAGATTCATTCATAGATTTTCCAAATCAATTTCCCTTTCAATTTGATTAATTCGTTAAATCTTTAAATCAAAGATTTAACAAATAGCTTTCAAAACAATTTCATTTCGAATGGTTTAAATAAATCATCATTTTAAATCTGTTAAACATAAACAGATTAAATTCATAGCTTTCGAAAAGAATTCATTTATAACTTGGAAAACCATTTTTCAATTAAATCTTGAAATTCCTTTACCTAAATTGGAATTTCATTTCTTATCTAAAAGCTTTTATTCTTTGAAAACAAACAGTTTTCATTCTGGAAATCTGATTCATTTATACGAGTTAAGGTTCTTGGGTTAAATCCAAATTCCCAACTTATACTTTTTAAAATGGTTTAAATTCATATAAACACATTTATATCATCTTCACTCCCTAGTTTCCAAATCATAGCTTAATTTCAAACTTGAATCCAAATTTAAATCTAACTATTTAAATTTCCAAAACTCGGTTAAGTTATTTAAAATAACTTTTATCTTTGAAATTCTATTTCAAAAGCTTTTCACTTTAAACCCCAAATTTCTAATTTCAAAATCAATTGAAATTAAAATTTCAATTTCAAAAACATCAAATTTAAATTATCTGTGACTTAACCGATTTCCACGTGAAATCCATATTTGTGTGTGTAAAAGTGTAGTCCAGGGGTTGAACACAATAGTGCAACATCAATCATCATAGATATATCGATAAGCGGTATAATCGATAACGCTTATCTTCATTCACAGATTTATAGATAAAATAAATTTATCAGTCACAAAGATTCACCATTACAATTCGATGTGGGTTTCGGATAACCAACTGAAATCCGACTCCCTGTCGCATCGAAATTCAAATGTCATTTACGGATCAAGGGTTTCATAGATCACATAGTAATATATCACAGAAAATAGAAATCACAGCTTAGCACAAAGTAGTTCATATCACATAGCATCACAATTCAGAGATGTCAAACAATTCAATCATTTAGTCAAATCCAATCATCCATAAGCAAGGTCGATTTATTTACCTGATAAAATTAAATTAGATTAGACACTAATCCTGGTTTAATTAAAATTAATTATTCTCAATTAATCACCTTAATTAATTTATCACATTAATTAATTATCCTTTAATTAATTATTGTTCAATCACTTGATTTATCAACCTTTAATCAATAATTAATTTCTTTTAATTACTTCCATTAGGTGATCATCTTTAAGTAATTAATTACCCTCCATTACTTATATTACTTAATTATCCTTAATCCCCTTCATTAATTATTTAGTAATTATTATCAAAATCTTTAACTAATCCCATACTTAAATAAAAACAATTATTTAAAAGAATGAGTTAAAAATGTTTAAACTTGAATTTTGTTTAAAGTTTGAAAACTGGAAATTCTAATACCCGAAACAACCCCGAGAGTTTCCCGAGACAAATGCATATTTACTTCGAGTCCTTTCCGAGCCAACCCATATTTTTCTTTTCTTAACTTTGATTTGTTAAATCTGGAAACCTGTTATACACTCGCGAACTACCCGGTAGCGAACTCGAGCCAATCCCCCCTCTAACCCGTGATCCACTTCGAGACAGCCATCAACCCAACATCCTGACACACAAACAACTCCGTGCACGTGCACCGCTCCGGCGCCTGCTTCCGGTCAACTTCGACGACTTCCCCTCATCAACGATCGTCACTCAAACCAATCTCGATCATCAGATCGTTGATAAAAACATCAAAACAAATTCGAGCATTCAAGCTCGATACTGCAACCCCAAAAACGAAACCTGGAAATCACCACGACCCACTTCTCTGATCATCAGAACTCAGAACCTCCAGCCAAAACATTCGCCATCATCCATACTTCAATATCCCAGAGTTCCATCGAACTCGATCACTCCTTTGTCTCGAAATGATCAAATTTCCGGCCATAGTCAAAACTAGGTCTAGAAAACAAAACTAGCCACCATCGTCACCTCCGGTCGCAGATCAACTTCTTGCCAATTTTCTTGGCCTCACCATTCACTTCTCTTCCTCCAGAAGAAACTCCAACCCCTCCAATCCTTGAGATCACCAGATTTTTCCAAAAAACCCCAAACAGTGCAAACCCGAAATACACTTTTAATCCTTAACTAAAATTTGTAATTTTAGTTTTAAAAATCAAGTTTTTAGATAAGAATTCAGTTTATAAACTCGAATTGATATTTTATGATATTTGAAAATTTCACTTATATTAAGTATTAACTGTTCTTATGGTTTTTCCAGAGCAAACTCAATTTATTTCAACTTAAATACATTTTAAACTTTATTCTATCATTTAATCAAACACAACTTGTTTGAATTTTGAATCCTCATAAGGAACAGGTCAAGTGAAAAAAATGATTTTTAACTTAAACTTGAGCTTGAAATTTGAACAGAGGTGTTCTACAGGTACTAGCAAACATGCATTCATTATAAATCACAAATACACAGAAATTTCACCAATATATACACACCAATACATAATTATTTCCAGACATAAATCAAGCAATCAGATAAAATGTGTAACAACCCGGGATTTCTTATCAGTTAATTATCGTCATTAAATGATAACATCAATAGCTGATTGTTATTGAGATTTTAATCGAGTGAAATTCTTTCGTAAATTCATCGTTGTTGTACGGGCTTTAAAATTTGTTTTGGCCCATTTCTTTTGTTGCCGTGATTATCAAACCAAACTCGGTTCCCCTTTGTAATCCATCCATTCGTTCGAAACCTAAAAACAAAAACAAACGAAAGAATAAAAATGGTGGCGGCGACGATTTCCCCTTTTGCAACTGAATTAGGGCATGTTCGCTTAGCTTCGTTCGTCTCTCCCACGCCACTCTTCGACAAAGTAGGGATGTTGACCTTCGGCTGCTCGATCGAAGACTATTACTCGTCGATCGAAGGGAGTGCTCGCAGTGGCGTCTAAGGTGAGTGATTCATTCACTCACATCTAGTTTAAACTTACTGTTCGTTCGATTCGAACCCGCGATTTCGTGAATTTCTGATGGAATCTGACTTTGTTTTCCTCGGCTTTGGTATTCTTGTACATTTGGTTTGGATGTTGAGATTTTACTTCTGACCTTTTCATTTACTTGAATAACATGGTGTTGATTTTTATTGACTTGGTAAGACTGTTGCATCATCATGTATACATCTGCGCTGCAATTCATTGATTTTGTTCATCACCTGATCTGTTGTAGTTGTATATGTTGACATCTCTGGTTGTTCTTAACCACTGCGCGGATTTTGAACTGTATATTTCCATTTTCATTTTGATGCTCGTTGAGTTGCAGTGCTTTACTTGGATATCTTCACTTGAGTCATTTGAAATCTTCACTGTAACTTTGATTTCTTCACTTTGATATTCACTTGCTCAGTTGATTACTGATGCATTGCCTTTGTACTTTATTGATGTTGTTTCTGGTTCTTACTTGAGGTGCATTGAGTCACTTTGCACTGATTCTTGAGTTGCAGTGCTTCAGGTTGCATTTGTATCTCACTGTGCTGCATTTAGCTCGACATTTGCATTATTGTGATGGCTGACCATCCTGTAGCATTGTTGTTTTGCCTCCATATTGACACATGTTTTCTAGCCACCGTGATCTTCACTGTTGCCTTGCAGTTGTAATAGCTTCACTGTTATGGGTACATCGGTGATCTTGTTTGTTGCATTTGTTCTGGTTACCATTCCTGTTGATTTCACTTGAGCTCTTACTTCATCCCCACTTCATCACTGTATGTTGCACTGTTTTCAGTTGCTTCTATGTTGTCTCTTTGATGGTCTTGAGTTATGGTGTCATCTGCTTGTTGCCCAGACTTTTCAGTTATCTCTATTTATTTGTAGCAGCACTTCATGTTATAGCTTGACCATCTGATATTCATGTATGCCCTATGATCAAATATGTTGTTGCATGTCCAGTTCCATTTAGTTGACTCTGTTTCAACTTCACTTCATGTATATACCACTTGGTTGTCATTGTGTATGCTGGATATTCACTTGATCTTGTTGTGTTGTCTCTGTTGCCACTCTGATCTGGTCTGCATTTATGAAGCACTCACTGACCTGAGTTGTTGCATTGGTTATCCACCTGACTTGGGTTTTGTTTACTAGTCCAGTTTCTTTTGGGCTTTGTTGTTTCACTAACTCACCTGCAGTCGAGTTGTGATGTACTACGGCCTTTGGTCGTGAGTAAGATAGTTGCACTATCCAGTTTTACAGTGCATACATGTTTTATCTTTGTTTGTATCACTCCTTGGTTTGTGATTTCATTATGGCCTTGACTTTGCATACACTCATTGATGTAGTCACTGCACTCTTGTATAGCATGTAGTTTATTTGGGTTGGGCACTTAGGTGGACCAGGTTGCATCTGCAATGGGGTTTCATCGAGTTTGGTCATTCTTTACAGCTGTCTTGACCAATTGAGACAGTTTGTATACCTTTTGCACAGAGTACTTATTATTGCTGCATTTGTTTTTCTTACACATGAGTTGAACCCAATATTTGGGTTTGACCTCTGCAGTTTCGACGTATGGTAGTGGCAAGGCAGTGCACGCGTGCGTGTACTGCAGCCACACCGAGGATTAAGTTAATTTGATGTCATCTGTTTCTGTTTTATTAAGCGTATTTTGAAATGGTTCATTTTGATTTGAGTTGGGTTTGTTGGCTTTTGGATTCATTGTTCTTCTGAGTATTTGATAGACTGTATTGGCGAGGCAGTACACGTTAGTGTGTACTGCAGCCAATCAGTACTGTTATTTTTAAATTGACATTTCAATTATTTAACTTGATTGGGATTGCTGATTTATTGTTTAACACTATTTAGTGTTATATTTGCCGTTATCCAATTCTCGTATCGAGAGTTGGATATACGAGATGTCTGGGATTGTCGTCTATTTGACTATTTGATTACTATTGCTTCCATGCACTAATAACTGAGTTTGAATTAGACTGACCCGTGTATTATTTTCTTTTGAATGTAATACTCGGGTCAGACCCGAGTTATTTCAGGTTGTAGATTTTCTTCTTTGAGTTGCTGCTCAGGATATGAAGACTTTTCACATCTTCTGAAGTTGTCAGTGTCATTTTGTAGTAGTCGTGTCATTGTATAGAACGATATGTATTCATGTATATTAGTCGATAATGTACTTGTATATATAACTTCTAGAGTCGGCAGTTGTAGTTGTATCATATGTATCGTGTCAACTATGTATTAACTGACATCAGTTATATATATATATATGAGACTTTTGTTTTTATCTGTGTTCCGCATTTATATTATCTGTGTTATTGTTATATCTAATGTCCTAAACTATTATGAACTATCGTAGTTTGTTTTATACTGATAATTGGGTGTGTCGATGGGAGTAAATAAATGATAGATGAAAAATAAAAAGTATATACCACTCCTATCGAGATAACCAATACTAGTGTAAGGTCAACTACGGATGGTCGCTCCTATCCAGCCTTATTCTTCGTAATAATAGACAGTATTTCTTTTAATACTCTTTGTTATTATGAGCATAGAGGTGGGGCGTCACAGTTGGTATCAGAGCTTGGGGTTTATGGACATAATATAAAACATAACTTGGATGGAACATATGTTACAACTATTGGTCGATGTTTTATCTGTGATTTGAGTCAAAACTAAAGTTTTGAAATTTTGATGAAATTTTTAAATATCTTTATTTAAAAATAAAAGTGGAATTGTGTTTTGTTGTTTTGATGAAATTGTGTTCCGATAATTTGATTGATTTGTGTTCTATTTATCAGAGTGCGCAGCGGAAACAGTGAAACTGTCTTCGCTGAGTACAACGGATAATCTTTTTGATTTAAAAATCGAAATACGAAATTGATATGAATTTCATTCGTTGTTTACATAGCTGTAATTATTTTATTTCTTTGAGAACTTCGAATCCGAATTGAGGATTCGAAGAAATTGCAGATATGTGATTTTTGTTGAAATTTCCGCTGACTTTCTTTTGTACTAATCATCTATTGATTAGATTTTTGCTGTTTTGAATTATCTTCATTGAAGATACCTTCGAATGATTTCTTTGTTCATTTTGTAGTACGTGCAAAAATTTGAATTGCACGTTATTGCATTTATTTTACGTTGAACCGATGCTTGGTTATGAAACGTATTTTGTTGCCGTTGTTTTTATAACGGAAATTTCTACACCAATGCTATATTTTGAAGCACGGTGTTTTGTGGCATCTTGATGAATGAAAATTCTCCGATATTACATTTTGATGTAAATGGTTTTGATGTGATTTTGACGTTTTAAAACTACTGTCGTTTTGGCTTCAGTAACCGTCAAATTTTTAAAAGTGGATTTTCTAGCGGATATTCCGCAATGCTGATTTTGTGATCCGTTTTTACGGTATTTTGAGAAGTACGATTTCCTTATCGAAATTGTTACTGATTTGCTGTTTTAATCACGTGATTGGAAAATCGTTTTGAAATGAAAATTGTTTTATAAAATTTTAGCAGTTTGCGTTTTCAAAAGAATGAGAAAGCGACTTAAACGATTCAGCAAAATCGAGGATTATGACCCCTTTCTTTTACTGATTCGCTTAATTCCGGACTTGTCCGTTTGAGAATGTGAAATGTAATTTTACAAAATACACAATTTTGCACTTTCAAGGAAACGATGAAGAGAATCAAACGATTTAGTAAAACGCGTGGTATGGGACATGTGCGTTTGCTATTTCGGTTAATTCCGGACTCGTTAATTGAAATATTTGATGATTTCGTGTGCTTTCGAGCCACTATGAGGACGTTCGGGTCATTTGTTGGGCTTTCGGGCCACTCTGCGGACCTTCGGGTCAAATACCAGTACCAGACCTTCGGGTCACTCTGCGGACCTCCGGGTCAATCTGATGGGCGCCAAAATTATGTTGAGTACTTGGTAGGCTTCGGCCACTCTGAGATGCACGTGCGGCGAATTAAAAACTCGCCATCTGATGGGATCGATCCAAGCTTTTATGTTGATTTTCTAGTCTTCTTAATTGATTTCTAGATATTTGTTGTTTCCAATTATCTGCAGGTAATTGGATATTTGTTGTTTCTAATTATCGCTTGTGATAATTAGATATTTGTTGATATGAGTTCTGATTATCGTTTTTGATAATCAGATATTTGTTGTTTCTAATTATCGCTTGTGATAATTAGATATTTGTTGATATGAGTTCTGATTATCGTTTTTGATAATCAGATATTTGTTGTTTCTAATTATCGCTTGTGATAATTAGATATTTGTTGATATGAGTTCTGATTATCGTTTTTGATAATCAGATATTTGTTGTTTCTAATTATCGCTTGTGATAATTAGATATTTGTTGATATGAGTTCTGATTATCGTTTTTGATAATCAGATATTTGTTGTTTCTAATTATCGCTTGTGATAATTAGATATTTGTTGATATGAGTTCTGATTATCGTTTTTGATAATCAGATATTTGTTGTTTCTAATTATCGCTTGTGATAATTAGATATTTGTTGATATGAGTTCTGATTATCGTTTTTGATAATCAGATATTTGTTGTTTCTAATTATCGCTTGTGATAATTAGATATTTGTTGATATGAGTTCTGATTATCGTTTTTGATAATCAGATATTTGTTGTTTCTAATTATCGCTTGTGATAATTAGATATTTGTTGATATGAGTTCTGATTATCGTTTTTGATAATCAGATATTTGTTGTTTCTAATTATCGCTTGTGATAATTAGATATTTGTTGATATGAGTTCTGATTATCGTTTTTGATAATCAGATATTTGTTGTTTCTAATTATCGCTTGTGATAATTAGATATTTGTTGATATGAGTTCTGATTATCGTTTTTGATAATCAGATATTTGTTGTTTCTAATTATCGCTTGTGATAATTAGATATTTGTTGATATGAGTTCTGATTATCGTTTTTGATAATCAGATATTTGTTGTTTCTAATTATCGCTTGTGATAATTAGATATTTGTTGATATGAGTTCTGATTATCGTTTTTGATAATCAGATATTTGTTGTTTCTAATTATCGCTTGTGATAATTAGATATTTGTTGATATGAGTTCTGATTATCGTTTTTGATAATCGGATATTTGTTGTTTCTAATTATCGCTTGTGATAATTAGATATTTGTTGATATGAGTTCTGATTATCGTTTTTGATAATCGGATATTTGTTGTTTCTAATTATCGCTTGTGATAATTAGATATTTGTTGATATGAGTTCTGATTATCGTTTTTGATAATCGGATATTTGTTGCTTTTAATTATCGCTTTAGATAATTAAATATTTGTTGGTTTGAGATTTAATTATCACTTTAGATAATTAAATATTTGTTGCTTTGAGATTTAATTATCGCTTTTGATAATTAAATATTTGCTGATTTCGAATTTAATTATCGCTTTAGATGATTAAATAATTGTTGATTTGAGATTTAATTATCACTTTAGATAATTAAATATTTGTTGATTTGAGATTCAATTATCGCTGTTAGATAATTAAATATTTATTGAATTTAAAATTTGATTATCGTTTTTGATAATCGAATATTTGTTTTTTGATTATCGTTTGAGATACTCAGATATTTGATTTGTCTTTTGATTATCGTTTGAGATAAGTGAAAATTTGCGATTTTTGAGATTTGAGCTTCGTCTTTTTCTCTGGCGATACAGGTGAGTAATTTGATTTACTCACATTCAATTCATGCTCTGTATGGGATTTCTGCTCTGTTTTTCCTTCTCTTTTAGTTGCTGGAACTCGATTGATTCTTGCTTTAGACAGTCGTCTGATTTTGATTCCTTGATCCCCACGATGTTAATTCTTTTGATTTAAATCAGTCGGACCTTTTTGATTTCATTTCTAATACTTCCCCTGCCGACATTTGCTTTGCTTATGCACTTGTCATTGCCATGCTCTTATGGTTGTTACCTTTTGTCTATTTATTCCTTATGATTGCGAGGACGCAATTTTTATAAGGAGGGGAGTCTGTAACAACCCGGGATTTCTTATCAGTTAATTATCGTCATTAAATGATAACATCAATAGCTGATTGTTATTGAGATTTTAATCGAGTGAAATTCTTTCGTAAATTCATCGTTGTTGTACGGGCTTTAAAATTTGTTTTGGCCCATTTCTTTTGTTGCCGTGATTATCAAACCAAACTCGGTTCCCCTTTGTAATCCATCCATTCGTTCGAAACCTAAAAACAAAAACAAACGAAAGAATAAAAATGGTGGCGGCGACGATTTCCCCTTTTGCAACTGAATTAGGGCATGTTCGCTTAGCTTCGTTCGTCTCTCCCACGCCACTCTTCGACAAAGTAGGGATGCTGACCTTCGGCTGCTCGATCGAAGACTTTTACTCGTCGATCGAAGGGAGTGCTCGCAGTGGCGTCTAAGGTGAGTGATTCATTCACTCACATCTAGTTTAAACTTACTGTTCGTTCGATTCGAACCCGCGATTTCGTGAATTTCTGATGGAATCTGACTTTGTTTTCCTCGGCTTTGGTATTCTTGTACATTTGGTTTGGATGTTGAGATTTTACTTCTGACCTTTTCATTTACTTGAATAACATGGTGTTGATTTTTATTGACTTGGTAAGACTGTTGCATCATCATGTATACATCTGCGCTGCAATTCATTGATTTTGTTCATCACCTGATCTGTTGTAGTTGTATATGTTGACATCTCTGGTTGTTCTTAACCACTGCGCGGATTTTGAACTGTATATTTCCATTTTCATTTTGATGCTCGTTGAGTTGCAGTGCTTTACTTGGATATCTTCACTTGAGTCATTTGAAATCTTCACTGTAACTTTGATTTCTTCACTTTGATATTCACTTGCTCAGTTGATTACTGATGCATTGCCTTTGTACTTTATTGATGTTGTTTCTGGTTCTTACTTGAGGTGCATTGAGTCACTTTGCACTGATTCTTGAGTTGCAGTGCTTCAGGTTGCATTTGTATCTCACTGTGCTGCATTTAGCTCGACATTTGCATTATTGTGATGGCTGACCATCCTGTAGCATTGTTGTTTTGCCTCCATATTGACACATGTTTTCTAGCCACCGTGATCTTCACTGTTGCCTTGCAGTTGTAATAGCTTCACTGTTATGGGTACATCGGTGATCTTGTTTGTTGCATTTGTTCTGGTTACCATTCCTGTTGATTTCACTTGAGCTCTTACTTCATCCCCACTTCATCACTGTATGTTGCACTGTTTTCAGTTGCTTCTATGTTGTCTCTTTGATGGTCTTGAGTTATGGTGTCATCTGCTTGTTGCCCAGACTTTTCAGTTATCTCTATTTATTTGTAGCAGCACTTCATGTTATAGCTTGACCATCTGATATTCATGTATGCCCTATGATCAAATATGTTGTTGCATGTCCAGTTCCATTTAGTTGACTCTGTTTCAACTTCACTTCATGTATATACCACTTGGTTGTCATTGTGTATGCTGGATATTCACTTGATCTTGTTGTGTTGTCTCTGTTGCCACTCTGATCTGGTCTGCATTTATGAAGCACTCACTGACCTGAGTTGTTGCATTGGTTATCCACCTGACTTGGGTTTTGTTTACTAGTCCAGTTTCTTTTGGGCTTTGTTGTTTCACTAACTCACCTGCAGTCGAGTTGTGATGTACTACGGCCTTTGGTCGTGAGTAAGATAGTTGCACTATCCAGTTTTACAGTGCATACATGTTTTATCTTTGTTTGTATCACTCCTTGGTTTGTGATTTCATTATGGCCTTGACTTTGCATACACTCATTGATGTAGTCACTGCACTCTTGTATAGCATGTAGTTTATTTGGGTTGGGCACTTAGGTGGACCAGGTTGCATCTGCAATGGGGTTTCATCGAGTTTGGTCATTCTTTACAGCTGTCTTGACCAATTGAGACAGTTTGTATACCTTTTGCACAGAGTACTTATTATTGCTGCATTTGTTTTTCTTACACATGAGTTGAACCCAATATTTGGGTTTGACCTCTGCAGTTTCGACGTACGGTAGTGGCGAGGCAGTGCACGCGTGCGTGTACTGCAGCCACACCGAGGATTAAGTTAATTTGATGTCATCTGTTTCTATTTTATTAAGCGTATTTTGAAATGGTTCATTTTGATTTGAGTTGGGTTTGTTGGCTTTTGGATTCATTGTTCTTCTGAGTATTTGATAGACTGTATTGGCGAGGCAGTACACGTTAGTGTGTACTGCAGCCAATCAGTATTGTTATTTTTAAATTGACATTTCAATTATTTAACTTGATTGGGATTGCTGATTTATTGTTTAACACTATTTAGTGTTATATTTGCCATTATCCAATTCTCGTATCGAGAGTTGGATATACGAGATGTTTGGGATTGTCGTCTATTTGACTATTTGATTACTATTGCTTCCATGCACTAATAACTGAGTTTGAATTAGACTGACCCGTGTATTATTTTCTTTTGAATGTAATACTCGGGTCAGACCCGAGTTATTTCAGGTTGTAGATTTTCTTCTTTGAGTTGCTGCTCAGGATATGAAGACTTTTCACATCTTCTGAAGTTGTCAGTGTCATTTTGTAGTAGTCGTGTCATTGTATAGAACGATATGTATTCATGTATATTAGTCGATAATGTACTTGTATATATAACTTCTAGAGTCGGCAGTTGTAGTTGTATCATATGTATCGTGTCAACTATGTATTAACTGACATCAGTTATATATATATATATGAGACTTTTGTTTTTATCTGTGTTCCGCATTTATATTATCTGTGTTATTGTTATATCTAATGTCCTAAACTATTATGAACTATCGTAGTTTGTTTTATACTGATAATTGGGTGTGTCGATGGGAGTAAATAAATGATAGATGAAAAATAAAAAGTATATACCACTCCTATCGAGATAACCAATACTAGTGTAAGGTCAACTACGGATGGTCGCTCCTATCCAGCCTTATTCTTCGTAATAATTAATAGACAGTATTTCTTTTAATACTCTTTGTTATTATGAGCATAGAGGTGGGGCGTCACAAAATGAAGTTACTCATTGGTGAAAACAAAGAAGTCTGGGAAGAAAAAAACAAAGTTGCTCACCTTGATGTTTAGGAAGAAGAACAGAACTTTTCTGTTGAACCAGGCTTTGAATTTCTAGCTAAAACTTGCCTCCCTACTCTCTGGCTTGTTTTGATCAATTGGTATTGTTTAAAGTTGAAGTTTGAAATTGTTGATCATCTTTTAGTTTTCAAAATGATGTTTGCTTTTTTTATTTTCTCAGCTCGAATGAATAAAACTGAGATGAAGAGGCTTGGTGTATAAGAATGAAATGTACAGCAGTTTTTTCTTTGATTACTAGTTTGGCCATGCTTGCATTTATTGTTTTGTACAATCAACACTTATACTATTTAGCATTGTACAAATTCATTTTTTTTCTTTGATTTCGGCTGAGAGGATTTTTGTTATGGTGGGGAAAGATATTGACATTAAATGCCTTTGTTCAAATCTATACTTATTTTAATTTGCCTATACTTGATTTTGTATCTCCTGTCTCGGCCGAGATAACAAATTTGGGGGCTGCATTTATTACTAGGCTTGTATTTTTATTTGTTTCTATTTCCAGGCTTTAATTCTTGTTTGTGTGCTAAAGATATTTGTCTTGATTTGTTTCTTTGCATACTTGGATTTATATATTTGTACCAGAGATGTCTTGCATTCTTTACTTTGACTTGTTATATATGTTTATTTCTAGCCTATTATTCATTTGTTTATATTCACTTTATGATATAAATAATTTCTATTTTATTTGTTTAACTTACATTTATTATTATTTATATTTATAACTTCAAATTGACTCATATATGTTCAAACACATATATATTCACATATATACAATTCTTAAGGTTTAAATGATTTATACTGAATTTATTTAAATTTGGGGAAACTCGAATTAATTAATCAATTAATTTTACAGATTTTATTCAAAAATCCAATTAATTATAAATTTAAATATATATAAAATCCAGGGTCGTTACAAATTCCCCCCCTTAAAAGAATTTCGTCCTCGAAATTCGCAGGCACGAAAATAACGCAGAGATAGATAGATCTGATCTCCTATAATTCCTCAAACACAAGATACGGATTCCGAATTCAAGTCGGAATATTCCAAAGTATATATCAATTTGTTCCTCTTCGGACTTCAGTCTTCACAAGAAATTACTATAGAATTTCAAATTCGGTTTCAAACGAAATCATTTTATCGATTTAATTCAATTTACCCTCATATTTTATTAATCAATTTAACTCAATCTAAATTTCCAATTTCAAATTCATTAAGGTTTAAATCAAAAAGATGATAAGAAACCGATGAAAATACGAAGTAAGGATCTTCTACAACGATTCGTAGAGCCATCATTGCGCCGAAACTTCTCCTCGTAGCTGATACGAAGCAATCAAAAGAATTTGGAAACGAATCAAAGGAAGTTGATAAGAAAGTTGTTTCCACTGTTGCAGGGTATTGACCATTTATAGTCGTATTTCTCTGTCCCCTATCTCGTCTTCTTCTTGTACTCATACTCACTATCAGTGGATAGCAAGAGAATTTACTGAGACGTTCAGACTGATATCTTAGGGATATACTCATTCTAGAGTTTACTTCACTCTATCTCTAATGAGCTACTTAACGTGTTATACTCCTGAGCTAAAGTTCAACCTTAGCTCTGATACCAAATGTAACGTCCCGGATTTTCGCGTTCGAAAATCGACATCCATACTTTACATCGTACTCGAATGTCGTAGATTCGAGCGTTCAAATCCGAGTCGCCGGAGCTTATAACACAGTTAAGTAAATATCACAACGGAATAAAAAGAATATAGATATACAACATCTGATACAATATCCAGATACAATGATGATACAATGAATATCTATATACATCAGAGATATGATACAATAAATTGTAGCGGAAAGAAAAAATAGATAACATCAGCAGCGGATAATCTTCATCTTCAAAGACAAATCCAGAAATAGCTTGAACTCCAAATAACGAGGCACAAAGATAAGCAAGTGCAGTCCGATCCAAAGACTGAACTAGCTCCAGATAATCTACTGAATCTGAATATCTGAAAAACCCAACTCTAGACTGCTCGTGTAGAAAATTATGAGCACCCAGAGTTTAGGAAAGAAACAATAAACTCCGGATCAGTCATGGGACTGGTGTGAGCAACAAAAACAGTTTATCTTTAAAAACAAATAGCAGAGAATTTTAAAGTCAATTCGCAATGCTTTTGGAAAATGAAACTACCATAAGACCTCCCACCACACACACAATGCAAACGCAGAATTGGAGGAGATTTCTTCTTATGATAGTCAAAGATGCTTACTACGCAAAATCAAATCATTTGATATTATTACTAGTGCATAGTGTAGAAAACAATTTCGAAAGTAGAATATAAATCTTAGCCAGCATAGACATTTCACACTTATGCCTACTATAGCTACCATGTTCAATAGCAGGTTACCACCACATTCCATGGCAGGTAATACAACTAAAACCGTACAGGGCTCGTATTGTTTTGTTTGGATTTCCAACAAATAGTCAGGCTAAGGAACTTCCTATTCCACGAAAGAAACGCCTCTGGCGGGACGTTCCGAGAACCAACTGTTCTCTGCCAAACAAGGCCGGCAACCGCTTTTCCCAAGGGATAAAAGAAACCTCAGATATGCCACCCCCGGTCCTTTGGGACCTTTATCCGAGCGCTCGATAACCAACATCACACATCATAAAGAAAGTGTATCCACATGAGTAAGTATCTGGGCTCCATACCATGATACTACCCTTTTCCAGAAGGAATGGTCATACCCTAGGGGAGCTACCCCTGAAAACCTTGCCGCACAATTCCTGTTTCGACCATTACCGGGTTGTGAGGCTCGACGAAGTCTCGTCCACAAAGCTACGCTTTTTCAAAAAGCCACGCTTTGGGTCAACAGATGATCAACCTATGATCACAAAGATAAATGATCAAACAAAAGATCATATCACAAATGATCACACATTGATCATCACACAGCAACACTCAGCATGCCACATTACCAAATTGGGATATATCGCTGATAAATTTCAACTACATAACCTCTGAGCTCGTACGTCTCAGAGAAGGGTGTTAAGCTAAGAGAATAAATTCTCCGCCACCAAACAGAAATGTATTTGAAAGAAATCGGCTTTATATCTCAAAGTGTAATGTCAGACATGTATCCATACAAGTCTGTTCCGGGTTCGAACAGAACCGAAGGCACTTCTCACGAAGCCCTTGCAAATCCGGATAATTCTCAATCACGTCCGGACTTCCCGTCACAAAAGAGTGATATAAATCTCTATACCGGCGCGACTCAGTGCAGAGACATTCGACAGGTTGTCCTTTCATTTTTGAAAATATCCGGTCTTCAACACCGGTCTTCAAATGCGATCCATATACGACGTATCACTATTCGGAATGAGTTATACGACCCAAAGGTCCTTTCCCGGCTAACCCGAATAGTGAGCGAAATATTTAAAAACATACGGATATTGGGATTTCAATTAAGTCACAACTTAAACCCAAACTTTCTTTTCAAATGGTTTAACAAATTACCATTTCAAATCTTTTTAAACAAAGAAAGATTCAATTCATAAAGTTCACTTCACAAAGATTCGTTCATAGATTTTCCAAATCAATTTCCCTTTCAATTTGATTAATTCGTTAAATCTTTAAATCAAAGATTTAACAAATAGCTTTCAAAACAATTTCATTTCGAATGGTTTAAATAAATCATCATTTTAAATCTGTTAAAAATAAACAGATTAAATTCATAGCTTTCGAAAAGAATTCATTTATAACTTGGAAAACCATTTTTCAATTAAATCTTGAAATTCCTTTACCTAAATTGGAATTTCATTTCTTATCTAAAAGCTTTTATTCTTTGAAAACAAACAGTTTTATTCTGGAAATCTGATTCATTTATACGAGTTAAGGTTCTTGGGTTAAATCCAAATTCCCAACTTATACTTTTTAAAATGGTTTAAATTCATATAAACACATTTATATCATCTTTACTCCCTAGTTTCCAAATCATAGCTTAATTTCAAACTTGAATCCAAATTTAAATCTAACTATTTAAATTTCCAAAACTCGGTTAAGTTATTTAAAATAACTTTTATCTTTGAAATTCTATTTCAAAAGCTTTTCACTTTAAACCCCAAATTTCTAATTTCAAAATCAATTGAAATTAAAATTTCAATTTCAAAAACATCAAATTTAAATTATCTGTGACTTAACCGATTTCCACGTGAAATCCATATTTGTGTGTGTAAAAGTGTAGTCCAGGGGTTGAACACAATAGTGCAACATCAATCATCATAGATATATCGATAAGCGGTATAATCGATAACGCTTATCTTCATTCACAGATTTATAGATAAAATAAATTTATCAGTCACAAAGATTCACCATTACAATTCGATGTGGGTTTCGGATAACCAACTGAAATCCGACTCCCTGTCGCATCGAAATTCAAATGTCATTTACGAATCAAGGGTTTCATAGATCACATAGTAATATATCACAGAAAATAGAAATCACAGCTTAGCACAAAGTAGTTCATATCACATAGCATCACAATTCAGAGATGTCAAACAATTCAATCATTTAGTCAAATCCAATCATCCATAAGCAAGGTCGATTTATTTACCTGATAAAATTAAATTAGATTAGACACTAATCCTGGTTTAATTAAAATTAATTATTCTCAATTAATCACCTTAATTAATTTATCACATTAATTAATTATCCTTTAATTAATTATTGTTCAATCACTTGATTTATCAACCTTTAATCAATAATTAATTTCTTTTAATTACTTCCATTAGGTGATCATCTTTAAGTAATTAATTACCCTCCATTACTTATATTACTTAATTATCCTTAATCCCCTTCATTAATTATTTAGTAATTATTATCAAAATCTTTAACTAATCCCATACTTAAATAAAAACAATTATTTAAAAGAATGAGTTAAAAATGTTTAAACTTGAATTTTGTTTAAAGTTTGAAAACTGGAAATTCTAATACCCGAAACAACCCCGAGAGTTTCCCGAGACAAATGCATATTTACTTCGAGTCCTTTCCGAGCCAACCCATATTTTTCTTTTCTTAACTTTGATTTGTTAAATCTGGAAACCTGTTATACACTCGCGAACTACCCGGTAGCGAACTCGAGCCAATCCCCCCTCTAACCCGTGATCCACTTCGAGACAGCCATCAACCCAACATCCTGACACACAAACAACTCCGTGCACGTGCACCGCTCCGGCGCCTGCTTCCGGTCAACTTCGACGACTTCCCCTCATCAACGATCGTCACTCAAACCAATCTCGATCATTAGATCGTTGATAAAAACATCGAAACAAATTCGAGCATTCAAGCTCGATACTGCAACCCCAAAAACGAAACCTGGAAATCACCACGACCCACTTCTCCGATCATCAGAACTCAGAACCTCCAGCCAAAACATTCTCCATCATCCATACTTCAATATCCCAGAGTTCCATCGAACTCGATCACTCCTTTGTCTCGAAATGATCAAATTTCCGGCCATAGTCAAAACTAGGTCTAGAAAACAAAACTAGCCACCATCGTCACCCCCGGTCGCAGATCAACTTCTTGCCAATTTTCTTGGCCTCACCATTCACTTCTCTTCCTCCAGAAGAAATTCCAACCCCTCCAATCCTTGAGATCACCAGATTTTTCCAAAAAACCCCAAACAGTGCAAACCCGAAATACACTTTTAATCCTTAACTAAAATTTGTAATTTTAGTTTTAAAAATCAAGCTTTTAGATAAGAATTCAGTTTATAAACTCGAATTGATATTTTATGATATTTGAAAATTTCACTTATATTAAGTATTAACTGTTCTTATGGTTTTTCCAGAGCAAACTCAATTTATTTCAACTTAAATACATTTTAAACTTTATTCTATCATTTAATCAAACACAACTTGTTTGAATTTTGAATCCTCATAAGGAACAGGTCAAGTGAAAAAAATGATTTTTAACTTAAACTTGAGCTTGAAATTTGAACAGAGGTGTTCTACAGGTACTAGCAAACATGCATTCATTATAAATCACAAATACACAGAAATTTCACCAATATATACACACCAATACATAATTATTTCCAGACATAAATCAAGCAATCAGATAAAATGAAGTTACTCATTGGTGAAAACAAAGAAGTCTGGGAAGAAAAAAACAAAGTTGCTCACCTTGATGTTTAGGAAGAAGAACAGAACTTTTCTGTTGAACCAGGCTTTGAATTTCTAGCTAAAACTTGCCTCCCTACTCTCTGGCTTGTTTTGATCAATTGGTATTGTTTAAAGTTGAAGTTTGAAATTGTTGATCATCTTTTAGTTTTCAAAATGATGTTTGCTTTTTTTATTTTCTCAGCTCGAATGAATAAAACTGAGATGAAGAGGCTTGGTGTATAAGAATGAAATGTACAGCAGTTTTTTCTTTGATTACTAGTTTGGCCATGCTTGCATTTAATGTTTTGTACAATCAACGCTTATACTATTTAGCATTGTACAAATTCATTTTTTTTTCTTTGATTTCGGCTGAGAGGATTTTTGTTATGGTGGGGAAAGATATTGACATTAAATGCCTTTGTTCAAATCTATACTTATTTTAATTTGCCTATACTTGATTTTGTATCTCCTGTCTCGGCTGAGATAACAAATTTGGGGGCTGCATTTATTACTAGGCTTGTATTTTTATTTGTTTCTATTTCCAGGCTTTAATTCTTGTTTGTGTGCTAAAGATATTTGTCTTGATTTGTTTCTTTGCATACTTGGATTTATATATTTGTACCAGAGATGTCTTGCATTCTTTACTTTGACTTGTTATATATGTTTATTTCTAGCCTATTATTCATTTGTTTATATTCACTTTATGATATAAATAATTTCTATTTTATTTGTTTAACTTACATTTATTATTATTTATATTTATAACTTCAAATTGACTCATATATGTTCAAACACATATATATTCACATATATACAATTCTTAAAGTTTAAATGATTTATGCTGAATTTATTTAAATTTGGGGAAACTCGAATTAATTAATCAATTAATTTTACAGATTTTATTCAAAAATCCAATTAATTATAAATTTAAATATATATAAAATCCAGGGTCGTTACAGGTAACGCATAGCAGCTACTCCCACCCACCTCGAGACACACTCCCAAATCAAAGGTGCACCCAATCAAATCACAAAGTAATAGAATGGTATCGAAGAAATGTGCCCGATAGGAGGAATGACCTCACTTGGCCCGGCGTGGCTCCTATTTTAGCCACATCAAGCTGACTCACGGGAGTCAGGGCTGCGCTAAAACCTCATATAGAATCGTCGCCAAACCATCCTACTTCGTTCTGGAATCTCTACTACGTACACAATTGTTTGGTTTTCAGTATTGGTAGAGAGTATGACAATATCCATCCCGGTCTCTTCAACAACCGAACGCTTATTCCACACCGTGGTCATTTCATCTCAAATAGTTCATACTTCATATCAAAATATCATATTCATTTCAAAACTATATCAATTCGATATCATTATTCACTTTAAAAAATATTCATTTCTAGAATCGTAAAACTTTCAAAATTATAACACTTTCGAAATCATAACACTTTTGAAATCATAACACTTCCGTATTCATAACAGTTCCAACTTAAACAGTTTAGATATTGAAATAGTTATACATTAAAATAGTTTATATATTAAAATAATTTATATATTAAAATAGTTGTAAATTAAAAATATTTTTATATATTTATTTAAAGAGATTATACTGAAATAGTTTCCCAATTAGAATTGTTTCATCCAAATCCACAAATCGATTCAAATCAACCTAAATTCCAAAAATTCAATTTAAATCAATCTATGTTCAACACTTTCAATATAAAGGATTAAAGATTCAATTCAAATTCTTAATAAACCATTTCAATTTTTATCGATTTCAAATCCAGGTTTGAACCATCATTTCAATTCCAATAAGATTCAATGTTTAAATATTCAAACATTTTCAATATAAGTTTCATTTATATTTCAACATTAACTTTAATTTTATTCAAATTGTAATATATTCGCTTAATCATTTTAATAATAATTAAATAAAATCTTCAATTACACCTTTAAATCAAACTATATATTCAATTTTTAGATTATTTAAATTTGAAAATATTCATTTCGTCGCCTTTAATCAAAATCAAGTTATAAAATCCTATCTTTCAAACCTCAAATTCAATAAGTTTAAATTCTATATAAATAATTAAAAATAATGTATATATTAATTAAATCAAATTTTATTAAATTAATCTTATTTTATATATATTTAAAAAAATAAAGTTATAAGAAAAATCATAAAAATTATATTTTCAAAGTTAACTTATAAATTTAAGATTTCCAAAACATGTAATTTTAAAAATCTAAATTTTACACATATATTAAAATAAACTATTTATATTATAATTTAAAAATAAATATTTAATAAAATCCATATATTTCCTTTCAAACTTTGGCAATCATTTCATTTTTTTTCAAAATAGACCAACGGTGTCTGTATATAATTTTCTATCCTATGGTCAAGTGATACAGATATTTATCATTTCAATCCGTAATTTAATATTTACGGGTGTATATCATTTCAACCCGCAAATCCTAAAATTTCAAAATCAATGATAATCACTGGGGTTTATCATTTCAACCCATAACGATTTTCCACCTAATCTATAATATCATTCGGGTATGTATCATTTCAACCCATAGGGATTTCTAAACTAACAGGGAACTTGCAGAGTGAGAACAAATATGATAATAATATAACATATCAATAACAGGAATATATCATTAATAACAAATTTAATCATAATATAAATACCAGGTTATGGTGTCATATGTCACAGGTGAACAGTTACAAATAATGGCACATCATATATAGCAATTATATAATTAACAGTTCAAATTTAATAGCATATTCCAATTGTTATTTCAAGGTGAACTAAATTTATTGAATATAAGAATGTTAATTGTGAGTGATTACTCACCTTTTGAGGCTAGAGAAATTTGACAACACGACAAGCTACGAATTGAACCACGAACTAGACAATCGACCAATCTAAACGACAAATCTCAAAGCAAAGCAAGTTGAACACGGATTCGACGAACGAAGCAAAGCTAGGCTGGAATTCAGAAATCGATGAAAATGAAATATATATATAAATTTTAAAATCTATTATTTACTCATATAAAAATCTTTATACTATATATTTTCCTTTAAAATCAATATCTAATTTGAAACACAAATCAAAATAAATTCTTTATATATATATTGAAAATCAATATTATTAAACACGTATATAAAATCTAACTATCTATATATCATTATTTTAAAATCATTATTATTATAAACATATATATAAAACAAGGCAGCCACAATGCAAAAATTTTGGAAAACATATATATATGAACTTACTTTATTATTATTATTATTATTATTATTATTATTATTATAAACACATATATATAAAACCAGCAATCAACAGGCATGGGATAGTATATTATATATATTACAAACTAAATATGTATATGTTCAAAAACTCAAACAGAACATATTACACATACTTTTTATATGAAATCTCTTATATAATACATGTTATAAACATGTCTATACTTCTGTAAACATATATACTACTGTAAATATATATACTACGGTAACTATATATATAATATGTACCAGTTTATAAAAGAATAAGAAGAGCAAGTCTTAGGTAGCAGCGAAGGGAACCAGAGCGGAGCGAACTAGTACAGGAGCCATATATGTATATTATATATATACACACACACACATACTTCCCATAGGTGGAAAGTTTGCACGACAAAGAAGAAAAACAAGCAGGCCACAGCAATGAAAAGAAAGAAAGAAAAAAATGAACAAAGCTTTAGGAATTATATGCAAACCTTTATATATGAAATATATATGTAATCAATTATTTTTTAAATATCAAGTGTAAGTTATAATATATATATATATAGGTTATATATATAGGTTATATATATATGCAAACATATACCTATAAGCTTCAAAGAGCAACAAACGAGCATGCTATAGGATATAATATAACTATATATATACTAGTAGAAGAGAAGGGCTAGAGCACGGCCAGTTGGTTGCGTTGTGTACTCGGCTGATGGGGTTGGCAACTGTGCTGTTCGAAGGTCGAGTTTAGGTAGAGGGGTGGTGGCTCGGATATGGAGCTTGGCCAAATGACGTGGCAGTCAATTGAAGGTCTCGGAGATGTATGGATGGGAGGAGATCTAGGTGTTGTTTCGGTGGTGGGTGTCGCGTAAGGGTGGGGCGGGTCTGTGGCTACTGGGTGGATGAACTGGAGGAGGGTGGTGGTGATGTTTGTTATGGGTTCGGGTGGGGTGAATGCCGAAGTTAGGTAAGGGCGGAGGAAAAACGGCGGCAGGTTGGAGCTCTGGCTATGGGGTGGAAAAATGGCGGCGAGGCTGCTGTAATTCGGTAGAGGTCGTGTGGCATGGGTTCTCAGAGGGTGGTCGGATGTGGTCGGCGGGGTCTCGGTGGAAGGAACGTGGAGGAAGGTGGTTCGGGGCGAGCTTCGTGTGGGCTACTGGGATTGATTGTGGGAATGCGAAGTGGAGTGAGGCGGAGGCCACATGGCGAAGGAAGGCTGTCATTTTTTGTGAGGGTGAAGAAGCGGGGTGGCGAAGAGGCACAGCGTGGAAGGGATGATAGAGAACTTCAGGCATGCACATGCTTTCCATCGAGAAAAAATAGGAAGCAGTAGGTATAAATATAACACTTTGATATATATAAAAAATGTCTTGAAAGCAAAAAGGGACGAGACCCGGAGAGAGAGACGAGCAGAACTCGAAGCCAAAATACATGAAATCCTGAAACAAGAACGAATGCAGCATGTCAAGCGAGCAGTTTTATTAAATTTAATTTTCTTCAGAATGAAACAAAAAGAAATGGGGAAAAGAAAGTGAATGGGCGAACGAACCTGTGACGACCAGGAATTTTTGAACATTTGAAATTGGAATATTTAATTGATTTTAAATATTTAAAAGTTAATGTTTAACTTGAATTTAAATATAACCAATTATTGGATAATTAAGTTATTGAATTTAATAATTAAAATTTGGGTAAAATATTGAATCTGGATTTTTAAGCTGGTTAAAATATATTTGAAAGTTTGAAAAATTTATATTGATAATACTGAAGGTGATAGAACTTTTAAAATAGAATTCAAAAGTGATTTGTTAAGTTTTGAAATTTTATTGTTTAAATCGATATTTTAAAAATATCCTTCCGGGGCACAGTCTTGGAATTTGACGAAACCAGTTCCATTGGATCCGTAATAGTGTATTATTATGGGATTTCAAATTTCATAGTGTTCGGAGTTGTCGTGTGATCGTACGGTTAGCAAACGCGGTGAAAGCTATATCGAAATTTAATATTATAACTGGGTCCAAAAGCTATCTTCTCCATACGATCGAATTAGGACTTGAAACCTTTTCCATTGCATTCGGATTAGGGGTATAACATTATGAACGCCTAGCGGCATGCCTCGGTAGGAGGTCGGGATTTTAAGTTGCATTTATCGAGACAATTTAAAGTAAATTTGAATTTGAATTAAAATATATTGTATATTTCAGTCAACCATCACTTTAGCTTTCTTTCCACGCACCTCCTATTTTTAGAACGTGTCGCCTGCCTTTTTCAATCACATATAGATGTCCCTTTCTTCTTTTATATTAACAACCGAGTATTTTAAAACCCAAATCAAAATAAAAATGGCTGTCTCTTTCGAATTCAAGTCGAGTATTCCTCTACAATTCAAATCTGAGATCCCTCATTCCCTTGCAAATTCGAATCAGCTAAAAAAAAGAATCGCGAATTGAAATAAACCAGAAGTGCGAGGCGCCATGCTTGAAGGCGACGAGTGGTGATGAAGTGGGCGAGCAATCAGAGGTCGCGATACAGGGTGAGGCACAACCGAGCTGGGTGTGGTACGACAGAGGTATTTTGGGGGTTTCCTACTTGAGCATGGCATCGTCATCGCATAGCTTACTCGCGTGAGGTTGGGCTCGGGACATGGGACTCGACTAGGGTTTGGAATTGTTTTCGAATGTTCGTGGGTGGAAGCTTGTGCGCATGCTTTGGCAGATGGACGAGGTGATTATCAATGTTATATCTAGCTTAAGGTAATTCTACTTTATATTGTAATTAGTAAATTAAATTGTTGTAATTAGAATATGTATGTATATATATAGGTTTGAGAATATAAAATCAACTTAATGTTAAAATTTAAAATATGTAAACAGAGATATATGTATAGGCAAGGTTTTTGGAAAAATAAATAGGAATTTTAAAATGTTGAAAGGCTATATAAAAATTTGATTTTCTGAAACCTATCATTTATTTTTATATAAATATATATGTAGTTTCAATTTGAAAAAAATAATATCAAATACACATTTTAAATTCACTAGTTTATTTTAAATAATGTATTATGGTGATTAATTTGTTTAAATAACTAATTTAATTATTTTAGTTACTAAAAATTATTTATTATAGGAAAATTAGTTTAAAAATTAAATTAGTAGTTTAAATTAAAATAATAGATGGCAATTGATTGTTCGATTATTTTGAATATTAATAAACCGTATAAATGTTTATACAAGGTCTAATGTCATCGTGACATCAAGATGAGATTGGAGTGGATTGCAAACAAAAATCAAAGGTGAGTTAATCTCACTCATTTGGATTATGGGTAAATTTAAATAGTTAAATTTAAATTATTGATTGAATGACTGGATGTGATATTATATATAATAGTATATATATATTAGAGTGATTGATTTCCCGCATTTTATAGCGGACGAGACCTTATGCGCCCCGCATAATAGCGGAAGACCCTTTATACCGCGATATCCCCCTCGAAGTGGGATTGGTATTTTAAGTTGTGTTGACATCTGTGGATGCAGGGAAACAGGTTGGAGGGATCCAACTGGATTCCTCAAAACGTTGAAATTATTTTATATTCAGCGATGTGATTTATGTGATAATCTATGATGATTATATTGATTATATTGGTAATTGAAATTATTGAATGCTATGGCTTGGCTGAATAAATTTGGATGTTTTGAAGATATGAAAAATATAAAAGATTTGATTTTGAAAAGAGATATAAGAGAGAAATATTAAGTAAATTAATTCTAGATAAATTAAAAAAATGAATTCGGAAAGAATAAAGGTTTGACTTTAAATGCTATTAAATAAATGCTGGGTATGGAAAAGAAAAATATAGAGATTTTAAATAAATGAAATTAAAGGAGTTTTGGAGACTTAAGTGATATTGCTTAAGAATTAAAGGATTTTATTTTAAAATTTAAAATGATTGGGAAGAATTAAAAGGGAGAATTTTGAATAAAGAATGAAATGGATATTTTCAGTTAAAATAAGATTTTGAATCATAAATAAAGAAGTGAGTTTGGGATTAATAGATTTGAAATAAATTTGGATAAGTAAAGGAGTAATTTTTAAATGGAGTAAATTTTGGAAATCGATTTGGAAATCGATTTAGTGTTTGAAAATGTGTTTTAAAAGGAGAATGAGACTATGGAATTTATAAACTGGGTTTATAAAGTGAAATAAGATATCAGTGGATATTTGGAAGTATAAATTCACGGTGGGAATTTATAAAGGAATGGGTAATTTGTTTTAAAAATAAATAATGGTTTATTTTTAAAGGTGTGGAAAGGAAAGTATATTTCCCTGGAAAGCCAAGTATATTTTCAAAGAAAGATTTCCAAGTATAAGTTAGAGTTTAAAAGTGGTTTTAAAAGAATGTTTTAGAGAAATTTTATTGTTTTAAATTGTTTTAGAATTTTCAAGTAGATATTTATTTAAATTAATTATAGTAGTAATTATTTTAAAGGTTTTAACTAGTATTATCAATTAAAGATTATTATTTAATATTTATACCTTATAGAATAACTTTTAAAAAAAAAATCAGTTTTGGCTTAAGTTTACATAAGAAGATATTATAAAGTTTCATAACTAGTATTTTATATAAAGTGTTTTAAGTAGTTTTTATATTAAATGTTTTAAAGTATATATTTTGGATAAAGTGATTTAAATTATTTTAAAATCTAAGTATTAAGACTTGGTGAATTTCAGTGGAAATAAACAATATTTGGAAATTTATTCCGCGAGAGAAAATTGATTTAAAAACTGTTTTCAAAGGGTTGAAGTGTAGAAAAATATCTTGTGAAGATATGTTGAAATAAATAATAATTTGGGAAATTATTAATGTCTGATGATTGTTTGTGAATGTTATTTGATAGTTATATAACCGATTATCAATATTGGCCAACGCGCTGATCGTTTCGAAGAGACCGGGATCGGGATTAATTTCCCGAAAAACCACTTCGATCTGGTTTGAAACATTTTCGTGAGGAAGACAAGAGCTTGGAGTCGAAGATGGAGCAGTGAAGTGCAAGGGCTAATCGCTACTAATCCTGAGGGTGATTCCAAAATGGATGTAGTAGGAATAGTACCTTCGGTTCCGTTCAGACCCGGAATAGACTTGTATGGACGAATGCTATCAGAACATCGTTAGGAGGACGATGAGCATTCTAAGTGAATGTGTGCTAAAAAGGTAACGCATAGCCTCGAGCCTCATCAACCAGGAATGGCTAAAACAGGGGAGGTGCACGCAAGGCTAAGTGGCTAGCAACCAATTAGGGTAAGGTCATCCCTGTCTAGAGGTTCCTTTATTCAGCTTAGTGGGCGGTTGCCGAACCCAACCGTGGGGTGATCTTATTCGGACTATCCAGTATGGGGTAGCTCCGGTCTTGTGTAGCAGGGGATCAGCGTGGATCTTTGGTACGGTGATCTAGACCACGTACTGTGACGGGCGGTACCCCAGTAGCCATGCCATTGTATGGAAATCCATTCTCCCTACGTGCTTTTACGGTTTTGATTATAGAGCATAGTATTGCTGGAATTTAATAATGGTAACAAATTCAGCTATTTGAATTAGTATTTGTACTTAGACACTATTATAATAACAGAGCATTTTTATAAGATATGTTTTGGTTATCGTAAGGTAAAAACCCGACATGTTTATTTGTGACGTGGTCTTACGAGATACCTTTGATTTCAAAGGATTTTGAAACTTTAATAATCCAAATGAGTGTGTTTTCTCACGTTGGTTTTCCAAACTGACTCGGGTGTTATTTTACTATAATGCTCGGGTCAGACCGAGTATTATAGAGTACCGATTTTGGGATGGTTTGCTGTGGAGCTCAGGAGACGAGCTGGATGACGAGGCGTATTTCCGTAAATTTATATTTCCGTTGTGTAGTGAAAGTCGTATATTCAGCTTTGGGAGGACAAGATATTATAATTGTCCTGAATTGTGTTGTTGATTTGTATTCTACTCTGATGATGTAATGTATAAACAGATATAGTTCTTTTTGTTTAAAGATCAATCATTTATCTATTATATATTGTTCCCTTGCGATTGTGATATTTTGATATTGTTTTCTATTCTTCTTCTACCTCCTTCTTCTTTAACCCTAATGATTCAGTTTTCGGGCATCCGATTGTTCGGCATTTGATACAGTGAACGTATTGATGTCGATTTTCGGGCGTCGAAAAAATTGGGTGTTACAGTTGGTATCAGAGCTGAAGTTAAGCGAGAACCTTGGCTCTGGTGGGGATTACTCATTAAAAATAGAGTCCGTAGTACTCTAGAATGAGTTTGAGTGTATTAATAGATATGAGCGCGTATTTGTTAGTGAATATAAAAATTGTTTTTATATTGTGTTGACTTATCGGTTGAGTGTTTATGAATTCTGGTCGATATGTGGGACGCCATGTCATCGATAGGGGTTTCTAAACTCTTGAACAAGATAAACCGACACAGTATTGTTTTAAAATAGGGTAAATGAAATAATTTTGCCCAAAATTATTTTTGTATATAAAGGAAATAATTTTTGTAAATTATTATAGTATATATGGTTGTTTAGTTGCTAGGAAATGATAATATTAAATTATTATCATTGTTGTGTGGAAATTGAACTAGGGATTAAAATTATAACCAAATTTAGGAATTAGTTCATATAACAGAATGGAATCTGTAAATGTGAATTATATATGTGGTTTATAAATGGGAAATGAGATAAAATTCTAGAGTAATATTTGAATATGAATAGAAAGGATTTGGAATTCGAAATTTTGGAAATTAAAATTTCTTTGAGTTTGAAAATGATTTTTAAAGGTTTGGAGGAATAATGGTGATATTATTTGAGAAATAATTTTGAATTGGATTTGAAATCTGGTGAGATTTGGAATTTAAAAATATTTGAAATGTTTTTGAAGGGATAAAAGCACTAAACTCTTTCCGGTCGCTGGAAAATAATTCCAATGATGATCGCGACATCATTGGTGTTCATTTACGAGTTTCCAGGAGAGGAATTGCTGCCAAATTGTTTTAAATTGGAGTTGTTTGTAAAACTGGGTTTGGTTTTGAAAAAATAATTTCAAAGGATAATTTGATATGTAAATGAAGTAAATTTAAAGAGAGTAGTGAATGGAATTTAAATAAGTTGGAAAAAACTTATGGAAGTTTAAAAATTTAAATGGAATTAAATTTAACTAAACCAAGTTAAATAAAAAGTGAATTTGAGAAGAGAGCCTAAGTTGATTTAAATGAAATGGTCATTGTAATAAAATTTGTTAAGTTGGAAATAAATTTGTGTATGAACAAATGAATTTACATTTGTAAGTAAATGGAAGATTAGTCAAGTTAGACTAAATAAAACAAAGAATTGAAAATAAAATTAGTAAGTAAAATTAATTGATTTAAGTGGGTAAGCAGATGAATTTAAATTGAATGCTGGGATGGTATTTAATTTAAATTGTGTAAAGTAAAGTAAAATTGGAGAATTAGTTCGAAATGGACTAAGAATAATAAAGGCTTGGAAATAAAAAGTGTTTGAAATATAAATAAATTAGTGAATGGAACTAATTAAAGGAATCTATTAATTGAATATGGTTTGAGATAAAAGTGAATAGAATTCAATATTGAAAAATTGGAAGGTAAAATTGAATTCAGAATGAAATTGAAAATTTAAGTTAAGTATAACTAGATATAAACTAAAGTGGTGAAGCGAAAATAAATATTTAAGTGTGTACAATATTTATATTGAACTTAAGAAGAAATGGTGAAATTCTTAAGTAAATTCGGAATTGAGGAAAATACTAAGTAAGTATTTTGATGAAGATTAAATAAAGATGTGTGAAATGATAAGTATGGATAAGTGAATAGAAATCAAAATAAATGTGAATAAAAGAAAATTGATATAGATAATAATCAATTGAGATAAATACGTAGGATGTACGTATATTACCTTATTCGCATAACGATTCGATCCAGATTCGAGCACAGAATTTCGAGATAGTTATATCGATCCGAGTTGGGATTTTTCACTCGATTTTCGACGGCGAACCCTGGATATGGATTTTTGATTGATTCTGGATATTCTTTATCATAGTATTTGGCTATGCAAGGAGAATGACGGTTTCTTATCAAGAAGCCAGATCTGAGTCTGCACTAGGAAGTCGGGTGGTCGATACTAGTTCGGAAGTGAAATTGTGTGATCGAGCGAGCGATCAGATTGGGTATTGCGTACGAATGATATGTGTACATCGTACGGACTTGAATGAAATAGATATTGAAATTTTATAAAGAAATAGATAAAATGATTTTGGATTCGGTGATTAGATATTATTGCTAAGTAGGATATACAGGTATTTTATAAGGAAAGGGGAAATTGGTTTTGATTTCAGAAGATAAATTTGAATTGCCCAACATAAAGGTATGTATTTAAATTGGCAAATGAAATTTGATGATTTTCTGGTCTAGCCACTTGGCATTTTGTTTTCTTTTGAAATTTGGGGGCCCGTAGAGGCATTTTGTAGTTGTACCGATCTAGCCATGCAAAGGAGACGCTGGTGAAATTTTTCGAAAATTTAGAGAGTTAGAAAAATTTTAGAAAATTTTGATAAGTTTAAATTTGATTTTAAATTATAATTTGAATGGTTTAGTAAATAATTTTTTTTGGAACCTATGGATGAGTTTAGGAAGTTAGTAAGAGGGATAGTGTGTCGTTAATAAAAGAATTGTTTTGAAAAGTTATTGAAACTGTTAGGTTTTGGAAAATGATGAACGGGTAACGGACCATTCTTCCTAACTAGTAATTTCGGGGACGAAATTCTTTTAAGAGGGGAGGAATTTGACGACCCAGAATTTTTGAACATTTGAAATTGGAATATTTAATTGATTTTAAATATTTAAAAGTTAAATGTTTAACTTGAATTTAAATATAACCAATTATTGGATAATTAAGTTATTGAATTTAATAATTAAAATTTGGGTAAAATATTGAATCTGGAGTTTTAAGCTGGTTAAAATATATTTGAAAGTTTGAAAAAAATTATATTGATAATACTGAAGGTGATAGAACTTTTAAAATTGAATTCAAAAGTGATTTGTTAAGTTTTGAAATTTCATTATTTAAATCGATATTTTAAAAATAGCCTTTCGGGGCACAGTCTCAGAATTTGACGAAACTAGTTCCATTGGATCCGTAATAGTGTATTATTATCGAATTTCAAATTTCGTAGTGTTTGGAGTTGTCGTGTGATTGTACGGTTAGCAAACGAGCTGAAAGCTATATCGAAATTTAATATTACAACTGGGTCCAAAAGCTATCTTCTCCATACGATCAAATTAGGACTTGAAACCTTTTTCATTGCATTCGGATTAGGGGTATAACATTATGAACGCCTAGCGGCACGTCTCGATAGGAGGTCGGGATTTTAAGTTGCATTTATCGAGACAATTTAAAGTAAATTTGAATTTGAATTAAAATATATTGTATATTTCAGTCAACCATCACTGTAGCTTTCTTTCCACGCACCTCCTATTTTTAGAACGTGTCGCCTGCCTTTTTCAATCGTGTACAGATGTCCCCTTCTTCTTTTATATTAACAACCGAGTATTTTAAAACCCAAATCAACATAAAAATGGCTGTCGCTTTCGAATTCAAGTAGAGTATTTGTAACGACCCGCCACTCATTCTACAGAATGACGCATCGTTAATAAGAAAGAAAGGGATAGAAGAGAGAAAGAAGAGAAGAAAGAACAACAACACATCAGAAATCTCACAGCGGAACGAGAAATATATTATATCACATAAGATATTACACAGTATCATATACATCAGAGTACACAACTTATACATCACAATATAGACAGTTATAAACTTCTGTCTATTTTACAACACAACTACATAAATACGATACAACATACACAGCGGAAACTCTATATATCTACACGCTGAAGCCTCCTGCTCCTCAGCTCCTCCAGTATTCGTCAAGACTAACCTGAATCCCTCGACTACTCAATACAATATTGAGTACCCAAGAGTTTAATAAAACAGAAAATAAACACTTGGGTCAGACATGGGTCTGGTGTGAGTAAACGGTTTAAATTGCTTAATTTTGAAAACCTTTGAAAACAAAAGTATCACGTAAGACTTCCCACACATAAACATGGGTAAGTTTTTATCTTACGCTAACTAAAACATTTGATAGGAAATCCAGTTATATTATAATAGGGTCTAGGGTTTCCAAGTAAAATACAGAAATAGCTGAAATGCTTACATCTCACATTCCAACATAGTTGGGCACAACTAATACGTACGGCACTTATTGGAGTTTGGATTCCATACAATGGCAGGGCTACTGGGGTACCGCCCGTCACAGTACGTGGCCTAAATCACCGTACCGAGGAGTACGCCCGCTCCCCTGCAACACAAAGCCGGAACCATCCCTTACTGGATAATTCCGAACAAGACAATCCCGTAGTTGGCGCGACCAACCACACACTAAGCCGAATAAAAGAAAAGGGTCCTCTAGACAGGGATCTATCTTGCTCTCAGTGGGTGCTACCCACGAAGCCTTGCTGCACCTCCCCTGTTTTAGCCATTCCCGGTTGATGAGGCTTGAGGTTACGATTACCTTTAATCAGAACATATCACTTAGAATGCTCATCGTCCGCCTGACGATGTGCTGAAAGCATTCAATCCATACAAGTTCGTTCCGGGTTCGAACGAAACCGAAGGCATTATCTCGTTACACTCGTTTTGGAATCACCCTCAGAGTTAACGACAATAACCCTTGCACTCTGAATCTTCATCTTCACTTGAGATTCACGACCTATCGTAAATTTGGATCGATGTGGTATTCGGGTCTCCAGACCTGGAATTCCGGTATACGGAAACCCGATCCCGGTCTCATCGAAATCCAAAACGTATCTTTTAAGGCCAAGTTGTTTTAAAGGTTTAAACAATTTAACTTATCTATACAGATAGATAATTCACAAGTTACAATTGATAATCACATTATCATTTAAACAGATGATTCATAACCAAATAGGTAATCCATATCAACATCACAATAGTTAATCTATATTACCATCATAATACAACCAAGCATTCATACCACACAACATTACTTATCTCATTTCTGAGATTACATCCATTCAAGACAAATCAATGTCATCCATTCTTATATAAGCAATGATTTACTTAATCATAACATAATTAATTTAAAATTGATTTAAATTAACTATCTCTATCTTTAATTAATTTAAAGTGAATTAAATTAATCACTTCATCTCTTAATTAATTTAAAATAAATTAAATTAATTACTTCATTATAAATCTTACTTATATAATCATTAATTAATTACAAATAAATTAATTAATCTTTCTCTAATTATCCACTTTAATTAATCACCTTGATTAATCATTCTTTAATTACATTTAAGTAATTATCTTAATTAATTTCACAAATTAATTATCCTTAACCAAATACAGTAATTAAACTTTAATTACTTCATTAATTAATTAATTATAATTAATTACTTTAAGCCTTAATTAATTACAATTAATCACTTATCATTTGATTAATTAATCAACCCTTAATTTCATCATTAATTAATTATAAACTAATGATCCTTAATTACATCTTAGTTATTTATTCTATTTAAATTAATTACATTAAGTAATTAACCTTAATTAAACCACAATTATTAATCATCTTTGATTAATCTAATCCAGTAATTAACTTCCCTTAATTACTTTCATTTATCAATTACCTTTTAATTAATTATCTTAACTAAAAATTTATTACCTTATTAATTAACCTTAATCCTTTAATTAACTTTATTAAATAAATTATTTAATTAATAACACTAGGTAATTAACTCTTAAACACTTCCATTAATTACTTTCATAAAATAATTATCTTCTAATTATTTTATTAAATAATTTCCCTTTTGTTTAATTACATCCAGTAATTATTCCTTAATTACTTCATCAAGTAATTATACTTAATTAATTTATAAGTGATTATCTTAAGTAATCACAAATTAATTACTTAGTTAATTATTTAAGTCAATCATTTAAATTTAATTAAATAATTTTTTAACTATTTATACTTAAAAATCTTAATTAAGAAAAATCATTTATCTTAATTAAATTATTCACAATGTCCAACTATTCTTTAATCATTAATAATAATTGAATTACCCTTATTATTTTCATATTTTAAATATCTTTAATTAATCAAAATCTCTTAATTACTTAAAATAAATCCTTATTATAATTAAACAATTACAACATCTAGTTTTAACCTTCAAATTCTTTGAAACTTTTCAAAGTTATTCAATAAATTTTTATACAAAGATCATTTGAAATCCACTTCCTTTTCTTTAAAACTTATTTATTTAAATTATTTAAAACTTGTTAAAACAATTATTCTAGAAAATAATTTAGTTTAATAGGTAAAATCTTGTTTTACCTTTGTTTTAAAACTCAGAACATTACAAATATCAAATTCCTTTTGTTTTAAAATCTTAAAACACTTCTTTTAAAATCTTAATACCTGCTCTTAATCAAACCCGAGTAAAAGCGTAAGAAAACCCGAAGTAACTCTCGAGTCACTCTACTACTCCCCTGCTTCGAGTAAAACTCGAAGATTCCCGAACGAAAACCCAAGCGAAACCTTCTTCCCCAAACCCAATTCTCAGATGCACGCAAATGTGCTCGTGCACGTGCACAACTGGTCAGCGATGCTCCGATCATCGTCGCGTACGTCATCCAGTCGAAGTCGACACCCTCTACCTTTCCGACCACCTGAATTCGCGAGTTCATCAGAGAATCGAAAACGACTCGATTACGTTCATTCCTGGTAACGTACATCACCAAGAAATCGACCACCACTGATGATCCCTGCCTCGAGAAGTTCCTCCACCTTCGCCATAGTTACGCCACGCCTTCCAGCTCCTATCGCAAGCCTCGCGATCGCCTCCGATCGTCTCTCGACGTCTCGAAACTCATATGAACATCAACGTCAAACCAGGGTATTAAACCCTATTTCCTCGATCTCTGGCCATCATGGCCAACGATAAATCACCGGAGTATTTTTCCGATGATCCACGTCTTCACCTCGACCTTCAAGCCCAAACACTCCGACCATCTCGCCGTTGATCGACCATAATCGATCAATTCGTCCAAAACGAACAACTCGAGACCATCCACTAATTTTTAAACTAAAAATCATGATTTACACACTAAAATTCGTGATTTCCCATCACGAATCCAACCATGCAATCTATTCATAAAATTTAATTGATAAAATTTTTGACCCAAATTTCATTTGATTGTTATTTATAAATTTTCCAAACAAATAATTTATATAAATTCCACAACTTATTTTTAATAGTGATATTATATGATTTCACACATCTTTCATTTACAAATCAAAAGCTATTAGAGATTAAGTGATGAGATATTGGTTTTATTAAGAAATCAAAACTGTCATCACTACACAGAGACTATGTCATAACTATACAGGCATTCAATCACTCATATACAAACATGCATTTAATTCAATCAAGTATTTCAGATAACAGAACAAATTTCATTCAAATTAACAAGATGAAATCCAGGATTTAAAACTGTTTTTAAAAATAAGTTTACTCACCAGTTATATCAGAGAACAGAGAATATATTCTGTTTCCAGGCTTGTTTTCTAGACTGCTATGTTTGATTTTGAACTTGCTGAATTTCTTTTGCTATTGAATTTTATCTGAAATTGATCTTTGAATTTAGTTGCTTGTTGATTGATTTCCTGTCTGATTGTATTTGAAGAATTTGAACTGTTGTTGCACTTGCTCCTTGATTACTTGTTTCAGATTTGGATTTCCAGATTTTTCCAGTTTTATTTTCTCTTTGATTTGGTTTCCAGATTTTATCTTTTCTTTTAATTGATTTGTATTCGTTTTTAATTGAAAGAGAAAAGAAGGATTAGAGCTGAGATATAAAAATGAAAAAAACAGATTTCTCTTTAATATTTAAAAATTTATAAACTTTAATTATCAAAGAAAAATTATAGCCACTTGTCCTCTTATGTGTTAATTAGCTTACACCTATACATTTATCCTTACAAATGTCTTCAAACCATTTTAATATGCTTACAAGTGTTACTCTTGTTTTTATTAATTTATTTAAATCATATATATGTATTTATGAAATATTTATATGTATATAAAATGTATTTATCTTTATACAATTAAGCTTTTAGATTTAATAAATATACAAATGTGAATTCATGTAAACAATTATAAATTACTTATGTTTTGATCATATATGCTTGGAAAATTTATTTTAACTCTATATATATTTTCACCAAATTATCTTATGTTTGAATTTAAAAAGTGAAAGAATATTAAAAACAAATGAACTTCTCATTTAAATCTTATTTTAAAACTTAAGCTAAAATATATATTTATTTATAAATAAGAAATTATCACTTGAAAGGTATTATGCTAAATTATAATTTCCAAATTACAATCTATGTATATATATTTAAAGTTTGAAAACATCTTTATTAAATTCAAATCATTACCTTTCCATTTCACTATATACAATTATATATATATTCTAAATGGAAAATACTTTTAACATTAGTTTTGATAATTATCATATTGAGATTTAATACATAACTTCAAATAACAATATATATATACATATATATTAAGATTTGAAAACATAGTTTTATTAAATTAAAAGACTCCCTATTTACAATATATATATATCAATATATATACATTATAAATATAAAACATTTATATAAGTTTTAGAAAGATAAATCTTCCCAATTTAAAATTGTTAGAAAAGATATTAATAAATATTGCCAATTAAAATATTATTAACCTTTAAAATGAATAAACTTGTCAATTTATAAAATAAATCAACAAATCAATTTAATTATTAATAAAGATTATTAAATTGATATTGCCAAATTCCCGGGATATCACATTCCTCCCCCCTTAAAATAATTTCGTCCCCGAAATTAAAAGCAAAGATAATTTAATAATCCAGCAAAATTTTAATTTCAAACAGCAACCATACATATCAATCATATTCTAACAACCATAGCAACCAATTTAATCAAACAAATTTAATTATCCAGACAAATTCTGGATAGAATTTCCTCGAGTTTCCCCAAGTATACATATATACCGGAATACTCGTTCTATAGGATCTTAACTAACTATCTACAAAAATCTAGAACTCCTTCCCATCTAGATCACAAATCTGAACAAAATATCAGACTAAACTCAAAACCATCCCAACTACCAAATCCTTCTGAACTGCTGATTTCATCACTCGATGAATCATACACATATTCCTCAGAGATATGTGAAATACAATGAATTCCAGTTTTCCGAACTGGCAACTCAATCCTGGGGATCCAAAATCTAATTTCCAGAGAACACAGAAAAACTCAAAATACTTTCGAAACTAGCTTTTTATTTTTTTCCACACCTTATTTCTCCTTTGATCGGAGAATCTTAAATAATATCCAAATTTCAACTTCAAATTCCAAATTCCATCAATTCTTAACTGCATAACTTTCCTGACGATCCCGAGTCACTTCATCCTTCCTGATCAGCTTAACTCTTGCTGATGCCTCTTGAAACAGACCAGACCAACATCAAACCAAATTTTTTTTTTTTTTTGGGATCCTATTCAACAAAATGGTTTCCCAAAAATACACCAAAATCCAGAATACAACTCTACTCCACAATCATTAGAGCACTACGAACTACTTCTCCTTTCTGGAATAGCCAAACAGTTGCACTTGACAACCTTATCTCCAAATCCTGAAAATTTCTTCACACATAGAGATACACTTGAATTTCCTATAGAAATCCTCTACTCGAAGAAAATTACAACTCTCGGTTGCTTCCACTCTAGAATAGCTGCTATCTTGCTTTCGCTGCACAATTCTGATCTTGAACAGATGAGAATGCCATCGGAGAAACTCGAGCACAAACTTGCTCATCCACGGTTCACCATACCATAAAATCTTAGTGAACCATTCCACTTGGTCAAAAACATCCCAGTAGAATCCCCTCCAGAAAATTAGGACTGATCAATCCTTCTTCAAAGAATCCTGAGCTGTTTCACCAAATTCTTCTCTAGAAGACATCCTTCTACTAAGCTGAACCTCTGGTAACTCCACGAATCAAGTTGATACGAAATCTCAATCTCCAATAATCCCAAGAGAATACTTAAACAATCGCAAGTCACTTTTGCGATCAGCTCGGCCTAACTTCCACAGATACTGTTCTCTCTTCACAAATTAGAACAGCTCATACTTAACTATCCAATTCATCGAAGAAATGGATTCACTCAGCTGCTTCTGGACTCCAACTTCAGAAAAACTACTCAGCCAGAAACTTCCTGCTAACACACAGAACACTCCGAGCCGCACTGCTGCCATAGATGCCAAAGACTTCTTATCCTAAACTCCTCGAGAAATTCGGACTTCAAAGCAACAGAAACACCCCACTGGACTCAGCCACAACACCGAAACAGACTCACTTCTTCAAACTGGTTCCTAGAAGAAACATCTTCAGAAACGTCCATAGCCACCGTGTCTCATCACACCGCTACTACTTTTTGAGGTTACCAAAATATCATTACTCTCTTCAGCTTATCCAATAGATCTACTCTATTCATCCAACTTCAAAGATAAACTCTAAACCATAACTGGTTTCCTTCAGAGATCGGTGAAATCTTTACACCACAACAAAGTTTACTCGAGACGGTATTTGGTCCACAGTCTTGTCAGATATACTTCCAATCTCAACACTCAAATTCCAACCATTGATAGTCATGTTACTCACACTACCACCTTATCTACCTTTATAACTTATATTGGAAAACCCGAACAGGTAACCCAACAAATAGGTAGAGAAATATATATATATTTAAAATGGTACTTTTTTTTTATATAGAAATTATTTCTGGGTAAAATTATTTCATTTACCTCTTTAAAACAATATTGTGTCCGTTGGCCTGGTTCAAGTGTTTAGAGATCCCTATCAATAACGTTAGCTACTCGTATTGACCAGAATCCATATACCACTCAACCGATCAATTAACACAACATAAAACCATTTTTATATAACTAACAATTACGCGCTCTCAAGATAGACACCACTTCAGAGCCTAGGTATTCACTCAACCTCGCTCTGATACCAAATGTAACGACCCGCCACTCATTCTACAGAATGACGCATCGTTAATAAGAAAGAAAGGGATAAAAGAGAGAAAGAAGAGAAGAAAGAACAACAACACATCAGAAATCTCACAGCGGAACGAGAAATATATTATATCACATAAGATATTACACAGTATCATATACATCAGAGTACACAACTTATACATCACAATATAGACAGTTATAAACTTCTGTCTATTTTACAACACAACTACATAAATACGATACAACATACACAGCGGAAGCTCTATATATCTACACGCTGAAGCCTCCTGCTCCTCAGCTCCTCCAGTATTCGTCAAGACTAACCTGAATCCCTCGACTACTCAATACAATATTGAGTACCCAAGAGTTTAATAAAACAGAAAATAAACACTTGGGTCAGACATGGGTCTGGTGTGAGTAAACGGTTTAAATTGCTTAATTTTGAAAACCTTTGAAAACAAAAGTATCACGTAAGACTTCCCACACATAAACATGGGTAAGTTTTTATCTTACGCTAACTAAAACATTTGATAGGAAATCCAGTTATATTATAATAGGGTCTAGGGTTTCCAAGTAAAATACAGAAATAGCTGAAATGCTTACATCTCACATTCCAACATAGTTGGGCACAACTAATACGTACGGCACTTATTGGAGTTTGGATTCCATACAATGGCAGGGCTACTGGGGTACCGCCCGTCACAGTACGTGGCCTAGATCACCGTACCGAGGAGTACGCCCGCTCCCCTGCAACACAAAGCCGGAACCATCCCTTACTAGATAATTCCGAACAAGACAATCCCGTAGTTGGCGCGACCAACCACACACTAAGCCGAATAAAAGAAAAGGGTCCTCTAGACAGGGATCTATCTTGCTCTCAGTGGGTGCTACCCACGAAGCCTTGCTGCACCTCCCCTGTTTTAGCCATTCCTGGTTGATGAGGCTTGAGGTTACGATTACCTTTAATCAGAACATATCACTTAGAATGCTCATCGTCCGCCTGACGATGTGCTGAAAGCATTCAATCCATACAAGTTCGTTCCGGGTTCGAACGAAACCGAAGGCATTATCTCGTTACACTCGTTTTGGAATCACCCTCAGAGTTAACGACAATAACCCTTGCACTCTGAATCTTCATCTTCACTTGAGATTCACGACCTATCGTAAATTTGGATCGATGTGGTATTCGGGTGTCCAGACCTGGAATTCCGGTATACGGAAACCCGATCCCGGTCTCATCGAAATCCAAAACGTATCTTTTAAGGCCAAGTTGTTTTAAAGGTTTAAACAATTTAACTTATCTATACAGATAGATAATTCACAAGTTACAATTGATAATCACATTATCATTTAAACAGATGATTCATAACCAAATAGGTAATGTAACGGCCCGACTTCCTATGCCCAGAAAGTCGCATCATTATGAAGAAAGAAAGGGGTAGAAAATAGAAAAGAAGAGAAGAAAGAAAGAAAGAACAACAACGATCTCACAGCGGAACGAATAAATTATATTAATAACATAAACTATTACATAGTTTACAACAATTTACAGAGTTACACAGCATATACATCACTTACTAGACAGTTATAAACATCTGTCTAGACATAACAACTCAAATACAAGACAAGACACTATCACAGATATCAACACAGCGGAATACTATATCTACGAACGCCGAAGCCTCCTGCTCCATTGCTCCTCCAAAAAATTCGTCAAAGCTAAACCTGAATCCCTTGGCTACTCGTAAAAATTTGAGTACCCAAGAGTTTATAAAAACAGAAATAAACAACTTGGGTCAGACATGGGTCTGGTGTGAGTAACAGGTTAAACTTGCTTAACTTCAAAACCTTTAGAAAGAAAAGGTATCACGTAAGACTTCCCACAAATAAACATGGGTAAGTTTTTACCTTACGCTAACCAAAACATTTGATAGGAAATTCGATTGTATTATAATAGGGTCTAGGGTTTTCAAATAAATATGAAATAGCTGAAATTGTTACATTATTAAATTCCAGCATACTAGCCACAAAGTGGGTTATACAATCAAGTCCGTTATCACTTATTGGAAATTGGATTCCATACAATGGCAGGGCTACTGGGGTACCGCCCGTCACAGTACGTGGCCTAGATCACCGTACCGAGGAGTACGCCCGCTCCTCTGCAACACAAAGCCGGAACCATCCCTTACTGGATAA